>JALBWW010000009.1:7500-2507500 GCA_023212625.1 Styphnolobium japonicum
TCAGAATACTTTGTTGTTGCCTGAAGAGGCGTTGAGAAGAATATGAAATGGATAAATATAACACAAGAAGGGGGTTGAATTGTGTTTTTAATATTTGGAAAACTTTTTGTGAAAACAGCTTCATAAATAAAAGTTGGAGGCAAAATCGTTAAGTAGAGCTTTGGACGCAGAAATCCTTTTTAAGTAAAATCTTTAGACGCAAGGAAAGTTCTTTAAAACCAAAGGTAATAAAGTGTTAGAAACAACAATAGCAATCCCCAAATGTTAGCACGGGAAATATTAAAGCAAGATAAAGATAAAGAGAGAATCACACAGCCAATTTATACTGGTTCACTCTTATAACCCAAGAGTTACATCTAATCCCTTCGACGAGAAGGATTTTTCACTAATCTTTTTAAGATTACAAGTATTCTCCACATCTTCAGGTAACAAGTATTCTCCACCTCTTCAGGTAAACAAGTATTCTACAAATTTTCAGGTAAACACAATATAAAAGAGTAGTGTTTGAAAACACTTAATAAATAACTCATGACGTGTGAGAATAATAAAAATAAAGCTCAGTGTATCTAAAATAATTTTTTACAAATAATATGAAAACGTAAGAATGAATTCTCAAATGCTTGAGTATGCTTGTTTTCTGCTTTCATCTTTGAAGACACCTTGTATTTATATGCTTCAGAGCTTTGAACTTGTCTTCACGAGTTACTCGTTCAACTGTAATAAATGTTTCCATTCTAAGCTGCATTAAATGCGTAACACTGATAACGTGTTTGTCTTCTCTTGATAAGAGAGCTTGGTTATCATTGTTGCTAAAATCATCAAAGCTTTGTACTGAATCTTCTGAGGGAACAGAGAAATCTCTTTTGCTGAACTTGTATAGATGTTAGGTGTGTCAGCATCAATGTACTTTGTTGACTTCTTTTTGCCGCGCACTTTATCAGAGGTCTTTTCAACATTTAATAATGAACAGTCTTTGTTTTTGAATTCGAAGCTTTAGACGAATATTGAATTTGAGCTTTACAGAAAACTTAGAACGATCCAATATAATATAATAACAAAAAAGTTTAAAGTATATTGGAAGCACATAAATTTATTTTTTTAGGTTTAAACAAAGCCATAATGGACGCACGCTAAGAAATATCATAGAGTTATAACTGTGCTTCCTAATCAAAGTATAATCATCATAAAATACGCAAGAAAAACATTATTAGATTAAAAAATTTCATGATACAAACTATTTATATTGAAACATTACTTGTTCATTCTAATTTAATACATTTGTTATCTTCACAACTTTGAGGGATTCAATCTTTGAACTATTTTGGTTCCAACTTTAATTTCTTAATTCGTCTTTAGTTCCAACAATCTCCTCAATTTTTATGATGACAAATACTATTAAATTTGATTGAACAAAAAACTTTTCAGAGAGAATAACACTAACTCCCCCTAAGAACATGCATAAAAAATGAATGGACCCAGAGTCTATGGACACATGTATAACTTAGGAAAAAATTTCAACCAATTTTGTTCAGTTATATCTGTTTATTTGAAAATGCACACAACTAGATTAGACGTATGTTACTTAGAAATAGTATCATTTCAAAAAGATTTTAGTAAGTTTTGGACGAACTGACTAGTAATAGATTCAAGTTTGAAACACTTCAGAATCATTGGACTTATTGAATAAAACATTATCATTAGTCCAACAAGTTTACCAGTTGCATAGAAATATCATAATTTTATCAATATCATTAGTGCAACTTATAAATCAGATAAACAGAGTAATCTTTTAACTTTGCTATCAGTATCAGAGCATAGTCAGAACAAGTCATATATGATTGAAACTCTAATAACAGATAAAAGAATAAAAGCATAAATGAAATTCAATCAGATATATGCAAAGAATAAATTCATCAATTTTATTCCTATAACATGTATTCATCAATTCAAAAATGTGTACGTATAAACATATCAAATTTTCCCATTTCTCCTCATTTTGTCATCAGATAAAAAGCGAAGAACACATCATGGTCAAAGAAAGGTGAAGGAAATAAATGAATGAATAACATAAAACTTGTGTTTAAAAAAAATGTATGAAAGAGAAGAGAAGAAATTAATTAAAAGGTGGGGGAGAAGGAGGGCCATGTGGAAAGAAGGATCGTAGAAGATATTCAAATCTCTTGTACATTAAGTCCATCTGAGAGTAGACATAAGCTTGAAACTCTGGGGGCGCTTGAGGATGCAGAGCAGCTTGGTGACTTTCAATTAATGCTTACAAATCAGTTCTCATATTGCTAACAGCAATAGATAACTTAGTGTGGGGTGCAGGGTGAACAACTGATATTGGGGCTACAACAGAGAGTGCTTGTTCTTGTTCTTCTGCTCTCATAGTCATACCAACTTCTTATTCTTCACCCTTGTCTCTTGGCAGCTCACTATTCAATAAAAGAGGATCTTTGAGGTGAGAAAATAAAATGTCCCATGGATAATGTTTACCAAGAGCATCAAGAGGAGATCCTGAGATGTAGCTTCCAGAGGAGAAGATGGAGTCCGCAGGATTCTTCAATGGTAGTCCAATAATGTCATCTATTCTATAACAGGGGCTTGACCATTGAGAACTTCGTCCAAGGACTGTGACCGTTTCCAACTTCTCTTCGATTCTAAGTCCAGAATATGAGGCATGCTGTTCCCAGAAAGTATTAGCTTCATCTTCCTTAAAGGTTTCTAAAGCAATGATCAATGAGGGAGGTACAAAGCGAAGGTCTTTAACTTGGATGCCTCCCTTAAGAACACTGATAAAAATTGTGTCAAAGAGATTGGCAAAAAGTCCTATTTCTTCAACTGTCACAAGCTTGAATTTTAGTTGCTGTGGGAAGATGTGGATTTTTGCTATAGAGCCATCATGGCATCTTGACCTTTTCAAGGTGTTTGGAAGAGAGGATTCCTTTGTTTCCCAGTGGGGAATTGTATCGGGTGTCACTCCCACTGTAAAGGTTCTAAAATGCCAGTCAAGTATAGAGGGGACTTGACCGGGTTGGTAGGAGTTTGGTAAAGTGATGAGTGAGGTAGAATTTGGTCTTGGTGGAGGTGAAGGAGCATGGAAAGGTATGATATATGTTTGTGGAGAAGGTTCAATGTTTTGTGGGGATGAAGGTGTTTGAGAGTTGGAAGAGGGGATATGTGGTTCAAGGTGAGAATAAGATTAAGGTGGTGAAGGAATGGATGCATGAATGGTTACCTTGAGAATGGACGCAAGCTAGTTAAAGGTTTTCTTTTCTATTGTCAACTTCGTCCGAGTTCTCGTATGAATGTTGACCTTGGACGCAACCCGCATTTTCCATGCAATGGGTTGGTTAACATCTGAATCATTGTCCATCACCAATCTTCTTTTGGGAGGTACTTGAGTGGACGGTGTCTTTTTCTTTTGTGGAGACTCAGCTTAAGCAGGAGAAGGCTTTGGACTGTCTTTCCGTCTATGATAGTTTTGAACACTTTGAAGTCTCATCTTCATTAAGTTAGTTAGTCCAAAGACCTGTTGGTTTTGTCTTCATCCAAACATCTTCATCTTTTCTTCATCACTTAAGGCCCTGAACTAGCTGAAGACCCCTTGCTCTATGAAGAGCTTTATCAAAAGCACACCATAGGAGATGTTGATTTTCTTTCCCTTTCCTTGAACATTCATCTTGAAGTATTTAAACAGAAGATGAGGGAGGTTGATCTGCTAGCATAGCAAGCAAAATGCATGTGTACTGGAGACTGAGTCTTTGGACCCAACTTTGTGAAGTATCACCTTATTCAGCAGCTGATGAAGAACTCTGGTCTTGTCATGCATTTGTGAAGTAATAATCTTCTTGGTTACTAGGGTTAGATCCTTCAGAAGGATTTCAAGAACACTGTCAAGGCCTCCAATGTCCTTTGTCCAATCCTTAGTGTACTTGGCTCCTAGACAGCACTGAGTCGCATCAGAAATTATGACCTCAGAAACGATCACTTCCTTCCCCAGTACCTTTCCCCGAGCATTTGACTCAGAAACTATTGCACCTTACAAAAACTCACAAATCAGTTTGGGGTGAACACTTATTGCTTCCATGAAGTAGTTTTCCCATCCTGCTCCTTGCAGGTTATCAACAATTTCTATTCCACACTCAGCCAATAGTGAGATCTGGAACAGGTATTCCATAGTCATTTCAGCTTCGTCCAAAAATGGCTTCATTCCTCCGACCATTTCTCAGAGTTTTTGAAAAGAGTTTAGGGTTGTGAGAAGAAGATGCAAAGAGTTTTTCAGAGATGAGTTATTTGAAAGGTTTTGGTAGCATAAAAATCTAATCTTGAAATGAAATGAGATATTTATAGAGATTTGTAAAAGCATAGTCTTGAGAATAAAAGGTTTTTGAGAGGAAATATCAAACGTTTTACAAATTTAAAAGAAATTCAAAATTCCAACCGTCATCACAATAAGTGCATTTAAAAAGTAACTGTCATGTCTGCAGTAAAAAGTAACTTCGGTGACTTTTCATAAATTGACTTAATGTGGGAAATTTAAATAAATTTGTAAACAACAAAAAGAATATTCCACAATAAATAATAGCAATTATTATTAATAATTGGACTCGTCATGTGTTGGACGCAAAACATACATAACACATCAAACATATTAGACGTAGAGATATGATGGACGCACAATAATCAATCTTTCACAAAATGCATACTCAAATGCTTTCTAATGAAAGTGAATCTATCCTCAGCAAGGGGTTTTGTGAAAATGTCAGCTCATTGATGATCTGTGTCCACATATTGAATATCAAACACACTTTTTTTAATATAATCTCTAATAAAATGATGCTTGATTTCTATATGTTTTGCTCTAGAATGCAATATTGGATTTTTAGACAAATTTATTGTAGCAGTATTATCACAGAGTACTGGAATCTAACTTTCAAAGATATTATAATATTCTAGTTGATGTTTGATCCAAAGTAATTTTGACCAACAATTTGATGCTAATATGTACTCAACTTCAGTAGTCGATAAAGCAATGGTACTTTGTCTTTTGCTGGACCAAAGACTAAGTTGGCTCCAAAATGACATCCTCCATTAGTGCTTTTCCTTTCAATTCTATCTCCAGTATAGTTTGCATCACAAAATCCAATTAATATGTACTCATGAGAATTCTTAAAAAATAATCCCAGATTAATAGTACCTTGCAAATATCTAAATACTCTTTTAACTGTCATGAGATGAGATTCTCTTGGATCAGATTGGAAACGAGCACATAGACATATACTGAACATTATATCAGGTCTGGACGCAGTGAGATATAGAAGAGATCCAATCATACCTCTGTATACCTTTTGGTCTACTTTCTTATCTTTATCGTCCACTTTCAGTGTTGACGTTGGATGCATAAGTGTGTTCATAGGTTTACAATCGTCCAATTTGAATTTATTCAAGAGTTCTTTTATGTATTTGGTTTGATGAATGTAAGTTCTGTCCAATGTTTGCTTTAATTGCAATCCCAGAAAGAACTTCAATTCTCTCATCATACTCATTTCGAACTCTTTCTACATCAATTCAGAAAAATCTTTACCAAGAGATTCATTAGTAGATCCAAAAATAATATCGTCCACATAAATTTGTACTATAATGAAATGCAAATCTACGTTTCAACGAAAGAGTGTTGTATCAATTTTTCCTCTAGAAAAATTATTTTTCATAATAAATGAATTTACTCTTTCATACCAAGCTCATGGAGCTTGCTTTAACCCATACAGAGCTTTTTTCAGTTTGAAAACATGCTCAAAAGAAGTTTAATTCTCAAACCCAGGAGGTTGCTTAACATACACTTCTTCATTTATTATACCATTTAAAAAAACACTTTTTTACGTCAATTTGATAGATTCTCATATTATTATGATAAGCAAATGAAAGTAAAATGCGAATGACCTCTAATCTAGCTACAGAAGCAAAAGTTTCAGTGAAATCAATACCTTCTTGTTGTGAGTACCCTTGGGCAACTAACCTTGCCATGTTTCTCACAACCTTAGCCTCTTTGTTCAATTTGTTTCTGAAGACACATTTTGTCCCGATGATGGATTTGTCTTTAGGTAGAGGAACCAGCGTCCAAACATCATTTCTTTTGAATTGATTTAGCTCTTCTTGCATAGCCAGTATCCAACTTTCGTCCAATAAAGCTTCATCAATTGTCTTTGGTTCCAATTCCAAAATGAATGTCATGTCTAAGTATTCTTTGAAAGTTGACAATGTTCTTACTCTATCAGTAGGATTGCCAATGATTTGATCTTCTGGATGATAGGTTTTGAAATGTCAATTTCGTTGAACATCCTCAGCTGATGTTGTTTCTTTCTTTTTTTCATCGTCCAATGCTCATTCGTTCATTGATGATGATCTTTTGTCTTTGTAGTTTAAGTCTAAATCTGCAAAAGACTCATCTAGTTCTAATAAAACTTTATCAGGCTTTCTATCATTAAATTTGACATGAATGAACTCTTCCACAGTTAAGCTACGAGAGTTATAAACTCTGTAAGCATTAGAAGTTTTAGAATATCCCAATAATATACCATTATATACTTTTGAATCAAATTTACCAAGATAATCTTTAGTATTTAAAATAAAACATTGACAACCAAAATGATGCAATTATGATATGTTGGGTTTTCGTCCTTTCCACAATTCATAGGGAGTCTTTTTCAAAGTTGGTCTGATATATATTCTATTTTAAATATAACAGGAAGAATTATTAGCTTCAGCCCAAAAGTATCTAGGTATAGAATTATCATTAAGCATGGTCCTAGTCATTTCCTGTAGTGACCTGTTTTTCCTTTCTACCACACCATTTTGTTGTGGTGTTCTAGGGTGATAAACTGTCATTTTATACACTTAAATGTTGGCAAATTGGCTTTGATTTGATTTTTATTTGAAAAGTTTATAAGAGAAACTTACCCAATTTCCTTTGAATATTGCAGGTTGAAGATTTATGAGAATCTGGCTTTAAAGTGTTAAAATGGAACCAATCTTGGGAAAGATACAAAAATATCAGCAACCTAGTTATGAAAGATTTTGACAAGATCCTACAAAGATATCATCAATCCAGCTGTAGAAGTTTCCTATTATTATATTCTTGGAAGATTTTCTCTCTTATCTCACATTAATTAGGAATACTCAAAGAGGGAAAGAAATCTACTTGCCCTGTTACCCAAGAATTACACATTAAATGAATTTGTGCACAATTAGGAAACCCTAAAAGAAAAGTTTGCTAGAGTTGTTGGCCCACTAAAATACTATAAATAGGAGGAGTGGCGGCACAATAGGTATCCGGCATTTAGAGAAAGAAAGTAACTATAGTCATTTCCTTGATTAGAGAGTTGTAGCGGAGCTTTGGAGGTTTTTGAAGATATCAAGCGAAGGACCGTTTCCCCAATTATTCGTGAAGGACCTGTTTCGCCGCAAAGGGTTTCCGGGTTTTAGTTTTTCTATTGTTCTTTTATGGATTGAATTTGATTTTAGTTTATGCTTTGTTCTCTTTGACTATGCGTAGCTAAATCCATAACTATGGTTATGGTGGATCTTATGTTCAAATTCTTATAATGTTTTCCTAATTCCAAATAATTTTGTGTTTCCCCAATTGATTGGATTTTTCCTAGCGCTTTGTTTTCCAATAAAGTTTGCGCACCCTTTAAAAAGTTAATTGATTGACTGGCGATCGTACCACAATTAGTTAACAGAACTCTAGGATTAATCAGATTTGGGGTTGTGTGGACCAAACTCAATCCCTTATTTTCAATCAGTTATTTAATTAACAAATCTACGGGTTCTTTATGCTTTTCTTGACTGTTTGCCTTGCATGACCATTGGGGGTTTCTGATTGAGAAAAAGAATATTAATATTGCATGACCATTGGGTATTAATAGCATTAGAGCATGTGATTGGCAATCAATCGAAACACATATTATTGAGGAATTGGGTAATATTATGAGTATTGACATAAGTGAAACCAGACACCCTAGGCTTTCCATAATTGAATCTTTGCTTGATAATCTTTGATTTCCTCACTTTCTCCTAATTGCTTGATAATTTCTCCTTTCTCATTCGAATTTCATTATCTAGATAACATAAGAGATTAATCAACTTAGTAATTGCCAACAATCCTTGTGGGTTCGATACTTGGAGTCCCAAATACTCCTTTATTACTTGTGCGACAGGGTGCACTTGCCCTTAAGTGTGATTTTAGCATAACATAGGGGCAGAAAAGTTGTGAAGAATGTCATTTTCTTCACAGAACTGTGATCAATCAATTTGAGACACTTATGTTAGGTTTGTACTATGCTTTGTTAGATGTTTATTGTGCCCAATATTAGTATTTTAGATGAGTTTAATGTTGTTGGGCCTCATTGGGCTTTAATGCAAATTATGAATAATTCTTAGATTTTGATGCATTTTGACATTTCCTCCTTGGTTAAGCCAAAACTTGGGACTCGGTGATCCATTTGAGGTGATCTTGGTGTCTTTGGAAAACTAAGACAAGGCTCTACTTGTTTCATGAAGAACTTAAGAGCTGGATGGACTTCTAAGGGTCTAAAATTTCCCTGCAATGCAGAGTGAGTTTGCTATCACGGAAATCTGGGCAGTGTGCACATATTGGACTATATATTGGGTTCTAGCCCTCCTCTTGGGCTGAAACTTGGTCATTGGAAAGATAAGACCCATATCTATAACTTCACTGAAGACCATTTAGTCAATAGATGTCGTTTTAGGCATGATTATGAAGCTACAAGTTGATTTGAATTTGGAAACACGTTCTGCCAACCTAACTTGAGGTAGGTGCAGTGTTTTTAGTATATTTGGAGTTCTAAAAGTCCAAATGGCATGATTCCAATGCCAAAATTTCAAGAGACAACTGGCTACAGCTTTCATGAGACCTCTAAACCAAAATGCACCGTCTAGGTCATGAAAATCAAGCTGGAAGTCGGATAAGAATTGCTGACTTGAAGCCACCAACCATACACCAACCCACCTACAATGCACCAACCCACCAACCATGCATCAAGCTTCCATATTTGACAATTTTCATATTTTTACAACTTGTATTCAGATTATTTTCAATTACAAATTGGTTTCTAGGATTAGTATAAATAGAGCCAATCTCTTTGTATTAGACATCATTCAATGTTAAGTAAGCTTGAAGAAAGTTTGAGTATTTGTGAAATTTTTCTTTCTCTTCTTCTCCATTCTCTTTACAATTTCGTTTTTGTTCTTTTATTTTTGAGTTCTTTCTTCTCATCCATGGAAGACTAGGCTCTTATAATCAATCCAAGGGATTAGCCATCTTGATGTTTAATTTGGAGATCTTGTTTCGCTTGTTCATATTACTTAATTGTTATTCAAGTTTCTCTTCTTCCTCTTTTGATTTTTATCTAGATTAAATTGCTTAATTTGATTTAGATGATGATGTGATAATAGCTTTATTATCATGTATTTAAAGAGGATCACAAAGACTAAACAATATATTAAAGCTTTTTGATAGATTGTTTAGCTTGGTTAAATTCTGGATCTTAAGTTAATCTATGTTGGATGATGCTTACTTTATCTAACCTTGGTTAATCAAATCCTAGATGCTTATCTAGTAGAGAATTCTTGGATCATGTTAAGGCTTCTTGATGTGATCTAAGGCCAAGAATATGGTTAGCAATTAAGTGAATTCCTTGTGATCAATGATGAGTTAAACTCAAGATCGGTAAATTTCCTTGGATTGGTTGTTTCTTTAGATTTGTTTACAACTTTAAGTCTCGTATTTTTATTAATCTTGTTAATCAACAACAAAACTCCCATTTTCTAATTATCTTGATCTAATTAAATCTTTGTTTTTGGATACTTGAAAGATGATTCAGTTCATTCTCTATACTACAAATTAGTTTGTGAACCGGTTATTTTTATTATTTGATAGGTCTCAACAACCTCTTGTCAAACTGTTGGAAGCTTTCATTCTCAAATTCTCCACCATGATCACTTCAGATGGAGTTAATACAAGTGTCTTTTTCATTTTGAACATGTTTACAAAATATAGAAAAGGCTTTAAAAAACTCATCCTTGTAAGCTAAAAACATAACCCATGTCCATCTAGTATAGTCATCAACTATGACAAGTTCATATCTTTTTCCATTAAGTGAGGATGTTCTAGTTAGTCCAAACAAATCAAGATGTAATGGTTCTAATAGTCTTAAAGTGGACACAAAGTTTTTGGATTCAAAAGAATTCTTAACTTGTTTCCCTTTTTGACAGGCATTGCAGAGAACATCAGATTTGTATACAAGATTTGGTAGTCATCTTACGAGGTGATGCTTATTGAGCTTTGAGATTAACCTCAAACTTGCATGACCAAGTTTCTTGTGTCATATCCATTGTTCTTCTTTAATGGACACTAGACATGATACATTTTGGTTTGAGAGATCTCCCAAATCAATTTTGTATAGTATATTTTGCCTCTTATCTGTAAAAAGAATGGATCCATCAGGGTTCTTGACTATACATTCTCCTTTGTTGATCCACTATCACACAATTGACTTATGCTTAGTAGATTATGTTTTAATCTTTTAACAAGCAATACATTATCAATAGAAGGGAAATGGTGCTTACCAATCTCAACTATTTTATCTCTTTGATTTCCTCCAAAGGTGACCCATCCGCTGGATTTAGATCTTAGTTCTTGGAACATAGACCTTTCTCCTGTCATGTGCCATGAGCAGCCACTGTCCAGGTATCATGATTAGAGTTGTTTTCCTACTATTAAGCACATTTGTAATAAGAATGATCATGTTTTTAGGTACCCAGATAGTCTTGGGTCCTTTCATGTTAGTTTTTGAGACTTTATCATACCCTATTTTTCTTTTAATCATGCATATGAAAGTAACATGTCAAGTTTTTTCACAGAAACTGCAAGATGATTTGGAAATGATAGAGGTAGATGATTTTTTAAAATGATTTTGATCTTTTGGTTCATATCCTAGCCCAGACTTATCATAGGGATTTCTGTAATATTTCAAAATCATGTTCAGTTTTTCATTACTACCAACAAAATTGGCCAGATCCTTATTTAGTTTAGCTACATCTTGTTGTAGTGTTTCAACTTCATGAGATCTACCAGACTTAGAAAGAATTTTGGATTCTAAAACATTGTTTTCAATTTTCCAGCTTTTCATTCTCTTTTTCTAGAGTTTGTTTTTCTAAAATTATTTTCTCAAACTCTTTTAAAAGTTTTGTGAATTTTCTTTACAAACTTTTGTACTCAGTAGAGAGAATGGAAGAATTATTTAGTAAGTCATCAAAAGCTTCTTGGAGGTTAAAGTCAAGATCATTTACCTTATCTTCATCTGATTTTTCATCAGAGGAGTTGTTAGCCATCAAGCATAGATTTGCTTCTTCATCTCCTTCTTCCTCTTCATTTGAGGAAGAGATATCCATGTCTTCTCATGTAGCCATGAGTCCTCTTTTCTTCTTCTTGAAGAACCTCTTTTTGTTCTTATTGAGAGATGAACATTATGCTTTGATATGCCCATGCTTTTTGCATTCATAGCATATGATTAGGCTTTTATCTTTTGTCTCAGCTTTGTCCTTGAGGACTTTCTTTGTGAAGTGTTTTTTTCTTATTTCTCCTTTCTTTTTCCACATTGATTGTATTTTTCTTGATATGAAGGAAAGTTCATCATCATCAGATACTTCTTCAGATGATTCAACTTCATCTGAAGATTCTTCAACTCTAAGTGCTTTGGACGCACTTCCCTTGTGAGCTTTGAGGATAATTGATTTGTCTTTTCTTGAGACATGTTCTTCTTTGAGTTCAAGTTCATAAACCTTAAGAGATCCAAGAAGTTCCTCCATAGATAGTGTTGTAAGATCTTTGGCTTCTTGGATAGCTGTGACTTTGGGTCTCCATTATCTAGAAAGACTTCTCAGAACCTTTCTGATGTGATTTTGATTGTTGTAGGTTCTTCCCAAATATCGTAGGCTGTTGATGATAGTTTGGAAACGTCCAAACATTTGGTCAATTGTCTCATGCTCACCCATCTTGAAGAGTTCATACTAACAAACCAGCATGTTTATTTTAGATTCTTTGACCTGTGAAGATCCTTCATGGGTCAGGACAAGAGTATCTTATATTTCCTTAGCTATTACGCAACTATAGACCTTATCATGCTTGGACCTTGAGATAGCACATATTAAGTAGTGTTTTGCTTTTGAGTTCACTTGATGATTCGTCCCTTGTGCATTTGTCCATTGAGCTTTGGGCACTTCTGCACCTTCAGCCTTTGTGGGTGTTTAATACACATTCTAAACTACTTCCTATATGCCCATGTTTTGTGCATCGAATAATGCTATCATCATTTTCTTCTAGTAATCTTAAGCACTACCATTGAAAATAAGTGATTTGTTCACTGCTTGTCCTTCATTTTCCATTGTAGCCTTTTCTGGATCATTTTCCCTCTGCACTATTAGATGCTTAACCCAAGAGACTAAGCTCTGATAGCAATTAAAATGAATAAATATAACACAAGAATGAGGGTTGAATTGTGTTTTTAATACTTTGAAATTTTTTCGTGAAAACAGCTTCGTAAATAAAAGTTAGACGCAAAATCGTTGAGTAGAGCTTTGGACGCAGAAATCCTTTTTAAGTAAAATCTTTGGACGCAAGGAAAATTCTTTAAAACCAAATGTAATAAAGTGTTAGAAACAATAATAACATTCCCCAAATGTTAGCACATGAAAGATTAAAGCAAGATAAAGAGAAAAAGAGAATCACACATCCAATTTATATTGGTTCACTCTTATAACCCAAGAGTTACGTCCAGTCATTCGAAGAGAATGATTTTTCACTAATCTTTTTAAGATTACAGGTATTCTCTACCTCTTCAGGTAACAAGTATTCTACATCTCTTCAGGTAAAGAAGTATTCTACACCTCTTCAAGTAAATACAGTATAAAAGAATAGTGTTTGAAAAACACTTAATAAATAACTCACGATGTGTGAGAATAATAACAATAAAGCTCAGTGTATCTAGAATAACTTTTTACAAATAATATGAAAGTGTAAGAATGAATTCTCAAATGCTTGAGTATGCTTGTTATTCTCATCTTTGCTTTCATCTTTGAAGACACCTTGTATTTATATGCTTCAGAGCTTTGAACTTGTCTTCACGAGTTATTCGTTTAACGGTAATAAATGTTTCCGTTCTGAGCTGCATTAAATGTGTAACACTGATAACGTGTTTGTCTTCTCTTTGGAAGTGAGCTTGGTTATCATTGTTGCTAAAATCATCAAAGTCTTACACTGAATCTTCTGAGTGAACATAGAGATCTCTTTTGCTGAACTTGTATAGATGTTATGTGTGTCAGCATCAGTGTACTTTGTTGACTTCTTTTTGCTGCGCACTTTATTAGATGACTTTTCAGCATTTAATAATAAACAGTCTTTGTTTTTAAATTCGAGACTTTGGATGAATGTTGAATATGAGCTTTAAAGAAAACTTTGGACGATCCAATATAATATAATAATAAAACAGTTTAAAGTATATTGGACGCACACAAAAATTTCTTTTCAGTTTTAAACAAAGTCATATTGGACACACGCTAAGAAATATCATTTAGTTATAACCGTATTTCCTATTCAGAGTATAATCATCATAAAATATGCAAGAAAAACATTATTGGATTAACATTTTTTATGATACAAACTAGTTATATTAAAACATTACTTGTTTATTCTAATTTAATACCTTTGTTATCTTTAAAACTTTGAAGGTTTCAATTCTTTGAACTATTTTGGTCCCAACTTTAATTTCTTAATTCGTATTTGGTTCCAACAGAATACTTGTAAACTTTGAAAGTTTAGTGGAATTGGACGTAGCTTTCGAGTTATGAGAGTAAACCAGTATAAATATCTGGTGTAGGATTTTCTTCCCTCTCCTTGTATTGTATTTCTTATCAACTAACATCTGAGGTTTGCTTTTGTCGTTCTTAACTAATATTTTTTAAAAGGATAAAGTTTTTAACTTGCATCTAACTTTTTTAGAAAAACTCTCTTTGCGTCCATCGGACGATAAAGAGCTTTCACTTAGTCCATTTTATTTTACTTTCCAGTGAAACATCTGTTTTAAAAACTATTTTGTAAAAGTTTTTCAAAAATATTTAGGAAATACAATTCAATCCCTTTTCTTATGTTTCACTTGTTTATTTCATAAATAACTAAAGGTTCTTACAAAAAAGTAAATTGAGAACTCAAAAATACAATACTTTGTAATATAAAGAGCTTTTTCAACAAAACGATTCTTCATTAGGAAAATAATACCAAAGTCCAGAGACTCAACAAAACCACATTTAAACAAATGATGAAGAGAACAAAAGGTTCTTGCTCAAAAAGGAAAACCCAGCTGAAAAAATTAATCTGTTATAGTAATATAAATATTATCAGGCTCTCTATGCAAAATTATTTTTATTCTATTATAAAAGTTACCTTTTATATTTTTTGAAAAACTTCCTTATAGATAACAATTTGATGTCTGTAAAAAAAAAACAATTTGATGAGTCATCTTCAATTGATTTGATCCGAATCTTTGTCGTTATTACATTCTTATTTTTTACTCTTGACAAAACGGGCCCCACTTAGTTTAAGTTTTATTTTCCTAGCTTTAGAGCCCGTTTGTTACTGATTATTTGATAAAAAAATCATTTTTTAAGTAAAAAATTATTTTTAATGATGTTGATTGTGTTTGTTTAAGTTTATTAAAAAAATTATTTTTATGGTTAAAATAAAAAGTTATTCTCATTAACTTTTAAAAAAAATCTCTCCCGATAAAAAAAAAGAAGCTACTCTCATTTAAAAAAATAATTTTTATGATTATAAACAAATACAAAATAACTTTTACTTTTTTTTAAAATCTCTAAAAAATAATCTCTAAATTATTCATCTTCGAAACCAAATTTTTTTCAAATCTGTAACAGGCCTTACCTTCCGGGCTCCGTGCGAGCAGCAGCCCAAAATTTCCAGATGCCCCCCAGCCCAAGTGCCCTTGTTCTCATCCTTTTCCTTACCCTAGACGGCGAGCTCTGTTAGGTTGAGTTTGTTTTGAATTCTGACACGGCTGCCCTTCGCCCACCGTTCCGTGGCGACGTCGCCCATCACGCCCGAGAGACAGCCTCGCGCAGTCGCGTGCTTCTTGGTTGGCCCTTGCTCGCCTCCTTGTTCTCTCTGTGAAGGTAAATTCTCTCTCTCTCAGTCTGGTCCTGAAGTGCTTCATTGTGAATTTTCATCAGGTCAGGGGCTCACGCTCTCTTTCGCCAGCTCTCACTCATCGCCTTTCTCATTAGAAAGCAGCAAAGCCACTGTGTAGTCGCCGACCAGCTTGGTAAGAATTTTTGTTTTAGGCTATCGTTCGCCATCTTAATTTCTCTCTTCCATTTGTTGGAGAACGGGTGGCATCACCACCGGCAAGTTACCCGTCTGATCCTGCCCCCGGTATCAAGTGCGAGAACATATCGAGCAGTAATCTACCACTCTACAATTTTGAATCTAATTTTGGGCGTACCTGGGATATTTTTGCTATTTTTTAAAGGATGGACTATTCTTTCTTTTGGTTATTGTATTTTATGTTTTTATTAAAAGCACACTCTAATTTGATCAAGCATGCAGGTCTTCATCCATGGCGGAGGGAAATTCTCATTCAAACACTTCACTAGAAGATAATGGAACTCTAGAGCCTCAAAATAGCGTAGAAGGCGCTGGTGAGCTTTCTCCTCCATCACCAAAGGAGGGAGATGACGGTAAAGGTAATGGTTATGTAGCTGAATGGAATTTATTATGTGCAAATGAATTTCTCCGGTATAAATATTATTAAATTGCCATGTAAGTTGTAACATGCCGATAATTGGTGAGCACAGAATAATTGGGGAGAAGAAATATGTAAGAGAGTCCTTATTCATTCCTTTTGTCATTAAATCCAATATTTCTTTTTCTCCATTGTTTTCTTTTCTCTTGTACTTTTGCTAGATCTTCTAAACAGTAAAATCCAACAATAGAAATATTCTCTTTCGCCTGGAAAGGGTAAATGCATTTGTCTCCTCTCGTAGTATTTATCTCTTGCACACTTATCATAATTACTTATAGTTCTTTTTTTTTTTCAAATATAACATAGCTGTCAAATTGTGATCAAAAGTTTTGATTATAGATGGTGATCAAGTGAGGGTTGGTCGACCTTGTAAGCAGGCTCGTCCCCACGGGATAGAACGCAAGTTCGAATTCTAGTGGGAGTCGCTTTGGTTGGGAAGCAACAAAAACCCTTGTGCTCTAAGCTGCAGATTATGGATTAGTCCCATAGGGAGCATTTTGGGCCTAACCTGTGGGGATACTGTGGGGTGCCACTCAGCCCAAATGGCTAATTAGGGTGGTTGACAAAAAAAATAGTGAATCATATTGTACCATAAGATTTGAAGACAAAGTGGTAAATAGCTTAAAGCACATAATGTAAAAGATGTATATACATATACATATAACATGAAGAAAATACTCAAAATAGTAATTTTAACCCTAGTTTAACGCAGTAAATCTAACCATGTCATAAAAGCTCATAAATATTAGAATCATACTTTTTCATGGGAGCTTCGAATCAACAACTATTTGAGTTAACATGATCACATACACTCCAATTCCTCTCACATCCAGTGGCACTACAAGCAAGACTTAGAATACATACATATCACAATTGCTTGTAGCTCTTTACACTCCATAACTATCCCTCCATGGTGCTATCAAAGAGAAATATGTATAGGCTTACTTAATTAGTCAACTTATATTTAAATGGTAAAGACATGGAAGTAATAAACTGCATTATCATATGAGTAAATAGGAAGGTGAACAAAAGCATGCTGCTGGTTTATTCTTGAGACAGAATGATGAGGGTAGGATGAGGTTGAATTGAGTTGTACAACACTAATTAAGAGACCAAGAATTTAAGACTAGGTATTCTTAATTCATCTGTACAGCATGGAAACTCTTGATTCTTCAATGTTTTCTTATAAGTCCTATTTTTAGTTTCTTACTTTCCTATTTTTCTTTCTTATAGAAAAAATATTTTATAGAAAGAAAGAAGTATAGCTAAAAGGATGATAAGGAATTCTCCATAGCAGAAGAAACAAAAAACAACAAACAAAATCAAAGGTGCAGCAAACCTGCCCAATCTCCAATTCTCCATACAAGTCACAAATGGAAACTCCCTTAAAAAATCCATTGTGCTGTGCAGGGCAATATGCTTGTGTGGCGCACATAACATAACATCTAATATATTTTAAGATAATCTAAAATAACAATAATATAGAAATAAAAGAACAAATATGCATAGAGAACGAAATTTATACTTAAAAACATTACTCAATGTCTCATAATAACTTCAAATGGATCAAGGTTTCATACATAAGACACAAAGTGTTACTCATTTAGGACTCCCAACTCCACTCTTACTCTTACTAGCAGTAGCACTAGAAGTACTCATTTTACTAAGCAAAATTATAAGTACAAAGTGCTCTCATCCTCTCAGGTGTCAAGTAGGCTATTTTCCAGTCTCAAATGAGATTAAACAAAGCAAGCCACATAGAAGAGTTAAAGATTCTAATATTCTGTTACTAGCCACAGTAGTTGCAGGCAAAGGCTGCCACTGGGCTGTTGGAAAATGCCACAGAAACGAGAAAAAAAAGAGAGAGATTGCTTCAAAAATGACAAAATCTGATAGAAAAGTCAGACTGCCAAAAGAATCACAGGCCAGGCTGGAAAATGTAACTGATCCTCCAGAAATGTCACAAACTGTCTGAAAATTCACAAACCTTGTTGGAAAATGTTACTAACCTGCAGGAAGTGATGAGAATTACCAAAAAAAGTCTCAAAGAGCTTGCTGGAAAAGGGAGATAGAGAGGGCCAACTACCGAGCAAGTAAAACCAGAAAGGACTCTATCTCACTAGCTTCCCTATCATTCAAGTCTCTACAAAAGTGAAAATTCCAGGACAATGAAGAACCTTGCTAGAAAGAAAACTTTTAATTTCCAGATTATGCACGTTGCAGAGATGGTAAAGGCGAGGGAAAGCCTCTATGAAAGGAACATTTCCTATCCAAGCATCCTCTCAAAACGTAATGCATTACCAAGACCTAGGGAAATCAAAGGTCTAAAGGAAGTATATTCCTGTGAGACAAACTTCCAAGGACTAGCTTGAGTTGAATTGATTGTTGGGTTGGTGTTCCATCCATTTTGGTTTAACCCATATATGCTCTGAATTACTTGGTGCCATAAATAAGTAGACTCTAAAGGAAAGTGCCATAGCCATCTAGCCACTAGAGCAATGTTTTTGGAAACCAAAATTCCCAAGACCCAGCACAACTCTTAGTTAAAAATTACTTTTTCTTCTAGAATAGATGAGAGACTTCTGCCATCAGACCTGCAACAACCTCTATGAAGAAGAAAACTTTTTGTGGGTGATACAGAGAATCAGAGTCCAATTAGGAAACTTTCATTTATCAAGCAAGATTTTTGGGAAATTTCGAATTTCAGTGCAGCTGACAATTTGAAACATGTTGACCAGCGTAATTGGCGTAATAATTGGGGTTTCCAATCTGTTCCAAATTTGAAATGTGATGGTCAACATGATCTTAGGAATTTATTGCCCAATTATCATTCTCATGGCAATTTAAGGCCTGTATATCCTAATCACAGGAATTTTTTGCCTGACTATCATAATCATATTTATTGATTAATTTATTGCCTGATAATGGTCAATCTGTTCTGGATTTTGAGAGATTGGGTCCAAAAAAGGTAAACATAGTGTGTTCGAAAGACTTGGGCCCATCCACTCTAGTAAACCCAATTTAAGAAAGGAGACTACTGGGTTGTTGAGAAAGTAGGTGATGTTCTATACGACTCTGGAACTCAGCCCCCTAATTTGAGAAAGGAATCAACCATGTCAGGTGGGGAGCATCACAGATTCAGTTGCAGGGTAAGGGTACTCTTAAAGATGGCAATGAGCATCAGCATATGGAAAAATGCTTACCGTTGGCTGTTCCAGCAATGTCTGGTCACATGGGCAAATGCTGAAAATTGTTACAATTCCCAATAAGAGGGTGAAACTGACAAGGTTCAGATTTCTGACAGGAAAGTGAAAGATGCTGAAGCATTTTCTGCATTTGTGGAGGTGTCTAGGGTTTTCTCTACACTCAAAGATGGGTTAGACAGAGTGCAATTAAAAAAATTTAGTAACAGGGAGGGTTTTTATGTGATGAAGATAATACGATGTAGGCCTGCTTCTGGATGAATTAAGGGTCAAATATGATCAACAGAATGTTCAGGAAGGGTGTTTTGACATTGATGGTAACTTACCGAGAATTAAGCAGCTTTTTCAACAAAAAAGTGCTGAGGTTAATGAATGTTTTAGTTTAGGCTTCCAACATTCTAGAATGGGAAAGATTATTTTTGAAGATGATGAAGGTCTACTTCTGGATGGTTTAAGTGCAAAATTGATCAACAAAAGGTTCAGGAAGAGTGTCTTGACCTTGATGGTAACTTACAAGGAGTGAATGAACTTGTTCAACAATGAAGTGTTGAGGACCTTGAGGTAGTTGAAAGAAAAATACTTAGAGAATTTTGGAGGAGGAATTTCTGAATTTGCTTGAGTGATTAGCACTCAGCTAGCATAGTATTTATATACACTTGAAAATAAATACAGCTTTACATTTTCAAGAGTGCTACTCCCTATGTTCATGAATCTATAGATACACGAATCTAGAAATTAACGACTACTATTTTCAACACACTATTTCCAACATCCTATTTCCAACACTGTTGTTTCCAACAGAGGTTAAAGATACTTTTAAGTTTAGGCTGCCAAGATCCCATAAAGGACAAGTATAGTCTTCTAGGAAGTCATTCTATTAATGCTGGTTCTGAAAAGGGAATTCTTCCTTATCCAGATGTTGAAAAGCTGAAACCTTTTGGCCAAAGTGAGAGGGCATTGGATGAGGAAGTTATTTCTATTAGGCCTTTAGGCAATGCAAGTACTTGGAATGATCCACAATCACTTCTTGATTCAATGTGGAAAAAGTTGGTTAATTCGTTTGATAAGGAGGTAAAGGTGGCTTTTCCTCCAAATACCTATAATACGATAAAGAAGAAGGTAGAAAAGGAACTTCAAAGATTAGCAACAACAGTAAATTATGAGGGGCCTAAAGAAATTAGAAGGCTTAACTAGGTTCTTTTGAAGCTTTGAAGTTGTCTTCTTTGTTGAAAGCAAAGGGAATGTTGTTTTGTGTTTATTTTAGTATTAGTTCATCGTTTTTATTGCAGCTGTTTTGTGGAGGGAGTTTCCTAGGAGAGTTTTGGGGAAGTTGTGGTGGGTTCCCTTTTTGGTTTTATCCTTGGGTTGTCTTTGTTTTGTGGTTTCCTATGGGGTTTTTACTTTTTGCTCTCCTTCATCTTTGTGGTTTCTTTCAGAGGATACTTATCCTCTCTTGTATTTTCCTCTTCCTATCTAATAATATTTCTTTTTCTATAAAAAAGCCTTCCTAAGGGTCAACTGGATAACATTACTAAATAGGATTAACTCTAATTACATGTTGCTCGCATACCCCTCATAGCTTTTCCCCTTACATGTATGATATGTAGTTCGTGCCTAATTATTTTTGGATTGTTGGGTGGCTACTTTCTTTTTGGATTGTTGGGTGGCTACTTTCTTATGGAATAAGTTGTTTGAAGTTCTTCGTGAATATTGGGTTTGTCCTTATGCCTTGGAGCAATTTCTCATGACACAATTCAAAGGCTTCATCAAGAAAAAGGAGGCTAAAATTTTGTGGCATTGTGTGGTTTTTGCTATTCTTTGGTCCATTGGATTGGAGCTGAATGCTTGCATCTTTATGTGTGTCTTGTTGACTCTAAACTTGTTATGGGCTACGATTGTATTTATGGCTTCTCTTTGGTGTTATGCTCTTGGCTATTTCAAGAGAGTTGCTATTTCAAATGTGCAGAGAGATTGAGCACATGGTTGTCAAATTGGGAATCGATTCGCAAATTGGAAAACCTATTTTCCGAATGGTGAATCAAAACGTATCGTGAAAGATTCATGATCACTTATTAAACATAGCTTAAAAAGTCAAATTACTAAACATAACATCAATATTAGCATTTAAAGTCAAATAATGAAATCTAAGCTTCAAAGTAAATAAAGATTCAAGTCATATATATTCAAAAAGACCAAAAGATCAATATTTTGAATCAAATACAGTGACTACATAGGTTTTGCCTATCCAAAAAAATTAAAAAAAGACAAAGCATATCACTATTTTGAATGATCTAATATATAGTCTTGTTGAAAATAGAATATTATTAATGAAGTGTGTGCTGTGCTGTTTGTAATAAGTGTGTTAGGTGTAGTGTGTGTGTGATGAGTACGTTAGGTGTAGTGTATGTGTAATGAGTGTGTTAGATAATGAGTGTGTTAGAGATAATGTAAATAATTATCTTATGTAAATTATCTATCTATATATTCTTCAGCTGAGTGAAGAACACTCAAGCATTCAAAGTATTTACTATTTCTAATTCTTCAATATGGTATCAAGAGCCCCGATCAACTCTTGAATTTTTTCTCCAAGAAGGTCTCTGCTACTGGTCCAGCAGAGACCTCTGTCCAAGTCACTCACTCACTGCTTCTGGTCCGCATCACAGCAGAGTCAAGTCACTCACTCTGCTTCTGGTCCTCATCACAGCCCACTATCACCCTCTTTTTTTTTTTTTTTTTGTTCCCAAACACCACAGCCCCTTCCCTTCACGCACTAACTGTCACACCATATACCCACTATACACCACCACCGGGAACCATCTCAGAAGCTTCCGACCGGCCACCCACCGGAGCCCCGTCGCCGGAAACCGGTCCACACGCCTGCTGCACCACATCACAGCCCACTGCCCAACATCTCCAACCGTTCAGACCATACACCCACCATACACCGCCACCGGAAACCACCTCAGAAGCCTCCGACCGGCCACCCCCCGGAACCCCGTCGCCGGAAACCTCCCCACGCGCCTCCACGCGCTTCTTCTCTGTCGGCGCGTGAGATCCACGCGCCCCCACGCGCACCATCTTGCCGGCGCGTGAAGGACACGCGCCACTGCCTCTACCGGAAAATTTTTCCGACGACACAGTGGTCTTACTGCTGTGCTTGAGTTTGGTCTTTAGCATTTTCTGCTTACCAAAACAGTATATTTCTTCTTCTTGTTCTTCTTGAAACAGTGCCTATCAGCAACCACTTGTGCCTATCACAAAAATTTTCTGTTCTGATCACTCAAGAGTGATAAAATGGCCTCCAATTCTCAACGACATGATGGTCCTGCCTTCTCTTTCTCTGGCACACCAACAATTACTTCAGAGAAATTAAGTGCTAAAAATTATTTAGCATGGTCTGCTTCTGTAGAACTTTGGTTTCTTGGTCAAGGATTCCATGAACATCTCGAAAAAGCCTCCGATGATATTTCAGAAGACAAACGCGACCAATGGAAGAAGCTTGATTATCAATTGTGTGCTCTCTTGTGGCAATCTGTTGAACCAACCATCTTGACAAACTTCAGAGCTTTCAAAACTTGTCACACCTTCTGGAAAAAGGCTCAAAATGTCTTTGCAAATGACATTCAACAAATGTATGATGCTGCACAAAAATTAGCCACTCTCAAACAAGTTGATCATAACATGGTTGCATATGTCTCGAAAGCCCAATCTGCGGTGGAGGAGTTAAAATTATCTTTGGAAGCCGATAAGCTCGAGGACGTAAAGAAGAAACTTGATAATCTATATATGGTGTTGATTCTACGAGGAATGCATCCAGATTTTGATCATGTTCGCGATCAAGTCTTAACTGGTCAAGAAGTTCCTTCATTAGAGCATTTAATCACTCGACTACTTCGGGTCCCCTCATCTATGGGCGGCAATTCAGTTAACACTATTGAAACTTCTGCCATGATTTCTAGTCGAGGAGGACGAGGAGGTCGTGGCAACCGAGGAGGCAGAGGTGGGAGAGGAGGCCGTCCTCAATGTTCTTATTGCAAAAGAATGGGCCACACACAAGACACTTGCTATTCTATTCACGGATTTCCCGGAAAATTTGTGAATATTTCCAAGTCTGAAACATCTGAGATGAAGTTTTCCGAAGCCGAATATCAAGAGTATCTCCGGCTAAAAGCTGCCAAGGAACCTCAGATCTCCTCATCTATAGGTGCTCATAACTCTGCTGCTTGCATTTCTCAATCTGGTAATGATCAAAATCCATGGATAATTGATTAAGTGCCTCGATCACATTCTTTGGTAATAGTTCTTTATTTTCATCCATCTCCTCTCCAAATATTCCTCATTTCATTACTCTAGCTGATGGCTCCCAAGTTACAGCAAAAGGAATTGGTCATGTATCACCCACTTCTTCTTTGTCTTTATCCTCTGTTTTGTTTATCCCCAATTGTCCTTTCAATTTAATTTCTCTAAGCCAGCTTACTCGTTCTCATAATTACTCCGTAACATTTGATGCTAACTCATTTGTTATACAGGAACGTGGTTCGGGTCGGACGATTGGCGTAGGACATGAATCTAATGGTCTGTACTATCTCAAGCCTGATTCTTCTTGGATTTGTAGTGTTGCTGCGTCACCAAAACTCCTTCATGAACGTTTGGGACATCCACATCTGTCCAAACTCAAAATAATGGTCCCCAGTCTTGCAAAAATAAAATCCTTCAACTGTGAGTCATGTCAACTAGGAAAACATGTTCGTTCTTCTTTTAGGCATCTTTGCTAGTCATGTTGATTCTCTTTTTTCAGTTATTCATTCAGATATATGGGGTCCTAGTCGTGTGTCTTCTTTAGGTTATAGATATTTTATCACCTTCATTGATGAATTTTCTCGATGTACTTGGGTTTTCCTAATGAAAGATCGATCAGAAATTGTGTCCATCATCACTTCTTTTGTCAATGAAATTAAAACTCAATTTGGACAAACAATTAAAGTGCTTAGAAGTGATAATGCAAAAGAATACTTTTCTTGAGCAATTTCTTCTTTTTTGTCATCACAAGGTATTACGCATCGATCTTCGTGTCCTCATACTCCTCAACGTAATGGTATAGCCGAAAGGAAAAATAGACATCTTGTTGAGGCTGCTCGTACATTATTACTTCATGCTAATGTACACATGCGTCATTGGGGAGATGCAATTTTGACAGCTTGTTTTTTAATAAATCGGATGCCCTCTTCCTCCATTGAAAATAAAATACCACATTCTATTTTATTTCCCAAAGAACCATTGTTTCATATTGATCCACGTATTTTTGGATGCACTTGTTTTGTTCATGATATGTCTCCAGGTCTTGATAAACTTTCTGCTAGAGCCATCAAATGTGTCTTTCTTGGATATTCCAGACTACAGAAAGGTTATCGATGTTACTCTCCTGTTCACAATCGTTACTACATCTCTGCCGATGTAACATTCTTTGAAGAAAAGTTATATTTTTCACCTTCCACAGTTGAGTCAAAAACTCTACAAGAAGTTTTTCCTATTCCCTATCTTGGTCCATCACCTCCTTTGCAAGAATCAGGGTCAATCATAGATTCTACAGATATTTCTGAAAATCTTCCACCCTGAGCAGCCACAAAGACCACTCATCACATACCAACGACGTCCACAAATTCCCAATACTGAATTGGAAGGCACTATAAGACCAGCTGAATCATGTCCTACTCCAGCAGACAACCCGGCTACGGACCTACCTGAAGAAAATCTTGCCTGGCCCATTGCTCTTAGGAAAGGTATTCGGTCCACACGGAATCCTCATCCTATTTATAACTTCTTAAGTTATCATCGTCTTTCTCCTTCTTTTTACTCCTTTGTGTCCTCTTTATCTTCTGTCTCTATTCCTAAAAATCTTTGTGAAGCACTTGATCATCCAGGATGGCGACAAGCCATGATTGATGAAATGCAGGCTTTGGAGCATAATGGAACATGGGAGTTAGTTCATCTTACTTCAGAAAGAAACACTGTCAATTTGTCGGTGGGTATATACTGTTAAAGTAGGGGCCAATGGACAGATTGATCGTCTCAAAGCCAGATTGGTTGCAAAAGGTTATACCCAGATTTATGGACTTGACTATGGCGATACTTTTTCCCCTGTGGCCAAAATTGCTTCTGTTCGCCTCTTTCTTGCCATAGCAGCCATCAACCATTGGCCATTATATCAGTTGGATATTAAAAATGCATTCCTACACGGAGAATTAGAAGAGGAGATCTATATGGAGCAACCACCTGGATTTGTTGCTCAGGGGGAGTCTGGCTTGGTTTGCAAATTGCAACGATCTCTTTATGGACTCAAACAATCCCCACGAGCTTGGTTTGGAAAATTCAGCTCTGTTGTTCAGGCTTTTGGAATGAAACGTAGTGAAGCAGACCATTCAGCTTTGATTGCCATACCTCTCCAGGTAGATGTGTTTACTTGGTAGTATATGTGGATGATATAGTCATTACAGGAAATGACCCAAAGAAAATTTCTCAGTTAAAGGAACATTTATTTAGTCATTTTCAGACTAAGGATTTGGGAAAGCTGAAATATTTTCTTGGCATTGAAGTTGCCCAGTCGGAGAATGGGATTATCATCTCACAAAGAAAGTATGCGTTAGACATACTTAAAGAAACTAGTATGTTAGACTGTAAACCAGCTGATAGTCCCATGGATCCAAATTTGAAATTACTACCCAACCAGGGGGAGACTTATTCTAATCCTGAAAGATATCGGAGATTGGTTGGAAAACTCATCTACCTCACTATTACAAGGCCAGATATTTCCTTTGCAGTTGGAGTGGTAAGTCAATTCATGCAATCTCCTCATAATGATCATTGGGATGCAGTAATCCGAATTCTGAGATACATTAAAAGGACCCCGGGACAAGGACTACTCTATGAAGACAAAGGGAGCACTCAAATAGTTGGATTTTGTGATGCAGATTAGGCAGGTTCACCCATTGATAGGCGTTCCACTTCAGGATACTGTGTCTATTGGAGGAAATCTTGTCTCATGGAAAAGTAAAAAACAAAATGTTGTTGCAAGATCTAATGCAGAGGCTAAATACAGAGCTATGGCTGTAGCCACATGTGAGCTTATTTGGATTAAACAAATTCTTCAAGAACTGAAGTTTGAGAATACTCAACAAATGAAACTATGTTGTGATAACCAGGCAGCCTTGCATATAGCTTCTAATCCAATATTCCATGAGAGAACTAAACACGTTGAAATTGATTGTCACTTTGTCAGGGAGAAAGTCCTTTCTAAAGAAGTCATCACTGAATCAGTTAGTTCTAATGATCAACTCGGCGTACATCTTCACAAAATCACTAAGAGGACCAAGAATTCGAGAATATCTGTACCAAGCTTGGAGCATTTGATTTATATGCTCCATCTTGAGGGGGAGTGTTGAAAATAGAATATTATTAATGAAGTGTGTGTTGTGCTGTTTGTAATAAGTGTGTTAGGTGTAGTGTGTGTGTGATGAGTACGTTAGGTGTAGTGTATGTGTAATGAGTGTGTTAGATAATGAGTGTGTTAGAGATAATGTAAATAATTATCTTATGTAAATTATCTATCTATATATTCTTCAGCTGAGTGAAGAACACTCAAGCATTCAAAGTATTTACTATTTCTAATTCTTCAATAAGTCTACTCAAAGATCATCATCTCCAAGATCAATGTCTCTTAGTTCATCCTCATCCTCCAATATCAAAAGCTCTGCCTCTTCCTCCCCATCTCCAACAATCTCTTCAATCTCATTATCAAGTCCTATTATGGATTTTCCCTTCTTATTGGTCTTGGAATTTAAGTTTCTTGGACCTATAAAAAAAAAGCTTAATAATTATGATATGACAGCAAATATTTAAATTAACTTCTAATTATGAACTTTGTATTTGGACTCTAAATTCTAGACTCTTTTAAAGAAATTGTACCTCTCTTCCTTTTCTTGCTTGGAGCTCCTTCCTTAAAAGTGAAGCATTCATGTATATCCATCCATGAAGCTTCTTTTGGTAGGCATGGATTTTCTTTTTCAGTAATCCACTCATCATCAGATTCAATGTCTGAGAAGCATATAGGATCATAAGTATCTCCCTTCTCTTCTCTATGCTTTTATCTCATCTCAAGTTGAAGATTATACTTAACAAGCACAAGTGCATTTAACCTTTGTTGCTCCAAGCGGTTTCTTCTCTTAGTATGCACTTGGTCAAATGTGCTCCAATTTCTTTCACATCCTGTAGCACTACATGTGAGACTCATAATTCTCATGGCTAGCTTTTGTAACTCCTTTCCCTCTCCAGCATAACTTTCCCACCAAAGAGCTATTAAAACAAAAGTAAGCATAAAATCTAGTTAGTAACTTACCACTTAGTAAGTTATTACTTTAGGATTAAAAATTAAAATTCTGAAAATCAGTGTCAAAATTACTAGGTTGCTTTTTGTCCCTAGTTTCTATTGCCATCTTTATTCCAAAAAGCCCTTTGGCTGCCTTGAATTTCTCAAGTTGTTGATCAACTAAAAATCTTGTTCTTCTATCCGGAACCATTCTCTCAATGGTTTCATATAAACCAAATAAAACTTCGCCGTCCGCATTGAAGCCTTTGTCATAATGGAACCTAATAAAAGTATAAAACAAGGAATAAGATAATTATTAATTTTTTAACATGCACTTAACTTAATATTTAAAACTTAAAGATTGACAATACTTACTTAGGATTAAGATAGTAGGCAGCTGCATGGAGGGGCCTATGCAATAATTGCAATTGTATATTCCAACGAGTATCAATAATCTTCCACTCCTTTTTATACCTTGACTCTTTCTTTTGAAAGTTTTCAACTATTTGCTATTTGGCTCTATCCATTGCTTCATAAATATATGGCATGGCTGGTTTTGAGTCTCCATCTACAAGCCTTAATACTTTCACAAGTGGAATCACACACTTCAAGCAATATTGGATGGATTTCCAAAATCTAGCATCACCCAACCAAGACTATGTCCATCACTTGCTTAGCCTCACTTTTACTAGCATAAGAACTAGTAGCCCATTCCTCAGAAGCAAACATAGACCGGAGAGCATTCTTTTGCTGCATTATGCAATTTAATGAGATAATCAGTTGCAAACCTTGTCACTGCTGGTCTAGCTAATTCCCTTCCTTTGGAATGCTTTCTATACAAGTTAAGGACCCATGTATGCCTATATATGAAAGTTGTGATTTTCTTTGCATTTGTAATGGTATTATAGAATACCAGAAGCTGCCCAATGTCCTCAAGGACTAAATCAAGGCAATGAGCTGCACAAGGAGATCAAAATAATTTTGTTCTCTTCTCTTCTAACATCCTCCCTACTGCCACAAGATTAGAGGCACCATCTGTCACAACTTGGACCACATTATCCTCTCCACTTTCTTCCACCATTCTGTGCAACAAAGTGAACATTTGAGTTGGATCCTTTATCACATCACTAATGTCCACAGATTTTAGGAAAATTGTCCCACTTGGACTGTTAACTAGAAAATTGGTAAGTGACCTCCCTCTTCCATTGGTTCAGCCATCACACATCAAAGTACAGCCCCATTTCTCCCATTCACTCTTTTATTTCTCTAAACTTTCTTGGATTTTATCAACTGCTTTCTTCAAGTAAGAAACTCTCACCTCATGATAAGGAGGAGGTTTCAAACCCCTACCATATTCACCAACTGATTTCAACATTTGAATTAACAATGGACTTCTTACCAAATTAAATGGTAAAGCATTGCCATATGTGCATTTACAAATATCTTGAATCACCAACTCCCTATCTTTTAGCATTTCATTCATTGTCTTTTGTTTGACATTTTTTAATGTTCCTTCCTTCCCCTTAGTAATAAATGAGTCCACAGTTCCCTTGTTTTGACTAGCATCTTGTGTTCCTACCTCTTCAAAACAATCAAGGGTATCTTTTTTCTTTTCTTTATCTTCTAATATCTTAACAAATATTTCCCTAATTTTATCTGGTACACTTGTACAAGCACTAACATTCTCCCTTGTTCCAGCAAGATGATGTTTCATCCTTGCAACACCACCCCAACAAGTATGTGAACAATACTTGCATTTAACCAAGAGCCTATGTGGAGGAATGATTTCACAATGGCTCCATGTAATATCAGTCTCTTTCGTTTGTTTATACATTACCGATTATACATAGCACAACAGCAACAGCCAACCAAACAGAGAAGGGAAACAATAAAAAAACAATTACAAGATGGTGGGGGACAAAGGGAATCTCACTAGCAAAGAATGGGAGACAACCCAAACCCAATAGCCAAAAGGGGACAAGGAATCAAAAACAGTGGAGAGTGGAGACCACCCTAACCTAGCCAAAACCCAAGGACGCACGTGAAGCAGAACCAGCAGATGCCCCAAAACCTAGCGCATGTGAAAATGGGGACAAAAGCACATGTGGGGACCAGGATCGGGTCTATTTCACACTTTTAAGAAGGGGCGAAAATTTTTGTCACTCCCCCCACCCTCGGTTCTGTAAAAAAAAGACAAAAAAAAGTCTTTTCAAACCGGGTCGGGCAAGACTCGACCCTTTTTACGTGCGACTCGATTTTGCAGAATCGTGCAAGACAAAGCAGAATCGCGATTCCCTCTGCGTTTCTGGCAATTCATGGACGATTCCTGTGAGAAACCGATTCTCATCTGCGAATCGTATCGTATCGAGATTCTCACCTCCGCTAAAAGCATGTTTCGCATCGAATCGTATGAATCGTATCGAGATTCATACGATTCTAACTACATTGATTGAGCATCCTTGCTGCATTCTTGAGTTTTTTCATGTTCCTTGTATTTCTGTTTTGAATGATTTTTTATCCTCTCCCAGTTTTTCTCTTCCTCTTTTCTCTCCATTTTCTATACAAAAAAAAAATTCTAGCTATAATGCACCATTAGATAGCTGTAGATATGATACACTTACTTTAATGGAGATGATGAGATAGTTGTGAATGATTAACCATATATAAAGATGTAAATGTAGGAACCATATCAGATTTTATGCCTTCATATCATTCTTGTTAACACTAACATGGTATGCTACAAAACATAGTCGGGACAAGAAAACTTAAAATCCCTAGTTATTATCCAAATCATCCTGTATAAGCACTTCTCTAGTAAGGAACATAAAACTGCTTTAGGGTTGCTGTTATCATCCGATTCTGTGAATTTGTGATGTTTAATTTTTTTTAACTATATATTGTGGCCATGTGTAATATTATATATCTGTTATATTGTTGCTGTTAAATGTGAACACACTTTTCCCTTTCAGCAGAAGTTTCGAAGAAGAAAAAGAAGAAAAGTAAAAGCAAGTGAGGACTTCTTCTGGCATTAATGATTATTCTCCTAATTGTGAAAAAATTTCTGAAGTTCTGATTTTATCTTTGTGTGGTCAGAAAAAAGAAAGAACTCCTTGAGCAGACTGATCCGCCATCAATTCCTGTTCTTGACCTTTTCCCATCTGGAGATTTTCCTGAAGGTGAAATTCAGCAGTACAATGAGTAGTAAGTTCATTATGAATAAATTTGAGCAATATCTGACATTTTCCTTGCAAATTCGGTTTAAGCTTGAATTTGAGTAAAGTAAATTCACTTGTTCCTCCTTTTTTTCTTTTTTCTTTTTTTAACTTTTTTTATAAAAGAAGTATTATTCGAAGAGAGCAAGAAAGAAATGCCAGAATAAAGGATACAATATCCTCCTTAAAGAAATAAAAATATAAAAATCAGAACCATCAAGAAAAGCACATCAATTAAGCAAAGCTTGCCAGTCTCTTTGCATGTCTGTTAAGTAAACCCCTCTGAAATAGTTAGCTTAGCACCATAAAAAGGCTAAGAAAACCACTTTGTCCTATAAGGGTGGCAGCTGCTTAATTTGGTACCTATCTTTACTCCCAAAACCTCAGAAATGACATACGAGGAATGGCTCTAAACACTAGACAAATCCTACATTCATCAGAAATACCAGAGTCTCTATGCCACAAATTTTGTGTGGTCTGCAAACCTGCAACGAATCATTTATATTAATCCTATTAAGTACTGAAGTCTAAATGAAAGACTTCACTCTTAGATGGGGCCTTGGACTTCCTGAGGCGATTAACAAGAAAAAAGTTGTCCCTATCTGGAGAATGAGAGGAAGTGAAAATAGGATGCAAACCAAGAGATTCTGGTTCCAAAGCTTATCTATATCTATCATTAGGATTTTGAAGGGGAAAAAAAATGAAAATTTCAAGAATTGGGAAGAATCTTGGAGAAATAGAAGCTGCTTATGGGATGGTGATGCATAAAATATGAATAAAGGCGTGGATAGAAAATAGAAAAAAGATTTTCCTCATTTGCCCACCCTTAAATCCTCTTAAATCTGTTGAAATCCACCCCAAATCTGAATACCAAATAAAGGAAAGAAGCCTACTGTTGGAAGCTTAATTTTCAAGGACTAGAGCTTAGATGGTCTTTTCTCTTTGTCAACTTCATTTTGCACATATTACATAAATGATAAAAATATGTTAATTATTACCTGCATTACAGAATAGATTGTTTCTAATTCAATTTTGTGCTTTTGCTTTGGACACGTGACTGGTCTTGTTTCCACTGAAGTATATACTTGTTTTTTTTTTTCATTTCACATTTTGTGTTACACTTTCTGTGTGAGTTTTCAAATGTCTCTGTATTTAATTTGGTATCTTTATGCCAGTAACCTATGGAGAACTACATCAGAAGAGAAGAGAGAGTTGGAGCGCCTTCAGAAACCAATATATAATTCAGTTCGTCGAGCAGCAGAAGTTCATCGTCAGGTAGCAATTTTGGTTGTTATTTTCCAACATTAACCCCTTGTTTTGATGGCTACTGTTGGGTAAACGAAAAATGGGCAAAAGGAAATTGTCAAGATTGTAGCTGTACCTTGTTTGGATAGGGAGGAGAAAATTAAGAGAATGGAAAGTGTGGCAAAAAATAAATGTGGGTGAGACCCAGTATTTTTCATTCTCCCAGAGTTTGGGGAGAACATTTAGAGAAAGTTGATTCTGCTCCAAAAGAACCCATGGAGAGAAAGTTGGGTTAAATTTAAATCAAATCACCTAGTTTACAAAGTGGTTAAAAAAATATGACAAGTATATATTAGTAATAATGTTTCAATGTTGAAATTTGCATTCCTTCTTTTTGAAAAACAGCCAAACAAGGAAAAGTTATTCTCTCTGCAATTTCATTCCTCATACTTTCATTTCATTTCAACATGTGGAAAGAATGTCTTATTTTTCCTATTTCTAATTCTCTTGTTGTTTCATCTCATATTCTTCTGCATTCAAATGAAGAGTTGTTGAAAAATACATGTGGTCTTTGATAATAAGATCTTAGCTTGATTTTATAACAATAACTTAGTACATTTACTTGAGGAGGCTTTCTTTATGTCTAATTAGGTTCGCAAATATATAAAAAGCATTTTAAAACCTGGAATGCTGATGACTGACTTATGTGAAACATTGGAGAACAATGTTCGTAAGCTAATATCGGAGGATGGCCTGCAAGCAGGCATTGCATTCCCTACGGGATGTTCTTTAAATTGGTAAGACTTCATACTTTGGTTTTCTATTTTTCTGTTCTGTTTTGTGGTTTCTTCCTAGAACTATTTTGTTAAATGAAACTCTTTCTCCTCTAGGGTCGCTGCTCATTGGACCCCAAATTCAGGAGATAAGACTGTACTTCAGTACGATGATGTGATGAAGTTGGATTTTGGCACCCATGTAGATGGTAATACCCAGAAAATTTTTAATCTGATCTTAATACTTGTATTTTTGGGATAATTCTAGTAATTGGTGAGTATATTTAAGTGTTACTCTGTTCAACCTCTTGTCATGAATTTTGTGTGTAGGATATATAGTTGACTGTGCTTTTACCATGGCATTCAACCCAGTGTTTGATCCACTGCTTGAAGCCTCTCGTGAAGCAACCAATACGGGTATTAAGGTACTGTTTATAAAATGCTCAACCTTAAGACTACCTGTTTAAACAACGCAACCCAAGTTTGGGTGACATGTTACTCAAAATCAACTTGTTTGTGGCCCAATTAACTTATTTATAAACCTGGCATGGATTCAACATGTTCACTACCTTCAAAAGTTCTTTGAATTGCCTAATATGAAATCTAATTATCAATGTTATTATTCATATCAATGAAAGAGAAAGTAGTGGTTTTACCAAGCATATGGTCATAATATCTTGGAATCTTATGCCAAGAAATAAACTTCACAAATAAAATCAACACCAAGATTTCAATTTTATTGACATTACATTTTTTCCATATCATTTTTCCTAGTCTTAGTATTTAGAAATGAGGAAGCTGATATTAACATTGATCCTAACCCTTGGCGGGCTAGCACTTACACTGGCAGAAATGCCATGAGGGCTTTGCACAAAAATGATTGCAAAGAATGCAAAGATTATGGAAAGTTCTAAAATGGTTAGCAAGTAGCTATAAGTAGTTGACTTAGAAGTCAAATCACCAAAATTTGCTTATCTTTCAGGATTTGTGTCAAATTATTAAAATCTTGAAAATGTTCCTAGGTAAAAATCTTTTTAAATATAAATTTATGTTGGTTAAAATGGGTCAAATAACATGAATTCCTTTGACCTGATTATTCATTTGAACATGTAATTTTCTATCAGGAAAAATTAAATGACAAATATTATCTAGTCATTTGTGGGTCAATTTTGAGTTAATGGGTTCAACCTTAATTCGAACACCAAATTAATGTGTTGAAAAGATTGAACCTTTTTTTATCCGAACCCTATTATTTGGTGTCAATTTTGAATCATGTTTATGGGTTGTGCCAAAAATTGCCACCCCTTTAAACTAGCAAGTTCAAATTTCAGCTTTTTGAGCTTTTAATCAGAAGTTTCTTCCCTACCATTTAGGTGCTTTTCTTTACAGATTTACATACGGATTGGAGAGCTCTTTTAACCTAATGTACTTTTCTCCCTTTGTTTTTTTTTTTACCTTTTTGTTATTGGCTGTTCTAGGAGGATTCCGCATCCTCCTTTTTCACTCTACCCTACTTTCTCTTAAATAGTTCTGTTTTTATCAATTCAAAAGAAAATTCAGTTTTTTGCCCCTTCAGGGGTATAGAATTGACTACTAGGATAATTGTACCCTAATTTATGTTTTACTTTGACCAACCTATGTTGATTAATGAACACGAGGCAATATTGTGAGCAATTGTGCTAATGTTTTTGGTACTTGGCATGAGACTGTTTCACAGATGACCATGTCATAAAGATTGGTAATAAGCTATTGGGATTTTGCTAACTGCAAAAAAAAAAAAAGAACTTTAAAGAGGGGCTGGTACTATTTTCTTCTTTCCCTTATACTGTCTGTACTCAGATTTTCTGGAAAAAGTGACAGCAGAATTATTGTTCGAGAATGTCAAATCCATTAGAAATGGTGGAGGAGCTTACTGACTGAGGATGAGTTGAAGCAGCAGAAAATAATGGAGGCTGTGGCCATAGCAGTGGAGGTGCATCTCATAGGCTCTCATGGCCATAGAAAGGATTTCTAAAGTTTTTCTCTCCAGTTGCAAATTTAGTCCCCCTTTCAAAAGGAAGCTGTAAATGCTGAACATTGGGGGGAAATTATTACCAATAAGAAATTAGAAGATTTGCAAGAGAACTAGAACAATTCAATTTCCAAATGCAGGCATCAAGAATAGTAGAATAACAAAAGGTATCAAGAATGCTCAACAAAAAAAAATTGGGCTTTGTCTTCAAGTTGGATTTCAGTAAAGCTTATGATCCAGTGAGTTGGAGTTTCTGATACAAGGTTCTTGATAGAATGGGCTTTGGAGCTAGATAGAGAAAGTGGATATCTGGTTGTCTCTAAATTGCTACTTTTTCAGTGATCATGAAAGGTGATCCCAAGGCTTGGTTTCATGGACAGCAGGGTTTGAGGCAAGGGGCCCGCTTTCCCCTTTCTTGTTCATCTTTGCGGTTGATGTTTTAAGTCGCCTGTTTCCAAAAGCTGTTGATGGGATCTTATTAAGGGTACTAGAGTTGGTTCAAATGAGGTAATGGTCTCCCGTCTTCAATTTGCTGATGATACCATTCTCTTTTTAGAAGAGGGTGGCGATACTTTGGCGAATGTTCTGTCTATCTGTATGTTTTTCGGGAATATCTATGGGTTGAAGATTAATCTTGTTAAAACGGGCTTGGCTGGTTTGAATGTGGACAATCAGGTTTTTTCCTCCTATGCTTTGCTGGCTGGTTGCTAAATTTTGCAATGGCCTCTTACTTACTTGGGAGTTCCTTTGGGTGGTAATCTTTGGGCTATTTCCTTTTAGGATACTATCATTCACAATATTTCAAAGTGCTGGGACAGACTTTGTTTCGCCTACTACGAGCAATCGGAGAAGAGATCACCTTGTGTGCCGGGAGTTGTGTTTAAACCTAAAAATGAAGGGGGATTGGGTCTTGGAAATTTGGTGTCTAAAAATATTGCCTTCGCAGCTAAATGGCTATGGTTGTTTCCTTTAGAGACTACTCCATTATGGCACCCAGCTATTAAAATTTAAAATTATGTATGGTTTACATAGGAATGGATGGGACACCTGCCGAGTGACCTTTCTGTGATATGATTCTTTTATACCCCTGGTTTCATTCACTATCAAAGTTTTGGGAGGACACTTGGGTTATAAATGTCTCCATCCTAGCGACTCCTCATCTTAACATCTGTACCTTGCATAATTCCCCCACTCATAAATTTCCTTTCTACTCTGGTCCCCCCATTTAAATTAAGATTTCCTCTTTGGTAAAAATTTGAGCGATAGAGAAGTTAATGAACTACCATCCCTTTTACTTTTACATGATTTTGCTCACTTCTCTCCTAACTTTGATAGAAGAGTTTGGACTTCGGACATTTCTGGTGTGTTCTTGTAAATCCCTTTTTCTGTTTCTAACTCACTTCCCAAACAGTAAAATGTTCCTTCTTTACAAACCCATCTGGAAATCCAAAGCTTCCTAGAATGTCAAATATTCTCTTCCAATAGTACTTAATAGGATTAACACAAATGACTTGCTACAGATTCGTAGGCCTCACTACTTTCTGTCCTGACGTGTGTTATGTGCAAGTCAAGTTCTGAAACAATGATTCACTTATTTCTGCATTGCAAGGCAGCTACTTTCCTTTGGAACAATCTTTTTTGGGTTTTCAATGAACACTAGGTGTGTGCTCCTACCTTGGAACAATTCCCATTGGTTCATTGTAAAGGTTTTGGTAAACAGAATGAGGCCAAATTCTGTGGTAGTGCGCAGCTTTTACAATTAATTATTAATTATGTTTAAATCCATAATTAGGCATTTAAATATACATGCTTCTGTTTTGCTAATTTTTTCTTGTATACACACAATTCTTATTAACCCAATGTAATTTAGATTAAATAATTAAATTTAATTTGCAATTAAATCATAAAGTAAGAATACAGAAATTTTATCTAGTAAAGAAATTTACTCAATTTTACGTATATAAATAAAAGAAGGAAATACCTGAATGTTACACTTTTTTCACCTCTATCATCTCTCTACTATTCATAACTCAGCCATTAAGAATTTCTAATCTAAAGTTCTACATTAGACCCTCATTTTCTTACAGATTTCAATGGTAGAGAACCACTGAATTGCATTCGCTTTTGCTTTACTTGAACTTCTCTCTCAATTCAGGCAAGAGATTTGTACTTTGGATTCTTCTTGTGTGGTTTTCTTGTAAATCCTTCTTTTGGTTCTTACCTTACTCTACTAATAACCACCTCAGGTTCCTTCTTGATAAACCCATTTGGAAGTCTAAAGCTCCCTCTAAGGTCAATTGTTTTGTTTAGACAGTGCTACTCATAGGATTAATGCAAATGACTTGTTGCAAATTTGTCGCTGCTCTTTCTCCTGACTTCTGTGTTGTGTAGATCTAACTCAATAGCATTAGGTGTGTCCTATATCTGAACAGTTTTTGATGGTTCGTTATCAAGTTTTTGGTAAAACAAGGAGGCTAATGTTTCAGGGCAGTGTGCAGTTTATGCAACTCTTTGGTGGATTGTTAGGATCCAATTGCAAGGTATAAGACTTGAGTCCTACATTGGAAGTGTGGGATTCAGATGTGGGGTTTATATGGCCTTAGGCTCTCCCACCTTAATAGCTAGCTTTTAGGGTGTGGTTCTCCCAAAGTTTGTATCATGGATTTAGCTAGAGTGGAGTGGTTGTCTCTTTCCCCTTAAACTTGTTATAGGATAGGATAATGTTTATGGCTTGTCTTTGGTCTTGTGGCTGGTTCAAGGGAGTTGTCATTTCTGATATGCTGGAAGATTGGGCAGCCTTCCTACATTCTTGATTTGATTTCATTTTTCTTGTTTCTTTTTTTATCTGTTTCAAAGATATCTTTTCTTCTGCCAAGCTGTACTTTCCCTTTTTTCTCTAGTAAAATTTCTACTTCTATTGAAAAGAAAAGGAACAAATTGATGGGAAGAATCTAAGAATTGAAGGGTCTTTGACATTGTACAGCCTTTTTATCGTACTTGGTGTTGACGATAGCAATGACTTCATAAGTTGTGTAAACCTTTCTGTTCACAATATAGCTCCTAAATCTGTATTTATGTTTTCTATTATGTCTATATGTGTACATACTTGTATATGTATGTGTGGGTTTCTGATAAAAGTTTCACTGATGTGAAAATAACGAACAGACAAATTTTTGTTTGAATTGTGTAGTACAATGTCTTGGGTATGCACCAATTAGGTCATATTGTAATTTGTTTGTTCCTCCAAAATGTTGTGGATTACTGTCTAGGAAGCTGGAATCGATGTGCGCCTTTGTGATGTTGGTGCCGCAATTCAAGAGGTCATGGAGTCTTATGAGGTTGAGATTAATGGGAAGGTGTATCAAGGTATGATGCTTGTAGTTTGTGTTTATTTTCTGTGTGTTTTCATAATTTTTTATGTGGTTCATATATTTTTCCATCCATATTCAATATATTGAATTTTAGTCGAAGGGAACAAATATATAATTTACATTTCATTGCATCTGATGAAATGTGGAACTTTGATGATTGGCACATCTGTTGAGGGCTCATGCTCGGTCTTCCCAGACAGCATAGACACAAACATGATAAATCATGTACTAAATTTTGTTTCAAGGCAATAGGTTGATTTTTAAATTGCTTGCCTGCTAATCAGATGAAGTCATCTGATTTGTGTATTTGTGTTGGTTAGATTAGGAACCCTGCATGCAATTTGCTTCAGGTTTGAAATTGTTGAAAAAAGAGATGGGCACAAGGGAAAGAGAGTGGGGAGATAATGTCAGCTTAGCCAAATATGGGCCAGCCATATATAATTATACTAACAAGTGCATTACATAATAGGAAGAAAATAACTAAATTATCCTTAATACTTGTAACCTATATTTCATAACACTCCTCCTCAAGCTGAAGCATAGATGTCAAATATGCTCAGCTTGTTACAAATGTAAGTAACCCTGTTCCCAGCTAGAGCTTTAGCAAACATATTAGCTAGCTGCTCTCCAATTCAGATATATTAAGTAGAAATCAGTCCTTGGTGCAACTTCTCACAGACAAAGTGACAATCTACTTCCATATGCTTTCTGCATTCATGAAAGATCGGGTTCTTGGCTATACAAATTGCAGCCTAGTTGTCACAACATAACTACATAGTACGAGAACTACCATCTCCCCAAGAAGATGATATAGCCACATGAGCTTACAACTGATTTGTGCCATGGCCTTGTATTCTGATTCTGCACTTAATGCTACAACACTTTGCTTCTTGCTCCTCCAGGACACTAGATTACTGCCAACAAAGACACAATGGCCATGATTCTTGCATAGAATCCTATTCCCAGGTATGCCTTTGAGGTAATGACATAAATTGACTGACCACGCTCATTGGAAATGCAATGTCAAGACAAGTTACTGTGAGGTAGTTCAGGTTTCCAACTATCCTCTTATACCTTTATGAGTCATCCGATAAATCTACATCCTCGGCTCCTACCTTCACATTTAGTATTGCAGCATCACACCCTTTTGCTTCAATTAAAGCCTGTTTCATTCTGTAAATCAAGAGTGCCTAAAGTCTTTAGTTTGGAACCAAGGATGAAGGGAAGTTTTAAGAGCACCAATAACCACATATCACTGCCCATAATAAAAATATCATCAACATACACAACTAAGAGAATACACCCAGAATAAGACTGTCGGTAAACAACTGAATGATCATAAGCACTCCTCTGCATCCTAAACTCAATGACAGCATCACTAAATCTCCCAAACCAAGCGAGAGAAGACTGATTCAGCCCATACAAGGACTTTTGTAGCTTACATACCTTTCCTAACTCCTCCTAAGCAACAATCTCATGAGGTTGCTTGATGTAAACTTCCTCCTAAAAGATTACCATTCAAGAAAGCATTCTTAACATCAAGTTGATGAAGGGGCCAAAAATGCAAGGGATCAACAAAGACAAACAAGTGAACAAAGGCAAGTTTAGCCATGGGAGAGAAGGTCTTAGAATAGTCAACACCGTACTTTTGGGCATAGCTTTTGGCAACCAAACGAGCCTTTAACCAAGCAACAGAACCATCAGGATTCACCTTGACTGTAAACACCCACTTGCAGGCAAACGGGAACTGAACAAGAGCCCAGGTGTGATTGTGGACTGTGGAAGAGGCTTGAGTAAGAAGGGCATACTCATCAGCAGAAATAGTCATCTAATTGACCTAAGGCTTTGGCACTTGAGCTCAGGAACAAACCCATTTGGAGTGGGCAGAAGACCATCCTGTGTAATGGTATTAGCAAGTTTTTGTGCCTGAAACTGTGATTGTTTCAATTTCCAGCAATTTCTCTTTATGTGTTCAGTTTCACCTCAATTGAAACACTCTTGGGGCATTGCTCTCTCAGCCACCACCCCTCTTCCACCTCCAGAAGCACTCCATCCCCAAATTAATTATTACTTGGCAATGCAGTAGGACCACTTGCAACCGGACTTCTGGAAGGGTGGAAGAATCTTTACGCACACATGATACGAGAGAAAGCATCACTGAATGTACTTTCTCCTGACTAATTAGCATCTATGTGAGACCTAATCCGTGAAGAAAACATTGTGCTGCATCCATCTCTTGCTGGTCTTTCATCTTCTTAACATCACTAATGGTGGGAAACACGGTTCTTAACAAAAAAGCCTATTTAATCTCATACTATTGAAGAAAATTTCTTCCCTTTTGCTCTACACAATAAACATCAGAAAGTAGTTCACTAACATGGGTTAAATTATCCTTACTAGCATATACCTCTTTAAAGTATGTCAACATGTCCTTCACATTATTTCAATGATATGTCACATCATCTATGTCACTCCAACATCTTCTGAATTTGACTGAAGAGTTATGATCATTTATCATCCACTTCTTATATGTACCTTCTCGGAAACATAGTTCATAACAGAAATTTATGGTTGATGAATTTGAGTTGATGGGAAAATGAAGCCACTTGTGCAGTTTTGCAGTTTTAAACATGGGTACTCCTAAATGGTTGCCGTACCCGGTACACATTGGGTACACAAGTACATATTGCATCCACTTTAGTTTTTCTTTTTTAATTTTGCTATCGAGTATGTTCGGGTACAGTTTGGTTAAGCAACACGATGAGTTGTTATGACTCAAGTAGAAGCCAATCCACACAAAACGCAATTGCTACTAATTTTCTTTTTTACGGTTTGCTACTAAATGAAATTTACTGCTACTTCATCCCCTCAAATATGAAGGCCTACCTCAAAGGTTGTCTTCTTTAGGTATCTTTTGCTTGCTTGATATACTTCATGGAGTTATGTTGAAAACTTGGAGTTAAAATGTTATGAAAATGGTATTTATCTTCTGGTTTAATTACTTGGTTGTTTATATTTTTGTGTTTTTATCATACCCCGGACCAGTACCAGTACAGGTACACGTACCATATACCGGTACCAGTACGGGTACGCTTACCCGAATCCATGCAACCTTAATGTATGTAGCATCATTCTCCTACTGGTGTCCCTTTCCAATGGCACCTAATCTGCTGTGTTAGTGCTTCTTAGCTTGTAATGTTTTATCAAGAATGCCCAGTCCTTTATCAGGCCAGTTGCTGTCACCAGTTTGAGGAGAGCAACCTGCATTTTAGCTCCTCTAAAATTTTATTTACTGGTCTAAGTTACTATTAACTGAAATTTTGAAATATATCTGCAGGAAGAATAACAATATTAAATATCAAGTCGTCAGTTTCTTCTTTTGCAATGGATCTTGTATGCTATTTGTTCTTATATTTTAAACATATCATAAAGGTATCCCATGCCTAACAAATCAGGGTGTTTTGTACATTTGATGTTGCAATCACTTTCGCTCAAAACTATTGATGCCTTAATTTTGTCAAGATTTACGTTTATATTCAAGAGAAGTGAAAATGGCTTTAGATTTTTGTCACTATCATATAATTTATGATATTTGTCTGCATATTCATTCAGTATAATATTTACTAGTATTATATATCATGTATATAGTAATGGGAATGTTATTGCAGTTAAGAGTATACGAAATTTGAATGGACACAGCATAGGTCGCTACCAAATCCATGCTGGAAAATCCGTTCCCATTGTGAAAGGAGGAGAGCAGACAAAGATGGAAGAGGGTGAATTTTTCGCTATTGAAACCTTTGCATCGACTGGTAATAGTAGCTACTTCAGATGTTGGGCATTGATATTATGGGCTTAATAATGCATGATGGAATTGGTCATTCAATGTTATGTTCAGGGAAAGGATACGTAAGAGAAGACCTGGAGTGCAGCCACTACATGAAAAATTTTGACGTTGGTCACATCCCACTGAGATTGCCTAGAGCTAAGCAACTGTTAGCCACAATTAACAAGAACTTCTCTACTTTGGCCTTTTGTAGACGGTATTTAGATCGCCTAGGGGAGACTAAATACTTAATGGCATTGAAGAACTTGTGTGACTCTGGCATTGTTCAGGTACGTTTCAGGAGTTACAGACACTAAGAAATTTTCTTTTTTAAAAAAAGTAATTAATTTTTTTAAAAAAAAAGTTGAATGCGTGTTGTAATTGTTGCAATGAGTAGAAAAGGGTGCCTATGAGAGTGTCTGATGGCAGTGAATTGTAGCCTGAGTGCTCATTATTGATATCTTTCTGCCATTTAGTCCCAATCCAATATTTTAGCACCAAATCCCTTAGCAGGTTTCATTTCAATGCAGATATGAAGATCTGGTTAACATGATGATTATTATGTAATATTGTATGGTGTCCTGAAGTTTTTGAACATAAATGAAGCTATTTATGCTTGTTAAAAACCTCATCCTCCAGTATCTTATAACTCGGTTGATATACTTGTGCATTTAGGGCTATACATTTAGTTTTCCTCTGTTATTTGTCATGACGTACTTCAAACTTGATATAAGCTTCTAAGTTATCATGATTGTTGTTTTCGTAATTAAGTTCACTGTTAGAAATGATGCTTGTGAAGGACTAATTTCTCCCATCTTTTTTCTGCCCTTTCATGCAGCCTTATCCTCCTCTATGTGACGTGAAAGGAAGCTATGTATCACAATTTGAACATACAATCCTACTCCGACCAACATGCAAAGAAGTTATATCGAAGGGTGATGACTACTGATGTGGATTTGAAGCGGTTTTTTTGTAGATGGATACTCAATTATACCGGTTTTTTCTAAACTGTTTTCAACTTTTCAGTGTACCATCAACAGTTCGGTTGTATAAGCGTGTTATTTAACTGGGGTAAGCTGAAGGCGTCTACCGAGTTTGACATTACTCGTTTAATAATAGTCATATTTCCTCAATCGTGACACTATTTTATTACAAGGCTGACCCTAACACTTCATTTAACCAATTTAGTAAGCATTGTCAAATTTACAAAACTTAACTTCACCCGTTTAACCTACTTAATCAAACTATAACACGCAAGAATGCAATATAAATATTCTTCCATAGTTGACTTGGTGTAATATGTTTGGAACACCATTTGAAAATGTTTATGGAATACTCTTGAAATCCCCCTCACAACATTTCCTTCATTTTGTACTAAAATATAAACAGATATTCCAATTCCAAAAGTTTAGTCTGTCTAAAGGTTGTTCTTCACTTACATGAATAAACAACAAAATCAAAGAGCAATAATTCTTGAATCCTCCAAACATGACTGTTGCCTTTCTTGCCCTCATTAGCTGCTGCCAATGTTGTTGAAATGCTTCATGAGTGTAGCATTGTTATCAGCTACAAAATGTGTAGTCCAAGATTACAACCTAATGCCAAAGTGAATTTTGGGAACATGATTGGAGAACAATAAGGTTGTATCTACTTGCAAGGGCTTCTGCTATTACAAACTACTTATAGAAGTTATTGTAATGAATAGAGAGAGAGAGAGAGGATCACACAAATGGTTGCTTATCATATCGAAGATTACAACCAAATGCCAAAGTGAATTTTGGGAACATGATTGGAGAACAATAAGGTTGTATCTACTTGCAAGGGCTTCTGCTATTACAAACTACTTATAGAAGTTATTGTAATGAATATATATATATGTGTGTGTGTGTGTGTGTGTGTATGTATATAGAAATTGTTACCATCTTCACGAATCCCTGCTTCATTAATTGATTTTTGGAACAAAGTGAAAGCAAAATCCATTTTAAGGACTCATGTACAATAAAATATCAATAAATTGATACTTATAATATTTTCATATCACCATTCAATAAAGAAATTCATAGTAATCAATTTTAATTTCAAAAAATTTTCTATATAGATTCTAAGCTTTAAAATTATTGATAAGAAGAACATGAAGAATTTAAACTTTAAACCAAAATCTGATTAAATGCATAATTGTAGTGTCCAGACGAATGAATACTTACTCAAAAATAAATTTTTTAATTCAATAAATAGATTGGATGCATGAAACAGAATAAGATTTACAAAAGTAGAAATTGAGAGTAAATACCATTAGATATTCTTGACAGAGGAGTTCTATATATCTAGGAAGGGGCTTCTATATTATAATTCAAGGACTATATCCCATTTTCTGCATAAAAACCAATAGTTAGATATGATTTATTAATAAAATAAATAAAAACATAAAATATTTTGTAATACAATATAGTTTTAAATACATGATTGGGTACAAAGTAAATATTGCAAGGATATGATAGAAGTATATTTCTTAAAACAAATTAGAAATCATCATACCTTGTGAGCATTGAAAATATTGAGAAGCTCTAGATGATCTTTTTGTCCTCTTGGACCACATTTTCATTAAATACAGTCTTGTTGTCACCAGATTTATGGATAACATCTGAGAAATTAAGAATATATTAGTAAATAAATAATTTTTATTCATAAATTGGGGTAAGAAATTAAAATAAAATTACAATTCTTTGTACAAACCATTTGTTATTGTTGACATAGGAGTTCTACATTCCAAAGACGAGATGAATATTAGGAAGCAAGGAGTGAATTCTCTTATATGCATAAATATTAATAATTATATATGAGTTATGAATATAATTAATAAATTTCTAACTTAAAAAAATTACTAATAAAATATTTGAATGAATAATTGAATAGGTAAAAAAATAAAGGTGTTAACATATGAATATTGATGAAATTTGAATTCAAAGGCTTTGGTAAAATAACTTGGGAGCATTGAAAATAGTCATTTGCAGGAGACAGTCTTCTATTCCTTTGGACCAACTTTTGATTTGATGCATAGTTGGTATCACCAGATGATTGATTAACAACTGATATATAAGAAATGTAAGTAAACATTTAAATCTGATGTGTCAAGTGGATTAAGAAATAGAATAAAAATTCAAACTACAATTACAAACAATTTGTTATTGATCATAGAGGAGTAATGATTTCCAAAGAAGGAAATCTAAATCACAACACAAGGTGTCAGTGAAATTTTCTGCATAATATTTTTTCGTTAGATATTAGAAATAAAATAGCTTTAAAACTGAAGGATAAGACATAATATTAATGTTAATACATTAATTTGAGTAAGAAAATAAAAAAAAAAAAAGAAATGAAACTCTTATGTCAGGTCTTATAACAAACCTGTTTGTTATTGTTGAAAGTGGAGTTCTAGTCTCCATAGAATGGATATGGAAATCTGAATGCAGGGAGGTAGTACTACTTTTTGCATAAAAGTTTATACTTATATCAACATCATGAATGAAATAGAAGACAATGAGAAGAAGATATATCAACATAAATAATTATAAATTTATAAACCTGATTTTTGCAGAATTGAACACTTTATAGCGTTCAGAATGCTTCTTCTATTCAATCTTGCATTCTTCTACTGAAGCTTAAAACTCGTTGCAATATCATCCATTCTAAACAACGTATAGAAAAAACTTGTCAATGTTGATTGGCTTTGTCATAACATCTGCTAGGTTGTCTTTGGTGTGAATCTTCTGCATATCCGCACTTCCTTCTTCTACTACTTCTCCCACTGCTTGTGCAACGTCTGGTCTTGTACATATCATAGCATACATAAGGCTTCCCACCGCTAATGCATACGGTACTCGAGACATTTCCATCCTCTCCGCTTTATTGTTAGGACTCATACCTGATGATAATTTACAATTGACAGGAAGTGGGGTAGATATTGGCTTACAGTCTTGCATGTTGAAGCATCGCAAGACCTTCCTTAGATAATTCTTTTGAGAAAGCCAAATCTTTCTATCTTTTCTGTCTCGGTTAATTTGCATCCCTAAAATCTTGTTTGCGGGTCCCAAGTCCTTCATATCAAACTCCCTAGCCAACTGTGCCTTCAATTCTTATATTCGATCTTTGTTGGGGCCTACCACCAACATGTCATCCACATACAACAGCAAAATGATGAAATCATTATCATCAAACCTCTTGTAGTACATACAATGGTCTAAACTCAATCTGTTGTATGCAAGGCTAATTATGAAGGAATTAAATCTATTGTACTAACATCTGGGCGCCTGCTTTAGACCGTACAGAAATTTGGTCAACCTGCAAACCAAGTTTTCTTTTCCTTGTTCTTTAAAACCTTCTGGTTGGAGCATATAAATTTCTTCTTCAAGCTCTCCATGAAAGAAAGCCGTCTTTACATCTAGCTGCTCAAGATGTAAATCAAATGCAGCACACATTGCTAACACTACTATGATAGTAGTAAGTCTGACAACTGGATAAAATATCTTGTTAAAGTCAATACCTTCTTTCTGAGCATATCCTTTGACCACCAATCTAGCACGGTACCGTTCTACTTGATCATTGCTATCCCGCTTGATCTTGTAGACCCATTTGTTACCAATGGCTTTTCTGCCATGTGGTAATTTTACCAGTTCCCACGTCTTGTTTTTGTGAAGAGCTTCAATTTCTTCCTACATTGTTGTCATCCACAGAGAAGCATCTGAGCTACTAATAGCTTCATGAAAAGTTGATGGCTCTCCATCCTCTGTTAAAAGACAGTATGTAACATTGTTTATCGTAATATACTCCGTGTGCCAATTTGGCGGCCTTCTCTTACGAGTTGACTGTCGAACTTCTACACCCTCGGACTCAATTGGTTCTGATACCTCATGCTCTGGTTCTGCTTCAGAAGAATCATCTTCTCCAGAATTTCTCTCCATCTGCACTGTAGCTGTCTCTTTTGAAGTGCTGTCATTTGTTTGCTTACTTGCAGTTCATTTTCTGCAAAAACATCATCTCTACTAACAACAATCTTGTGGGCAGTGGGATCCCACAGACGATACCCCTTAACATCGTCAGCATAACCCAAGAATATACATTTCTTGGATTTTGAATCTAACTTTGTTCTTTCTTGGGAGTTGTACATCACATACATAGGACATCCGAACACATGTAGAAAAGAATAATCAGCTGGCTTTCCTTTCCACATCTTCATAGGTGTCTTCAAACCAATCGTCGTTGATGGTGATCGATTTATCACATAACAGGCGGTTTTGACTACTTCTGCCCAAAAAGATTTGGTCACTCTCGTTGTTCTTAGCATGGCTCTTGTTCTTTTTAGGAGAGTTCTGTTCATCTGCTCTGCTACACCATTCTGCTAAAGCGTATGTGCAACCGTGAATTGTCTCGTAATACCCTCTTGTTTGCATAATGCCAGAAAATTGTCATCTACATATTCTCCTCCATTATCTGTGCTCAAGCACTTGATTCTTTTCCCAATTTTAAGCTCTACTTGTGCTTTGAACTCCTTGACTACTGGAAACACATCTGACTTCTTCTTGATTGGGTACACCCATAATCTCCTGGAGTAGTCATCAATGAATGACATCAAATACTTTGCTCCTCCTAGGGATAGTTCTGGTGATTCCCATACATCAGAATGAATTAAGTCTAGTATGTGCTTACTCCGTGCAACAGATCTGTTAAACTTCAATCTATACTGCTTACTTGTAACACCATGCTCACAGAAAAATAGATTAACTGATTTGAGCCCAGGAAGCAACTTTCTGTCAGAGAGAATCTTCAAACCTCGTTCCGACATATAGCCTAGTTTAAGATGCCACATTATCGTTGATTCTTCTCCTTTGCTGGTTGATGCGACACACGCATCGCTTCCTGCAGTGTTTCTCCTTTAAGCATGAATAGATTTACTGTGATCTTTTCTGCCTTCATAACCACAAGTGCTCCTCTAACAATTTTCAAGATCTCATTTTCAATATGAGTCTTACATCCAAGGTTATCTATTTGTCCCAAAGACAATAGATTCTTCCTCAGGCCCATCACATGTCGAACCTCCTGAATAGTGCGAACAGTACCATCAAACATTTTTATTTTGATAATACTAATACCAGCGATTTCCAAAGCATGATCATCCCCCATGTGTACAGAACCTCTAGAAACTGGTTCATATGTGTGGAACCATTCTTTTCTTGAAGTCATGTGCCATGTTGCTCCTGAGTCTAGTAACCAAACATCAAAGAACTGCTTTCTGCCTGCAACTGTAGTTGTTGCCTCGCTGTATAGAACTTTACCATTATTAGGGTGCTTGCCACATTTCCTTGAGCTTTTGATGGCTCAAGGTCCCCACTCTTTTTCCTATGCCAACAATCCTTCCTCAAGTGTCATCTTATACCACAATTGTAGCATTTGAGATTTCTCTTCATTCATGATTTTGATCTACCGTGGTTGTTACTCCCATTAGATCCACTTTCCATTGACCTCCCTCTCATCACTGTCAAAGCTTCTGCTTGCTGCGAACTTGTCTGTCTGTCTTCCTTGTTCTTGCGCCTAGTTTCTTCTTCCAAAACAGCAGCTGTAGTTTCATCGAAGACTAGATTGTCTTTGTTGTTCGTTAGATTGATGATGAGTTGATCAAACGAGTCTGGTAGACTTTGAAGTAGAATCTCAGCACGTTCATCTGTCTCTACTTTGTAACCCATTGATGTGAGTTGCGAAAATAGAATATTCAAGGAATCGATATGGTCCGTCATTGATGTGGATTCCGTCATTCGAAGAGTATAAAGTCTCCTTTTTAAGAAGATCTTATTGTGAAGTGACTTGACCTCATACAGATTATTGAGAGTATCACAAATCTCCTTTGCAGTCTTCTTCTCTGCAACACTTGACAAAACTGAATCCGCCATAGCTAGGTGCAAATTGGCAACAGCATTGTCATCCTTCTCTGTCCACTTTTCATCAGTCATATCTGTGGGTCTACCTTCAATTGCATCTAGACAATTATCCTTCCTCAAAACTGCCATTATCTTCAATTTCCACATGGAGAAATTACCCCTATTGAACTTCTCTATCTCGAATTTTGTTGTCATGGTTGTACACGAATTGAACCGAATTATACTATTTCACCGTGAATAGTACTGTATACGTGAGCAGTATTGTACGTATCTCGTACAGAGCTCGAAGAAAGAGATGTGGTGCTAGAAAAGATGAAAATGGCTTTGGGAAAATAATCAGGGACAATGAATGTCTGAAAAAAAGAGGGAAGGAGGAATTAGAAGGGAAATAGTGAGGAATGTAAAGAGTTCTCCTATAAAAAATTAACATATATATGATTTTTTTAAAATAAAATAGTGACATGTCAACAAAACAATATATGTGAGAGAAGCATTGGTTTTTTTCTTATTACCTAGATCCTTGTAAACGAAATGCTTGAGAAATAATCATGTACTGAGCTCGAAGAAGGAGATGTGGTGCTGGAAAAGAGGAAAATGGCTTTGGGAAAATAATTAGGGACAATGAACATCTGCGCAGAAGAGGGAAGGAGGAATTAGAATGGAGATAGTGGGGAATGTGAAGAGTTCTCCTGTAAAAAATTAACACATGTATGATTTTTTTAAAATAAAATAATGACATGTCAACAAAACAACATATGTGAGAGAAGCATTGGTTTTTTTCTTATTACCTAGATCCTTGTAAGCAAAATGCTTGAGAACATGACATCTGTAAAGTGACTTCTTGTGAATTAGCTCAGAAATGTTATATTAGAAGATTCAAAGAATATGGCATAATTATTGTTATTCTTCTTTTTAACCAAAATCGCATATCATGTTGATTTTTTTTTACTGTTTTCCTTTGTTTCAACTTTAATTAATCTTTTACAGGCCAAAGGTTTTATTTATGTCATTGTCTGGTACAAGTCTTTTCTAGTCTTCCTTCTAGTTTGTTTTGCTTGCTACATTATTTTAGGGTGTGTTTGGGTGAGTGTTTGCTTACCCAAAACTCCCCGTTTGCACCATGCAAACAGGCTAGGGATGGCAAATGGATGGATTTTGGATTAGATCATAATAGAAAAATAAAAAATCAACCACTAATCCATTTGAGATTTATTAAAAAATTGTTAAAACCATCCATGACCCATTTTAATGGATGGATATTTAATCTATCCATTAATCTATTTCAATCTATGTTGCATAGATACGGAGTACGGGTATAAGATATGACATTTTTAAAAAAATTAAGCTACGGGTACGTTAGTATAAATTTATATATATATATATATATATTATATTAGAAGATTTATAGGTATCATATAACATAAAAAGGAGCTTAAGTTGTTCAAATGACAATATAGCATACTACAAAAAGAAATTATATGTGTTCAATAACATTAAATCTATGCATGAATATAAAAATCATCACCTAACAGTCTCAATATCATTATTTCCTTGCTCATCATCAATAAAAAAACAGCCTCCAAGTCTGGCTTATCAAGAGAAAGACTAGCCGTACCCGAGTCGTACCCCTCCGTACCTCGCCGAACCCAGTCGTACCGGAGAAGCGTACCCAATATGAATTTCAAAAACAAAAAATGGGTATGTATCGGCGTATCCGAGCCGTACCCGTACCCAGTACTGGTACTTCTTTAGAAATGGAGTACCTATGCTTCAAAGATTTTAATGTATAGGATAGATGGATATCTGAACCATTTATTTAAAATTATTTTCTTTAAAAAATCTCTCTAAAAAATTCTTTCTTTCTCTCTCTAAAAAATAAATTATTTTCTCTATCTAAAAAAAGTAACATTCTCTCTCTAAAAAAATTAGTTTTCAATCTCTAGAAAAAATTAATTTTCTCTTTATAGAAAAAATTAATTTTCTCTCTATAAAAAAAGTAAGTTTCTCTCTATAGGAAAATTGATTTTCTCTCTCTTGAAAAAAAGTATGTTTCTCTCTAAAAAAAATTGATTTTCTCTCTCTAAAAAAAGTTGATTTTCTCTTTGTAGAAAAAGTAAGTTTCTCTCTCTAAAAAAATTGATTTTCTCTCTCCAAAAAAATGTTTTTTTTCTCTTTGTAGAAAAAGTAAGTTTCTTTTTCTAGAAAAATTAATTTTCTTCTCTAAAAAAAGTAAGTTTATCTCTTCAGAGAAAAAGTGATTTTCTCTCTAGAAAAACTACTTCTCTATCTCTCCAGAAAATGAATGGGTTAGGGTTTCAGATGAGTTATGAATTGGTTAGATCTCAAATAGGTCATGAGTAAGTTAGTAACTGGATATCCAATGGTTATTGGGCTCAATCCATTAACCATTCATTAACTAATCTAATTCAATTCATCAAATCCATTTAATTTATTATTATTATTGGATGGATTGGATGGATGGTGGATAAATGAATCATTTTGACACCCCTAAAACGGGCTTTTAAGATTTTTTATCATGTTTTGGAGAAATCTCAGTTAAAAAAGTTAATGAGATTTTCATTCCAAACGTGATTTAGGCATAAGCAGCATTTTGTAGCTTTTACTGTAAAAAAAAATCTCGTTTAAATGTGCCTTAACAGAAATACTCTTGTAATTTGATATTGTATCATTATTTTAATAATATTTAAATAAATATAACTTAATAATTTTTTAAAATATTATTATAGTTATACTTAAAGTGATTTTATTTTACAATACTCTAAACAAACTTAATTTTTAAAAGAATTTCTTTTGCCATCAATTTAGTTATAATTAATTTTTTTAACATCAATTTATTAACAATCTAATTCAAAATAACTTGTACCATTTTTGGTAATTACACATCCAAAAATGATTTTTATCAATATTATCCAAACAACATTCATATAACAAAATTAATTTTCAGATAAAAGTTTCCAAACATACATCACTACACTCAAACTCACTTCTGACTAAAATCAAGTTTGCAAAATCAAATTCATCAAAAATTAAGTTTGCAAAATCTAATCCAAACACACACTTAGTAATATGCCTTTAATTTTATCTTATTAGGTTATTTTATTTTATTTTAGTGCTTGCCTATTACATAGTGTTTAGGTCTCTTTTCTTATATAAATTTTTTTTTTTATTCTTCTCCATTTCAAATATGGACAATTCAGATTTAAATTAAAGAACATAATGACATTTGAAGAAATGGTATTGGTAAATGGTCCTTCAATAGAGCTATCAAAGTGAGCCAACTCAGCTCACTTGAGTTAGCTCACTATGGGTTAGTGCTTAAGGGGGTCGAGATGGGTTGACTCACTTTTTGTATGGGCTAAAATATAACTAAATTGTTTCATTTTGAGTGAGTTAGTAAGTTTAACAGGCTAACCCACTAAAATAATTAGAAAAAAAAATGTATAAAAAAAAGGGAAGCAGAAACACTGAAGAAGAAAAGGGCGCACATCTTTTCAGAGCTCCTGACTGTGATGGCATGGCGAAGTGCCACAGCTGGTGGTGGTCTACCACAATAAAGGTGTGACGGGTTCTATGGATGTTGGTGGAGGTCTGCAACTGCAAGGGCATGGTGAGGTGTTGCAGCTGTGGTGGCAGTCTGCAACTAAGAGGCGAGGTGGTCTGGGTCATCTGGACACTTGTGTCTGCTACTACGTTTAGTGGGTTGGTCATCTGGTCTAAGTGGCTAGTGGCTGGTGGTCATCAACTTATTTAAAGAAGAGGCCATATAAAGAAGAATGATAATGTATAAAACACCCATTTGCTCAACATATGATTCCAATAGGCTATGCTCTAACAAATTCCCACCAATAGCTCTATCACATATTTGAGCAAAGGCAGAGCACAAGCTCCATCATGCAAAATCCTAACACTTGGAAAGCTGATGGCTTTGTAATGCAAACTTTCATTGGAATTCAGAATTTATAGACTCAGTTTGCAAAGCACTTACAGTGTGTAAATGCACAAGCATTTGTTCAGTCCTTTCATCGTACACCTTGAGCACAGAGACGACATCTCCAAATCTCTACGGTAGAGTCTACAACAACCCAAAATAAAGAAAACATAGTAGAAGTTTTTACAGACTCGTTGCATTGTAGAACCAATCCCACTAGTTCCTTGCTCGTTCTAAACTGCGAGCAAAAAATTTTATGCTTGAGAATGTCAGAACTTCGATGAGCGACTTCGTTGCTGCTAGGTTATATTCTGATGACCTTGGCATGAACGTCACAAGCGTTGAATTGGTAGGCAACAGTAATGTGAGAAGAATAAAAGACTGAGATTGTGGGAGAATAAATGGCCATTGTTTCAATCGTAAGAAAGAAAGACATATTGGTAGGGGGGGCGAGAAAGGAACACAATCATATTAGACTGTTAATCTTTTAAAAAACAAATATCATATTACTAAAATATCTTTATACTAAAATTGTTCAAAACAAAAAAAAAGAAAATTGTCTAATAATAGCACTAGAGGATGCCACATGTGTGTGTGGGGGGTCGCTAACTACTTCCAACTTTTTTTTTAATTATTGGTGAAGGACCGGAGGTTAGCAACCTTCACTCTACTTTTTTTTGGACATAAATTTCTTACTTTTTAATTTTAAAAACAAAATCTATTAGGGGTATTTAAAACATTTTGCTAAGTTACATTTTTTTTAATTTGAATTCATTAATTATTCTCTTCTTTTTTCTCATAGTCTTACATGGTGTTTAGTACACGAATTATTTTTTCATTCTTGAGAATCTTTATATGGGAATGTTGGATTCTCATGTTTGGTACAAGTTTTGAAAAAACATTCTCATTCAAGAATGATTCCCAAGAATGATTTTTACTCAATATTCCCACACTTTCATTCCCATGGGGAGAGGTGGGTTTGTAACATCCCCATGACATTGGAATATTTTTGTCATGTAAAATGTCAAAAATACCTACCATTCTATCATCACGCCATCAACCAACCATTTCCACGTCATTGTTGGCGACCGCCATCCACCACCACTGACCACCTTCTGTGGCGGCCATTAAACAGAATCCGGCCACCCTCATCGCCGCCGGTAGTTGATAGTGTCGGTGACTTCAACCACCGTGTCGGTCACTGAAATCCGGCCACCCTTGTCGCCGCTAGCGATTGACAGTGACCTTGACCGTCGCGTCAGTCACTGGAATCTGACCACCTATGCCATCGCCTGCAGTTGACGACTAGTACTTGGAATCTGGCTACCCTTATCGGACGATGGCCGGCGACTTCGGCCTGTCGCCAACCATCAGAATCCGGCCACCCGCTGCAGTCGATAATTGACAGTCATTGACTTAGACCACCATTGGCTCACCAGCAGTTGGATTCATTCCCATGAATGTTTTTAGTTAACCAAACATAGTAATAATCATTCCTGAGAATACCATTCCTGGGAATGATATTTCTGGGAATGTTTTTTCAAAACTTGAACCAAACGCCCCATTCGGGTATGTTTGAATGGATGGAATAAAGTGGTTAGTAATAAAGTTGAGTGGTAAAAAAATCTCAACCTATTATTTTGGAGTTTTTTTAAGTAATGAAGTGAAGTGGTTAAAGAAGGGAACCCAAACCACTTTATATCATTCAAACTCTCAATTTTTCATACTCTCCAATTTGGGGGGTTTATGATGAAACATTTCTCTCTTTTTTATTTTTACTTAGTCATTTACAATTTTATCCTTCTTTTATTTTTAAATAATGTTGTGAGTAACAAAAATTAAAAAGATAATTTTGAAAATATATAATTCACTCCACTCTATTAATGATCATTGTGACTTCCAAATAATAGAGTGAGGTTTTACTCCATTCCCTTATTAAAACTTTCAAATAATAGAGTAGTATAATTTTACCCTTCTACTCTATTCCATTCAAAATCACTCATTTATAAATCATTTCACTTCATCCCTTTCAAAACTTTCAAAGATAAGCTTACTCTTTCCCCTTTTTTTTGCTACTTGTTAATCTCTCTTTCTTTAAACGTGAAAATCACCAAAATTATTTGACTCACATTAATACTTTTGTACTTTTATTCCAAACTCCCAAATTTCAGTATGAAGGCAAACTTTCATTTAGAATTTGGCTAAGAAAGAGAGAGAGAATGAAGAAGAAAAAAGTTAAGAGAATTTAAAAGGAAAGAGGAGGAAGTTAATAAATTTTATGAGTAAATATTTATTTTAGTCTTTTAAAAATATATATAATATTATATTAGTCCTCTATTATAAATACATTGATTTGGTCTTCTAATAATAGATATGATATCAGATTGTTCCTTCAATTCACTTTTTTTAACCTCAAATTGACCTTTAAAATAACATAAATTTAATTATTGAAAGACAAAATTGATAATATTAATTCTCATTAAATGATTAATTTGATGTCGTTGATAAATAGAGAACCAATGTGATATTATCAACATCTTTAGAATATATATATATATATATCTATATATATGGCATATCAAGTGAGAGTAATATTTTATTATGAGAGATAAAAACAAACAATCTTGATCATTAATCTTATATAAATAGTTAAGATTATAAATAATTTAAAGGTCACATGGTCATTTAAAAAAGTTACATAACTTTATGTTCTAATCTTTATTATACATACATGATACAATAGTTAAGATTTAATCTTCTTGCTCTCACAATAAGTTACTCTTCTCACTAGATATATCTTATATATATATATATATATAATACCTTTTTTTGTGAGGATACTAATACTCTTTCATAATTAGTGATTAATATTTGGTTATGTGCCTCACTTAGTGGAAATTTAAATATTATATTTATATTTTAATATTTATATTTTAATATTTATATTTCAATTAAATAGGACACATAAACTGAATATTAGACATTATTTACTAAGGGTACTTGTAACATCATAAAAATAAAAGATATCAAATAAATCTCTTTTATATATATATATATATATGGAAATTCTTTCGGTAGCCTACTGTTTGTCAAAATATAAGTGATCTATCCTAAATAAATAAAAAATTCTAATAACTTGCTACATGCTGAAATAGTAGATTAATTGTTATTTATCTAATATATATAACTTTTTTAGTTTACAAAAAATGAAATCAAATAACTAGAGAATGAGGCTCAATCGAAGTTTCTGAAACTGAAAGGGGGCTTTTGAGAGAGAGGCATTGAAGCACGAGCTTTCACATTCCTTCACAAATAACTTAACCTGAAACTTCAAAATTAATCAATATACCAAGTAAAGAACACAATCCTGACACCAGTATTTGAAACCATTGCTAACAACTATGGTGATGAAAAATTAGAAGCAAACCCAATATTGCATCAAGGTGGTTTAGTGTCTTATTTTATTTACCCAATACAATGGAAAGAAGTTCTTGACTCGAAACTTTCATCATTTAGACCTTTCATCACGCAGGTTATACACAATCACTTTCACATAGGATCAACTTCAATAAACGAATAGAAGTACCACGGTATCTACAAACATTCCTAAGGATAAGTTACATGATTGAGCCAAAGAGAATCGAGCCAAGTAATGAAAATATTAAACACTACATTCCTTATTATCCAATTGGCACAAATGAAAAAATAAATAAGATTGTGAAGTTACCAGTTGATTAGTTCTACACTGACGGTACAAGGAAAATGAGTTCAGAATCACTTATGGAGAAAATCCACTTGTAGACATTTGTTCTTTTTTTTTTATCAGTTGGGCATTCGATAATATGCATGAAAGACAAATAAGAATTTAAAATGCATAATTAATTGATTAGTTAATTATAAAAGATAAATGCATGTGTTGTAAAAGAAAATTGAACAGTTGCAATAATGATACCCAAATCCAATATACGATGATCGAGCGTCGAAGCAGGAACTTGTACCAAATTGAATTTGAAAGAGAAGAGTTAACCATATATGGTAGGGGAGAAAATAGATCCAATGTTGGGGGGAGAAAAAAAGTAGTTTCAAATAATCATATAGAAATCCACCTATGATGAGATTGTTAGACTGAACTATATAATAAAAGAAATTTGGGAGAAAGTCCTACTTGAATTAAACAGCAAGGGCTATATATAGCCTTACATAGCAAATTGAACGTTCAGAAAAATAAGCAAACTACTGCTAACAAACTCCTAAAAGATAAGACCGAAATATAAGCAATAACAGTCCCATGAAAACAGGGATTTATTCACTGACTACATCTTAACAAAATTGACCAAATCCTAACACATCCTCCCTTAAACTGAATGCTAAAAGCATTTAGTTTATATCATTCTCAGCACAAACTCCCAGGAAGCCCTGTAGCTTCAAGAAATCATTCAACTTGAGTGGTTTTGTCATTGCATCGGCTAATTGCTCCAGAGTGCTGCAGTGAACCAACTTTATTGTACCAGCCTGAGTAAGTTCTCACAGAAAATGAAAACGAACGTCTATATGTTTACTGCAACCATGCATTACTGGATTTTTTGAGAGTTTAATTGCAGAACTGCTATCACAACGGATAGTAATTGTCTCATCTTGAGTCTGATCCAGTGTTCTCAACACTCTTTTCAACCAAATAGCCTGACAAACACAGGATGCTACAGCAATAAATTCTGCCTCAGTAGTGGACAAACTTACCACTAGCTGTTTTTTAGAAGACCATGATACAACTCCTGAACTTAGAAGAAAGACATATCCTGACGTGCTTTTTCTATCATCCACGTCTCCAGCATAATCACTATCTGTGTAGGCAATAAGTCCATCACTTCCTCCCTTCTTGTAGAAAATTCCATACTCAGATGTTCCTTTCAAATACCGAAACACCCTTTTTGCTAACTGTAAGTGAAGGTCAGTGGGATTCTCCATATACCTGCTCAAGAGACTTACTACAAACACCATATATGGGCGAGTTGCTGTGAGATACATGAGACATCCCACAATTTGTTTGAAATAAGTCTTCTCAACCTTAGCTCCTCCTTCATCCTTCAAAAGCTTGAAACCAGGAACAATTGGAGTTTGGACAGAATTGCTTTGATCCATTCCAAAACGTTGCAACACTTCCTGGATATACTTCTTTTGACTAATAAAAATTCCACCTAATTTCTGTTTGACTTCAAGACCGAGGAAATACTTCATCTTGCCAAGATCAGTCATATCAAACTCATGCTTCATGGAGTTTTTGAACTCTGTAAACATCAATTCATCATTTCCAGTAAAAAGAAGATCATCAACATACAGACTTACAATTAAGATATTGTCTTCCTTGTTTGCTTTGATGAAGAGAGTATGTTCATAATCACATTTATGAAATCCTTCCTTTATGAAATAGGTTTCTATACGGCTGTACCAAGCACGTGGTGCTTGTTTAAGCCCATAAAGTGCTTTCTTTAACTTGTAAACCTTTTGCTCATTTCCCTTTTGAATATAACCACGAGGCTGTTCTACAAAAACATCTTCAATTAATTCTCCATGTAAAAACGCAGACTTCACATCTAGTTGATGAATGGGCCACCCTCTTTGAGCTGCAAATGCAATGACCAAACGAACAGTCTCCATACGAGCCATAGGAGCAAACACTTCTGCATAATCTATCCCATATCGCTGAGCATACCCCTTTACTACTAGCCTTGCCTTGAACTTATCTACCTCTCCCTTTTCATTAAGTTTGGTCTTGTAGATCCACTTAACTCCAACTGTTTTGGCTCCTTCGGGTAAATCAGTTAACTCCCAAGTGCCATTCTTTTCTATCGCTTCCATCTCAGCATCCATGGCTCTCCTCCATTTCTCACTCTTCACAGCTTCTTCATAATAAAGAGGGTCAGCAGCAGTTGCATACATAGCAAAATATGAAGCATCTTCATCAAAAAAACCTTCTCCTGTTACATAATCTTCCATCCATACAGGTGGCCTCATATTCCTCCTTGCATCCGAACTAGGAGAGGTTTCTTCGTTTGTAGTAGAAGTCTCTTCTGATTCTGCATTGACAATATCTACTTCTTCAAATTGTTCTTCAACTGCTTCCTTTTCATTTTCTTCCCATACGAGATCACGCAAAATATCTGCTTCATATTGCTTATCCCACTCCCACTTTTCATTTTCTTCAAATACTACGTCCCTGCTGATTATAATCCTCTGTGAAATTGGGTCATAAAGCCTATAAGCTTTTGACTCCTCACTAACTCCAAGTAAAACACACTTTAAGCTCTTCCCATCCAGCTTAGTTCTTGTCTCGTCAGGCACATGAACATAAGAGATGCAGCCAAAGATTTTGAAATAGTGAACTGAAGGCTTGAGTCCACTCCAGGCTTCTTCAGGTGTCTTATTTTTTACTGCCAATGTTGGGCTACGATTCAAAACATGTACTGCCCAATTAACTGCTTCTGGCCAAAAAGTTTTGGGCACGTTCTTTTCAGACAGCATACTGCGGACCAAATTCATAATGGTTCGATTCTTTCGTTCTGCTACTCCATTCTGTTGTGGCGAATATGCTGCTATTAGTTGTCTCTATATTCCATGTTCATCACAGAAACTATTAAATTCATGTGATGTAAACTCTCCCCCACGATCTGTACGTAAGGCTTTAAGTGACAAATCTGTTGCTTTCTCAACGTGCATCTTGAATCTCTTGAAAACATCAAAGGCTTCTGATTTTCCTATCAAAAAAGAAACCCATGTTTTTCTGCTATAATCATCTGTAAAAGTAATCAAATACCTTTTTTTGCTGTTGGAGGCTAGCTTAATCGGCCCACAAATATCAGCATGAACCAGTTGCAAGATTCGCGAAGCTCTCCAAGTGCTTTTCATTGGAAATGGATCTCTTTGTTGCTTCCCCACAAGACAATCCTTGCATAGCTTTGAGGGAGACTTCAGCAATGGCAAGCCATCCACCATTTGTTTCTGCTGCAATGTTTGCAATCCTTTAAAGCTCAAATGCCCAAACCTGCAATGCCAAAGCTGTGCCACATCTTCTGTAACTATGTTAAAACAAGTGGGTGCTACAGGCAAAGATATGGCATGTATAATAAACATCCGATTAGCAGACATATTTTCCTTCATAATCAAACCTTTCTCAGGATGATATACTTTACATAGCCTATGCTGAAACATAATAGTCAGTCCCTTCTCTTGCAGTTGTCCAAGACTCAGTAGATTGTTCTTCAATTCTGGTACATAAAAGACTCCTGTGATGATGTTGATAAGTCCATTTATCTCCAGCCGGATGTTGCCTTTCCCATTAACCACCATATTGGAGTTATTGCCGAGCTTTACTGAATCTGTGAACGTGTCATCAAAATCTGAGAAATACTCCCTTTTTCCACACATGTGATTACTGCAACCAGAGTCAAGAAACCACATATCTGTTTTATGAACCTCCTTTTCTTCAACATATGCCATTAATAACATCTGCTCTTGACTTTCTGCATAGTTAGCCTCTCCGTCTTGCTTAGTTGGACATTCCCACTGAAAATGCCTAAGCTTGTGACAAGAATAACATTCAACCATTTGTTTGTCGAAGCTTTGCCTACCTCTTCCACGACCTCTACCTCTGTAACTTCCACGTCCTCGTCCTCCAGATTGTTCTCCGTGAGTTGCCTTCAAAGCATGCTCTTCTTCAACATTGTAACTCATGCGTTGTTCATGCACAAGTAAACTACTCTGCAATTCATCGATTGATAAAGTACTTGTATCTTTGGATTCTTCAATGGAGCACACAACATAATTGAACTTGGGTGTCATTGACCTTAGAATCTTTTCTACAACAGCAGTTTCTCCCTTATCTTCACCATTAGCTTTCATTTTGTTGACGATAACAAGGGTGCGAGCAAAGTACTCATCCACCGATTCTCCTTCATTCATATGGAGCACTTCAAACTCCTTTCGTAATGCTTGCAAATGAGCACGTTTGACTCGTGTTGTACCTTGATACTTCTGCTTCATAGAGTCCCAGATTGCCTTCGATGTGTCTTTATTTATGATTGTCTCCAGGATAGGACGATCTAATGCTTGAAATAGATAGTTCTACTTCTTGGCTTTCAGATCCTTCAACTTCTGATCTTCATGATTTTTCCTCTGTGTCTCAGTAATTGTCACACCTTCTGCTGCTGCAGGAACTCCATTTTCTACCACGCCCCAATATTCCTTTGAGCGAAGAAAATTCTCCATGAGCATCGCCCAATGATCATAATGACCATCAAATTTTGGCACTGCCGGTTGAACAAAAGTACTCTCTGTTGCCATGCTGTGATCAATATCATCTTAGAAGACTGCTGCTTCTAATACGACCCCCCTCAAGGAGGCTCTGATACCAATTGTTAGACTGAACTATATAATAAAAGAAATTTGGGAGAAAGTCCTACTTGAATTAAACAGCAAGGGCTATATATAGCCTTACATAGCAAATTGAACGTTCAGAAAAATAAGCAAACTACTGCTAACAAACTCCTAAAAGATAAGACCGAAATATAAGCAATAACAGTCCCATGAAAACAGGGATTTATTCACTGACTACATCTTAACAAAATTGACTAAATCCTAACACATGTCATGTCTTTAAGCAATATCTCAGTTCACAAAGAAGATAAGCATGTGAAATTTGCAAACCTTGCAAACCATTGTGAGAGGATTCGTTCTTCAGGTAACTGTTTCTAAAGATGTGGAATAGTTTGTTACTTGAAAGGGATATTTGAAATTATCGATAAACTGGACAGGAAAACAGAGCGAAAAATAATTCTGGTAAATAAGTCTCACGTGTCATATGTTTATTGGATCATATTTATGTGTACTGATACTCCTTAGAAAAACAAGGGTACCTAAAAAGAAACAGAGCGAAAAATAATTCTGGTAAATAAGTCTCACGTGTCATATGTTTATTGGATCATATTTATGGGTACCGATACTCCTTAGAAAAACAAGGTTACCTAAAAAGGTCCTATATATATGTATATAGTTTTCTCCAATACCTTTCTTTTTTTATGAAGGTACTGATACTCTTTAATAATTAATGATTAATAATTGTCTATAGGTTTGGATTATTTAAAGTGAGAAGTGCACTTTAGAGAGTAAAGTGTATAATTAATAACCCTTTATGAAAAAAATCAACGGTTTAAAATTTTATAAAATACAAAACACATGTATAACATGTCATAGATATATGAGAATTCACTTTATTAATTTTCTCATCAATGGTTAGTGATTGCATTTTACTTTCTAAAGTGCACCAATCACTTTAGATGATCTAAATTTATTGTCTCAATGTCCTCCTTACTTGAAATATAAATATTGTAAGTTATTTTTGTGTTTATTTTAATTAAATGAGACATGTGAATAAGTATTGACCACTAATTGATATATATATATATATATATTTGGTACCCTAACCTTTATATTTATGAGGGTACTCATACCTCTAGTAATTATTAATTATTGGCCAATATTTAATTATGTGTCTCACTAATTTTTCATTTTTAAATTGAGATAGTTATAAAATATTTATAAAAATAAATAATAAATGATGGAAATGATAATAATATCTCATTTTATTATTTATTTTTTTTAAAAAATTTCAAATAAGAATAATATTTACTTAAAATGAAAAATTATACATTTCGTCGTTTCCTTTCACCCTAAACTCCACTATTCAAACATACTTTTAGTTAAAATATAAATATGATATTGATTTTTCAATTAAGTAAGCCAGATAATCAAATATTGACCATCAATTTTGAAGGGTGATATAATCAAAAAAAGAAAAGTACTATATATATAATTATCAATTATTTATTAACTCTCAATTTTATAATAAATATTTAAAAGTCTATTAAATATAAGAGTTTAATTTTAATATAATGTCAATATAAAATTTCTTTATACTATCATTTAATTATGTATTGTCAAATCATTAAAAGAGTTTAACTATCACAATAATTACATTAAAAGTCAAACTCTTTTAATAATATATCAGTACATAGTTAAATAACAATTAAAATTTTTTGACACTAATAATAAATTTAAATATAATTAACAACCAATAAATACTTAATAATATACCTTAAAAATTAATACCTTAAAAAAAATTAGAGATCAAAGAATGGCAAAAGCCTTGAAACATTTACGGCAATTAATTCCGAATTGAGCCCAAGCTCCGAAACCGAACTAATTCTACACTTTACGCTTGACAATACATATTCCTTTCGATTCCGTCGTTCTAATTCCTTCTTCTCCTTTTCCTTCTTTTTATTTCTGTTATAGTTCGTTCGTGGCAAAATTCGCACGTGCCTTTAGTTTGTGGACGGTGTCACCGACTTTCTCTATCTCTACGGCAAAAGAATCGTCGATCGTCGTTGGCGTGGCCGTCGATAGTTGTGTTTCATTTCTAATTCCTTATAGCAATTTCGAACTCCTGTCGGGTCTGTACCCGATTGTTCACCGTTATAGGTTCGTTGTAACCCATTAATCTCTTAGGGTTTCCGTGTTCCTTAACTGTTATTGTTTGATTTGATTTACTATCTACCGAGGGCTACTTACTATAGTTATGGTTAATTAAAGTTTTATAATCTAATTTTAATCTTTCAATTATCAATCACGAGCAGAGGGGGATCTGCTTATCGGAATTTCATTTGCGCCTTTTGTTTTGATAGAATTCAACGAAATTTATAATGGTTGCTTGCATTCAATAGCTTTTATCATTTCCTTAAAGATTTTGTAACTTCTGATCATCTAAGTTTCTTCCTAGTACTTTATGATTATGCCACTAATGGAGTTGTTGACTTTTGATTTTTGTTCAAATGGATTTTGAAATTGAATTTGGTGGCAATAGTTTTGCGGCAAGGATTCTTGGATTGTACTGTGACTAATGTCAAATAAGCATATTTATTTTTTTTCGCAATTTACTTAAGCCTTCCGGCTGTTTGGTTTGTACCCTAATAACAGGGTTCTGGTATAGCTGAACTGCTAGCTGATGGTGGGATCCTGGAACATTTTTGAGTTATGCAATATTTGGTTGGTAAAGCAAGTGTGAAGAATAAAGAAGATGAAACTACAGACACATATTCCAGGGCAGATATCAGGGCAAGTACCTAATCAAGCAGGGTCTCAGTTGCCTGGACTGACTCAACTGAATGGAAATGCCCTCACTCCTCAGATGCCAAATTTAGGTGGTTTTCCACGTTCAACAATTAATATGGACCCTGAATTTCTTAGAGCACGTTCTGCTATGCAAGAGAAGATGTAAGTCTTTTTTTTTATTTTTTTTTTTTTAAGATTTGATATTTGTTATTTTTTGTATTGTTTATACTTTATACACATTCAATCAGGGGTTAACTGACTGCATTGACTCTTCTGAGGAATTTTATCAATATGGATAAAATGCAGAGATGAATATTTTTGTCTTCATTGAAACCAGTGAAAGATCTTGGGCTAAAATTTTGGGGGGCTCATTAATATTTTGATCTGTTTAGAGGAGTAATATGTAATTTTTTGAAAGTACTCATATAGAATTTCCTGATTTTTTGAAGGTTCATATAATATTTTGATCATGATTGGAGGAGTAATGTGTAATTTTCTAAAGTACTCATGTAAAATGTAAAATTTCCAAAAAATTTGGCCGCTAGTGACCAAATTGACCCAACCTAGTGGGATAAGGCTTGGTTGTTGTTGTAAAACTAACTACCAAAATGCAGGTGTAAACATAATCATGAAAGTCAGTATATGTTATAGAAGTTCATAAAGGAATACCATTGAACTTATCTAAAACAAACAAAAAAGGAATGGTTTTTGATAGAGCCCAATGGTGTTGATTGATCCATGTAGTCGACCCCACCTAGTGGGATAAAGGCATAAGGCTTGGTTGTTGTTATGGTAAAACAAAAGGGAAAGTAAAATAATAATTTTGGGCACTCAATTATTATGATAAATTTCTTTTTATGTTGCGGCTCACGTAAGGCTTAGTTGAATTTTTAGGCTAAGATATGATAATATATTCTGTTTAGTACTTTAGTCAGTTTCACAATTTTCTGGCTTGACTTTGTATTAGCTAGGTCATTCTATCAAAGTGGTTGATAGGCCCCCTGTAGTGTAGATGCCATTAGGTGAACTAGATTACTCTCTCTCCTTCTCTAATAATATTATGTGCCCGTCCCCACCTGTCATTGGCTTTTTTACTTGAAAAATAGTATTATATATGCACATAAGATAAGACTATGATAATCTTTTTCCGTTCTTGTCAATTTTACTTAACAACAATAACATTTTATTCTTTACCTTCCAGCTGTGATATATTATTGCAGCGGCACCAGCACCAGCACCAGCAGCCAGTTACAGAAGTACAGAGACGGAAGGTTAAGGATCTTGCAAAACGCCTGGAGGAGGGCATGTTAAAAGCTGCTCTCTCTAAGGTTTTTTTTCTGGGCCTCCAGCTAATTTTCTTTTCCACTATTTGGAAGGATCTAATACTTTTTGCTTAATTTAAATACTTGAGATTCCTGATTCTAAAAGTAACAACATGGAACCTTTAAGCTGTGTCCTAGGTTAGTTTTTAGGATCTTTGGAATGTTCTTTGTCTTTATTATTATGCATTTTGTCAACAGTTACAATTTTTAGTGTTGATGTCTTGATGATGTTTTGGACTTGTCTTCTAGGAGGACTACATGAATATGGATACACTAGAGAGTCGTTTGTCTAATTTCCTCAGACAATCATCTATGAATAATCACAACCAACAATATCCACAGCTTGTTAGCTCTTCTCCGATTGGTACAATGATTCCAACCCCCGGTATGTCGCATGTTACAAATTCAAGCATGATCATAGCATCTTCTGTGGATGCCTCAATGATTGCTGCCAGTGGGTGTAATAGCATAGCATCTGTATCTGTCAATAGTGTAAGCATGTTACCAGCTGGTGGCATGCTTGGCTGTTCCTTAAATAGATCTGATGGTAATATTAGGTGTTATAATTCTTTACCTTTCACTTTGCTTTTCTTTTCCTTCATTATAGAGTCTACTTATTGCAGGTTTGTCTAATGGTTATCAGCAGTCTTCTACCAGCTTTTCCGTTGGTTCAGGGGGAAACATGTCATCAATGGGGGTGCAAAGAATTGGAAGCCAGATGATTCCCACTCCTGGATTTAGTGTCAACAGTAATCATTCATACATGAATGTAGATTCTTCAACTAACAGCAGTGTCTTTTCCAGTGTCGAGTCTACAATGGTATCGCAGCCGCAGCTGCAACAGCAGAAGCTGCATGTTGGTGGCCAAAATAGTCATGTATTGCAGAACCTTGGCAACCAAATGGGTATGGGAATGAGATCTGGTTTACAGCAAAAATCATTTGCATACTCAAACGGTTCTATAAATAGCGGGCTAGGCTTGATTGGAAACAATATGCAACTACCAAATGAACCTGGAACTGATGACTATGCCTCAACTTATGCTAATTCTACCAAACAGGTACAGCAGCACTTTGATCAAAATCAGCAACCAGTAGTGCAGGGTAATCTTTCTAACTCCTTTTTGTTTAATTTTATGAAGTATTAAACCTAAGACTTTTACCTCCATCCCTGCCCCTCCCTGTAGCGGCATAATCTTTTTGGCTATATTGTTGTTTGTTGGTGGGTGCATGTCTGTGTGCACACCTTTTCCCCTTGGACTCTCAGGGGGACAGAAATATATTTTTCTCTGTAGAAATTGGCATCTTACAGAAGGGTAACAATTTTATTATCAGGTGATGGATATGGATTGAGTAATGTTGACACTTTTGCTTCTGGAAACTTTTATGCATCTGCGACATCCTCTGGGTCTATGATGAACACTCAGAACATGAATTCAGTGAAATTGCCTTCAATACCCAGAACCAGCTCACTGATAAGTGGTCACTCGAATTTGCACAGTATGCATCAGACTGCTCATCCAAAGTCTCAAGCAATTAATCCATTGGAAAAGTTGAATTTTCAGTCTTCATTGACTTCAAGAGATGGCCTTCCGCATACTCAACAACAATATCAGCAAAGGCCCCAACAATTTCAACACCCAGAGCAGTATTCTCAACAGCAATTTCAACTGAAGCTGCAAAGTCAGCAACCTCAGCATTTGGTCAACAGTGATGCCTTCAGTCAGTCTCGGCTCTCTTCCAATCTAGACAACCAAGTGAAGTCTGAGCCTGGAGTTGAACACCAGAAAGAATTACTCAATTCTCACGTTTCGGAACAGTTCCATATGTCTGAGATGCAGAACCAGTTACAGCAGAACTCTTCTGAAGATTGCTCTGGGGTTGCTCAACATCTTTCTTTTTCCTCTAGTCAGCATGATTTATCCTCATCAACACCTCAAATTTTGCAACAAATGTTGCACCCACATCAATTCGTTTCAGAGTCTCAAAATAATTTTAGCAGTCTTTCAGTTGGGGCACAATCCAAATCAGTACTTCCAAATCAATGGCCTCAATCACAAGATGGAAACCACATGCCTGGTAATATGTCACATGAGCAGCATCTCCACATGGATTTTCATCAAAGAATATCAGGGCAAGACGAAGCTCAATGCAATAATTTATCATCAAATGGATCTATTATTGGTCAAGCCGTTGCTTCTAGAGGCTCAGCTGAGCCACTAGACTCAGGCAGTGCTATCAAGAAGGCGCACAGGAATCAACAGAGGTGGCTTTTATTTTTACTTCATGCTCGACGCTGTTCTGCACCTGAAGGGCGATGCCAAGAACGCTATTGTTCTAGTGCGCAAAAGTTATGTAAGCACATAGATGGATGCACCCTACCTCATTGCCCATATCCTCGTTGTCATCACACCAGGGAATTGCTTCATCATTTCATAAAATGCAAGGATCCATGTTGCCCTGTTTGTGTTTTTGTAAGAAAGTATCGACGTGCATTTCATCTAAGGCCCCAGATTCGGCCAGATCCTGAATCAGGATTGCCAAATGCTTTAAATGGATCCTGTAAATCCTACAATATTGTAGGTGCATCACCTAGATTGATCTCAAAGCCTCCACAAGTGGTTGAAACTTCAGAAGACCTGCACCCATCTCTAAAACGTATGAAGATTGAGCAGTGCACCCAGTCCATTAATTCCGAAAATGACAATTCTCCTTCATCTGTTTCTGCAAATTGTGAATCACAAGTTTCCAAGGATACTAGGTGCCAAGCCTTTCCCTGTGGTGAGACGTCTATGTCAATTAAATCTGAGCTTACAGAAGTTAAGGGGGAAGTTCTGGTGCATTCAGTTCATGAAAATCTTAGCAAGATGAAAATGGATAAGGATAATGCTGATGATAAAAGGCCTGGAGGCAAACCTGTCACATATGATGAGCATTCTAATTTAACTGGGCCAGAAAATATTAAAACAGAGAAAGAAACTGGATTAGATAAGCAAGAAAATGCAGCTGGAACCAAGTCTGGTAAGCCCAAAATAAAGGGGGTCTCATTGACTGAACTATTTACTCCAGAGCAAGTCAGGGAACATATACAGGGCCTCAGGCAATGGGTTGGCCAAGTAAGATTTTGTGTATTCTTGTGCTATTTTTGACAAAGGAAAAAAATTACTTTAAAGCCATTAGTTTAATGATTGAAAGTATCTGTAGTATAAACCAGTTCCATTATAGTTTTAAAAACTATGAAACATTGGAACTTTATTCAGCATGCCCTGCCTTTCTCTTACAAATGCCCCTGAACCTAGTTAAGAGTAAATACTCCAAGCTTTGAGGGCATGCCCAAGATTCACCAAACACCCCAAAAATTCTACTCCAAATGAATCAGCTGGACAATGTTGAACTATGCTTATTATGCATATGGAGAGCTCGGGTTTCTAATTACCATTATCACATACTTTTAAATACTAGGCTGTCTTTGTCTCTTAAATAGCCATGTTTGTGATATACTGAACTTTGATTTTTATTCATAGAAGATGTGTATCATTTGTTTCATCATTTGAATCTTTTCTCCACCTCAGCTTGTGAAGTTTATGAACATATAATTTCTTGTGCTTCTTCTAGAGGCTTGGTTTACTTAATGCACTCAGCTTCATTTTCATCTTCTCTTTCATCTCACAATATTTGTGAGGTGAATATTTTCCATACAACAAACCAGAACGATAAGTCCAACCATTCTGTGTTTCTTCTAAATGTTCAAGGAATTTGTTGATTCCTAATGTATTGTCCTTTAATGCCATACACTTTGAAATTCCTTTCCTATCATCCCATTATTTAACAATGCTAGGTTATGTTATTTTTCCTAAAGCTGAGGTTTATAAATAATTTTTTGAAGGTTTGGCTAAGCATTGTATTCTGCTTGTTTTACATGTTCATTTGCTATATCTCATGCATTACGTTTCCCTAATTGTCTCTGGTATCCACATTTTACCATAATACATCTAAGCTATTGTGACAGAGCAAATCAAAAGCAGAGAAGAATCAAGCAATGGAGCATTCGATGAGTGAGAACTCCTGTCAATTGTGTGCTGTAGAGAAGCTTACTTTTGAACCTCCACCTATTTATTGCACAACGTGTGGTGTTCGCATTAAACGAAATAATATGTTTTATACCATGGGTGCTGGTGATACACGGCATTATTTTTGTATTCCATGCTATAATGAGCCTCGTGGAGACACCATTGCTGTTGATGGGACTCCCATTCCTAAGTCAAGGTTGGAAAAGAAGAAAAATGATGAGGAAACAGAGGAATGGGTGCGTACCATGTGTCATTTTGCTGCTAGATTGGCAGTTTATTTGTTTTATTAACCATCTTTTTTGTGTGCAGTGGGTTCAATGTGATAAATGTGAAGCTTGGCAACATCAAATTTGTGCCTTATTTAATGGTCGAAGAAATGATGGTGGACAAGCTGAATACACTTGCCCTAACTGCTATATTCAAGAGGTAGAAAGAGGAGAGCGCAAGCCATTACCCCAAAGTGCTGTTCTTGGAGCCAAGGATTTGCCAAGAACAATTCTCAGTGACCACATAGAACAACGATTGTTTAGGCGACTAAAGCAAGAAAAACAAGAGAGGGCAAGGCTTCAAGGGAAAAGTTGTGATGAGGTGATTCATCTACTGGTTGCAACTTGCTGTAGCTGTTTAGATTAATATTGGCTATGTAGAGATTTTTACTATTGTTTATATGGATGTACTGGGAATTTATGTGGGAAACTTCTTTTCATTGTTTGTGATTGGAACAAGTTTGCATATGATGCTAAGGTTATCGTCTGCTAGGTACAACCTAAAGAACTGATGCTTTGTGAAGAATCAATATAATCAATAATACATTGTTAATTTTCTTGACTTGGAAGTTCTGATGTCACTTTATGCCTCTTTTTCTTCCACTGATGAATGTAGCTTATGTAGTCATTACTATTTTTTTTCTAACAACCTAGTTCTTCAGTTGTCACTAAGGTAATGGATACAAGTTATTTACTATAATCTTATTTCTTCATATATCAGTTATTTGAGTGGTATTCTGCAGAAGTATATTTGGTTTAAAGCTTTTTATTTCATCATTCAAAACTTCCTTTTTATATAGTCTAGTTCTTTACTGTTGCTTTACCTTGGTGTCATTTCTGTTTATTGGAGATTGATGATTACACTCCTTGCCAGCATGTTCTGGTTTCCTGTGGACTAGTAATTCCATTGTGGTGTGCGTTTATGCCGGCTATATATAAAGCATTTTTAATTGACGTTACCAGGTGCTTGGAGCTGAAGCGCTTGTCGTAAGAGTTGTGTCATCTGTTGACAAGAAGTTAGAAGTGAAACAGCGGTTTTTGGAGATTTTTCAGGAAGAAAATTACCCAACAGAATTCCCATATAAATCGAAGGTAATGGGAAGGTTGCTTTAATAGATCTGATGGTTATTGAATCATTATTATTCATCATGAATATTGATGCCCTTAGGTTTCTATTCCAGGTAATTTTGTTGTTTCAGAAGATTGAAGGTGTGGAAGTATGCCTATTTGGCATGTATGTTCAAGAATTTGGATTTGAATGTCAATTTCCTAATCAGCGTCGGGTTTATCTTTCATATCTGGACTCTGTCAAGTATTTTAGGCCTGAGATTAAAGCAGTGACTGGAGAGGCTCTTCGGACATTTGTTTACCATGAAATTCTGGTAACGTTGAGTTGCTAATTTCTTGCCCTTATGTAATGTCTGTCATACATCCTTTTGGAACCCTTTCTTGGAGACATTCAAGTTTTGACTTATTTTCTTTCTGCAATTTGTATTCTATAATATTTGAGTAATTTTCATTATAATTTGTTTCTTTTTAGATTGGATACCTTGAATATTGCAAGAAACGTGGTTTTACAAGCTGCTATATATGGGCCTGTCCTCCATTGAAGGGTGAAGATTATATTTTATATTGTCATCCAGAAATTCAGAAGACACCAAAATCTGATAAGCTTCGGGAATGGTGAGCCTAAGAAATTCAGGATAAACGTAAAGATAAAGAAAATTTTGTCTCATTATTTTACTTGTACAAAATGATAGGTTTATTCATCTCTAACTTTAGTTTCTTTTGTAAACATTTTGCTTCAGGTACCTTTCCATGTTAAGAAAAGCTGCCAAGGAGAATATTGTGGTTGATCTCACCAACTTATACGACCATTTCTTTGTATCTACTGGAGAATGTAGGGCTAAGGTTACAGCTGCAAGGCTCCCATATTTTGATGGTGACTACTGGCCTGGGGCTGCAGAGGATTTGATTTATCAGCTTCGCCAAGAGGAAGATGGAAGAAGACAAAATAAAAAAGGAACAACTAAAAAGACTATAACAAAAAGGGCTTTAAAAGCATCTGGTCAGTCAGATCTATCTGGAAATGCCTCGAAAGATCTGCTCCTAATGCACAAAGTAATTTACCGTTTTTGATCCTTATGACACATTATTTTTTGTTTGGGTAAATGAAATCCCTTGCAAATCATGTTTTTAAATTCTTTGGTTATGTTATATGACTAGATCTTCAAACAATAATACCTTCTCCTTTCTTAACTGCACTTAATATTTATATGTTGGGTTTCCTTATGTGGAAGTATTAGTTTTCTTCTTACAAAGCTCTTGATCTTTCTCCAGCTTGGTGAAACCATTAGCCCGATGAAGGAAGATTTTATCATGGTTCATTTGCAGCATGCATGCACTCACTGTTGTATTCTAATGGTGTCTGGCAACCGTTGGGTTTGCAACCAGTGCAAGAATTTTCAGATTTGTGATAAGTAAGTATTCTTCAATCTTATCTTCCTGTTTTGTCACATGACATGTCAATGCAAATTAGTTTAAAATATATTATCACGCTTTATCTAAATTGTGTCTTCTCCAACGAAAGAGAGAAAGGAGTCTTGAACTCCTGTGTTGGTTACTATGTCCACTCCGAGGGTGACACTAATGTTGATCAATGTTAAGTTTAATTTTAATACTGGAAGTTTTGGAAATCCTTAATATATTATCACACGATTTCTAAGTTTGTAGCCTTTGGTAGAAATTATCTTATTTAATTATATTCACACAGTAAAAATAGGCATTCGAAGTCCTGGTAGATTTTTTTTTTCTTTACTCTTGTTTTCCTTGTCATTTATTTATTAATTACTCAACTACATGTGACGTCTTTTTTCTGTAACCTGCCATTATTTGGGAATTGAGAGTTTATACCAGGAGTGTTGTTTTCTTTCACCTTTGTGAAGTTCTCATTGTAGCTGAGGTTGTGGAGTTCTAAGGGTAAGGGGTGACTTATCTTTATGAATATGTAATAAATTTATCCTCATACTTTGAATATTATATTTGAAGAGGGCTTCTATAATCTATACATAAAAGAAGTTTTAGTACAGATTTGGAGAATATTGATACTGCTGTGGATATTGATTCAATAACTGAGATTTATTGGCATTATACATCTCAACATCATATTCAGTCTTATCAGTACCCATTAACATCCTTTGTATTATCTTTCTCCTTTTCTTATATTTCTCGTCAACTGAACCAATACCAAACTCAACCAATCAATTTTGCCTGTCACACACACGCTCTGTCTAACCTTTTTTCTCCATATTAAAAGATATTCAGTATGTTGATAACTTGTGATATAAATGGTCTCTTAGGTGTTATGAAGCAGAACTGAAGCGTGAAGAGAGAGAACGGCATCCTATTAATCAGAGGGAGAAACACACCTTTTATCCAGTAAGTAAGCAGGCCTATCTGATGTTGACATGTAAAGTGATTGATTCTGTACTAGTTCAGTTCATCTGTACTGTTGAGTGAGAATTTGTTAGCACTTGGCAGTCAATCACCTTGATGCCTGCCTAATTTCTAGTTTGAGGAACCAAGTTGTTAGATAAATTATGGAGTTCTAAATTTGACCTGGTATTTTCTTTTGATAGCTGCCAATTAGAAAAAATGAATTTGGAATTTTTTTTATCAACCTGTATTTTCTTGCAGGTTGAAATTACTGATGTACCAGCTGATACAAAGGACAAAGATGAGATTCTTGAGAGTGAATTCTTTGACACTAGACAGGCATTTCTCAGTCTCTGCCAGGGAAATCATTACCAATATGATACGCTAAGGCGGGCAAAGCATTCCTCAATGATGGTCCTCTATCATCTTCATAATCCAACTGCTCCTGCATTTGTGACACCATGTAACATATGCCGTCTTGACATAGAAACTGGTCAAGGTTGGCGCTGTGAAGTTTGCCCTGAGTACGATGTATGCAATGCTTGTTATCAAAAGGATGGAGGCATTGATCATCCTCATAAATTGACAAATCATCCGTCAATGGCAGATCGTGATGCTCAGAACAAAGAAGCAAGGCAACTTCGAGTATTGCAGGTATGATATAAGATTTTATCTTTTGTTCCTGTGGGTATCTCATTCCCATGAACGTGCTTATGTCTCACTTGGTTATATTGCATGTCAAATAAAGTCAGTCATGGATTCATATGTGGTGAAATTTGAGCATGAAGAAGAGTTGCCTTCATTTATATTTTCTAACATGTAGAACATACAAAATTATATAATCTGAATTTGAGCATAAGAATTAGGAATTTTTCTTGAATTCCATATATTTGATTATTATCAATTATCAATAACAACAACAGCAGCAACAAAGCCCGTATCTGGTAGGCAGTCGACAGCTAATGTAAAACTTCGTTGAATTTTTTATAATGAACATCAATGACACGTTAATTCTGATGTCTCGCAAATTGTAAAATAACCAAGTCCCAAACTGATTTTTCTTGTGTGTGGCTCATGGTGATAGTTCAATTACTTATTATTGAATTCTTTATAGTCTATATAGTTACTACATGATTTTGACTACGTATCTCATTTTATCACCATGCTTAGTGGTGATATTGCACCTTTGTATATAAGGTCTGACATAAATGGATCTTGTAATTACAGCTACGGAAAATGCTTGATCTTCTTGTGCATGCATCCCAATGTCGTTCTGCGCATTGCCAATATCCAAATTGTCGCAAGGTGAAGGGGCTTTTCCGCCATGGGATGCACTGCAAAACACGTGCTTCTGGAGGTTGTGTTCTTTGCAAGAAAATGTGGTATTTGCTTCAACTTCATGCTCGTGCTTGCAAAGAATCTGAGTGCCACGTACCGCGTTGCAGGTTTGTGGGTCAGGCATTGCCATTACTCAAGTTACTCTGTTTATAGATTTTTTGTATGTATAACATTTTCTTTTTGGGTTAAATCAGAGATTTAAAAGAACATTTAAGGAGGTTGCAGCAACAGTCTGATTCACGGCGAAGAGCTGCTGTGATGGAGATGATGAGGCAGAGAGCTGCGGAAGTTGCCAACAATGCTGGATGAGCAATTTGTACATGTAAATATGGGATGTTTTGCAAAAATGCTCTAGACAGAGGTAGAGATTAGCTTCGCCCTTGCTTCACTTAGACACTGTTGGGAACCATGCTCTGACAGCAGTTCGTGGATGGTTTGTGATTTGAAGAGATATAGTATATGGCATTCTTGCAGATTCGCTTGTCTATCTCCACGACATGATTGTCCCCAAGGGGGACCTTTGAGTTCAGCCAAATAGTGATGCCTTCTTCTACAGGGCTAACTAGCTCCATCGGGGCAGTAGGGTGGTGTGTCTGTGGATGGGGGCCGATTTAGTGATTCTTTGATTTTGTCAGCTTCTTGTATTATGTCCAATGGTCATCCTGGGTGGCAAATGTTCTATTAGTCCTAATTTGTCTTAAATGTCTTTCAAAGCAATGTGGGAGAGAGGATAGTATAAGTCGTATTTAGTCCTCCTTTTCGCCCTTTAAAGGTTGACCTTTTTGTAGAATCTTTTGTTTTTTTTTTTTTCAAGATGAAAGGAATAATTAGAATCGTGGTAGATGGGGAAATTCGTAATAGTATCCGTTGTCCCTAGTGCACCTTCATTTTATAATGAATTTAATTTTTATTCAGCCTTTAGCCCTTTTGTGTTCATTTTTTTTTAATATTATTATTTGATTATATATTGTTTAATTATTAAAGAAGTTTGACTTGTATAACTATTTAGGAAATTTAGTTCTTTTAATGATATGTTAATATATCATTTGGTATTATTAAATTATATCATTTGGATAATAGTTTTAAAAAAATTATATTATAGTAGATCAAATTTAAAATTTTTTATAATTTACCTTCCAAAAATATTATATTTTAGAAGTATATATAAAATATAAAAAAAAAACTTATATATATATAGCATATTTAGTGAGAGTACTATTTTATTATGAGAGATGAGAGAAGTAAATTTTGATCATTGGATCATTCATGTTTGGTTAAGATTAGAAGCTACTAAAAGGTCACATGATCACTTAAAAAAGTCACATGACTTTATGTTCTAATTTTGATCATACATCTCACTCTCATAATATATCATTCCTCTAATTAGATATGTTTCATATATATATATATATAAAAGAATTAAGATAAAACTCATTTATTAGTTATTTATTCTTATGTGATAATTGAAAAACTGATTTTAATATTTTAATTATTTATTATTATTGTTAAATATGCACTTCTTATTATTATAATTAATATATTGAATGAAATAATTTTTGTTTGATTTATCTTTTATATATATAAGTAATAAATATTATCACATAAGAATAAATAACTAATAAATGAGTTTTATCTTAATTCTTTTATATAAATATTAGTTATTTATTCTTATGTGATAATTGAAAAACTGATTTTAATAATTTAATTATTTATTATTATTGTTAAATATGCAATTCTCATTATTATAATTAATATATTGAATGAAATAATTTTTGTTTGATTTATTTATATATTTATGAGTAAGTACTCGTTTTAGTCTTTCAAAGATGCAAGTGACATCAGTTTAGTTATTTAATAATTTTTGACATCAAATTGATCATTTTGAAGGTTTAATTTAATGTAAAAAATTGACTTATGACCAATTTGATGTATTTATCATTAAAAGATCTAACTGATGATATTTGTATCTTTGAAGGACAAAAATAAGTGTTTACTCTATTTATTTTGACTAAAATCCTATTTTGATCTCGGACATTTGCTTTCATTTTCATTGTAGTCCCTGACATTTTATTTTTCTCACTGTAGTCCCTAACATTTATGTACTTGTTTCAATTTAGTCCAACTGCTTGTGTACTTATTATCTACTAAACAAAAAATGTTATATGTCACCGTTAGAAATGATGCAGCATCGTTATTTGCTAACATGGTAATTTGAAAGATGCTGACCGAATGAATACACTTACAATTTAGTCCTTGATATTTAATTGCATTCTTAATTTCGTCCTTGACACTTGAATAAGATTATAATATGGTCCTGACATTTAAATATCGTTACAATATGGTTCTTGAAAATTAAAATTTATCATTTGAATCTTACATATACAATTTGAGTTTGAAATAACATCCAACAACATAACAGAACTTGGGATAAACTTTAAGGTCAAATTCATATAACATTAACATGAATCACAAGTAACTGATTCAACAAAAAATAAAGTCATCATTAGTGCATTTTATACTTAAGTCTACTTAAAAAAACTAATGTAATTGCCATATAAAGAAACATTGCATAAAATAGAGTTAAATAATTAATGATATGTTAATATATTATTGGATGATGGTGTAAAAAAATTTACACCGACAATGGATCAAATTTAAATTCTTTATAATTACTTAGCTTGCGGTGCCATTTAATAACCTCATTTAATTTTAATTTTTAATTTACCTTTCAAAATTATTATTATTTTTAGTGGTATGTATAAATAAAAAATAATTTAACAAAAAACTTCTATATATATATATATATAAAGAATTAAGATAAAACTCATTTTTATTCTTATAGTTGTGATAATTAAAAAATATTTTTAATATTTAATTATATTAATATTTTAATTATTATTATAAATGTATTTCTTATACTAACTTGCGTTGGTCCGAGTGAAAGGAGCTTGGTCACCTTAAGTACCTTGTCTTAGGTTCAATCGTTTGGGCGGTGTGTATGGAGAAAACGCAGTTGAGATGGATCTTCGCTTCATGCGTCTGACTGTACCCCATGAGATTAGTCTCTTGCCTTCCGGGCGAGAGGATACCCTAATTTACACCAAAAAAAAAGATTTATTATTATTATAATTAAATATATTGAATGAAATAGATTTTGTTTGATTCATTTATATATTTATTTTGACTAAAATCCTATTTTGGACCCTAATATTTGCTTTCATTCTCAATTTAGTTCTTGGCATTTTATTTTTCTCACTTTAATCCATGGCATTTATGAACTTGTTTCAATTTAGTCTCTCTAATTGTGTACCCATTATCTATTAAACAAAAATGTTGATATGTCACCATTAGAAATGATGTGACATCGTTATTTGTGAATGTGACAATTTGATTGGATGAATGTACTTACAATTTAATCTTTAATCTTTGATTTTGTTCTCAATTGTGTCCCTAACATTTGAATTAACTTGCAATTTACTCTCTGACATTTGAATAAGGTTATGCTATGGTCCTTGGAATTTAAATATGGTTACAATATGTTCCCTAACAATTTAAATTTATAATTTGAATCTTAAATGTACAATATGAGCTTGAAATAACTTCCAACTACATAACAGAACTTGGGATAAACTTTAAGACCAAATTCATATAATATTAATATGAATCACAAGTAGCTGATTCAACAATAAAAAGTCATCATTAGTGCATTTTACACTAAAGTATGTTAAAAAAATAATGTAATTGCCATGAAAAGAAACATTGCAAAAACAATGCCAAGTAAGCATTTTTTTTGTTGCAATTTTTTTATGGCAATTGCATTGTTTTATTGAGTAGACTTATGTATGTTGGTGTATGCCCTAGAAGTTAGATGTATATTAACCTTGCTAGTTTACATTGTATCATGTTATTTATTTTATATATGAGGCATTTCATTTATTATGTTGTTTGTTTCATTTAAATATAAATAATAAAGTTCTCAGAATAGTAAGTACAATGACATGAGATATCAAGGACATGACTTGATTATGAGATCCTATTGGTTAGAATCATAACACTATTCTTTCATGTCTATAGTCAAGCATTATTGTGAATTAGAACCACAATAATGGATTAAGACTAGTATATGCGTATACTAATGACCATATCTCACAAGTTATGAATATGAGATATCAAGTATTCACATGAGTATATATTAGAGTAATATATACTAGACTGACCCACCATGAGAATGTTGCATGGATCATTACATGAGTGTCATGAACAGTTTTCACAGTGACAATGATTATGTGGTCCTTTGACTTGAAGACACTACAACTTCCTACATGAGGAGTTGTATGTCTTAATACTATTAGGCTTTGTTTGTAATAAGGTGATTATAAAGTTAGCTATTAAACATACTAAAAGTCATGCTGAGGGATGTGAGTGACTTAGATAAGATTTGTCCTTCCTAAACAACGAAAATAATATCTTCAAGCCTTTTGATTGAGTGAGACTGCAAAATGCATAGTTATGCTCAAGTGAGTTAATACGAGATATTGATCTCATTTGTCTTAGCATGTCTACTTGGACATCAAGAAACTAAATATTGAACTATACAAGGGTGACATGTTCTAAGCCTTGTATTCAATTGAGATATATAGACGAAAAGATTATACTACATGATAACATTGGTAATAGAAATGTTACATCAAATCACTGACATTCCTGTTACTTGGATAACAATGATATATTGTTAGATACCGCTCACTGTTTGTATTACTAAAATAGGATTTTAGTATTACTATCAAGGTAATAAGAATCTACATGGTCACACACTTTGAATGAATCAAAATTATGATTTAAATTCATAAGATGAATTTAGTTAGGAATCAAATTATGACTTGGGCTTCTAATGTCTGATTGAACATATAGTTAGACTAAATGGGTTAACTAATTAGAAGACATGCACAAAATTCTGACTTAGGTTAGATTATAAGCAGGAGGCATCTATGCTCTTCTCATTCACTAAAGATGGTTGTTGCAACACCCTCGGTTGGGTGTCACATTTAACGGAATATAAAGTTCAATTAAAAACCTCTTTGTATTTTCTTTATAAAAAAAATATGAGTTCCAAAATTTCTTTCCATAGATAACTTAAAATAAACAGAATAATAATAATATTTCACACTGATATATAAATAATCCACATCTATTATATTACTCACTTGTTATACTTGTTTTAGTACATAATACAACTTATAAATACTGACAAAAAAAATAAGCAAACGTACTGTACAATGATAATATTACCTATCTGGCCATAGTAATCTACCTATAGAGAATGGTCCTCCTCTGGATCCTCATCCGGATCTTCCTCAGATAGACCTTCTAGGTATGGGCCTTTCGAAGTAGGTAAATTTCTGTATCGGAGTCCTAGCGGCTCTACGTCCAAGAGCTCTAACAAAAGAAACTACAGAGTCTTCCTGGGGAGTGTACTGAGCAGCAAAGCCCCACAACTCCTGAATAAGCATAAATAATTCTATAAAAGTAGTAATTGTAAATATACTAATAAGATCATCACTACGGGTCATACAGACTGTAAGAGTTATATCTCCAACATACTCAATACATTCCGTTTTCTAAGTGAACGTGCCAGACCTTTGAGCCTTTGTGAAATTGGACTCTAATGAATCCCAAAAACTCACGTCTGTCAGTCATCACAGTCTTCATAATCAGATAACAAATACAATAATATAACAAAAGGGGTGAGATTCTAATCATCAGAGACCAATAAAGCAGTATAAAAAATAACATAACCAACTTACACATCTTAACACAGATATAACATGTTATTTAGACAAATAACAAACCAACCTTGACATATTCCATGTTAATGTAACAGTATGACAACTGACTATGCAAATACACATTGGTTGACCCCTACTCCATAGAGCTAAACAAAATAGTCGAAGAGAGTGGTTTGGGAGTACATGTTCTGTTTCTTATTAGCCCAAAGTGTTAAAATCTCAAAATGCGCAACATGGTTATACGCGAACACTCTCCACCAAACTGAGAATAGGAATAGTGTTCTAGTCAAGATTGTCGGTGTGTTATATTCATATTATCACGACATAACAATGCTACCAACTGGCCCTCTATGGGATTTTTGCACCTCGACAACTCCTAGACCAACTCCACGATCTTCATTAAGCAATTTGCACCTGCACTAAGGTGTGACTCAATCTCCTCGGCTTAAAGCCCTGACCACAAGTCTTATCAGAATTCATAATGAAATACAGAATGCAATTTATTCACAAACAGAATAAAACAATCCCCTCGGGATTCAAAATCGCGTAACACTACGTTTACGATTTTTAAACATGTAACTCTTCTGTTACAGTTTCCACTCGCGTTACACCCCTATTGCGTTTTATAAATCGCATAACATTTATGTTACTTTTTTCATTCCCCTAAAACCATTTTTCTATTTTTCAAGTTGCGTAACTTAAAAATTGATATTTTCCAATCGCGTAAGACAAAAAATCATTTTCCAATCGCGTAAAGTGTTTTTTATAAATTTTTAATCGCGTAAAGTATTTTTTATAAATTTTCAAATGTGTAAAGTGATTTTCACAGAAACTAAGCTACTTTGAGCTAATTTAAATATTTCCAAGTCTATATTCACTATTTGTACTAAAAACTAAGTTTAAATATATTAAAATAGCATAAGTATAAATTAAAACATTATCTTCTGCTTTATTTAAAAATTTTGATTTTGTCCTATTTATTCATAAAAATCCTTAACTTAATTTGATATCACCTAATTAATTAATTTAAACAATTAATAAAATAAATTCCTTTTTAACTACTTAGTGGTTGAACCACTCATAGGTCATTAGACCAAAATCCATCATTTTCCCATCATGATTCCATAGAACAAACCAAACATACATGTCCTAATCGTGCTTTAATCATTAACACATAAATCACTTCATCCATATCCAAAAAATATCATGCTTCTAATATCACAACTTTATGTAATATTCCAAAGCCATAAAAACACATAAGCTAAGTAAAGCATAAAATCACAAAGCACAAATCATAATGCCTAAACCAATTGAATATCAATCATAATAATCCCACAAAAATTTAAGAAAATAAACCATAAATCCTATTTTCCTACCACAAAATTAGTTGATAAAGAAACTTTCCCATACCTTGGTTTTTTGAAAATCCCCTCAAGTGAATTTTGTCAAAGTTCCTTGTTCTACCACCAACAAGGATCCTTAAAGAAAATCAACATCATAATATTTAAGCTCTAAAACTTGAAATAAGATGATCATGGATCAATCCAATGATCTAAAACTTTGAAATAGAAATTAAAAGGTGAAGAAAAAGAAATTTCACCTTTTGTTCTTCAATTTTTGTTTCTCAAGAAAGTGGTTGACGATAATTTCTTTTCAAGAAACTTTCAACACAAAAGCTTCCTAAAATGGTGCTTGGATGCTAGAACTATAGATGGATCTTTGATTTTTGATTTGGAAAACAAATCTTGGTGCTTGTGGCCATGGGTTTTTGAAAGAGAAAGTGAGGAATTAGTGACTTTTTAAGTGATGACAAGAAGTCTATTTATAGATGTATAAGTGAATAGTAATTTTGCAACTTGTAAAAATATCAAACAAAGATATTTTCATCTCCTCTACTAGCCTTGGCCGTCCAACCTAGGGAGCTTGGAGAAGCTTGTAGAAGCTCTCCAAAGTTGACTAGTCTTGTCATAGGTAAGCAATGATGTCACAAGCCATAGATATTTAACTCATATTTTTCAGAAATCAGCTCTTGGATTTGGGTTTTGTAAATTTCCTCAGCCCCGAAGAATAGTCAAAGTTTGGCCCAAAATTAATTTTTTTATCTGACAATCTAATCCCTAAAAATGGAAAATTTCAAAATATATTTCCGGATTTGAGTTTTGTAAACTTCTGTGGTCCTAATAAATAGTCAAAGTATTTTCGGGTCAAAATTTTAAAATTATTTTTTTTATTATTCAAAATGACCTTGATTTAACACATAAAGTCAATGAAAAAAAAAATCCCTATATTGAAAAACTTAAGAATTTGATTTTGGATTCGGGTTTCGTAAACTCCCCGGCCCTAATAAATGGTCAAGGTATTTTCGGGCCAAAAATAAAAGTTATTTATTTTTATTTTTTGAAATAGTCCAAATCAACACATAGAGTTAATGAAAAATAAACTCTAATTAAATAAAGCTCACAAAATTTCCCAAAAATCACCATAATTCACAAAAATTGGGGAAATCAATATTTTAGATTAGAAACAGAAATTTCGGAGTGTTACAGTTGCCCTACATGTATACGTAGATGGTATATGTGCAGCATGAGGTATGCAAAATAAGAGAGTCCTCCAAAAACCCTAGCCATCACATAGAGTGAGAGAGAGATCTTACCTCTTCCTGCAGTTAGCACCGTGATGTGAAGGAGAATCCTGTTTCGGTTCGTTCATGTGGATACCATAGAGGCACCGCAACTTTGCTGTGCTCGTGATTGACAGACTATAAAGACAATCGTCCCTTAACTAAGGTAAATTCCTAGCACGTCTTATGATTTTTGCATGAATCCTTGGCTAGGTTTTTTGTTTTTATTTATTAATATTTTTATGCTGCCTTTTTTACTCTTCTTTTTTAGCACAAAAACCCAATAATGTGTAAAATATATTGATGATGACTCTATCTCTGTGATAGAAATTACATAGTTTTAGTCCCCTTATGAAATTTTAATTGACTCTATCTCCACCATCTCGGAGAGTATTCTATTTCTCGAGAAAGCATAGATTCGCATCGACAATCATCATTCAAGTAACCGGACGTGAACAACTTTCATTTTATTTTCTCAGTGTTTGGTTCGAATTGGGCAAGAGGTGGAGGAAAGTGTCACTACAAAGCTTCCATGGCAGAAGTGAAAGTTATTCAAAGGATTTGAAGTTTTTCCTATTGGTGGGGTGAGGTGACTAGTATGGAAATACTAGAACAGGGAATTTGAGTTGGGGGGATGAATGAGAATAATTTTAGCTTACATTTGGTACATAAAAAATGCATATGCACTCAGGTGAGGTGTTTTCTGCTAGTGATTTGAATGGAACAGAAGGTTAATAGAAGGTTCAATATACACTGTTTTATGAGGTCATGGACTCATGTTATTGAATTTGTAACCTCAAGGGGTTTTATGAAAATGACTCATAGTTAGGGTCGAAAATAAGTTGAGCCAGCTTATGACTCGATTTGTTAACAATTCAATAAGTTGAAAATTTTGGCTCGTTTGATAAATAAGTCGAGCTTAAGCTTTTATATGTTCAAGTCATTAGCTCATGAACTAGCTTAATATATGTATATAGTCATTTTTTAATAATAATAATAATAATAATGCATTAATTTAATATATATTATCACTTGATTTTATTTTTGGTTTAAATAAATTATTTTTTTAACTAAATATATGTAAGAAAAAGATAAATTTTATTGAGTTACAAATTCAAGCTTAATTTATTGCGCCTAATAGGTTCAATTAATACAATACTCGATATTGGTTCATACAAAAATAGACTCAATTTCTTGCATTTTGTTAAATTGAGTCTAAGCCAGGCCATTTCCAGCCCTACCTAAAGGGAGGTCCTTGCATTTTGGCATAAATATTATGGAAGTACCATTTATGTAGTTTTAAATCGATTTGTTTTGGTACTAGCTATTAATTAAATTTTATGGCAACAAATGTATGACTAATAAAATTACACTTCAAGGTTTGTTAGTATAACACTCAATCCCTTTATTAAATGTTGACTAACGATCAACTAAGAGGCGGAGCTAGAGAAAAATTGTGAGGGGGTCATTGTAAGAAAATTTTATTTAAGGAGACTAAGTTAAAAATTTTATTTAAAAAAATATAGGTAAAAGTGAAGTTTTATAAAAAAAAAAAAAAATTGGGGGGAGAGGGGTCATGACCCTTCTCAAGCACATCTACACGGCGCTTCTGGGCCAACCTAACATATTCTAACATAATATACCTTATGTTCCTATTAATTATGGTTAAAATATACCTTCTAACATAATATAATTTTCAACATATTTCTAAGAATGTGTTTGGAATCACACATTTTGGGAATTGATCTTATTTATAAATGAAGAATTCTTTATTTAGAAAGTTATAAAATAGGAACTGATTTAATTTTTTTTTAAAATTGGATTTAAATTTTTTGGTTTTTGAAGGTATTCTCACATGCTACAATCATTATAAGATTAATTCTCCTTGAGTACGGTTGTCATTAGGAGATTCTTCTAACAATTGCCTACTTCAATGATCGAACTTGTGCCCTCACTCTAAGAGTGAGGCTTGCTTATTACTGCACTCAGCGCTTGTTAGTACTTTTTTTTTGGATTTAAATTGTGTGAATTTAAAAATCCACTCATATTTTATTAAATTTTAATATATTTAATTTGGTTTTAATTTTAATTATATGAATTAATAATTTTATCCTTATCTATTCTAGGTAAGGGTAATAAAGTAAAATTCTTAAAACAAAACAAATTTTATTTATCTTTTAAGTGTTCCAAACATAAAATTTAATTTACAAATCAATTCAAATCCTATTTTTATATAATGAATTCAAAACATAAAAATAATTTTTAAATAAAATAAAATAAAATCCATATTTTAATAATTTCAAACACAATAAAAAGTTGATTATAGACCAAATATTCCGTATTTGTGAAAACTAAATTCCCATTTTGTCAATTTTTTTTTTTAAAAAGACACACACAGACACAAATTCAAGCATAGAGTTGATATACGTTAAGTGCACATTATATTTAACTCGGAAGAGCTTCATAGTTCCAAGTGAGTGAGAAAAAACGAACATAAGATGATTGATGACTTTGGGGCATTTTATCTTCTAGGTGCAAAGGAAAACTCCATGTTGAAGAGGCATCCATCTTTTCGATTTTTATAAAAACGCTAGCACGAGATGGGAGTTGATTTAAATCTTATACAATTATTTCGTTAACTAGATTTATCCATTTTAAGAACTCGGTGAATTTCAAATATTGCTTTATTGGGTTTGAATGTATTTTAGATTATTTTTATTTTTTTTCAATCATGGCTCGGTTGGAGTTTGGATGATTCTCCCTCTTTACTTTCATGCCAGTTGTGGATTTTTCTTCCTACTTAGTTTGTTATTGATAAGATGAATTTTTAACAGATATAAGGATTGCACTAATAAAAATGAACCTTAGCTTCTGGCATTAATCGTATCTTCCTTGCTATCAAGAATAGTCTTTCTGGAGTATGGAGAAAAATCAAAGAGAAAAGGTGAAAAAACAAGAAGACAATGGACGGAAAAAGATTATGAGCTCAATGTCAATGTAGGTGCTTTGTTTGTTCATCAAGCGATTTGGTGTGATTTACATGTTAAATTAATTTTTTATTAAACAAATATATTGAAGTAATAGATAAATTAAAAAAAAAACTACAAATCAATTTCTTAACCATAATTAGTAATAAATTTTGAGAGAGGAATGTAAATTAGCCCTATAATTTCTACGTTTGCGATCGACGACACTCAAGCTTCATTTTCCCCACTACAAGATCTAATCGACAACGCCCAGTCCTCTTCAGATCTGGGCCACGTTTCTCACTGTTCGAGCATTTCCTCCATACTCAGCATTGACGATTTCCGCAGCATCACGAGTTCTGGTGACATTTCCTCCTTCAGCAGCAGCTCCAGCTCCAGCGAGATTCCGGCAATTGCAGTGAACGAGCCTCCATTGCTTCATCGCCCTCTGTGGTCTTTCTCCCTGTCTCTGAAATCTGAGGCTTCTGGAGTTTTTTCTAACTCTGCTCAGTTAGCCATGGTTCTCTTTAACGTTTCATGCATAGAGACCACTCCCTTCTTTGGCCAGAACTGGAACCTCTGGTCTCCGCAAGAAGGTGAAAGTATTCTTGCAACCTAATTACCTGCACAACTTTGTTCAGTCAACATTCAATGCACTGACTGCAAAAATAATAATAAAATGATTTAGGAATTCCGAAGAGAACTGTGATTTTTCATTGCGCTAATTGACGGCTTAGTGCCTATGCTGGTTGGTTTCCTCCACAATGGCGACGGCAGAGTGCGCGGTCGTGAGCTGCTGTTGCTGCCCATGCACGGTGACGGACCTGGTGGCGTTGGCGGTGTGTAAGGCTTGCTAGATTTGTTAAGGGAAAAAGACTGATAAGTTAGGCTTGTTATGAAAGATGGACGAATGAGTTCGAATACAAGATATATTCTTATTTGGTTCATACGGTGTTAAATGTACTCGTCTAAAAGTTTGAAGTATCCTTTAATTTATTTCCTAAACCTCCTCATCTTTTCTTTCTTTCCCATCTTTGCTACTCTTGTTTGGTCATGGTTGAAACCCTTAAACCATCGCAGAGCTGCCGCTGGTCCTCCGACCACCACCCTTTATCTCCGTCACAGAGGCCCTCCAGCCACTAACCTTATTCTCCGCTATTGGTCTTTAGCCATTTTTGTCTGTCGAGGTAAGATTCCCCTTTGAACCTCTTCTTTCATTTTTTTTTTTCTGTTGAGTTCATTGAATGCGGCATATAATTCAATGTTGAAGATGATTGTTATGTGATCTATTGTTTGGAGTTGGCGAAAATAGGGGGCAAATAATTTTGATATAATTTCCCCCATGTTTCTCTTTTTCTAAAATTATTTGATTGGGAGTTTATGACTCCATTTTTATTTGAGCTTATTTTTTGGTTTGGTGCATATAAATTTGAGCCTAAGGTATCCAGTTTACTTAAAACATGTAGAAGCGAGTGATTCATTGTTGCATAGTGATTGGGCTCCCTATGGGAGCAAGACTTTTGTTGTATTTCTCAACTTTCTAGTGCCCTGATCTGAAGTGTTGATTCACAGGTTCATGTGCATACTTAATAAGAACTTGTTTCATTATTTTTATTTCCTGTCTCTTCAATATCATAAGTATCTTGCAATGTTGTTTGGATGTATCTTCATACTAATTCTTAATTTTATGCATCTTTGATCTTCCTTGTCCCATTATGCTGTCTGAATTTATTTACACGTGAGTTCTTGGATGGTGTCAATGGTTTTAAGCTTCTAGCTCATAAGGTAAAATTCAATATAGGTGTTCTATTGGTGTTGCTTAGGATTTGAAATATAGATCAGTCTTTAGTATGATTGTTTAGCGGAACATGCTAAACTAGAGTATTTAATGGTTATATAAGCTAATAGCATTAGCAAAAAATCTGTAAAACTGTAAATTCGTTTTGTTGAAAATGCAGAGTGGTTATGGACGGCAAAGAAATTTAAAGAGGCTTTTTTATACCTTAATCCTCACAATCTTTCTTTGAAAATTTAGCTAAAACTTATCTGAATCTGCCTAGTAATCCATGAAAGGCTACTTAGGCACACGCTTCAATAATTACCATATCTAATTGTACTCTGTTAGCTTTAACCAAGACAATTGAGGAAGTAAATTTTACTGCCAACAAAAAATAAGAATTGGTTCTCTCTTTCCAAATATTGTCTTATTCCCTTGAATATCATTTTGGTGTAAAGTAATTTACATAATCTCTTGGAAGAGGTGCTTAAGTTTACCCATACCAATATTTAAAACACTCTGAGGTAACTTGGTTTTCCTTTACTTTTGTTGCTATTGACTTGTTGAGTTAAAGGCCAAATGGTGGAACTTTTGGGACTGACATGTAGCTGTCGTTCCAGCCGAATTTGGTAATGTTTGGTGTTCTAAAACCTAAATTAAAAATATTATCCTGTACTGCCATGAAGTGAGAAGTAGAACTCAATTGGAAAACCCATTATGGTAAGCAAATTCAATGAGCTTTGATGTTAGGTTGGATTTAAATGATATAATTTTGGTGTTAATTGAAATTAAGCTATTCTAGGCTAAAATTGAAGAAATCTGAGTTTGGAGGTTTGTTTCAGAAATTGAGACTGAACTTTAGCAAATTAATACTAAATTATGGCTGGAAAAGATAAACACGAGACCCTTGAGCTTGATGTTAGCTGAAACTTTCTTAGTTGAGTGAGAGCTTCCTTAGAAAATATTTGCGTTTGATTGTGAAATTGGGAGCTTTAACTATAATTATTTTGATACACAAAGTTAGATATATTAGTTTCTATGAAGGTGAGTAACCCACCTAATCTCCCTATAAATTTTTTCCTGGTAATGGATACTAATAGGTGAGAAACCTTCTCATTAACGATTTTGTTTGGGGCTTGAGGTATTCTAGAGTAGTGATTCATGGATAATTGGATGGACATCACTTGTAAATATTCAGTTTGGGCATGCATGACTTTTAGTTATTGTTTTAAGGTTAGTTAAGTTATCAAATGAAATTGTTTTGCGCTAGATTTTGGTTATGTTATGATTTTATACACTGTTTATAGCTGTGCAAAATATCTTGCTCAAATTCTTAGTTTATTAAGGTCAAAAGGGATTTGAAATGTTTGTTGTTATATTTTTGGTTGAGTTGGAATTTCAGTTTGAGCATGTCTTAGATGGGAGGCCATTTGAAGGTAAAAATGATTGATTTTAAAGCCAAAATTTTTGTATGATTTATATATGATATAGGGGAACATATCTGTGAAATTTCAAGGCAAAAAAATGATTTCAAGTAAGTTGATTATTTTAGCAAAGTCCATGTAACAGATTCTGAAATTATGCAGAGTCATGAAAATGTTTCAAAAGTTTAGGTTTAGAGTAGGTATCAAATGTCCTTATTAGGACACGAAATTTTTCTGGAGTATAGCTAGGTAGCTTGAAATCAAAACCGAAAATTTTCATGAATTTTAAGGGACCCTAGCTATTTTAATTTTGAAGGAATTATCAAAGCTGAAATCTATAAGTGGTTATTCTAAACAGTTTTCAAAACCCAATTGGTTAACTAACCAAATGAACTATTTTTAACCTGAAAACTAGTTAATAGGTATATATTAAAATCTTGAAAATCTTACATATTGAATCAACCGATGGCTAGGTTAGTTGCAATATTTAAATTTACAGTTAAAATAGGCATTATAATATGATTTCTTGAGAATTTGGTATTGTTGAGGCAATTTCAGAAGACTATACTTAGGAACTCAAATCGAAAATATTAGTATGTCAATTATGGATGGATTAGGATGTTGAGAGCAATGTTTCATGGCAAATAGGAACCGTGAGGCATTGTCACAATTTAGGACTAATTTGCAGTTTAGCACAATGGTTTTCTTCAACATTGAAGTGATTCTTGATCTATTTAAGTTGAAATTTTAGTTTGGAAACTTATTATAATCTTGAGTAAACAATAAAAATTTAGTGGGAACCATAGCTATTGTAAATATGGTTATTATAATCTAGTTTAGGTTTTATAGTTGAAGAAAATTATGTTTCAATGATTAGTCTTGTGAGATTTTATCTTCCTTTCTTGTATTTTAAAATTTTAATATGGAAATCTGTTCTGATTTTATTTATTGAATTTGTTTCCAAACAGTTATGGATTAATTGGCAAGAACATGGATTTTCGCTGTTTTGTCTTGGTGGTTGCAAGACTGGAGAATTGGGGTTTTTTTTTCCTTTCGTGTTCATGGGTGCAACGGTGTATAATAGTACTAGTAATCTAAAAGAATATTTTAGATTTGACTTCAAGAGCTTTATGTTTAATGAAAAGCGCAATGACGTGATCACAAGTTGAAATCTCATTTGGTCGCATTTGTATGATTAGATAATTACACTCATAATGTAATAGGAAAATGATAAATGCACATTATTTTTTTACATCAATTTTACATTTGGTTAAATATAAGTAAATTTTTGGTTAATACAGTATACCATTTGGATAATAGGTTTTAGTAGCCAATAATTTACAAGCTGGTAATTTATTAACCAAACGATATAATTCATTAATTAATAATTTATTCATCATTATTCAAGTCCGTGAGTAATCGATTACTAAAACTTATTAACTAAATAATATACTATATTAATTAAAAAATTTCTTATTGTTAACCACGTGTAAAAATAGTGTAAAAAAAAGAAAAAAAAATAATGTGCAAATATCATTGTTGATATAATATGATGTCTTAGTCTATGAGGTCAATGAGGATAAATTTAATCATACAATATTGTTATCGAAGCATTGATTTATATTATGTTAATCAATATAATGTCTTACTCTATGAAACAAATATGAATGAATTTAACCAAACAAGAATTTCATATTACTAATTTTTTTTATATAATCTTAACTAATATCTTCACCAATATAATATATCATTTGGTTAATGAGTTTTGGTAACTAATTACTTACAAGTTGGTAACCTATTATTAAACGATATACTGAATTAACTAAGAATTTGTTCATCGTTAACCAAGCCTATAAGTAATCGATTACTAAAACTCATTAACCAAACGATATCTATTAAGCTGATAAGGTCGAGACCGTGGTCGTCCGTCCTGCTTTTTTTGGAAGTCGAGGTACTCATCTGATCGTGGATTCCACGGTAGCAATAGTTTTAACTCTATATTAGGAGCACGGGAGCTGCTCTATCCATCTAAAGGAGGTACGGGCCCCTCCTATAGTACGGTACGATGCAGTTGAAAAATGTAAGCCCAACCTATACTATACAAGGGCTTACATTTTATTGCTTTTCTTTGTTGAACCATCTACGGTCTACCTTCTTTCTCGATATCCCAATTCTAGTGTTCATGAGCAGAAGTAGAGAGAGGGGGAGATAGGATTTATTACAACATTTATGTATGTGCAAATGATAAAAGCCGCTATAATATAAAGGGAAGAAGCACATCCTGCACCTTCACCTGCGAAGCGCTACGCTCTTGCTTATGAAAGACTACTTTCCAAGCGAACTACTGAAGACAAACTATTGGGAGTGGGAATAGAGCTCCAACCCTTAGCCCTGAACTCCTTAGCACAAGCACTAAGTAAGCCCGTGAAGGGCTTCAATATTGCACCTACTAGGACTAGAATTTCGTTTTCGAATAAGCAAAAATTGACTCATTATTAACCAAGTATAAAAATGGTATAAAAAAGGAAAAATGATACTTGCATACATTTTTTTTATCAATAATAATATTTGCACACCAAAATTTTGCACCATTTTTACAATTTGTTAACGATGAGCAAATTTTTGGTTAATATATTATATCATTTAGTTAATGAGTTTTAGTAACCAATCACTTACAAGCTAATAATCTATTAACCAAACGATATACTGAATTAATCAAGAATTTGTTCATCATTAACCAAGTCTGTAAATAATCAATTACTGAAATTCAATAACTAAACGATATACGGTATTAACTAAAAATTTACTTATTATTAACCATGTGTAAAAATGATGTAAAAAAATAACAATGATATTTGCACACTAAATTTTTACATCATTTTTACACTTGGTTAACGATGAACAATTTTTGGTTAATATAGTATATTATTTAGTTAATGGGCTTCGGTAACCAATGACTTACAAGCTGATAATTTATTAACCAAACGATATACTGAATTAACTAAGAATTTGTTTATCGTTAACCAAGTCTGTAAATAATCGATTACCAAAACACACTAACCAAATGATATATTGTATTAACAAAAAATTTACTCATTGTTAACCAGTGTAAAAATGATATAAAAAAAGGTATGCAAGTATTATTTTTCCTAACACATTTTTGTTGGAAGTTAGTTCCATTTGGGTCACTATTATATTAATCAATTGTGAAACTCATTTAACCAATTAACCATCTATAGTTAACCACATATCTCATACCACAATCAATTTTTGGTTAATATAAGACTATGACCGGTTAAATAGGTTTCATAGTTGGTCAAATAACTAATCACACTTTGTGTGTCCTTTTATATTCTTTGAACTACAATGTAAATATCTTAAAGCTCAGCAGTAATTTTACTCATATAGGATGATAATTACGATGATGTTTGGTAGTAACTCATTTAAACCCTTTCCTAATGAACTTCCACCGAAATAAATTCTACTTCCGAGTGATGGTGAATTAACTAGCTACTTTCTGAGTCATTTTATATTATCCCATCTATTTTGTAAATACCTTAAAGCTCATTAGTAATTTTATTCATATAAGATGATAATTATGTTTATGTTAGATAGTAACTCATTCAAACCCATCCCTAATGAACTTCCTCTTAAAACTTATGGTCCTTTGTAAGTACTTTTATTTTCATAGTTCCATTTAGGTCACTAGTAAAATAACCGAAAGTTACACTTAATTAACCACTTAACCAACAACACTTAATCACATAGTTTATGTCACAATCACTTTGTGGTTAAACGTAGATGTATGAAGTGAAGTAAGATAAATTTTCCTAATATATTTTCCTTGAAAGACTAATTTGTGAAGAAAATACCCTTAGTTTAAAGGCTTCTAGGTAATTTGTCCAATTAATAAAAATGTGGCTATCATATGTAAAGTTGTAGCTATCATGTTATAGTTGTGGATATCGTAATGGTCACTTGTTTCAGTATTAACTTATCACTTTTCAAATAGCAATCATTTACCTTTTTGTATCAAAGTGTTTTCAAATAATAGGATGAACAAATGCATTTGGTGAAAAATGTGGGACCATTTGTGTAGAATGAATTTAACCAAACAAGGTCATTTAACCAATCTGTTATATAATCTTAACCAATATCACGACTAACTGATGAAGTGAACATGGATAAATTTAACCAAAAACTAATGTCGTTTAAGCATTCATTTATATAATGTTAACCAATATAATGACTTATTATATGAATTGAATATGAATAAATTTAACCAAATAATAAGGTCGTTTAACAAATCTTTTATATAATGTTCATGTCTTACTATATGAAGCGAACATAGATAAATTTAACCAAATAAGGTCATCTAACCAATATTTTATTTAATGTTAACCATTATTATCTCATAATCTATGAAGTGAATAGAGATAAATTTAACCAAAGAATATTGTCAATTAACCCAAGAAACAAACATAATTAACCACTGAAGACAGTAAATAAATGTTTCTTTGGTTTCTATGCATCCAAAAACACCATCTACAAATGAACATTTCATATTTCCTATTATTCTCATCAAAGTAAAAGAATGTTTTGGACTCAATGTTGCCCCTTTTGTTTTATATATAATAAAGGAATAACATCATATTTACAGAGTTTTATGCTGCCAACGAGCATAAACAAATGATGAATAAGAAGATATAGCCAACAAAAAGTGACCTGAAAACAAATTTTTTTAAAACAATGAAAAACACCAATCCAAGTAACGACTTTAATACCTAGAAAAAAAATACATAACTAACATGTTAGGTGCTGACTATATCAAAACCTATCAATAAGTATACTTATCCATTAAAAAAATCCTCTGCATGATAGTCACAACAATTTTAGTCAACATACTTTTCAAAATAATCAAAGTCATGAAAATGTATTATGCTTGATAAAATTACAAAGGGAAAAATGGAGAAAAGAAAAAGTGAAAACTAGAAACAAATAACCAATCCATAAGTTGAGACAATCCTTTCAAACAAAGTTTTCATTATTATTGTGAGTAGACACCTCAATACTTTAGTGTAGCTTGATTTACTATTCAACAAGTACATCTCCATTATTTTTTAAATTACAACTCATACTACCTACAATTTGAAAGTTATTTAGTATGACTGTGATTATCCATGTATCTTTGTCTTGAGTTAATGAAAATAGAGAATTACTTAGATTATTTATCACCAAAAAAATTACCACATCATGGGTGGGGGAGTGCAGGGAATGTCAATGATATGGGAAAAAAAATAAAAGAATAAGAGGAAAAGAGAAAGAAAAATAGAAATAGAATAGCAAAATAATATCAATATTAAAAGAAGAAGAAAGATAACGTCCCTTTTAGGAAATGTCAATCTATGAACAAAAGAGCTCAAAACATGAGCATAAGACCAGTAGATCATAAGAATTAAATGTCACACCCAGCTATTGCATCTTTAATGCATGTTTTAATTATGTAAATGCAAATGGATGTATACTGCTCATTGCAACATCAAACGATTCTCCATGAATAGCAGCACATGTTTGTAGATTTTCTCTCACAGAGTCTTTAAGCAACATTGACTAATACAATATGAAACTTTGATCAAGAGAAAAAAAAAAATAAACAAATGCATACCTTCATTTGTTATTCATGCATCATTCTTAAATGGAAATTTCAGACGTTTTCATAAATATTTTTTTTGAATTCTTTACTACAAATGGTGTCCTCACCAGAAGAGGTATTAGAGCTCATTTCATCATTGTTATACAAACACAAAGAATAATTATGTTAATAACTTATCTATCTATTTTTCCTTGGCAAGTTGAACATACCCAATGCATATAAAACCTGGGACAATCCTTTACATTAGTTTCTAAAGGAGAGGAAACATGAGTTTCCTTTGGACCTGAGGGCCCTGGAAAGAATAGGAGTATGGTATCTTCATATAAGAGAATAAATAAAACACATAAAATGAGAACCTAATCAAGACTCAGTCTAAGTCCCAACTATTCTTGATGAAATTCAAAGAGCAAATTATAGTTGAAGTAGAAAAAACTAACATGGACTCTTCCTTAGTTAATTCATTGTTTCTGCCCAAAATTACACTAGTGCAAACACTACACAAGACAACATTTTTCAGGTGTCATTTGCTACTTATTTGCAAACTATGTATGATATCCAAAAGTTAATACATCAAAATTTGATGAAGTTTGTCATGGATTTGAGAGAGCTTTAATGTTAGAATTATCAAGAGGGCTAACCCGATTATCTTCTTTTGATCAAAAGAAACATTACCTACCTAAAAAAAATATAAATTCACAATAAATAAAGGATAGAAAAATATTAAATCAGCCAAAATGATACTCTCATATTTAAGACCTATTACCTGCTAAAAATGAAATCAAATATTAATTTGAACAAATGATGCAACATCCTACAACATATTTCACTAAGAACATCATATTGATAATATCTTCTAGTCATGTGCAAATATTTTGCTAGTCGTTCCCACCCCTTTTACAAGGTGTTATATAGGAAGAAGCTAAAAATGAAAATGTATAAAAAAAACAACGGAAATAATGAACCAAAACTATATTGAGGTCAACATACTTTTCAAATTGATCAAAGTCATGGAAATGTCTTAGGCTTGATAAAATTACAAAGGGGAAAAACGGGGGGGGGGGGGGAAGGAGAGAAGAAAAAATAGAAACTAGAAACAAATTACTAGTCCATAAGCTGAGACAATATTTTCAAACAGGTTTTTCATTATTATCATGAGCAAACACCCGAATGCTTAATTGTTGCTTGATTTACTATCCAACAAGTACATCTCCATTATTTTTTAAATTAAAGCTCATACTGCTTACAATTTGAAAGTTATTCAATATGGCTGACATCAACCTTGTATCATTCTTGAGTTAATGAAAATAGAGAACTCCTTATATTATTGATTACTAAAAACCTGAAAAGGCAACCTTGTTTAAATAACTATTAGTAGAATACCACATGAGCCCATATCTGCAACCCATCCCATAATAAAGTAAGGGATAAAGACACCCTTACTCACTTGATGATGTTAAATGATATGTAACATGGATGGTCATAATCTCAACAAAGTTATCTAGCCAATTTATACAACTCAAAGAAGTAGCAGAGATGTCATTAGCTAAAGTTTGATACAACTCCATCAAATCAACAACTAAATAATACATATTTTTGCATTAAGTAGGTGACCTTGATAACATTTGAGTTTCTGGAATCTAAAAGCAAGAAAACTACATTGATACAACTTCCCATATATAGCATATTACGCTAGTTCTTTTTCTTTCTAAATGAGTACATATTTAGAAGCATTTGTGTGTGTGTGTGTGTGGCATTGTAGCAAGTATTTTATATTAAACATATTTCCTTTCTCATAATTCTCAAGTAATTTTTTAGTTGTTCCCTTTCTTTAGTTTCTTTATACTCTCAAAGCTGCCAAAAAACCAACGTCTTTTTCTTTTGCTTTGCATCATAAGAACATAAACAAGTTCCTCTTCACAATTCATTCTCCATGTGTAGATTGATTATATTAGTCATGTGCCAAATATAGTCTTACATGAAGTAGGCACTTGATACTAAAACAAACCTTGTTTCATCCCTAGCTTTAAAATAATTTATTTCTTTCAAGAGAATCAAGAACATTGACAATCAAGACTCATTGATGCTCATCCCTACCATATTCTAAAATGAAAGAGGGAGTGACAAAATCCTAAAAATGCAAAACAAAAATCTAGGTCTAATGCAGAGAAATACTTTAAACTTGGAAACAAATTAACCTCAAATTTTAGTGCATATACATACCTAAGCATCATATTCACTGATTAAATCATCATAATCTAAGAAAAAATAAAGACAAAACATACCTGTTAATGATGCAATGGAATCACCGGAATCTCATGCTACAATTCATCGAAAATCCCATATTGAGAGATAGAGAGTGAGATTGAGCTTTAGAAAGAAAAGGATGAGACTGAGCAAAACGTGAATAACGGAAGAACAACCATGCATGACAATCTTCTTCACCAATGGGTCAGAGAAGCAAAAAACCAACAATAACAGGGGGGGAGGCAGAAAGGGAGCCAAAGGGGGCAGGCACGCAGAGATGAGGGAGAATCGAAGCAGAAGGAAAGGAAAGCACAAAAAACAAAGGGAATAGAGATTTTACACTGCTGCAATAAGGGTAATATGAGTTTTTCTCCAGCTTAAAAAATTCTACTATACACATACCGTAACATATGAACCAATTAGGAGCACTTTTTACTAAGCCAACCCTATCTGTCATTTTCCCATTTGTTAATCTTGATTCAACCTTCATTTGAGTTTTATTTTAGCTTCTCACTCTTTAGTTAAAGCTCATTAATTTTGGTTTAACTTTAATTTGACTTTAATTTTAGTTTTTAGTGATTAAAGTTTTATTCAATTTCTCTATTTTGATTAAGTTAGTAATTATTATTTTTATATTTGAGATAGTTTAGTAGAAAAATTTCAATTTGCTTAGGAAAGAATATCAAAAAAGTCTAAAGAATGATCAAAGACTTCTAATAATTATGTATTTCGGTTGTTTAACAATTCTCATTCATTATTTATTTTTAAATTTCTATCTTTGTTGGATGATATGATTACAACATGTTCGATTTTTGTTTGATATATATTACATTTTTCATCATAAATTAAGAATGTTAAATATATATCTTCCAGTTTGCAAAAGTTATTATCATATATGATTAATTAGTTTAATTTAATTAGTTGATGATTAATTAGTTTGTTAGTAATTAGTGAGATAATTGTAATTAGTTAATTGGTTAGTGATTAATAAAATAATTGTGATTAATTAAATAATTAATTATATTTTTATTAATATATAAGTCACTTTATAATTCTATTGTAATTAGCTTTTCATTTTAGTAAATTTTATTTTTCTCTTTCAACACTTTTTCTTTTCAATTATTAGGGTCATTTTTCAAGAATGATAAGTCATCCTTCTGATTTTATTCGGTAAAAAGATTCACGGGTTGGCGGACACGCGGGGTTAGTTCGGGGGGTGAAGGATCACGAACAGTGCACACTACGTGTCACTTATAGCGAGGAGATGACAAAAGTGGAGTGTATAGAAAAGCAAAAGTAGATAATATGGTAATTTAATGAGATTTAATAAATCAAGGGAGAGCAGAGAAAGATAATGCTAATTTATGGCCCAAGTTTATCGCCCTACTGTGGATCCTCGGGGCCTCTCGTACGTCTTGGAGGTGTTCAGACTGAGAGCAATTGGCACGATGATGGTAGCAGCAGTTGCCCCAACAAGTTGAGTAGAACAAGAAACATCACTTCCAAGAGTAAGAGTGTCAAAAGTTGCCTCCTCAGTAGAACCTGCCGCAGCTACAGCCTGGCACTTACTGGCTTCCTTTCAGCTGCTGTGGTGATAGCTTCTGTGGCAGCAGCTGATGCAATTTATGAACCGGAGACTCTGTCCAACATACCCCAGACACTTTCCGGTGAGTGCACGGCGGCCAAAGACTGCAAGAAAGCTAAAATACAGAGACCCAAGTCAAGGAAAGCGGAATCCTGCACAATTAAGTGTGTCACCACTTGCATCCGAGGTGGCGAAGGCTCTCCTGGAGAAGGCCCTCTAAACGTGAGAAGGTACAAAACAATTACTATAAAAATCCTAAACCATATAGTTTGATATTTTATACATACAGTTACTCTAGGTTAATTAAAATTGGATATAAAAATGTAACCCAAAAAAATTGGATTTAGAAATTATGCGAGCCTTAACAGTAGATTAATGTAATTTACGTTATACTAGTTGGATATAATATAAAACCATTCTTTAATTCCATTTAAAAGCTTAAACTTTTCAAAGAGTTGGAATTAATATTTATGATGAACTTAATGTTTGATTAGTGATTAACTGTTAATTATTCTCTACATATAGATTGATTATTACTTTTAACTTTGATAATTAATTGGACTAAAAATGTGTTTGCCAAAAAAAAAAATTTTAAATCGCAATTTTCTGTATCTATCATTCTCGATTGAGTTTGTGTAATGTGGGTTCCACTAGATATATGAATCAATCTTATACAGTCTAATTATGTAAGGATTAGGTACAGGTATTGTCGTAATATTTATAGAGATTCAGATGTGTTCTCGTCTGATCAATTGGATCTGTGTAGCTCCGGTTACGAGTAAGGTGATAGGGATATTTTTGCAAAACACATTTTGATACTTAAGTTAGTAAACTTCAATCGTATTCAAGACGAGGGCTTACTTTTTTAATACATTTGTCCTCCTATATATATTAAGAAATTGTTATGGTATTGATATTCAAGATAAATTATAAATTATAAATTATTTATTAAATATAAATAACAACTAATAAATACTTGATAATTTATCCTGATTTTAAAAAATTAAATAAATATCAAAATAATTTTCATATAATTGGAGTCCATATTTTTTTGGTGTATAAGGTTCGTTGGCAGTTAATAATAGTCGTGATGGTCATATTTAGTCTCGCTGTATAGTAGGGCTTAGGTGATCGTATATGGCAGTCTTAAGGGATTGTATGACAGGTCTAGGTTCTAAAATATTATTTAGAGGAAGGAGTTTGGAAGGAAAGAAAGCAGAATAATACTTTTTATTTTAAATTTATATTTTTTTAATTTAATAATTTTTTAAAATAAGAGAAATAAAATAAAAAATTATCATATAACCTTTTAATTATGTTTAAAAAATATTTTATAATTATTTTAATTTAAAAATAAAAAATTACATTTTTTTTTTTTTCGAAACTCTTCCAATTTAAAACATACTCTAGGAGGTTGTATGATAGGTCTAAGGCTGATGCATAGCAGGTGACCCTGGTTTCGAAGTTGCATCGGGTCTTATTCTTAGGTTTTCATATAATTGGATTCGTTTTACATTTTGCATAGATATGGAAAGAAAATTTTTATGATATTTTGATAGTTTTAGTATTTAAAGTGAGTTATCGATTATTTATTGACTATTAGTTTTACAATAAATATTTCAAAGTCTATTAAATATAAATTATAACTAATGAATATTTAATAACTTATTTTAGATATCAATACCTTAAAAAAAAAAAAAAGATGAATATGGAACTAATCTCTATTAATTTGTGAAAGAATGTAAAATATAATAGTATTATATAGTTAGCTGACGTATGGGAATAAGGTATAGATTAGGATCTTCTAGGCCTATACGGGACCTGTATTTGGGGGGATGATAGTATGAGGGTCTCAAACTCTAGTCACGGCAGTTCGGCGTTGGGAAATAAACAAGGGAGGATGACTTAAAAATTTAGTTTGATAAAAGATTAAATAATTTGATTTATTTTAAAAATTAATTAATTATTCAATTAATTTAATTAATAATTTATATATAATTAATTAATAATTTATTTTCATTTTAATATTTAATATATGGTTAACTTAATATAAATTATTAATTAAATTAATTAAATAATTAATTAACTTTTAAAACGAATTAAATTGTCTAATATTTTCATTAAGCTGAACTTTTGAGTTATTATCTTAATAATAAATCTTTAGATATTATTATAAAGTTAATCTTGACGGCATAATTTTAATTTCTATATTGTATTATATATTTAAAAGATATTAAATAATCAAAAATATTTGTTAAATTTTTTATACTTTTAAATGAATGAACAATTCTCATTATTTTGCTTTGTTTAATAATTATCTTTAAATTTTGACAAAATTTTAACTGAATTTTGTTATTTTTTTTAATTATATAGAATTATATCTTCCGTACCAAAACATGTGGTCATCGAGTTGGTAATCAAATCAAGCTCCGATGGCGTGATAACTAATGGGGCTACGTCTTCGTACAATCACAAGTGGATATGCTACTCACTAAAATGTCCATCACGCAGCTGCTAATTAAATTTGATACTTGGGCTTATTAGGGGGTGTGATTGAAAATAAAAATAGTATATTGATATCTCATTTATAATATTCATTAAATAAATTATAAGTTTTCATGTTTTCTAAACAAACTTTATTTTTTATAAAACTATGTAAACTTTATTTTTTATATATAAAAAGTAAATTAGCTTACATTTTTTATATATCTAAGTTAGAAATTTTTAATTTATTTATATTAAAAGGTCAATAAATTATATTTTTATAAAATATTGTAGATGATCTACAAATATATTACGTTTTCAATACTATACTGTGAAAATAATGCTTCATACCTAATAATTTTGTACTTTGTTGTATGGAAGAACTATATCATTTTTTGGCTTATGTTTTCATGTGTCGAATTTGACTTTGAAAAATTTGCGATACAAAAAGTTACATGAATTTAGTAAAGTAAAAGTTTAAACAATTTTAACTCTAATTTCTTTGTTCTTACTCATTAAAGAAGAGTGTAACCTTAGATTTATCCATATTTTTATAAGAACATATTAAAGAGGAGTGTTTATTGTAAAAGGTGAAATGTGTGAATATTAAGTATTGTAGTTATTCGTATTAACTGAAAAGAACTACTAAAGAGATCACATCCTCATTGTTTTACGCACTCCCCTCTTGAATTTTTCAGACCTCTGGTTGTTTTCAAGCAAGGGTTTCGAACTCGTCAATACTGGTAAATTCCTTCAACTATTTGCTACGAATTAATTGTGTGTTATGTGCTAATTTGATGAATGGTCGTCGGTGCTGATAAATTAACATATATACCAGGGAATGATATATACTTTTTCTGCTTGTTTGAATGAGTAGGAAAAAATGAAATAAAAAGAATATGAGTATTCGTTTTAAGGTAAAGAAGTATCTTATAAGTTTTTTTTTTTAATTTTTTTTATCATCAGACCCATTTTTTTAATTTGATCTCATAGTATGCAAGTTTGAAAGTCTACAATTCACTAAAAAAGATCCTCTATTATCATATATATTGGTTCCTTTTATAATGATCACTTTGATGAATAAAATGATATTGAATGATTAATTTGATGTCAAAAATTGACATCAAATAACTATTTTGATGTATTCATTATTGAAGGATCTAATTGATGAAACTTATATCGTAAGAGAACTAAAATAAGTGTTTATTTTATATAAAATTGTTATATTAAACTTATTAATATTAAATTAGTAGTTGTTAAGCATATTTATAGCATTTTAATAATAAAGAAGGGAAGCCATTTGAACTTAAACTCAAATAATTAGGTAAGTAGTTGTTGAGTATAGGTTTAGTTTCAAGTCATAATATAAAATTTTTATGTTATAAAAAAAATATATCAGTATTTCTATGGACTCTTGTTATTAAGTAACACTGGGCAAAGTGAATAGTAACTTACATGATGATCCATTTTAGCTCATAATGGACATTTCAATAATACTTTACTAGTGTAGAGTAGCAGAAAAAGAATAAGGGAAAATTAACAAAAGGAAAATTTTGATAAAAAATATCTTCTCCGAAGGAAAACAGTCATGTATATGGGGAAAAAAAGAAGTCATATTTTTGACACAGGACCATTACAGTTTATTTCTTCGTTATATATATTTTTATCAGGAAATAATAAGATGCTAATGCTGAATTGAGAGGAGTTTAAAGATCCAATATTAGGAATACTCTCAAACTATTATTTGATAAATTAAAAAACAAGCAATACTAAAAACCCAGAAACAAAAATTGGAACTTAGCCCTGGGAAAGGCCCACCAATTAAGCAGTTTGCGAATGGCCAACCTAACCCATCCGTCGGGACTTGGTGGGAACTTGTCCAAACATTAAAATCATGAAATCATTTATTGTATTCTGTAATTAAACAAAAAGATTAATTAAAATGAAAAAATATTGAAACAAATAAAGTTTTAGCTACTCGGAAAATTAAACTGGCTGATTTGCCTCAACCAACTTGTTCCAACTTGCTACATATGACTCTTAATATCATTTTAAATTGGCCAAAATATAGTTTATCCTCTTAAACTTTACCTTATGTGCGTGTTACCCTCTGAAGTTTAAGAACTTGCAATTTACCTCCATAATATTTACTAATTGAGTTTAAAACTCCTCCCCATTAAACATTGTCTAAATAGTTAATGGTGTGTTGAATTTAAATTGTGTCCCTTTTTTTGTCTCTTTTTTGGTCCTCTCAAGTAAATACTGATAACTCAACATGAAAATTTCTCTATCTTAATTGGCAATAATTTCTCTATTAGTTATCAGTTATTTTTTGTTGAGTCATCAATATTTAATTAGGAGAATAGAAAAAAATGAGTAGAAAATGAGACACAAAATTTGATTCCGTTTCGTCAAGCACCCAAAATGAAATGTTTTAGTATAATTCCCTCAAATTTTGAATCCTTCTCTCCCGAGGGTTTTGGTTTAGGTGTTTAATGAGGAGGGGTTATAAGCTCTATTAGTAAATATTGTGGGATAAATTGCACATTTCTAAACCTTAGGAGGTAAAATGCACATAGGGTAATTTAATTTTCTTTTGCTACATATGACTTAAATATCATTGATTGTAATACATTGTGTATATAAGAATTTCTCCCAACCAAGGTAGCTCCTTGCTTAAAGCATGGGACCAGTTGGGCTACAAGGCACGGTTTAAATTTATGGATTTTTCTAGTGAAACTAAATTATGCATAGTTAATGTACTATTCCTTTAAATCAGTGTTATTAGAACTGTACTAGGCTGAACTGGACGGTTTGATCGGTCTAACCGTGAACTAGACACTTAAACAATTATGATTCAGTCTCATAACCAAATTTACGGTTAGACTACTTTGAATCGATCAAAATCGATAAAAATCAATCAAAATCTGGTTGAATTATCCAGTTCATTCGATTGAACCAACTGACAATTAAATATTTTTAAAAAAAATCTTGTATTTTTCACATTTCATAAATGTTATTTTATATATTTTATATTATTGCATATAAATTATTTATATGACGTCATCTAATTTGGCCAGCCAATTGAAATGATTAAACATAAACTGTAAGTCCTTCCAATTCACTGTCTTGTCCAATTTTAGCAATATTGCTTTAAATGTTATGAAGTAGCAAAAATTAGGTATCCACTCTTTCAACTAATGCTCACTTGCCCATGTACTTTTCTCATTTTGCAGTTTGGTGGAGTGTTCAGATATCTGTAATTTGATAAGCGATATTGACGATGGACCTTAAATTTCTATGGTTACCTGTATTAAATAATAATTAATAGTTATAAAGAGGTTGACTTCTTTAAAAATAAATTGAGTATTTTTATTATAATATGTACTTTAATATTCGTGTATATCACCCCCCCCCCCCCAAAAAGAAAATTCGTGTTTTGTATAAATAAGTAGTTATGAAGAGGTGGATCCCTCTATTTTCATATTATAACTAGGAAAACAAGCTATAATGCTATATTTTGAAAGCAAATTTAAGATCTGCCCGGGTCATCCAGGTCATTGAAAATTGGTCCAATCAGTGTTGTTAAGTCGCACCTTGAAGCGTATGCTTTTACGTTTTTATTATGCTTTAAAATATGAAAAAGACTTGCTTTTATTACGCCTTGAACTTGAATACCTTTTTCTTTCTTTTTTGCTGTGAATTACGCCGCGAGTACTTATTGCTGCAATTTGATGCGATTGGTTCCATATATGTAAATTCACAAATATAATAAAACTCGTGATTATAATTAATTGTGTAAAAATAATTCTTATTCCTATTGAATGTAAGAAACTCCCTTTCCTCTTTATCATGTGCTGCTCATTTTTTCAAGCAAAGGAGGGCCCCCTCAAGAGAAGAGACGCCTCTCTCACTCTCTCCTCGAGCGTAGACTTTTCCAATCACTTGAAAACAAATACAAGCATCTCATAGACACATACTTCTTTCGGACTCCCCTATTACCTCCTCTCACCCAATGGTAGCTTCACATTGTACATTGAAAGCCAAGGGACATCATCATCCGCTAATTTTACTCAATTTTATTAATGAACAAAATGTACAAATCACCCGTGAGAGATGAAACAGGCATACAAGGTCAAAGACAACTGTTATATTTCCAATCATATTCAATCTACTTAATCATATACTATTGGGACATAGTTGTGAGGCATGACAAATATCAGAATCAGATAGACCTGTCAGTCCAGCAAAGTTAGTAAATGTAATGGTCTCAATCTCTCAAACGTGATTATTAGAGGGGAATTTATCAGGCAAGAATAGGTAGCGGAAGCGTGAATCGAAGGGAAGTATGCCACAGTTGCGTGAACCTAAAATGCTCTGCCGCCTCTGGGATATGCATTGCTCAACAAAGGCAGCTTGATGAGGCGGAAGATAATGTGATATCCAGACAGCCAAATTTGCATCATCCACAAAGCCTTTGGCGAAGCAGTGAACCATTTTGGGCACCAACAATCTCCCCCTACTGCTAACTCCAACTGCAGCACAAATGAAATCACGCTGTGCATCTTGAAGCTCTTCCCTAACGTTTTCAGGAGTGTAAATCTTTACCTGCATTTGTTATTCCCCAACATAAAATCTATCCAAAGAAACAGAAGAAAAGCCAGCATAAAATTTGTTTTTCCACCACAAAAATAACAAGTTAAATTACCGCAGGCGAGGAATACATCCCACAACTGAGAGCAAATGCTACAAGAGGCTCGTAGCCATCCATTGCAAGCTTCCTCTGTTCCTCTGACACCTTTAACTTGTGAAGAGCAAGAAGTAATGCCTAGCAACACAATTCACACGAAACATGATTCAGGACAATTGTAAAACGTAGTGAGTAACCTTGTGGCATGCCCAAATTTAAATCCCCCCTTTCTAGCTTGCAAAATTACAATGACTCCACGTGCCCTGATTTCTCGTTTCTGAGTAGCTATTTGATTAAGCATGCACATTGGGGGGGGGGGGGGAGAGAGAGAGAGCCGCGAAGAAAATTTGGATTAGTGTGCACAACTTTGGAGTTTTAAACATAATTGGTACAAAGGTCAAGGAACAAAGAAAAACCTATGAGCATGCATGAACTCAACTTCTACACAGCATGCATGAGCATACCAATGAACTGGGGACAACTGTGGCATTTGCTTTTTAGGAGCTTAAACTAACATTTCCCTTTCTATTGATTCATTAGCAACCAAAGCCTTTATGGTCAGAGTAGCGATTTTTATGATCTTTTCTAACTCAGAAATTTTGTTAATACATAATCATATTTGCAATCTCCATCCATCTCAATGACAATGTAGCAGAATGGGTTCAGTGTCACATGTACCTGAATATGTTAAGGAGGGTCATTGTCATTCTGGAAACAAGAAGGGAGGGAAGGGTAATTTGGACATATCCAGGGAGAGGAGAGAAAAATTCACTCTAATAATTCACATCATTATAAGGAAAAATAATTAAAAAAGACATACTATCTGAGGTCTATGAAGTGGTGGTTTCATCCTCAGAATCACATACTCAATTGCAGCTGCACTGAAAGAATGACCCCCAACAGTGTATGCAGCCTGGAGTAATAAAGATAAATCAATATTTTATATAAAAAAAGTAAAGATCAATCAATAGCATAAAATATATATTTCTAAGGGCAAAATCAAAGACATCAACAAACTTATGCTATATTGATTTTTAACGCAGGAATAGACCTTTTGTGCTCCCATATCATTTAAAAAAGGAAAAAGGGCACAGAGAAAAGGTGGCTAAGTAACGTAAGACTAATACACCAGGTGATGATGGGACAAAACGATATATAGCATCGACAAATGTATCTCTCTCTCTCACACACACACGTATGCAGACCTCAAAACATTAATTCTTAAATATACCAATTGATCAAGTTGAATGCATTTAATTAATCCACACTAGGAATTAATGATGGACAAATAAAATTTTTAAATTGCAGAACCTTTGATGTTTCTAAACAAGCAGAATTTGCAGCTATTATTAGACACAACATTTAGAAAGAAATTTTCCTAGAAGTTCTAATTCAAGGGAATCAATTATCATAGACTGACGCTGATCACGAAGATTATGTGAACAATTAAATACAATATGCCAATGTGTTACAAGAAAAAAAACTTAAAACAAAAAAAAGAAAGAAGAAACAAACAACCTCCTCGGGAAACATAACCTTTCACCTCAATTTTAAAAACATAATTCACCACAGCTAGATTGGACAACTAGAATACTCTTTATACACCATCTTAATATTACCCCTTTCCCCTTACAAGTCCAAAATGGAAAAGGAAAAGGAAAAAACTCACAGGAAGGAGAAAAAATGTACCAGAATAGAATATAATCAGAAACCAAACCTTTTGCAGTAAAGAGAACAGTTTTAAGTCACTTCTTGGGACTCCATAAGCTAAATAAGCCTGTTCAAATGGAGGAGCAAAGCAGCAATAAAAAATTTCTGATGAAATTGTATTAATTCATGATTTTAGCCATAAATATAAGGATACCCACATGCATGATCAATGCATTATACAAATTGATCCAAAAAGCAAGTTTCTCACTGCAGCTCAAATGGATGGGATTTACTTTGGCCAGTTGTTCAACAAGTATTCTGTAGTCAACCGCAAAAATAGAAGCATGTGAATTAGCATTTCATCAAGCATAACAGGGATTTGATATTTGTTGCACTGTCTGTGATGTAGGACCACTAGAGGAAAATAAGCAGAGAGAAGAGAATAGAAGTAAAAAAAAGAGAATAGGGAAAATCCCTCAATAATTTCATAATTCATCCATAGCTAAGTAAGAACTAAAGCACATACTAAGTGTTATTTAGGCACACCCAACTAAGTTAGAAAATTCTTGTTAGAGATAAAGTTATTCATGAGCCTCCACCTAAAAGCTTAAGTTGTACAATTCTAATTGACGAAATTACTGATATGAAAAGTTCCAAACCAAAAAACTTCAAAGGGAATCCTGCATAAAACCGGGTAAACCTATGCTAAATTGCAAATACATGTGAGATGAAACAGAAAAGATGCAAAACATAGCCATAGTAATTGCAATAGGTGGATCAAAAGAGATGCATCAGAATGAGAAAATTAGCAAAACTAAAAATTAGAAAACCTCAGTCAAGCAAATTTCAAGAGAAATAAAGGCAAATATCCAAAATAACGGCTATAATTAAGTAGTCTTTTCCTTTCTCCTTATACTATGTAGCAACTGTATTATTTATCTTCTGTATTTATTTCCATAACAGTAATTTCAGGAATTGTGGGACCCTCGTACAGGAATAATTTGCTTAAAAGACAAAAGAGACATTTTAAGAAACCAAAATGGTGGGATATAACTTACCTGAACCTCCGTAGTGCTCCAGCAGCATACTCTAATTGCTTCTTCCCAACTGACATCCAAGAGACTTCAATAGCTACTCCATAATTTCCAATATCAGCCCAACTCAATTTTCCACGAACACGGTACGGATCACAAGCATTTCCAGAAGCCAGTACTTCACAATCCTTTACATTAACTTGTGGGCTCTGCAACCATGATGAGGTTGTGGAGCGCTCAGATGATGACCACCACAATGAACTGGGAAGATGTCCACGTGGTGATTGAGCTGAGCACTGACTCTCTACTACAGAGGACTTGGTTGATAAATTAGAATCTGCCAGAGACATGAATATGTCTTTCATACATCTCACCATTTCCTCTGATAAAAAATTGGGCTGATCCCAAATTCCCTTAGGTGGCATCCTCTTAGGAAGCTTCGTGAAATCCAAAGGTTGACAAGATTTGCCATCTAACTTTGTAGACTCATTTTTTTCATAGCAAAGCAAATCTGAGTCCGCTGCATTCTGATGCAAATTAACACATCAAATAACAACCATAAAAAATTGAAGCATTGTATAGAAGCTTCAGCTGCACCTACCTCCCAAGTTCTTGTACATATAAGAACAAAAATTCACAAATAAGGATCTAGTTTCATATAAAGAATTTGTGACTAATAAATCAGTTACTACAGGTTCTGTAGGAAATACATCACAAAAAATAAGGAAACAAAACGTTCTTTTTTTTTTTCTCAAGCAAAGAAACAAAAGGATTACCATGGTAGCTTGTGTTGGCAGCCAAACTTAAAACTATATAAATCCTAAAATAAAGAAATGGACCACTATTCACTTAATCAGTTTGATAGGATTCAAAGAAGGACCCTAATACCAGAGGTATGCATAGTTTGTTGCAGATATATGGACCTAAAAAATGGAAATTCTAAGACTCAAGATGGACTCAATTAGAGCCCTCTCACTTGGGAAATTCTCCGCCAGAAGAGGATTTATTTTATAAATTTTACAGAGATTCAAAAGTCAACCAGGATGAGTAAACCACACCAAAATCTGCTTCGAGCAACTGTCTTGTCCAAAAAAGGCCTTTTTGTTAAAGAAAAAAATTAAGTATTATTAGTGAAGAGAATGAAAGAAGTACAAGAGCAGAGGATAAGATGTCCTTCTAAGAGAAACCAAAAAAGTACAAAAACCAGAATAAACAAGAAAAGTACATCAACTAAGCAAAGCTCGCCAATCTCTGTGCATATCCAACAAAGAAACACCTACTAAATAGCCATTAGCTAAGCACCATAATGAGGCTAAGAAGACCACTTAGGGCTGGTTTGGATGAACTTAGGGCTGGTTTGGATGAGCTTCTAAAAAAAGATAAATTTTTTATCATCATTTTTTAAAAGATCTTTTATAAAAAGTAAAACCTATTTTATGTTTGGATGCAATATTTGAGAACATCTTCTTCTATGTTTGAACGGTTTTTTATGTTATAAAAAGGTCTTCTTTTAGAAGCACCAAAATCTAGCTAAAAAAAAGTACAATATGTGCTCTTTTTAGTTTTAGTGCTTCAGTTTTTTTTAAAAAGCTCATCCAAAGACACTAAAATATAACAAAAGTACATTTTTAAAAAAAATATAAAAAAAAGCACATCCAAACAAGCACTTAATACCAGAAAAGAGGCAGCAACAAAAACTTCTCCTTGAAATTTCTGGCATTTCACTCCATCCAAAAGCACCACATAACTGCATACATTACACACCGCCAAAGAGTCATGCCCTCTTTACTCCTCCAAAAACCTCTAAAATGACATGAGAAATAGCTCCAAAGTCCAAACTCTTGGGTCAAATCCAATATTCACCAAAAAGTCCAAATAACAAACTCCATGTGGACTAGAAGCAGCTGCAGGGCAATCCAAAAGAGAGAGACTCTTAAAATGTCAAAAAAATTCACTTCTTTTCTCTTTTTATTTACATACTGTACTCCAACAGATTTCTAGAACCATGCCACAAATCTAATGTTAGAGAGGAAAACTATTACACAAGCTAAACTTATGCAAGGACTAAACGACAGAGTAAACAAGATTTTTATCTTTAAGTTTCTCTCTTTTGGCTCTCTTTGATTATTTTTAGAGCAAAATGTTTTTTAAACTCATAAACCAGTATTTTGAAACTATATCTTAGTAATTCACTAGCATTGCTATCTTTCTGGAATCAGCAATTTTTTTATAAAAGAAGAAATTTATTAAGACAAAGAGAAGAAGATTGCAAGGAATTTGGAGGATAAGGGATCCTCCTTAATGAAAAAACAAAACAAAGACAAAAACAACAAATAATTTTTTTTAAATAAATACATCAATGGAGCAAAGCTTCCCAATCCCTCAGCAAGTCAGCATATCTGTTAGGGAAACGCCTTTAAACAGACCATGTGCTTTACACCAAATAGAAGCCAAACGTCTAATATTATCACAAATCAGCTGTTGTGCCAAATCCTTCAAAATACGGGCGTAATGCTCCAAAAAACAATAGCATAGATAGCATTGCCATAAGAATTTAGCCTTGTTAGAGATAAAGCCATTTATGAGCCTCCACCTAATAGCTTAAGCTTTAGGTAGAGGCTCATGAATGAATTTATTTCTAATAAGCCTCTTTGCGTCTACCAAATCCATTAAAGCTAGTAATCAAAAAATGGTCCAAGGACCGAGGGCACACCCAACATTCGCCAAAAATATGAGGAACTAATTCTGAACAAGCACCACACATGACACACATATTAGGAGAAAGAGCCTAATGTGGCCATTAAAACTTGCAACATGTTATTACTCATTAGTATTAATTATATTAAGCACTGCAATCCGAATAAAAGACTTGACCTTAAAGGGAGTTTTACACTTCCAAAAGAGTTTATCAAGAAGGAAAGTAGCTCTATTCAACGAATGACAGGAATTGAAAAAAGGACTTGCACCAAAAACCCCATAAGGGACAAGAGACCAAATGCTTATATCCATGTTGAAAATATTATATTTCATGTGTTTTATTAGTATGTACAACTGTCCATTAGTTGTCAATTAGTATCATTTAGGATCCCTGTAATTATTACTTTATGTCTATATATTTAGACGTCTGTTGTGTATTGAGACATACAGTTTCAACATTCTTTCACTCTTTCTCTCTCTTAATATAGTATCTAGAGCCTAAGAGAGAAACCCTAGAAATTGTGTTACCCGGTTGGACCCACTATCCTCTGGTGAGAAAACTTCCCTTTTGGGCAGCTGTGTCATCATTCTAGCAAGCTCGCACAACTGCCCATCTTGACGCGCACTGTTCATCACGAGCAATGTTCAAGCGGTATTGTTCATTGTGGTGTTGTTCATCATGCGCGTTGTTAGATCAATCCTCCACCGTTTCAAGTATCTGTGGTTTCTGTTTTTTGCATTTTGTGATCTGATCCATGGCTTCCTCTAGTACTCTAGATGTTCTGAAGGCATCTTCGGCTAATTATGCAGATTTTCTCCAGTAGTTTGAGCATCGCTAGTCCTCAGGTTCTATTGCTTCAATTGCACACACTAGTAATTCATTTGCTTGCATTTCTCGGTCACCCTCCCTTGGTCCTTGGGTTCTTGATTCTGGTGCGTCTAATTATATATCTGGTAATAAGGCTCTTTTCTCTAATCTCTCCACATCTGGTTATTTACCTATTGTCACATTAGCTAATGGTTCCCAATCCCAATCCCAAGGGATTGGCACTGCCCATCCCTTCCCTTCCTTGTCAGTTGATTCTATCTTGTATGTCCCTGGGTGTTTTTTTAATTTACTCTCTATTAGTTGTTTGACTCGTTCTCTTGATTGTTTAATTACGTTCACTAAAGACTTGGCTATTCTGCAGGACCGGAGTTCGAGACGGATGATTAGCGCCAGATGTGAGTCTTATGGCCTTCACCAGCTCTCCACCCCTTCTCGTGTTTGCTCTGCCATGGATTCCCCTCTCACCATTCATGCTCAGTTTGGTCATCCTAGTCTTCCCAAACTCCAGAAGTTGGTGCCAAGCCTCTCCAAGTTATCTAGTCTTCCTTATGAGTCATGTCAACTAGGGAAACACACTCGTAGTCTGTTTCCCGATCAACTCAATAATTGGGCTTCATCCCCTTTTACTTTAGTTCACTCTGATGTTTGGGGTCCTAGTCATATTGTTTCTACTTTTGAGTCAAAATACTTTGTTAGCTTCATTGATGATTTTTCCCATTATACTTGGTTATTTTTAATGCAAAACCGGTTTGAATTATTCTCAATTTTTCAGAATTTTTATTAGAAAATCAAAACTCAATTTGGTGTTTTCATTCGCACTTTACGTAGTAATAATGCCCGTGAATACTTATCCCATCAATTCCAAACATTTATGGCTTCTAATGACATTCTTCACCAAACGTCTTGTCCCCATACCCCTCAACAAAATGGGGCTGCCGACCGCAAAAATAGACACTTCATTGAAACCACTTGGACCCTTCTCCTTCATGGTCATGTTCCATTTCATTTTTGGGGGGATGCTATCCTTACGGCTTGCTATCTTATAAACCACATGTCTTCCTTTGTCTTGGATAACAAAGTTCCTCACTCACTCCTCTTTCCACATCTACCTCTTCATTATCTTCCACCTCGCGTTTTTGGGTCCACTTGTTTTGTACACAATCTCTCTCCTGGTCTTGACAAACACTCGCCAAGGTCCCTTAAGTGTGTCTTCCTTGGTTATACTTGGTCCCAAAAAGGTTATCGTTGCTTTTCTCCTACTCTCCAACGCTACCTTGTATCGGCCAATGTTACCTTTTTTGACTCTGTCCCCTTCTTTGAGTCGACCCCTTTGCCTCTCTCTATGATATTATTTGTTCCCTCCACTCTTGTCCCTTTTGAGTCTGTCCCACCCGAGACTCCACCTATGGATTCCCCAATTGCTCGGCCATTCCAGACCTACCACTGACGCCCCCAATCTCCCTTGGTGGTGCCTGTCCCAGATACTACTCCTGTGGCTGAGGTCATGATAGAGTAGACTATTCCCTAGAGCCACCTCCTTTACCAGCTCTGGCACTGCCACCTGAACATGATCTTCCCATTGCTCTCCGCAAAGGTATACATTCTACTTGTAACCCTCCTCCTCATTATATTGATTTGAGTTATGACCGTCTTTCTTCTTTGCATTATGTTTGTCTTTCTTCTTTGTCGTCTGTCTCTGTTCCTAAGTCTCCAGGTGACGCTTTATCCCACCCTAGGTGGAGGCAGGCAATAATTGATGAAATGTGTGCTCTTCAAAGCAATGGTACTTGGGAACTGGTCCCTCTACTTCCTGGGAAGTCTCTTATTGGTTTTAGATGGCTTTATACAGTCAAAGTTGGCCTTGATGGTAAAAATGATCAACTTAAGGCTTGTTTGGTGGCTAAAGGATATACCTAAATATTTGGGCTTGATTATGGTGATACGTTCTCTCTCATGGCGAAAATGACCTCTTTTCGGCTCCTCCTTTCCATGCCATTATCCGCAACTGGCATCTTCACCAGCTTGACATTAAAAATGTCTTCCTGCATGGTGATCTTAAGGAGGAAGTGTATATGGAGCAACCACCTAGGTTTGTTGCTCACGGGGAGTCCTTTAACCCGGTATATCACCTTCACAAGTCCCTTTATGGTCTCAATCAATCTTCTCGGGCTTGGTTTAGCAGATTCAGCACCATAGTGCAACAGTTTGGTATGATTCGGAGCAAAGCAAACCACTCTGTGTTCTATCGCCATTCAGCCCAAGGGTGCATTTATTTGATTGTTTATGTGGACGACATTGTTATCACTGGTAGTGATCATCGTGGCATACTCCAGGTGAAACAACATCTCTTTTATCATTTTCAGACTAAAGACCTTGGAAAACTCCGATATTTCTTGGGTATTGAGGTAGCCCAATCCGAGGATGATCTAGTGATTTCACAAAGAAAATATGTTATGGATATACTTGAAGAGACATGATTGAATGCCAAACCCGTTGACACTCCTATGGATCCTAACGTTAAACTTCTATCAGATCAGGGGGAGCCACTGTGAGATCCAGAGACATACAGAAGACTGGTTGGGAAATTAAACTACCTTACAGTTACCCGTCCAGACATCTCTTTTGCAGTCAGTGTCGTGAGTCAATTCTTAAATTCTCCATGTCAGGGTCATTAGGACGCGGTGATCCGGATCCTAAAATACATTAAAGGAGCACAAGGAAAAGGTTTCATTTATGAAGACAAAGGACATACTCAGATCGTTGGTTACTCAGATGCTGATTGGGCAGGCTCACCTATTGACAGACGATCGACTTCTGGATATTGTATACTTATTGGGGAAAACTTGATATTTTGGAAAAGCAAGAAACAAAATGTAGTTGCAACATCTAGTGCAGATATAGAATACCAGGCTATGGCCTTAGCAATTTGCGAACTCATTTGGTTGAAACGATTACTCAAAGAACTTAGATTTGGGGAGATTATGCAAATGACACTAATCTGTGATAATCAAGCTGCATTGCATATCACCTTCAATCCAGTTTTCCATGAGAGGACCAAACATATTGAGATAGATTGCCATTTTATCAGGGAAAAGATCCTATCAGGAGACATCACCACTAGCTTTGTCAACTTCAATGATCAACTGGCGGATGCATTCACCAAATCCCTGAGAGGTCCTCAGATTAGTTACCTATGTAACAAGCTTGGTGCATATGATCTATATGCTCCAACTTGAGGGGGAGTGTTGAAAATATTATATTTCACGTGCTTTATTAGTATGTACAGTTGTCCATTAGTTGTCAATTAGTATCATGTAATTATTGTAATTAGGGAAATTAGGATCCCTGTAATTATTACTTTATGATTATATATTCAAACGTCTGTTGTGTATTGATACACATGGTTTCAGCATTCTTTCTCTTTCTCTCTCACTCTCTCTCAATAATCCAGATCAGAAGACAAATGAACAGAATCGATAGACCCAAAAGGGACTCCAAATCAGAAAATTCCATATCATTTAAGTTACAAAAAAAGTGAAAATTCCAAGAAAAAATGGAATCTTGAACACTATAAAAATTGTGGATGGGAGAGTTATGTAAGAAAGAAAGATGATAAAGACGTGGAATCAGCAATTTGTTTTCCTAAGTAGTATCTGAATGATGGAACTGGTAGAACTACTGATATTATTTCAAGAATCAGGACAAGATTCCCAGAAGTTGTATACAAGTACAAGACTTCCCCCCTCACACAGATTCGAGCATTGTGTAACCTTCTCCTAAGCCAATGTGGCTTCCTTTACCTTACCCAAAAGATGATATACCCTCTCCCATACAGTTTCCTCCCTTTATATCTCTATTTTCCTTCAACAACTAACTCTAACTAATTAACTAACCCGAAGTTAGTTAGGTCCATCGGGATTATGTCTTCTTACATAAACTCTATTTATAGCAGGCCCAATGCCATCACTGAATGATTGAATCATTAGCATGATCATACAAATTTTTAAAAATTACTTCAAATGTAGGACAAATTGCATTAATTTGAATCCAAACAAATGACAATGACCAAAGTATGTGTCAAAGCAATACAGTTTACTTAGTACTAATAATCTCATTTCAGAGGATATGCTAGTTTAGTCAAGTATCAAATAGTAAAGTCTCCCATGTGTAATCACCTGTAGCATCATTTTCCAGTCAAAATTATATTTAGGCTTCTGACAAGGTCACTTTGCAGCTTTCAAATTTTTTATGCTTGCCACCAAGCATAAGATACAACACAGCCTAATAATACATGATGTAAACATTCTAAAATTCATTTCCTCACTGCAAATTATGCAAAAACAAACCTCCTGTCATCACTTGTTCTAAAATATTTAAACTAACTCCTCTCAGATCCAGATTGCACCAATTTGAGGTGGTGTATGCCTCACAACAGGTAAATTGGATAAAGATAAACACAAATTTCTATAACATACAAGCAAAAACCAAGTTGTGACGACTGTTGGAACCTAACAAGGCTGGGAGAAAAAGTAAAGACATGACATAATCTGTTCATTATTAAACAAAATAGAAATGATATTATGACATTCATCAGGTGATTGAATCCTAGATTCAGGTGATTGAATATGGACCTAACATTCATCAAACAAATATGAAATGAATTTTTAGAAAAAGAAACAGCTATTCTAACAAACCTATGCCAGTAGACAACACATCTAGTGATTATGTAACATGTTATCAACCTCAAATTAGGGAAATGATTCAATTTTTTTTCTATTTATTTATTTGTTTACTGATTTATGTTTGTTGAGTACAAAAGTATAAAAATGAGTATTGGCAGTCATGTCTGGAAAGAACACAAGAAAATGAATGAGTCGGATCAGAATATTACCTTTGGAAGTTAATTATTCATTTTCAGTATATATAAAAGTACTCAAAAGGTAACCACAAGTATCTGGAGTTTATCTGGTGAAGGTGAACAGACATATTCTGTCTCAAGGATGAACTAGATTCTTACATATTACATTGAGTATGAAAGGTACCTCCATTACTGGCTCTCCACATTTGCAAGTATATTCAGATGATTGATCTACTAGCACTTGGCCGGAGCTACTTCCAGCAAAATAATGTCCCTCACTGTCAAATTGCTTTGAGGACCTCAAAGAAGATGGGATCTGTAAATATATGGAGCATAGTGCATAAAAAACTACAATTGTTATTTTCTCATATCCCTAAGCCTGTAGCCTAGCTACATGTAAAACAGCACTGCAAATCAGTCTCCTACTACACTTGAAAGAACTTTTCCATTTAAAATACGAGGCAGTCATTTGAGCATGTGTCTTTAGTTTGCCCCTGCAATATGTGTATAATTCTATGAAGGAATGCACATAAAATTTTAAATACGAATAAACAGCCAGAAATAGTCAAGAAATTAGAATTGACATGATATTTGGCCTGACAATAGCAGTGTAGTTAGAATCGTATGAATCTCGATACGAATCATATGATTTGATGCGAAACATGCTTCTGGCGATACAGATCACAGGTGAGAATCGGTTTCTCACCGGAATTGTCCATGAATTGCCAGAATCGCAGAGGGAATCGCCGGAATTGCGATTCTGCTTTGTCTCGCACAATTCTGTAGAAATCGGGTCGCGCGTAAATACAAGTCGAGTCTTGCGCGACCTGGTTTGAAAAAAACCTTTTTTTGATTTTTTGCAATTTTTTTAACAAAACCCGGAGGGGAGTGACAAAAGTTTTCCCCCCTTCTTAAAAGTGAGAAATAGACCTAATCTTGGTCCCCACATGTGCTTTTGTCCCCATTTTCACATACACTTGGCTTTGGGGGGTCTGCTGGTTCTGCTTCACGTGCGTCCTTGGGTTTTGGCTGGGTTTGGGTGGTCTCCAATCTCCACTGTTTCAGATTCCTTGTCCCCTTTTGGCTATTGGGTTTGGGTTGTCTTGTCTCCTATTCTTTGCTGGTGAGATTCCCTTTGTCCTCCACCATCTTGTAATTTTGTTTTTGTTGTTGTCTCTTCTCTGTTTGGTTGGCCGTTATGTTGTGTATAATGGGTAATATAAAAAACAAAAACAAAAAGAGAGACTGATATTACATGGAGCCATTGTGAAAGCATTCCTCCACATAGGATCTTGGTTAAATGCAACTATTGTTCACATACTTGTTGGGGTGGTGTTGCAAGGATGAAACATCATCTTGCTGGAGCAAGATAATGTTAGTGCTTGTACAAGTGTACCGGATGAAATTAAGGAAATATTTGTTAAGATATTAGAAGATAAAGAAAAGAAAAAAGATACCCTTGATTGTTTTGAAGAGGTAGGAACACAAGATGCTAGTGAAAACAAGGGAATTATGGACTCATTTTTTACTAAGGGGAAGGAAGGAACATAAAAAAATGTCCAACAAAAGACAATGAATGAAATGCTAAAAGATAGAGAGTTGGTGATTCAAGATATTTGTAAATGCATATATGGCAATGCTTTACCATTTAATTTGGAAACAAGTCCGTTGTTTATTCAAATGTTGAAATCAGTTGGTGAATATGGTAGGGTTTGAAACCTCCTACTTATCATGAGGTGAAAGTTTCTTACTTGAAGAAAGTAGTTAATAAAATCAAAGAAAGTTTAGGAAAATACAAGAGTGAATGGTAGAAATGGGGCTGTACTTTGATGTGTGACGGCTGGACCGATGGATGAGGGAGGTCACTTACCAATTTTCTAGTTAACAGTCCAAGTGGGGCAGTTTTCCTAAAATCTGTGGACACTAGTGATGTGATCAAGGATGCAACACAAATGTTCACTTTGATGGAAAAGCATGGTGGAAGAAATTGGAGAGGATAATGTGGTCCAAGTCGTGACAGATGGTGCCTCTAATCTTGTGGCAAGAGGGAGGATGTTAGAAGAGAAGATAACAAAATTATTTTGGTCTCTTTCTGCAGCTCATTGCCTTGATTTAGTCCTTGAGGACATTGGGCAGCTTCCGGTATTCTATAATACCATTACAAATGCAAAGAAAATGTTAGGACTAAGTCAGGGAAACAACCTATAGGGGGAAAAGGTCTGCAGGTTTATTATAGGAAAAGGAAAGGGTCAAACTTGTAAAAGGAATGGGTCAAACTTGTAAAAGGAATGGGTCAAACTTGTAACAAACTATTAGATGGATAGAAGAGTTAGTTAGTTCTGTTATTAGGATAATTGTAACTCCTATAAATAAGTCCTCTATTAAGTGAAAGAGGCGGACATTGAATAGATTGTTTATTGGGCAATTTCCAGTGTAAAAGAAGAAAGCTCCTTTGGAGGTATACACGTATACTTTGGTTTTTGGGCTATTTTCTTTCTATCAACAATAAAGAAGTATTTCCCGAATTCCTTTCCCTGTTGTGTGTGATTTTTCCTAATTAGGCTCTATTTTTCCTACCTCAGAAAGAGGATCCTAACAAGTTTGATCCGACCTGCCGGATCCCCAATTGTGATGGAGAATCGGGTTGGAGCATTGGAGAAAGCGGTCAATGAGCAACGTCTGCAGGTAATTCAGCTTCCAGAGGCTTGTCTCCCACTGCCAATTTTAGCTGCGAAACATGAAAAATTGGGTGTATGCGCACGTCTGCAGGCAGCTGAAGTTGAAAAGCTACGTTTCCAATCTGTTTTAGGACCAAATAAGGTCCATAGTAACGAGTGGACAGCTTAGGATGTAGTCTAGTAGGCATGGAAACTTGCCTGAGGCTGGATCTTAAGATACACCCAATCTCCCATCTTTATTTTTGAAGGTTTCCTATGACGATTAGCAAACCGAACCATTTGACTTTGTGCCCTTTCCAAATGAAATTTCAGTTGTTTGAGAGCTTCATCTCTAGTCATTAAATCTTGTGCCACAGCCTCAACTTGAGTTTCTCCCGGGACAAACCTAGCCAAAGAAGGTAGGGGTCGTCTGTAGACTATTTCAAATGGTGTGCTTTTGGCTGCTCCATGAAACTGGTATTGTACCAATATTTTGCCTAAGGAATGAATTCTGCCCACACTTTTGGTTGCTCCGAACTAAAACACCTCAAATATGTCTCCAAAGTCCTATTAAGAACTTCCGTTTGACCGTCAGATTCCGAATGATACGCTGTACTCGTCTTGAGGGAGGTCCCCTACAACCGAAATAACTCCTTCCAGAAATGACTAAGAAAAGTTGGATCCCTATCACTCACAATGGATGTAGGAATGCCATGTAATCTTACCACTTCCTTCACAAAAATTTCTGCTATAGACCTTGCTGAATATGGGTGTTTTATAAGGATAAAATGGCCATACTTGCTTAATCTGTCGACAACCACTAAGACCGCATCAAACCCTTTTGATTTAGGAAGCCCAACTATAAAGTCCATGCTAATATCCTCCCATATTGCGTGAGGAATGGGTAACGGTTTAAGGAGGCCCGCGGGTGAAGTAGCCGAATATTTATTCCGTTGGCAGACTTGGCATGCTGCAACAAATTCAGTTATGGCTGCTTTCATTCCTATCCAATATAAGGACTGCGCAATTCTGCGATATGTGCGAAAAACTCCAGAATGTCCCCCCGTGGGTGATGAATGGTACTCATTCAGAAACTTTGGGATCCAGCTGGATGTGGCTGCTATGACCAAGCGGCCTTTATAATACAGCCTGCCATTTTCTAAGGTATAATGGCCCTGTGAATCTGGGTTCTTTTGCAAATCCTCCCTGATCTTGCACAAAGCAGGATCACGTAGCACCTCCTCATCAATCATACTTATATCTTGCCAAAAGGGTCATGTCAACACTTGCAAATCTGCATCCTCATGCCTTCGAGACAGTGAGTCAGCTACCTTGTTTGCAGCCCCTTGTTTATACACAATATCAAATTCATATCCCATTAATTTGGCCAACCAATTTTGTTGGTTTTGGGTCATAATTCTTTGCTCCAGCAAATGTCACAAACTTTTCTGATCCGCATACACTGTGAATTTCCTTCCCAAAAGGTACAGTCTCCAATGTTGAATGGCTAGCACCAATGCCATCAATTCCTTTTCATATACGGATGTTGAATCAGCAAGAGCCTTACTAAAGAACGCAATGGGCCTTTTATTTTGAAATAGCACAGCTCCAATCCCCTTACCCGAGGCATCACACTCAATACAAAAGGGTTGATTGAAGTCCAGCATTGCTAAAACTGGGGCTGTTGTGACAGCATTTTGCAGCTGTACAAATGCTGCCTTGTTGTCCTCATTCCATTGTCTTAGAATTTGGGTTTGGGCCTAACTCAACCCCAAAAGCTAGCTCAGGGAGTGAGGGTTGCCCCCAACTTATAAACATTATTCAGCCCATATCACTATCCAATGTGGGACTCTCAACACATTGAAAATTTCCCTTCTTTAATAAATCTGTTAAGGGTCTCGCAATTCTGCCATAATTCTTCACAAACCTCCTATAATACCCTGTGAGTCCCAAAAAACCTCTCAAAGCCTTTATGGTCTTCGGAGTTGGCCACTGCAGAATTGCTTCTTCCTTTTGTGGATCCATTGCCACCCCGTGCATAGAAATGACATGTCCCAAATATCGAATCTCTGACTGCCCAAAATCACACTTCTTCAAGTTTGCAAAATACCTATGTTGCTTCAGTGTGCTAAGGACTTGCCTTAAATGCTCGAGATGTTCCTCCCATGCTTTACTGTAAATTAATATATCATCGAAGAAAACAAGGACAAACCTTCTTAGGTAAGGCTGCAAGGTTGCATTCATGGCACATTGAAAGGTAGCTAGTGCGTTTGTCAACCCAAATGGCATGACCATGGACTCGTAGTGCCCTTGATGTGTGCGAAATGCTGTCTTAGGAATATCCTCTTCGTGCATGCGAATTTGGTGATAACCAGCCCTCAAATCCACCTTAGAAAAAAACTGTGCCCCACTTAATTCATCCAACAATTTTTTGATTACCGAGATTGGGAATTTGTCCGGCACTGGGAATTTGTCCGGCACGGTTGCCTTGTTTAGGGCCACGTAGTCCACACAAAACCTCCAACTTCCATCTTTTTTCTTCACTAATATGACAGGACTAGAGTCACGGCTATTGCTGGGTCTAATTATTCCCAAGTCCAGCATTGTCTTAACCTGTTTCTTAATCTTGTTCTTTTGTAGATGAAGGTATCGATACAGTCTAACGTTCACTGGATCTAAACTAGATTTTATAGGGATCTTATGATCCACTTCCCTACGCGGTGGTAAGCCCTCTGGCTCGGCAAACACCCCCTGGAATTCCTCAATAACTTTCTGCAATTCCCTCTTTTTTGCCTCAGGCAGCTGGTTTCCCATTCCCCTCATGATTGAATCTTCTTCAACCCCTATTTCCCACAGAACTAATACAGCTTCTACCTCTGTCACTTTCATCAAGGCATGTGGAGATATCAATGTCTTTGTTAGGCTGGGATCCCTTTTAACCTCCACCCTCTTTCCTTGTGCCATTAACTTCATGGATAAGGTTCTCCAATTTGCTTTAACGTCCCCTAGGGTAGCCAGCCATGCTACTCCTAGAATCAAGTCAACTTCCCCTAAATCAAACAAGAAAAATTCTCCCTAGAACGCATATTCGCCCAACTGAATCGTAATATCCTTGCAACAGCCTTGAGTTTGTCTCCGGTTGCCATCTCCCAACTTGACTTTGTAAGGCCGAGTTGGCTCCACTTGTAGACCCAAACTCCCCACCAGTTTAGAGGAAATAAAATTGTGACTTGCTCCGCTGCCGATCGATACCATTATCGAGTGTCCTAACACCACCCCTCGCAATTTCATGGTTTGAGGTTGAGTCATTCCTCCAGCCGAGCATATAGACAATTCCATCCCTTTGATGTCCGACTCCAATTCCGACGCATCCTCTGTTTCCTCATCTTGGTCTTCTTCGAACTCCAATCTTGTAATTTCCCTATCATCAGTCAATTTTTCATTTTCTGTCAATATGATCACTCTCAGGTTCTTTTCCGGGCAACGGTGTCCTGGTCCGAAAGCCAATCCGCACTGGAAACACTTTCCTTGCTCCCTTCTCCTCACGTATTCTATGTAAGGAAGGCTTCGAGTACCTCGATTTCTTGAAGAAACACCATTGTTCTCCCCTGGTTTTGCCGTTGTGGTCACTGTACTGGTTCTCCCATAATTCTGCCCAGAACGTCCTGTCCCGTTTGCAGTAGGGGCGCTGTTATTTCCCCCCATTGTGTTGAAGCGCGAAATTACACCTCCACCACCTTGAAAACGTATCCCCGAATTCCGATTCATTGATCCTCCTCTCGAACGAGTTTCTTTCATGTTTTCTTCCACGTCACGAGCAACCTCCATGGCTCGGATCAAGGTTTGTGGGTCGTGGGGCCGAACCTGGTTGCGAATATTGAGCGCAACCCTGCCAAGAAGTAGCCCATCAATTGATCCTCAGGGGTTTGAGGTGCTTGAGCCACCAAGAGTTCAAATTCTTAGATAAAATCATCCACATTTCTCTGCTGTCTTAATGCTTCCAATCGTTCATAAACGGTACCACGCCTTTTCCCCCCAAATCTGTGCAACAGTGCTGCAGTAAATTCCTCCCAAGAAGCATTCTTGGATTTTTGGCGCCATAATTGGAACCAATGGACAGCATTCCCTTCCATGCTAATGAAAGCCAGGCGCAATCTTTCTGAAGATTTGACCCCCTGTACCTCAAAAAACTTCTCTGCCCTCGCTATCCAGCCCAAAGGGTCGTCCCCCTCGAACATGGGTAGCACGACTTTCTTCAGCCAAGAATGATGTGGTTCTCCATTGATGTCATCAGAATCTTTCTCACTGTTGCTCGACTTTGTATTGTCGCCTTTGTTGACAGATCGTTCACCGTCTTCTGTGGGTGTCTTGTGTCTCTTGTTTTCAAGCAATAGTTCTTTGATTTCTTTCATGTCTGGCAAACTCTCCTTGACAATTTCCAGATCAGTCTTTAAATCTGCGAGTCTTTTTCCATGATCACTGGCCAATTTCTCCAACGAACTAACTCTGTTACCCATCACGCTCTCCGTCACATCCAGCAGGTCAGACCAAACTTGTTAGATCTCCAGGAAAGAGATAGACAAGGACGATAGGAAAGGGAATTATTCGTCCCTGAATTTTATTGATTTAGGAAAAAAGGTACACGAAGGAGCTAATCTCCCCTCACACTGGGTATTCCCAGTTTATAGCAATTGCTCAGAAATCAAAAGTCCCCTAAACAAAATCAGGAGGATGCTATTTATATGTATTACAAAACAGATCTAACTACCTAACCTCCTAATAACTAACTTCCTAATACACAGCAAGTTGACCAAGTCAACTGCCCTTCCCCTTATATACACAAAAACATTAAAACTGACTAAGTCTTATTTCTAATTCTCTTCCTATAATAAACCGCATAACCCTTTCTGCTGATCTATTATCATTCCTAACAAATGGGCTACTAGTTCTTATGCTAGTAAAAGTGAGGCTAAGCAAGTAATGGACATAGTCTTGGGTGATGCTAGATTTTGGAAATCCATCCAATATTGCTTGAAGTGTGTGATTCCACTTGTGAAAGTATTAAGGCTTGTAGATGGTGACTCAAAACCAGCCATGCCATATATTTATGAAGCAATGGATAGAGCCAAAGAGCAAATAGCTGAAAACTTTCAAAAGAAAGAGTCAAAGTATAAAAAGGTGTGGAAGATTATTGATACTCATTGGAATATACAATTGCATAGGCCCCTCCATACAGCTGCCTACTAACTTAATCCTAAGTAAGTATTGTCAATCTTTAAGTTTTAAATATTAAGTTAAGTGCATGTTAAAAAATTAATAATTATCTTATTTCTTGTTTTATACTTTTATTAGGTTCCATTATGACACGGGCTTCAATGCAGACAGCGAAGTTTTATTTGGTTTATATGAAACCATTGAGAGAATGGTTCCAGATAGAAGAACAAGATTTTTAGTTGATCAACAACTTGAGAAATTCAAGGCAGCCAAGGGGCTTTTTGGAATAAAGATGGCAATAGAAACTAGGGACAAAAAGCAACCTGGTAATTTTGACACTGATTTTCAGAATTTTAATTTTTAATCCTAAAGTAATAACTTACTAAGTGGTAAGTTACTAACTAGATTTTATGCTTACTTTTGTTTTAATAGCTCTTTGGTGGGAAAGTTATGCTGGAGAGGGTAAGGAGTTACAAAAGCTAGCCATGAGAATTATGAGTCTCACATGTAGTGCTACAGGATGTGAAAGAAATTGGAGCACATTTGACCAAGTGCATACTAAGAGAAGAAACCGCTTGGAGCAACAAAGGTTAAATGCACTTGTGTTTGTTAAGTATACTCTTCATCTTGAGATGAGACAAAAGTGTAGAGAAGAGAAGGGAGATACTTATGATCCTATATGCTTATCAGATATTGAATCTGATGATGAGTGGATTATTGAAAAAGAAATTCATGCCTATTAATAGAAGCTTCATGGATGGATATACATGAATGCTTCACTTTTGAGGAAGGAGCTCCAAGCAAGAAAAGGAAGAGAGGTACAATTTCTTTAAAAGAGTCTAGAATTTGGAGTCCAAATACAAAGTTCATAATTAGAAGTTAATTTAAATATTTGTCGTCATATCATACTTATTAAGCTTTTTTTATAGGTCCAAGAAACTTAAATTCCAAGACCAATAAGAAGGGAAAATCCATAGGACTTGATAATGAGATTGAAGAGATTGTTGGAGATGGGGAGGAAGAGGAAGAGCTTTTGATATTGGAGGATGAGGATGAACTAAGCGACATTGATCTTGGAGATGATGATCATTGATTAGACTATATATTAGAAAATTCAAAATAGTGATATGCTTTGTCTTTTTTTTATTTTTTTGGATAGGCAAAACCTATGCAGTCACTGTATTAGATTCAAAATATTGATCTTTTGGTCTTTTTGAATATATTTGACTTGAATCTTTATTTACTTTGAAGCTTAGATTTCATTATTTGACTTTAAAATGCTAATATTGATGTTATGTTTAATAATTTGATTTTTTATGCTATGTTTAATAAGTGATCGTGAATCGTAAGATTCACAATACGTTTCAATTAACGATTCGGAAAATAGGTTTTCCGATTCGCGATTCGATTCCCGATTTGACAACCATGGAGAACAGGCTTGTTCAAATGTTATAGCTACAGTAGCAAAGTTATCAAAAATTGTAGAAGTTACAATTGATGGTCCAACCAAACCTCATCGACCTTTGATTCAATGGTTGAACAATTGGTTTTATTCAACATATTAAAAAACACATAATTATAACTATATTTCAAAATTATATTAAAATAATATTAAGTATTTTAAAAAATACAGAACTACATTTTAAGTTGGAATTATGTATTACATATTGCTAAAGGTATGCTTTTCACCAAATAAAAAATGTTAACGTGTGCACATAATCATATAGAAATAAAAACAGTTGAATCATGTGGTTCATAGATTTTAAAGTTTTTCACATGGTCTCTATACTACTGCCTTGGAATTTAGATGAACAAACCCTCTATACTGCAAGTCACAGTCAAACTAATCAAAGTTTTGATAACACTGTTCAATAGTCACATAGAAAACATTAAGTACCACGGTATTCATAATGTCAGACGAACAAGGAGATATTGACTGAGAAGACGAATGCCTCAAATGATACTCTGCAAGCCTCCATTCATTTCTTTCTTGACTAAGTTGAAAATGCAAAGATAGCATCTCATGTTCTAGTTTTGTGACTGTAGTCTCCAGTACGGCAATATTTGATAGGAGATCTTGAACCTGAAGAAAAGAGGCCGGGTCAAAATATCAAAACAAAAATTCCTACTACTAAACAGATCCATGGCAAAAGCCAGAATCTGCAAACATATAAATTAACAAACAATCTATATGCATATGTGGCTAGAGACTGGCGTACAATATTAATCTGACAGCCCCCTTCAGTGGAAGATTTGTGTATTCATCTGTACTTCTGAAATTTATTTTCCAGAATATTCAGAAAAACTTGATTTTCGATAAGTTGTAAATAATCCAAGGTGTCCTTTCTTAGTTTAAAAAACACTTACTGTTGCCCAGACTTTACAGTCATAGCCCTTCCAGGAGAAGCAGTATACTAAGCCTATAATATATCCCCTTGTACTAAATCTATAATTCTCAGTTTGCTAATCAACTATTGCATGCACTACAGTATGAAGCCATCTTCATTTTGCATAGCATGTTTTCACCTTTTGTTTTCATAGAAAAAAAACATTTCCTTAGAAACCTGTCTTATTCCTTGTCTTACAACCCCAAGTTAAAACACTTCTGCTTCTTGAGAAATTTCTTAATAAAAAATCTTCAATGCTAGCCAGAACTTTGTCAACCAGTTTCTCAAATTCAAGGCGCTCTCATTTAAATGCTCAACTTTCCAACCTGAATCAATCTGTAGATTAACCTTTTTCCTTCAGTTCAGACCATCAATTTTTTATCTTTTAAGATCCATTAGAGTATCATCCCACACAATTGGGCAGGCCTTCCAATCAGTTAAACATAAAGCACAAGCACAAATATGCAATACATCACTTCCACAAAGGAGGTTAAATAATTGGTCTCACTAAAATATAAAGCAGAATGAGAATAGAGCAACTCAAGCTTGCTTTGAAAGTATGTACTTGTGAATAGAGCATGCAAAAAGGGTCAAAAATACAACGTATAAATGATAAATAGAGTAAATTGCTCTCTTTCCCTTCTGGTGTATTTACGTTTACTACGTAGGCATCCCCTCTATTATAAAAACGTAGAGAGGTCCCTTGCATTTATTAAAACAAAGCACTACAAATAACTCCAAAATGCTGTCAAGCCTAACAAATTTGTTAATTGAGCCATTAGCACATGGATAATTTATGGTCCAAAAAGGGAAAGAACGCATTAACAGATTTTTTTAAAAAAAAATGCACACACAAGAGCTTACAATGCAATAGTACAGTGGATAGGAAAATAAAATGTTTCCTTTCTCTGTTTGGCATTGAGCAGAAGACAAGGTCCCCAATTACATACTGTAGATAAATTAGGAATGTTAGGATTTATGGTTCTGAATAAATTAGGGAGATAAAATCCTAGGATTAAGGAAAGGATTAATCAATCCCAAAGTCATGGGATTGACCTTCCTATTTTTTCTCTTATGTTTTTATGGGATTCTAGTTTCCTATGATTAAGGAATCTGATTCCCCTCTTTTCTATTTAAGTTGTACTACTCTGATGATATTGAATCAATCAATAAAGAAAATATTTCTACACATACAATTGAAACAATTCAGCAGAATTGAAAAGCAAATACAAACAAAGAAAACCAAAATACAAACAAAATTCAGTGGCTTGGAGCTTACCCTTGCAGATAAAGTCAAAATCATCATGAAGAAAGAACCAAAAATCCAATACCCAAATGATGGGAACTGCTGCAATGTCTAGAATATACAAATTTAGCTAGTAATGTGGAACTGTGGCAGAACTGCCACAAGTTGAGTCCTAAAGTAAATGGGTTAAATGATTTGACCTATGTATATCGTTGGCTAAATGGGTTAAACAGCTTTACCCATATAACCCGCTTTAACCGTATTAATTTAGCTGAATTGAAGAATCATTTGGGTGCTCAACCATTTGAATTGAAGGTTCACCTACACCAAATGAATGCAGTCTTCCCCTTTACTCAAAATATAAGGCTAAACAAGGATAGAAATGGTATTTGACCATAAAGCATCCATGAACAAAAGGCTCCGTTAACGAATTTTTTAGGCCTAACAGCATTTTCAATTTCGTTGTAGCTTTCATATATATATATATATATATATATATATATATATATATATACAAGAGAGTTTTGAGTAGGTTTTCATAATAAAAGAGGGGTTTATGTAATAAAAGCAAAATACAGGGGAGGGTGGAGTAATTTACTCTAATAAATAATCAAGTCCAGAACTTACACGAAACAAAGGCATCTGGAAGCATGTTGATGATTCTTTTCACAAATGCCTCATGATAGGAACAAACTGATAGGTACCAGAGAAATATGGACAGAAAATGGATAATAACGCTATTGTATTGATAAAACTCCGGCGGATATTAAGTTGGTATCAATACCAGGTATGCTGTAATCAGCTTCTAGGAATTCAAAGGGAACAGAAAAGAAGACAATGAGCAAATTAGAGAGTGCTCAATTCTCTCCCAGCCAAGCCAAAGTGCAGCCTACCTCTCCCTAGCCAAATCCTCTCAGATACACCCACCCTCTAACCGAATCACATGGGATCATCCTTCCCTCCACTACTACTGCCACATCAGCAGTTAGTTACAGCATTGTGGTTCCCTTTTCCTTACCCTCTCGGCCCACACCCATCCTATTTTGGGCTTTCTTTCTCACATAGACTTTAGTGACTTTAGGAGGAGCTCTATCCACACTCCGTGACAGGTTTTGCAGCAGATTGGCATACTCCGTGACAGACTTGTCTCCTTGCTTAGTGGCTGAGGTCTTGATTTTGATCTCATATACTTGAGCAGCATCTTGTGCCCTAGAGTATGTGCCACGAAAGAAGTCCCAAATCTCCTTTGCCGTAGCCAGAAACATACAAGTGTCACTGATCATGGGTTCCATGGAATCCCATAACCAAGACATTATCATGGAATCCTCTTCATCCCATGCTTCAAAAGTCGGATCACCCTTTTTCGGTCCTGTTCAAAGAAGATGGTCCAGTCTCCCTTTTCCCTTGAGATATGTGCGGATGAATTGGGACCACTTGAGGTAATTTTTCCAATTAAATCTATAGGAGGCTCAGATGTTCTGCAGTTCTCCAATTTTTTGGTTAGTGTTGGGCTCTTCGGTGGGTTTAGGGTTGTTGATAGTGAAGGTTTCTGTATCTGAGGCTGACATGGTGACAGGGAAAAAAGGATGACAGCAATGAGGGCTGAACTCACATAGGAAGAAAAACAGACCAGGGAAAAACAAGAACACGGCAATGAAGGTTGCAGGGTGTAGAAAATACACTAACACAGCAATGAAGGCCGAACGCAGCAATGAAGGTTGCAGGGTGACAGTGACGGCTGCTTGAAGATGAGGCAGAAACCCTAGGAACGAACCTAGAGCTCTGATACCATGTGAGAAAAACTGAATATCTTTCTTATTATTGATAATTCGTAATACACAGCATATATATAGAGGATTACATAGAGAAGGAAAAGGAAACTAAATCAATCCTAATCTGGAAATAATCTAAGTAAATCTCTCCAATTGGATCCCTTTATTTCAGGGATTGTAATCCTAAATAATCCCTTTATTCAGGGATTGTAATCCTAAAAATTTACAGAACAGGATTACATAATCCTAATTATTCACACTGCGACAATTTCATGAATGCTGTTCATGTTATCCTAGCAAGCATGTGACATAACATTTTGGTGGTAAAAACTAAAAAGGAACATACATGATGGGGGAGATGTGCTGGATCAGATAAATTGATGGCATTCCTCTCAATTACATTTTTGAGGAATGAATGCAGTTCTATCTCTTCTAGAAGCTGCTTTTGCAATTGTTGCACCTGTATAGAATTCAAATAGTCCATTAGGGAACGGCAACAGCAAGACAGCTGTGATATTTGGCTATACGAATCAGTCTAAGTTATATAAAGCAAAAGATAGATGTAAGTTGCCACCGTACTAGTCCTATGATGGTCAAAAGCTGAATGAAAACTGTAGTCCATAAACTCTAAAGGTGAAAGCTATCATACTGCATGTCTGCACCAATGCAAACTGTCTGTGTGTGTGTGTCTGTGAGAGAAAGAGAGAGAGAGAGAATTCAAGCCACTTTCAGTATAAAGCATGATTTCATGGTTCCTTGATTTCAGCCAGTAATAATAGAAAACAATAGTCTCTCAGTCTGCTCAAAATTAATCTATTTCCTATATATTCATTTTTAAGCCCACAATAAGCATGCACAAAGAAAGCTTACATCCTGTTCAAGTTGAAATCTGCAAAGAGCAGCATTTTTTCTCTGTACACATGGCACAATACTCCCCGTCTCTTCGCTAACATTGCTCACCTAAAGATTAAAAGAATCACCACATACATTTCGAATAAAAAATTCATTTGCAACAATAAAATTTTGAGAACTACCAATTAACTTTGTATCCATTGAATGGGAGAAAATTATGAAAACATTAAACCCCGGAGATAATGTTAGATTTAGAAACCACTTGGCTTTAAGTATAAGTAGATGTAATGAGAAGATGAGAACGGTCACAGAAAAAGCAGCTAGTTAGAATTGAAACCTGTTCTGGTTACTATTCTCTCAGTCCTTCCTTCTACAACATCATTAAAAAGGAAACCCCACCATTCAAATTACCTCTATGGATGAGTTACCAAGATGAAGCTCGTTCAGAACATCAAACTGAACTTCGGAACCACAGTAGCATGTGCCAGAATGTGGACATTTAGATGGTGAGCCACTTCTGTGTCAATAGAATAATGAAAGAGAGAGGCAAAGCATGGTGAAAAAGAAGAAATATATGCCTTCTGAAAAGTGAAAAGAACCAAATTGCACCCAAACCCCCCAAACCTACCCTTACCGTGTCAGAGCAGATGGCATGATCAAGGAGTCAAACATCCTGCGATCACAGCACTAGTCATTTAATAAGGCACATTCTTAAGTTCTCCGGAAACCTTGGCATCCAGTTCCAAAGTTATGCCCACGTGCAAAGAAGCATTAGAGATTTTACAGATTTGTTTCAGGCATCACACTTGCAGCCCTTTTGTATTTTATGCTCAGAAGCTTTATAAAAAGATTTGTCTTCAATAACCTCAGGATAGCTTAAAAGATGGGGTATGATGCAATGTAAAATTAGGTAAAGAACTGTAACACCTGTGACCAAGTAGTAAGGACAAACAAGGTCATGAATGCATAGCTACCAGTCATTTTCAACACAACCATACACATTTTATCATCACAATAATGCGCCTTATCAACTTTCTTTCCAACATAAATATCATCAACAAATCTGAAAAAGAAAAGGAAAAAATAAAAAAAAGAGGGGTGGAAAGTTTACTTTCCATGAAATTCAGAGCTAAGGAAAAGCAATGAATTCTTATGCTTTCAAAAGGTTTAAATATGGAATTTGCAAAGTACAAGCTGAAGGGGGGTTTCTTCATAAGTCCATAGCTATTAATAAAGTCAAAGATAAAAGGTGAGAAAAAGTGGGGTACCTCCCTGCCCCATTTCCTCGAGGAAGTCAAAGTTTCCAGTGTGAGTAAGCAGACGACAATTTGACATCTTTTGAAAGTAAAAGTGGTTTTTAACGCATGAATCTAAGAAAACACGAAGGGAGCTTTCACGAACCTCGTTCCGAAATTGAGAAAGCTAGGGGATTCTCGTGTTTTTTTTCAAAAGTGAGTGAGGGTGAACAGACACAGTGAGGGTGCATCAAGTGAGAAAATAGAAACGAAAAAGAGAATAGACCAGTGAGCATCGGAGTGAGATTCCAAACCATTCAGAAGCTTTAAGTATGATTCAAACCCAATATCTCGTGTTTGAAGGCTTCAACTTTCTGCGCCAATGGTGCATACGTGTACCCGAGCTTCAAAGATGCGTTAAACTCAAACAGCAAAGGTTCGAAGGCAACAACAACAAAAAAAAAAGCAGTTGGACTTCTATAATTTGACTAATCAGAGTAAAGAGGCAAGAATCTGGATGACTGCGACAATTTATCCTACTCCATGTTTTTATGTTGCTATACATTTTTTTTTTTCCAACAACAATTTTTTTTAATGTTCCAGTAAAGATTTTTTTGGCCTTAATTTAGAATTTTCCTCTCCAAATATATATATATATAAGGGACATATCAAGTAAGAGGAATGGTTTATTGTGAGAGTGAGAGGAGCAAATCTTGACCATTGGATCATCCATGTATGGTCAAGATTAAAACATAAAGTCATGTGACTTTTTTAAGTGGTCATGTAACTTTTAAGTAATATCTAATCCTGACCATACATGGATGATCCAATGGTCAATATTTGCTCCTCTCACTCTCACAATAAATCACTCCTCTCATTAAATATGTCCCCTATATATATATATATATACATATATATATATGTATATATATATATACATATATATATATGTATATATATATATATATATACATATATATATATATGTATATATATATATATATATACACCTTTGCAAATTTATGGATAAAATTGGTTCAATTTTCTACCATTAAATGCAGACTCAAATATTAGTCTAGGATAAAAGTTTGAGATGAAGTTTCAGGTTTATGGGCGTAAAGATGGACTGGTCATAACCTAATAAAAAAATGTGAAATTGGTTAGAGTATATTTAGACTGAAGTTTGAAATATCTTAAATCATGGACAAAAGTTTATCTTTTTGTTACTTTTGCTTAATTATAGTTTTGAATTTTCAAATTGCAATCCAAACATACACTTAAAAGCTTAAATAATTTTTTACCTAACTTGATTATTGATTGGCATGCCTAGGTCCGAACAACATTGAGTTTATAATTTTATTAAACACTTAGTTGCTATTTGATTTGGCCTATTTCATAAAAATAAAATAAAAACATTTGCTTGCTATTTGATTTGGCCTATTTAGCTCATTTCATTAAAAAAGTCAAATCATAATGTACTTGTAAATCTTTAGCTTTTATGTTAAAAAGAGTATTGTAGAAATAAAATAAAATAAAAAATATATGAAAGAACTCGCTTGTTGCCTAGCCTAGCTTGCATAAGGCAGGATTAGACTGACAATTTCTTGGCTTGAACCAATATTAACTCGGCTTGATTGAGTCCAAAATTAGCTTGACCCGAATTGACACTCATACTCATGTTGCATATATGTTTTTACATTATCTAATAGAATTAATCATCTAAATATATTAGATTGATGTAAAATGTGTGTCTTTAAGATAATTCAAAAAAGGATGTAGTTGGGAAGGGTTATCGCTTCATGCGTCTGACCGAACCTCATGGTATTAGTCTCTCATTTTTTAAGCGATGAGATATCCTAAAGGATGTAGCCTTAATTGATACACAAACTAACTCAAAAATACATTTATTGTTAAAAAAATAATTTTTGTTAATATCTGTAGAAATTGAAACTACATTTTTTTTACTAATTTGGTGTATAAGTAAAGCTCTTTCAATTTTTTATCTCTTAACAATATTTTAAAAAGCAGTTGAAGAATTGAATAAGAGAGTAATTTAAGGTTCAACCAATTTAATTCATAGTTCAACTAATATATATATATATAATAGGAGATCAATTAATAAGTTAAACCAGATGGTGCAGTGAACCAAAAATATGTGTTGTCATAAACTGAAATATTGAGAAAGCACAGGGAAAATTTGTTGAAACCAATTTCTTATAAAAAGGTTTAAGTTCTAATTTCTTAAAAGCTATAAGCTTTCCCTGTTAAGTTTTGAGGATAACAAAAATATTTATTTAGTTTGAACAAGTAAGTGTTTCGACAATAGTTTTAACAAATCGCTACTGGTTGTGCGTCCATTCTGCTCTACGCTTAAAGTTAACTCTTCGTCGTCAATATGCCTATAACTCTTCATGGGTCCAATGAATGTATTATATACTTTTACTATTGGTGCGCCCAATACTTGTATGCATATATCGTTACTTTTTATTAGTTCGTCAAGACGATCGTCGCAAAGCTCGGACTTAACTCACTCTTTCAAAGTTCAAGTTCAAGCTCGTCAAGTAAAATTTCAAAAATGAAGAAGCTCTCATTAAATGCTAGAAAAGAACTCCTCGACTCACGGCGACGAGAAGTCAACTAAGCCACTTTTGCCGACATTGTCTAACAACTACAAAGATGCGCAAATAAGAAACCGTCTGCAATCTTAGACAAATCGGGACTTTTGTTTTCATTGATTGGAAATCTCGAGAGAATAAAAGTCACCGTCGTAAAGAAGTTCAAGACTTTTCCGGTAGATGCATTTAATGCTACTCGAGCGGTAATAAATATTTCCGCTGGACGATCTAGCCCATGAAGTCTGCTTCAAATTTGTTCTTACTTATAAAAGAGAAGAAAGCACTTGAAGCGGTGAGATCTTTGTCAAGCATCCTTCAATTGTCTAAAAGCTTTATTTCCATATTCGTAAAAAGAAAAAGCCTTGAGATTTCTATTGTCTATTCTCATTTGTTAGTGAGTTTCAAACTCAAGCTTTCATCTACTTTCAATTATTCATCTTAAGCCTTGTAAGCCTCAAGAGGTCTGTGTGTAAAGAATACTTGTGAAATAGAACACGAAGAGGTTGAAAATACTTGTTACCTCGAAGAGGTGCATAATACTTGTAATCGTGAAAAAGATTAGTTGGAAAATCCTTCCAAGTTGAAGGACCGGACGTAGCTCTTGGTTGATAAGAGTGAACCAGGATAAATCTCGTGTGTAAGCTTCTCCTCTCTTCTAGTGTGCTTTATTATATTCACTAACCTCTGGGGTTTACCATTGTGTTTATTAACAAAGATCTTTTTATTTGGTTTTAGAACGTGTTAACCATTTTATTAAAAGTCTTTTCGAAACCCTTAGAGTCAATAGGACTAAGTGGTGTTGGTCCTAAGCTCTTTGCTTGTTAAAGCTGTCTCCTTCACGTGTTCTATTTTCTTTTGAAAAGGAAAATCTTTTATTAATCAAAAAGGGTTAAGAAACACAATTCAACCCCCTTCTTGTGTTTCACTTGGTTATTTCAATTGGTATCGAGAGCTCAAACCTCTTGGGTTGAGCATCTAACAAGGCTTGAGAGGAAAGATCCGATTACACCCTTTAATGGAGAAGCGAAGGATGTTTCAAGCGGTGAGCAGACCACCTCTATTCAATGGAAACGACTATGATTACTTTGGAAGAAAAGAATGATTGCCTTTTTGATGCCCAAAATATGGACATTTGGGACCTAGTTCAAAATGGATATCAAACACCACTGCTTATGAAGGACAGATCTCCTCGACCACAATGGACTAAGGACAACGAACTGCATCGCCTAACTCAAAAGCCAAACATTATCTTATGTGTGCCATCACCGGATCGGGAGCACGACAGTCCATAAATGAAACAGGAAATTTAAAGAGATATGGGATACTCGGCATTAGCACATGAAGGCTCATCTCAAGTCAAAGAATCAAAGATAAGCATGCTTTGGTTCACCGATATGAGCTCTTCAAAATGGGAGAGCATGAAAACATTGATCAAATGTTTGGGCGATTCCAAACAATAATCAATAGCTTGAGATCTCTCGGGAAAGAACTATGATAATCAAGATCATATCGAAAAATCCTAAGAAGTCTTTCCAGCAGGTGGAGACCTAAGGTTACGCCATACAGAAGCAAAGAATCTAGCTTCTCTTACCATGGAGGAACTATTGGGTTCTCTTAAAGTTCATGGAGCTGGAACTTCAAGAAGAGGAAAGCTCAAGAAAAGGGAAATCAATTGCCCTTAAAGCTCACAAAGGCGACGTCCAAAGCACTTAAAGTCGAAAAATCTTCAGAGGCAGTAGTCATCCGAGAAGATAATATATCCGGATAATGACGAATTATCTTTCATCTCTAGAAAGATACAAGCAATGTGGAAAAAGAAAGGAGGTATGCGGAGAAAGCACTTTGGACGAAGGTCACCAAAGGACAAAACAGAAACAAAAGATAAGAGTCCAATCATATGCTACGAATGCAAGAAGCTTAGGACACATTAAAGCGGAATGTCCTTCACTAAACAAGGAGAAAGAGAAAAGGAGATTCTTTCCAAAGAAGAAAAGAGGATTAATGGCCACACAGGAAGATCTTGATCTTTCAACTACGATGATGAAGAAGAAAGCGAGAAGAAGAAGCAAATCTATGTCTCACATGGCTAACAGAGTGTCGGAAGAAGAAGAAGATGAGGTAACTAATCAGTAATCTTGATCTTCGTAGAATGCATTTGATGAGTTGTTAAATAATTCATCTATTTTAGCGGTTGAATATAAATCCTTGAAAAGAAAGTTTTCAAAATTAACTAGAGAATATGGAAAAATGTTTTGAAAAACAAGAACTTGAAATTTATTGTGAAAAATTAAAAAGCGAAAATGCTCTTTTAAAAACATCTTGAGTCCAACACTTGAGATGAAGTTGATAAACTTCATAATGAGGTAAAGAGTTAAGGAGGACCTCAAGAATTTGTAAAAGCACCAACAACCTAAACATTTTACTCAAATATTCCACCCTCGTGACAAATCGATTGGGATATCAAGATCTTGATAAATAGTCTCTTCAAAAACTACTACTCAACCTAATTTCATTAAGAATGTTTGTAAAAAGAACGTTTACTCTTCCTCAATAGATTTTTTTAATAAAAGGTCAAAATATTATGGATCTCCAAGAGCTAACCAAAAAGGACCCAAAAGATATATGGGTACCTAAGGATATGATAATTCCTCTTCGGATGTGCTTAGCAACAAGAAAAAGACACTGTCATGGTACACGGATTGGTTGCTCACGGCACATGACGGGAGAAAGGTCTATGTTCCAAGACATCAAAACTAATAAAGGAGGGTCTCACGTTTGGAGGAAACCGAGAAAGGTAAAATAGTTGGAATAGGTAAGATTGGTAAGCATCCTTTTCCTCTATCGATAATGTTCTTCTAGTTGAAGGATTGAAACATAATGTGCTTAGCATTAGTCATTTTTGTGATAGTGGATCTATTGTTTCTTTCAATCAAGGAGAATGTATAGTTAAAATCTATGACGGATCCATACTCTTCACTGATAAAAGGCAAAACAATCTTTACAAAATTGACTTGGAAGATCTTTTCATCAAAATGTATCATGTCTAGTTTCCATAAAAGGAGAAACAGTTGGATATGGCACAAGAAGCTTGGTCATGCAAGTTTGAGATTAATCTCTAAACTAAATAAGCATAACCTCGTAAGAGGACTACCAAAGCTTGTGTACAAATCAGAGGTTCTTTGTGAAGCGTGTCAAAGGGAAACAAATCAAAAATTCTTTTGAGTCCAAAAACACTCGTTCCACCTCTAGACCACTAGAATTGTTACATCTTGATTTATTTGGTCCTACAAGAACTTCTTCACTAAATGGAAAGAAATATGGATTGGTCATAGTAGATGACTATACTAGATGGACATGGGTTATGTTTCTAGCTCACAAGGATGAGTCTTTCAAAGTCTTTTCTATATTACGTAAAAGAATTCAAATGAAAAAGGAATGTGTATCGACTCAATCCAAGTGATCATGGAGGAGAATTTGAGAATGAGAGCTTCCAATTGTTGCGGAAGAAAACGGTATTCATCACAACTTCTCTCGCCCCAGAACACCACAACAAAATGGTGTGGTAGAAAGAAAAAATAGATCTCTTCAAGAGATGGCTAGAACAATGCTCAATGACAACTCAATCTCCAAACACTCTGGTCAAGTCATAACCTTTGCGTGTTATATTCAAAATGTAATATATATTAGACCTATTTTAAACAAGACTCCAGATGAATTGTGGGAAAGACGAAAACCCAACATCTCTTACTTTCATTCTTTTGGTACATCCAATGCTTTATTTTGAATACTAAAGATTCTTTAGGAAAGTTTGATGCTAAGGTTGACTCTCGTATCTTCTTAGGATACTCGAGAAACATCTAAAGCATATAGAGTATATAACTCTCGCTCTCTAACTGTTGAAGAATCTGTTCATATTAAATTCAATGACAAAAAGCCCGACAATGACTTGTCGAGCTAGATGAGTCCTTTGCGAGTTAAACTTAAAAGACAAAGGAGAAGAATCGAAAACGACCCAAAACAAAGAAGCATTGGACGATGAAAGAAAAGAAGAAACAAGCGATGGTCAAAGATGTTGGCATTTCAAAACTTATCATCCGTAACACCAAATAATTGGTAATCCAGATGATAAAGTACGTACAAGATCTACCTTCGTAGAATACTCAAATGTAGCCTTCATCTCCTCGAAATGGAACCAAGAAAAATAGAAGAAGCACTTCTGAAGGACGAAGGATGGATCTTAGCCATGCAAGAAGAGCTAAATCAATTTAAAAGAAATGATGTTTGGGACGCGGTTCAAAAGCCTAAAGACAAGTCCATCATCGGTACAAAATGGATATTCAAAAACAAAGCGGGACGAAGATGGTAAGGTTGTGAGAAACAAAGCAAGGTTGGTAGCCCAAGGTTACTCACAACAAGAAGGTATTGATTTCACCGAAACTTTTTGCTCCCGTAGCTAGACTAGAAGCCATACGCATTTTACTTTCATTTGCGTCATCATAGCATGAGACTATATCAAATGGACGTAAAAGTGCATTTCTAAATGGTATAATCAATGAAGAAGTTTTCGTTAAACAACCACTTTGGTTTCGAGGATGAAAATTTCCCGAGCATGTTTTCAAATTAAAAAAGGCCTTGTACGGGTTTAAAACAAGCTCCTCGAGCCTGGTATGAAAGGTTAAGCACCTTTTTAATAGAAAACGGTTTCTCTAGAGGAAAAGTTGACACTACTCTTTTCGAAAAGACAAAAACTCGAAATTCATTTTTAGTTCAAATTTATGTTGATGATATTATCTTTGGAGCTACCGATGAATCTCTTTGCAAGGATTTTTCCAATCGATTCGAAGGAATTCGAAATGAGCTTAATGGGAGAATTAAAATTCTTTACGGGTTTGCAAGTGAAGCAAACATTGGACGAAATCTACATTCATCGGACCAAATATACAAATGAACTTCAAGAAATTCAAATTGGGCGATTGCAAAACAATGAGCACACCAATGCATCCATCATCCACACTAAGATTGGGACGATAAGGATAAAAAGGTGGACGAAAAGGTATACAGAGGTATGATCGGATCACTCTTATATCTCCGCTGCGTCAGACACGATATAATGTTTAGTGTGTGTCTTTGTGCACGCTTTCAATCGATCCTAGAGAGTCACACTTAATTCTTGTAAAAGAATATTCAGATACTGAAAGGAACTACTAATCGGGCTTGGTATTTAAGAAATCTCATGAGTCTGCAGTTAGTTGGTTTTTGTGATGCCGACTATACGGGAGATAGAATCGAAAGGAAAAGTACAAGTGGAGGTTGTCACTTCATTGGAGGAAATCTAGTATCATGGTCCAAGAGACAAAGCACAATTGCTCTATCAATAAATGTCGAATATGTCTCTCGCGTCCAATTGTTGCTCTCAACTACTGCGGATCAAACATCAATTAGAAGACTACAACATCTTCAAAGTAAGATTCCTTTACTATGTGATAATCGCCGCAATTAACTTATCAAAAATCCCATACTACACTCAAGGGCAAAACACATTGAAATCAAACATCACTTTATAAGAGACTATATTCAAAAAGGTGTGTTTGATATTCAATATGTGAATACTGAGATCATCAATGGGCGAGATATTTTCACAAAACCCTCCTCTCGGAGGATAGATTCACTCTTATTCGAAAACATCTAAGTATGCATTTTGTAAAGAATTAATATTTCTTGCGTCCATTGAAAATCTGCGTCCAAAATGCTTTGTACTTGATAAATGGTGTGGTAAATTTCTTGATAAGACATAAATCATTTGCATTTATCTTGTTTGAAACTTTTCAAATTTCCCACTGAGTCGGTTTTGAAAGGTCACGAAAGTAACTTTTTATGCGGACGTGACGATTGCTTTTAATACACATTTATTGTGTTTGTTTTATTTTTAAAAAAAAAACGATTCGTTTTCTCTCAAGAAACCTTCGATTGTAGAAACCTACCTTCTTCTATAAATATTTTCCTTCTTTACAAGATCAAATTTTTACGCTTTCAAACATTGAAAGAAAACAATAAGTAAAAGAACCTTAGCAAATTCTCTCTCTCTTTCAAATTTCTTTAACCCCTAAGAAATGGCCTGAGGAAAGACCCTTGATGTTGAAAGAAGCCGAGGTATCGCTTGAATACTCGTTCCAAACTTCCATTTTAGCGGAATGTGGAATAGATATCAAAGATTGTCTCGTCGGTCTTGGATGGGATAGTTACTTAGAGAACCCAGGTGGAGGTGTATCCGGATTTGGTGAAATGTTCGAAAAATGCATCCGTGTACACCCAGAGGTCGTGGGATGTGTTTTGGGAAACCCGTTGTGGTTTCGAAGGTAACCATCTCCAACGCCACCCAATGTTGGTTGGAAGGAGCCACCATCACTCGATTGGGAAAAAGCATTTGGGAACCGATGTCTTTGTTCTTGACACCTTACTAAAGGAGTCATCCACGGGAAGATAAGCGCCTCCAAGATGAATGACAAGGCAAGAGTTTTGCATCAACTTCTAAACAAGGCAATACTCCACAAAGCGGGGTCCAAAGACTCGCCTCTACAGTTCATGCCTTACACTCGTGTCATCGTCGATGTGTCAACAATTCAATCTCCCTTCTCTCGCTTTTTAAGAACTTCAAGAGAAGTGTACAAGGAAAAGGGAAGAAGACCACCATCTCCTATGGTGTTCTCTTAACCAAGATCTTCAGAGATCAAGGCATCTTTAGTCCCCATGAGACTAAAGATGTTGAAGAGAAGAAGAAGATTTTTGGGCGGATCCAAGAGCAACAAATCTTTGGACGAAGCAATCTTCTAAGGATGAAACTTCAAAGCGTCCCAAGATTTTCTAGACCGAGAAAGAGCCTCTTATTCTTTCAAAGGCGAGAGTCCAAAGAAGAAATCACCGTCCGTCCAAGCCCTTCCCAAGCGGAGACTCATAATGGAGCGATGACTCAAGATGACCAACCCATCGCTAAAGGGATGAAGGTTGCGTCCATTGCGAGCATCCCAAAAGGAACCCGGACGAAGCTACCCATCACAAGGAAACCCTCTTCCAAGCTTAGCGTCATTCCTAAGGAACCTCTTCCTACCATTCCTCTTCCTCCACTTTACCCTCTTCTCAAACAGAACCCACAAACTTCCTTCCCAACCTCTCAAATAACTTCCTCTCCTTAAACACCGAACCTTTTTCTTCTCAAACTCACATATTACCTTCCCAATCTCCTTCACCTTCCCCCTCTCAAAAGACCTTCTACAACTCCTCTCATCTTAATCTTTTCTCTCGTGGGAGTTTCCCTCACATTATCCTCTTTGGGAATCCAAGGACTCTTCTCTCTCACTCACATGACAAAGACGCTCCCGGTCTTTGTGATGGTTACTCAACAAAAGTCCACATCTTCCCTAGTGACCTATCCTTCAAACTGTCACCTTGGAAGAAATGGGACAATGTTGCAGTCCCTTATGACACCATCCTTGTCGTGTCATTAAGGGAGTCTTCTGTTGAAGAATTTGAGATTTGTACCCCCTTCCGATCATCTCCTCTCAACGCCATCAAGATTCAGTAGGATCGGGTTTGTCCAAGGTTGCCAATGGTGGATTTAAATAAAAACAAAGACTTGAAAAAGTACATGAAGCCAAGCCACCTTTCCCAAGCCTATCATCTTTAAGCCAAACTTTGGGAGCTTACGTTCCACGATGTTGATGTTGAATTCTTATGGCATGTTTCGATTAAAGGAGAAGTCATGGAGAACGAGGCTAAGACCTTCCGGGAAAAGCACATTTGGGAGTGTGAGCAACAAGCGTCTTCTTCGAGGACTAAGTGATGAAGATAAGGAAGATATCATAATCGGTGCCGAGCTTCCAAGTGTTTTCGTTCTATCTATATGGTAGATGATCTTTTTGACCGCCTCAACTCGCCATTGCCAACAATCTTCTCTTGTCCAAGCTATGTCTCTGGACCTCCGTTCGACAACATAGGCGAGGCCTTATCACGGATCAAATGTTTGGTTACCGGAGAACCTCTCTCTTCCTTGGGATGTTGACCTTCCTACGTGCCTGAAGACGGTTGAGTCTGTTGTGCAAGAAATGGATGTGACCCCTCCTCGCTTCCACCACTGGTTAGCTATTGTGGAACCACAACCTCTCGCCGACCTTCTCACCCAAGTGCCCCAGCCTTTCGAGCCTATGTGAATAATCAAATGGACGTAATGTACAAGAGAGTTGAAGACCTCCTCAAGTCTCTTTTGTCAACAAGGGCCACCTCCTCCTCCTCCACCTTCCTCCTCTTGATTTTATTTTATTTTATTTTATTTTATTTTCTTTTAGCCAAAATTTTTCCGAAAGCTGATGTTTTTCCTTCTTTTTGTCTCGATGACAAAGGGGGGAGAATAATGGGAATTTGATTTGTTTTAAATAAATTTATTTTATAATTTATCTTGATTCAATGAAACTATGTTTTTCTCTCATCGGTTGTTTCATTATCCTTGTCTCGGTTGATACATTGCCTTTGTGTTGCCTGTGTAGGATATGATCTAATTTTTTAGCATGGTTTATTTCTTTTCAAAAGTATTGTCTCTGTTAAACTCTTTCTCAAGAACTAAACTTCGATACAAAGATAATATTACTTGCTCTTGAAACTTGTTTCGTTAAAATAAATTTCATGTACCACGTCCAATCGACTCTGCGTCCAACCGACTTGGAGTCCGTCCCTTAGAAATGTTTTTCTTAGGGGAGCAATTTTGTTTTAAAAGGAATCTGTGTTCAACCAAATTAATAGTTTTTGTCATCATCAAAAAGGGGAGATTGTTGAAACCAATTTCTTATAAAAAGGTTTAAGTTCTAATTTCTTAAAAGCTATAAGCTTTCCTGTTAAGTTTTGAGGATAACAAAAATATTTATTTAGTTTGAACAAGTAAGTGTTTCGACAATAGTTTTAACAAATCGCCATCTTGCGGTTGTGCGTCCATTCGCTTCTACGCTTAAAGTTAACTCTTCGTGCGTCCAATATGCTATAACTCTTCATGGGTCCAATGAATGTATTATATACTTTTACTATTGGTGCGTCCAATACTTGTATGCATATATCTTTGTTACTTTTTATTAGTTCGTCCAAGACGATCATCTGCCAAAGCTCGGACTTAACTCACTCTTTCAAAGTTCAAGTTCAAGCTCTCGTCCAAGTAAAATTTCAAAAATGAAGAACTGTTCCTCATTAAATGCTAGAAAAGAACTCGGCTTGACTCACGGCTTACAGAAGAAGTCAACTAAGCCACTTTCTTCGACATTGTCTAACAACTACAAAGATGCGCAAATAAGAAACCGTCTAATCTTAGACAAATCAGACTTTTGTTTTCATTGATTGGAAATCTCGAGAGAATAAAAGTCACCGTCGTAAGAAGTTCAAAGACTTTTCCAAGTAGATGCATTTAATGCTACTCGGAACGGTAATAAATATTTCCGTTGGGACGATCTAACTCATGAAGTCTCGCTCAAATTTGTTCTTACTTATAAAAGAGAAGCAGCACTTGAAGCAGTGAGATCTTTTTGCGAAGCATCCTTCAATTGTCTAAAAAGCTTTATTTCCATATTCGTGTAAAAGAAAAAGCCTTGAGATTTCTATTGTCTATTCTCATTTGTTAGTGAGTTTCAAACTCAAGCTTTCATCTACTTTCAATTATTCATCTTAAGCCTTGTAAGCCTCGAAGAGGTTTGTGTAAAAGAATACTTGTGAAATAGAACTGAAGAGGTTGAAAATACTTGTTACCTGAAGAGGTGCATAATACTTGTAATCGTGAAAAAGATTAGTTGGAAAATCCTTCTGGTTGAAGGGACTGGACGTAGCTCTTGGTTGATAAGAGTGAACCAGGATAAATCTCGTGTGTAAGCTTCTCCTCTCTTCTAGTGTGCTTTATTATATTCACTAACCTCTGGGGTTTACCATTGTGTTTATTAACAAAGATCTTTTTATTTGGTTTTAGAACGTGTTAACCATTTTATTAAAAGTCTTTTCGAAACCCTTAGAGTCCAATAGGACTAAGTGGTGTTGGTCCTAAGCTCTTTGCTTGTTAAACTGTCTCCTTCGCTGTGTTCTATTTTCTTTTGAAAAGGAAAATCTTTTATTAATCAAAAAGGGTTAAGAAACACAATTCAACCCCCCTTCTTGTGTTTCACTTGGTTATTTCAAAATTGAGAATGCATTAAACTTGCATAGACATATGGTGCTGGTGGCACATGAACAGTGCAACTTGAACACAATAAAGGCCTTCAAAGACGTTGCGTACTACACTTCTGGAGACATTTTTTTTGTCAAACACATGGCAAGATAACAAAACTGATTAAATTTCAGAGGTAACAAAGCAACTAATATAAACCAATTAAAATATGTGAAGGTAAAAAGAGGTTAACTTCTTTTGAGTACGAGCCTGTATCAGGTTGTGTCGTTCAGCTTGCCGGCATTTGATGCTTGCTGATGGAGCGTTGTTCAGTTCTTCGTCGGCCATGGATGATTGCCCCGTTGGAGTTGCTGCTTGCTGGAGCGCTGTGGAGTTGCCAGCTGAGGCGTCATGGAGCCATCTGCCGTCGTGGAGGTGGAGCCTCGCCGCCGCTACTTCGTAGAAGAGAGATTGTGTCCCAAAGTCTCATCCTCGCAACTCAAAAGTAACGACAACTTCAAATATTTTTCCTAAAAAAAGATCCATTGTTGAACCAGCTAGTTCCCGATTCATCTGCTTTTGCCGGTTTAATCGGTTTTTAGCCATTTTACATGGTTTAACTGCTTCAGCAGTTTTGTAGTTCAACCAAAACTTTCAAAGTTATCGGTCCGGACTATTTTTAAAACTCCGGTAATTATTGATGTATTATTTTATGAGTTATATTAGTTGATTTATTATTAGTATAAATAAACTTACGCTATCATTTTATTATGTGTTATTACATTATTTAAGGAGTTTGATTATAACAATAATTATTTAAGAAGTTGAACTCATTTAATAATATGATAACACATAAATTGGATGATAGTATAACGAAAAATTTATTTACATAATTATCCAATCATATGTTAACACTTATTTAAAGAGTTTGATTATAACAACAACTACTTAAGAAGTCATACCCATTAAATGATATTAAAAAATTTGATGATAATTTAAAAAAATTATAGAGTTTAATTTTAATGTACTATCATTGTAAAAAAATTTATAATATCATCTAATAATGTGTTGGGAGATCATTAAAAGATTTTGATTTCTTGAGTAATTGTTGTGATAGTCAATTTTTTTTAGTAATTTAACAATACATTATTAGATGATAATGTAAAAAAAAAAATTTACACTAATAGTAGACCAAAATTATATGCATAAAAATTAAATCCTTTTTTTATTTAACACATTAGCTTTAAGATAATATTTCTTTATATGAACATCATTATACATCATTAGATTTAAATTTAACTCAAAAGTGTCACATTAAAATTGTTTCGTGCAATTCAATTGTTTTACTATGTCTTAAGAATTGTCTTAACTGTAGTTACTTGTACTTAAATGTTATTTTTTAAAATGTTAAATTAAATTTGAATCAAATAAAAAAAAATTTGCATGTGTCATAATAATGAGATTGCAATTTATGGCTCGACATTTGTCGTGCAAGTTTGCACTACTGTAATAAAATATGTATGTTCACCATAAGCTCAACCATGAAAAGATACCAATGTGACATTTCATAAATTTATAGATAATTTCGTAGTGCATTATGTCCAATTTGATTTAGATTTTAGAATAATAGGGGGATAGGATTAGAAAGTTTCTTTCGCATAAAGTTTGGAATATAAATGGTCATTTCTTACAAAACACTTACTTCATCAAATGAGCAGATAATCATTTCCTCCAAATTTTAATTGACGATCATTCCATTCCGTACAAATGATTGCAATTATTTTTACATTTTTTTAAAAGTAAAATATTATATTTGTCAAAAAAAAAAGTAAAATATTATTTGTCGTCGCCGTTGACATATTCAAAAGCATATGAATTATAAGAATTACGGGCTAAGTTAATTTATATATATCTCTCCTAAAAAAATGACGAGGTACTTTTGAAAATTAAATTTGAATAATATAGACAAATTTATATTCTAACTATATTAAAAAAAAATTCTATTATAAGTGCATTTTATGATTTGAGTTGAATCTTGTTAATTCCTAAATTTGTCTTAGTCATTTTTAAAAATTAAAAAATATATAGTTTATAGAGATTTTTATTGTTTGATATCTATTATTAAACCCTAAGCCCAATTTCTTAAAATATAATAAGAAAGAATATATAAAAGGAAACAAATTTGAATTCAAGTATCACAATTAATGACCCATCAAATGGTGTTTTAGAGTATAAATAATAAATTGATCTGCAAATTGACCCTAATTGATTCTAATTAAGGATTCATGAAGATATTGATTATGATTATGCATAAATGATGAAGCATTCAAAGTTAAATATTTGGGTAATTTGATATTGATTAGTTGCAATTTAAAAGTTCATTAATAATGAAGATTTTGGGAAGATATAAATTAAATATTTACAATTTAATTATGGTAATTTTAGATAAAAATCAATAGAGATTGATGTTGAATGATTGAAAAAAATTCAATTTATGCTTTAATTAAGGATTGTGATATTTATCTCTTTTGGTTATAAATTATCAAAAGCTTTAAGAGACACATATTGAAAGAAAATAGAGAATAAAAGAGTCACTCCCAACTCTAGAAACACCTTGGCCAAGAAACAAGTTACATTTCTCTTTAATTTGATTTAGCTTCCTTTGCAACCGATTCCTCTTTACTTGCTTTATCCGTTCAACACTTTGTCTATTATACATTTAGCACTTATACATTTTTTTTTTAATTTCCTTTGATTCTAGTGATTGTTTCACGTGACAATGAGCATTTTATTTTATTTTTAATTACTATTTTATTAGTTGTTTCATTTGACACTTCTCAGTACTAATATTTCTTACTTTGTATATATCTTTTTTTTTGTCACTTGAAGATTTTGCTTTTGCTTATTATTTATTTTGAATCAATCCTTTTGTTTATTTAAATGTTTAATCCTTCTTAGTCATGATTAAGATTCCGACGAGGGAATAATCAAAATTAGTTGTGACGGCGAAGACATTTTGACTTTCTTCAAAGGAAGAGAAAGTTTTAGTTTTAACAAGAATGCTGGCGGAGCTTTAAAAATCTCCAATAAAATTCTTATTCCATTATTGATTTTCCTTTATTTAATCTTTTTTTTTTGCATATGATGTATGGTTTAACTCTTATATGCATTAATTCAATCCAAATATCTTTGCATCCATCCCTCAATTAAAACAATTAAAACTAGCTGACGACGAAAAAATTAAAAGAAGTTGGGGGTACCGATTAATTGTACTATTCCCAATACTCTTAAGGTTATTACTATTAGATTTTATTAGGAGCGTTGATAAGGCCTAATTTTCACAATTAAAATACTTTCATTAAAAACAAAATAAATAAATATAAACAAAATCATATAGCCCAAAATAAAAAACAAATTAGAAAAAGGAAGAAAGATAAAAATACTTATGATTGGATTAGTATTTATTATTTTATAATTACATGTTACGCTAAAATCGCACTTAAGGGCAAGTGCACCCTATTGCACAAGTAATAAAAGATTATTTGGGACTCCAAGTATCGAACCCACAAGGATTGTTGGCAATTACTAAATTAATTAACCTCTTATGTTATCTAGACAATGAAATTTGAATGAGAAATGAGAAATTATCAAGCAATTAGGAGAAAGTGAGGAAATCAAAGATTATCAAGTAAAAATTCAATTATAGAAAGCCTAGGTTGTTTGATTTTACTTATGTCAATACTTATAATATTACTCAATTTCTCAATAATATGTGTTTCGATTGATTGTCATTCACATATTCTAATGCTATTAATACCCAATGGTCATGCAATATTAATATTCTTTTTCTCAATCTGAAACCCCCAAAGGTCATGCAAGGCAAACAGTTAAGAAAAGCACGAAGAATCATCAGATTTGTTAATTAACTAACTAATTGAAAACAACATATTGAGTTTGGTCCATAAAACCCCAAATCCGATTAATTCTAGAGTTCTGTTAACTAATTGTGGTACGGTCGCCAGACAATCAATTAACTTTTTAAAGGGTGCGCAATCCTTATTGGAAAACAAAGCGTTAGGAAAAATCCAATCAATTGAGAAAACACAAAATTATTTTAAAATTACGAAAACATTATAAGAATTTGAACAAAAAATTCACCATAACCCTAGTTATGGGTTTAGCTACGCATAGTCAAAGAAAACAAAGCATAAACCAAAACCAAATTCAAATTCATAAAAGAATAATAGAAAAATTAAAAATCGGAAACCCCCTTACTGTGAAACAGGTCCTTCACGAACAATTGCGAATACGGTCCTTCGCTTAACAGTCTCAAAAACCTCCAAAGCTCCGCTACAATTCTCTAATCAAGCAAAAGCCTATAGCTACTTTCTTTCTCTAAATGCCGGATACCTCTTTCTTTTTGTGCAGCATCTGTGTAGCCTCTTCTCTCCTCATTTTTCTTTTATGGCTGCTACTCTTCCTATTTATAATAATTTTAGTGGGCCAACAACTCTAGCAGACTTTTCTTTTAGGGTTTCCTAATTGTGCACAAATTCATTTAATGTGTAACTCTTGGGTAACAAGGAAAGTAGATTTCTTTCCCTCTTTGAGTATTCCTAATTAATGTGAGATAAGAAGAAAAATCTTCCAAGAATATAAAAGTGATTCAAAATAGGAAACTTTCATTGCTGAATTGATGATATCTTTGTAGGATATTGTCAAAATCTTTCATAATTTGGTTGATGATATATTCATAAAATCTTGGAAAAATCAGTCATAACTAGGTTGCTGATATCTTTATATCTTTCTCAATATTGCTTCTATTTTAACACTTTAAAGCCTGATTCTCATAAATCTTCAACCTGCAATATTCAAAAGAAATTGGGTAAGTTTCCCTTATAAAATTTTCAAATAAATACTAAATTAAACCCAACTTCTGGGCATTTAAGTATATAAAATGACAATTTATCATTACAATAAGTTATAAATTGCAGCCAAATTTTGAAATGGGATGGAAAATGGGAATTTCTAATAGGCAAAGAAATTCGAGCATGAAGGGTTAAAAATAAAGAATTCTTTCTTTATTTGGTACAGTGGCACAAAGTTTGAACCTATGACCTCCTGCAAACTATCTAAATCCTTAATTATTAGTTCACTTCTAGTGGCTTAAATTAAAAAAAAAAAGTCTTCAACCTTAGAAGTCCACATATTTTATAATTGTAGTAAGCATGTAGCAAATGTGTTATGACCTAGGTATAGTCTAATAATAATTGATAGTAGACAGTATGATCTAAGCATAGATTCTTTATCATTTAATACGGTGCAAAAATAAGAAAAAATCAACATTTTCCTAACATCTCTATACTACAACTAGAGTTATTTATTGGCATCATTTGTAGAAAATCCTTCTAGATAAATATTATTCACATACATTATTAATCCCTCATATTTAGTATCTTACCTCCTTTTTATGCTTCATTGATTAGACTTAAGTCACATTTTATAGATATGGGTTCTATTTGTGCTTAATTGCATTTTTCATTATTAATTAAATTTTACATTGTCTCTGTATTTTGGACATATATTGAGTTATAGACATATAATAACCATGAATCTTACCTTGTAGGAAATATAAAAGGGATCTATACAACTTTACTGAAGAGCTCAAGATCTGAATCAGGTGTCTAGTAGGCCATATTGTGCCTGAAAGTTAGAGTAAAGGTCCTGTTGCTAAATCCTGACCTGCATATAGTAAATTAGTTATAGCTTTAGATGTAGATGTCAATTAAATCTAAAATTGATTCCAATTGAAAGCTAAAATGTAAATCTTCAACTTTCATGAAGATTACTTTTCGAAACTACATCGTTTTGATAGTGTTTTTCTCACGTGAAGTTAGTTGATGTTTCAGATACTTCTTTAGATAGATTTTGGCATAACTTCCTCATCTTAAGCCCATATTAGGCAAATGAGATGGCCAATTAAAGCTAATATGAAGGATATTAGTCATAATCTAGTGGAAAACTTGTAAATTAAGTTTTATGGTCAATTTTTAGGAGGGAAAGACAGAGAACGAAATGACACTTTTCATTCATTCACTTTGTAGACTTTTGAGCTTTTTTTCTCTAGCTTTTCTCTCTTCCTTTACAACTTTTCTTGGATTGCAGTCATGGAAGGCTAATTTTGAGTTCAATCCAATATCCTTGAAGAGTTCTGATTTAATCTTGAGACTTTCTATTGAAATTTGAAATTGATGTTTAATTGCATTTTCTCTTCTTCTTTGATTCTAATCTTGAATGAACTTTTTAAGATCTTTATTTGTATGTTCTTGATTACGAATTGTGATGTTATTGTGATTGATTAATCTCAGTTTCATCACTTGGATTAAAAAGATTAGGTGTACAAATTTACCACTTAGACTAATAGGATTCTTAAATTTAAATTAGCATCTATTATTATAAATTGTGCGATTGCAAGTTTATGTATCTTTTATTAGTTAAATTTTAGATGATCATCTAGTAGTGAATGCTAGATCTAATGCAGATATCTCTGCTAGATCTAGGTTAACCAATCAATTAAAGTCAATTGCATGTTTAGTGGTCAATGATAGATCAATTGAATTTTTTTATGGATCATTGGATTGATTGTTCTCTAATTTGAATTCTATTAATTCAATTTATGTGTCTACATTCTGAATATATCAATCCCCTCCAATTTTCGTCTTAAATTTATCAAATCATATCTAGATCTTAAGGAGAAGACTTGGTTCAATCATCATTACTATAAATCTTGAAATGACTCAATTCTTATAATTTGATTGAGCTCAACACTCATATCACCTTCTCATTAGTCATCCAACCAGTGCTTTTCAAGATTTTCCATTAAGAGTATTCAATTTTGGAAAAATAAACTTTGGTGTTTCATTAACAATCCAATCATTCATGGCATCAGTCTCTTCAGCCACAATGTCATTCTTTGTACCCAACTGAAAATGCTGCAATTGCAAATTATAATGAACAAATGCGACATTAATCAATCATTGCTACTCAATATGATTTTCTTCTATTAGTGAGTAGCCTTTTAGCCAAACTTATTGATTTCCTAGAAACACTCACAATTTTGGCTCAAAATTTGAAGAGCAAATTTCTACAACTCTGGATGTTGCTGCCTATACTTAGACTATCAGAGGTCTCCAATCAAATCCAACATGTTAAGTTTCACACTATATTTTATGATCACAATGAGAAGTGAAGAGCTTCCTTACTTGGAGGTACTGTGGTTCTTTGGTTGAAAGTGATACCTTTTTTAAATACACCTTTAGAGGTTAGCATGTTTATACTAATTAAGTTGTCTTGATATTGAATCTCAGTCTAGTAATATTGTAACATATGGACAATAAACATATACGGCCAAATGCCACCTCAACATCAACAAGGACAACACTTAAATATAATAGACTTAAATTTAAATAATAGGCAGAAGCATTAAGAGGGCTACACAGATAAGTATTCAAGATCTCATCAATCACTTGCCAAAAAGGCACGTATTGTGATTTCGTTTTATTAAATTCCTTTTTGATTGTCTCCTTCACCTCATCCATGGTTTCATAAATGTACCTTACTGTTGGTTGGTTTAAGTGAGACACTGATAAAAAAAGAACCCAAATTAGTGGTATAGTTGCTTTCAAGATAATTTCAGCTCCAGTCCAAAAAGAATGATCTCCCATCAAATCAGCTTCCTTTTTTCCCCTCCATTTTGGAAGCCCCAAATGACATGTTATAGTTTGATGAAGCAAATATATCTAACAATTTCTGCTTTCTCAATACAATATTCTCTAGAGTCATCAACTACATGACTGCCTTTATTTTATAGGGCTTGATCAAGGATTGACCATATATATGCTTATTCAAAATCCGCATAACCATTGCATGGCCATGAATAAACTTTGTAATAGCCTTAGCTTTGTCTAATACCCCCTTAGTAAAACCCATCATCCCAACTCATTATTCCAACTTTCTCCAGAATGAGTTCAATGCAATGAGATGCACTTATAGTCCAGAACACACTTCTGCACCTTTCCATAAAACGCTGGCTAATAACCCATTCCCAGCCCAAGGAAGAACATGGTATAGTTTGAACTGCATTTTCAGCCTCAACTGCCTCCATAATTTCATTCAACATCAATTATAAAGCATTAGCTCTCATAAAAAATTATATATATAAAGCATTAGCATTATAAATTATAGGGGGAGCTCTATATGACCGAAGACATATCAATCCTATGGGCAATCCACTAGAAACTTGACCAGGCTTTGACCTTTTCCATCATTCCATACATCCAACAAGAAGTTACATCCTATGTTTGCCCATTAGTACCTTATCTTCTCTATGTACTCTTGCATCTCTTTAACTTCATCTTGAAGGGTCCAACTTTTCAACTTATCATAATTAGGAATCTTACATTCTGTCTAACCATGTTGAAGGCTAGTATTAATCATCATTTTGAAGTAAGAAGAATTTACAGCACTTAAATATATACCAATTTTATAAAATAGTCGACCAATAATGTCTTGAAAAGATTATATTTTCAACATTTATAACTGTTTGTGAATCCACACTTCCATTTAGAATAGAAACACTTTTTGTCAAACAATCATCTGATATAGACTTAATCTTTTTAGGCCCTTCACGATGATGTTTAACAATTTGAGTAATCTTTTCAAGTTGTCTAAGCAATAATACAATAACTACGATAAATTTTTAATTATTTCAATTGCTTTAATTGTTAAAAGAGTAAACACTCATTTTTGCCCTCTAAACATATACTCGAATCACATTAGTTTTTCGTTTGTAAGTGACATAAAATTAGTCTTTCAATAATAATTAATGCTATCAAATTTTTCCGAACATCACGATCCGTGAAGAGAACATTATGGTTTTTCCTATATGGCATTTTTTGGCATCATGGTGGCCAAATCGAATGTGTAGATGTCCTACGTGAACTAATGCACATATATTTTTTTATGAGTAAACTAACATTTTGGTCCTCCAAAAATATAGGTAACATCACTTTGACCCTCAATTTATAGGTGACATCAAAATAATGCGTTAATGGTTATTTCATTAATCACTTTGGTCCAAACACCATTTTATGGGTGATACTTTCATGCCCTTGTTAAAAGATAAAATAACTACAGAAAGTTATAACTTACAAATTTTTGTTATTGGTCACTCGGTATCTTGAACATGAATTTGATGATACATTGGGTGACTCGAATTTGGTGTACAAGATCATGGGGTTTCAATGTTTTAAAATGAATAGGATTGTGCTTGAATGGCAAAAAATTGAAACTTTAGGCGACCATATGTTGTTTATAGGGGAAATTCTTCTCTCCATGTAGGCATATGTAGGGCTATCAAAAGGACTAGCTCATTTAAACCCGCCTACGACTAACCACAGGTTAAACAGAGCATGTCAAAACTGTTCGCTTTTAAACGTATTGCAAATCAGTCAGCTTAATTAGCCTTGCATCAACTCGCAGGCCTAAACGGGTCGAGCGAAATTGATTTTTTCTTTTACATGTAAATTTTGAAAAAAAAATTAAACTTAATAATTTCAAATCAAATATTACATTACATTACATAGACATAGTATTAAATAATTTCATCTCATTCAAAGGGTTAAAGGATAATTCAAACAAATAAATAACATAAATTTATGGAGTGAGATGTATGTGTTTGTATATGGGGTGTGCTACTGCTAGCCTATAAAGTACATGCATTTTGAAATTTTGCTTGAGAAAATGATATTTAATTAACTTTTAAATTAATTTTATTTTGTATAAACAAATTGAAAATTGAAATAATTAAAATTAAAATATGCAGGAAGCCCGCGAGTTAGCCTGTTTAACTCGCAGGTTAAACGGGTCAATCTAAAATTACTTGCGTTTTGACGGGTTACTAATTTTGAAGGTTGATTCGCATAATTTATGAGAGTAAACAGGTTAGCTAGATAAGTTTGACCCGTTTTGACAGCCCTAGGCATATGGAAACCAAATGACAACTTGCAATTTACATAAGACATCCACACAACTAACTTGGGTATTACGTAGAAAGAAAACTTGCCACCTAGGACATTCAATAACGGCCTCTTCATTAAAGCTGTTAAAGTGGGCTCATCCAGCCCTAATCCCATGTTGGTTAGGGCTTTGTTGGCTTGGGCCAAAAAGCCTATTTGTTAAATAGGCTACTAAAAACCTGACCTTAACCCAACCTACATAGGCTAAGGTCAGTCCATGGATCGGCCACCAAATATTAAAATTTAAATTTAAATTTTTTAAATATATTTAATCCATAAATTTCACAAAGTCGCAATCTTTCTAATTCTTATATAGGAAAATCAAAACAATTATTATAAATTTTGCTTCAATGCAGTAAAATCATAATAGGACCCACCATCACTCATTAGTAAATAGAGTTTTATAACCATGCCACCATTTGTGATTGCACCACTTTGTGCTCTATTGTTGTGCTCAAGAAGTGTGGGTTGATTGACTCTAGTCCCTTACTTATAAGGTGAAATGAGCTGGATCATGGGCTTTGACCCATTTTGACAGCTCTTCTTATGACAGACTATGACATTTGGTCAAAAGATGGATGAAATGGTTATTAAATGACTATTTTGATGTTGCCTATACATGAAGGATCAAATGATGTTACCTCTATTTTTAAAGGACCAAAATAGTAGTTTATTTATAAAAAAAATATATGTGCACCAATTTACGTAGGACATTCTCACATCCAATATACCTTGTATGTAGAAAATACCACATAAGTAAAAAAATATGACATATAGGATGCTTTGTAACGTCTTCTTCATGGACAGTAAGACAAAATTGATGATATTAATTGTTACTAAGGGACTAATTTGATGTCGTATATAAATAGAGAACTAATATAATGTTAAGTATATCTTTGAAAAATCAAAATGGATATTTATTCAAAAGTTGAGATTTGTTTAGTACATTAAGAGATGCAAAATGATGATATATACCTTAATAGAGGGGGATATGTACCATAATAGAGAATCCATCCTCTAAAATAGAAGTTGAGACATTTTTCTAATGCAGTTCAAACTTTTTTTGGTCAAATACTCAAGATTTCAAAGGAATGTATAAATCTTTTTTTTTTTACTCCATTGTTTAATTTTACAAAGAATCAATTAATATCTAGTATTTGATTTTATCACCTAAAGCAATTATAAATGAAATATCAAATAACTACCAATTACAAAACATATATTTATTCAAATGAAACAATTTTTTAAATTATTTACTAAAATAATAGATTTTCTAAATTTATCTTCAAAATTTGCAGCTTTGCCACATCATCCATTTTTTTTGTTATAATTCTTATGAGTTGCATTATCTCTATTAACATAATTAAATGCACTAGTGCACGTGACACAATCATTAATTCTTATGAGTTGCATTATCTCTACTTAAGAAATTACTTTGATATTTATCTTTTTTTTTCTTCAGAGTATTAGTACTCAGGGTGAATTGTCAACCATTTATTAGTTGTTATTTATATTTAATAAATTTTCAAATATTTATTATGAAATTAACAGTTAATAAATAATTGATAACTCACATTGAGTACCATAACAATTCCCTCTCTATTAACATAATTAAATGCAGTAGACGTGACACAATCATACGCATTACAGTTTTTTTGACAATTAAAAGCTAAGGAAAAAAAATAAAGTTTAATTTTGATTGTGTAAAAGTTTTTATTTAATCATGTATTGGTATATCATCAAAAAATTTAATTTTTTAAATAATTATTACCATAATAAAACTATTTTAAAAATATAACAAAAAATAAGAGTGTTCTAGTTCAAATTAATTTAAATTTAAGAGAAAAATTCATTTTTAACTAAATTAATCAATTTTCTTATAACTAGTTTTATTACCTGCGCGATGCACGAGTTTGTTATATTAGATGTGTATAATTTTTTAAATTATAATATGTTTTTTTATTTTGATATTTGTAATAAGAATTTTTTAATTAGATTTATGCAAGAATAAAAAGGTAATCAATTTATAATTTAATTATCTCAGAAGAAAAAAACTCATACAAATTAAATTTATCATGAAGCATTTAATATATCTAGTGTTTAGCAATATGTAAAAAAAATAACTACAAAAATATAAAACTTGAAGTATTTGATTAAGTTTAAAAATATTTCAAATTAAAAGTTTATTAGAATATTTGTTCATTATAGGTGGTAAATAAGTATAATTGATATTTAATTAATTTAAAAAATATAAACAATTTGAATATGTTATAATATATAATCTTCATTGATAACATTTATTAATAGTTAAGTAAGTAATTGGCATTTACATTAATATAACATTTGTTAGAGTTATTAAATTTATCACTTAAATAAAATAAAATAAAATATAATATAATTAAAATTTGAATTGAATTTGAAATTTTTTAAATAAATTTTGAATATATAAAAATAAAGCTACATAAAAGGAGTAAAAATTTGGAGAGAAAAAAATTCATGTATGAGTGACATGTGGCATTGACCCCACTTACATGAACTATGTTTTATATAATAATATTAGACTTATTAATAGGTAAATAAATAATTGATATTTAAATTAATATAAAATTTAAAAAGTTAGAGTAATTAAATTTATCACTTAAATAAAATAAAATCAAATATACTTAAAAATTTGAATTTAATTTGAAATTTTTTAACTAAATTTTGAATAGATAGAAAAGAAGGCTATATTAAAATAACAAAAATTTAGAGGGGAAAAAATATATATATTAGTGACATGTGACATTTGTCTAAATTACATGAATTTAGTTTAATATAATAGTATATATATATATATTAGACTTAGTAATAGGTAAATAAGTAATTTATATTTAGATTAATATAAAATTTGAAAGTTTAGAATAAATAAATTTATTATTTAAATAAAATAAAATCAAATTCAATATAACTGAAATTTGAATTTGATTTGAATTTTTTTAACTAAAATTTGAATATATATATAACAAAATGCTATATTAAAGGATAAAAATTTCAAAGAGAAAAATATATATATAACAATGACACGTGTAATTTGTCCAAATTACATAAATTTTGTTTTATATAGTGCATGTTTGTTACAAATTAAAAAGAAATTTATTTTAACCTTTAATAATTTAGAAATTATTTTTTAGATATTTTTAAGAAAAGCAGAAGTTATTTTGTGTTTGTTTACGATCATAAAACTTATTTTTTAAATAAGAGTAAATTTTCTCTTTTTTATTACAAGAAATTTTTTTTAAAAGTTAATAAAAATATCTTTTCATTTTAATCATAAAAATAATTTTTTTAAATAAATAATTTTTTTCAATAAACTTAAACAAAGACTATCAACATCATTAAAAATACTAATAATAATAGTGTATAGATAAGAAATAATGATTTTGTTTTCAACGGATAACCAAAGCAAACGAAATCTAACCACGCTACACCACATGGAATGCATATCTTCACTTTTTTCCCAATTGACAACGAATGCGTATCTTCACTTTATTGCGTGCGGGTTTTGAAGATCTTTCCTCTTTAGATTCATGGGGGCATCCCAACCACAGGGTCCGGATCTTACCGCTGGTACGTGACGAGGCGTTGTCATTCCATTGTTTTTTATCTTCACCTTCCTCGAGTTCCTCTCTTGACTCTTGTTTTTTTTTTTTTTAATTTTATATATATATATATATATGTGTGTGCTTTGCTGTCCTTGGTTGGGAAGAATCTGCCTGTGCAAGTTTGAGATTCGTCGATTATCCTAAGTGTTAACTTTTTCAATAGGACTCTGGTTTAGGTTGTGATTGATTTTCAATATCCATTAATTTCTTATTTTGAGATCTGGGAGCTGGCTATTTAAGCGATTCCTATCCAAGTACTGGTGATGTTGATTTGGGTAATATATTTTTTTTAATCCTTTTAATGAATGACACTATCAAGTTCATGTATTAGGAGTTTTCGACGCTAAATATTGATTAGATGCATAGTCTCATTACTCTTATGTATCAGAAAACGAGAAGAGTTGTATATGCTCGCTGTCATCCCGGATGGTATCATCTTAGTCTTAGTCAGTTGCCAATTCTCCTAAAATAATTTCTGTGATAATTCAGCTTAAAATTATTTTATTTGCGTGCTAATTAAAGTGGGGTCAGATAAAACGTAAAAGAAAAGAATTATCATCAAGAGAAAATCAGAATAGATACTTTCAAGCATCACCTTCTTAGTGTGTGTTTGGTTTAGATTTTGCAAACTTGATTTTAGATGAATTGATTTTGTAAACTTGATTTTGTTTAGAAGTGGGTTTGACTGGCCATGATTTATGTTTGGAAAACTGAACTTAAAAAGTGATTTTGGTAGAATGGATGTTGTTTGGACATTATTAATTAAAATCACTTTTAAATGTGTAATTACTAGAAAGGGTATGAATTCTATATTACTTTGTCCAAATTGTCCTTCATTTTAATTTCATTATCTTTTTAGGTATAATTTAACTAATAGCATGAATGTTATTCTATTTTTTTTTGTACCATTATTAAATTATAAATTAACAATATGTAAGTTATTTTAGCTTTTTCAATGAAATGCATAGTCCTGATAAAAAATGACAATTTAAATAAATTTTATATAATGGATAATAAAATATATAATTAGCACAATACTGCATATCTTTTCAGAGGTTTAGGAAGTGAAGATATCAAATGAAGCAATTCTAACTGAAAAGCAGTGACAAAAAGCTGATATTGTCTTGCACGGCCATGCAACCTTGCACACCTTGGTTATACAAGAGGCTGTTTGGGGGAAAAGAAGAGGAGTTTTAAGGAAGTGTGTTGCACGGCCTGCCTGTGCAAGCTTTCATGGCCGTGCTGAGGCCTCCTAATGCAAAAAAAAAAAAGGAGTTTTGTGCTCTACAGTTTGTTGCACGGCCTGCTCGTGTAAGCTTGCATGACCATGCAACGTTATCAGAAACACCACAAGAAGCAGGAGAACAATAATATTATTGTATAATAAGCCAAATTTAAGAAGAAAACAATGGCCAAGATGATAGAAGTAAAAGCATGAGGCAAACCTACTGCTTTGAATTTGAAAGAACCATGATTTTTGGTGTAGGGGCCACGAAACAACAAGATGAAATGCAAAGCACACACAACACGGATTTTCTGCACGTTCTTTCCCCTCTGCACGTTCTTCATTTGAACGTTGCATTCAACTTCGAAGGATATTGTGGTAAGATGAGGGAGCTGGGAATTTAATTTTGGCCATGATTCTCCAACCACAACGCAAAAGCAAGTTTATACAGCTTTGGTTCAAACCGTGGTTGGGGAACAAAATCCCGTTGTAGATCGCTCACCTTGTTTCATCCAAACATGTTAGGAGGACTTTGAAAGCTTGTTTGAACTATGTAACATGCGTTTGGGGTGGGCAAACGCCCACTTACTGATTCCACTGTCTGCTTTTATTAACATGTAGTCTGTTTGATTATGCTGTCTACCTTCGTAGCTCATATTGTCCAATCTGATAATTATGCCCTAAATTGCCCACAGTGTGGGGAGACTAAAAACGGAAGGGTAACTCATTTTATTGTAAAATTTTGTGTGGGATCTAGGATACTTCATTTTAATATTTTTATTCCTTTCAAGTTACCGTGAGCTTATTCACATGCCTTCTTTCTATTTAAAAGTATATTCATGTTCTTTATTTGTCATGCGTGCATAGGTGTGCACGTATGGATTTGTGTGCATGTAATTATAACCTCAAGTTTTGCTATCTCCAAATTTAGCTTTGGTTGGTCAATAATTTGTACTGCTTGTGTTTCTAAGCATGTACTAAGTCATTGACCATACTGATCATGGATTCGGAAGAGACACCAGCTGAACCAGATAAAATGAAGGATCAGGTAGTGGTAAATCCCTAACCTTAGTCTCAATTGTTCATTTGGTTCTTTTTATGTTGATGGCATTGAAGAATATATTTAAAAATGTTTAATTTTTGTGTCTTGTTTTCAGCTTCATTCATCAATACCTGAAAGATCAATATCTTCTAATTCCTCTCAGGATACTGCAACTATAGGTCATTCAAGGGAGACCACAAGTCAATCAGGATCTTTCTGTTCAGGTGGAGATCGTCCTCTCTACCCTCTTAATGTGTATGCACCCTAGGCCCAGGCTTTCTACTACAGAGGTTAATCTTTATTCTTTATTTCTACAAATCATTTTTATTCTTTGAAAGAATTCTCACACTATATTGTTTAGTTAGCAGACCACCTAGGATTTTCAGCTTTGCTTGGCTTCTGTTATGTATATATATATATATATGGGGAATGCTAACCTCCTCACCTTTATGTGGAGGTTAGCATCCCCCACATTTTGAAATTGACAACAAAACCGGTGCTGTCATTTTTAAAAACATGGTATTTATGGGTATTTATGACCTTTCACAAGACACTTACCTGAATTAATTGTCCTTTTTTTTACCTATTCAGCAATTCTTCTTGCTCTATTGTCTAGGTTTGGCTGCCTTTGCCCTTATTATTTCTCAAATGGTTCTCCATCTGCCTGCACATTTCATAGCAGAAAAACCATTGCCTCTGCATACAATGCTTTTCTATTGAAAACTATCTTCCCTTGTTAATTATTCTCTCTCTCTCTCTCTCTCTCTCCTGGTATTCAAGCAATTTGAGGAAATCAATACCTATGGCTGGAATGGCCATGACAAGTCCCACTGTTGGGGAAAACAAACTCCTTATAATGCTCAAGTTCTCTCTTGCTAGACTGATTCTGTTTCAGTTCCCCCCCCCCCCTGGGTTCTCTCTGTAATATAGTCAGACCAAGAGCCAGACCATGGCCGGTATCCATTTTCTCTAACTGATTAATGGCATCTCATTTTTTAACTCCTTACAGAACCTGGAGTATAGAAATTACACCTTACTCTTGCAAAATTTATTGGCAATCCAATTGATTAAAAGAAACAATTAAGGTTTATGTATATATCAAGTATCACTAGAAAACACAATAGCATTTTTCTTCCATCCAATTAATCAAGTTGCCTAACATTTTGGCGATCTTAATTTTCTATTTTTCTTTTGGCCTGGACATACAAACGTTGATTAGGACAAAATAGAAATCCCAAATGCTGAGCTGTTTTTTTAATATACCTCATGATTGGTTTACTGAAAATTTTGGTTTTTGATAAAGCACAAGGGTGTCGATAGATTCATGTAGTCTGCCCCACCTAGTGGGATAAGGCTTGGTTGTTATTGTATTATTAAGGGCTGAGAAATTGTCAGTATTTTAATTTATTTGCAGTTTTAAATGCAATTGCATTATATTTAACTTGTGACCAGCATAAGGAATTTTGTTGATTTTTAATAAATATCTTATACTGTTATACATTGTGAATGCATAAATAATTAAGCTTCGACTTGCTGAAATTTGTATGTTTTGATAATCAATTTGAGTTTGTAAAAGTGTGTGGGATTTTTAAATAAATTTCGAATGCCTTTAGAGTGAATGGAGGAACTTTATTTATTTATTTTTTGGTACTAGGTCCAACTGGAGCCTAGGGGAGGCCCCGCCCATCCTCACTTGGGGGGCCAGGGGAGGGGGAGGGGGAGGGGGGAGTGCAGCTGGGGGGATCGAACCCCCCCTCTTCCCCACCCACCAAGCACTGCATTCCAACATGGGTGCCAACCGAGCCAAAGGCAAAAATTGGCAGAATAAAAGACCTTGACCTAAATGATCTTTCTAAAAATATGGTCTTTGACAGAGCACAATGACATCGTTTGATCCACGTAGCTGACCCCACTTAGTGGGAAAAGGTTTTTGTTGTTGTTGTACATAATTTAGTGACATGTTTCTGGACACTTTTTCATTTTTTTAAAACACCTGCAGCACACATAATCATCAGAGGAAATTTCAAAGTGGAAATTGATAGTCAAAATCTCAGTGGTCTTTGGGTGCTCTGCACTTTTAATTGCACTTTGTCTTATTTTCTATAATGGGATTGTGTGGAGTTGCTATTTTCTAATTTTTAAAGTGAGTCTGACTCCAGGTTTTGACAATGCCAACGGTGAATGGGATGAATATCCTTCATATGTCAATTCTGAGGGATTGGAAATTGGATATCCTGTGAGAATTTGGCATCTCTTTCTTATCTATGCAGCTTCTGTTTGCAATGCTTACCATAATTTTGTCTTTTTTCTCTTTTATATTAGGGTGTCTACAATGAAAATCCATCTCTCATTTTCCATTCTGGATATGGCTTCAACCCGCAAATGCCTTACGGACCATTTTCCCCAGTTACAACACCTTTGCCTTCTGTAGGTGGAGACTCACAGTTATACTCCCCCCAGCAATTTCCATACACCGGGCCACCTTATTACCATCAGCTAGTTCCTCCTAGCTTACCATATCTTAATTCAGAGACTCCAGTTTCACAGCCAGAGCTCACCAACTTGGTAGGTGTTGACCAACAAGTTGATAGCATGCATTTTGGACCTAGACCTGGCTATCCTTCAGTGGGATCCTTTGGTAGAGGCAGTTTTCCTGGAGCACCTGGTTCCGTCAGCTTTCATGATTCCCAACAAGGATTTAATAGACCAGGATCTGGTGGAATCTGGTCAGATTGCTCAAAACCATCAGAAAGGCAGAGGTCTTTGATGCCTCTATCACCAGCAGTTTCTCCACAGCCAGTTGGCTCCCTTGGATCATTTGGGCAGAGTGTTGGAATGGTTTGTTCTACTACTTGTGCATAATCATGCAAAATGCTTCAATGTCTAATCATTGTTTTGAACTCAAATATATGCAAATTTAATTTGCTGATGTCTCTATATACCCAAGTCCAGTAATGCCTTGGGCATCATTGTCATTCATCAGACTCTTGGTTATCTGTCGGAAAGCAGTTTGAATGGCAATGGTTGTATTTATATAAAAGGAAAGAAAATTTGAGTGACTTTTGAATGAATTGGTGGTTCTCAGTTCTGACTTATGTATGGCATCTTAAGTCCAATGACCCAAAAAATGATATTCCTTTGTTCCAAAGAAATTTCTGAATTGGGGTTTTTAATGTTCATTTATGTTTGCTTATCATCCATGTATTACAAGTCTACTACCATGGCAACAATTTGAAACTGTAGAACTTGTCAGAGAGCAGCACAAAATTATACTTTGATACATAATGCTGACTATCTTGTTCTGTGCAGGCTTCTCATCAACAACGATCATTGTATGGGTTGGGATCTGGTTCAAACTCTTATGGTAGGGGCTACCTGCCTAACCAGGGTTCTAGCTTTGTAGGCACTGCTTTTTCTAGTCTCGGTGCAAATGATAGGAGCTGGCTTTCTCTTGAAAATAGCAGACGGCATGACAGGGGAACTGCTTCTCTTTGCAGTTGTAATGGTACTCTTGATATCCTTAGTGAGCAGAACCGAGGTCCTAGGGCCTCAAAGCTGAAAAATCAAATGTCAGCTGAAAATAATTGTGTTGATAATAGTAAACATAGTACATCTACTGCCAAGTTCCAAAATGAATCATTCAACCAACCAGCTTTTACCACGGATTACAAGGATGCCAAATTTTTTGTCATCAAATCTTATAGTGAAGATAATGTCCACAAGAGCATCAAATATGGTGTATGGGCTAGTACACCTAATGGAAACAGAAAGCTAAATGCAGCATATTGCCAATCAAAGGAGAAGCAAGATGCCTGCCCTATATTTCTCTTCTTTTCGGTAATAATCTGATTTATGTATCTTGTAGGCGTATATATTGCACTGCAATATTCTTGCTATAGTATCTCCTGTGCTATTGCAACAAATCTTGGTTCAGAATATTTCTTAGATTCTATTCCCATCTGTTGAGGTGTTATGTTATAGATTGTCCCTACTGATACGAGAGCACATTTTTCAAGCAAGCTCTTATTCTTTTGATCCAATCTGATGTCTGTGCTCTTATGATCCATCTATAGTGTGCTGGTTATGTTCAGTTTTTGCATGTTTCAGTTGTAGGTGAGGTGTGTGTGTGTGTCTGTGTATATCTAATTAGTTGCAGAGTCAATTCCTGAGGAATTAATAGGAGTTATAGTAGAAGATCAATAAGGTAAGAGGAAGTACCCATGGAAAAGTCTTTAGTATATGCTAAGCTATAATAAAAGTTTAAGGAAGAGTTCCTCTTAGCTAAATATCTGTTAGGGCCCAAAATCTGAGTCGTGACCCAAATATGCAGTTGGTAACCCAAATATTACATGGGCCCAAAGTGTGGAGAGTTTATACTAGGAGAGGCAAGAGGCAAACTGAATTTAGTGCCCTGCTGGCAGGGAAAGCAAAGGATAATGGGGCGTAACAACCATTTTCTGTTATTAGGAAGGGGAGTGCATAGGGTGAGGTATCTTTTGGAGTAATCATTAGTTTGTTATGGATAGAGAGCTCTAGCTCTCTATAGGAGCATTGCTCTGTGGCAGGAGGAGTCTTCCCTCTGTAAATTCCCTTTTTCAGCAAATAATACATACCTCAGCATTCCTTTTCATTCTTTATCTGCTTATAATTTTACTGTTAGTTAAGGGTATGTATCAAACTGGTTCGACCTGCTGGATACGTGAGGGGATCGGCGCAATAAGGAGACGTGAAGGGGTGAATGCCACCAAAGAAAAAGGCGGCAAAAGGAGGAGGAATGGAGGCGAAGGTAGCAGCGATGGAGGTTGAGTTAATCAGTGTCAAAACGGCTCTAACAGTGATGCAGAACAAGGCGGAAGAAAACCAAGAGACTCTCATGGCGATGCTCTCGAAGTATTTTGACAAGAAACTCCAAACGGAGGGGCAGGAGAGTGGCGAAAATAGTGAAAAACAGAAACGGGGTGAGCCAGAGAATAATGATGGGGAAAAAGACTCATCCACAAAAAAAGAGTCCTCAACGTCGGGCCTGAAGAAGTTACAAGGGGAAACGTTGGAGGAATTTCGCCAATCGGTGAAAAAGTGGAGTTACCTATGTTCGATGGTGATGACCCTGCTGGGTGGATTACTCGAGCAGAGATATATTTTCGAGTGCAAGAGACAAGTCCGGAGGTAAGGGTGAATTTAACACAACTGTGCATGGAAGGACCCACAATCCATTTCTTCAACTCTCTGCTTGACCACGACGTAGAGTTGACGTGGGAACAGCTCAAGGTTGAGCTGCTGGAATGATATGGCGGAATGGGTGAGGGAGACGTCTTCGAGCAACTAACAACTCTCCGTCAAGAGGGAATCGTGGACGAGTATGGCCAAGATTTTGAGCGGTTGACAGCACAAGTGAGGAGACTACTCAATGACCAATATTTCGGGTATTTTCTCCACGGTTTGAAGGACGAAATTAAGGGACGAGTCCGAAGCCTCATCTCCCTTGGTCCTCTATCATGATCTCGTCTGATGCATGTAATCCGGGTTGTCGAGAAAGAGCTACGAGGAAGAGGAGGTAACCTGAATCCGTTGCGAGGTTTGGGAAACAGGAATTGGTTTGGGCCGGGTACTAATTTTCGGCCCAGTCCTAACAATTAGGGCTGCAGCACTGGCTCTGATTGGGTCTTGGTTCGCAGGAATAGGGAAGTCGGACCAGGAGGGGGCAGTATAGCCAAAGGAGGGCAGAGTGGAATGAAGTTGAAGCCAGAAGCTCATGGGGAGCGAAGGAGAGTAGGACCACGAGATAGGGGAATCACCCATTTATCCTACCAAGAGCTCATGGAAAAGGAAGCAAAAAGGCCTATGCTACAAATATGGTGGGCCATTTCACCCCCTCCATGAATGCCTAGATAAGCAGTTGAGGATCATGGTGTTGGATGATGTAGAGGAGACAGACGTAGAGGGCAACATTTTGACTGTGGAAATGGAAGGGGAGGATGAGGTAGATGGGGAATGCAGTGTCATGAGTCTGGGAAGCTTATCGACAGGAAAAAGAGGGACACCACAAACCATGAAGCTAAGGGGCAGAATAAAAGGGGTACCAATCCTCATTTTAGTAGACAGTGGGGCTACCCACAATTTCATCTCCAAGAAACTTGTTGCAAAGATGGGTTGGAATGTAGAAGACACTAGAGCTATGAAAATTAAATTGGGTGATGGTTACCGAGCAGTAGCTAGAGGCAAATGTCAGAGGGTTGAGCTCGAATTGGAAGAGGTGATAGTGACAGTGGATACCTTTCTCTTTGACCTGGACGGTATAGATGTGGTCTTGGGAATTTCTTGGCTGGCAACACTTGGGAAATGTTAAGAGATTGGGGCCGACAAGTAATGAAATTTCAACGAAATGGGTCATGGGTGGAATTAAAAGGAGGACGGGATTGCCATACATCCCAGACAGCTTTGCAAAGCTTGTTAGGAAAGCCTAAGCAGTTGGTTGAGGGGCTATTTCTATCTACAGAGGTATTCTTGCCGAACAAAATAGAGAACGGGACTGTGATTGGGGAGCTCAATCCCCAACAACAGAGGCAATTGAGCAAGCTACTGGCCCAATATGTCGAGGTTTTTAAGGAGCCAAAAGGGTTACCCCCCATGAGAGGTAAGGAGTATGCCATTCTACTTTTTGAAGGACAAGGTCCCATCAATGTGAGGCCCTATCGTTATCCACATCACCACAAAACTGAGATTGAGAGACAAGTGAAGGAGATGCTTGAGTCGGGAATCATAAGGCATAGTCAAAGTGCTTTTTCCAGCCCCGTCATTTTAGTAAAGAAGAAAGATGAGACTTGGCGAATGTGTGTGGACTATCGGGCGTTAAACAAGGTAACCATCCCTGACAAATTTCCTATTCCGGTAATAGACGAACTATTGGATGAGTTGCATGGTGCTCAATTTTTCTCTAAACTGGATCTCAAGTCCGGTTATCATCAAGTGAGGGTTAAAGAGGATGATGTGCATAAAACAACATTTAGAACCCATGAGGGTCACTATGAATATCTAGTGATGCCTTTCGGGTTGATGAATGCACCTTCTACGTTTCAATCTCTAATGAATGAAGTTTTTCGACCCATGTTGAGAAGATTTGTGTTAGTATTTTTTGATGATATACTAGTGTATAGCCTCGATTGGAGGACACACATGGAGCATTTGGCAGCAGTCTTAGGGACATTACAGCAACAATACTTGGTAGCCAACCAAAAGAAATGCCACTTTGCACAACCCTCTGTAGAATATTTGGGGCATTTGATATCCAAGGGGTAACTATGGACCCAAACAAAATTAAAAGTGTCCTCCAGTGGCCTACTCCAAAGAATGTAAAAGGAGTGAGGGAATTTTTGGGCTTAACTGGATATTATAGAAAATTTATCCAGCATTATGGAAAAATTGCTAAACCGTTGACCAAGCTTACCAAGGAGGGTTTCAAGTGGAATCCCAAGGCATAGGAAGCATTTGAACTTTTGAAGGCAAAAATAACTACAGCCCCTGTTCTTGCTTTACCGGATTTCACTAAAGAATTTCTCATTGAGTGTGATGCTTCTGGAAAAGGCATTGGTGCCATTCTCATGCAAAATGGTAGACCCATTGCGTTTTTCAGTAAGGCTTTGGGTGAAAGGAGCTTGTCCAAATCGGCCTATGAGAAAGAGCTAATGGCTGTTGCTTTGGCCATTCAACACTGGAGGCTGTACCTATTAGGGAAGCATTTCACAGTACGAACAGACCAGAAAAGTCTAAAACAATTGTTGCCGCAACGAATTTCTACCATGGATCAGCTAAATTGGGCAGCCAAGTTACTGGGTTACCGGTTTGACATTTTGTATAAACCTGGTCATGAAAATAAGGGAGCAGATGCACTCTCTTGTATGGGGGAGGAAGGAGAGTTGTGCTCCTTGGTGTCTGATCCTATATTGGAAGAAAGTGATCAAGTCCTAGAAGAGGTTCACCAGGATACTACCTTGGTGAAAATCATTGAGGAATTGAAGAAAGATGAGGGATCCAGGTCGGGATTTTCTTACAAGAGGGGTGTTCTACTTTATGGGGGCAGATTAGTCATCTCTGCTCAGTCAGCATGGGTTCCTCGGTTGCTACATGAATTTCATGCTACTCCTCAAGGAGGGCATTCTGGGTTCCATAGAACTTATAGGAGAATTGCTGCCAATGTGTACTGGGTGGGCATGAAAAGAAGGATCCAAGAATTTGTACGGGAGTGTGCTGTGTGTCAAAGGCAGAAATATCTCGCAGCGTCTCCCGGAGGTCTGTTGCAACCTCTAAACATACCAGAGGTGATTTGGGACGAAGTTTCTATGGATTTCATTACCGGGCTCCCACGCTCTAAGGGGTTTGAAGTCATATTTGTAGTGGTGGATAGACTGTCCAAGTATGGGCATTTCATTCCTCTAAAACACCCCTACACAGCAAGGACAGTGGCCGAAGTCTTTACTACGGAAGTGGTGAGGTTGCATGGAATTCTTGCAACAATTATCAGTGACAGAGACCCTATTTTTGTGAGCAATTTTTGGAAAGAACTTTTTAAACTGCAGGGGACTCAGTTAAAAATGAGTTCGGCTTACCACCCGGAAACAGATGGGCAAACTGAGGTAGTGAATCGATGTATTGAGACTTTTCTGAGGTGCTTCATTGCTGACCAACCGAGAACATGGCTGCATTGGTTGCATTGGACCGAATACTGGTACAATACAACTTTCCATGAGACTACAGGGGTCACACCCTTCGAAATAGTCTATGGGAGGAAGCCACCAGTTATCACTAGATTTCTACAAGGTGAGACAAGAATAGAAGTGGTGCAGAGGGATTTAATGGACAGGGATGAAGCTCTCCGACAACTAAAACAGCACCTCCAACGAGCTCAAGAAGGAATGAAAGGCCAAGCTGATCGCAAAAGAAAAGAAATCAGTTTTACAGTCGGGGAATGGGTGTTATGGCCCTTTTCAGGTAGTAGAGCGTCTTGGAGCAGTAGCTTATAAGCTCAGTCTTCCCGTCTCTTCAAAAATACAACCGGTGTTCCATGTGTCGTTGTTGAAGAAAGCTATTGGCAAATGTCAGGTTGAGAAGGAGTTGCCACAAGGATTAGAAGGAGATAGCTCCATAATGATTGAACCTGCAGCTGTCTTAGCTAACCGAACTGTCTATAAAAAAGGGGTTTCTATTAATCAAGTGTTGGTCTAGTGGAAGGGGAAATCAGCTGAAGAAGCTACTTGGGAGGATGAATTCACTATCCAGAGTCAATTTCCAGAATTCAGCCTTGAGGACAAGGCATTGTTAGGGCCCAAAATCTGAGTCGTGACCCAAATATGCAGTTGGTAACCCGAACGTTACATGGGCCTAAAGTGTGGAGAGTGTATACTAGGAGAGGCAAGAGGCAAACTGAATTGAGTGCCCTGCTGGCAGGGAAAGCAAAGGATAATGGGGCGTAACAACCATTTTCTGTTATTAGGAAGGGGAGTGTGTAGGGTGAGGTATCTTTTGGAGTAATCATTAGTTTGTTATGGATAGAGAGCTCTAGCTCTCTATAGGAGCATTGCTCTGTGGCAGGAGGAGTCTTCCCTCTGTAAATTCCCTTTTTCAGCAAATAATACATACCTCAGCATTCCTTTTCATTCTTTATCTGCTTATAATTTTACTGTTAGTTAAGGGTACGTATCAATATCTCTTCTATTTTTTTTGTTTTTCGACACAATTTATAATTGTATATGCATATTAGTTGCTGCTGGATGGAACTGATCCCTGGACATATTGATACTTCATTGAATTAATTTTCTTAAGGTATTTCATTATACTGCTTTAGCTGTAATTTTATTTGGTAGGACATTTGTTAGGCCCTCAATTAAGCATGTCTACCATAGAAAGAAAAGGGGACAGGTGGCAGAAAATGAGGAGGTTATGGGAGGAAAGTGTGAGGAGGCCGTGGGGGGAAAAGAGGGGATTGGGAAGGATTCTGATGCATAGCAGAATTGGACATGTGGCAAGCAGGGAGAGGAGGGGAAGATTCAGGTATCAGAAGAGTGATGTTGGAGGGGTGGGATTGAAGAGAGGAAGCAAGGAGAGCGTGGGGGGATATTCTGGAAAGTGATCAGTATTGGTTAGGACTGAGTGTGAGCGTGGTGCTCATCTCAGCTGGGTTATTTTCTTCTTTTCGGTTTTTTCCTTTATTCATCTTGTAAGGAGATAGCTCCCATACCACTTTATACGTAATCCATTCACAGTGTTACTTCCATATCTCTCTAAAATTTTCCTTACTTGTAGAATTTCTCTGCTGTATCTTTTCTCTACTGATTGGTTCCTAACAACATTTGATATCTCAAGGTTGATACTAGGTATAAAATTAGTAGTAGTGAAGTGCCAAAGTTAGTTTCTATAGTTTTTCACTGTGTTGCTTTTCATATGACTGCCATGAAAATGATATATGTTACAACTACATTTAGGTAAATGCTAGTGCTCAGTTCTGTGGAGTGGCCGAAATGGTTGGACCTATCGATTTTGACAAGAGTGTGGACTACTGGCAACAAGATAAGTGGAGTGGGCAGTTTCCTGCGAAGTGGCACATAATTAAAGATGTCCCTAACAGTCAGTTTCGTCACATTGTTCTTGAAAATAATGATAACAAGCCAGTGACCAACAGTCGAGATACTCAGGAGGTAGGTATCTGAGGAATCTTTCATTGTTTATGAATTTATGAATAATATTTTTTACTGTTTACACTTGGGCAAAAGACAAACTGAAATGGTTGCAGTAGTGTATTAAGTCATAAGACTTCTCACAATTGAAAATTGAGCTGCTTATGTCTTGAGAAACCTTCTTAAACTTGTAGGCAACCTAAAACTTATATATGGTCCTGTCTTTTGAATTGTATTGACCTTTTTGTTTGAAATGACACTTCTGCCACCTTTATTTGGGTCATTTTCCAAGTTCATTTGTTGTCCACGTGATTTCTCTTCCTCATTTATTTTCATTTATTTTTTATTTTTTGGGGGGTGAATGGCCAAATGTTGGTTGCCATGTTCCCCCCCCCCCTTTTCTTTCTTTCTCTCTAATCTTTATTGGCTAAATTATAAAAGGCATGTTTTCTAGCGTTGTTGACATGTGAAGGAACGTTTTAGATATTATCCATTGGTGGGTGTATGAGCGTACATCAATTTTGTCTCCCATCCTAGGTATAGCTTTGTTTAAAAATTTGTAAATGTATTCTAAATTTCAATTTATTATGTGCTATTAAGAAATACGTCAACTGTTCCTCTAAACAACATTGTTTTACTTACATAGTGTTTGGTTAGAGGGAAATGGAGGGGAGGGATTATTTTAAATTTTATGTGTTTGGTTCAATTTTTTGGAGGGGAGGGGAGGGGAGCAAAATCCTTCCTAAGTCAATTTTAGCTCCCCTCCAAAAGTGAGGAGATTTGGAGATGAGAGAATATATGTTAAAAAATGGACTAAAATATCTCTAAATTAAATGTTACATTAAATGTTATAATTGTGTAAAAAGATAAATTTATACTTTCTCTCCATTAAAATCCCTCCCCTCCCCTCTTCTGACCAAACATACACAAAATTAAATTCCCTCCCCTCCCCTCCTTTGAACCAAATAGATAGATGTTGTTTTTGCTCATTTCTGAATTTTAAACATTTAAGGTGAAATTGCAACAGGGGATTAAAATGTTGAGCATTTTTAAGAACTATAAAACTGATATGTCCATCCTAGATGATTTTGATTTCTATGAAGATCGGCAGAAGGCTATGCAAGAACAAAAGGCAAGGCAGCAAGGCAGCCTGATGGCTGTAGGAGTAGTTGGAGAAAGTGAGCATAGGAGTTCTGCTGACAGTAGTGGTGATTCCATCAAGCAGATGTCAAAGAGCTTTGCTCAAGTTCGCTTAGATGAGAGTAATAACGAAGTCACTATTGCTGACAGAGGTAATTTAGGCTCTGATGGCCCCATTGGTACTGTAGTTAAACCTGAAGATGGCATTTCAGTAGCTACCTCTTCAACTCAAACCAGTTAGGAAGATATATCAGGAGCTTTTTTTTCAATAAAAAGTTGTTTTATCTAAAATTTATCTTATTTGTTTAAAATGTGTAAAATTGATTATAAGTTAAGATTATATTTTCATAACTAAAAATAGTTTTTTTTTAAAAAAAAAGTTGTTATTTTAAGCTTTTAATTATTTGATTTCAGATTATTTCAAAAGTTTTGAGAGAGAAGTAATTATTTATCCTCAATCAAATAACTTTTTTAATCATTTCATATATCTTTTGATAATTTAATATATAAAAGTGATTTTTTTATACAATTCAAACAAAACTCTTTATCGTAAAATCGATTATGAATTAATATATTTAAACATAAATTATTTTTCTCATAATCGATTTTTTAAAAAATTAGTTATACGCATAATCGATTTTTTGTATAATTTTTTTTTACAACTAATCTAAACACGCACTAGTTATGCCTGGAATTTTGAGCACTTTGGCCGAAGTATTTGGTGATTGAAAACTGGAATCGTGCTTTGCTTTTACATAAAGGTTTTACATAATTGAAAACTAGTTATGCCTCCATGGGGTTTCTAAATGAAAAGGTTTTACATAAAAGAATGGCTTTCATGTATAATATATGTTTCTAGAGCGCCTCATATCTATTGTAGTTTTAGTTTTCCCCCTCTGCATTACACTTTTGCCTTTTGCTTATTTTCAGTAGATTAGATTTTAATATCCTTTCTTTTGTTTTTTGTTTAATACTTTTGGTTAGGTAGTACTCCCCCCCTCCCCCTTAAAAAAAACTGGGTTAAGTTAGTTTGTTAGGTATGTTTCACATCTGTAAATTTCCCTGGGCATATTTAATAAAGGCAGCAAGCACCTTGAGAAGAATCATCCTTTAAACTGATATTGTTTGGCTATAAGTTTTCATTCACATATTAATAACAGAACAAAGTGTTTTTCTTCCCTAAAATATCAATTTTAACACATTCTATTATAATTTATCATTTTAGTATTAATAGTCCTTTATGCGTGAATTGCAACGAGAGTAATCATCATATGATCTTGTGTAACTTTTTTTGAGGGAAAGATTGTTTGGTTTACTGATTTGTTTTTTATCCTATTATGTTAAAAAAAAAGGGCCCACTAATCAGTCCTAATTTTGGTATCCTTTCTCTTAAAATGAGTCAAGGTAATATGATGACTCTTTTTATTACAATTTACGAACACTTTTAACATTAAAGAGATAATGAGATAATAAATTAGAGTGAAATGTGTCATAATCGATAATTTTAAAATATATATATAATTGGGATTACCTCTTAAAATTAATGTTTTAATCTGTTTCTAGAATACAAGAATAATGAATTAATTTATGAGATATTATTATAACAACAATGATATTTTCATACCAAATTTTTATACAATTTTTCTACTTAGTTAATAATGAGGAAATTTTTAGTTAATTCAATATATTATTTGGTTAATGAATTTTAGTAATCAATTATTGATGGACTTGGTTAACGATAAATAAATTATTAGTTAATGAAGTATATTATTGGGTTGATAGATTATTAGCTTGTAAGTGATTGATTACTAAATATTAACCAAACGATATACTGTATTAACTAAAAATTTACTTATAATTAACTAAGTATAAAAATAATGTAAAAACATAGTGTATAATTATTATTTTTTTCTTATTATAAAGGTTTATTGCAATGACCTTTATCATCTATTTTGTAGTTTATTTTTTTAAGCTTTGGATTCTACGAGAGCAATTTGTTCGTCTCGCCCGTGAACAGAGATGTAGCTTTCTAGAAAATATCAATAGGATGGAAGGGAGTCAAGGAGCATTATTAAAGTAGTTTTTTAGATTTTTTTTTTAGTTGTTATTTGTGTCTTATTAAACATGCACCACTTCAAAAAAAATAAAAATTCTCACAATTTATAACTTAAATGTATTAAATCAGATTGTAAAAAGTTAGGTAAACGAGTGTATTTAGAGGTGTTTAAATATTAGTTTTCAAGTTTTCAAATCTTAGTATCTCAAATATTAGTTTTCAAGTTACTAGTACCGATAGTGATAATAGTGTAATATTACATAATTTTTATATAAAATAGGTTTTTTTCTTCTATTATGATATAATTTTAATTTTTTATTTTAAGATATTATTTATTAAAATATATTAATTATTAAATAATTAAAATACGTATAGAATTTTCACAAAATTACATGAAAATATTAACAACTTAACTGTAATAGTTTTAATATATATAATTAGGAGTTACTTGAGTATTCAGTCATGATTTCATTATACTAATTATGTGGGGAAAAATTATGAGTTACTTGAGTATTCAATCACAATATCATTATGCTACTACTTTTGTTTGAATATTTTTCAGTCAAGAATTACTTGAGTGTTTCGGTTCCAAACTTGGGATAAAGATGAGGAGCCTATGTTGCAATTCGCCTGTAATGCAATCTATGTCAGAAAGGGATTTTGTTTTCTTTGGAGGGGGGAGGATTATGCTTGAGAACAAAAGTGGTGGAATGGAACACATCAGATTATGCTAAATATATGTAAACCAATAAAATTGAAGAATAAAAATGGCTTTCTTTATCTACATTAATTTCTTGGGCAGCCTACCACAAACAAATGTTGTCTAACTCGCTTAGCCCAACTTCTGCTGCATCCATACGTCGCTACACCTTTTACGAAACAAATGGATGGATTAGCATTCATTCCAGCCTAGCAAGGGCATGATGGTCCAATAAAATTCCTGTAGTTTGATTGCAACAAACTCCTTCATAGACACAATACTCTGTGATCAAAATTTTTACATTTCGCCGAAAAATCTAGTAACTTTTCCCCTTCATAATGTCCTTTGATTAATGTAAAATTAATTCATCTCTAAGGCTTGTCTAGCTTGTGAAAGAGGATTGATATCAGTTATTAACTTGAGCACTTTATCCCCATGACATGAGGCTTTCCCTCAAATCATTTCAATAATCTAAGTTTTCAATCATACATTTTACACTCTTCATATTTGTAAAGAATATATTTTACTTCTTGAAAAACCATTGCAAAATTTATATTTTAGTTAAAACTAATGACAGAGAGATCATATGTCACACTTCTAAATCATTTTCGCCAAAACAATCACCAACAAAGTACATAACATAATTTATGACGTATCCTATTTATTTATTTATTTCTAGCAATTTACCCATATATTAGACAATCTTTGGCAGCAGTATATTTTATTCAATTTAAAAGAGAAATTTTAATGCATCATAATAAAGATTTATGTATTTTAGGCGAATATGAAGTAATGTATGTTTTTGAATCTTAAGAAAAATAAGCTTTAAAATTTTAAAATTTATGCATTGAAGTTAATTTATGTATTTTAGTATCACAGGCAATGAAAAACATGCCTTTTTATTTTGCCAAATGAGAAGAAAAATCAAGGTGCCGGTGAGTAGGTGACTAAAAAAAATCGGAAGACACACCTTACAAAAGATGGCATTTCACATTTAGACAAGGTGTGTCTGTAAAAGATAAGCAACTCTTGCCGGTTCATCTTGTGGCTTGCTGGTTGGGGTGCCTTACTCAATCAAGAGGTAAGAGTTCAAACGGACAAGGAACTAGAAAGATAAGCAGCTCTATGCTTTCATGCGGTAGAACCAATAAATTCAGATGATATAGAAGTGAATTTTTCTGGAAACAAATTTTTAACATTCTGGTAGAGTTTGTAGGACTCTAAGCCAATTCAAACAGACTTTACATCCAGTCTAACGAATTCATGAGAATTTAATTTTCAATTGCCTCTTAACGAATTCGAACTCGAGACACTAAGGTGGAGAACAAACTTTCTTATCATGAGTCAATTCCGATGGTGATATAGAAATTATTTTGTTCATGTTGGCAATTAACAAAATTCAATAGTTATAAGCATGATACTGTGATTTGGGAATTTAATTTGCAAGAGCAGAATATAAGGTTCATATTATCCTCACTTGAGCTGAAATCTGGAGGGGCACTCTGTTTTATACTTTTATATACATAGAGATAGAGAGAGATGGGATCTGTTGATACTGATATAAGAATAAATACACTTACACCATCTATTAACTCAAAAAGTAATGAATTATATCTAACTGCCATGTCAATCTTACATACCAAATTTCATAAAATTTAAACAATTACGAATATGTGATCAAAATCAAACAATAAATATTTCCACACATAGCTTAATATAAGTTGAAAGAGAAAATAATCTTGGAAATTTTATAAACATTACATGCACGAACTATACTTTCAATTAAATGGCGAATTTTGCAAAATATTTATTCTATAAAAAATAATTGATTTGTATAATCCCAATTTTTGAAGTACTATATTTTCTTCTTAAACATGCAGAGAGAGTACTAATTAACCCCATTGGCCCAGCAGGTACCTCTTTATCCCTTGATATTATTAGTAAGGCTCTTATTAACGTACGTGCTCAAGGCACATGCAAGTTTACAAACATTAGTTTACTCAAATATTGACGCGCTTATTAAATTTGATTGAAGCAAGCAGAAAAAAATTATTAAGAAATTTTTTTATGGAAACGATGCATAAGCATTTTTATGAAAATTATCAAGATTAATTAAGATATATGCACCATGAAAAAAATTATATGAAATAAAATAAGTTAATATACAAGAATTAATGTGATATTTAGCAAATTACATGCTTATGCTATGTCCATGGAGAGAATACCTTTTTAAACTATGGGATTAATGCTGTGTAATCTAAAGCCCTTGTAGTCGTAATCGTATGGCGGAGCAGTAATGTAGTAAGGACTAGTAGTGTAGTAGACCTGTTAAACTTCATTAATTTTCATGATTGAGAAGCTGGTTAAAGTGCCTACTAAAACATTAAAAGGTTGCAATATTGTGGTTTCTTTCCGAGTTTCGAATCAGATAATATAAAATCTAATAATGGAAAACCCAATCTAAGTCAAAGGACGCGGTTTCACAGCTTAAATTACACAAGCTGAAAAGAAAGAAGCAAGAAAATCAGAGGACCTCCTTAGAGCTCTCCCGCATACAGCTCAACTTCTGAAAACACCCAAAATTACGCTGTCGGGGCGTGCAAAAATGTAGCGCATTCTCGGTTTATTCCTTTAATTTCTTATCCATCTCTCCTTACCACCGCATCACAAACCTCTTTATTGGCCCTTAACAGCACCATCACCCTTGGCCTTGGCCTCGGCCATTGGCACGTAACAAATTACTAATGATCAGAGATGGTGCTATATCAAAATAATCATAATAATAATAATAAAGAAGAGAAAAAGAAAAAAAAGAAAAGAATGACATGCAGCCAAGTCCCACCAATACCATCCTAAGAATAAGAGAATCCTCATTATCTTGTGGGTTTTGGCTCTCCTGTCCTCTCATCCTTGTCAATGCTAATGGGGGCGCGCGCTGCTTCGCTTGTGCGCGCACCTGCAGTTTCCAATATTCATAATAATAATGTCAAGTTGTTGTTCAGCTTCGTTAACGTTGTCGTGTTGGTATTGCTATCATCATGCGCAACCATGTCCTCTTCCGAAGGTACCGATGCGGACGCGCTCTTGAAGTTCAGGGATTCATTGACGAATGTGGTAGCCCTTAGCAGTTGGGATCCATTCATAAACCCAAAGCCACCGTGTTCTGGCAACATTCCCAACTGGGTGGGTCTGTTTTGTATGAATGACAAGGTTTGGGGATTGCGTCTTGAGAACATGGGCCTCACCGGCAACATCGATGTGGGCTCTCTCGCTTCAATCCCCTCTTTGCGTACGCTTAGCCTAATGAACAATACCTTTGTGGGTCCCCTGCCCAACATCAATATGCTGCCAAATTTGAAGGCCCTCTACTTATCCTATAATCATTTCTCTGGACAGATACCTGACGATGCATTTGCTGGTTTGGATAAGTTGAGGAAAGTGTATTTGGCTAATAACGAGTTCACTGGTAAAATCCCTTCCTCCCTTGCCACCTTGCCTAGTCTCCTGGTCCTCAGGCTAGACGCAAACAAGTTTCAAGGTCAAATCCCCGATTTTCAACACAATAATTTGAAGAATATCAACTTCTCTAACAACGAGTTGGAGGGTCCCATCCCGGCCAATCTAAGCACCTTCGAGGCCTCTTCCTTTATCGGTACGTTGTGGTATGTGTGTGTGTGTGTATTGATTCACATATCTAGCTAGTCCTCTAGTCCTAATGATGCTCTTGCTCTGCTAGATGCCTGCACTTCATGATTATATTACATAATATATATAAAATACAATAGCTAGACTAATAATACATATACTGAATTTGAATGTGGGTACGTAGTAAACTAATATGTAAGGGAGTACGTGATCAATCAAATGAATTGAATGCAATGCAGGCAACACACGTCTATGCGGGCCTCCTCTGATGAATCCATGCCGAGCCGCAGCCCCAATTCCAGTGGCAACCCTGGAGACTCCAGCCAAAATGCGCGTTCTGAAAACTTTACTTATTGTGATCATGGTAGCACTGATAACAGCCATCCTGGTTGCAGTCTTGGTCATATGCCGCTTGAGGTCAAACGCAAGAAGGTGCCAGCAGCACCCAGATCATCAGCTCTCAACGTTTCAAGGCCAGGCCTCGAACAAGTACGTTCCTCCCGTTTATGTCAAAACCAAAAGCCTAGCGGAACACTATGATTCTATTCCTAAGCAAGTGTCAGATCATGGTCATGGTCATGGTCATGGACATGGACATTCCAAGAGGGGGGAACAAGGCAAGCTGACATTCCTGAGGCATGACCGACTCAAGTTTGATTTGCAGGATTTGCTCAGAGCCTCCGCTGAAATTCTAGGCAGTGCCGCATTTGGGTCTTCCTACAAGGCCGTGGTTTTGGACGGCCAAGCCGTGGTTGTCAAGAGGTACAAACAAATGAACAATGTGCCAAGAGAGGAGTTCCATGAGCACATGAGAAGGCTAGGCAGCCTCAACCATCCCAATCTTCTGCCTCTCCTGGCCTATTATTATAGGAAAGAAGAGAAGCTCTTGCTCTCTGGCTTTGTTGACAACGGTTGCTTGGCCAGCCATCTTCATGGTAATTAATTAATCTTTCAATTGAATTAAATTCACTTAACTACATGTATAATATCGGAGTGAAGTAGACGGAGTAGTATCAATTCAATTATTATTCTTAATTTCCATTAGTTTAATTAATATTTTTAATATAATATATCATATAAAATTTATTAATCATGCTTGTTGCAGGTAATCATAACTATCAAAAGCCGGGGCTTGATTGGCCAACCCGCTTGAAAATCGTCAAAGGTGTATCCAGGGGTTTGGGTTACCTATACAATGCACTCCCAAGCCTAATTGTGCCTCACGGTCACCTCAAATCTTCCAATGTGCTTTTGGATGAATCCTTTGAGCCCCTACTCACCGATTATGCCCTCAGTCCTGTGATCAACCTTGACCATGCCCAACAACTCATCATGCCTTACAAATCACCCGAGTATGCTCAACTTGGCCGCATTACAAAGAAGACTGACGTGTGGAGTTTTGGAATTCTGATACTGGAGATCTTGACGGGCAAATTCCCAGAGAACTATCTCACACACAGGCATAATAGTGATTCTGACATAGCCAGTTGGGTCAATACCATGATTACCGAGAAGCGCACCAGTGACGTGTTTGACGTAGAGATGAGAGGAGTCGGTAATAGTAAAGCTGAATTGCTCAAACTCTTGAAGATTGGTTTGAGTTGTTGTGAGGAGAATGTGGAAAGAAGGCTCGATATCAAGGAAGCTCTTGAGCAGATTGAAGACTTGAAAGAGGGTGAAAGTGATGGAGACTACTCTTCAACCCTGATCACCAGCGAAAGGGATGCTTATACAGCTGTGTGACTCACACTGTTTTCCTTCACCACAACTGCTTCACTGGGTCTGGGACTTTATTTGGAAGCAAAATGTACGCGTAGAAGGTGGCTTTCCCCATGAAGATGAATATATGCTATTAAATTAATCTCGAATTGTACGTTTTAATTAATTAGTTTTTGGTCCCCGTGTGCTTTTCTTGTTAACATAACATAGGTATTTCCGTTGACTTCTCTAACTGAACTCCATGTTGTACTGTTACTTTTGTTTATATAGAACTAGTTAGGTTTAGTCAATATCTCTCTAGCTTCTTTCTCTGTATAAAACATTATCTCACAATTTTAAATTTGTAGTCATTATGCAAAACATGCAAGTATTAATAAATTTAATAATTAATTAACATATAACACATAATGAGTAAGGGTTAAAAGGTTTGAGTCCTGAAAATATTTCTCCATCTGTTAGTGGATGGGTTTAACACTTCAAGAAAATGTTAAATTTGCTACAGAATTTAGCTAGGGAAAATTTCCCTCGCTAATCCGTAGCTAATCAACTATGAATTACCTATAAAATGTCAATCCCTAGCTAAAATTACAAAATGGAAAAAATGAAAGTTTACCAGATATATAGCGAGGGATCGGCTACGTACTAGCTGCCAAAATTCCCTCGTTAAATTTTTTAATAGTTAACTTTTAGTTTGCTAGGAAAATCCGTAGCTAATTCTTTTTAGGCAATGAGTTTTATACCCTCACGCTAATCCAACACCATGTCCCTTACCCCAAATCTCTCCTTGTGAAACTACATCAGAGTGCCGGGGTCATTAAAGTTCTTGATTTGTGAGCATTGGGTCCATTTCAAGAATTACAAAACTCGCTTCTCATGCTTCGTCTCCTCCAGTTTGCCCAATCCACTAGAGATCGCGCTTTCTCATGCTTCTGTCTCAGGTACGAACCCTAATCCTTTTCTCTGTGCTCTCTTGCCTTCAACCCTCAATTTCTAAGTGTGTTGATTCAATGACTTTAATTTTCTTTTACGGTGTCATTGAATTTTTGTTGGATTCTTTGAAGATTTCGTACACAATGAAATTCTCTGCTGGAACTTTGTTGTCCATGAGAATTTTCTTTTGAATGTTTTTTTCCTCGATTTTTTTCTTTGCCAATCATTTTTTTCTTTGTTATTGCGTAGTAACCTGGGAAAATTTCATTGTTGTGCAAAAATGGATGCTTTTCTTGCTTAGAAATGTTTTCACCATTTGTATGAGTTGTAGCGAATGTGTGTGTGCTGTGCAAAATGCAGCAATATAAACTAATGTGGTCTGCATTTACTTGTTGATTAGGATCCCTAATTCTTGGTGTAAGCTTCACTGGTTCTTTGGCTAGCACGCGTCCAAAACTTGAGGAGCACAAGTATTATCTAATTTTTACATTATCTACAAAATTGCTTAATGAACCTCACTGTATTCAGCCTATCCATAAGCTTTTCAACGGTTTTCTGATTTGCTCAACTTCTGAAGAGGTTAGTAAACCACATTACTGCATTAGTGTATACTAGTTTCCAACTTGCAGGCTTATTGCCATCGGGGATTCCAAATTATGTTTGGATAAGATGTACCCGGGGTACAGCTGCAATGTTCTTCTTTTCCTGTTTATGGCAGTAAGTTCTCATCCACAAGCTAGTCTTGCAAAACTAAGCTAGCACCACCTTGCGAAACTAACTCAGGGATTGCAATAGATGAATATTACTTGTGATGAGAACATGATTTTATCATTATAGTATGGTTTCCTATATTGGCTTTACAAAAAGAAAATCGACAATGGAAGATGCCTTATTTGAAAGGGAGACACTACAAGAAAGATGCCATATAGCTACGGCTACTTTTAGTGACAAACATTAAAACAGTGTATATTTCTGTAACTATAAACAAAAGGTTTAGCGGTGGCAAGCCAAGGTTGATTTTACAATTTGTATTGTTTTACAGATAAGCTTTCCTTATGAACTCTTTATGGAACTTTATTGTTACGACAAGGTGGATCTATGCCCTTATGGCCTTACAAACTATGGGAACAGGTATTCTAAAGCTCTTTTGGCTTTCTTGTTGATTGGTATATTCTATGTGCCTAATTGTTTTTTCCTGGGAAAATAAATCTCATTAATGTCAAAAGTGTATCATCATTATACTTCAGAACTCTTTACTGTGTTTATGTCCCTTTTCTTTTTTCTTTTGGCTCTCATTTGCAAACTTTACTTTCAACTAAATTGCTTTTTTTTTCTTTTGAGATCAACCTGCTTTTGCTTCTTACATGTTTGAGTAAATGCTCCATATAGTAGCACCTTTCATTCCCCCTTAACACAATCAATTGTGAACTCTCACTTGTTCAGAAAGATTGTTGAGGTAGAAAGTAATTATCAATTGTTATAATGAGGCCCCTAAAAAATATTATAGAAGTGAGAAAACATATACATGTTCCTCTTTTCCTGCCTTTTCTTTGGGTCACTTGTTAGGCTCTCGTACTTATAATGAATGTTAGTATTTTTGGTTATATCAGCTGATTTGATTTGACATTTGTTGTGTTTAGTTTTCATCAGTTATGTTGAACCACATTTAGTTGGAATGTGATCAGATTGATTACTTATTTTCTTTTCCTATATTATGTGCTTACTGTGAAGTCTGAATATCTCTGTGTGTGTGATTTCTAGAACATGCTTTATTTCCCTATTTGACTTGGGTACCTGTGTAGTTGGAAGGAGAGGCAACTGCTTGTGCTATTCACTTGGCAGATTTTATGAACACTCCTTTATACGTGGTTCATGTAATTAATTTATATGGGTTTATTTATAGGGGAAAATCTTTTAAGTCATGTACCTTAGTAATGAAATTCTTTGACAATTGATTTCATATAGGTGGACTTATAACTGATCAGGCACTAAAATGTGATTGCTTGTTTTCAAAGTCTAGGCCTCTGATATTTTTTGTCACAGGCCCCCTCTACCCCCCTGAAACAAGTTATAGAGTTTTTAGATAATATAATTTTAAAGCATGTCTCCCAAAGTTTTCTAACCGGTAATGATATACTTAAAATATTGATTCTTTTTAATTCTATGTGGGCTGACCTTGCAGCTCTAACATATAAGAAGATTAAACTTGTTCGTGTTCGTGATCCAGGTGGACGCTATACATTTGGAGCTGTCATACCAGGTATTATTATTCATTCTTTATTATATGTTATTATTATTCATTTTAAAGTATTTTACGACAATTGAACTGATTTTAGCATATGTATTGATTCATTATTATATATATATGTATATATATATATATATATATATACACCATTATCTTTTGGTCTAATGACACGTCAACTTTTTCAAAATTGAAATGATGAGATGATATAGCATATTTTACGACAATTGAACTGATGTTAGCATATGTATTGATTCTTTATATATATATATATATATATATATATATATTTATATTTATATTTATACCATTATCTTTTGGTCTAATGACACGTCTACTTTTTCAATAGTGAAATGAAATGGTGAGATGATATGTTCTAAAGCCACTTACTATTAATATTTAATCCTCATATTTTTTTTTATCAAACAATAATTTTATAAATGCTTTTCGTAAATTAATGCAAAAAATAAGTGACATTTGTCTTCTTTTGCTGAGTAAAGCAAAACTTTTTGCAGAGTACCATATTCATATATGTGTTGAAATTTATGAGTTGGTTGTTTGGTCCAATTGAAAATCTAATGTCATCATCTTCACCATCACGGCATCACCATCATCATTTAATTATTATTATTTCATTTTAGTATTTGCTAGGTAAGGATTGATTCTTGGGGAAAGAATGTGGGATATGGGAAGACTGTTGTTGCTTTGAGGGATTCACCAAGTTGTTTGAAATGGGTTCTATTGGCTTGAAATAATAACAGGCAATTACATTGGGTGAAATGTTTTTTTAGAAAGCACTGAGAGGCAACTTTATTCTTTTCCTTTTTCCCTTTTTGCATTTTTCATTATAGTGTTCATCTGTACTTGGTCTGGCTGCTATACTGCATTATGTATACATGTTTATTTTTGAAAGGGAAAATTTACTGGCTGAAATGCACTTCAAGCTTTTGTCTTTGATTACAACTTCTCTTCTTTGTCAGAACTCGGAACTTCTGTGATCATACCCTTTTTTTTTTCTCTACTCCTGGCTGCTGCCTTTAGGATGGTGCATATTGCTTGTATCCTCTACAGCCATTGGAGGCTGACTTACACCATTGGGACAATATTTATAATTTTTTATACACAAATGAACATGTGACTGGATGGTCTTCTGGAACCTTTTCAGTCTTTAAGATTTATAGGATTGGGCTTTACACCTAATTTATGAAACCTTTAGGCACCAAGTCATCATCACTGGGACTTTCTCAATTATCAAGCAATGCCCTGTGTTAAGTTGCTTCCCAAGAGTTAAAGTGGTTCACACCATCCAAAATTCATGGTCAAGTATATATCCCTGAGATCGACTTAGGATTAAGTTAAGTGATTAAAGTAAAATTCTAAATTGAAGTCATAAATTTTGGTATAGATATATTTCATTTGAAAATAAGACAAAAAAATGAAAATAGGAAAAATGATAAGGTTGTCTCCTCAATCTGAAAGTCTCTTCCTTAACTTTGGGTAAAGTTATCAACTATCTTAAAGTGCTAACAAAATATATATCATTTCTTTTGTCTCATGTTTTCTCTACTTATTTTATAATTTTGTGATTAGGAGATTCATGGATAGCAGTCCTGGATATATATGGTGTGGGTCCTTAATTTTGGGCGCTCTGCACTATTAGACCTCTTCAGAGCTCATCTAAGTCTAAGCTGAAATAAGTGATTCTGATGTTGACTAGTTCAAATTGTACGCATTCCTCCCAAATTCATTTTGGAACATATAGTTTAGTTTTTCAAGAATCATTACTTTTTGGTTTTTCATATTCCAATTACTTGAGCTTATTCATGTATTTTGCTTGTCTTATATTCTGTTCAGGATTCCATTTCAAATTATTCTGTTAATGCAGATCTTAGCAGAACTATAATTCTAATATAGAATGTGGGTTCTTTGAAATTTAAGTTTTCCATGCTTATTAGTCTGCTTAATTTTCTTAATTAATTACTGACAAGCTCCAGGTTTTTACCCAAATCTTTTTTGCAGGATGAGAAGGGGCTTTCTCAAAATAGTAGGTGATTTTTTCTTCCACAAGCATATATTACCATCCTTTTAATAATTGCAGTATTTTTACTTCTAATTAGCTTCATAATTGATTAGGGTATGTTTACAACTTTGTCAAATCAGGGAGTTATCATGCTCGATTTTGGACATCTTTGAAGACTACTATATCTTGACAGATTTGAGCAAGAAGGAAGAATGGAAGGCAAAACTGACATTTCACATTAGAGCTGGACTTGATTAGGTTGAGGAATGAAGTTTGGATAAGAAATAATTATTAGAATCCATGAAAAGCCCAAACCAAAATAAGCCTTAACCAATTGGCAATTAATAAGAAAATTTAGAGTTTATCTTTCCTATTTTGTTGTACAACTTTCATTTTTCTTTGTAGAACTTGTTTGAACTTATTATACAACTTTTGAAGTTATTAATACAATTATGACATTTCATTGTTTTGAATGATTTACTAGCTGAATTTGTATCTTTCGATTGTATTTTTATGCAAGTTTAATTTGGCATATTAAAATTAAAATTAATTATTAGATTAACTGCATTTCAGCTATGGATTAACTACAAATTAACTAGGATTTAACTAAATTTTAGTTATAGATTAGTTATGGATTAACTAGAGAATGAAAAAATTAGTTGTGAATTAACTACGGATTAGCTACAAAACAGTTATAGATTAACTAAGATTTAACAAAAATTTAGCTACGGATTAGCTAAGGATTAACTAGGGAATAGAAAAATTAATTTCAAATTAGCTACGGATTAGTTATAGATTTTTCCTAGCTATTTAGCTAGGGAATTGAAAACAATTTTTAAAGAAATTTAACTACGAATTTGCTAGAGATTAGCTACGAAATTTTCGTAACTAAAATAAAATAACTAGGGATTAACTACCAAAAAATTTTGTAGCAAATTAGCTACCTAAATTCTACTACGAAAAATTCTCTAGCTAATCCGTAGCTAAAAATATTAGCTATGATTAGCTACAGATTAGCTACAGATTAGCTACGGAATTTTCCATAGCTAATTTATGAAATTCTTGTAGTGTAACTATCGTTCATTCACATGCAATTCTATTCTAGTTGTGTTATCCACCGAATTTTAAATTTTTATCCAGAACTGGATTACACTCTTTTTTGAATACTGAGTTCAAGGTTTATAAGAACAATTTACATGCAAATTAAAATGATTTAGGAAATTTAATTAAGACAACATTAATTAATTCATGTCCACGTCACTTACCTTGGGGTGACTTGGGTAAATAAAACTAAGTTCTGGAATGACTTCATTAGTCCAACAACCGGAATGACTTCACTAGTCCAACAATAGTGAGGGCATTTGTAAAGGTATTCCGACACTCAAATTAGAAAGTAAATGAAGAAGATGAAGTGTAATAACTAGAATGAGAATCATACATCTAGAGTGGACCTTCCTCCCCTTATATACCTTAATCGTTACAGAAAAAGGGGTACCAAAGCGTGGGGGGAATGATTGGTTACGTGAAGTGGGTTCTGCTGCCTCACGTTGGTGGGTCCCACTACCTCATGTTTAGATTGTGTGATGAGATAGTGTGTAATTGCTCATGTGCATTTTGTACAAGATTATTAGATTGTCTTTTGGGAGAACTAAATATATTTAATATTAACCCAAAAACAACATGAGGATGGTGCAAATACGAAGGTAAAGGAAAAGAAAGAAAATGTTAAGGAAACCAAGACCGATGTAAAAACTGTCAGCAAGCAGATCCATCAGAGTATTGGAGTCGTACTCTCACCAGGAAAGAAACTTTCGCTATTGCCAACATTTCTTAGCTATTGTATTTGCAGGATTATTTGGCTCTTGTAACGTATGCTGCATGACAAGAACTTGGAAACCTTACCCGCTGAGCCAGCTCTGCTGGTACCTACCAGGATGTTGGTGGCGGTAGGGGTCTCATTCCCCTCCTGTTGGCAGAGCTAAACACTTAAATAAGAGTAGTTTAAGGGGGCTCATGTTTAGAAAAGATTAAAAAAAACCATTTTACAAGTGTTTAGAATGTAAAAAATGAGATTTAATTGGATTTATAAATCAAATTTTGTTTTTGAAATGTTAAAAAATAAGAAATGATTTAATTTTTAAAATCTCGTGAATTTTAATAATTTAAATTTAGAAATCCTATCACATATGGTGAGATTTGTTAAAGTTTGATTTGATTTTAAATTTAATTATTTAGATTGACTATTTTACTCTTAGAAACTTTTTAATTTGTTACAATATCATTCACAATGATTTAAAGGGTAAAAAATTAAAATAATAAAATAAAATAAAATAAAATCAATTCCTTTTTTTAAGAGTGAACTCATATTTTCGTCATTGAAAGATTGCGGTGCCATCAATTTGGTCCTCAAATATTTATATTTGACATCACATTAGTCCAGACGTGAAGATCCGTAACAAGAATGTTAATGGAACATTGATGTGGCTAGTTATCTGCTTAGGTATACTGTTAATTATTGACATGGCACAAAGCTTTGCCAAATGGTGGAATGATCAATTCAACATGGAGCCAAGTAATAATATAACTTTGAGCAAACCCCCAAATTTATCTTTGAAAGATTTGACTGACATCAATTTGGTCTTTGAAAGATGGTTAACATCAATTTGATTATCGAATCATTGTTTTCGACATAACGTTAGTCCAGACATGAAGTTCTGTGATGACTTAGATGTGTTCTCTCCCAAATACCTAACATCATCCTTACTACCACATTAAATATCCACCATAGCCCTTACTCAGAAGCTTAACCTCAACCCTTCATGTGGTCGAGCAACTTACATCTCCATTACATCACAAGCCTTCAACCCATGACAGTTTTGAAATTTGCAAAATGACTTAACACAACAGCTCTTACTCAAATCTCAAATCAAGACCCCATCACACACCATAATAACTTCATCACACTACCAGTAGTCAGGACTTTAGCTCGCAAAACTAGTCCAAAAACTGACACCTTGAGAAGTCGCACACAAACCCAAACCGTCAAACACTAAACCTATTCATCTAAGTTGACAATGCACATCAAGAGAACTTCTTCATCTGGGTTAATGCGACTGTGCGGTAGCGCCAAAGGCATGCAATGAGAGCCTTAAATAAGGTGGGTTAAGGAGTTTGGCATGATATGGGGTTTTGAGGATTTAAGGTTCAAAATTTGGAGATTTTTCCCCATTGCTTATTGTTGTAAAATGTTTTATTAGATACAATGCCTTGATGTCCCACTTGAAGATGTTGATGTTGTGAAAGAAATAACATAATGTCTCTTATGCTGCAATTGAAAACTTGGTGGTCGGTGCAACATCAAGGCATGGATTTATTAGGTAAGGTCCTCTATCTCCAAGTTAACCAAAACTAGCAATTATTGCATTCTTAACTAATTTGAAGAGAGTAATTCTGACATTAGTGGATAGGAACAAGCATATTATTTGCATATAAAGTCTCCTTTGTCGGATACCATATTGCAAAGCAGAAGCCAACAAGAGGAGAAGAAAGATGCAAAAGGTTCAAATTGAATATAAAGTATCTTAAAATAAGCAAACAGGAAATGAAAAGCTTATATACATATATAATTGCAATTCATTTAAAGGAAACACGTTTTTGACAAAAGCTGTACAAGAAAAGATTCAATGTGCGATTATTGGATTTCTAAGGCAATTAACCTTTACAATCAGAACAAGTATTTTTTAACAAAGAAAGAGCTTTCATAGGAATTAAAATTGAAATTGGCTTCCTGAATTAGATATATAGTGTATACTTTAATACTTGGACAAAATCCCAAAAAACTCTCTAGTTTGCGAAGTACAGAGTAGTGCACCTTTCTTCAACTTCGATGCCTTTTCTTATGCAGATTTAAGTCATCAAGTACACCAAGCAGCATGTCAAAGGGGGTGCCGAATTTCTGTACCGTGTATGTCATTTCTAAGGTGATAATCTCTTCAGTTCGTAATGGTTCTTGTCCAGCCCCACATACTTCACCACTGCTGAGCCATATACATAATCTAAATAACCAGAATGAAAATCAACCTGCGATACCCTCTAGACGTATGAATTTAAGAGGTTTGTTTATGTGAAATATAAATTTGTTCAGGAACTATGCTATTGTAGTTTTAATCATGTTTTGATCACACATATGCCGCAGACAGGACATCAATCAAACCTCACAGCTGGCAGGATGAATCCATTAAGTAAGTCTTTTATATAAAGCCATTCAAAGCAAACTAATAAGCAATATATGCATATCATGATTATCATCTTTTCAATTTAATCTTGTAACAAAAATATGATAAATGGAGATGTTATAATTGCATATTTATATACCAATTAATGATAGCATCAGGCACTGGTATTTGCTATGTGTGGACTTGGTGAAGCATCAATTGATATGTTTGGACTCTAAGATTGATACGAATAGCAAAACATTTAGAGAACAACAAATTCAACAAATGGCACAATCATCATGCAAAATTCCTTATTGAAATTAGTTTCTTAATGAGACTAAACTATATTTTATATTAATTGTGAATTGCTTGCTCATTACAGGCTATTTTCCTTGAGTGTGTAATTGAAGAAAAATCACTTTTTGATAATTTAGGGCCAGAATCTCCTAGGATTGGTAATTCAGAGAAAAAGTTACACAGACTTGGTGAATTTCGTATAGTTTATCCTCGGAATCATCCACAATAGAATAACGAGTAAGAAATGCTACTTCATCATATATATGTGGGGAAAAAACTTATTTCCTTTATATTATAAGCATTGAACTAATATTTGTGATGCTTGTATTAGAGTTTATTGCAATGTACGAGTTATTTTTGCGGACCTTAAAAGTTCTTTTAAAATATATGTGAGTTTAGTAATAACAAACATTAAGATGAATAAATTTTGTGACAATCCTCTTCTAATAATATATACACATATATGTATTTTTTGCAGCCAGTAGATGACAAAGCACGCATGTGGTTGGCATTAGATTTGGTGCTCAAGAATTATAATCAAGCTAGAGAAAATGTCATTCTTTCATCAAGAAGGTTTGTCCAAGAAAAGCAATGTCAACAACAACTAGAAGTGGATACAATATAAAATGTCGACAACAAAGATATATAACTTTGTGTATGATACAATATTAGAATAAGCTAGAAGTGACTGTAATTATTTTTGTTTTTATTTTAGTTGGTCTTGTTATGGTCGTCAATTTGGCTTTCTTTGATGCTGTAGCAACATTTCTCTACAACATCCATAATGCTTTTTCTTGAACCTTTGCATCCCCTACTTCTAAACTTTTTATAATAGCCTGTACACCTGACAATTTGGCTATGGATTGTGACAGCAATTCTTGCAAGAATAGTTGATGCAGGCTCTCGTTGTTTTGCATTTTACCTCAACATCAATGAAACAAACATGTTACTTCATATTTAGCAGCTTCATTGATTTCCTCTTTAATGGAACTGTCCCAAACGGGTAGTTTTGAAATAAAGAAATTTTAACAACAATGAAACTTATACGGCCTAAGAAAGAATCCTATCTTAGTAAATGTCAGCTGGGGGATTCAATCTCTATACTTACCTCTCCCAAATGGCAAAGAAAAGGCCTATAATCAAGGCAAAGGGGAACTTTAAGGATAGGATACATGCAGGGATAGAAAGATAAGAAAGAAAGGAAAAGGCCAAGGTTCATTAGCTCCATAGTTGCAATAAGACTCAGCCTCAATTTTTATGGCAAAAATTACTAATTTCATTAAAATTAAAACGAAAAAGCATGACGCACACCTGATGAACCACTCACTTTCACTTAATATCATCTTGACATACAATTATACTCCATAAAAGGAAAGATCAGAAAACTCCATATTTTAGAAGATACATATACAAGTATAACATAAATGCCAAAACTAGCAATTATATTATGATTTATTGATTACCTGTGTATTCAAAAATTGCTTCCCTCATCAAAGCGCCAATTTGTTCATTTTCACCACATGGTCCAACTGTTCCACCTTGATTTCATGTCAGGCTAGCCATATAAATCTTGGGCACAATCTATTTTCTTTCACATTTATCGACATAGTGACCAGTATCAAGCTATAGGAAAGTGAATTAGTGAATTTGTCAAGTGCACATCTTCCACCTCATGAGCAAGGGTAGAGGAGCTCATTGGACACAAACCCTATATATTTGGCAAACTTCCAAGATATTGCTCGAGAACCTTTAACAATTATGTGAACTAGAGAAGTCTTCCCAACACCTGCAGAATGAGAAAATATGACATGTATACAACCAAGGTCTCCTTGAAAAATGGTTATAGTGGAAAGAAGAAGAATAGGGGACAAGTGAAGACATCACATGCTCAGAAAAATTAAATTACTTTCCTTATCATTTATCAACAGTTGAATGAAGCACATCCAAGCATATGAAGTTTAGACTCAAGAAGTACCACCAAATATGCCCAAAGACTGACAACTTAAAACAACTATTTTAATGCCCTTGACATGGTAATCCCAACAATACAAACCATAATTTTTCCTATTGATGGACAACCTAAAAGCTCAAATCAGTGAGACATCATATGCGAGGATATTTTCCAATGCATATCTTTTTCCCCTATAACAAAATCTATGGCAACTTACCCTTACTGTAACAATGGAATTATAAGCAAGAACTGTTTCCATCCTCAGCAGTACTAAGCAACATTAGATTTTAATTTTTTCCCCTGAGTTGATTTATATAAATAGTTTTTAGTTAAGACTCACTGCGCTTATAGTCTATAAAAATGAGGTAGCTTTGCATTCATCATTTATGCCAAATGTTTTTCATTCATGCCACCCATTTTGCTTAGTTCCTGAACTTTACCACTTCAGTCAAATAATAATACATTTCATCTCAGGAAACCATCTAGTCATTTACTGCATTCAATCAACCGAACTAAGTATATCTTTAAGAGGACATTTAAAAAGGTATTAATTTTAATTAACTCAATCACACCAACTCAAGGTAGAAATTTGCAAACTTAATAAATCCAAACTTTGTGGAGTCAAAGATCATCTATATTTGGAGTTGACATATTATCTTGTAAAACTTGGTTATGAATTCCTTTGAAACGTCACACACTTAGGTCTCAAAAGTATACCGAAATAAATTTTCACATGACTAGTGGACTTGCGTAAGCTGAATGTCAAACCACAATAAGGTTTCTCTGCAATTTCCACCATCTTCCAAGTTGTTTCTCAAACATAATAAGATGTTGATCCTTTTAAAAATGCCTACATTTATCCAAAAAAATATATATTATCTAAAACATGTCATATGGCAGTTAATATATGTAACATAACTCTAGGAGCCTATTCTTTTGATCAAGTAAAAGAAAAAGAAGAATTTTTAGATTAAAAAAAAAAGAAAATAGCAAAAACCAAGCAAGGTCAATAAGATTCTAAACGAATATACCAAGTGCTTCGCATTACGCGATTCAAAGGTGGCCCTTGAGTTCATTTGTAATCGAATCGAGGGTCCGGAGGAGAATTGGCCATTCAATCTTGTAAGCTAATTGACACTGAAATTGGAAAAAGAGATACATATGGAGAGGAATAACCAATCGATGAAAGAACATGAAACCATTCTGTTTCAATAGAGGTATAAGAAATGACTGGGGGCAATGAAGTAGGTGAAGTGGTTGGATTTTGCGAGCTGTTCCAAAAAGAACAGAAAACAACAGTGATAACAATGATGAAAGCAACATCACCTGGCACCCAACACCATATCTAATCAATCTCTGCACATAATCAACAACCTCCCTCCTTTTCTGGTCGGTCCCAAAGGTGGATTGTATCCTGCAAAGTATCTCATGGGTCGTCTTCAACATGCTCCTCAACGCTACACCATGCCACACCGAAGTGGAGATAGCACCAGCACCCCAATTGAACCCTATGCTCTGTTTCACCATGTTTGGTTCCTTGCGTTGATTCTTGGCGCAGACCAGCGTGAGCGGAAGGGACGAGCTCCTTGTAGAAAATGTCATCTGTTGTTTCTAAATTTGACGAAATTCAGTTTTAGAAATTTAGATTGAGCGTTGAGAGTAGATAACCTCTCTTATCAATTTCAAAATGCTTAAATCGTGGGTGACTTACTATTGTGTTACTTTATAAATATAAAATAGTTACATGCATTAAACAAAAATTACATGAGTACTGTCGCAGCAGACTGCAAGTTATTATTACAAAAAAAATTCTTAAACCAATTAAATTTTAACAAATCAACGAGATATCGGTACCCTTTTCCATAGCAGGGTACCGAAGGAATTCCCCCCCATATATATATATATATATATATATTGAATGGCGTTCATGGGTTGGCGGAAGAGTATGAAACACGGACATACTAGTGGGAGAAGGCACATACTGCATTTTGAGGCACGAGGTAGAGGGAGGCAAAAGAACCCACACCCATTTAATCGACAAGTTAGAATTTCCACCTCAAGGGGAGAAGAATGAACCCCAGGAGTCATTCAACATTGAACGCGAGGGCTCATTCATAATTCAAATCAAGAACTCGGAAAAAGCAGGTGGCGGTCCACGCTTGAGGCAGAGGGGTATCCAAAACCAAAACAAACGCAAGGCTGTCTTTCCTGCGCACTTGCAAGGGTAGCTAGGGCATGTCAAGTTTGGGCCCCCTGATCTGCCTGACTTTCTCAACTATGAAGGATGCAAGCTCTTGCTCATATATGCTTCCGACGATATTGAAGATGAGTTGGGTCTGCAGCTTCTGACGGAAGGGGAACAAGATGCTTCCTGCTCTGATCTCCTCAACACATTTGGAGACACTGCATCTACTAGTGCCCTTCTCAAAGGCACTTAGGTCTGAAACGACTGAATGAACAGTGTAGTATTACAGTAGATGATCAAAGGTTGTCGAGACCTCGTCAAATGATAAAAATTACCGGTTCGCAAACTAATTTGTAGTATAGAGCATGAACCGAATCGTCTCTCAATGATCCAAAAAGAATAAAGATTTAATCAGATCAAAATAATTAAAAGGGGGTTTTAATGAATTGAAAAGAAAACATACCTATTGAATTAAAGAAATGCAATTAACAAATTAACCATTCCAAGGAAATTTTACCGATCTTGAGTTTAATCCATCATTGATCACAACGAATTCACTTAATTGCTAACCATGTTCTTGGCCTTAGATCACATCAAGACGCCTCAACATGATCCAAGAATCCTCTACTAGATAAGCATCTAGGATTTAATTAACCAAGGTTAGATAAAGTAAGCACCATCCAAACATAGATTAACTTAAGATCAAGAATTTAACCAAGCTAAACAATCCATCAAAAAGCTTTAATAAATTGTTTATTCTATGTGATCCTCTTAGAATACATGATAATAAAGCTATTATCACATAAACATCCAAATCAAATTAAGCAATTCAATCTAGATCAAAATTGAAAGAGGAAGAAGAGAAACTTGAATAACAATTAAGCAATATGAACAAGTAAAACAAGATCTCTAAATTAAACATCAAGATGGCTAATCCCTTGGATTGATTATGAGAGCCTAGCCTTCCATGGATGGGAAGGAAGAACTCAAAAATAAAAGAACAAAAATGAAATTGTAAAGAGAATGGAGAAGAAGAGAAAGAAAACTAACAAATACTCAAACTTACTACAAAATTGAATTCTAACTTACTTCAAATTGAATGAATGATAATACAAAGAGATTGGCTCTATTTATACTAATCCTAGAAGCCAATTTGTACATGTACATAATCTGAATACAAGTTATAAAAACAAGGAAATTGTCAAATATGGAAGCTTGATGCATGGTAGGTGGGTTGGTGTATGGTTTGTGGCTTTTAGTCAACAACTCTTATTTGACTTCTGGCTTCAAATTCATCACCTAGACGGTGCATTTTGGCTTGGATGTCTTCATCAAAGTTGTAGCCATTTGTCTCCTTGAAAATCTCCAATTTGAATTATGTCATTTGGACTTTTAGAACTCCAGAAATACCAAAAACACTGCACCTACCTCAAGTTAGGTTGGAAGAACGTGTTTCCAAATTCAGACCAACTTGTAGCTTCAGAAGCATGCCTAAAACGACATCTATTGACAAAATGGTCTTCAGTGAAGTTGGAGATATGGGTCTTATCTTTCAAATGACCAAGTTTCAGCCCAAGAGGAGATCTATAACCCACTATATAGTCCAATATGTGCATACTGCCCAGATGGTTCCGTGACAGCAAACTCACTCTGTATTGCAAGGCTATTTTGGGCCTTTAGAAGTCCGATCCAGCTCTTGAGTTCTTCATGAAACTTGTAGATCCTTGTCTTAGCTTTCCAAAGACTCTAAGATCACCTCAATTGGATCACCGAATCCCAAGTTATGGCCTAACCAAGGAAGAAAGGTCAAAATGCATCAAAATCCGAAAATTATCCAATATTTACATTAAAACCCAATGAAGCCCAACAACATTAAACTCATCTAAAACACTAATATTGGGCACAATAAACATCTAATAATGCCTAATACAAAGTTAACATAAGTGTCTCAAATTGATTGATCAGTAGACACTCACAGTACCTCCCTTCTTTTTTGTGGTGTTATGTATATAGACTGATAGATATAGATGTTGTATGAAACACATAGTACATGCATATAGAGCGTTGGGATATTTGGTCTGGATTTTGACATTTACATTTTATGTACGTTTTTGTCACTCATGTATAATGTTTATATCAGTTGCCATGCTAATGCCTCCTGAGCTTAAAAGAGAGCTTGATTTCGGTCACAACTGGCATTTCTGTTTGACTGACCTTGTGCGTATATAGATTATAGAGTTTAAATGGATAGTAAAACGAACTGAATGCGTGTGGAAGAGTTGTGTAAAGTTCAATTTATTCATTGTTCTTATAGTTAAGTATATATCTAGCAAGGCGAGATATACCATTAGTCATGAGCTGACGCTGGTGATTTTTAGGGGAAGTTGTTTTCTAATTTAAATATATATAAATAAAAAAACTAATTTCTCAAAAAAAAGAAAAAAAAAAGATAGACAATTGTTAAGAATTTAAGTCTAACCGATAGAAGTCTGATATGAGAAGGAATGAATAAGTAATGACTATATAAGTGGAAGGATAACTTAAGGTTTTAATTCAAGATGTTGTGTCAAGCATTCCATAAAAAAATAGTTAAACCCATGAATAAAGATATCTTCATCATTTAAGGGGTGTCAAGTTCATGGATAAAGATATTCCGACATTCAAGGGTTCCTAATTAGTATTTTAGTTTCGTCCTTAATCATGTTTGGTTGACTAAAAATATTTTTAAGAATGACTTCGATTGTCGAAGGTTACCGTCAATCGCTGGTGGGGGTAGAAGGTGGTCGAATTCCAATAACCATCATTGGTGGCTATAGTGAATAGCCACCATCAACCACTAAAGGCGACAAATAGTGGCCAGATTCTAGAATCGGCAGCGATGACTGATGTTGTTGGTCACCTCCAACTGTTAGCAGTAGCGGACGGTGATTGGATTCTAGCAACCTGCCGCCGTGGATGATTGCCGGTGGTGTCAATGCCGGCTAGCGGGAATGACGTGGTAGTGGTTTGTTGATGACATGTTAATAAAGTGATAGATATGTTGTACATTTTACATGATAAAAATATTTTCATGCTATGAAAATGTATCAAACCCACATTCCCTATATGAAGGAAAATGTGAGAATGTTAGGCAAACATTATTCTCAGAATCATTTTTGAATGGAAATGTTTTTTAAAATCTTGTATCAAACATGAGAATCCAACATTTTCATGTACATATTCTCAGGAATAAAAAAAATCCGCGAACAAAACACCCCATTAATTTATACATTTTTCATGCTTTGAATTTGCTCTCATTTTTACTATGTTAGTTTTTCTGGATGTATGGCCATTGCATTTCGGGTTAGCTTTTGCGCTAATTGAGATTAAGGAGAAATACTTGTGTATAATTGGTCTACACAAAAACATAAATTTATGTACTGATTTAATGTAAAATGATGATGTATCAATCGTTTACTAGCATAGTTTATACAACTTGTATAAACTAATATGCTTTTCTGTAACTTTAAAAAAAGTAAAAGTTAAAAAAATTCAAGTTACCACTTTTTTTTCGAAGCTAATGATAATCATCTCCTTAAAAAAATGGGAAGGAGAAATGATTTTTAATATATTTTCTGAGAAAAATATCATTTAACTTTATTGAAAATTACATCTCGTATCCTTTCTTTTTTTCCTTGCAAATATTGTTTCCCTCATTCTAGATACCCTATAGTTCAGTAATTTTGCTATAAAAAAAGTCATTATGTTCTTTTTTATCCAAACAAACTTAAAAGTCATTTTGTCACTTAAAATATTTATTAAACATTACATCCAAATACAAAATAACTTTTTTTAAAAAAAATATACTAAAAAAAATATCAATAAAAGAAATCACTTTTTTAGAAGCTTATCCAAACAAGTTTATAACATGTTTGGATGAACTTTTTTTTAAAAGCACTGAAACACTACTAAAAGCTCAAATAATTCTTTTTTTAGCTTATGAAAAATGATATTTTCAGGGTGTGGAGAAACATTTTAGAGACAATTTTTTTGACAAAAATATTCTTGACTAATTTTAAAAATAACACCTCTTATCCTTCACGTTTTTAAACCTTATCAACATCCTATTTTCTTACACACCCTCTATTTTTTCTTTGCTGCTTTAACGTTGCATACTTCACTCCATCATCTTCTCTATTTTTCTTTCGTCGCATCCCTTTGATTATTGTTTTGAACTTTATAATATATATATATATATATATATATATATATTCTATTCATAGGATGTTTTTGACTTGAAATTTTTTTAGTTCATGAAATATTTATGATTTTAGATTTTTCACATTTATATTTTATATTTATTTAAATTACATAGGATGATTGATGATGAGCAATATTATGATAGAAGTAGTATAGAGAAAATAAAATTGATTATGTTACATTTATTTAGTTCTTCAATTATTAAAATTGATATTTTTTAACATTTTAATTTTTTAAATAAGTACTTTTTAATCTAAGCATCATTCACTAAAAAGAATTTTTGCATGTCATTTTAAGTAATTTTATCATTAAAAAATACTTTTACATTTTTACATCCAATCAATAATAAAATTAAAAAATATTTTTTCGGTATTGCATCAAAATATAAAATAATATTTACTTTTACAAAAGATCTTTTAAAAAAAAAATAGATCTTTTTATAAAAGCTTATCATAAACTTTTATAAAAAAGACTGAAGCACTGAAAAAAGCTCAAATATGATTTTTTTTAGCTAGATTTTTTAGCTTAAAAAAAGATCTTTTTAGGATATGGAGAAATTGTTTAGAGACATTTTTACGAAAAAATATATTCTTGACTAATTTTAAAAATAACATCATTTATCTTTCATGTTTTTAAACTCTATCAATATCATATTTTCTTACACACTTTATTTTATTTTTACTGCTGCAACGTTGTATGCCTCACACATCATCTTCTCTCTTTTCATATTTCGTCAAGTATGTCTATTACTCTTAAAATTTTCTTCAATAAAAAACATGTCCATTTAATTATTGTTTTGACCTTTTATATATATATATATATATATATATATATATATATTCTTTTAAATAAAGTGTGCCCCTTCGTTCGTTATTATGATTTGTTATTTTTCTATTAATGAGATGTTTAACACTTGAAATATGTTTTTCTTCAACGGTTAGGATTGGAACATATGGATGGTGATGGATAAGCCACATCACTCCTCCGTTAGTGACTTAAGGGTGAATGAAATAATTCATTGCAATAATTAGTTTAGTTTAAGAAATAAATAAATAAAAATTATAGTTCATGATGATAGTTTATAAATGGGCCAAACTTTATGAAATTTGTATTCTCTTTTTCTTTTTAAAATAATATAAATCACTCACATCTCCGCATTAAATAAATTCCAAATACAAATGTAAATTGTTGTATAGAGTAAAAAAAATTTTTAAATAAAAACACTTCAAAATTATGTTTCAAAATACTATTTTTTCCTTTTTATAAGTCGTCTTTAAATGCAATTTATGCTAATTTGCAATTTTTAAAAAACATATGTTAAGACTTTTTAACATTATTTCTTTTAAAAAGTAAAGGTGAAACTCACCTTTTAAATAATATACTTCTCACATTAAAGGCAAAAGAAACTGTTGAGCAACAGGCCTCAACCAAGAAAGCCGTTATTGCCCAACGTCTCTTTAAAAAACAAAAAATCATTGCGCTCTTTCTATAAAAGGTAGCTCATTGAGAGCTTTGGTTACTTTATCTTTAGTGTTAATTTTTCTTTCTTCATTTCTCTCTCCTTCTCTCTCTTTTTTTTTAAAAATTATTTTTGATAAAGAACTAACTCAGTGTAAATATCAGTAATTAGATATGGGAGTATTTATGAATCGGGTCGAGTTAAATTTTAAGTATTTTTTCACCTAACTTACTCATAAAAGGAGTATAATTGAGTTAAGTTTGAAATTTTTTGTCCTTCAACCTGATTCAACCCAACTTGCACATATGTCTGTTGGATTAGTTTGAACCCGTGAGTTGAACGAAAAAAATAATAACTTATTAAAATAGAAGTTGAGATCCATTATGCATAATATAATATAGAGTTTAATTTTGATCCAATCATCCAATCATGTGTTTCCAAATCATTAAAAGAGTTTGACTATCACAACAACCACCTAAAAAGTCTAACTCTTTTAATGATATGTCAGCACATGATTGGATGACAGTGTAAAAAAACTTTACATTGACAGTTGATTGAAATTAAATCCTATAATATAAGTATCAAATTCAAATGACAATATAAGGCAATCAAGATGCATATAACATAAGTGTTTTAGGTTAGACTCATAGGGGACGTTCGGTTCAAGTTTTGAAAAAATATTTCTAAGAATAGCATGCTCAGGAATAGTATTTCCAGAAATGATGATTACTACGTTTGGTTGACTAAAAACATTTCAGGGAATGACTTTGACTGTTGGTGGTGACCGAAGTTACCAGCCACCATCAATTGCCATTGCTGTTGGTGGGTGGCCGAATTCCAGTGATTGGCGCAGTGATCAAAGTCGTTAGCCACCTTCAACTGCTGGGGGCAGTGAGGAGTGATCAAATTTTGATGACCAGCATGGTGGCTGAAGTCGCTTACTAATGTCAACCGCCGTTGAATTTCAGTGACCGACAGAGTAGTTGAAGTCGCCAGTAATGACAGGGGTGATCGGATTTTGATGACCAGTGAGGTGACCAAAGTCGCCAGCCACCATCAACCACTGGCGATGGTGGGTGACTAGATTCTAATAATTGATCGCCACTGATGGTGGTCGCTGACAATAACGAGGCGGTGATTGATTGGTCACATAGCGATAGAAAGGTAGGTATTTTGGACAAAAATATTCCCACACCATAGGAATGTTGCAAACTCACCTCCCCATGAGAATGAAAGCATCAGAATGTTGGACAAAAATCATTTCCGCAAATCATTTTTGGATGAAAATATTTTTTAAAATTTTGTACTAAATATAAGAGTCCAACATTCCCTTGTAAACATTATCAGGAATGAATAAACAAATCCACGAATCAAATGCTACGATAGGTTAGATCCTAGAGTGAAACGTTGGTCTACTCCATTTTTATTTTATTTTTTTGCTTAAGTGAAATGTTGTGTGGTAAAATTTTTAAAGATAATTAAACAAGTATAGACGTACCTACAAGTTATTTTCCACCTTATAGTACATTATAACAATTTATTTATATTAAATTTGGTCCCATAATTTATAATAAGAAATAATGTTCAATCTTATTATTTTTTTAAAATTACCACATCAGTAAATTATTTCATCTTATAGATCATAAAAGCGAGAGCTGTAACAAATTTTTGAATGTTTGGCTTTTATTTTTTTAGTAGAGTGAATTGTTAAAATTAGCCAATGATAACACTTGGTATAAATGATGAGTTTTTGTTAATGCTTCACAAATAATAATGGTGTGTACCAACTTGCATTGGCCCTAGTGGAAGGGGTTTGGTCACCTTAAACATCTTGTTTCGAGTTTGATTCTTGGGAATGTGTGTATGGAGAAAACGCAATTGGGAGAAGCCCTTACTTCATGCGCTTGATCGTACTTCGTGGGATTAGTCCCTCGCTTTCCAAGTATAGAGATACCCTAATTTATAAAAAAAAATGAAGTAAGAAATTTTGCTATATATTTTATCTTACTTGATATTCTTTTTGTTAAGGAATTATCTTTCAAATAATGTAAATTTCTCTAAAACACTAAAAGGTTTAAAAATCATAATTTGATAATATCCAAAACATATTAAATAGTAATTTTAATTAAAAAAATCTCAAGAAATAAGTCTTAATAAAAAGTGATAACACATATCAAAATAAATTAAAAAACACTAAATAAACTTGAGTAAATTAGGAAATTCTCAACTTGTAACCAAGCACAACCTTTCTAAATTGAGAGATTTTTGAGCCAACTCAACTTACAAACTTAAACCAATCTAATGTTTGGGATTGATATATGCGAGTTTACATATTGATCCAACTTGTTGAACACCCCTAACTAAAGATATCATGATTATTTAGAAACTATTATTTATTTTTAAAAAATAAGATTATCATTAACCTTCTATAATTTTTTTAAAATATTGTTGGCAAGTCGCCTTTACTTTGTACAGGATTTAATTGTAAATCCGTAGCAGAAGTATCCTTCATTTATTTTATTTTATTTTTGCGATCAGCAAAATTGTTGCCCTAAATCCTAATAATGTAAGTAAAGATGGGGATGTTATTTAGGAACAAACAAGTATAAAATAGTCTGGAGAGTGGAGAGTGTAGAGTGGTGACTGGAGACTGGAGCTAGGTGTGGGTTAGGTAAAGCCCTCCCGGTTTCAGGAGGGTTTTAGTTTTTAGGGTTTTAGGTAGGATAGGAGGGTTTGAAGTTTGAAAGCTTTGGTGATGGCATGGTGTAAGTAATTTGCATTGTATGTCCAACATGTTGTCTAAGTTCCTTCAAGTTCATACAAATTCCTTTCTCCCACTTGCTGCACACAAGAGCCAGATTAGTACACCTAAGAATAAGAATCTGAATCCCCGCCAATGTCAATGTCAATTTCAATTTCAATTTCAATTTCATGGTCGTCATTATTATCAAACAAGAACAAGAAGCAGTCGTTGTCCTTCCCTACAGGGCAATTCGGAGCCACACTCTGAATCTGAATCCCAACTGCAGGAAGAAGCTCGCAAGGCTGTTTCAAGTTTTCTTCAACAATTCGGGGTGTCGGAGGACGAATCCCTATCCATCGCATCAAACTCACCCAGCTATTTGCGCATGTTGGTCGATGGGGTCAGGGATTTGGACGAGCTCTCAATGTGGGATAAGGATTCCGAGAAACAAATTGCCGGGTTTCAGGAGAAGGTGCTTCATATTGCCACTCACAAAGGTGACAAAGGCAAAGTTGCATACTTGGAGAGTCTCGGCTTCACTCTCTCTTCCTCTATGAATGTCGCTAGGTATCTATCCCCTGAGACCCTCCCATCTCTCATTCATAAGGTGAGACTGAGACCACATAATTTGTGTTTTATTTTACCTCATCAAATTCATTCATGTACCAATTACCATTTCATTTTGCCTCATAGGTTAAGTGTATTAAGGAGCTCTTCTTTTCTGCCACTGATTATGATGATTCCCTGGTCAAAAATCTTCGCCACATGATGATGCAGTTATCAATTCCTATTGATGAAGATCTACAACAGACTTTGTCCTTTTTTGAAAAGGTCTAGTACTAGTATATATATGTGTGTGTGCGCGCTCGCGCGCCAATCTTTTCCAATAATCACCAATCCCTTTTTTTGTTTCTGTTCACTATTCAAATTCAGACATACTCTCCTTTTCAAACGTTGTAAGATGATTTTTTGGTCTTTTCCCATAGGTTGAAGCAAGGCGTGGAGGTTTAAACACTTTGTCTTCCAAGGATGCCGCTTTCCATTATATAATTGAATCATTTCCTCGTCTACTTTTGTTATCAGTAAATAACCACATGACACGTTTAGTGGAATTTCTCGAGAATATTGGAATCCCCAGATTTCACATCCCAAACATAATAGTGGTTTTTCCTCCCATTCTGCTGTGGAATGTTGAAGTCCTTAAAACTAGAGTCCTAGCCTTGAAGGAGGTATATCAATTTTATTCTGGCTTCAATGTGCCATCTTAATATGCACAAAATCCAATTAACTTATTGTAAGTTTAGAGTTTCGATTTTTCTTTTCATGGAAGCTGCATTTTTGTTGCTTTCTTTTTCTCAACTGTGCATTCCAATGGATTTCAGCCTCTCATCCCTTGATTCTACAAGTTGCATTCTTTTCTTCTTTTCTCAAGTTTTTTACTTCTTGAAACTTGAAGCAATTACTTAGCCAAATGTACCATGTTTTAACTCATAAATGTACACCTTTTTGTTAGTGTGCTCTTTCATTGCTCTTAAGGGTGACTATGGTGGTGATTTCAATATCATAGACACCTCTCTTTTGCTGGTATAAGTCCTTTGGGCTTTCGAATTAACTGCAGTGCATGATCTTAATGTCATTTTCTACCTTAGATTAAGTAATTACTAATACATTCTTTTGTAGATTGTTGTAGTGGATAAAGATTATGCGAAGTTGTTGCTAAAATATCCTTGGGTTCTATCTACAAGCATTCAAGAGAACTATAAGGAGGTCCTTGCCTTTTTTGATTGTGAGAAGGTATGATTATGTTGGGTCATGAATGCTTGTGTCCATATGTTGTTTATGCATCTGTCTCTGTATTTATGTAAGTTGAGTTACTATCACTAAAAGCAAACCAAGGAGATTAGTTTGAATTGTTGTTTTCAATATTTTTTTTACATGAAAACATATTCTATAGTGAAATTGAACAGTCTTTATAAGATGTCAACTTGAAATAGAATTAATGCATTATATTTCAGGAGTTCAGTATCCTTTGTATACCTTCATAAAACCTAGTCATATGGTTGAAGTCAAGAGTCTCAAGTAAGTGTACATACTAGGTAGTCACTGCCACCATAAGATATGCTTTTTTAATGTCAAATTTAATGGCTGAAGGTGTTATTTATAAATTTTAATTAGGCATCAAGTCAACCAACATCTGACCTTGAAAAACAAGAAAGTTGCAACTAATTATTGGTGGTAAAATTTATTGAAGATGATAAACAGAAAATTTTTATATTTCATGGTCTGGAATCATTGCACAATCAACTCACTACCACTGTTATTATTACTTCTCAGTCAATATAATGAGAAAGTAGCCATTCATCCACCAATCTACTCTTTGATTATGCAATCAGTTCTTCACAATCTTCATGAATTGTAATAAGCCAATTTTGGTGCCAAATAGGCCAATTATCTTGTTGTGTTTCAACTCTTTAGGAGTTGGGAGGTGGGACCACTAGCTATGACCTTTTTTATTTGACCTTTGACCTCTATAATTAGTATTATAGGGAGAGCTTTAGCATGCAGTTTTGTGCCCGAATACTTGTTTTAGAAATTCAGTGCAGTCAATTCGGCACACTTTGTATGTAGATTTGCCTATGGCTTATTCATATGATTAAGGCTGGTGGCTTGGTCCTTTTTGGTGCCTTATTAAGAATTCAATTTGTTTCATGTGTATTCTTGTCTCTGTCGAAAATAATGTTTGTGGTACTTGTATTCTGGGTGAGTGGGTAGGGTGGGTAGGGAAGATATATTTCATTAGTTTGACTGGAACAATGATTTATGGAAGCATTGGACTAAAATAGAATGCTTCATTATAGGTTCCAAAGCCATGGATTCTCCGTGCAATCAAAAGCCGACCTCATCTATTGGGTTGTTCAACTAGCAAGCTGAAGTTGATGGTGGATCAGTTTGCTGAACTAGGAGTTCGAAGCAAGAAATTGGGTCAGGTTATTGCTAAAAGTCCTCAGCTACTATTACGGAAGCCCAAAGACTTTCTACAGGTAGTTTTCTTTTTCATTTTAATGAAGTGTATGATATGCATGTCATTATTTTTCACCATGGCTGTTTCTAGAAGAGGATAGTGATACTTTTTGTGAATATTCTTTCTATTCTTAAGTTCTAGGAGGCCATTTATGGTTTGAAGATTAATCTGGCTAAGATTGGTTTGGATATGGATAGTCAGTTCTCTCTTCCTATGCTTCTTTGGCTGGCTGTGAAATTTTGCAGTGGCCTCTTACTTGGGAGTTTCTTTTGGTGGTAATCCTTGGGCTATTTCTTTTTTAAATCCTGTACTTGAATGAATAGATTTCTAAGTGTTTGGATAATTGGAATTGTGCTTTTTACTCCTTGGGATGTTGGATTACTCTCATTCAGACTTGCTTGTCTAGCATTCCCCTTTACTGTCGCTTTTTTGGACTCCTGTAGGAGTGGCTCAAAGGGTAGAGAATATTATGGGGGACTTTCTCTGGTTTGTTGTGGGTGAGCAGAGAAGAGATCATCTTGTTAGGTAGGAGGTTTGCTGCAGGCTTAAGATAGAAGGGGGTTTAGGTCTTGGGAATTTGGTGTCTAAAATCATTGATTTGATGGCAATATGGCTATGGCACTTTTCTTCTTCCACCTCATCATGGCATCAAATAATATAGAGTATGGTTTAGATCAAAATGGATGGGATGCCAACCCAATAATCACTGCAAACCATACTAGTCCTTCTTTTAGACCACTAGTTTCTTTCAACTTGGGTATCAAGTTTTGAGACGACACTTGGTGGGGAATGAATATTCCTTTCTTAGAAGCTTTTCCTCGTCTTTATTATCTCTCTACATAAATCACCCATTAAATTTTGTTTTCTATTCCGGGTTCCAATTCATCTTGGGACTTTCAGCTTCAAAGCTGATGACACTTGGTGGGGAATGAATGTTCCTTTCGTAGAAGCTTTTCCCTCGTCTATATCATCTCTCTGTATAATTCATCCATTAAATTTTTGTTTTCTATTCAGGGCTCTAATTCAACTTGGGACTTTCAGTTTCCAAGCTCCCTTTTAAGGTCAACTTTGTTTCCCCTAAACCACAGCACTCAATAGAATTAATACCTATGACTTGTTGCTGGTTTGAAGGCCCCACACTCCTCTTTCTCCTATCATGTGTTTTATGTGCAGTTCTAGTTCAGAGATAGCAGGACACTTACTTTTGCATTGTAAGGCAGCTACTTTCTTTAAAATAATCTTTTTGGGGTTCTTGGAGAGCATTATGTGTGTCCTTTCACTTTGGAGTAGGTTTTGACGGTTCATTATATAGGATTTGGATAGCATTATGTGTGTCCTTTCCCTTTGGAGTAGGTTTTGATGGTCCATTATATAGGTTTTGGTAAAAACAAGGAGCCTAAAATTCTGTGCCAGTGTGCAGTTTATACGCTCCTGTGATGCATTTGGTTAGAGTTAAATGCTCTCATCTTTAAGGGTGTCTCCTTGGATTTGAACTTGTTATGGCTTCCCTTTGGTGTCCTGCTTGTGGTTGCTTCTAGGGAGTTACAATTCTGATATGCAGAGAGAGTGGGCAGTTTCTTTTTCCTCTTGATTTTTTCATGTTCTTTGCTGTTTCTTGAGTTTTCTGTTTTGGAGGATATCTTATCCTCCCCTAGTTTTACTTTCCCTCTTTTCTCATCAATATATTTCTTTCTCTATCAAAAAACATTATTTTTTACCATGGCTATAGTTCAAGCTTTACTAAATGTTGTAAAATTTGACAATGCTTATTTGTGTTTATATCAATATGAATTTCACATTTCTAATTTGATGTCACGCATGGCTTTCACCCTTTCTATGTCTTGGTTTAGAGTTTGTGTGGAAATTATTTCATGTGTACGATCATCAATTTAATCCCCTTCGCAATCCTACATCAGATATTTTCATGGTCTCAGTTAACATTAGCACGTTCCCAACTACAGTGATGACTATGGACTTGTGAGAATTCGTCATAAATTGTCTCTTCCACATTGATTTCAACTGCTTATGGAATGTGGGTAGTCCTTAAATGCTTGCGGAATATCAATCAAGAAGGTGACCCTCTCAATTACATTCCACATCCATCTCAAATGTTGTTACCCATGCTGCCAAGTGCCAATGCAGGATCCAAAAATACACCTTGAGCACTCAGTTTCTTGGCTTTAATTCATCCCAAAACCTAACCATTGTCTGTTAAATCATTAATTCTTTCTTTACCTCTATCAGTTTAACTATGACAGAACAACCACTTATGGATCTTGGCATCAGTTTCCCATGGAATGTATTTTGGTTGTATGTTCATAACAAAAATGAAAATTTAATTTGGATGTATGGAATTTGAGCTCCCAATTGCCAATATATCCTCACATTAGTTAGTTAACTCATGTAAGCATATATTCATATCAACCTGGCTAAGCCTGATTAAATTTCTGAGGATGTGAAAAGTTAAGCATAGTGACCTGAAATTTGAAAATGGTGCTTTGTGATGCATGTCTTCTGGACAAGCTAGAAATAGTTACCACTTGAATATGCTGTTCTTGTGCCCACTAATATGTCAAATCTCAACACGATGCAGTCCTGTTTTGGCTTGATTATTCAATTATCCTACCTTTTTTTAATGCAGCTAGCTCATGATGTTGTGGTCTATAAGAATAAAGTTCTTGATGCAATGTTACTCAAGTCCTTTTTGTTTGTCTTAGCTGCAGATAAGTTTTTATTATACTTATTGTTGCTGCTTCATTTTTATTCGTTTATACAATAAGCTCTTGCTCATTGTTATCTACAGGTTGTTCTGTTCTTTGAAAATATAGGTCTTGATAAAGAATCTACTGGGAGGATACTTGCCCGCTGCCCTGAAATTTTTGCTGCCAGCGTTAATAAAACTCTCCAAAGGAAGATTGAGTTCATTAGTAGGGTTGGTGTTTCTAAAATTTACCTTCCTCGAGTTATCAGAAAGTATCCAGAACTACTTGTGTCTGACACTGACAGAACTTTACTACCTCGGTATTGTTCTGACTCGTCATTTATATCTTTGTTTACTGTTGCTCCGCTATCATAATTGTGTATACTCTCATCCAATCAATATTTAGTACATTATCTCAGTTCCTTGTGTCATTTCCTTGCAGTGAGTATATACTATTCTAAAATAATTATTAGCGCTTTAGATTTTAGAATATGTTGGCATAGGTGCCTTTATAAACGTGGCACTGCTCTATTGTAAGTTTCGGATTTCTCTGATCATTAGATGTGAAAAATAAAAAGAAAAATCAGTTGCAGTAAAACTAGGGTTGAATTTTCAGTTTCTTGAACTGCATTGTGACCACTTCCTAAATGTTACATTGCATCAACAGAAAAGTGAAACCTCATAAAGTGTTTTTCTTCTTGCATGGAGTGATTGAATGATTGAGGTGGCATTCTAGTTTTTATCTTTGTAATTTGACTGCTGATGTTCTGCAGGATGATGTACCTGATGAAGTTAGGGCTTACAGAGGAAGACATTGCATTCATGGTACGCTCATTTTCTCCTCTCCTTGGGTACAGTATAGAGGAGGTTCTGAGGCCAAAAATAGAATTCCTAGTGAACTCAATGGAGAGGCCAGTAAGAGATGTGGTGGACTACCCTAGGTATTTTAGCTATTCATTAGAAAAGAAGATAAAGCCAAGATTTTGGGTGCTGAAAGGAAGGAATATTGAATGTAGCTTAAAGGATATGCTGGGAAAAAATGATGAAGAATTTGCTGCTGAATTTATGGGTGTCGGAAGGATGCTCGTGCCTCCTCCTCCTCCTCATGATAGGCTGTAAATATTATCATAGATTTTCATATCCCTTGGGGATTTAGTAAGTCATGGATATAAAATTGTGTTGCGTGTATTCGATGTTAGGAAAGTACATTTCAATTTGGGAGATGATGTGAATCATTCAAGCACATCCGTATAGGGTTATGTGCATTTAATAATAAAATTAAAAAAAATCGTAAGCAGCAACCCTTTCAATTTTGTACAAATATTGTTGGTAAATAGCTATTTTCTTAAATGTTGGTCATAATAACTTAAAAGGTGATTGGGCAGTTATAAAGAATTGTAATTTTTGTCTTGATTGCTTGTGTTTATTAAACGGTTATTATTTAAGCAATTAATATATTAGATCGATGTGAAGGATGTGCTGTTAAGATTATTTATAAATTTAATTTTATCTTTTAAATGCACTTGGAGTGGAAGAGTAAAATTTTCTTGAAATAAACAATGAAATCATATTATTTTTGTTCTACACATATGGATGGGATATAGTTTTTTTTTTTTAAATATTGTGCTAGATAAAATTCTATTCGATGAACGGAGAGATCAACGATATTAATTTCTTTTTCGTGAATTTGTAACAGTGATGTCCGGACCGGCTGGTTGGACCGTGAACCGGGCCCTCATTCGGTTTCGGTTCAATGCCAAAATCGGATTCATGGTTGGACCGGATTGAACCAGTTAAAATCGGGCAAAACCGGTTAAAATCGGACAAAACCGAGTTGAACCGGGTTGAACTGGTTTTCTCTTTTTTTTTTTTAATTTCTCAATCACTTAACTACTCAACTGAGAGTGATATAAGGCCTAATAATTGAAACCCCAAAACTTTATTATGTATTTTATTATTTATAATGTGTGTTATGAGTCATGCATATGTATATTTTTTTATTTGTTTATTTAATATGTAATTATGACATCATCCGGTTCAACCACACGGTTAAACCGGTTGAACCTGATCCGGAAGCTTTTCCGGCTCACTGCCCGGTCCGGCTTTCACAACATTGATTTGTAAGAGATCAACAGTAGTAATTTCTTTATCGTGAATTTGTAATGAGTTATTCGAAAAATTACTAATTATAAAATATTTTCTCGTGCTTGAAAAAAAAAATGTTATGGCAGCGGCGGAACAGAATATTGAAGCGGTATCCTAATATAATTGGCCAATTAGAAGGTATTGAAGATGACATGGCGTAATGTTAGTGGATGATTCCATTATTAATACAGATTACTAGTACCATTTGTTAATAATAATTAAAAAAGAAGAAACTAAACGGGAGAGCTTCCGCAAGGGAAGGAAATAGCGAAGCAAAAGCGAAGGTGAATTGCGGTTACGCAGGGCAGGGATTGTAAGGTAAGTATTATATCTGCTTCCTTCGAACTCTTTATCCTCTCAATCTTATTATGTCAATATGAATGTCATTGCCATTTTCCCAGCCATCAACGTAATTACAACATTCTGTTTCTGGGTATAAATGTTTGTATTCTGTTCTTACTTTTTCTCCTGGGGTTTGGATTTACATGGGAGCAAGTACATCTCCAATCATCGAGGGAACTGCTACACAATGCTTGCTTTAGTCCTCATAATCTTGTTTCTTTAAGCCTGGTTTTGGAATCTTGTTGGAGTAATCAAATATGACATGATTTGTTGTCTTAGAAGATGGTTGATAATTTAAACAAGTTTTACACCCACATTTGATCAAAATTAAATCCTAATATATATTGGATTTAGTATGCGTTTTTTAAGAAATCTAATTATTTTTATTTTTTTAACAGTTTCAGTTATTGGATATCTAATAAATATTTTGGTTAGTCTATTAATCATCCATTAATTAAATCCGACCCAATCCATCTAATTCATTAAGTTCATTATTATAATTGGATAGATTAGATTGGATTTAGATGTGGATGAACTCAATGGATGATGAATTAATGGATCTAATTGCCACCTATAATCTGTAGGGATGTAGGTGTTAGTTTGTGCCAATGTTAGAGTCTTTAGTGTTGCGAGACGGTCTTCACAAAAGGCACAGTCGGTTAAACCCTTAGTTCATTATCTGTTCCTGCAAAAACTGCGAACAGTACACTATTCCTATATTAACTGGAAGAAAGTTGTGCAGGTAGCAACTCATGCAAGTGGTTTATCTGCTATCGTTGTTGTTGGTATGGTTGTAATTGGTATAGCGGTCCTTTATGCCACATTTTATGGTTGGGAGTGGATTCACCAGGTTCAATGAAGGTTACTAATTGTATGTATAGACTTCTCATCTAACCAACTTATTATCATAAATAAAAAGGGTAATTACACTGATCTCTCCTGAGTTTATCGGTAATTACACTCAATACCCCTTTGTTTCAAGTATGACAGCGACCTCCCTTATTTTATACATGTTTATTGCATTTTAACCCTTGTCGTTGACAATCCATTAGCAATCTAACGGGAAGTGATTGCACATGTGTAACACATGACATTTTAAGATTAAATTTTAATAAATTCTTTCTTTTCTTGCTGTAAATGACATCTTTACCCATTAATGAGTATCAAATATCACCCATGTGCTGAGAGATTGAAGACCACTTTGAAGACATTGTTGCAGCCGTGAGCTAGGTGGTGTGAGCTAGGTGGTGTGAAGTGAAGTTGCTCCACCTTTGTTGCTACCGATTGGATAAGGTAAGCCATATTTCTTTATTTTTCTTTAGTTTCATCCATCTTATTGGTACTACTCCGACAGTGCAAGGTAGAAAATAGTATGCACATTAAGTGTTTGATGATATGCAATGTGAAGTGCTTAGCAAAATATATTCTCTTACAACTTAATTTTTATTTTATCTTTACAATGTCATCATCAAGTGTGAGTGAAAGTGGAGTTGAGGGTCTAAGATACATCAAAAAGACATGCAAATGTGGAAAACATGCGGATATCAAAGTTTTAAATACAAAAAATAATCAAAATTAGTTGTTTTACACATGTAGAGATAGGAAATGCAACTACTGTCAGTGGTGCACCCCATATACTGCTGAGCTCATGCCTTCCTCTACATATGAACCTGTTGACAGTGAATTGTTTAGTGATGAAGTGCAAGATATGAAAAAAAAATTGCTTAAGGAAGAAGAGTGACATTGACCAAGATATATGGAAACTAAAGAAATAAGTGACAATGCTGGAAGCCATAACTGCATCCTTGAAGTTGCTAGTGTTGTGTTTAGTTGTTATTAGTTTAGTGTGTTTTGTTTTGGTTTTTATTGCAATGTTAGTAAAGTGAAGCTACTAGATATATTAGTTGACTTGTATTTTGTAAAACACTTGTAAAAATCAACTTGTTATGCACATTTTGGCATTGGAATATATAATGCAAGTTATTATTACACCTTATTTCCAATTTTCCATTAGTACTTCAAATTAAGGGTTGCAGAGATGAGAATGTTGTGATGGATGACTGGACATACAAGAAAAGATAGAATTAAAAACGAGTGCATTCGAGAGAAAGTTGAAGTAGCACTCATTGATGAAAAGATAACAGAGTCTTGCTTAAGACGGTTTGATCATGTGAGGAGAAAACATCAGAAGCTCTAGTGAGAAGAATTGATCAGATGGACGATGGTCCTTTAAATAGAGGTAGAGGTAGACCACTGAAAACATTAAGGGATATCATTAAAAAAGACATTGAAATAAATTGTCTATGTGAAAGTATGGTCTTTGACATAGCACAATGGCGTTATTTAATCCATATAGCCGACCCCACCTAGTGGGAAAAGGCTTTTGTTGTTGTTGTTGTACTGTAAATTGTCATTAACAAATTCAAACTGTAATGTGCATTGGTAATGTAAAGGAAACGTTGTATGTAATGTTGATAATGTAAAGGAAACTGAAATTGGTACTATAATAAAATAATGTAAAGGAAACTTGTATATACTGCAAAACATTGCATATTTAATTGATATATATTCCAACTCTTAACTCAGCACATTTTTTAGCCAAAAAATGGACACTACATATACTGTGCAAAATTACAGATTCCAAGCTATACCATGTGCAAAATCACAGTATCCCAAAATAACTTTACATTAAACCAAATGTGTTTTACAATATCCCAATTCCCAAAAAAATTGTCCCAATCTTTGGAACTCTATCTACCACCATACCTAGATGTCATAATCTTTCTCTTTTTTCTACTCTGGCTTGATGTCCCTATCGCAGTCTAATCTTCCTTTTGGTCCCACTCTGACTACTTGCACCTATAGCTTAGGTTGAAGTCTGCCTTGAATTCCCACCTGGTCCATGAGTTGAGATTCCACCACTTGCACCCTTCCTTGAGCTCCCACCAGAACATGCAACAAGCCTTCAACTCTTCCTTAAGGTTCCACCATATGCAACTCTCTATTGCTTCTGCAAAAAATATCAAAAGAGGAAAAATGACATTATGGCCAAAAATAGAAAATGATCAAAATCATAAAAAAGGAATAACACGATCAACCTTTTTCACTGGAGCTCTCTGACAGGTTTGTTTGTTATGGTCAAACTTCTTGCACGTATCACATTTAACTGTGCTTAAACTTCTTGCATCTTTTGGACCTCTTTGTCCTTCTTATGCACCTCTTGTCCTATTCCTTTTAGGCCTTCCTGGTAGCCTTTTCAGCTTTGGAGGATTGATTGTGTTGTATCCACCAATGTTGCTCTCATCCAAATCATGCATTGGATGTATTGTCTCTTGGTATGTTTTATAGTATCATGGTATTATGTAATAAACATCACAATACCTCTCCACATCAACTCGCTTATAAGCAATGCATGCACAAGCACAATTGCATGGTAAACTAGATAAATGCCAATAATTACAGCCACATGACCTATTTCTAAGGTTCTCCACAAATGTGGTGAACTCATCTTTCACCTGAAACTTTTCATCACCAGCATATGTCACTCTACATACCCTCTCATCTTGCATTGTTTTGTCAACCACTTTTCTTGTTGAAAATAGAATATTATTAATGAAGTGTGTGCTGTGCTGGTTGTAATAAGTGTGTTAGGTGTAGTGTGTGTGTGATGAGTACGTTAGGTGTAGTGTGTGTGTAATGAGTGTGTTAGATAATGAGTGTGTTAGAGATAATGTAAATAATTATCTTATGTAAATTATCTATCTATATATTCTTCAGCTGAGTGAAGAACACTCAAGCATTCACAAACAGATTCAATCTTCAATATGGTATCAAGAGCTGGTTCGATCAACTCTTGAAAATTTTCTCCAAGAGGGTCTCTCAAGCATCGTCCAAAGAGAGACCTGCGTCTAAAAACACAACTCGCTTCCGTCACGTGAGTCGCCCCAATCACCAAATCACCCATTCTGGTTCCCGTTCCAAACCACCACAGCCCACTCTCCCACCTTTACTAAGTGTTCGGACTAAACACCCACTATACACCACCACCGGAACCATCTCGGGAGGCAATAGGGCCACCCACCGAGCCGTCGGCGGAAACCGCCCACACGCCCCGCCGCATCACATCACAACCCACTGCCCAACATCTCCAACCGTTCAGACCATACACCCACCATACACCACCACCGGAAACCACCTCAGAAGCCTCCGACCGCCACCCCGAACCCGTCGCCGAAACCGGCCCACACGCCTGCGCCGCATCACATCACATGACCTCCGCTTCAACATCTCCAACCGATCGGACCATACACCCACCATACACCGCCACTAAACCACCTCGTGAAGCCTCCGACCGGCCACCCCCCGGAACCCCGTCGCCGAAACCTCCCCACGCGCCTCCACGCTTCTTCTCTGTAGGCGCGTGAGATCCACGCGCCCACGCGCACCATTTGCCGGCGCGTGAAGGACACGCGCCACTGCCTCTACCGGAAAATTTTTTTTCCGGCGACACAGTGGTCTTACTGCTGTGCTTGAGTTTGGTCTTTCGCACTTCCTGCTTACCAAAACAGTATATTTCTTCTTCTTGTTCTTCTTGAAACAGAGCCTATCAGCAACAACTTGTGCCTATCACAAAATTTTCTGTTCTGATCACTCAAGAGTGATAAAATGGCCTCCAATTCTCAAAGACATGATGGTCCTGCCTTCTCTTTCTCTGGCACACCAACAATTACTTCAGAGAAATTAAGTGCTAAAAATTATTTAGCATGGTCTGCCTCTGTAGAACTTTGGTTTCTTGGTCAAGGATTCCATGAACATCTCGAAAAAACCTCCGATGATATTTCAGAAGACAAACGCGACCAATGGAAGAAGCTTGATTATCAATTGTGTGCTCTTGCGGGCAACTGCTGAACCAACCATCTGGACAACCTTCAGAGCTTACAAACCTTGTCACACCTGCTGGAAAAAGGCTCAACATCACTTTCCAAATGACATTCAACAAATGTATGATGCTGCACAAAAATTAGCCACTCTCGAACAAGTTGATCATAACATGGTTGCATATGTCTCGAAAGCCCAATCTGCGGTGGAGGAGTTAAAATTATCTTTGGAAGCCGATAAGCTCGAGGACGTAAAGAAGAAACTTGATAATCTATATATGGTGTTGATTCTACGAGGAATGCATCCAGATTTTGATCATGTTCGCGATCAAGTCTTAACTGGTCAAGAAGTTCCTTCATTAGAGCATTTAATCACTCGACTACTTCGGTCCCCTCATCTATGGCAGCAATTCGATTAACACTATTGAAACTTCGCCATGATCTCTAGTCGAGGAGGCCGAGGAGGTCGTGGCAACCGAGGAGGCGGAGGTGGGCGAGGAGGCCGTCCTCAATGTTCTTATTGCAAAAGAACGGGCCACACACAAGACACTTGCTATTCTATTCACTGATTTCCGGAGGAAAATTTGTGAATATTTCCAAAAGTCTGAAACATCTCGAGATGAAGTTTTTCCGAGAGATCAAGAGTATCTCGGCTAAAGTCGCCAAGGAACCTCGGATCTCCTCATCTATAGGTGCTCATAACTCTGCTGCTTGCATTTCCCAACTGCAATGATCAAAATCCATGGATAATTGATTCCGGTGCCTCCGATCACATTCGGTAATAGTTCTTTATTTTCATCCATCTCCTCTCCAAATATTCCTCGTTTCATTACTTCTAATGATGGCTCCCAAGTTACTGACAAAGGAATTGGTCATGTATCACCCACTTCTTCTTTGTCTTTATCCTCTGCTTTGTTTATCCCCAATTGTCCTTTCAATTTAATTTCTCTAAGCCAAACCTTACCCCGTTCTCATAATTACTCCGTAACATTTGATGCTAACTCATTTGTTATACGGGAACGTGGTTCTAGCCTCGGACGATTGGCGTAGGACATGAATCTAATGGTCCTGTACTATCTCAAGCCTCGATTCTTCTTGGATTTGTAGTGTTCACAATCACCAAAACTCCTTCATGAACGTTTGGGACATCCACATCATTCCAAACTCAAAATAATGGTCCCTGGGCCTTGCAAAATAAAATCCTTCAACTGTGAGTCATGTCAACTAGGAAAACATGTTCGTTCTTCTTTTAAGCATGCTGCTAGTCATGTTGATTCTCTTTTTTCAGTTATTCATTCAGATATATGGGGTCCTAGTCGTGTGTCTTCTTTAGGTTATAGATACTTTATCACCTTCATTGATGAATTTTCTCGATGTACTTAGGTTTTCCTAATGAAAGATCGATCGAGAAATTGTGTCCATCATCACTTCTTTTGTCAATGAAATTAAAACTCAATTTGGACAAACAATTAAAGTGCTTAGAAGTGATAATGCAAAAGAATACTTTTCTTGACAATTTCTTCTTTTTGTCATCACAAGGTATTCTCAGACGTCTTCGTGTCCTCATACTCCTCAACGAGAATGGTATAGCTGAAAGGAAAAATAGACATCTTGTTGAGACCGCTCGTACATTATTACTTCATGCTAATGTACCCGTATGCGTCATTGGGAGATGCAATTTTGACAAAGCTTGTTTTTAATAAATCGGATGCCCTCTTTCCTCCATTGAAAATAAAATACCACATTCTATTTTATTTCCCAAAGAACCATTGTTTCATATTAATCCACGTATTTTTGGATGCACTTGTTTTGTTCATGATATGTCTCCAGTCTTGATAAACTTTCTAGAGCCATCAAACGTGTCTTTCTTGGATATTCCGACTACGAAGGTTATCGATGTTACTCTCCTGCTCACAATCGTTACTACATCTCTGCCGATGTAACATTCTTTGAAGAAAAGTTATATTTTTCACCTTCCACGCTTGAGTCAAAAACTCTACAAGAAGTTTTTCCTATTCCCTATCTTGGTCCTTCACCTCCTTTGCAAGAATCGTGGTCAATCATAGATTCTACAGATATTTAAAATCTTCCACTGAGCGTACCACAAAGACCACTCATCACATACCAACGACGTCCACAAATTCCCAATCTCGAATTGGAAGGCACTATAAGACCACCAATCATGTCCTACTCCAGTGAGACAACCGACCACGGACCTACCCTCAAGAAAATCTTGCCTGGCCCATTGCTCTTAGGAAAGGTATTCGGTCCACACTAATCCTCATCCATTTATAACTTCTTAAGTTATCATCGCCTTTCTCCTTCTTTTTACTCCTTTGTGTCCTCTTTATCTTCCTCGTCTCTATTCCTAAAAATCTTTGTGAAGCACTTGATCATCCAGATGGCGACAAGCCATGATTGATGAAATGCGAGGCTTTGGAGCATAATGGTACACAGGCGTTAGTTCCTCTTCCTTCAGAAAGAAACCCTGGCTTTGTCGGTGGGTATATCTTGTTAAAGTAGGGGCCAATGGGATGATTGATCGCTCTCTGGCTTGATTGGTTGCAAAAGGTTATACCCAGTTATGGACTTGACTATGGCGATATTTCTTTTTCCCTGTGGCCAAAATTGCTTCTCATTCGCCTCTTTCTTGCCATAGCAGACCATCAACCATTGGCCATTATATCGCTTGGATATTAAAAATGCATTCCTACACGGAGAATTAGAAGAGGAGATCTATATGGAGCAACCACCGGATTTGTTGCTCGGTGAGTCTCGGCTTGGTTTGCAAATTGCAACGATCTCTTTATGGACTCAAACAATCCCCACGAGCTTGGTTTGGAAAATTCAGCTCTGTTGTTCGGGCTTTTGGAATGAAACGTAGTGAAGCGCACCATCTGGCGATTTTTATTGCCATACCTCTCCGAGGTAGATGTGTTTACTTGGTAGTATATGTGGATGATATAGTCATTACAGAAAATGACCCAAAGAAAATTTCTCGATTAAAGGAACATTTATTTAGTCATTTTCGGACTAAGGATTTGGAAAGTGAAATATTTTCTTGGCATTGAAGTTGCCCAGTCAGAGAATGGGATTATCATCTCACAAAGAAAGTATGCGTTAGACATACTTAAAGAAACTAGTATGTTAGACTGTAAACCAGCTGATAGTCCCATGGATCCAAATTTGAAATTACTACCCAACCAGGGGGAGACTTATTCTAATCCTGAAAGATATCGGAGATTGGTTGGAAAACTCATCTACCTCACTATTACAAGGCCAGATATTTCCTTTGCAGTTGGAGTGGTAAGTCAATTCATGCAATCTCCTCATAATGATCATTGGGATGCAGTAATCCGAATTCTGAGATACATTAAAAGGACCCCGGGACAAGGACTACTCTATGAAGACAAAGGGAGCACTCAAATAGTTGGATTTTGTGATGCAGATTGGGCAGGTTCACCCATTGATAGGCGTTCCACTTCAGGATACTGTGTGTCTATTGGAGGAAATCTTGTCTCATGGAAAAGTAAGAAACAAAATGTTGTTGCAAGATCTAGTGCAGAAGCTGAATACAGAGCTATGGCTGTAGCCACATGTGAGCTTATTTGGATTAAACAAATTCTTCAAGAACTGAAGTTTGGGAATACTCAACAAATGAAACTATGTTGTGATAACCAGGCAGCCTTGCATATAGCTTCTAATCCAGTATTCCATGAGAGAACTAAACACATTGAAATTGATTGTCACTTTGTCAGGGAGAAAGTCCTTTCTAAAGAAGTCATCACCGAATCAGTTAGTTCTAATGATCAACTCGGACATCTTCACAAAATCACTAAGAGGACCAAGAATTCGAATATACTGTTCCAAGCTTGGAGCATTTGATTTATATGCTCCATCTTGAGGGGGAGTGTTGAAAATAGAATATTATTAATGAAGTGTGTGCTGTGCTGGTTGTAATAAGTGTGTTAGGTGTAGTGTGTGTGTGATGAGTACGTTAGGTGTAGTGTGTGTGTAATGAGTGTGTTAGATAATGAGTGTGTTAGAGATAATGTAAATAATTATCTTATGTAAATTATCTATCTATATATTCTTCAGCTGAGTGAAGAACACTCAAGCATTCACAAACAGATTCAATCTTCAATATTTCTAATCCTAAATTACTATCATGTGTTGCTCACTACATCCCTTCTCATACCTCCTTTGGAATCTTCCCATTAGCCTAGTAGTCAACGACTCAAGCATGGCCAATATTGTCTTCTTTCTATCATCCCCAACCCAACTATTTAAAGACTTAGACACATTGTTGGTAATATGATTTGATTTATATGTAGGGTCAATAATGAGTCCGGCCCACATATGCTTGGGCATTTCAGCAGCTAATAACCAATCTGCAGCATCACTACTAGCCTTTCTCATTTAAGTCATAGGCTTCTCAAACACATACTCATTATGTGCCCTTGCAACAGCCCTAATTTGATTTGTAAGCAGCAAAGTTTTAAATTTTAGCTTGAAATTATTTAGCAAGTGATTACAACAATACTTATAACAAACAACATATATAAGAAAATATTGAACAAAAACAAGATGAACAGAAAACAAGTAGTGTGTGGGTTTTGTTTTTGTACCTGTGCTTAGCTTAAGGAAATAATCCTGCCACAGCACCTCCTAATCCCTAGCTAAGGAAAAACAGTGGTAAGTAACTTTTCATAAAACAAAGGTTGGGATAGTAAAGGAAAAATAGTGGCAAAGAGATGTATGTTCTTTTTTTAAGCGTCCTAAATATCCATTTTGGATCCTATTGAGCTGAAGATGGAATACTAAAATTAGGACTGAAATAAGTTTTAGATGTTATGTTTGCACTTATATGCTTATATTTATTAGCTTTTTTACTGCAAACATCAATTTAGTTTTACTATTAGGACTGGGAGCATTAGTTGCATCTTTTAGCTTCTTTCTATCTCTTAATCTTTCTCTTTGTCTCTCTCTCTTGTTGGTGTTTGGTATCTAAACAATTTTATTTTCCCTCAATGCCTCTCCTAGTTGGATATGGATTTGATGCCTCCTTTTTTGCACTGTTAGCTCAGTTAGGTGGTGGAAAATACATAAAAGCAGCTGATGTTGGAGCAAACCTCGTTGGAAAAGTAGAACAGGGAATACCTGGAGATGACCCTAGGAATCCTGTTATTATTGATGATATGTTAATTGCTTTATTTTTGTTTACTTCATTTTTGTTATAACTAGCTAGGCAAAAAGAAAATAGGTAGAAGAGAAATAGACATGGAATTTAACATGGTTCAACCTGCAGCAAACTATTAACCTACGTCCACAGGTGAGACAGAGAGAAATTCGCTATGATTGATGAAGATTACAAGGAGTAACAGCTCAACGCTCAAACCCTAATCCTTCCCAATACACCCAAATTCTCACAGTTGTTGAAATTTAGTACACTTTACGACCTAATTATTGATTTCACCAATGTTTTGAAAACTAGATTGGCAATTGAATTGATAAAGGCTGAGGTTTAAGGTTGAGATCCAACTACGGTTGAACTGAGGTTTTGTACATACATATATATTATATAAATAAATATATTAAAAACATAATATATATATATATATGTTTAGTTTATAAATAAAATCATGGAGAAAAATATTAAAATATATTTTTAACATGAATAAATTAATTTATAACATACAATAAGTATTAAACTAAAAATATGATATTAGTATTTTTCTCTAACCAGTGTTATTCATATATCGAATAAAAAGGGGAGAGGTTAAGCTTTTCAACCTATGCCAGTTTCACATCGAATAAGTTAAAGGGGGAGGTAAAACTTATTATTATAAGCCACAAGTGGTTGGTCGGAGTGGTAAGCAACTTAAAATCCCAAAAAGATGCCAAATGTTCAAATCCTAGGAGACGTAATTATGGGGAGGGCTAATAACTATAATAGCTCGACGGTCCAAAGGGGATTAGTCTCACACCCAAAATGTGTAGATCTAGTATAGATTAAAAAAAAAAACTTCTCATTATATATTGGAACGAAACTAGTATTGCATTGTATACTCTTATTTGTCCCACATTGGACAAGTTAATCTTGGTTGAGTTTTGGTTATAAATTAGGAACCAAACAATTCAATGTGAAAATTGGTTTGGTAAAGAAAAAATCGAATCGGTTCAACTAGTCAAATTGTGACAGGTACACACGGTCAATCAACTTAGGATCAATTTTCCAGTTTTCACACCAATTTTTGAAAATGTGATTTTTAAAGTAGGATCATACTGCCAAAAGACCGATTCTCAATTTTTTCATCAGTCTGATTTTGACACCATGGATTTTACTATATATATAAGAGGGATTGCTAACCTCTTCCTCCTTTGGTGGGTGTAACGATGCAAAAACAAGGGAGGGGTTAAGTATGGAATAAATTTTCTTTTAAGGACATTATAGGTATTTCTCCTTTAAGATTTTTTTTAAAAAAAAAGGATAAAGTTGATATTTATAAAAACAGTATCAGCATCAGAAAAGAGAATGTTTTCTCCTTCTCCATAGGCAACATAGGAGCTCAAGCAAGATTTCCCCATCTTTCCTTCACTTTGGTATCAAACCCACTTGCACCCATATGCATCTGGAGCTCAAGGTATTTTCCTACTATTTAGTTCTTGTTTCTCTTAAACCAAATAATCATAGGATCTTGAAATAACCAAGTGAAACACAAGAAGAGGGGTTGAATTATGTTTCTTAACCTTCTAGGTAAACTTTTCTTTAACCAACAGATTAATCAAGACGATAATTAAAAATGATAGCAGGCAATGGACAAAAAAAAAACTTCTCAGTCCTATTGGACGCTAAAAAGGTTTTTTACGATTGTTCTTTGGGCGCAGTTATAAAGTTCTAAGTTTTAACAAAAAACTGTGTTAAGAAAACAATGGCAATCCCCAGATATTAGTTAATAAATAAAATACAAGAGGAGAGAAGAGAAACTTGCTCCAGATGTTTATCCTGGTTCACTCTCACAAACCGATAGCTACGTCTAATCCCTTTAACAAGAAGGATTTTTCACTAATCTTTACACAGATTACAAGTATTCTCCACCTCTTCAGGTACACTAGTATTCTCAACCTCTTCAGGTACACTAGTATTCTCAACCTCTTCAAGTACACTAGTATTCTCAACCTCTTCAGGTTCACAAGTATTCTTAACCTCTTCAAGTTCTATCACACAAGTATTTTTTTATACCCAGCATTTTCAAGCTTAAACAACTAAGTTGAATATGAGAAGATGTAAACGGTGTTTGAGTGTTGACAAGAGGTTGTCGAGACCCCGTCAAATAATAAAAATTACCGGTTCGCAAACTAATTTGTAGTATAGAGCATGAACCGAATCGTCTCTCAAGGATCCAAAAAGAACAAAGATTTAATCAAATCAAGATAATTAAAAGGGGGTTTTGATGATTTATAAAGATAATACACTAGTTGAATTAAAGGAAAGTAATTAACAAATTTAAAGAAACAACCAATCCAAGGAAATTTACCGATCTTGAGTGTAACTCATCATTGATCACAAGAAATTCACTTAATTGCTAACCATGTTCTTGGCCTTAGATCACATCAAGAAGCCTCAACATAATCCAAGAATCCTCTACTAGATAAGCATCTAGGATTTAATTAACCAAGGTTAGATAAAGTAAGCACCATCCATACATAGATTAATTTAAGATCCAGAATTTAACCAAGCTAAACAATCCATCAAAAAGCTTTAATAAATTGTTTATTCTTTGTGATCCTCTTTGAATACATGACAATAAAGCTATTATCACATTAACATCTAAATCAAATTAAGCAATTCAATCTAGATAGAAATCAAAAGAGGAAGAAGAGAAACTTAAATAACAATTAAGCAATATGAACAAGCAAAACAAGATCTCCAAATTAAACATCAAGATGGCTAATCCCTTGGATTGATTATGAGAGCCTAGCCTTCCATGGATGGGAAGGAAGAACTCAGAAAATAAAGAACAAAAATGAAATTCTAAAGAGAAGGGAGAAGAAGAGAAAGAAAACTAACAAATACTCAAACTTACTACAAAATTGAATTCTAACTTACTTCAAAATTGAATCTATGATAATACAAAGAGATTGGCTCTATTTATACTAATCCTAGAAGCCAATTTGTACATGTACATAATCTGAATACAAGCTATAAGAATATGAAAATTGTCAAAAATGGAAGCTTGATGCATGGTAGGTGGGTTGGTGCATGGTAGGTGGGTTGGTGTATGGTTGGTGGCTTTTAGTCAACAACTCTTATCCGACTTCTGGCTTCAAATTCATCACCTAGACGGTGCATTTTGGCTTGGATGTCTTCATCAAAGTTGTAGCCAGTTGTCTCCTTGAAAATCTCCAATTTGAATCATGTCATTTGGACTTTTAGAACTCCAGAAATTCCAAAAACACTTCACCTACCTCAAGTTAGGTTGGAAGAACGTGTTTCCAAATTCAGACCAACTTGTAGCTTCAGAAGCATGCCTAAAACGACATCTATTGACAAAATGGTCTTCATTGAAGTTGGAGATATGGGTCTTATCTTTCAAGTGACCAAGTTTCAGCCCAAGAGGAGGTCTATAACCCACTATATAGTCTAATATGTGCATACTGCCCAGATGGTTCCGTGACAGCAAACCCACTCTGCATTGCAGGGACATTTTGGACCCTTAGCATTCCGATCCAGCTCTTGAGTTCTTCATGAAACTTGTAGAGCATTGTCTTAGCTTTCCAAAAACATCAAGATCACCTCAATTGGATCACCGAGTCCCAAGTTATGACCTAACCAAGGAAGAAATGTCAAAATGCATCAAAATCCGAAAATTATTCAATATTTGCATTAAAGCCCAATGAAGCCCAACAACATTAAACTCATCTAAAGTACTAATATTGGGCACAATAAACATCTAATAATGCCTAATACAAAGCTAACATAAGTGTCTCAAATTGATTGATCAAGTGTTTAACTCACTACAGGTGAGGATATAATGATAAAACTCAAGACTGGAACTCTATATAAGAGTAGAAAGAACTAGAAGAATAAGAGCTTTGATTCTTTTTCACTTTTGATTACTCTAATGTTGTATTCTTCTTTCTTCTTCAAAGACATTTGTATTTATAGGTAAGAGTACTTTGAGCAGTCTTCATAAGCTTATTCGTCCAACGGAAACATTTATTACCGTTCTGAGTAGCATTAAATGCATAAGCTGATATCGTGTTGAACTTATTTTGAAAAGTGACTTTGATTATCAAGAATATCCAAAAATGTGATAGCTGAGTCCTGATTTATCTGAGTGCGCAGAAAGTTCCTTATTTTTTTGTCTTTGTAGTTGTTGGCAGTGTCAGCTAAGCAGCTCAGTTGACTTCTTCTGTCATGTACTTTGTCAGAGTTCTTCTCAGCATTTAATGATGAAGAGTTCTTCATATTTGAATTCGAGCTTTGGACGAATGCTTTAATCTAAGCTAAGTAAGGACATGTTTAGATGATCCAATATGATATATATGAAAAACAATTTAAAGATTATTGGATGAATACTAAGTTTCCTTTAAGACAAATTGGACGCACATACAAATAACAATTTGTTTACATCGTGTTGTAATGTTATAGAATTACTAACATAACTTTAAGCTTAAAAACAATAACAGAACAATTTATATACGAATTACGTGAGTATTTTACTGATTCATTCTAATTTAAACCTTTTGTTATCTTCAAAACTTTGAGGAGTTTAATTCTTTAAACAACTTTAGTTCCGAGACTAATTTATCAAAAGTTCTTTGGTTCCAACTGTAACATCCCTAAAATTCATATATTATGACTTAGTTAACCAACAGATCTTTCAATTTTGGCTATCTTACTATGGTGGATGAGTGCACTTTTGGGGGTTTTGAAGAGTAATCCTAGAATTTAGAAGTTTAGGTTCTTTTAACTTTGTAGGGGAGTTAAATTTTAGTTTTCTTTCCAATTTCTTGAAAACTTTAAAATATAGTGGGTAACTATATATTTTGTGGAAACAATAACAAAGTAAGGGATGAAAATAATTTTTAAGGAGTGGTTAGAGACTTTGGAATTAGATTGGAATAAAAATCTCATATTTCTTGAAAGAACTTACAAATCTTAGAGGTCTTGCTAATATTATATTAGGAAAATGTTATCTTTTATGGTTACAACTTCGTGTAGGTTCTTGCTGGCCTATCTTGATTTATTAAAGTATTTTTATTTGTGATCAAATTCATAGGATACTACTTTACTTGCATCCGCGGGAGCTATTGGGAACAGTTGAGTTAGTTCTTCATTTCTGTGAGTGAATAGTTTACTTAATGACATCTTTACTATTTTTATTTTGGGAAACAAACCTTCCAAGAATATTTGAGTTTTATTCAAATGAATTTTTATTATAAAAGCACGATTAAATTATATTTATTTTCACTTTATGTTTAGAAATATTAAATTTTATGATGGTTATATTTTAGCTATAGTTTTATTGACTTTATGGGTTATTTAAGTTGTCATTTATAATGACTGCATTGGAACTTGAATATTTAGAAATGATTTTAGATTTTATTATTGAGTTGGATAATATTTGTATATAGAGTATAGTTGAGTTATTTACTTATTTAAATGAAATTGATCTATTTATTGTTACCCAATGATGATGGCCTTTGAATTTGAAACAGGATGAAAGATAGGTGTTTTATTTCAAAAATTGATATATTTTCAAAGGAAATTCTATCAAATTTTCAATAGTAAATTTATTGAACATAATGATTATGTTTTACAAAATTTGTATTTTGAAATCCTTCATTGTTAATAAGCTTATCAAACCAAGATGAAATGGGATTTTCGTATTTAGCCTATGCACCGGTTATGACTCTTAGAGTGGGTTGTGACAATGGAGATTAACAACCTCCTCCTTTTCTTTTGGACGAAAAAACTTAATTTGTTTCCCTTTAAACAACTTAAACCCTATGAGTATTTTAGTAATGTAATCTTTATTTTTCTTTTAAAAGGAAAAAATAGGAGATTTAATCGTTTGATTGGTTTTTGACTCTGTTCCTCTCTCTCTTGTTGAAATACAAGGCCTCTCTCTATCTCTCTTATTTTTTTGGGTTTTCATTAAATTACTACTTACTTTTCTCTGGGCCATAGGATATCTATATTTTATGAAAATAATTTTAAAATATGGTAAAATATTTAAAACTAAATGGGAAAGTATATCTTATTATTATTATTATTACTCATGTTTAAGTTACATTAATGTTTTACATGGTGATATTTAAAAGTGGAAAACTAAGAGAGAACATATTATGAGCCCGTTTGTTATAGATTATTTGATGAAAAAATCACTTTTTTAAAGTAAAAAATCATTTTTTATGATGTTGATTGTGTTTGTTTAAGCTTATTAAAAAAAATTATTTGTTTAAAAAAATCATTTTTATGGTTAAAATGAAAAGTTATTTTCATTAGCTTTTGAAAAAAATCTCTCGTATTAAAAGAGAGAGAAACTACTCTCATTTAAAAAAATAATTTTTATGATTGTAAACAAACACAAAATAGTTTCTGCTTTTTTTAAAAATCTCTAAAAAATAATCTCTAAACTATTGAAGGTCAAAATCAATTTTTTTTAATCTGTAACAAACGGGCTATACTCTCCATAAGCCAACTTTATACTTAAAGCCATTGATGGTGTATTCTGATTATTGAGTTCCCAAATATTTGCATTTATGTATGTACGTGGGAGAGACATATGGGTTTTTCTCAAACTTATTATGATTGTTAATGGTTTTGTTAAAGAAAAACTGCCCAGCAAGACACCGCAATGGTGAGCTTGTGGGACCTACCATTATTGAGGTTATGAAAATTATATCAAACCTTATTAATTGATTGATTTAAATGTACATGAATTTTTTGTAAAATTGATTGATACTTGCTAAATTATACATATTAACTGAATATAATAGGTTCGAAATATGTATAACAAAGTTGGGTGGGCGAAAGAAATGGAGCTCGCAGATTTCATCATCGATGTGATTAAAAGGCGACTGACGCAGAGGATGGGCACCTACTGATCTTCTGCAAGAATGCATGTAATGTGAAAGAATGCATCCATCCACATTCAGGTTATGTTACGCTGTGAGTGTGGATGCGATTGAATATGTATTGGCCACAGATTAATAATCTAGAAAGTACTACTCATAATCTTCATTGCTTGTTCTAATAATCACTACGGAAATTAACTAATAAGATCAAGCATATAACAAACCATGCTTGTGTATTCTACCTTCATTTGGAATTCTAAGTCCAACAGCGGATGAATGAGATGCTTGACATCCCGTCAATCTTGTATCAGTATATACGATAGTCTCATCTTGAATGTCAACTCAAAGGAAATTTAATCTGCTTAAGAATCTAAATTCTCCACATTGTCTATCACAGTGCATAATTACTTTTGACAAGTTTTCAATTGGGATGAAGTCTTCTCTTTCAGGATATCTAATAGAATTAGAACTATGTATCTGATGCACCACAGTACTTGGTTCAACTTTGGACCATCTTCAAACTCCAACAAAACCAATCCCGTTTTGTGGACCAGCTTGGAAGTTTCTTTAAACTTGGATAAGAGTAAACTTTCAATTATTTAATTCTAAATAATTCATCAGGAAAAGAAAGAGCATGTAAGTTGTATAGTGCAGCCAGTTATTCCTTTTATCCCAAAAAAAGGATACTGTTATTCCATTATGAACAAAATTTCTGGCATTTACACAAATGTGCCGCTATATATACGAATAGCTGTTGTTCCTCATTATAGCCAACCATCCATTGGAACAAATGAAATCTCGTTCTTTTCAGTTTTCAGTGATCTCCATATTACAGCACAAATGAAAATCAACACACCTTTAGATCATTGATGGCAAACCATCAGCTAAGAGCAGTAAAAAATCTTCATCCAAGACAAGTCTAAAAGGTGACCACAACAGGATCGGTGAAAAGCTTCAGCCTTAGTCCTGGGAGCAGAATTGTTTCTTCCTTACTCCCGTGCTCATGGATCTGGTCTCACTGAAACAGTGCCTCAAATTCAGGGGAAAAAGCAAACAACACATAACCAGCTATAATTTGCATTCTGAAACATGAAATTTATAGCAGCTATATAGCATTTTTTTTTTGTTTGAAATGGCAAAATAAAGCCAAAAAAAAGGAATAAATATCATGCATGCCTCAAACTTGTGATTAGAGAAAACACACCAAAGATGTGCCATGTTGTGTTACCAAAAGAAATAGAATTGGACAACTAACTTCTGAGACAGAATGCATTTATATAATCAACCCTCCCATCCCTAACCACACGCCAGCATTTAAAAACTATATGCTTTTCAAATAATATTCCAATTACAGGACACCATGGTGTTGGGAAGTCTTCTGTTCCTTTGATAATCTTTGGAGTGGCATGATCTAAAACGTAGCCCCTTTACATATATGCAAAGCACAGGTAAGAGAAGAATATGAAGGAAGAGGATACAAAAGATACTTTAATCAAATCCTTCCTCAATAGCACTTTTAGGATGACAGTTGACAATCACCTAATTAAACAATGACAGAAATATTGGCATAACTAGAGGGAATAATATCACCTGAGTAAAAAAAAGGGAATTGAGTAAAGCTAGAAAAGAAAATATAGAATGACAATATATTTGTTATCAAGGCTCCAGATGATATTCTTTTTTTGGCATCATCACATCAACTACAGAAAAGAAAAGATACATCATACAAAATCAGTAAGCACAGGTGGAGGAAGTTTACCATTTCTTGTCTTGGGTGGTTTCATACTCCCATTTGCAACAGATGAGGAAAAAGGCCTTTTTGCAGAGACTTTTGTCAATGTCTCAGCCTTCTTTGTAGATATCAAAGATGAATAAAGAATAGCATCAACAGCTTCACGCTGTTGTTTCCTTTTTGAAATTTCAGAAGCTCTACTTTGATTGGGAGCTCTACCTCGATCATCTGTATCTCTCTCATTGTGACAGCCTTCCATTGAGGAAGCAGAAACCTCTTTACAACTACTGCTCTTATCCCAGCCAGAATACATACTTGGTCTTTCAGAATCTGAAAGTTTTTGTGACTTATGTCCACCACCTGTCTCTTCCACTGGATGGTCTAAATTATTCCTCAAATTGTGAAATTTTGATTGCCTCTTACCCAATGTTGTCTTCCCCAATCTAATCTTCATTTTATCTTTGCCTTTTCTTTCACTGTTACAAACCTGTTGATCTGAGACTGTAAACATACCATCACAGTGGCTTCTGCTTTCACATTTTGCAACTAGACACGACATGTCCTTCTTGATGGAAATATGTTCATCTTTGGAATTTCTTTCCTTACATTGAGCATCTTTTCCCAAGGCTGAAAAAGCATTCTCTTCATCATTACCCTTATTTCTATCATTGACTTCAGAAGCCATACATTTCTTTTTCCTCTCAAAGGTATCCTTGTCATTGACCAAAATTTTTGTTATATGCTTGCTGTTATCTTTAACCTTTTTCTCGTGCTTCAGTGGTCTTGCATGATTATCAGAATTTTCAAAAAAACAATTATTTTTAGAAGCTGTTCTAAACATTGAATGATATGGCATCTTAGCTGTCATGACCAAGTTTCTTTCTTTAGCATCCTTCACAAGAGCATCCCAGTTATGGTTTGTCTGCAAAGTCCTTGCATTACCCAAAATCCAAAGTGATAACTTGGCCCTTGTCAAGGCAACATTCATCCGTCTTACATCAGCAACAAATCCAATAGTTCTTGAGTTGATACCAGATGCAGCAGTGCTTGAATGAGCTGCTCTTACAGTAGAAAGTAACAATATATCCACCTCTCGACCTTGGAAACCATCCACGGTGTTAAATTCCATGTCGGCTATGCTTGAAGATCCAAATGCATTAATAAAACGAGATCGCAGAAGAGAAAGTTGACACTTGTATGGGGTAATAATGCCAATTCTTCCACCAACAAATTCAGTTGGGTACCTTAGGAGGCATTCATATAGAGTTTTGTAAGAAGTCATCATAATAAACAGAAAGGAAGGAGAGAAACAGACAGTACAATTGTACCTTTTCTTCAAAAACCTTAATACTTCAACTGCAGCATCAGCCTCATGCTCATTACAAAGCGACATTGCACCAGAGTTTTTCCCATGAACCTCCCGACCATCAATGATATCATAGAATACATAAGGTCCAAGACCCTTGGTCTGATGAAATGGCGCTGATTTGCTAGACATTCGGCTGCCATTTAGTAACTTGTTGTCATAGAAATGCAATGAAGGAAACTTGCATATCTCTGGATGCATTCTATACTGCCAATGTGAGAAAAATCATAAAGGAAGGGATTCAGCTTTCAATCTTAAAACAGCGCAATGTAAAAATATAACCCTCCCTGCCCTCCTTGCCTACCAAAGAGAAGAAAGAATATAAAATAAAAATAAGACAACTATAAGCATCATGAGATGTAAAATATAAGCTGTTAGAGTTTTAAAAAACATTCTTGAGCATTTGTTTAATAGTTAAAAGCTTTTAGTTAGGTCAAGTGGTTATTACACACAATACCATTTGGTTGGTTGGTTACAGAGTTACCGGGTTCGCAATACTCTCTGGTACGTGGTACGGGTACGGGTACGCAGTACGTTACTTCTTGAAATTATGTTCTTAAGAATTTCTTTACAAGCGAAGTACCAAGAATTGGTACGTGGGAATTGGTACGCAAGAATTGGTACGCAATTCGCAGGGTTGGGGAGAAAATCCGGTAACTATGGTTGGTTATTACACACAATACCATTTCGGTACAACATCTGATTTGGGATAAGATTTGGCGTTTGGCCTCTATTTGGCGTAAAGCACATGGTCTTTTTAAGGGGCTTTCCCTTACAAATTTGACTAGGGATTGGGCAGCTTTGCTCTTTTGATGTTTTCCTTTTTCTCTATTGTCTTGCAACTTACACTTTTGTCTTTGAGGATTCCTTATCCTCCAATCCTTTTGTAACTCTTTCTCTTCATGGAAAAAAATTTTATCATAAAATAATTACACACAATACCAAAGCATGGTTGACCAAGTGGTCTATAGTTCAATCCACACTATCTCCAGTCTTAAGTTTCAGTACAAAGTAGCATTGAGTTTTTTTTCATCATACAATGACCTCCAAGACCCATAGGCGTGACAAGACCAGTAAACAATGACACAACACCTAAAAAGATGGTGCCTCAACAGAAAGGAAAGGCAACACCTAAGCGCCTCAAGGATCCCCTAAGGAGCTTCAGGCTCCTGATGGCTAAGAACCCTTGATGCCTCTCTTGAGTGACTTGTCCAAAGGTACATAGCCAAGCACTGTGGGGCGAAGGATGCTGTCATACGCTGCTCGAAGGAAGCTACGTTATCCTCACCCATGGGAATTACGCTCTCAGTGGACTGGTAGGGTTTTAGGTAAGAGAAAACCCCACTAAGGCTTCAATACCTTAGCCAAGGGTCCCAGTTGAGAAGATGGGTTAAGGAAGCTTAGGCTTCCCACGAAGCGAAGTAGCAAGGACACCTCTCCCATTCACCTGTCCACATCCCTCATAAATGATCCTTTGTACACTGCGACACTCAACATCAGAAGTTTGACCCTCACCCAAGACCGTGACTATCAACCTGCAAGAGCCCCCTGACAAAATCTCTAGCTCTGCGACCAGGAAACATGCATTACGATACAGCACCTTCTGGCTAGAGTAGCTTCATCCGACCAGGCATTACAAGAAAGACCTCGGGTGCAAAAAACTGATAAGAGTTATTTTATTAGAAGAGAGAAAGTGATTAACCAAGAAGTGAAAGAAAATCACACTGAATATGAACTAACTCATTATTATAAAACAGTTCTCCAATCCCTTTGCATACCCATCTACATGATTCCCTAAAGAAAACCAAGAGCTTAGCACCAAAGCGATGACAACAAGACTATCATGTCCCAAAGCAAATCTAAAGATTGAAATGTATCCTTAAACATTCAAGCACTCCTCCAGCCAAATACCCCAAATGACAGCATACATAATAGAATGCTGCCACAAAACTTCTCCTTACTTTTTCCAAAGCATCTGAAACTAATCGAAAGAAACAGCTCCAAAAGCCAAATTCAGGACACACCAAAGATTCACCAAACACAAGAAAATGCATATTCCATATGGAAATGGCAGCCAGGCAGCGTAAAAACAAATGATCAATTGTTTCCTAATGGAGCAACACATCACACACATCCTATGGATATGATTTATTCTATCATTCATTTGACATATGACAAACCTAAACCTATCTCAGTATCAGATTTCTTTTATATTTTTAGTATCTCTCTTCAGTCCTCAATAAGAAATAAAGTTGGATCTCAGCATTTTCTGAATTGTTTGATCCAATCATACAGGACTAAAAATAAAATAAATTCGATAGATCATATGCTAACACCCAACAACCAAGGAATCTGAATCCTATGATGATTGCTCTCATATCCACCGAAATATATTGCATGTAATGAAGGCTTCAAAGTAATAGTTTCCAAATCACATTTTAGGGTCAGGTCCAGTGGCAAACTATGTACCTGTTCAGTAAGCATAATAACAGGATGCCCAGCCTTTTGTAAACGTTCAAACATGCTGCACGCATAAAGAAATTTACTTGCAACATTTGAGAGGACAGTTGCAGGAAGCTGCTTTGGGTCGCCAACCTTGAACAAATTACAAAGGTCAGTGTAACTTCTACCCTATACCAGAAGTTAAAAGTTTTTGAGTTAGTACTCTTACCATAATGCATTTGGTTCCACTCGACTTCAAAAGCTGAAGAGGAATCAGAGTAGCAGGCTCAAGAGCCTGTAGCAAAAAAAATAGTTCAGAAGGTGAAAAAGTAAACTAGAGGTTTGCAGATAAATTATTTATAGCAGAACAAAGATATATTTACTTGGGCAGCTTCATCAATTACAATAGCATCAAAGAGAGTATGCTCAGATGGACCCCCAAACTTGGAGCTTAACATTGTCTCAGAGCAAACTCCATAAAGGTCCCCACCACAGCCACTTAATGTAGTTACCACTACCTCAGCCTCCCTTAGTATAGACTTCCGCAGCTTACTCCTGAGAGCCTTGGTTTTTTCATTGGCTTTCTTCTCCTGAGCCTGAACATTACTAAGATTTTTATATATTTGTCTTTTCTGTTCATAAAGTTTACTTAGCTTCATTTCAATTTCTGCATCAGACATTTCCTTCTCGTCCCCCATATGAGAGTCATCATGCAGATGATTTTTACCATTAGAATTCCCATCCCTTAAGTTAGCACGCTTAGCTTCATAGAACCTAATAGAATCAACTAATTTCTCTAGTTTAGACCGCAGCACCACTGAAGAATCTACCCTCAAATCATTCTTCCCATCATTAGAATGCATCCTCTCTTCTGCCACACGTTGATCTACTAGTGTATCAATAAAGAATGGCAGTGAATTTGGATGGACTGTTTTTGCATTTCCAACCCTCACAAGATAAGGCTTGTACATTTTCCCATTACTGCCATAAAGACCATGGCTAGAAATTCTCGACACCAACTCATCCACTGCAGCATTAGATTGAGCACAGATAAGCACTCTTTGTCTCACACAATTTCCAAAAGATTTTGATGAACTTTGGACATCATCACTCAATTGTTTAGCCAAGGCTGCATCCTGCCATGCCCTCGCAATGACAGCACTCTGGCTAATCTTTGGTCTTGAATGGGAAGAAAAGGAATTTTGGTTCAAGTTTTCATCTGAAGAATTTTTTAGACAATTCATCTTCTGTGGAGGAGAAGCTAGAAGGGCACTGACAATTGCAACAATAGTTCGCGTCTTCCCAGTGCCTACATATACATAAGCATACATGCAAACTTATGTTTAAAAAATCATAAATACTAAATTTCGAAAATCTGCTAAGTCAAGAGATAGCTCAGGGTGGATAAAGTACCTGGTGGACCCTGAATAAGAGATAATTCAACATTTTTCTTTGGTTTAGCAATTCCAATAGCAACACTCATTGCTTGAAGTTGACTGACATTAAATGATGACCTCAGAGTTCGCTGCAATGACTGGGACAACTTATTGAGATCTACTTCTTTAGATTCATTAAGACACAAAGAATCATTGACAGGATTTAAAATGAGGGGAAGTAAGGGGATGCCTTTTACTGATGACAATGCATGAAATTCTCGAATTTGTGGGGTAATGCTCATTATACGGCATGCATGCCATTTACTTCGTTCAGTGAGATTCCTTCTAGCTTGATTTAAACGTGAAGAACCATTTTGAAAATAGAACCTGATAAGAAGAATACTTAAACTTCTTTTATTGTCTTTCTCACGCCTTTCAACCTGCAAACACACATTGAATGATTTAGCATGATAGAGACATAGTGTGTTTGGTTGCCCGTTCTCAGGCTGCACTGCAGAGCAAAATCACATTGGCTCAAGGTTAGCTTTTGCCACATTTGGGAGCCAGCACAATTTTAGTTCATCAAAAGGGCAACCAAAATGCATAAAACATCAACTTGGTGATTAATTTAGCAGTCAGCCATTACAGTTTATGAATTTAAATCCGTTGTTCATATAATGTAAATGTTCAAATTCTGTCCTACATATCTTAAGACCCGAAATTACCACCGAAACGAGAGATGATTATTAAAAGTGTTTGTTTCTGATAAAAGATGATTAGGAGTAAATTAAAATATTAGTAGGAGAAGTAATCAGTTATGACAACTCAAAGTGAAACCAACTCATGGTTTATTGGCTATTGCAATCTTCCTGCAATCACGGTTGATTAAAGACTTAGCTATCAATTATCAGCAAAATGAACAACATAGCTTACCAATCAAGACTAAATAATTCTTCATATGTGGTAAGGTTCTAAACAAAAAAAAATGATATGCCAATAAAGTGGAGCCATATGTCAACCATATTATCAGAGTATTTGTAAGAAACCCTAAGGCTCGGCTTGTTTGAGTAGGTGGAAAATAAGGAGGGGAGTGGAAATGAAGTAGGATAGAAAGGTTTTGATTTTTCACTCACTTCCAACTCAGTTTTGTACTGAAGGAGTGACCAGAATTTGTGAGGTGGACTGTAAAAGAGTTACACTCCACTTTCAAACTTTCAGCATTTTTTTGTACCAAGCTACAAAGTGATTTTCCTTCCAAATTTTCAACCTTCCCATTTTCCACCTATTCAAATACACATCGCTTCAAACAATTAATTGTATAACTTCATAGACCTTTGAGAAAATCCTTTAGATGATAGCAATCACATAGATGACAGTATACCTTTCCAACCATGTGAACATCCTGAGAAGATTTTTGTGGAGGATCTTTTGCTAGCAAAAGAAGGTCATTTTCTGAAAAGCTCTTGCATGCTGCAGAATCACCATCATCGTGGACAAAACGAACAAGATGGAAATCATCAATTCTCTCCACTGACATCACAGAAAGGCTTCCAACAAACATCTCCTCCCATGATGACATCTCAAGAAAAGAATTCTGTAGCTGTGCTTTAAACTCCTCCAACACCAATGGCCGAAATATCTCCACATACTGTTCAGGTGATTGAAAATATACAGGAACTTCCTTCAATTTGCTAACAGTTTGGTTTTCATCTTTTCTTGTGGATGACAATCCCACTGTCGCAAAATAATTTATTTCAAGAATAGGTTTATACCAATCATCCAACCTTGGTGGCTTGAATCTTTTTACTATGTCCTCCAATTTATGGAGACAGCCGGATCTGTTTTCAAGAGGTGTTTTGAGTTGAATAACTTGTCTTCTCAAAACTGAAGTAGGCTTTGGTACATGCAACTGGATACGTCCCACAGATTTCAATGCAGTCTCTAGCGGATCATCTTCAGCATCCCGAAAATCACTTAACATTTTATTACCAGTACTTGGCACACTGTCACCAGTTTTGGGAGTGGTACTGCAGCAAGCTTGATTCAAATTTTTAGCATTTACAGCTTCATCAGAATATTTAGTCAAACTGACCCTATCCTTGAATTTTGAGCTTTCTTCTCTGCTATGACTGCCTAGGCCTTTTGAATCAATAAACGAAGTGACCACAGGTTTATCTTGTAAATTACCAGAGTCCCGTTTCTGAGAAGAAAGGCTGAAAACATTGGTAATAGCCTTTTTCTGGATAGTCTCCTCCATTTCATTGTAAGTTTTCATGTAAGAAACATTCTGTTTTGCAGGGCCAGCAGCTGATAAACTTTTACCAGCATCACAGGACATTATATTGCCATCTAAACTTTTACCATCATCATATGACATTATATTGCCATCAGACATTTGGTGGCCTGTCTCACTATCAGATAAAATGATCTTCTTGGGAAAAACTTTTGGGTCCACTTCATCATCTGAAAGAACAATTACACTTTCAGTGTCATTTTCGCCCGTCGTCATTTTAGAGTCCACAATTTGTACACCTTTATCCTCCATGGATGAAGAATGTATACCTGAAGTAAAATAGTTCTTCTCAAAAGACAAGCTTCTAGATATTGATGATTTGGGCTTCATATTTGTCTCGTGAAAATTACAAGAACCTTCCCTAGATAGAGAAACAGACAGGCGAGACAGTTGTTCTGTCAATTCTTCCAAAGGATAACCATCTAAATTGACAATGCAAAACATAACAAAACATATCAATGATATAGTACTCACATAATCAAGGGGGAAAACTAATTCGAACATGATCCCATATAAGTACCAAAAAAAAAAAAAAAAACTCACCACTTGAAATAAGATTTTCAATGGTCATGATTGTTGACATAGAAGTTTTACCACAAGAACCTTTCAACAGATTCAATAAATAAGTAACTGCTCGCTTCCAATAAACAATTACAACTTTAAGTGATGACTTTCCCCATTCCATGAGATCATGAAGCCATTTGAAATCCAATTTATTTTGTACTACCATTGAGAAATTCCCAAGCACTTTACCCCCTAGTAGGTGGAGTCTATCAACAAGAACAGGGAGAATCTCGAGTAACCGAACGCAAGTCATCTGAAACAACAAGGAACTATAAAGGTGAAGAACTTCCTGCTTCTAAAACCAAGATGGTAATCTGAAACAACAAAGAAACTGTATAGGTGTTTTGGTATGCGCCTACCTGAGAAAAGACAAGGAAGAAACCTAACTATAAAAATAAAGAAGATATATAAATAAAAAGTAAAGCGCCAACTACGACCGCATGTGGCTTGGCAGGCCCTGGGTAGGAGGACGCCCATTTAAAGATGAGTGGGCCCTTGCTGTGAAAGAAGTGACCTTTCCACTTGGACCATCACTGTCAAAACATCGCTAATGTATTTCCATCTTTACAGACGTTTTGACAGCTGATAACCCACTTGGATGAAATGGAAAGTAGTTGGGCAGACCAATTGGGCATTAAATAACACCTCAAAAGGTCCCCAACCTCTCCTATAAAAATCCAATAACCTGAATGGAAAGGGGACAAGAAAGAAGAAAACCCCCAATAAGAAGAGTACTTACTGAGACGAACAAAACATGGTTGTCAAACTCTCGAGTTTAACTCTTAAACTCTTATGAGATTAAGATCCTAGGACACAACTGAATTAAATAGCATGTAAACTCCCTTTTTGTCAAACTCTTACAAGTTCAAGTAAACTCTGACAAAATCGGTAGACTCTTGATTTTACTAGCGAGTTTATGAGCCTGAATTTACACATGGTTTTGGCCTCAAAACACAGTTTTGGTTGATTTTGTTTGGTACTTGGTTGAATTGCATCTGTTCTTCCATATATATTGGGTTCATGAAGCTAATTTTATGCTATTATTATTATTATTTTTTTTTTTGTTCTGTTTTGTTAAACTACAAAATAATGTAAGTGATGGACTAGGTATAATATCAAAAGTTGGGCCAAGTATTGAGTTATGTTTTTACTTTATAATTTTTGTTTGCTTTGTTATGGAGTTGGAATGTTGAATATTACTTATGGATATGCTATTAAATTATGTTTGGGTACTAGGACATGCTTTTAAATAATATTTTTGAAGGATGTAAACTCGCAAGAGTTTACGATTCGAGTTTACTAGGGCTCCATGAGTTTACCTAAACTCGAGTTTGACAACCTTGGTACAAAAGGCCACAATTACACTCATTAAGCTCTCCAAAGCAAGAGGTTTCCCCACAGGGATTCCTTGACTGTCCTCCTGTAGGGCACTGGTGACCTACCTGTTCTTTGCATAAGCCACTCATAAATCCTGTTCCTCTTGGGATCGCTCGTGCCTCAATAGAACTTAGGAAACCCCACCCTCTTTTGGTTAGGATAACAATTATTTTTCTAAAAGAGACAACTTTCCCAAAACAATATGTAAAGAAGTTAAATTAAACCCTAATTTGTTGAATCATCGAGTCTGAAAGAGCAGCAAAAAATTCAAGCATCTTCTGGAAGATCAAACGACAAACAATGTTCATTCATAAATTTTGGATGGTATATATATTAAGTTCGTTACAGGTTGTTTTAAGGATAAGTTTGACAACAACAAAGGTACAAAATTTCACATTATAGTAAAAGCATTATGCTAAATGTGCTTTTAAATAACAAAGTATATATAAAAAGAACTATACAGAGCAAATAACTGAAATAAAAAGAACAAGATATACCTGGCAAAGATTGTAATCAATAAACTCCTTTCCTTTTACCAGGCACCTACAAAAAATAGGCCATGCCATTTCAGACAGTAAGTAACCAATTTTTTCCTTTGTTTTCAACTCAACATGTTTATCAATATCCACTGGCATAGAATCAAAAGCTGGCTGCTTCAAAAACCCGCCTTGGGAAGAGAATTTTGGCACTCTTAAGTCACTACGTGTATGTTCAGGCAACTCTGGTGCAGGTAGACCCCCGTCTTTGAGTAATTTGCATAAAAGAAACCAAAAATGATGTAGAGTATGAAACTTTAACAGAACAGAATCCAGTTGGACCTAGCATGCAAACACAATGGCATTAGTAAAATTGCAAAAATAGAGGGAATCAGTCAAATGACCACTTGACAAAAGTCAATTTACACCAACTCATTATTTCACTTGCATGTAAAAGCATGTCCACAAAATCTAAAGATAAAATTCACCTAATTATCTAATTGGACTAAAGAACTTAGCACTTAATAAAGAGAAGTTAGGAGATTGGCTGTGTTCTTTCAAATAGGTGTAGCTTCGGAGCTACATTTTAAGGGTTTTCATAAGAATAGGGAGGCCAGAATTCTGTGGTAGTATGTTGACGTGCAGTACTCTGATGTATTTGACTAGGGGGGAATGCCCACATCTTCAAGGGCATATCTTTTCCCCCAACAAATGCTACAAGAGTGTGTTGATGGCTTCTCTCTAAGGCTCTACTCATGGCTGTTTTAAGGGAGTTTCCTTTTCTAATATGCAAAGAGATTGGATAGCTTTGTTGCTTTTTTGAGCCATTTTGGCTCCTGTTTTGGAGGATCCTTATCCTCCCCCTTAGTTGAACTTCTTCTCTCTTCTCTCTAATGAAACTCCTTTTAAACAGGCACACACACATACACACAAAGAAAGGAGATAGGTAAAAGAGGGAGGGCACCAACCACATTATATCAAGAAGACATTTGCTGAAAATATTACCAGTTTCATAGCATGTTTGAGGCCCAAAAAAGTCGCATACAATGAGGGCTTGTGAGAACAAAGAAACTTCAATCCACATGAAAGACCCCGGGTATCTGAAACTTGTTCCAACATAGACTTTCCAAATTGCCTTACATTCTGCATGGGAAAAACAAATTATGCATAACATAGGCTGTATTCCACAAATAAGAAAAAAATGAGAACAGAATTCATCACTTTTCAACAAGGGTAATAATAGACATAATCTACAAAGACAACACAAATTAGACATATTACATCATTCGGATCCAAAAGCGAAAGGATCAAGCTTTCACCCATCTGTGGTTCCCAAGTCCACTGTCTTCGAAGTTCTCCTTGTCCCATCTGAACTAAAAAATGTGCAGTTAACCTGAGGTGTAACTCCAGATTAGTCAAGAAATTGAAAACCTACTTTTAACTCAAAACCACAAGATGCTCAAGCTTTGGTTTAACATAACATAAATATAAAGTCAAGCTGGTGTTAGGAACCTGCTAAATGTTCTTATTAAAGGAAAAGACATAGTCAACACTTCAACTGAGTTTTTTGATTTGCTTCCATCTCCACCATCATCAGAACCAGTTGGAACCTTCCACCCAAATGAAGAGGAAATTTCTGCAGCATAAGATGAAAGGCAAGATCTGACTGGAAGCACCATTTCTGCACTATTCTCAAGTTCTACCATAGGAAAATGAGATCGTGCCCAGAAAACAGCATTGGAAAATGATATCGGAAGGACTAAGGGATTGATATCAACTAAAACATCAACCCATAACATTGGAATGCACATCCACTCTCGGCACTCCTGAGAAGTTATTCTACTCTGCACACTGAATTGACTCCAATAACCACTATCCTTCTCTTCACCATCTGGGGTAGTTGGTAGCCAAATATCATCATCCAACTCAATGGACTCATAAGCCATGCTACTATCAGTGCTTGGAGTTGTGCAGGAATTCAGCACTGAATATATTAAAGCAGTAGCATCTGATACTATGATAGTCTGTATAAGGTCAAATGCAGGTTGTCTCAAAGAATTGTGAAGCGAGGAGTCCTTCAGAGATGACACAAGGGCAGGTCCCCTGTCCAACATATGCTGAGAAATGATCAGATAACTACACTAATGAATAAAAGATTAGTACAAGTATATCATAAACACATCCCTTTGTGGTTAAACCCAGCCACCTATTATATATGCAGCAGCAGTTAAGTATTGAGTTCTCAGACAGTTCAGTAGGTGCTTAACATCCATACAAAGGGGATATCCCAGCCCCAGCCTAACTGTTGTGGCAATGGAAATGCAGCATTAAAGAAGGCCCATTATCGTGATTCACCTCATCAAAACCACTTATGTTTTCTCCTGATTTTCCCAGCAATAAGTAGAATGCAGTAACATGAATAAGCTTCAAGGGATGCTCTAATAGGGAAAAGGATACAGTCCTATCAGGACAATATACAGATTAGGAAAGTTCTAGGCAAGTGTTCACTTGCCCATCAAGTTTTAATATGCCTACAAAAGGGTCTGTTATCTGCAAAAAAGATACAACTTATATTTTCAGTAACAAATATTATTACAAGGATTTCCTTGTGTCCTGGTAAATACCAGAGTTTCTGTCCGGTTGTTTGCTAGAATGATACTTAGCCACTTTTTTTCTTATTCCTTTCCTGCTTCCATCGTACATCAATATTGAAGAAAAAATAATATAGAAGAAGTAACATTAATAGCCAGCCACATCCAAAGAAGCGACATTAATAGCCAGCAACATTGTACATTGGAATTCTCCTCCAATCTGTTATGTCTACCACGATGATATTGAAGAAGAAAATCAAGCTCAAATAAAGAAAAAATATTCTGTAGATCTCCAAGTGGAACCTGCTTTATGTCTATAAGAGTTCAGCCAAGAAAATTGTTCCCCATTTTTCAAAAATATGATCTTTGAAACATGAGTTTACAAAATTTTCAGGATTAGAAAGTATATATTTGATTGGGATAACATCTGTTCTATTCAGATTCCATTCAATAATTGATTGATCAAGCAAGTAAGACAAAGATGTGTGTGGAATGGATCCTAATCACTCAAATCTTGGAGAACAAGTCAGGAAAGTATTTTAAGATCTTAATATACTCAAAGTATCCTTTTATAAGAAGTGGAAGGTCTCAGGATCAACGTAAAAACTCAAGGATGAGTTTCCTTTTCAAGTGGAGGGGAACTAATGCAGGACAAGTGGGTCAATTAAAATATTTTTTATTTTCATGATATTATTGTTATTTTTTAAGGAATTATTTTTAGACATATTTAGTTATTTTAGGTGTGTTTAACGTGACTATGGTAGAATTGCATTCCAATTAGGATACTATATGAATTAGGAACATTATAGAAAAAATTTTACAAGCCAATCAAGTTTTAAAATGCCAATAAAAGGGCCAGCTATGTGTAAAACAAGATACAAATTATATTTTAAGTAACAAATATTATTTCAAGGATTTTCCTTGTGTCCAGGCAAATTCAAAAATTTCTACATAGTGGATTCTAAGTAATCTGCTAGAATGATACCTAGCCCATTTTTTTTATTACTTTTGCACTTCTGCCCTGCATCAAGATTTCATTGAGAAAGACTCACTGTGACTCACTTTTAGATGTTAGATGCACTCACAAGTCATAAGGTAAGGCATAAGAAAGGCAATCACTGGACATCTTTTTTCTTCTTTTATTTCTTTAGAAGTTGGGAGTAGGGAGAAAACCAGGTTTTAGCAAAATATGGAGGAAGGCACAGCTTGCAATGTTATATTTTATTTTAGATCCTTTTATAATTTAGAGGATTATGTGGAAAATGTGTTTCCATCTCCAGTAGCAATAGGGCAATTTCGGTACAGATGATGTAGATAGGCCATAGTGGATTTAAACCAACATGGTTAAAAAAAAATTCAAGAAATTAGGAAGTATCATTAATAGCCAGCAACATCCAAAGAAAAATCGAATAGCACTGAATTTCACTTATTCCAACGCTATTTGGAAAGTTCAGACTCGGTCGGGACTCATGACTTTTGTTTGGACAGCGGTACTCAATAGAACTAATACAAATGAAATATTAAAACTTGTAGGCCTCACAAGGCTCTTTACCCTGATATTTGTGTTGTGTTTTGGAGTTTAAAGACAACAAGTCACCTCTTACATTACAAGGTTGCATGGCATCTCTGCAATCAGCTTCTTGGCATTTCTAGGAGCAGTGGGTCCAGCCTCCTTGGAATAATTCTTGTCAATTCACTTTATAGGTATTGGTTCAAGAAAGGATTGGAAATCCTTTGAAGTGTACTGTTTTTGTAGGGTTGCAGTGCTTCAGTTGTCAAATAATGCTAAATTTTTCATCAGAGACTTCTTCCCACACATTTCCTATAAGATAGAGTTGTCTATTTGGCTTCTTTGTGCGTGTCATCTCATGAGCTCTTTACCGCTTTGCTCTTATATATTTGCAAAGGGATTGGAGAGTTGTCTTAAGCTAATGTTCTGTTTTTGGTTTCCTTTCTTTGACTGTTTTAGTTGTTTCAGGAGAATTTCTAGCCTGTTCTGGGGTGAGAGTTCTTCTCACATCAATTGATGTGAACTACAAAGAGTGAAATAGGGTATAGGGAAATGCTAGAAATGGGAGATATGGAGAGAACAAAGACAAAGAGAGAAAGTTATGACTAAACAAAAGAGTACAGTCAGAGAACTTTTACAGGCTAAGTGTGCTGTGACTAAATTTCTGCAATATGTATGCCTCCATCGTGTGCGAAGCTCTATGTGTCTGTGTTTCATTGTGTCCTCTGACCTTTGCCAAAGAGGGATATTTATAGACTTTCAGCAGCCTTGCAGACCACTCAAGCTCTTCCCTAAGCTTAAGGGAAGTCGGAAGTTACTCCCGTAACTCTGACTTTGATCACTAACTCCATCTTCTTTCCAATTTTGGCCCTAGTGGCCCCTTGAGTGGAGTCCACCATGATCGGCATTCTCTTTATCCATTTCTCTTTATCCAATCCACATTCCGTAGCTAACTACCGAAGAATAGAACATTAGTTCTATACTCATTAATGGCTGCATGTTGGAAGTGGGAACCCTCGATAACTTATGTTGCGGCTATGCAGGTAGGTCCCACAAACCAAAACTGACTAAACAAAGGCTAGAAATGGACTCCAACAGCCTAAGGGGGGGCTTAGGGCACCTGTTCACTAACCGCGTACTCTCCAAAGTTGTAGGTTCAAGCCAATCTGACCCCACGGTGCAGTGCCAAGCATTGCCAAACCCTAGAAACTGAGTGTTTTCCGACTTTCGAAACCTCCAGGGTCCAATTTTTAAGTATTTTCCAAATTTACACTTTTATGAAATTATCAATATATTTAATAAATATTTATGAAGGAATTTTTTTATTAAAAAAAAAGAAGAAATTCATTAAGATGATGAGAAGAAGATTACAAGGAATTTGGAGGATAAGGGATCTTCTTGATCGAAAAAGCAAAACAAAAAAAAAAACTAAAGAAAAAAATAAACATGACCAGAGCAAAGCTGGCCAACCCCTCATCATATCTGTTATGAAGGAATATAGTCATCCTTCTATGTATTTCTCTTCCTTTTCTAAATAAATTCTTTTATCAATATATATAGAGAGAGAGCGGTTAAGATCCGGTGACATTGGAATAGAACAAAATCAATCTTCTCTTGCACTAATGAATGACTTTGTATAGGATAAATATTTCACAAAACCCACTGTTGGATAGAAAGTTGCAACTTTGCATCATGCATATCATAGTCTTGAAAGTTCTTATTAACCAAAGACTGTTGTGAACTCCACCAATATATCTTAACATTAGCACACAATATACTTTTAAAAGAAAATAAAATGTCAACTATTTGATCACATACCTCTTAGTTGTTTAAATTTTCTAACGTTTGGCATGCAAGATCAACATGATGATTATTTACACAATTCAACAGTCAAATCAATCAAAATCACTATCTATAAAGACTTATTAGACGCTGTAAGTGTACTAAGTCAGTGAGTATTACACTAGTGTCAATGGATCCTGAACATATAAATATAATATTAATTCAATCAAAAATCACTTTCAAAAAAGAGCTATTAGTTCAACTCCTTCAAATTGGAGATAAGAGTTCTTTTAGAGATTTCCTTAATTCTTTTCTAGGAAGTAGGACCTAGTTGGCTACAGCTTTTACTCGAACTTTATGTATCCTCCCTACCCACTATGTTACAAGAAAACAAAAATTGTTTGGAGAACATCTATTTAGTTTCCTCATGCAGTCTCCAGCTGCAGAGCTATTTACTTTTCCTCTAAAGTTCTATCCATTTCAGTCACTTTCTTAGGTCCAAACTTCTGCATTGTTAAATTGAAGCTAAGAAAAACTTACTTCTTTTTTCAGCAAACTACGACTAGTAAGTTACTAATTTTAATTTTCAAAAAACAAAGAAAAAGAAAAAGAAAAAAGAGGAAAAACTGAGTACATACCACATATGTGCACACTCAAAAGGAGGGCAAGGCGGATTCATCTTGTAACCTCGGTGTACAACAAGAAGTGCTATCTGAAAAGAGAATCTTGAAATATATAGCGACTGATATAAGCCTAAACAACTTGCAGTATCAATTGCTAAAGCCAAATAGCCAATAATTAGCTGTGCATCACATATAGCCATCATGCAAAAATCTAGAGGAGAATGTAAGAACCTGACAAGCCAATTTTCTTGTTAGAATGCTGAAGTTACTGCTCACTGGCACTTGATGGAGGAGAAAATAGAGAAAATGCCTACGTTGCTTTTCATGCTCCCCATCTTGCAAAGCTTCAAGAGACTGGAACATGGGTTCACGCATGTAAATAATGTCAACACACAAGAACAAGCCCTCCTTCCCAAAAAAATAAAATAAAAGACAACAAAGTGACAAACATCAGATCATGATGCATACATGCCTGTAGAAAAGGTTGGAAAAGACCAAAAATATCTTTATGGATTTTCTCATTGCGAGTATGGAAACATTGACCAAGTAGAGTGTTGCGCATTACACTTGGAGACAATGTGGACCTTAACCAAAGCTTACAACCTGGAACCAAGCCCAAAGAACAAAAGAAAATGTCAGCCAAACAAATATAAATTAAAAAAAAAACACACACACACATCAACAACAAGAAGTTTGGAATTAGAAAGGGGCAGTACATACCAAGCATTTCAAAGAGTAGTCTCAAGCAAGTAACAGCGTGTGAAAATTCAAGTGAATCACCACTAATATGATTGAGTACAATATCAAAAAAAAAGGGATAACGTTCCAATATCCCTTCTTCAAAAGTTGGAGGATCCAAGAAGCCAAGCCTTCACAAAACATACATAAAATAAGTACCATGAAAACACAAGCAAAGATTGATACTATTAAAATACACTCCTTACAGTGATTTGATACCAATCCATAAAGACACGCGATCTAGCTGGGATCTTGGTGTTGAAGTCTCCAAAGTCGATGGCAAATCATCTGCCTCTAAACAGCCAATAAATTTCTTAAGCAATGGCTGCAAAGGTTCCAAATCTGTTGCTCTCCTACACATACAAAAACAATGATCATTACCAACAAAACAAAAAGGCTTCTAAGTGTCTTGCAGCAGAAAACTAGATCTGAATAAAGTGATGAAGAAAAGATAAGCAATGAAGTTCATTCCAATCAATGGTAATATATCAAACCATATCCTACCATGCATCTGAACATAAATTCAGGCTTCATGTCTTCCACATTTTTTTTTTATAAAAGAAGGGCCTTGTTTAAAGATAAGATATTAAAGATAAGTTGGGTTTTCTGAAAGCAACTTCTCTATACACATAGAGAAGTTGCTTTCAGAAAACCCAACTTGCAAGGGGCATCATCAACATAAATACGAAATCACAATTAGTGAAGCTGAAGCCCTTTGGTGCCAACCAACAATAAGTACCTCAGTTTTCCCATTGATCCTGCTAAGCGATATCCAACAGAACGAACACTTCTCTTGCAAAAAAGTAATGCATACACTCCCTGGAAGAAAATGGGTTCACCATGTAAGCAATCTAAAACAGTGAATCTGCAAGCAGAAATACACTGCAAGTTAAAAAAAATTACCGGAAATTGTTGATGCCCAGACAAAGCCAATTCATGCTTATTATCAATAGCTTCAACAAACAACTCAAACTCAGTGAATAGAGGCTGATAATCTAAGAGGATTGGGAACATCAATACCTGTGTCAAATAATGGGGGGAGGAAAATGAGTTGATAAACTCTGAACTCCAAATTAGAAAATTCATACACAAACAAAAGAAAATGACATTAAGATATAAATAAGAGCATTTATAACAACATGAAGAGGAATATCTATTTTAGCATTAAATAAAATACATAAATTCCCAGTCCAACAATATTCAATCTGCACTTCTCCGTGAACTTTTCAATCCTGCTAACATATCAACAATTATTGCTGCATTACTTATTCTTTCAAAACTAGGAAATCTTCAGCTTCATGTAAAGGAAAGACAGAGAACTGCTATAGCCTTCTAACAGGCCCAACAAAGGAGCAACACCGCTTGCCCAACGATATATAAGATTAAACAACAACATAAGCAATTATATAGCATTCTCAATGAACAATCTGAACCTAATGTAATGATTTTGCAGCTGTTGTAAAGATCAAGAAATGCGAAGGAAAAAAACCAGTAGCAAAAATTTCAATACAAAGAAAGATAAAATATACCAACAACAAACAGAAAACAAATTTGGATATTCAAACTCAGTCAAACAATACAATCAACATATTTCTTGTACTTATTCAGAAGCAACAAAAATCTTTAATTATAAAGAGGGGCCTTATCACTTATCAGAGGATGCAATTCCAAAAAATAGAATGTAAAATACTTTATCAACTATACTGGCTCAGAACTGGGGAAAGAGGAAAGCAACAGAAGACACACCTCATACAAAACATTAACAACTTCAGCATTATCACGAGCAGGATCATATTCTTCCCCTGCTATTTTTGCATTGATATCTCTTAGGTGTAATGTCACCCTATCATAATCAAGCTTTTGCAAGACATCAAGAAGAGGACCAACAGAGCTAGACTCATACTCCATATTATACATGTCTTGGGCTTGATGGTGCTGCGAAATGCATTGCAAGCAGTGCTGCATTTCATCAGAGATTCTCTTCCATAAACGCCTAAGAGGTGAATCTTGACGATCATCTTTGAAGTAATTGTAGAAAGTCTCCAAAAGGGGCCCCATTATATCCCATAAGCCACACCAAATATGACTTTCACTAGGCAAACAAATTAGGAAACTATATGCATCTGCAAACCTGACAATAATCAAGTAAAATTGCGTGTTATGGAAACTATGCCAAGGCTCATAAGATGTGAAACCACCAAAGTAACACTGCCCGCAATTCCTCAATAAGAACATAACTTCATTCTCTTCATGCAGAAGAAAAATAAAACCCCAATAGTCACTTATTCATGAGGTGCTCACAAGTCACAAGTAAGACTAATGATTAATTTCCATAATCAATGTTTTTATTTATTCTTAAATCAAACCTAAATTCACCATGTTTTATGCATTGCTTATTCTGGGGGGAGGGGGAATGAGTATATGCACAAAATAGAGTAAACAGCTAATTTAAGGATTATCACTATAAATTTACTTTCAGCAACTAGTCAAAATAATTTCATTAAAAAAAAGTTTTAAGAATTCTAAACTGTGAGCATAGCATGTAATTCAGTAATGAGACAGAAAATAAAAATATATATGTTCAAAATTCAATGAAACCTAAAATCGACATTGTAACTCTTGCCGATGTGTCGTATAATTATTAAAACAAATAGCGATAACTTTGATTCTTTCTCGTGCTGAAGCGATAACCGTATTAAAAGGAGATCGAAGCAAAAAAGGGAAATTGGCGATAACCATTGTTCTTTGTGGAGGTGGAGACGACGATGTTTCGAGGGATCAACATTATCGTCGCCGTCGTTCTCTTCTTCTTCTTCCTCGATGCCTCTCCAACGGTCCAGTAGCTCACGTCTAGTTGCAAGTTTGTTCGCCATTGCCATTCGTAGGGTTTAGACTTCAGATTTTTAATCGTTCAAATAAATAGTGAGAGGATGAAAGTCGTAATAACTTCAAGGGCAATGGCGAAATTAGGTCAACCATTTTTTTTTCCCTTGGATTTGGCGCGCTTCCTAATTGCGCGGTCAATTTAGTCTTTTTCCCTAAATATAAATATAAACAACTAGCCTCCGTGAATTTCACAGATACTTTTTCACTTTATATTAATTTCTTTTATATTTATTATATTGTTTTTTTTCCATATAATACTATTGGTGTTTCATTCTCCTTAGAATATCACTTGTCATATCTGTAATTTGTCTTATTTTTCTGATTTTTTTAGTATTTCTCTTATGGAAGAACACAATTGATACCAGTTGATATCATGATTCCTTTTTATTACTTTTGTAGCTCTTTCCCCATTATATTGCTAGCGAATGATAAACGGATATGTAAACTTTTTTTTTTTTTGGTCATTTAGGAGAATATGACATGTTCTACTTATCTTATGTGGTAGATTATTTTATATACTAAATATTTATTTTAGTCTTTTAAAAATATAAGTATATAATAATTGTTGATATCAAATTAGTTCTTTTTTATGATTAATTTAATGTAAAATATGTTATTGAATAATTAATATAATGTTAAAAAATAATGGTAAATTATTATTTTAATATTAAATAACTATTTTAATATATTTATCATTAAAAACCTAAATAATAATACTTATATTTATAAATGACTAAAATAAGTATTTATTTTATTTTATAATACACATATACTATAATTCCATTTTATCAACGAGAAGCACATGAAACGGTGACGATTTTGTATTTGAAATTTATCAATAAAAAGCAAATGAAATCAATTACTTGCATTGCTAAAATCGAAAAACTCGTAACATCCAAGCAAGGTGAGAGGGAAAAAAAACCGATAAAATTAATATAAAAGTCATATAACACATTAACACAACAGCTTTTTGACTCAAATACCTCTGAAATTAAAACTAATTATTGAAATATTCTTCATTTCAAATAAATTATTGACACACTAATATATTTTTTTAATGTATCACATAAGTTACACCAAAGTAGTAGGTGTGATCATGTCATCTCGTCAAACCTATAGGCATGATCAGTACAATCACGTTTTACACACTGACGTGACAATGTGCATAAGGTCAAATTCTTAAGTATTTTCACGTGGATCACGTTGTAGCCATTGGCATGATGAAACACATTACACCTAACCCGTTAGTGTGATAATATTAATGCGCAAAAAATAATAATAAATTAATGTAAAACAACAAATTACAAAAACCAAACATGTATAACAAGACTTATAATTCAGGAAGGCATTAATAATCAATGTTTTTATAGAAACACATCCAATGTTTATGCACTTAGAACATTCATCTACTAATTAAAAATATATCATTCACGCAATACATTTTATAATAGTAGTGTTAATCCAAAAAAAGTATAACCTAAGACAAATATCATTAAACACAATATTAAGGACGAGACTGTGACGACCTATAAGAGAAGTCAAGTTGTAGAGGTGCATAAGAAGGACTTGCCTGTGATGGTATGTAAAAAGAAGATGGACAACATGTGGTACGTATGTATACCCTGGGTAAGGAAATTGTGGGTAAGGATAAGATGGGTATGATGGATAAGGATAAGGTGGGTAAGTATAAGATGTAGTGACAGTGAACTGAGGCATCTGTGGAGTAGGGGATTCAGAGGGTTGAGGCAATTAAACGACTAAACGTGTTATTGAGAAGACTCGACTCGTCTCCTAGAATCCGATAATCATGAGTCATAGACAATTGAGTATTGATAAGATATGATGAGGTATCTCTGGGATGTCCAGCTTCAATACAAGTATTAGAAGGAGCTTTAACATTGACATGATTTTTAATGGATTCTACCTCAACATACACTTACATCAAAGTAAGGTTATGATATTGTTCATAACTATCAATTATATAAGCAACATCTTCATCATCTTCTAATGGAAGAGTTATTCAACTCAAGACATTGCACCATTCTAGGAATCGATACACAATCCTTGAGACCGATTGATTTGGTTACAGTTTTCAATTTTAAATGAATCCTCCTCTTCAAACCATTAATGATAGTTTATCGTTTAATCGAAATTGACTTTGGAGGAGAGTCATCACCCTCTTCATTCTCATACATTCTCTCATTTGAGAAACTTAGCACAAGAATGAGTTTTCCCATTTTGAGTTATTATGAACAAAAATTTAAAATCTTTTAGGACTATAAAACTTGCAAATATACATCATATAGGCATTACACAAAATAAACTATAAATAAATCATATTCTCAACCCATCAACACATAAGCATTAGAAAATATACAACATACATATATCTTATGCTCCACCATAACAACATAACGACATTACAAACACACTATATAAGCATTAAATATCATCACTAAAAATTAACTAATGTACATCTACACAAATTTTAACATTACTTATTAGGGAAAAAAAATTCATTTTCAAGAATGTAAACAAAAGTAAGGATTTCATACCTGGAGATAGGAAGAACTGTGGTCAAAATGCTTCTAAAGGAGATAACATGGTGGGTTTAGGAGGGATGGAGGCACTGTGGTGGGTGACGGCAACGAAAGAGAAGAAGAGAAGCAAAAGGAGGAAGGGAGAAAAGGGAAAGGGGAAATAGGGTTTCGTAGGAGTCACACCAAAGAAGTAAGCGTAGTGGATCACGCCAACACGGGAAGTGTGATATATGTGGACACGCTGACACGTCTTGCATTTTACACATTGTCATGCCAGTTTCATGAGCGTTTCTAAGTCCCGTATGTGGCGTGATCGATCACGCTTGCCTCTTTGGCGTGACTCACATGGAACATTAATATATATATATATATAATGTCTTCGTGTCAAAAAGGACAGTACATAAATAATTAGTTTGAAATGAAGGGTATTTCAATAATTAGTTGTATTTGGGTCAAAAAACCAAACATAATAGCTAGATAACTTGTGAACTGCAAACGTAGTGAGAAAAAAATAACAAACTAGCAGTAATAAGTTTTAACGGGAAAAAAATAAATCAATAACAGAAATGAATAAAATTTGACCGCTTAAACAACGTGGCATTTGACAGAATAAAACTAAGAATTAGGCAGGAATAATTCATTGTGAATTGAAATCAGGAATTGACATGTGTCATTAGAAGCAATCATTTTATTATAAGATAATAGATGTTATAACCCACCTTGTCTTTGAATAAAACAAAGAGTAAACCCCCAAATTTGTCTTCAAAAGATTTGGTTGACATCAACTTGGTCATCAAAAGATAGTTGACATCAGTTTGGTCATCAAATCATTATTTTTGATGTCACATTAGTCCAGACATGAACTTTTGTGATAAGACCGTCAATTGGCTGCTGATGTAGCCCATTTTCTGCTGATATGGTCTGTTAAGTGGTGACATGGCCAAGTTGGCATCTTATGCAAGTGAAAGAAAGAAAAATCCCCAATTTTTGAAGCTTAAATTCCTAAATCTTCAAAATCCCAAATCGTGTCAACTCCTCAATCCACCTTTTTTAAAGCTCTCATTGCATGCCTTTAGCGCTACCACGTAGCTGCATTAACCCAAATGAAGAGGTTTTCTTGTTGTGCATTGTCAACTCAGATGAACAGGTTCAGTGTATGGTAGTTTCGGTTTGTGTACGACTTCTCAAGGTGCCAGATTTTGGATTGGTTTCGCGAGCTAAAGTCTTGACTACTGGTAGTGCGATGAAGTTACTATGGTGTGTGATGGGGTCTTGATCTGGGATATGAGTAGGAACTGCTGTGCTAGGTCATTTTGCAAATCTCAAAACTATCATGGGTTGAAGGCTTGTGATGCAGTGAAGATGTGGGTTGCTCAGCCACATGAAAGGTTGAGGTTGGGCTTTTGAGTAAGGGCTATGGTAGATATTTATTATGGTAGCAGGGAGAATGTTAGGGATTTGGGAGAGAACGCATCTGAACTAACGTGATGTCGAAAACAATGATTCGAGGATCAAATTCATGTTAACCATCTTTTAAGGATCAAATTGATGTCAGTCAAATCTTTCGAAAATGAATTTGGGGGTTTGCTCAAAGTTATATTATTACTTGACTCTATGTTGGATTGATCTTTCCACCATTTGAAAAAGCTTTATGTCATGTCAACAATTAACGTACACTTAAGCAGATAACTGGCCACATCAGCGTTCCACTAACAGTTTTATCACTGATCTTCACGTTTGGACTAACGCGATGTCAAATATAAATATTCAAATACTAAATTGATGTCCATTATCTTTCAATGACCAAATTGATGTCACCACAAGTTTTTAAAGACGAAAATAGAGGTTTACTCTAAAAAAAAGTAAGCTCAATGTGATATTTAAAACATGAGGTTCTCCTTCTTAATAGGATAGTCTTTTAGGATTAACTCTCATTGTAGGCTTGAGTTGTAAATGAAAGCACTAATTGATAAGAATCAAGTAGATGGAATGACCAAATCTAGAGTACATTCTCATCTAGCCACATAAGATCATAGATATATAATGAGTTTACTAACTCCTATGTATACAAATAGTATAGCCTAAATAACTACTTAACTACAATTAACTACTAATTCCTGTCACATTACTTTTCATGTTAAAAATAAAAACATTAATTATTTTTTAATACATTATTTGAACTCATAAATTCTTATAAATTATATAAACCCTTCACTATTAGACAAAAAAAAAATTCTTAGCATGTATGTAAATAGGTCCATTATTCTTAAGAAATAAATTGTGTCTTTCTCTCTAACAATGATAATGTTATGTTTTTGAAGAAAATAAGATAGTATGAATCCTTAAAATACTGTTTAAGGTTAACTAATAATCAAATGATTTAAAATCAACCATTGAATTGACCTCTTTTTAGTACAACAAATGTTTTATTTTTTAAGTACAACATGATGTTTATGTTCTATTGACTCTTTTTAACAATTATGCATCTTTACAATAAGACATCTCAATAGTTGAGTATTAAATACTTGAGTAAATACTCATTTTGATATTTTAAAAATACAAATGTCATCAGTCAGGTCTTCTAATAATAAATACATCAAAATAATCATTATATATTAATTTTTGACAACAAATTAGGCATTCAATGTTATTTTTTTTATATCAAATTGGTATTTTAATGTCATTTTTTACATCAAATTGATCCTCTTAAAGGATCAATTTAATGTAAAAAATTATTAGATGACTAAACTGATAATACTTGTATCTTAAGATGACCAAAATGAGTGTTTACTCAATACTTTGTGCATGTTTGGTTTAGCTTAATTTTTACACAAAAATAGCTTTTCAACAAAACGTTCTCTCAATAACATTTTGATTATAAGCTTTTTAAATACAAAATAAGTTAATCCATGTCTTGGAGAAAAAGGTTTAAATTTTATACGAATAAGGTAGGGATAAATTTATGGGAAGAGGATAAATTCACGAGAAGGGAAAGTTACTTCATTTCAAGATCAGGACATGTCATAGGTTTTAATAAGGGTTTAATGTGGTACTTACATATTGCATACCAAAAATAATTGCTAATAGCGAGAATTGAATAAAGCCTTATAAGCAAAGTACTTTAATCCTTACCAACTTAACCAATTTTTGTCGGCGTCGAGGTTAATATTGATTGAACAACAAAAAAGTCAAACTATAACAAATTAGACTTCTAGCAACGCTTGAAAAACGTGGCCTAAAATAAAAAAAGCATAGCCTTTGATCAAAGGCCACGCTTTGGGAGTTAAGGCAACGCTTATCGGGGAGTGATCAAATAAAGCGTATCATTTTCCCTAAAGCAACACTTTTAATGATGCAATGGCTACAATATCCAAAAAGTGTTGCCTTTCCTTTACACAATGGGAACACTTTTACCCAAAACCTATGGCCACGCTTTATAAGCGTTGCTCGTTTTGGCTACACCTATGAAGTGTGCCCTTTTGCTGCACTATAGGAAACACTCTTTGAAAGAAAAGGTTACACTTTTCCTCTACCTATGGCCACACTTGAAAATGGTGATTACTATAGCGACGCCTTAAAAGCGTTGCTTATTCTAAACTTTAGGCAACACTTATTAACAAAAATGCAACACTTTGTCTCTAACCTAAGACCACGTTTATTAAACATGGTTCTTCTTGTTTACTATAGGCAACATTTTTTAAAAACCTTTGAAAATGTTACCATTTGTTGTTCCTATGACCACATTTTGCATATTACAATAAAAAATGCTTTTTTGGGTTAAAATTCGTGATCACATTAAAAATATTTCTTTTTTTTAATTTTTAATTGTCATCAATTATGAACTGTAATTTTATATTTAATTAAACTTCATAATAATAATATATTATAAAATAAACTGGCTCTTATTTATGAAGTATAAAATCCAAAGTATTATATAAACTAATACCACAAATTGTTCCAACATTTAGCAATGAACATAACCTAAACACATGTATATAGTTTATAATGTATGAAACGCCATCATTATCACTTGTCTCTCTTCATATACATCAAAGAGATTAAATAGCTCCATTGCTTTTAGCACCAAATGCATCACCAGAATTTTCCTGCACATTTAAATGAAAATAAAGGAAAGTGACAAGAGGCTGTCGAGGCCTATCAAATAAAATAACCGGTTCACAAACTAATTTGTAGTATAGAGAATGAACCGAATCGTCTCTCAAGGATCCAAAAACAAAGATTTAATTAGATCAAGATAATTAGAAAAGGGGGGGTTTTGTTGTTGATTAACAAGATTAATAAAAGTAGGAGATTCAAAGTTGTAAATAAATCTAAAGAAACAACCAATCCAAGGAAATTTACCGATCTTGAGTTTAACTCATCATTGATCACAAGGAATTCACTTAATTGCTAACCATGTTCTTGGCCTTAGATCACATCAAGAAGCCTTAACATGATCCAAGAATTCTTTACTAGATAAGCATCTAGGATTTGATTAACCAAGGTTAGATAAAGTAAGCACCATCCAACATAGATTAACTTAAGATCTAGAATTTAACCAAGCTAAACAATCTATCAAAAAGCTTTAATATATTGTTTAATCTTTGTGATCCTCTTTGAATACATGATAATAAAGCTACTACCACATCAACATCTAAATCAAATTAAGCAATTTAATCTAGATAAGAATCAAAAGAGGAAGAAGAGAAACTTGAATAACAATTAAGCAATATGAACAAGCAAAACAAGATCTCCAAATTAAACAACAAGATGGCTAATCCCTTGGATTGATTATGAGAGCCTAGCCTTCCATGGATGGGAAGGAAGAACTCAGAATTTAAAGAACAAAAACGAAATTGCAAAGAGAATGAAGAAGAAGAGAAAGAAAACTCTCACAAATACTTAAACTTTCTTGAAACTTACTTCTAAATTGAATGCCTCTAATACAAAGAGGTTGGGTCTATTTATACTAATCCTAGAAGCCAATTTGTACATGTACATAATCTGAATACAAAGCTATAAGAATCTGAAATTTGTCAAAAATGGAAGCTTGATGCATGGTTGGTGGGTTGGTGCATGGTAGGTGGGTTGGTGTATGGTTGGTGGCTTTTAGTCAACAACTCTTATCCGACTTCTGGCTTCAAATTCATCACCTAGGCAGGTGCATTTTTGGCTTGGATGTCTTCATCAAAGTTGTAGCCAGTTGTCTCCTTGAAAATCTCCAATTTGAATCATGTCATTTGGACTTTTAAAACTCCAGAAATGCCAAAAACACTTCACCTACCTCAAGTTAGGTTGGAAGAACGTGTTTCCAACTTCAGACCAACTTGTAGCTTCTGAAGCATGCCTAAAACGACATCTATTGACAAAATGGTCTTCATTGAAGTTGGAGATATGAGTCTTATCTTTCAAGTGACCAAGTTTCAGCCCAAGAGGAGGCCTATAACCCACTATATAGTCCAATATGTACATACTGCCCGGATGGTTCCGTGACAGCAAACCCACTCTGCATTGCGAGGAAATTTTGGACCCTTAGCATTCGATCCAGCTCTTGAGTTCTTCATGAAACTTGTAGAGCATTGTCTTAGCTTTCCAAAGTCACCAAGATCACCTCAATTGGATCACCGAGTCCCAAGTTATGACCTAACCAAGGAAGAAAGGTCAAAATGCATCAAAATCCGAAAATTATTCAATATTTGCATTAAAGCCCAATGAAGCCCAACAACATTAAACTCATCTAAAGTACTAATATTGGGCACAATAAACATCTAATAATGCCTAATACAAAGCTAACATAAGTGTCTCAAATTGATTGATCAAATTCCCCCACACTTAAGCTTTTGTACTCTGACGGGCAAAACACATAAGAACAAAACTAAAGAAAAACAAGAAACATAATATTATTAAACTAAAAACATAAAGCTGATTGTACCTAATCTAATCCATTTTCGTAGGAAAACACGATGGCACTTAGCACTGTGCCACAAGCCTTTAAACCCTAGGTGTCACTAGTGAATTAGGACGAGTTGTAGTCTCGTGAGGGTTTACCAGGATGATACCCACAAGCATGTAATATTTTATTTAATCAATTCAACTAATTTTTAAATACAAGCATTGTATTAAATATAAACCATAATTAATAAGTAAAGTATGCTTAACAAAGAATAGTTGAATCAAATCAATTGAGAATAAAGTATAGCATAATCATGCTTTAATCGAAATAGGCATGTTCAGATTGAGTAAAATTCTTCACAAGTGTCACTCAAATCACACAAGGTGTTTAGGTTAACTGTTTACGCTCAACTCAGTCAAATTATGAAAGTATTTTACCATAGGCTTGCATATACATCAATTCTCCACTACTTAGATCAAATAAATTGCAAAAATCAAGAGGTCTTTCAAAAAGGTTGTAATGGAACTCTATAAGGTGAAGGTGAAGGGAGCAATATAGATAATAGCGAGGTTAAAACCAAAGAGAATAAAAGAGCATTGAGGAGTAATTCAAGTATAAAGAATAAATTTTTTACCCAAAACCATAAAATGCTCATTCTCTTCACACATTCCTTCCTTTTTCTATTCTTTTTTTTTTCTTTCTTTTTTGTTTTTTTTTTTGTTTTTTTGTTTTGTTTTTTTGTTTTTTTTTTTGTTTTTTGTACCAAGCATTTTATCGACACACCAATTCCCCACACTTAAATCATTGCAAGCAAAAGAACTCCTCCAATAAGAAAATCAATGCTCTCCCATTCCCTAAGGTAAGGTAAAACATGGTTTTTCACTCAAAGCTTGTAATGAGCTAAGAACAAAGAATAGGCAAATAGGTTTAGAGGGAGTTAATAATTGGATAAATGCAAGGTAGGTTTATTTGGCCAAAGCAACTAAGTCGAAAAAATGCCTCTGTCATTTTCATGCAACCTCTGAGACCAATATAATCTCAAATCGATTCAATGCAAGTTCAAGAAAATAAATTCATAATTGACATCACTCATGAAAGAAAATAACCAAGTGTAAGTATCGAACTTGGAAAAGCCCAAAACTCACAAAGGTATGGAACATTCACTCAATTCAACCATGCCTTCTTCCTAATATCCACAATCATATACACATGTATATCATGAAAATGATTCAACTATAAAGTAATTTTGCATACTTTTATCATCAATTAAGCTCAGTTACATGCTTGTATCAAAATCAATTGAAAAGATCAAAATTGTGTGTGTGTGTGTGTGTGTTTTTTTTTTTTTTTTTAATATATATACAAGAACAAAGATGATTTAAGACCTATTATGAAATGCAAGTTAAGATGCGTCTCAAGAGCAAAACTACTCCTTACTCTGCCATCATACATCTAATAAGTTAGTAACAATAAAGATTAGTTTTTTTTTTTTTTTTTTTTTTTAACTAAACTATGTACATAGTAATGTCAACTATCCCTCCCCAACTAATTAAAGACATTGTCCCCGATGTCAAAATAAAGATAGGAAGAGTGTAGAAGGTCTTACCTGAAAGCAAATCGGGCTGAAATAAGAAAAATTACAAAAAACTAAAACCATAAGAGAAAACAAAAATTCACAAAGACAAAGTCAAATCAAGTTTTTGCTTTCTTTAGCCTTGTGCCCAATTCCGTGGAGCCATTCTTGGATCACGTTGTGGTACAAATGCATTGAGTTGATCGAGCAATTGTTCGAGGAGTTGTAGCGATTACAAGACTTTGACGTGTAGCTTGTGAGATGAACCTTTTTCTACTGTGTGATCAAACAAAACAAAAGCAATGTCATAAAAACCATTAACATTTAATATACCTATGGGTTTTTGGTGAAAGTTCTCATTATTACCAGGATGTAATTTGAAAGAGTTCTTCCAAAGTTTCAAAACCACCGAGGTAGGGCAATAAAGGCATCGGCATTAGCGATCATAATGTTCATGCGTTGGTGCATGCAAAATACTATTACTTCATCCCCTAATGTTTTTCCAATGGGCTTCTTTGGTCGATAAAGGGTAGGGAATGACACCAAGGACTTTGCCACCTCCTAAATGCGTGATTGCTACACAACCCATTAACCCAAGACTACCTCCTCCATAAACTAAAGCAGTTTCTCTCTCAGCTTTCGACCAAGATGGTGTGCAATATTTACAAACTCTTTATCTTTCCGAGGATTAGATCCACAAAAGAACCTGAAACACTCTTGATCAGAATGATGAAGTGACTTCCATTTTTTTTCTTTGTTTTTTTGTACTCTCACCTTATCAATGATACGAGAGAGCAAAGTGCATTATTTAAAGGCATCAAAACTCAAAGGTAATAATTACACATATAAAGGAGGGGTAGATTTGCGTGTCAGATAAGTTTGAAAATCAAGAACAGAAATGATAATAGCTAAATTACAAAGATAATAGGCTAATATATATGTGTCGAGAAGAAGTTTGAAAATATGCAACACATATTTCAAAATATACTAATTTTTTTCTTTTTTTTTTTTGAATTTTTTTTTGAAATTTTTTTTTAATAAACAATAAAAAAAAATACTTACAGAGGTGTGATTGTGGCTCACATTTTCCTGCGGTTTTACGTCCGATGCGTCTTGAAGCTCTCTATGGGCCGATGGTCGGCTTCCCATCCAATTTTCTTAAAAATTGGCAAAGCAGAGTCTTTTTGAGTCGGATTCAGAGACTATAACGCTCATGTTCATCTTGGAATATTGGCCATAAATCGAGAAGTACTCTCGCACATCTCCACTAGGATGCGTCTCAAGAGTCAATAGAATGTTATCTAAAGACTCCTTACTCATGCCATCCTTTATGAAGTTAATTTTATCATCTCGGTTTATAGGCGTCATTCCAATTGATTTGCATTTTTGTATTCTGAGTCCATCTTGCGCATTTATAACGGGACCAGTAACCTTTTTGCTCTTCTCTTCTTTGCATATGAACTTTTGCCTAGCCCTGGCATATATGAAACAAGAGCGTCGAGAAAATTCACCTCTAGTCGGACCTTTGCTTGATTAGCACGTATATCCGCAGGGATGCCTTTGTGCATAAGCATCCTTAACCTCTCAAACCTTGCACAATAAATGTTAGTTAAAGCATTTTGAGGGAGAGAAGGGAATTGCTTGCGGAGGTTGACAAGCTGATTATCCATTTCGAAAGAAAGAAGAAAGAGAGAAATTTTTTTTTTTTTGAGTAAAATTATATCTGATTTCAAGTGTTTGTGGAGTAGCTGAAAGAATGAAAAAAGATTTTCCGCGAGATCAGATTATCAGCCATTTGCTTAGGTGAAAAATCATCTGTCAAGAAAAACAAACAAAATTAAGGCAGAAAAATCAAACTCACGATAGATTTTCTTGTATTGGCACCGATTTTACGTGTGATTCTGTGAATGCAAAAAAAAGTCAAAGTTTGAAAAATGAAAGAGTTAGAAAACTTGGGTTGCCTCCCAAGAAAGCGCTACTTTTAATGTCCTTAGCCGGGCGTGATTGAAGATTTTGCACGAGCGATGGGTCCTCCCCAATAATGATTCAATCTCTGGCAATTGACATTAATCGTGGCTTTTTCTTTTCTACTTTTTTTTTTTCTTCTTTTTTTTTCTTTTGTCTTTTTTTTTTTCAACACAGTAGTGATCAATCATGGTAGAGGGCATCCTGCAGTTGAACTTCCTCCACGAGGTTCTCTTGTGCTCCTTCATAAAAATTTTTGAGGCGGTGACCATTAACTTTGAACACTTTGTTGGTGGCTTCACTCTTAATTTCCACTTGCACCATGAGGAAAAATGTTAGTGACAACAAACGGACCGTCCCACCTAGACCTTAATTTACAGGCATCAACTTAAGGCGAAATTAAACAAGAGAACTTTTTGCCCAGAGAAAACTCCTTCCAAGAATAAACTTATCATGGAAGGCTTTGGTTTTCTTTATAGAGTCGGGGAGCTCTCATAGGCATCTAGGCGGATCTCTTCCAATTCCTGCAACTTCCATACTGACTCGGCCAAATTCATGTTGCATTGCTTCACGACCCCGATATGCTTTGTGCTCAATTTCTCTTGGTAAGTGGCATGCCTTACCATAGACTATCTCGATATGGAGACATCCCAGTTGGAGTTTTGTAAGCGGTCCAAGCCCCAAAGAGCATCCTCGAGCCTCGTGCTCCAATTCTTCCGATTAGGTTGGTACATTGTTTTTCAAGTATGCGTTTGATCTCTCTATTGGAGACCTCGGCTTGACCATTAGTACGGGGATGGTAAGGTGTAGAAACTTTATGCAACACGCCATTTCCTCATCAATCCCTCCATGCTTCGATTACAGAAATGGGTGCCTTGATCCTTGATGATAGCTCTCGGGATTCCAAACTGCAGAAAATCACGTGATCTAACAAAATCCACAACAACTTTGGAATCATCGGTCAGTGGCTTTAGCCTCCACCCATTTTGATACATAATCAGCGACTAGCAAAATGTAAACATAACCAAAGGAAACGGGAAAAGGTCCCATGAAATCAATACCACTCGTCAAGATTTCACAATACGAGTAGAGGTTCTTGGGGCATCTCATTCCTCTGAGAAATGTTCCCTGTTCTACGACATCTTTGTTCCACCAAGACTTACGAGAACAAATATGCATCATGAAACAAGGTAGGCCAATATAAACCGAGTCTAAAACTTTCCTAGGCATGCGTTGAGGCCCAAAATGTCCACCACATGCAAATGCATGACAAAAGCTAAAACAGAATGAAACTCTTGATTAGGCACACATCGCTTTAATAATTTGGTCCTCTACAAAATCGCCACGATATGGATCATCCCACACATAATATTTTGATTCACTCTTAAGTTTATAAATTTGTGCCGCGAGTGAAATGTGAGGAAAAACTGTAGCAACAAGAAATTCACCATATCAACAAACCAAGGGAAGGTGTTCTTACCTTGTAATTGCATAAAATTTGCTCATACAGGAAGGAGTCCGTGCGAGGAAGGGATGCGAAGCCACTTTCAATGCGGCTCGAATGATGCGCCACTAGGTTCTCTGCTCCACTCTTGTCACGGATCTCTATGTGAAACTCTTGGAGCGATAGCATCCATCTTATTAGTCGGGGCTTTGCCTCGGCTTCTTCAAAGGAACCTTGGTGCGTGATCGGTAAACACAACAACCTTAGAACCAAGCAAATATGATCTAAACTTATCCAAAAGCAAAAACAATGGCTAAAAGTTCTTTTACTGTTGTGGTATAGTTGGCTTTGAGCGACATCTAGAGTTACTGGAAGCATAGTATATCACATGAGAAGCTTTCCCATCTCTGTGCCAAGGGCGCTCCTCGCATAGTTAGAAGCATCACACATTAACTCAAATGGCAATGTCATCGGTGTGGATGATGGGAAGTACTAGTCAAGGCACAGCTTCCAAGTGGTTGAAAGTTGCCTTGCACTTGTCATCAAATTGAACTCCACGTCTTTCTGCGATGGCGGGAAAGTGGAAGAAGCAATCTTCTTTGAAGCAATGAAGCGCTGTAGAAACTGCATGACCAAGAAAAGAGCACTTCCGCGCGCATGTGGGGTAAGATAGACAAGTAATTACATCGATCTTGGCGGGATCTACCTCGATGCTACTTGGATACTACATGGCCTAAAACTATACCTGTTCTACCATAAAATGGCATTTCTCAAAATTTAGCACAAGGTTAGTCTCAATGCATCTTTGCGTACTCTAGATAAGGTGGCTAAACATGAATCAAAAAGAAGAACCATAGGCAGTAAAGTCATCCATAAATACCTCCATTGCAACTCCTCTAAGAAATCGAGAAAATATGCTGCACCTCGCCATTGGAAGGTACCGGGCATTGCGAGAAGCCGAAGGAGCATCGTCTGTAAGCAAAGGTCGAAGGGACAAGTAAATGTGGTCTTCTCACGATCCTCCGGTCGCAATGTGGATTTGGAAGTATCCGGTGTAGCCATCTAAAAGCGGTAATGGGACTTTACCAAGCGTTCGGCCATCGATCCAATGAGCGGAAGGGGTAATGATCTTTTCCGAGTGGCTTGGTTGAGGCGTCGTAGTCAATCTGGACTCTCAGGTATTCACACTTTCGGGTTGGAATGAGCTCATTCTTACGGTTGGCCACAGCAGTCACCCAGTTTCTTTGGAACTACTTGCAGGGCTCACCCACTTCTTTGTCACGAGATGGGATAGATAATGCCCGGCTGCTGATGGCTTGGTCACTTCTTTTTCACCATCTAGAATGAGAGGATTCGAGTCTCCTCGGGGGTTGTCTCCTTGGTTTAGTTTCCTCCTCAAGTAATATCTGTGCATGCATGTGGAGGGGTTAATACCGGGAATGTGCAAGTGTCCAACCAATCGCCACTTTTGTGTTGCTTCAAGACTTCCAATAATACGGTTTCTTGCTCGGGTTGGAGTGTTTGGCCATTATCAAGGAGCTTCTCATCCTCTTCCAAGAATGCATACTTCAAATGCTGGGCGGGGCTTAAGTTCAATGGAGGGTGGTTCTTTCGGGTGATGGTACTAGTTTTGGGAACCGAAACTAAATCTGCTAAATTCTCGGTATGCGCTTCTTTGTATGTACTACAAAGTTTGTGCACAATCTTGCAAAACAACATCGTCATATCCTATGGAATCAAAAGAATCACACTTAGCAGGATGAATGACAACATCATTAATAACTTGACATCATTGCCATTAATATGCAGAATCATCAATGTCGTGAGAATTAACAACGGCACATGACAAGTATGTAGAAATCTCGGCCGCAGACATACATTGCATTGGGTTTACAACTTGAGAAAGTCTGAAGCAAAGCGGAACAAGTATCACAAGCTATGCTATCAGTGTACCCTACAATTTCGGAAACTCTGCCAACATATGCTCGGCATGCATATCATCAACTAGTAAATCAATGACATCAAAATGAAAAAACGAATGATCCTACGGGGTATTTCATGGCATCAAAAATGTTAAAGCTGAATGATATCATCACCAAATTCCATGGAAAGGGTACCAGCGGCACATCAATCTTAGTTTTAGCGGTTTTCAAAAATGGCCTACCTAAGATCAATGGGGGTGGGAAGAGGCGATTCATCTTCCATATTCAACACATAAAAATCGGTAGAATATTAAATTATGTACCGAACTTAGACGTCCTCCAACACTCCTGCGGGTTGTGCGGTGCTCGGTTGCTAAGCGAATGACAATGCCGGTGAGCTTTAGCTCTCCCGTATATGCAAGGAAGTGTAAGCGACTTTGGCATTACATTGATGGAGGCTCCCAGTCTAGCAAGGCATGAGTGAAGCTGTTGGTGCCTATGGTGCAAGGGATGGTAAAAGTACACAGGTCCTTGCATTTGGGAGGCGGGTTGGGCTGAATCAAGCGAGAGACATTTCTCCCCATACTCACTTTTTCGATTGCCCTTTAGCTTCCTCTTATGGGTGCACATCTCTTTCAAGAACTTGGCATACTTGAGGGTTTGTTTGATTGCCTCCAAGAGTATATTCACCTCGACTTACGAAAAGTCTCCATAATTTCCTTATCCAAGTCTTGTTTCAACCATATGCCTCCTATTTGTATCATTCGGTTGGGAAAAGGAAGAGGAATGTTGGAACTGACTTTTTGGATGCTCACTTTTTACATCTTGAATTTTAAGTAGCTTGATTTGATCCAATTTTACTGCTTGGGCATTTGTAGGATCATTTCTTCTTGAATGCTCTGACATACAGAATTAGTTACGAGAACTTGAAGTTCTTTGTAGAATCTTGTTTCTCTGGGCCAAGGGTAGAATGCGGAAGTATCTTGCCTTGGTCCATTGATTTGCTTACCACTTTGCGTAAAGCTATAACCTTAACATTGCCTCACAGGATTTGGAGTGGTTTGAGAGGGTAATTGGCGAACCTTGTGACTTTAATTCATGAATTGATGTGGCAAGTTGACCAATTTAGTCTCCAAGTTACGAATGGTGGTTTCGAGTTCTCTGTTGAAGCTGGATGTTATTGGTAGCCAATTGTTTCACCAAATCCTCCAATGAGGGCTCGATTTTGTGGCTCACGGGACCTTCTTCTTGGAATGGTGGTCTACTTAGTCCGGCATGTGGTGAAAGCGATTTGTCCTTGCTTCTTCTTTGGAATGGTGGTCTATCTTTTGGTTTGTGGGCTTTGCGATTTGATGCATTCCCATATCTCAGTTGGGATGGTCCCTCCAGCCCAGGGGTTGTAAGTGTTGGAGAATGGATCATATTTATTGACTGCTGGCGATGGAATTGTGGCTTCCCGGAAATATGCAGTGCTGACCCACCCAGTTGGTCTTGAAACTTCGAGAATCATCTTGCAATGTGGGGCGTGAATCGTAGGATGAGAGGAACTAGAACATATGCTACAAACTCTTGCGGGGTTTGCACACGTGGTTCGTGTTGTCCTATTGCCATTTGTCTAACCAAAGAAGTGAGCTCATCCAATCTATGTTCCACCCTTTGTTGATCGACATGTGAAGAGGTATTAACTTCATTGACTAATGCAGTTGCGGCACCCTTCAGTACCAAATTCTTTGAGAATTTCTTTGCCATGTTGCAATTAAGTTTCGCGGCGGTGGGTTTTATCTACCAATGCTCCACCACTTGCGGCATCCAATCATACCCTTTCCATTGGCATCAATCCTTCATAGAAGTATTGGATCGTGAGTTGATCACTAATTTGATGGTGTGGGCGACTTGAGCATAATTTCTTGAATCTCTCCCAATACTCATGGAGAGTTTCACCTGTGATTTGCCTTATGCCACAAATATCTTTCCTTATTACTTGACGGCGGTTCTTGATGCGAGGGAAAGAACTTTTCAGAAATAATCTTTTCATGTCATTCCAAGTGATGGCGGCGAGTTGTAAGTAATACAACCAATCTTATGACACCATCAAAGAGAAAGGAAAAGGCCAGCTTGATGTGATCTTGGCTATTCCATGAGGTTTCATGGTGGGCGGAACAACATGAAACTCCTTCAAATGCTTATGTGGATCTTCACTGCAAGACCATGAAACTTGGGCGACAAGTGTATCAATCCGATTTCAACTCAAAATCAACATTAAGTTCGGGATATTGAATGCCTGAGTTGATAATTCACATCAAAGTGCGGCCAATTCCTTAAGAGTCCTATTATTATAATTCGGCCATAGTAAAATCAACAGACTCGGTATCGTGCTAGGAAGTACTAGAAGCGGACTCAGCGGGATTAAAAGAGTCAACAAGATTAGGTGCAATGTCGAGTTCAAGCCCAATTCCGAAGTAATTCTATTAGCTCTATGAATGCTACTACCGAGTCCTATGAATTCTATGAAGTGTATGAAATGTTCTATCAATTTCGGGATCAAATGAATGCAAAGGTACCGAGGATCGAGATCTAGTCGTAATGCGTTCATAAGAATGAATTAGAAAAGCAATAACAACTAAAACACTAAAATTCCAAAAACAAATACTCCAAAAATTAAACAAAAATAAAGCATTATCGAATGAATTTTAAAAATTATGGAACTACCACGGGATAAAATCTGCAAAAATGCTATCAACAAAATAATAAAAAATCTTAAAAATTGAAAAAGTGGTCTAGCGATGGAATTTGGCAAAAATAAGGGTGACCTCATGTATACTGGTAGCCTTTCTCGAATAATATTTTCCACTTGTACCAAAATTTGTCAATTCGAGATGATGCCAGAACCAAAATTCTTGACACAACGCCCTTTATCCAAATTATATGCCAGAATCCCACTTGAAAAAGCTTTCAAAAACAAAACAAACACATTTGTTAGAGTTAGATGGGATCTTGAAATGATCAAATGTTGCCTTGGATCCCCGACAGAACCGCCAAATTTGACAAAGAGGTACATGAGGCCTATCAAATAAAATAAACGGTTCACTGAAACTAATTTGTAGTATAGAGAATGAAGCAGAATCGTCTCTCAAGGATCCAAAAACAAAGATTTAATTAGATCAAGATAATTAGAAAAGGGGTTTTGTTGTTGATTAACAAGATTAATAAAAGTAGGAGATTCAAAGTTGTAAATAAATCTAAAGAAACAACCAATCCAAGGAAATTCACGATCTTGAGTTTAACTCATCATTGATCACAAGGAATTCACTTAATTGCTAACCATGTTCTTGGCCTTAGAATCACGTCAAGAAGCCTTAACATGATCCAAGAATTCTTTACTAGATAAGCATCTAGGATTTGATTAACCAAGGTTAGATAAAGTAAGCACCATCCAACATAGATTAACTTAAGATCTAGAATTTAACCAAGCTAAACAATCTATCAAAAAGCTTTAATATATTGTTTAATCTTTGTGATCCTCTTTGAATACATGATAATAAAGCTACTACCACATCAACATCTAAATCAAATTAAGCAATTTAATCTAGATAAGAATCAAAAGAGGAAGAAGAGAAACTTGAATAACAATTAAGCAATATGAACAAGCAAAACAAGATCTCCAAATTAAACAACAAGATGGCTAATCCCTTGGATTGATTATGAAACTAGCCTTCCATGGATGGGAAGGAAGAACTCGAAATTTAAAGAACAAAAACGAAATTGCAAAGAGAATGAAGAAGAAGAGAAGAAAACTCTCACAAATACTTAAACTTTCTTGAAACTTACTTCTAAATTGAATGCCTCTAATACAAAGAGGTTGGGAATTACATTTATGCTAATCCTAGAAGCCAATTTGTACATGTACATAATCTGAATACAAGCTATAAGAATCTGAAATTTGTCAAAAATGGAAGCTTGATGCATGGTTGGTGGGTTGGTGCATGGTAGGTGGGTTGGTGTATGGTTGGTGGCTTTTAGTCAACAACTCTTATCCAAGCTGCTTCAAATTCATCACCTAGACGGTGCATTTTGGCTTGGATGTCTTCATCAAAGTTGTAGCGAGTTGTCTCCTTGAAAATCTCAATTTGAATCATGTCATTTGGACTTTTAAAACTCGAAATGCCAAAAACACTTCACCTACCTCAAGTTAGGTTGGAAGAACGTGTTTCCAACTTGAGACCAACTTGTAGCTTCTCCAAAAAGCATGCCTAACGACATCTATTGACAAAATGGTCTTCATTGAAGTTGGAGATATGGGTCTTATCTTTCAAGTGACCAAGTTTCAGCCCAAGAGGAGGCCTATAACCCACTATATAGTCCAATATGTACATCTTGAGATAGTTCGTGACAAGAAACCCACTGCATTGCGAAATTTTGGACCTTACATTAGATCCAGCCTCTTGAGTTCTTCATGAAACTTGTAGAGCATTGTCTTAGCTTTCCAAAGTCACCAAGATCACCTCAATTGGATCACCGAGTCCCAAGTTATGACCTAACCAAGGAAGAAAGGTCAAAATGCATCAAAATCCGAAAATTATTCAATATTTGCATTAAAGCCCAATGAAGCCCAACAACATTAAACTCATCTAAAGTACTAATATTGGGCACAATAAACATCTAATAATGCCTAATACAAAGCTAACATAAGTGTCTCAAATTGATTGATCAGAAAGCAATTAAAAATAAGCATTTAAAAAGCAGTATTCACCATTTAGTTATCACCCTTAATCACCAGAATACTCCACTGAGTTCACACATTAACCCATAGTTTCAACACAAAACTATAATCCTAATTAAACTTTCCACAAGTCAGCAACACCACCATTTAACCAAGCAAGTAAAGAAAATCCATAAATCATAACAGAGAAATACATTCAAGTCATAAGACCAAAAGATTCAAGTCATACTTAAATTGCTATGTGCTTGGTTGCTGAAACACAAGGTCATACACCTAAATAGAACTGATTCTCAACTTGCAAATGGTGGACTACCTCTTGGTAATCTTTTGTAGGACCTGGTGCACCTTCTCTGGAAGCACTTTGCCAGGAAGACGTGCAGCAAGTAGAGGCTCACCAAAATTGAGGCGCGACGAGGAAGGAAACAGGCTGGAATTGAAGCATGACAGGTGGAGGTGTCCGGAATTGAAATTTGGCAAGGCAGGATTGTCAAAATTGAAGCACGTATAGAAATTGCAAATGTTGTTATAGCCTTCAATTTACAGTTTCTCTTTGCATGAAGAAATTCACAAACAAAAGAATTTCCAAATGTTTCATTATACATTATGCCAAATCCACCCTCTCTAAGCTTACTATCTTTTGAGGAGTTCTCTGTTGCCACTTTATTTATGAGATAACTAAATACTATCATATTAGAAGCATTTCCATTGAGATCCTTTTCAGCTCTTGATAAATACATCCTCAGTTTGTATAATATTCTTGTAATTATGACTAGGGTTCCTGCCTAAACAGAGAGATAAATAGGCGGACAAATGTTTGTATGTCAATCTCATGGTGTATAACTCAATTTCATGACTCTTAGAAAAAGAGAACTACATATGTTACCTTTGTGGTAGTAGCAAAATACTTTTCCCTGTCGAAGTAGGACAATCAGAGTTGTAAGCAGAACAATTATCAATAGCCACCTTTTATGTAATGGAAGGATATTAATTTTAAATGAAAAAATAGAATCAGTACATAAATATGCACAAGATTACCTATATCTTAATGTGCTGCCAATCATCTAATCAACATGCAGAAATATGGATATGTGGAATTCCATTTATGATACCATGGAACCGAAACCTCTTGCATGGTGGAATATTTGATTAAAAAATATTCATTTTGAAGCAAAGAATGGGAAGCACGTATAAGTGGCAACAAGCATATGTGTCATTCTACCACAAAAAGTAATTAATATGGATATTTAATTTTGATATACAGAAGACAACAACTTCATTTAGCAGCAAGCATATGAGTCATTCAACTTCATTTAGAATCAACCAAATCTAGAAAAGGTTTTAACTAATAAATTATAGCTTTGGAAATGCCAGACTTTGGGCGGGCTGGGTTGGTTTTTAGAGAGAAAACAGAACACATTTCCCATAGACAAAGAACAGGTTTCAGAGAGGAGAGAATAGCATTCTTTCAGAGCAAATTTCTAATATTTTTCATCCCAAACAGCAGTCAGTTCAAGTTATTGAAATTGAATGAAACCAATAACACACCATCAATATTTCCCCCCTGAAACACATGAATATGTACTATGCAGGGAGGGTAAGCGCTAAGCAAGGTTAATCGGGAAAGCACATACTGTTTCACTTTTGTTGTTGAGTCTAAAGCCTAAACCTCATCATTATTACCATGGCAAGTATAAAAGTACTAAAACAAAAACCAGTGACAAGCAAGTTAGCCAAACCAAAATTTTCAACTAACCTACAGGCACTCCTAGCATGCCTCTTCCAACAGCTCGTAAGTACTGCATAAAGAGGAAACCATCCATTTTATTTTAGTTGCTACTAGCTTTTAATTTGATTTATATCATTTACCTATTTAAAGTTCCTTATATATCGTCAATATGCAACTGGCTAGCTAGTATTGAGAAAGAGTACTTGCAGCAAGCAAGCATGATTTGAACCAGAAATGAGAAAGAAAAGACATTTCAGCAGCTAACATTATATTAGCTAAGCTAGCACAGAACATTCTTTAAATACCTAAGCATATATATGGATTGATCAAAGGCTGCTTAGTGAATACAACTCGAGGGTTGTTGGGTTTGATTAACATAATGAAAACAAGTACCATGCATAATATTGCCAACCTTTTTCAGATCCAATATTTTCTCTCTAACTAGTCAGTTTTACCTGTCTTTCATTTCTTCCACTTAATTATTCCAGAACGTATCACCATATTCAAACCCTTGCTGCTTGTTTCAGGTTTTTCACTAAGTTAGAGTTTCATAATGGAAATGTGGGCTTCATCAAAGTTAAAGTACACATATCAAGCTTTCCAAAAAGGCATTATGGGCAAAAATCCAATTTCGTTTAGGCCTCTAAATGGAGTTGTAAAATCTTGTCTAAATCCTATTTGCAGAAGATTTTTCTGTTTGCACACCCAAACTTCAAATGGGCATATCTTGGACTTTAGATATCGAAATCATGTGATTCAAAAGCCCAAATTCATCTACACATCATGAGGTACAACTCTTATGAAGGGCTCAAGACCAGAAGAGATCATTTTCAATATGGAAACTCTGACACAAGATGAAGGGCGAATTCTGTTCTGTAATCTGGTGTGAATTTTGTTTCCAAAGCTGGAGGACGAAATCTATTTTGAAATCTGGTGGGATTGGAGAGTATTGGAATGGGAAAAGGCAGGCTCAGTGTAAGTATTGATACTCACTAGGGATTAAACCTGTTATCAAGTGTTATCTAAGGAAAATATGAGCCACTTGGTTGCAAGGTCATATTGGCAAAGGAGTAGAATTTCATTCCTATGATAAGCATTGCTGCACCAAGCATTCATACAACCTTTATGCATATTACTGGAATCATAAAACAAAATGCCAAAGGTACTGATTTGGTCCAAGGGCTATAGTTGTATCTTGTTGCTTGCATTATTGAACGGTCAAATCCTAATGCTAAATGCTTCATGAAGCCAAAAACTGCATCCCGTTCCACATCTGAAAAAAGTCCAGCAAACTTATCTCAAGGAGTATATGCCTAGTAGAGACATAAGCCTAGGCACAGGCCCCAAGTAGGAAGTGGTCAATTCTGGAAATAGCAGAGTCCCATCTGGCCATCTCTCTCTCTCTCTCTCTCTCTCTCTCATACACACACACAAGTACACTCTTCCTTCTCATTTCCATTAAATCTATCTCTCGTTTTACCCTCTCAACTCTCAAGAGTATGGATAACAGGGTCTCTAGTTTCATAAACTAGAAACTGGTAATTACTGAAAGAACAGTAATGAGTTCATGAGTTGTGACACCTATGAATATGGTAAACTATGACATCAATGAACAATTGAAATCATTATTTCCAAGCTAAATCTAGCAATAAACTGGGTTTACAAAAAAATCCCCTTAATAAATCAATTGCCTCAATTTTCCAGGCATTCCCATTATTTACTCCTTTAGCAAACCTCCTCCACCCCCTCCCCCCCCCCCCAAAAAAAGAACCATTAAAAATGAAAATTAAGATCTTCTTCAAATATTATTCCTCAACTCTACTTAGACAAGACATTTAAATTTCACTCACATAACCCCTTCTATTAACCCCTAATTCCCTGCCATATTTTACATTTTTTTCCATAGTCATAAATCTATCCAGGTATACAAATAGAATTTACGACAAAATCATTGATATGGGGAAAAATAGTCCTCTGCAATTCATTTTTTGCCACATAAGCCATTTTCAAAACATGTCTGAGTTGGATGCTGAAACTCACGAGGTATATATAGTAGGATTAGAAAATTTTCCCTAATTTGGATACATGTTTCTACATGAAGGACCTTTCTCAATGCCTATACATAACACATAATTTTTTCAGAATCATATCACCATCCCATCATTAATAATGCATAAAAGCATCAATTTTTAGTTTTCAGCCAACGGTCACTCACTCGTTAGAAGTAAAAATATAACCTACACTAGCCAATAAACATAAACTGTTAAATCCTGCTCCACATTTAACGAGACTTCAAACGACCTGCATACAGGCTTAGAATTAAAATAGAAACTAAAAGGAATTTTTTTTTAAATAAACAATAAAATGATTCACCTACCGAACTGAGGTCCATTTTATATGGGCAGCACTGGAGGACTGATTCTGAATATAAGAATGCCTAAGCTTTCCACCTTCTCTAATCACTACCTCCAAAGCATAATTCGTCCAATAACACTCATTCCATTTCGTACTTGAAAATTCCTTAATTATATCAATGCATCCTTTTCCACCACCAGCCCCCTTGGATTTGAAAGGTGCATTATTGTATTGGAACCCTCCATTGAAAAGTACCCTAAATGGATCAGATTTTGCACGCAGCACCCCGCTGGGACATAGATCAAATATTTATTAATTTACCAAAGACATTGAATAACATATATCTACAAACACAAAAGAAAGACATTTGTCCCCCATTCTGGCTAAATCGAGCATTTGCATGCCAGCACAAAAATTTTCAGAGAGAGAATGCGAAGTGTTGAGCAAAAGAACTTAGCCGAGACAACCAAAAAGAAAAAAAAAATCCACAAATCCACAAAATCATTCAAAAAAAATTTTAAAAAAACTTACAACAGCTATACTTGGTACGCGAACTGAACTGTCACTCCAAGGCATTCCAAAATCCTCGATTGAGGACTGATCTATCCTTTGCGATTGAGGACTCGACAGTGGGCAAATCGAACTTGCTATAAGTTCCAGATTTGGGAATGGGCTCATATTTAATAGTTTTGGAGGGGGTTTTGGAAACAGCTCAGATTTGCGACTCCGTTGGCCAAGAGCGCTTCTGTGCCGTCACCTCAGCCTACTACAGGGTGCTCGAGCTCATGGGTTCGTCGGCAGTGACAATAGCAGGTTGTCCGGCGGTACAGGTTGTTCGTCAGCGGTGCTCGTGGGGTAAGGTTCCTCAGAATTCAGAAGCCCTTACCAGCTTGCTCATGGCTTTTGTTTTAATTGGAGTTTCTTAAGTGGTTTTTCATTTAGAGTACGGTGGGAAAATAAAATTAATTAAGCGGGAATGTTAAACATTTAGAATACACTTTATAAGCGTTGCTTATAAAAAATAACTATTACACGTGATGGTAAGCGTTGTCTTTTATTCAACAAAGCGTTCCCTTTTAAAATGTAAAATGTGAATTAGCCACGTTTATAAAGTGTTCCTTTAGAGCTATATAGTCACGCTTTGTAAGTGTTGGCTAAAAGCTGTTACTAAAGCCCCCATCAAATACCACCCCCTCAAAAGCGTTTCCTACAAAGACTTTAACTCACGCTTTTCAAGCGTTGCCAAAAACAAGTGTGATCTTAGGCCAATTTTGTTGTAGTGTCAAATACACCCTCTCCACCTATATTAGGTAATGCGTCAAGCGGATATTGTGCTACAAGCATGCCAATTGCATTAAACAATTTTAGCATGTTATACTATGCCAAGTACAAAGGAGTGTTCAATTCATCCATTTGCTACTAGTATCAAAGGAATGACTCAAACACTTTCCTTGATTTTGTTTTTTCTAAAATGTCGTATAGTATTAATACAAAAGATGAAAGCCCATCACGCTAGGGGAATATGAAAAAATTTTCTTAGTAAGATCACGAGGAGACTTCACACCTTTTGGGTGTGAGACTAATCTTTACTCGAGTATCGGCTTAGTTCTGGTCACAAAGTGCTTCTAGTGAGTTTCAAACTTCTATATTACAGGTAAAATTTGTCTGCATAAAACTCAATTTGTGAACATAACCACACCTCGTGATTAAGAATAACCACGAGAATGGATAAATTGATACTTCATATTTGGCTCAAAACGTATAAAAATATCGTATCGAAAAAACACAAGTTAAGAAATATTGATTTTAATAGCAACAAATGGTTGGGTGGAGATGAGTGATAATGTTTGTGATCCTTGTGCAGATATTCTCACACCCTTTTGATGTGAGAATAATTTTATTTGTGGTAATAAGTTTGTTTCTCCTCACAAGTACTTTTCACTCGAACTCCTAATTTTGCAAATGTCTCGACTAAAAATGGGTGACAATAACATAACATGGTAATAAACTTTTATTAAAATACTTTTTTAACTCTAATTTAGATAATACATGTGTCAAAAAGTTAGTTATTATATATAAATAACATAACATGGTAATAAACTCTTATTAAAATACTTTTTTTAACTCTAATTTAGATAATGCATGTGTCAAAAAGTTAGTTATTATATATAAATAATAAATTGTAACTTTAATATTGATCCCTTCTTAAGATAGAAACTAGCCATTCAACGATTTTTTTATAGTAATATAGTAAAAAAAATATTATTACCAGAATCATCCATTTTTGAGATTATTTACTAGAATATAACTTTTTTTTACGTTAAGAAGTCGGTTGTTTATTATATATAAATAATAAATGAAACCGACTTTTCAACATGTAAATAATCTCAAAAGTGTATGATTCTAGTAATAATTTTTTTGTGTGACTATATTACTATATAAATGCCGTCATTCAACAAGTGTGGCGCGATGGCCTACATATTAATATTTCTAGTTAATCTTTACTTTAAGTTTCTAAATCTTTTTATTATTATTGACATTGACTTTATTAACAAAGTCGTACTAGGTACTAGGTAGCCATTGCAGCACTAAAATAAATACAAAATTAGATTCGGCAAGGCACGAAATAAAAACAAAGTAAATGGAAAAATATAATGACATTCATGAATTTTCAATGAATATAGTAGAAGAGTATTATATTATATCTAATGTCTTCTCTTGTTTGAAAAGTCAATGAATGTTGAAAAGGCAAGACACAACAAAACATATCGTATCTGGAGTGTTCATATGCGAGCGTATGAAATGTAGAAATGTGTGTTACATTTTAGAAGTTTGAATATTTTTCAAATTTTTTAGAAAATAAAAAATAGTAAGTTAAAAATGAGAATGTTTAATTGATGACAAAAACTGTATATTAAAATGTTAGAATAAGTTCAAATATTTTAATCTTCAATTAAAAAATAAAACTGTTAAATTAATGACAAAGCTACATAATAGAAGCAAGAATTCAAATAAAAAAAAATGCATAAATAAGTAACACGTGCTATTAGTTTCACTTGCTTGAAATGTGTTTTATATAATACTATATATATTTGATTTCAAATAAATAAAATAAATTTACAAATAAGAATTATGTAATTATTTAAATTTTAAAATCTTATTAACATAAAAATAAAATGAACAACAGATTGAAATGTTAAGACGCTAATTTAATTTTAGAGTGTCAAGATTATTGAAAGAAATTATAGCTGCTACTTTTTCTGGTATATCAGAATTCATGAATCGTTTACAAAAATAAACCATAATTTACCATTGTCTCAAATCTTCGGCAGCACAAGAATATTAATGTCATAAGAAATATTTGTACATATCTTTTTTTTTTTCTGTCATCATATTTGCACAAATCTAAAAAGCCACAAAGCAAGATTGCCGGTTGTCGCAGCATATCTGATTAGATTTCTTGCTTCACTAACTAGCATCTTACATCAATTTCAAACAAAAAAGAAGCACGACTAGAAGTAAGTCGAAGAACAAAGGAGAGTAATCCTTAACAATTATGTTATACCAGGAGTTATACAAAACCTGAAAAACTCAAATTTTGACAGAACAATAATACATTTCGGATAAGATAACACAAAACCCTTCTTACGTTCTCCTCGTCATACAGTATACAGAATTCTTCTCAAGACATCATAAGCAGCTGTAGGGCATGATATTGGAAGCATGTCTGGCGTCTTAAAAACCAGCAATTGTATGGGCGACAATTATCTTTCCTTGCAGAAAGAACTAAGATGATGCATCTCAGCAGCTATTTATCAAATATACACAATTGATAGTTTGATATTAGCAAGGGAAGAAGAGGATGGGACATGGGTCCCTCTCTAACATACTATTTGATAAATCCAGTTTTTTCATCTTTTCTTCACACCAAAACAGCTGTTCTTTAGTTATCCTCGTCATTCTCAGAACCCTTGATAGGATTTTTATGTCAATAAGGCCAAGCAATAGCTGAATCTCCTCATGTTTTTGGGGCCATGAATTCTCTTTCCAACCTTTCTTCTTCCTAAGCAGTTCCTTCAGTTTCACCACTTTCTGCATTTAGAAAAAAATTGTGTAAAAGGTACATTTTCTTTAGTCACATAAAGAAAGGCAAGTAGAGCAAAGGAATAAATTAGCTCAACTGCCAGCAGCATGTTTAGCTGCAGAAAAGTAATTTCAGATTCTCATAATTTGCTATCGGCAGATGGTAGTGCTTAAATGTTGGGGATTACTCTGGTACTTATCTTTTTTTTCAGAGTACTAGTACTCAGGGTGAGTTGTCAAGCATTTATTGACTGTTAGTTTCACAATAAATGTTTGAAAATCTATTAAATATAAATAACAACTAATGATTGATAACTCACCCTGGGTACCAAACCCATCAGGGTACCATAGCAACTCCCATAAATGTTAGATAATTGGCACAACTTAGGAATATATTATAAAATTCGTAGATCCACCTATATGTCTCAATCCTATTTCATAAAAAACAAGAAACCCCAAGAATAAGCTGTATTGGACTAGAATTAAAAAGCAGGAAAAGCTCTCAAATCATTAAGTTATAACCAATGATTATCATATTCACTGCTAATAAGCTGTGTTAGTATTTTAGCATTAGAACAAGCATAAGAACCAAATGAAGTCCTCAACAGGCTAACAAGAATTTTGAAGAGCCATCTAAGCCAGACCTTGGAAGTCAACCGTGCAGCATATTAAGGTGACCAGTAGAATTGATGGAATATTGGGGGTAAGAAACTAAGAACACACTCTCAACTTCTAGGCTTAAAAGCCTTTAATTGGGGGGACTGGTGACCAAGCTCAAATTCTCACCTATGCCCTTCAAAGGTTGATTATTATATCATAAAATTGCAAAACGAGGATTACATTACAAGGTAAAGGATCTGAATTTACCTTCTCAAGAGTAGACTGAATCTGGTGTAGAGGAGTTGCAAGCTGGTTCTGATTTCCAAACAGATTAATAATACCAGTTGACTTTTTCTTGTCCCTTTTCAGGAAAAGGTGGAACGTAAGGATAGAGCTTTCAATTATCCTGATAAGATCAGGAGCAAGAACTCTCATGTCTGGATCATCTTCGGTTGACTCATGATCTGAACCTAAATAGATTCATAAATTTGGGCACTTAGTCATACAAAAACAAACATCAGAAACATAAATGCAGAATTACATTCAGTGACAAATAAAACTGATGGTTTTTTCAGATTACTTCCAACTTCAGTTATATCCATGACAGCCCAATTGAATGCAAATGATTCAAAGAAAATTCACCTTGTATATTAGGAACCTGAAGCAGTTTAGGCAAAGTATTCCTTGTGCGAGCATAAATTTGAGCTCTGAGGCCCTGCTCAAAAGGTTCATTCTCAATAAACCTTTGTAGTAGAACCTGGAACTGTTGAAACTGCTGCGCACTATGGTTGTAACAGGTAGGGTTTTCAGGCTGGCAAGATATCTTCTGACTTATGTGAGTGTATTGGCAGTGAAGTGCCTCCCAAGTCAAGCATATTTGACCAACATATGCTGTTTCAATCTCCTGGTGGGGATCATTTTCAGGCTGTTGAAGATGTTCAGCATCGTCATCATCAGGTCTTTCGAATTTTTTCAAGGAAAGACAACGAAGGTGGGACACCAGCTTCTTTGATGCAGATCTTGGAGATGGAGTTGAAGGGTACTGGAAGCCTGACACTGAGGATGTAGCACGTCCCAAGATACAACAAATGCGGAGACACCAGAAAGAGTATATTTAGCTAGCAATTGGAAGTAGCAGGTGGTAAAAGCAAAGAGAACATCCTGTTCACTATCTCCAAATAATACCTTTTCTAAATTCAATATAACTAGTTCTTCAGTTTCAATCCAATAATAGCCAGACGAAGGACACATTTTCAATGTATAAGATTAGATTTAAACTGTGGGACATAATTCCCTTCACTTTGATTCTATATCAATCTGGCATACTATTTGAATTTATGTTTACATAACGCAACTCCCATAACTTTGATGAAGTAATAAACCAAACTGAATCCAGGCAGATTGCTCAATCCAAGTGTACAAAATGCCAGCATGGAACTTGTGTAGCAGGAATAACAATTAAAACATTAAAACATTCATGTAAATTAAACCCCAATTAATAAGTTACCATAATGCTTACAACTTACAAGATCTTTCCTTAGGATTAATATTTCGTTTTCCCAAACAAAAGAAAAAATAATATTAAGCGTAAAATTTTGTCAGGCATCCATTATTGTTCCAATCACACGTCACGCAGCAATATTCCACCGAGAAATGGTAGCCTACACCTAAATGAACCCAGGGCCAAAACCTAAGTAGATATTCCCAACCATTACTATTATCTGCACATGAAGGATACCAAGATGGGGAAATTAAACACGATTTTATCAATGGCAACAACAAATAGTAATAATAATAATAATAATATACCTTTGCCAACTTCATTAAGCTGCTGTGTGCTCATCCGATCAAAGAATAGCATTCTTTCACAGTACTTTTCAAACACAGCATCAAAGCCACGCCACCATTGCTGACCTTCTGCTTCCACATCCCTCCATTCACTAGAGCATGTCTCTTGACTCTCTTCCTCTTCCTCTTCCTCCACCACCACCTCTTCCTCCTCCTCTGGGAAGGATTCTTCTTCGGGAATCAACACCATAAAACGGTTTCTTCTCAGTTCTTTCAGCCTCCTCTTTACCTCATTTGTAATAAAATCTTCGTCGTCATCCTCAGCTTCAGCAGCAGGATCTGCATTTGCTGCTTTAGACTGATCAATACCACCGCTGTGGTGCTTCAGTTCCTCCTCAGGCTCTCCCACTTCCTTGTCCGCTAAATCCTTTTCTCCATTTGCTTTCCAAGATTTTCTGAACTTCTTCATTTTAAAAAAATCCATGCTTCACCACTTTTACTTTAATAATAATAATAAAAAAAAAAAACTTTTCTATGCCCAATCTTGTAAATATTTTAGATCAAAACCTACATGCACATCAAAACAGAGAGAGAGTGTGAGTAATGCTAAATAGATAAAAGAATCAGTGTAGCATGAACAACTTCGTTTTGTTTTTCAAGCTGAGCGATTTTGCTGAAAAAAATAAACAAGGGATTGGATTTAAGTTATTTAACAACAAAGCCCTGGGAAAGTTATGCGGGAGCCGCGACAAGAAAGAAGTCTTTTAAACTTGTTCTAAAGCCAAAATTCTGACAAGAAAGGAATCTTGAGCCCTTAAATTCCGTACATTACCCAAGACAAGACATTAGTGATCTAATGGCTAAGCAAGCATATGTCATAGTGGAAATGACATTCCTTTCAAATCATACAAAAAAAAGTGTCCATCCAGAGACGGGAAAGGGTTGGGGGGGAAGCCGATAATGTAGTCCTCCTCCGCAACCCCTAAATAGAAAGGTGCTTTCATCTGATCTGAACCCTTTAAAAAATGGCAAGGGGATGATGGATTCTTTTTACCTTTGGAATAAATTGGGACAGCATGTACAGAGATCACAATACTTGCTTGCAGATTCTTCCTACATTGAAGTGCTCAAAGCCGCTTCCTTTAGCAACATGCAACAGCAAACCACCAAAAAGTAGATCTTTTTGGAACAAAAAAGCATCACAGTTCACAGGCAGTGATTAAAAGAGGAAATGCACCTAGATTGAGCAGCAGGGGAGTAAATAGAGCAAAAAGAAAAAAGATCCATAAAAAGGATCAAAAGTTACATGCAGAAATGAAACGCCAAACAAAACGGGCCTAAGCCAAATGGTCCAGATGGACTCACGACACAGCACCCAAATCACCACCTGGCAGGGGCTACCTCGGAGTAAATTAGGAAGAAGACCATTCTACATTTCTACCCCACCAAACTAAGGACTTGAAAGTGATAATTGATAGGATCCGATCAATAGAGAACGTCACATATCAGAAACACCCAGCAGAGCTGAAGAGAAAACCCTAGACTAGAGAGAGAACAGAGCAGTGATGGAAACCAGAATACAAAAAAAAAATGCAATAAATGTGAGCACCGAGCATGCTGGTTGCTTTGCTTTGTTTTTTCAATAAACAAATGTTAGTATTTAATTTATAAAAACAAATTTGCATAGATGTGTTTGATTTTTCCCGTAATGGGATGGAAGCAACCGAAGCCTAGAAAGTAGAAAGTGAGAAGAACACAACAGGAGCAGTCGAAACAGTGTCATCGTACAGAGAATATTGTCAGAACTCAGAAGCGAGGCATTCAGAACGCCGCCCAAAAGTGGTTTTGATTTGCCTTAAGATAGTGAAATCCTGTTTTTGACCCTTCATCAAGCTGCATAATGACACTCTGCTAACGCATACTAATTTTATTTTATTTTTAATCCCAACCAACTAGGCTACAACGGAATGGTTAGAATCTTGCTACTTCTATTTCACTATGAGAAAGAAGTATGCACTTATTTTAGTAAAAGAGAACACTCGGACATATGTTAAATATTTCTTAATCAAACATACAAATGAGTTTAATTTTGACATAGTGTGTGTAAAGATTTTTTATATATTATTATTGTACTGTGTTATTAAAATAATTTAATCCTTTAACTAATTAATACTATAATCAAATTCTTTATAATAAATCTACAATGCAAATAATATCACACCCTTCTGCAAGCAGTATTAGAAAAAAGAACATGAAAGATCGATTCACTTGCAGTGGGATAAAGAGGGATTCAAAACCTCTATCCCTCTTTCCTATCTCTCCTGTCTCCTCCTAATCAAATTTTGCCAACAAAATAAAAATGACACATCATTTTTAATGTCGTTCCCATAGCAAATACCCCCATTATCTTTTTCATAGTCTGCACGATGTTATTGATTCTACACTTCTATTTTCAACTAAGATAATTACGGTCTGGTCGTCATGAAAAAAGGTGTTACTGATTCTACACTTCTATTCTCAACTAAGGTAATTACAGTCTAGTCGTTGTGAAAAGAATAAAAAACACACTTCCAAGTTTCCAACCCATTTGAGGATTGTACTCCCTCGCTGCCCCTTTGTGCTTTATCTTAAGGTGTGGCAATCGGTGGATTTGAGGTAATAGGTGGTGGGGAATTTGGGGGAGTATTAGAGGCAACAACCAAGGTTGGCAAGAAGAGGAAGCCGGGGCCATAGCTGAGAGATCTCATCGACAAATATGCAATTCTTGTAGATTGATCTCAATGCATTGTAGAGAGTATTGTCTCCTTGTCGAATCCTTGGTCGTTGTCCTAAGCGAAACCCAATCACAACTTGGATAATATGAAGATGAAATGGATGATTGTTCACTCTCAAGTTTTGTTTGTAAAGTTAATACAGCGAGCATCCATAAATGAATCGAATTAATGAAAATGACAGCAACTGCAAATATTTGAAACTGATGGCTCAGGCCAAATCGTAAGCAGCATCACTTCGCTGACCCCAAATTTTCATTGACTTTCCGATATTAGCTTCCTCCATTGTTCTCATGGCCAGGGTGCAAAAAAAATGGCTGAAGAAGATAACATGGTGGATTTGATATGGGAATGGCGTTAAAGATAATGTGTCATTTTTATTTAGTTGGCAAAATTTGATTAAGGGACAGAAATGGAGACAAGAAAGGGGGAAGAGGATTTGAATCCAATAAAGAGTAGGGTTTTCTTTTTATTTTTCTTCCCCGTCCTATGAAGGTGTACATTTTCCAAAAGAAGATGGCCTATGCTTTGAGGAGTGATGTATTTGCTAGTAAACTAACCTAGCAGATGGTATTGGCCGAAGCCTGCTCTTGGCACATGCCAGAATATCATATAATTTATATGATTGAAGCAATCTCGTAAATCAGTGAAGGGCTTCTCAAACACCCTCCATTGGACTTTTGACTGATCCAGTGTATGGTTGAGGAAGAAAAACCTACTGAAAATAATGACAAATAATTAGAGAGACAAAATGATTGGTGAGGTAAAACATGGAAGAAAAGCCTGCAAGAACACATATATGATATTGTTCCAATTGCAGTTTAAATTCCAACATCTAGAATCACACGTAACATTTGGAGAGAGGGGGCAACACCAATCAACATAATTTCAGTTTCACCTCCTCTTTTAAGTTATCACTTATCCCAGATAAACAATTATACCGGCAGATGGTATAAGGATACCTCTTTGCAGACAATATTTTTGAGGAAAATGAGTACATAAGCTTTGTAACCAAGAATGATTGCACGAGTGAGGAAGTTATAAAGGAACGTTGGTCAAAATCAAAATTTAAAGTTAGCTTCCAGAAAGAGGTCCTTCCGCACACAAATACACACATCTCAGTATACTCAATCTGTCAACCGGTCATTAATTTTCTCAATTACTGATAAATATATCATTTTTCTCTAAGCCTTTGTTTTTGGTACATTTTTTTTTTTTTGGGTACATAAACCTTTGTTTGGATGGAAAGAGAAAATAGAAAAAAAGAAAATAGAGAGAAGAGAAAATAAAGAGAAAATATTATTTTCTCTTATAATGTTTGGTTAAAGAGAAAAATGAGAAATATTATTTTCTCTTATTTAATTGTTTAAAAAAGTGAGATGAAAGAAAATGTAATAATTTAAAAGACTTATATGCCCTTTTTCATTTTATATCTCTAAACTTACATTTTATAAATTACATAAATAAATATTTTATAATAAAAATAAATTTTAAAGTTAAACTATTAACATCTAAATTATAAATTTTGATTTAGAATTATTTATTTAATAAAAAAATCCTAATTATTATTTATAATTTAATATTATAAATACATAAAAAGTTTACTTCCCCCAACTTCTCTCCCCAACCCCACGGCCCATCTTCCCTCCCCCACTCCCACCCCTTCCAGTCCCCTCCCCCACCACCCATTCACCATTGATTCCTCCCCCCTCCCCTCCCCTCCCCATCCCCCTTCTTTTGGCCTCTTCCAGTCCCACTTCGCTCCCTCCCCCACTCCCACTCCCACCCCACCTCTCCTACCCACCATTAATTCACCCCTTCCCCATCGTTCCAATACTTGTAACTCTTTCAGCTCTGAAAGTTTAGAATCAAGGTATTGACTATTGAGTGAATACATTAGATGCCAGTTCAGAGAGTTGAACCTGCAGCTTCAAGTCCTACGGTGCCTAAATTTTGATCTGCTAAACAAAAAGCGATTATTTCAATATCTGTCTAAGGTAGTCAGATTCCACCAGCAACAAAAGATCAGCTAAATGACATGATGTGAAAAGTCTTGACGTGCCTGGTGTGTCATAACTTGCAGTTTGGCCTTCAATCAATCAAGCAAGGTTATCAAAGTTTACTTTTAATTAATACCAAAGTGTTTCATATGTATGCATAGCTCTGGTCAGTCATAAACAAGTCCCCCAAAGCTAAAGGAATTCAATAATAGACAGCCATGCAAGAAAACAGTTGAAAACAACATATGACAGAATATAATCAACATTCTTGATTATTGGCTATATCAATACTAAACCATCACTGTTTAGTTTACTTTAAATGAATGTAGAAGACGCAGAGGCCTTGAATACCGCGCTGGTCAAAGAGATGTCTTTATGACACTGAAAATGAAATTCATGAACAAATCAAGTGTCCCCCCCCCCCCCCCCCGACAACACACACAAACAAGGCATCATTGATCATTCTTGTGGAATTGAGTATCACACTGAAGTTTGTTTTGCATGATGTGAAATCAATAAAAGCTACTTCTAGTTATAAAAAAAACAGTTTTTTTTATAAATTTTTTATAATGTTTAGTCGAAGTATAAAAATGCTTTGAAATGACAACTGAAGCAGAAAAACTGCTGTTAAAGAGAAGTAACAAATTAGTGCTTCTATTCGGTTGCAAAAGCAGTAGCAGAAAAACATTATTGTTTGAAAATTGTCTCTATCTAATAACGCTATTTGTTTTGCATGTTGTGAAATCAATAAAAGCTAATTTTAGTTTTAAAAAAACACTTTTTTTTAATGTTGTCAAAGTATAAAAATGCTTTGAAATGACAACAGAATCAGGAAAACTGCTGTTAAAGAGAAGCAACAAATGGGTGTCTCTATTCGGTAGCAAAAGCAAAAGCAGAAAAACATTATTTTTTGACAAAATTGTTTCTTTCTAATAACGCTTTTTACAGAAGTGGTTTTTATGAAAACAATTCTAGACAAAAAAAACAAATTCATGGCACCACCAAACAGGCACTAACATTTTGTCAAACAAATAATCTGGTAACTCTAACCTAGATCATTTCTGAGAAGCAGCTTCTGTTAGAACTTAGAAGTAGTGGTAAGAAGTCAATTATTTGATCTTCCACAGGTAATTTCACAAAACCTTTCCCCCCACAAGTACTAAGAAAAAGTACCTTCCATCACAAAATGAATTGGCTTATAGAAAAAGTGTTACCTACCTCCTGCTTAAACCTCGAGGAATAGTTCCAGGCCATCTTTTAGCTGGATACTACCCAAGGATAATTCTTAGCAAGAGCAGCTTGCCACAAGCATTCACAACGGAATAGACTGGCCCAATGCTTTTTAACACAAGTTTCTGCGACAGGGACTCTGATGAAAATTTCTATCAGGAGATGATCAGGAAGCTTCCCAAATAAATTATCGTTTGATGTTGAACCCTCTTCTTCACAATTATTGATCATTATAATTCTGCATAGCAAGCAGGCAAGAGTCTCAGAGCCAGAGGTATTGTACTGTAAACAACAACAAAAAGTAGAAAGAAAAACCATTCATCAATAGTTTGGTCAAGTAACATACAAAGGTATGCATGAAACACTAAACCCATAAACTCCCTCAGAGTCAGAAGGAAGATGTAGAAAAGAAACCCATCTTTAGTTTCAAATTCAATGAGTCTATCCCAAATCCATTACTTTCCACAACAAACTTAAAGGTAGTCGTAAAGCTTTGATTGATTGCATAGCAAAGCAAGTAGATAAACTTAATACATGAATTAACGACAATACCTATGATGGTTGGTGGTGATGGTAGATATACAATTGTATATGGATGCTGTTGCTGACCTCTCCCCTCTCCTCTATCTCTTGTATTTTACCACAAAAGATCAAACCAAAAGCTATGAAAAATAATTTTCGCAATTTGGCAAGAAGAGAAGAGAAGAAACTAGATATTACTAGAAAGAACAGCTTTGTTTGTGTACACTGTAAATTAATAAAACATTTTAAGTTTAGCAAAAAATAGAAAGAAATAGTGGGGAGTGCATAATTTGGTATGCATTTTATGAGACAAATCTTCTTCTGTGGTTTATCGCCTTCCGCAGAAGGGCCTGACGTCCAGGGAATGGGTTGCCGATGCCATTCTGCTCCATCTCATCATCTTTATTACCATCATCATCATCCAATTCGAAATCGAATTCATTTGCAAAGCTGCCCCTACTCTTTTCCTTCATTCCTGACGACCACACTGTATGAGTATGAGTATGAGTTTGAGTTTGAGGTTCTTGTGCTTCTCTAGTCCACCTCAATCTCATCATCTTCATCTTCTGCCTCTCTCTTCTCTCCATCCTCCTCCCCCCTTGAACATGAAAGGCTGCAGGGTCTTTGTGTTTGGGTTGTGCCTCCTCCGCGACATTGACATTGACATTGAGTGTGCTTGTAGTTGTCTCAAGTCTTGGAATTCTAGGACCTTTAGAAGTCCCGAGAAGCTCAAAGTCCACTTTGCTCCAACCAACCTTGTCTTGGTTATCCCAACCAAACCTCTCACTTATCTCTATCAGCTCAGAAACTGCACTGGGTCTTGAAGAAGAAGACGAACAAGACAGAGACTTTTTTATGTTTAATTGAGTGCCATTCAACACATTCTGAGCAAACTCCCACTCGATGCGGTCTCTGTAGATTGGGTCTCCAAGGACTTGGTCTGCAAGCTTTGCCCATTCCTCAAAGTCGCGTGCTCGTAAATTGTTGGAGACCCATTTGAGGTAGCTGGAAGGAAGGGTTCCTAGCATCTTGCCTTTGTATTTTCCGAAATCTATTACTCTGTCTCGTGCTGGGACTGGGACTGGAACTCCCATTGTCATTTCAATTTGTTTTGAATTTGTCTTTGATTTGCGTCTCAAGTTGACTGGGAATGAGATTACGAATCCCCGACCTAGACACGAACGATTTTGATTTATTATTATTAGAGGATTCGAAAAGATACTACTGCTACTACTACTTGCATGAAAGTGAAAATGAACATGATGCACCAGATTCATGGTCATGATCTTGGGGATGATTCAGGTGAAGGTGGAAAACTAAAATCAAATGAGGATGAGCAATCTGCAGCCTCCAAGCTGTGCGTTCCTGAAACTGAAAAGATATATCAACTTACGGACCACGCCTGGCCACAAAACTCATTCCATTTTCCGACCCCAAAAATTAATAGTGGAAATAAGTGTTTAGGGAGTATCCTTAAAATTGATTTTATACGTGTCGAATGTTATGTATAATGTTTTATTTTTGAATTTTTTCTCTCTATAGGTATGATACTTAAAATTAATTGTCAGGTATTTATTATAGAATTAAAAATGAATAAATATTTAACAATTTATTATGTGTAACAAAAATTAAAAAATTAAATATCAAAATAATACCCAAATGTTTAGTGTTTTATTTTTTAAGGGTACGATTAAATACCACACCAATTCACAAATTGTTTTAAACTTTATATTTATAACTATGAATTAATTTATTTTGTTTTTTTAAAAATATAAATAAAATTTTTTTAAGAAAATTTTTTATTGAAATTTTCTTTAAGTGCAAAATAAAATAATCAAAATATACTTCTTATTAAGCATAATAAAGAGATTTATATTTAAAATTTAATAATTATATGATTTGTAGAAATATTTGAATAATTTCTAATTTAAATTTATATACACAATTTAATACTTACATATAAGTTATACAAATATAGTTAGGAAAAAAATGCCATTTTCATTTATATTGATATGTTTAAATGAATTTTTTTATGAAATAAAATATTTATATAATTTTTTAATAATGAATCCAGTTGTTAACAAAAAAAATTATTCATCTATAAAATTGATAGTTAATAATATAATTAATTAACTGTTACATTTGATAATTAATTGTATAGTTAATTGCTTCTCAAATTAATTTCATTAATATATATATATATATTAAAGTCTTTACATGTTTAAAAGAAAATTTAAAAAGAATCCCTTCAATTTAATGGATTTAATTTGTGAGTCTAAAATCAAACACTCTTAATGTTATGAAAACAAATGATCATACACTCTTAGAGTGTGTTTGAATTTGCTTAATTATTTAAAATAATCACTTTTTATATAGTGTTTAATTTTGATCCACCGTCAGTATAAAGTTTCTTTACACTGTCATCCAATCATGTGTTGCCAAATCATTAAAAGAGTTTGACTATCACAACAACTACCTAAAAAGTCTAACTCTTTTAATAATGTGTCAGCACATGATTAGATGACAGTGTAAAAAATATTTACACTAACAATAGATTGAAATTAAATCCTTTTATATATATGAAGATGTGTTTAGAAAAATATAACATGCTTAGATTTTGTTAGAAAAAACTATTGATTATTTTTTATATTGAAAAAAGTTTATTTTTTTTAAAAGTTAAAATTTCAATATTATTTCAAAAGTTGATTATTTGATTTCAGATTATTTTAAAAGTTTTGAGAGAGAAATATTTCTTTATCCTCAATCAATTAACTTTTTCAATCATTTCATATTTTTTTTAGTAATTTAATATATAAAAATAATTTTTTTATACAATTTAAACAAAACTCTTTATCTCAAAATTAATTATGAATTAATATATTTAAATATAAATTAATTTTTTTATAATTAATTTTTTTAAAAATTAATTATACACATAATCAATTTTTAACATAATATTTTTTTTACAACTTATTCAAACAAATACTTAATGATTTGAGAACACTAATACAAAATAATAAATGAAAATTAAACTCAAATTTTATTCTCTATGCTTTCTTGGTTTTTAGCTGAACTTGTTATTCATAATTTTGGCAACCATACCATACCAATTTATCACTAGTGTTTGCAGGTCCACAACAAGACAAGAAAGCTACTCCTACAATTGAGCATTTTAGTTTAGCATAGTTTTTCCCCCCCTTATCCGCGACTCGCAGTTGTTGTGCGTTGGTGCTTTGATATGCTTTCCAACCACAAGCACTTGAGACCGCATTGTTGTTCTTCCTCCTCATCGCATCGTCATTCGAGCTGTCCTGTCCGTCGAGAATCCAGATGTCAGCTTGTTGGCAGACATTCACGAGCAACGCTCTTCCAATTTCACAGCACACTTGCCAATCCCAACCCTTGTTTCACCACGCCCTCTCTTACCACTACTCTTCACAATCACATGCTAACACTAGTAGTATCAATATCGCTAGCCTCCTCAGGCTTCCTTCTTCGGCTTCTTGTTCACCGCTCCAGGAAATGTCTGTTATAGAACCATCCTCAGAGATAGAGTCACAACCCAAAAGCCAGTCTCTTACACAACAGTTGCCACAGGAGGAGAGCACGAACAAGTACAAGAGCCAGCATCACAAAAGTTTCAAAGACCAACAACAACACAGTGGCGAGCAAGAGCAAGATGATGAAGAAGTGGGAATTTCTAAAATACAAGTGCCCAGACAGAAGCACATCCCTGTTTCCAAGTCCCAGCTTCTAGATGCCATCCTCTCTATCATGTTTAACTCTGACGACCAAGACCAAGACCAAGACCAAGACCAAGACCATGTCCATCACTTTCGCCTTCTCACCTCGTATGAATCAGATTACTCCACTGTCCAGTCCTATTGATTTCAAACCCTTCTTTCTTTATTTACCTTCCTTGTTTTTCCTCACTACTCTACTCTACTCTACATAGTAACTAACTGTTTTTAGATTAGCTCATGGTTATTTTCAACATGTAATGAAACTGCAATTGATCAGATCAAATGCGTTTATTCTCCTTCAACCCCTTAAAAATGAAATGCCCTTGGTGTTTAAATATCTATCCAATCCAATTGTAAACCCAAACGTAATTTATCCAATTCCATTTGTGTTGGGGAAAGGCAGATGATAAGCTGAAGGTGACGAGCTAGATGGCATTGACATGTTAGGAGAAAATGGTAGAAATAGAATCACATATCAAATAGGAGGTCTCTTATGCGGCTTGGATCAAACCATACAACTAATTTTAATAATCTTATTTTAATATATTTTATTACTCTGCGCTTCTGAATTCTCTAAGATGTGCGAAATGAAAATTATGTACTTCATGTTGACGATAATCTTGTTGCTGAAATATTTGTGATATTCTCTGTCTCTTTTTTCACATTATATGCATGTTTTACTGCAACAACAGATGCTTAGACTCTATACTTCATGCTGAGCACAAAAGTATCTTAGAGGAGATGCGTTCTGATTATCACCTTGCCAATTCAGTGGAAACTGAGGACTCAATTGTACAGAATTCAGCTGATTCAGAGACACAAGTTGTGGCAAATGGGAAGGAGTCAAACTTGGTTAGCAATGACATCCTTGGAACTGAGGACAGGATGGTCTATCAGGATATGCAGGTTCAACTGGAAAAGCCTATGCTTTCCAACCAAGGTTTGGACTTGAGGAGTCTTTTACGTTCTCTGGAGAAAAATAGAAAGAAAGATTATGATAGGGGGTCCAGGTTTGTCACAAACAGACACCGTTATGCTTCTTTGTTTTTCTAATTAAGATGGAGCTAGCATTGCAGTTGATATAGTTTAATTTGCGCTCTGTAGACAAAAATTGAAAGAAAGACTCCTATAGGGGTTCCAGACAATATAATTTAAAATTACGGATATCATCATCATCATTAATATGCTTCTTCTTCTTCTTAGGGACCAAATTGCAATCAATTCAAAATTAGGAGGATCACAGGTTGGAAAAGAATCAAAATTAGAGGAATGAACACTTTAGTTCTTTAAGTTTTTCAAAGGACTCATTTTCATCTCTCTAATCTTAAATTTTTTAATTTTTCAATTTGGATCACTTAAAGAACAGAATATAGACAGAGTAGAGAGTAGCAAGTGATGTTTTATGTATTGAATTTCTTACAAATGAGTTCTCAGACTCAGAATTTATAGCTTAGATTACAAACATCATCATTCCTAAGATAACATATATAATAAGAATAATGTAAACTATACACTGTGGGTTCCTAAAGCACTTGAGTTCACAGGCTGTGTGTACTTGAGTTCACAGCACTTGAGTCCTATACAGGCTGTTGTGCACTATAACGTATGCAATGAATCTCAACACTCCCCCTCAAGCTGGTGCATACATGTCATATGCATCAAGCTTGTCACATATATATTTTATCCTTGGACCCCGGAGTGATTTAGTGAGCATACGCGGTGATTATTGGAGCTCACGAATGACGTCATGATTTCTCCAGATATAATCTTATCGCGGATAAAATGGCAATCGATCTTGATATGCTTGGTCCGCTCGTGGAAAACTGGATTGGAAGCAATGTGCAAGGCAGCCTGATTATCACATATAAGGCTCATGGACCCAATCATGCAGAATTTTAACTCAGAGAGAAGTTGCTTTAACGCAAGAGCCATAGCCCTATACTCTGCTTCTGCACTTGATCTAGCTACGACACTTTGCTTCTTACTTTTCCACGAAATGAGGTTGCCTCCAATAAGAACACAATAACCTGAAGTTGATCGTCTATCACTTGGGCAGCCAACCCAATCTGCATCTGTGTAAGCAACAATGTCAGAGTGGTCTTTGTTCTGATAAATTAGCCCTCTCCCAGGAGAACTTTTAATGTATCTTAAGATCCGAACTACTGCATCCCAATGACTCTCACAAGGAGAATTGAGGAATTGACTCACAACACTGACAGCAAAGGATATGTCAGATCTGGTCATAGTGAGATAATTCAACTTTCCAACTAATCTGCGATATCTTCCTGGATCTGAGTAAGGTTCCTCCTTATCTGGCATAAGCTTAACATTGGGATCCATAGGTGTGTCAATCATTTACGAGTCTAGCATACCACTTCTTCTAATATATCAAGGGCATACTTCCTCCGAGATATAGCAACTCTGAACTAGACTGAGGCAACTTCAATTCAAGAAAATACCGCATCGTCCCAAGTCTTTAGTGTGAAATTGTTGAGATAGGTCTGCTTGGAGACTCTTAATGCCATCAAGATCATCTCTGTAATAACAATGTCATCTACATATACAACAAGATATATGTACTTGACTAGAGGAGGAGCATTTATAAAAGACAGTGATACAGCTTCCATGCGGATCATGCCAAAGTGTTGGGAGGGTCATCTTGAACCTACCAAACTATGCCCGAGGACTGCTTTCAGCCATTACAAAGCTTTGTGTAACTATGACGCAAAGCTATGAGATTCCCCAGGCAACAAAACCGGGGCGGTTGCTCCATATAGACTTCCTCGGATAAATCACCATGGAGAAATGCATTCTTAATGTCCAAGCGATGCAGGGCAGTGACGATAGGTCGCCACATGGCCAAAAAGAGGACGAGCGAGAGGCCATTTTTGGCGGGAAAAGGTGTCACAATAATCAAGCCCCAAAGATTTGAGTGTAGCCTTTAGCTACTAAACGGTTTTCAAGCGATCAATCGACCATCCTGAGCTTTGATAGTGAATACCCATGACATCCAACTGTAGATTTTCCGGGAGGATGGGGAATAAAGGTCCATGTGTTATTGGATTCTAAGGCTGTCATTTCATCAATCATAGCCTGCCGCCATCCTGGATGAGATAATGCTTCCTGGATAGTTTTAGGGATAGAAACAGAGAAAATAGCAGAAACAAAAGCACAATGGGATGGAGATATACGGTGATAACTTAGGAAATTGTAGATGGGATATGGATTACAAGTGGAACGTGTACCTTTTCGAAGGGCAATAGGTAAATCAGGAGAAGGCTCAGGTGGATCCGGAGCAGGTAGATCAACTGGAGCAGGGAATGAATCACCGGCCTGGTTAGATACAGCATCCTCCAATGGTGCTGGGCGAGGACGACGCTGGTAGGTAATGAGGGGTTGGGGAGAAGGAGGACAAGACACAGGTGGAGTAGGAGATCCAACAATACATGGTACAGACAAAGGAAGAGGTAATACCTGAGAAATGGAGGACGGTGTGATGGCGGATGAGAAATAAAAGGTATCCTTAAAGAATGTAACATCGCCGGACATGTAGAAGCGATGAGTAGGCGGTGAATAACATTTGTACCCTTTTTGGACACGAGAGTAACCAAGGAAGATGCATTTTACAAAGACGGACAACTTGTCAAGACCTGGATTGAGATCATGAACAAAACATGTAGAACCAAATACACGTGGGAACAATAAACAATGGATCCTTTGGGAACAAGAGTGAGTATGGTATTTTGTTATTGAGCAGCAGAAGAGGCATCAGATTTATTAAAAACCAAGTTAGATAAAACAGGCATCACCCCAAAATTTTAAAGGTGCATTAGCATGTAACGAGAGTGCGTGCGGTTTCAATAATATGACGGTGTTTTCTTTCGGAATACCATTTTGTTGGGGTGTGTGTGGACAAGAAGATTGGTGAATTATGTCATGAGAAGTCATAAAGCTGATTGAAAGATGCGAGAAAAATATTCTTTGGCATTATCACTGTAAAATCACGAATAGAATGGTCAAATTGGGTTTGAATTTCATTATAAAAATGCTGAAAAATAGTTAATATTTCTGAGCGGTCTTTCATTAAAAATCCAAGTACATCTTGAAAAATCATCAATGAAAGTAACAAAGTACCTATGCCCTAAGATAGAGTCGACTAGGACCCCATCGTCCAGAATGGACAAGTTCAAAAGGGTGGATGTCGACGAGGACTTTTGCTTGGAAAGGAAGCTCGTACATGCTTGCCAGCCGACATGACTCACATTGTAAAGACTGTAAGTTAGACAAATGAGGGACCATTTTCCTCGGTTTATTGATCTTGGGATGACCAAGGCGATAATGAAGGAGATTTGGAGAATCGGTAGTAGTGCGAACCTGGCGATGGAGGTGAAAAAAGTAAAGGCCATGTGATTCGGATTACGTACTTGATAAATCGCATCGTACTGCGGTTGGATGGAAAAAGAGTTGTTAGTAAAAGTGATGGAGCAATTATGGTTCTGAGTAAGTGACTAACGAGGACTAAGTTAAATGGGCAACCAGGCATAAAAAGGACGATGAAATTTAAAGATAAGGATGGAAAATGTGTGGCTTGACCAATGCCGGTGGCTTTTGACTTGGAGCCATCGGCCAAGAGTGATATAATGTGATGTTCTAGGTCGTGTTATGGTGGAGAAAAGAGAAGGATTACCGGCTATATGGTCGAAGCACCAAAATCCAAAGCCGAGATCCAGCGAGGTAATGATTGTAGCCAGACAAACCGTAGAGTTACTAGTATGGGAGCTGAGTGAAGATTGACCTTGTTGAGTGTTGTTTGAGCTAAAGATACTCCTTAAATTCAGCATTGGATAAGACATTCGATTATCAGTCTGCTTCTAAGGCATGAGGTTGTAAGTATGTCACATGCCGATCTCTCGGGGAATCCGACATGTGTTGATCTTTCGTGGAATCAAGCGAGAGAATAGCATTTGTCTCTAGTGTGGCCCGTGCGATTACAATAGGAGCAATGTGGGCGATTACAGAACCACGTCCTCCTCAGCCATCGTCCATGACCTCGGCCTCCTCGGTTCGTGGTGTTTGAGAAAAAGGCATGATTCGAAGCAGGAACTAGATCCAATCATAGTTTAGATGGAGGAACCCGTGAGAGACGATCCATGAGGTTTTCTACAGAGGAATACTAGGATTAGTCGATTTGATTAGGACGATTCAAGATCTTTGTGGAGGCCATGCCAGGACAAACACCATGCACATGTTATCCAAACTTGTTTTCCATATTATCACCAATCATGAGTAACTTGACCTTCGTCAATAGTAGTAGGATTTGGTGGATACGTCGGAGATCATTTTACTGTCATTTTGAAGTGTTGCTAATTTGTGTACCACATCATACAAGCGCTGGACATCATTTGAATAAACATTGCGAGCTTTCTTCCAGATGTCGTAGCACGTTTTATAGGTTCGAAAATGAACCAACAACTTCGGATCAATAGATTGCCATAGAAGAGACACCAACTGATAGTCTGCCTTCTTCCATTGATCTTGATCTGCTGTATTAATATCTACAGCCTTTTTGGTCAGGTGATCAACGAGACCTTGCCCCAAGAACCAAATTTCTACAGCAGTTTGCCAGTCCATGTAATTCTTTCCATTAAGCTTCTTGGAGGTTATAGTTGGACTCCCAAAGAAGACAAAGGAAGGATGATTTTTGCTATGTGATGGGCCAGCAGAACTTGGATTGGATGTTGCAGCGGAGGATTCTAATGTGGAATCCATTGATGAGGGTTACTGTTTGGTGAATAAAATGCAGTGGAAGGTACTGCGTGAATATTGGTGACTCGGGTGACTAAGGTGACTTGCCTCAAAGGTGACAGAGAGAGAATGACCACGATTTAAATACTTTGATTCAAAGAAGACTGTTTTAATCAAAGTAAACTCAGAATATCACCTTGAATGGTGACTGAAAAACAGAGGAAGTGCTGATTGAAAATAGAGAGCTGGAACAGTAGAGATGAACAGTAGCCGGAGACAGAGACGGCGGCGTGTGGGTCCCACGCGCGGTGGCTGTTCACCACAGAAGACAGAGAAGATGCCGGCGAGACAGATGGGATCGGCGGTGAGATCGCTGGAGACTGGGAAGATGGCGCGTGGACTTCACGCGCGGACAGATCCAGAATTTTGTGACGGCGCGTGAGATGTTGGACGGCGGCGGAATGCTCGTCGGCAGTGTCTGCGCCTGTGACCGGAGCTATGGGTCCAGTGGTGGCCGGAAAGACAGTTGGGTAGCTCACTCCCCCTTCGGACAGTGTCTGATTGACTATAAATCAGGCCCACGAATTGTGAGGCTCTGATACCAACTTAAAGAACAGAATATAGACAGAATAGAGAGTAGCAAGTGATGTTTTATGTATTGAATTTCTTACAAATGAGTTCTCAGACTCTGAATTTATAGCTTAGATTACAAACATCATCATTCCTAAGATAACATATATAATAAGAATAATGTAAACTATACACTGTGGGTTCCTAAAGCACTTGAGTTCACAGGCTGTGTGTACTTGAGTTCACAGCACTTGAGTCCTATACAGGCTGTTGTGCACTATAACGTATGCAATGAATCTCAACAGGATCCTTTCAATTTCCAATTAGGTGCCATTCGATCCTTTTTTGGAGCCTTCCCTTAAAAGAAGGATTCAATGGCATAGGCAGACCAAATCAGAAAATTCAAAATCAGAAGGACAACAATGAACTTGAGAAGACTAGGAGTACGTTTTACCTTTTTCTTTTTCTATAATGAACTAATGGGAGGAGTTAATCTGAAGGCCAGGGTAGGTGAGATGGAAACTTTTCACATAAACAGTATAATATATAATATGAAGGAGATGTCTATTTGAGTATTGTTCTTTTCATTTTTTTTTTTAATTTGTTGCTCTGTTTCCATTTTGTTCAAAATTATTCTTTGATTGACTTATTATTCCAAATTTGCTGGCAGAGTGACGGTTGATACTCGTTTCCAGCGTGCTTTCATGCAGCTTCTTTCTAATGCACAATTCGAAGAACTATCAGCTAGGGATCTGATATTAACATCTGCGTTGAACACAGACTATCTCCTTACCTTGCCAATATATGTTGATTGGAAGAGAGCATACGAGTCTAATGCCATAATATTTAAGTAATTTCATATATATTATACCTGCATGTTTGTCATCTTAAATTTTAAATTAAGTTTCAGAAATTAATCTTGAATTCTTGATACTCATATATATCATTTTAGCTTTGAAAAGGGATCAGAGCAATATTGCTATGACATGCTAGAAATTTTTGAATGATAGCTTCAATATCAACGCTTCAAACAATTAAGTGAATTTCCTTCCGTGTGATTGATTACTGATTAGTGAAATAAAATACTTACGTTCTTTTTTTTGGTACATAGTTACATTCTTTTTCTCTTCTTTAGGATCTCACACCTTGTATTTGATTTAAGCAATGGTTTATCAATGCGTTTATTTTTACCTGTCACTATAATGGGAATTCTTCTTTTTTGTTTGAAACTTTCCAGTACTGTCTTTTGTGTGTGTGTGTGTGTGTGTGGTTATTTCTGAGTGGATACTACCTTTGTGTCTATTGACCATTTATCTAATTTAACTGGTCAGATAAAGCTTCTGGTTTAGGTAACCTTCCAGATGAAAATACTTTACAGCACTTTAGTTGGAAGTGGGCTTAAGTGATGTGAAATATATAATTTAGCATATTTCTTCTGTTTATCTAAGGGTAACGTATCGTCTTTTTTCTATTGTAGGCGGGGATATGCAACCGAGAAGCAGAAGGGCCTATTAATTGTTGAAAAACTGGATTATTTACAATCTAAGCTTCTAAGAAGAATCTTCTTTGTTATATCAAAACCACTAGGGAAACTTGGCACCTGGATAAGTGAGGTCATTATTTTGTGGTAGTTCCATCATTTAGCTTTTTTGCTATCTGCAAGAATCATGCCATTTTTCAGTCACGAGAAAGAGAAAATTCTTTTTTTCTTTTTTTGTTACATAAAGAAAGAGAAAATTCTTTACACATATTTTCATGCATAAATATATCTTCATATATCATATAGATATTTTGTAAGATGCATCAAATATGGCTTAATGCTTCTACTGTCAGTAATCTTCTATAGATATTCAAATAATTTCCAAACAATAGATTACACAAAGGAAATTCAGAGTCATAATGTAAAAGGTATGACAATTTTCAAGAGTAAGAGAGATATAACTTGGATTATGGAGTTATGGAAGGAAGATCCACTGCTGATATTGTCTTTATATTCATCCACTCAATGGAAAAATTTTAGACACATAATCTTTTATCTCCTTATATGTAGAATATGATCTCAACCTCTATACCTTCTACTGATCATCACTCTTCTCCACAAAGTCCACAACAAGTATTGCAGCAGCACATCAGCATTGGTTAATTGAGCATTAGTTAGATTTAGTTGGCTGCTGATCTGGCATAACAGAATTCTGATTAGTTAGAATAGTTACTTTGCATTGTTATTGTTTCTGTTAACAGTTCTCTAGCTTTCCCGCATTGGCACATGCATATAAATACAGTGTAAGCTTATTTCAGAATTAAGTTAACATTTTCAATCTTCAATTCACTTCCAAGTTTCTTCATATATGATACAGGGGAATTTGAACTAGATTGGATCATTATTTGAATATGCTGACATGTAAGATGTGCATTATCATATGGAGATAACAAGCGAGATCACCTATGTTCAGTCAAGCAGACTAGGCACAGTGGAAATACTTTTACACTTGATATACTCCATTGTAGCGTCCAGTGACTTTCGGTTTGATAAAATGTTAATCTATTGTTATACTGAACAAGTGTGATTATGAAGAGTATGCTGTGAGAACAAATGGTTTTCCTTTTAATTATGTACTTTAATACATGCTTCACATATAACATTTGACTATTTGGATGTTTAAAATTTGTAAAACAAATATTATAGGGAAAATTAGGATTTAGGAAATCCTAAGAAACATATTTCCAATTAGGAAACAAATTAGCCAAATTTCGGAAAGATTGGTCAATCAAGTTAATTTATAATTAACCATCTACCACTCTTTCTGACTTTGATTAATTGTTCTTAAATTGGAAAATATAAGTGCCAGGATTTCCTTAAGTGTAATTCTCTCCAATTATATAGGGTATCAACTTTCTAAGACTCTGTACATATTTTATATTATAGCTTTCTCCATGTGGTACTTTAATTCCCCATATATGATCATGCAAAACATTATGCTTTCCTGATAGAAAATTCTTGCATTTTTCAAGGTTGACTGTCAACCTGTTTTTTATGAGAGCCATAAATAGTTTTCTCTCTCTCTCTCTCTCTCTCTCTCTCTCAACAGAAATCTTTTGATATGGTTTATCTGTAAATTGTGTTTAATCAACTTAGCCTCAAGATTCAATGCATCTTTAAGGGCATGGCTTATGATTACTTCAATATCTCTGGTTTGGCACGGTCAAGCTTAGGGGTACTGCATGATATCCTGATTATGTCTAACTTGTCAAATGTAGAAATCCATAGATTATTTTGACTCATTGATGGTAATGTTCTCAAAATTATTTTTCAAATTTCAGTACCTTAAATATCTGGTATAATAACATGTTTTGTTCTCTTCTGCAGCTTTATGAAAATGCCAGCCAAAAACATGAAGTACAAAGTTGGACAGAAAGATTGAGGCTTTGGCTAAAGGAACTGTCAGTATTTCAGAAATCATTACTTTATAATGAGCATGCTTCAGATGGGCAAATAGGTATAAACCAACTATCAAATGGAGAACTCCCTATTTGGCTGGCGGCTCAGAGGGCAGTAGCCCGATATGAAGGGATTTTGTCACCAGTTCGTCCCCGTGAAAGGCTCTTGAGGAGATTGCTTTCTTGGATTGGACTTATTCCCCCCACACCAGAAACACCTTTTGAGGTTGATAATGATAGTATTGCTCCTGAACCATACTTAAGGTTTGCTCCATCTCTTTTACTGCTTTCAGTTAACTCTGCTAGAAGCTCCCCTTGATCATAAAGGATCAAAATAATCCTTGTTTTCAATAAAATCAGCTTTGAACTGATATTGCTGATTGCAGAAACAGTGATATAGCAAATTCTAAACTATAAGGGCACAATGCAGCGTAGACATGTATATGCCAAAAAATTAAATAAATACCTAAAGTATTATTTATACCACTTTCTTCGTACCAGAAACACTTTTAGGTTTTTGCAAAGAATGCTTGCTCATCCAAACATGTGTAACGAATGTCTAGAAAGTATCTAACAAATCTCAAATGTTCAGATTTCATATATTTTGTTTCTAAAAGTACTATTCAATATTCAGAAGTGTCAGAGTATTGACATGAATGTCTAGTGTTTGTCTGATCCATGTCGGAGACAGACATGGCTCCTCTATTGAAATGTCAGTGCTTTATAGCTCCCAGGTAAACTCAAACGGTATCTTAACATAAATGGCTTCGAGCTTCATTAACATCAAAGGCTGATTGTTCATTGTTTATGCATTAACTCCCACTTTATAATTGGTTATAATTTTTTTTAATGTTTTACTGGGTTCATTGGGGAAAATAATTGTTTTGAACCATATATAATCCTGAAGCCTTGAAATAGATCAGATGCACTTGGAGTGATTAAATATCTGCTAAAAACAGAAATGTGCCTTGATGTCATATTCATGACATGTCAGCTGCTGTGCTTTTTAAATGTTCAGTTTGCTAGTTTTAGGGGTAATTTAGTTGAACTATCATCTTGTGACATGACCAATCAATAGAATTCGCCATCCAGACCTACTTTTTTATCAAGGATATCACTAAGTGATATATGGAGACCTGCAACAAGGAAATACTGCAGAAATGATCCTTGGAAAATGTTGAAAACTTCCATTTCCATACTTTTCTCACAGTCAGCCCTGCAGGTATTCCCTATTATTTAAATTGCTTTTTTAAATTCCTTTAGTTCTGCATAAGTATGTATTCCCCATTATTTAGGAGAGCTATTCTGACTCTACCTTTATGCATTGTTTCAAGATATGCCTTGTGTTTGTGACCTTCTTGTGTACATGCGATTTCTTTCCTTTTGTGGCATTTTGCTCAAAGGGTTGAAGATAGATTATACATCTATTATTACTTATAAATATAATGGTGTCATCATTTTCCTGATGATTGACATGTTTTTTTTTAATCATTTTTTAGACTGATTTTATGTGTATGCATTTATCTTAATTTTCTTCGGTTTGATACTTGTATGTAATTTTGGAGGGATTGAGAAAGAATGGTTCATTGTCGATCAATCTAAGTATTCCATCATTGCAACTTCCTCTTGAATAAATCATATACACTTACAGCACCATTTTGCCCTACTTTTAACATTTCACAAGCTAAAATATTTTTTCTTAATCATCAACTTCACAACAAGTGTTTCAGTTAAAAAAACACGTATTGAGCGTATGTTCCTAGTTGTAATAGTTAATAAAGTTCTTTACTGGCAATGATGTTTTGTTTCTGTTATAATGATATAATTATGCTGGAAAAATTGATCCAAATCTGATATGTTCCCACAATAGGAGCCAGCATTCGAAGAATTAATTTTACTTTATACCAAGGAAGTTGGTGAAACAAATGCTAAAGATAAAGCTGAGGTTCCATCATTGCAGTTAAAGATCTATGAGAGAATTCCTATTCCAGATTTACCGGTAATATTTTTGCCATTAAAGGGACTGTCAGATGATAAGACTCTTCTTAGTGTTGTTCCTGCTGTAATTTTACATTTTTCTATGTAGAATTCTTCAGATGATATTTAATTTATTTGCAGGTAATTTTTCCTCACAAAAAGCTATCATTCCGCATCATTGACACAGTATGAAATCTGCTAAAACGCTCACTACTTGTTTTAGATTTCCAGTATTAAACTCATTTAAAGTTGCATGCTATGTGTGTAGTGGTATTTCTATATACTTATTCTGTATTTATGATAAATCATGATATAATTAGAGCCTTTTCTCCTCCCTTTATTAATAAATTTTCCCAGAACAAACATTAATTAATCAGAGCCTGGCCCAATTTGACCGCCAATAAGTGTCTGGGTAATTCAGTCTTTTTCTAATAAAGAGGAATGGTATATATGCTCAGCACAAATATCATGAGAATGGAAGTTAGTGTTCATTGATGTCTCGTTAGTTGAGACTAGTACACCTGATAGATAGACCTGCCATGCTTTCCTGTAATAAATTTAATAAGAATATAATGATGAGATAATTTTAGTATATTGTAAAGGTATCTTTACCCTTATTTGTTTAGCCTTATGACTGCTAACTGTGAACTTACAGGTGCGCTTGGATGTTGCCACAATTTTGGGACTTCTGGCATACTTCATAAACTACAAATTTGAGAATGTCTTATCATCCCCGTATGTACATCTCAGTTTCTTATGATAATATTATTCCTAAAATATTTTTCAGCATCTCTATAAATGAATTTTAATTATGGGTCAAATTTCATCACAGTTAGGCTCAACTATCTCTGATTCTAGAAAGGCTCTGCTCTTGTTTCCCCCATAAAGTGGATCGCTCCCTGTAATCTTGTATATTTTTTGCTTCATTTCAAGCAATGGTACAAATGAATTATCAAGCATGGCAGTTTACTTCTCTAGGAAATGTGTTGAACTGAGCATAACACGGCAAGAACTATCATTATCCTATATACTGTTATTTTAAAATTGATTGTTCACTTATTGGATCTTTTTTGTGATTTTATTTTGGCACTTAAAATAGTATAGAAGAAAATGTTGTTTATGTATTCATTATCTGGCTTTGGATATTTTGATTTCAAGTTTCCAAATTATGGAGTAAGTTGAGCATGCAGATCTAATAAACATGTCAGCAGTACTAGGCTTGGTTAAATCACTGGATGCAAAGTGAATTGACCTAGGCAATATGCAGGGAGATTACACCCAAAGTATTCTATGATATACCCAACCAGACTATGCTGATATGAGGATTTTTTTCTCTTAAAAAAAATGAATATTTTCTTGATGATCTAGAAGGAAATACCTCATTTCTACCTTCCATCAGTAATGTCTCCTGCTTAGAAGTCACATATTTTGAGAAACTGTTGGAGTGCTTGTTAACAATATTTTACTTTGATTTTTATGTCAGATCAGCAATATTACTTGATGTAGTTCCCATAAGTGCTCTAATAATATATGGAAGTCGTGTGGTTCTAGGCTACAAACAAACATGGGATCGGTATCAGGTAAATTAAAATAATATTTTCTTGCGCTATTGGAGATTATTATGCTAGTGGATTATGAAAATATAGTTCTTTCTTCTGCATTCTGTGTGAAGGCAAATATCTGAATTATGAAGAATGTTCTATTACAGCTATTAGTCAATAAGACACTACATGAAAAAACATTAGCAAGTGGCTTTGGCTCAGTGCATTTTCTTCTAGATGCTTCCGAACAGCAGCAAGTGAGAAACTCCCTCTCTTATGTTTTCGTGCATTTATGTTTTCAACTTATGTGGATAACTTTACTTTGATTTTTTTTTTTTGGGGGGGGGGGGACTGCATAATCGATCATTTGATAAAGTAGTGCTTAATTTTTTGGTTGTCTTCATAAAATTACTCGAAGTACTACCAAGAAAGAACGTTTTTCATCAGAACCCAATTTAGGGCTGGTCAAGCCAACTTATAAGTTTGCTCGCGGTTTGGTTTGTCAACAACTCAATAAGCTGCAAATTTTGACTTGTTTGTTAAATGAGCCTAGTTTGAGCTTTCATATGTTTGGCTATAATAATTTTTTACAAAGAATAATTACAATAATATCTTTAATTTAATATCTATTAGCATCTAATTTTATTTTTGGTCTAATTAAATTATTTTGTAACTAAATATATGTAAAAAAGATCAATTTTATTGAGTTACAAATTCGAGTCTAACTCATTGCGGCTAAGAGACTCAGTTAATACAATGCTCGATATTGACTCATTGAGCTTGAGTAACTCGTGAGCTTAAAGTGAGTCAAGATTGAGTCATGAAAATGAGCTTGATTTCTTATTGCATCGAGCCTGAGCCAGACCTGCATTGCCACCTAGTTTCTGATTCCACCCAATTTCCCCCGCAAGACGCGAAATCAACCAAACATGGCACTGTCAAGGTCAGGATCCTCTGCATTGCTAGGTCTCTCACCCACCTCGAAGCCTGCCTCTGCCGCAAGTCTGGAAACCCCAGCACCCACGTCAACCCCTAGAAGGAGCAAACTTCTCCTAACTTAGGAAATAAGTGTAAAGGGTTTTCTTTTATTTAATGTTTTTTTAAATTATTATTATTATTTGGTACATTAAATTATTATTATTTACTTTGTAAAGAATTATTAAAAGAAATTAACATGAAGTGTTAGGATTGAGGACAGATGGAGGGTGAGGATTATGCCTCATCATTCCTCCGTTAGCAACTTCACGGACGGTGGATGAAAGGGTCTATTGTGTTTAATTGATTTAGTTTAAGGATTAGATTGAAATATTTTATAGTTCATGGTGGTTGTTTGTAGGTAGGTCAAAGTTCAAAGGGTTTGGATACATTTTTCCCAAAAATATTAGATTAAAACTTTTGCACGGATAAATCTGCAAACCCTCTGTACTAAACTCTAAAACTCACCACCTAATAAACCCTCTGTGTCTAGGCTATCTCTTTCATGTCACTACTCTAATACACAAAGGACTTATTTATATTAGAGGCCCTTATTGGGCTTACATAACAACTTTATCACCCTATTCTTCATTTGAATGAAGAATGATTTTGCTTGACGATTTTAAGGTATAATCTATTTCTGAACAATTGAATCATATAAATGTTTCTTGCATGTTGCATCCATTGACCTTGAAAAAGACTTAATTGAAAGTAAGTTTGGAATCATGTAATTGAACTAGGGTTAGATGGTGAATTTGCTAAATGGAAAATCAGATCATGATATACTTCATTAGTTGAAGTGATTTAATTTTAGTAAAATATCAAAATTATGAACTGGTTTCATGTGGTTTATGTTATGAAATCAAGTGTCTGAATAGAAGTCCCAGTCAAAGAAGTAGACCTGATAAGATTATGCACAATATTTTTCTTGTAAAATGGGGGACTGATCTGGAAAAATAGTGTAACTTCTTTCCAACCTCATTTTTAATATGTATTCTGACCTTTATTAACTTCTATTCCGTATTCTTTACATATGCAGTACAAGGAAGCTATTTTGGCCTATGCCGTCTTGCTCAAAGCAGAGAAGGGTCAGGTTTGTTCCTCCTAATTAAGTTATGCTTACTTTGAGTTCTGCTAATGGATTTCCATGTAGTTGTTAGGATACTTGGTTGCAAATCCATCATTTGCTAATTCATGATCATTTGTTGCTTGGTGAAGACAAAAGCATATAGGTACTGTGAAATACAAATGGAGGAAGTTTTGTGCAATTTATTATTATAATAATTAATCATGCATCAACAGCTTAGTCCTTATACTATTTTTGTTGATAGATGATGATATGAACCTTAGGAGAATCACACCCCAAAAGCTAGTTATTAAAGTGGGAGAGCCCAAGGCCATATAAACCCCACATTTGAATCCCATACTTTCATTGTGAGACTCAAATCTCATACCTTGCAATTGAATCATAGCATTCCACCACGCTCCGCAACCCTGGCGCCCACGCGGGCTGGCTGTGCACTAGTCCTGGGCGAACACTGCAATGCCGGCGTCATCACTCACACTGCTTGTTTGCAGCTAAGAGACATGATGGATAACTTTGATACCAATTGATACGAACTTTGGGAGAACCACACCCCAAAAGCTAGCTATTAAGGTGGAAGAGCCCAATGCAAATAAACCCCACATCTGAATTTCATACTTCCAATGTGGGACTTAAGTCTCATACCTTGCAATTGAATCCTAACAGATGATCTTTTTATCTGGGTTCATGTCACTTAATTTCAACAGTAAGTATAGGGCATAACATACACGACCTTCTTGTACAGAATGGTGAGAAATGAGCTTTTCATGCTAAAGCTCATTGTGAGGATGTCTCATAGGTGTTTTGAGATGTTGGACAAGTCTTGAAAACCAGTTTGGAAGTTGCAGCAGGGTCACGCCACAACGCAACTTAGTGCATGCCGCGGCATGGAGCCACGCCTCGGCATGGAATCTTCAACTAAGTTTGCTCTCAAAGTCCCGAAGGTTGGGCGCCGCGGCGCGGAGTTCTGCTATATAATTCTGTTTTCTGGTTTAATAAAATAGTAGGTTAAACTTTCAAAGAGAGGCAGAGAACGAGATAAACTTGTGAGAGACATCAAAATAAGGTTATCTTGAGAGGAAAAACCATTGAGAGGGTGAGATTGCTAAGGTAGGAAGAGTTCAAGAGAGTGGAGAGATTGTAAAGCTTGATAGGAGGTTATTCCTATTGGTAAGCTTGATCCAAAACACTTGTAATCTTGTTCTAATCTTAGTGGATGATCTCTAATGCTGGATGTAGGCTATATTGGCTGAACCAGGGTAAATCTTGTGTGTTGTTTCTCTTTACTCCTCTTTAATCTTCCTTATTTTTGTTATTTTGCATTCATGAGATTGGTTTCTATATAACCTTTTTATTTCCGCATATGTGTACTTGTTGTGATTGCTTGGTGTTTACTAAGTGGTATGATTACAACACTCATAAACCATATAAGAAAATTACAAATGCCAAATCTTAGCAAATTACCTATATGACCAAAACATTTCTTGACTGCAGGTCACTTCTCGACAAAGTGTTGGAGAGAAATGTGAGCGATTCATGTATGAAGTGTTCAAAGTAAAGGTGATACATGAGGGGGGTCTCCCCTCTGAAGTTAATACACGAGTTTGTTACATGATAATGCTGACTATAAGCATTGCATTCTTTGACAATTTGAAATTTGCAGGTTGAAATGCCAATTGACAAGGCTCTCAATACATTATTAAGGCTGAGCCTAGCGACTGAAACTTGTACTGATGGAAAGCATGGATTGTTGGCTATACCCTGTCCTAAGGCTTATGAGGCCCTTAAAGAACGATGGAATAGTTTGCTTAGTTAAAATGTACAATAAGTTTTGACTCTATGTTAGCCTGCATTCATTTTCCTTACACCAGGTCTTAGGCCTCCTTTCTAATCAAAAGAAATGTTCAATGTGCACCTTCCACTGTGTAAACGACCGTTACCCAATAAAGGCTATATAGTATATAATCCCTTCATGGCATCCAGTAATAGTTATGTTGATAGATGAGACTATAGGCATTATTCATGCAACACTAATTTTATAAAACAAAGTATCCATCTTTTCTCATCGATTCCATAAATGAGTACGGAACTGTTATTGCAGCGGCCTAAAAAATGATCTTTTTACCTCTATGCAAAAGAGAATCAAAGCACAAAATAAATCATTAAATTTGAGTGGAAATTTATATATGAAACATCAAATAATTAGCCATAGACTTGCAGTAATTTTTTTATAGCAAAATTGAATGAATCACATGTAGGGAATATTGGAATATTAAATCGTGGAACATGTATTTGATACACCAACATAACATTTATACTTGCGCTATGTTTGGAAAAGGGAAATGAGTGGAAAAGGAGAGGAAGGGAAGGGATGGGATGGATGGATGTAGATATCTTTCCCCTTGTTTGGATGTTTAAGTAAAAAAAAATGAGGGAGACTCATTTCCCCCTCCTTATTCCCCAATTTGAGGGGGAATATTTTTGGAGCTTTGAGAGGGAAGGAGGGGAAACACTTCCCCCTCTTTTCCTTTCCTTTCCCCTCATTAAAAGTTATCCAAATAATGATAGGGGTTATTTTCCCCTTCCCTTTCCCTCCCTTCCCCCTTCTTACCTGCATCCAAACAATGCATTAATGGCCTTCTTCAATAAGGAGAATTCCTTATGTTGGGGAAATTTATTGAACATCATAGTGACTATTCCTCAATGCTAATATTTAATATACTGATTCTCAATTTAAAAAATTGGATGATAATGATCTTATCATCTTTGAAGTATGAAGAAAAGTAATTAAGGAGGCTATTAACAGGGGACGACGATATTGTATGTCATGCTTCTCCAACTGTTACTATCATTGAGAAAAGTCCATGTTCTGCGTCCCACTCCCAGCCCTGCGAAGTTCTAGCACTAGGTTGGAGTGAAGCTAGTAGAAGTTTGACTATGAGGGGGAACAGTCTAAAAGATGGCAGAGTCTGCCTTTACAAATTTGAAGCTCAATCCCACTATTTCAATTGCCTGACTGATAAAAGGACCAAGCGTCCAAATGGGAGTATAGATAGTTTGCATGTATGCTTAGAGAAAGGATTTGGTCCTTCATTATTACCAAGAACCAGCACAGGTGCTGATTTAAAATTCGTAGTCTATGTCAAGTAGATAGGCTTCACATAAAAATCATTTATGACCCACATGTTTTAAGGTAGAAATGCACAAAGCAGTACAAATACACAAAACAACATCCCTGTTATCATTTAGAAGGCAATCCAAATCTGAGAAGCTATGCTTGGGTTTTGAGGGGGGCTAGTAGGGCATTTAGATTCTGGCGAGTCTCCTATTGTCATATTTTGGTTTCGTTTGGTTTAAAGGATTATTGTTGCTTTCTGGGCATGCTAGTGGTCCATTCATGGTTAACCTAGTTTAATCTAGTAGTTATTAGTAATAAAATTTCTTTGGAAAAAAATTACTCTATATATGTAGAGACACACACAAAAGGAAGAGCTCGAAACTTGAAAGAATAATGATTTGGTACATAACTTGGTCAACAACATAAGCAAGATGAAAGCCAGTGTGACTCCATAAACTTAGAACAAGCCTAAGGTGTGTTTTCTGTCCATCTTCCCAGGACAATAAAGTATAACATAAACATGAAATACAAATCACTTCCACAACTTCCGCAATGACATGTTTTTCTCAGTTTCCTTTTTCATCACCTTGGCCACAGCCATCTCAAAATCCTCCTGCGTCACATGTACCCTCCTCTCCCTCAAAGCAAACATTCCAGCTTCCGTGCACACTGCCTGCAAAAAGACACAAGAAAATTCATTATCAGTCTCTGATTAGGACATACTTAAAATAAATGCATTAATTTGACAGGACAACATCAGCATTATTTAAGACTGCAACGCATTAGTATGAATTCTTGAAATTGATCACTGTTCACTATAACCATAATGACTTATTTCAGACTACATTCTGGCTTAATTATTCTACGTTATTTTACTCATCAATTCTACCTGCATTGTTGGATTTGCTGATATCATAATGGATTATCTTATCAAGCTTTAATAAAATCTCATCACTATTTCGTGCAAGTTTGTGCACCTCTTGTGTCATGCATGTCAAAACATCCCAACCAGCCCTCTATCATCTTATTTTCATATAAAACTAACCTAACTGCAACATAAGAGTTTTATTCTTGCCACTATCTTTCCTTGTGTTACTACGTCTACCTGAGCACCATCTCTGTTATACTAATTTTGTAGTGCGTCTGTCTTAGTAGCTTAAGATTCTGCATTGTACACTCTGATAAGACATATAACACTTGTGGAATGCACCACTAGACTCAATATTATCTTTGATAAGAAAAAATTCCTAGAGCAAACTCCATTTGATCAAGCCATTCCTAGTATTCGATGGTATGTAAGCTCAACCACAGTTCCTACTGCTTTCTTTTTCATTTTTGCCTTCATCCCTAGTGCTCTCTAGGAAATTACATTTTATTCAGTCTCAACTCTCAAACCAACTTATATAAATCCCCCAGATTCTGAGCTAAAATTTTATATTTCTAACTACAAAACCACTTAAATTGCCTCACTAATTGATAATATCTTGTGCAAAATACAGCATGTTAGTGTTAGTTACTACTTTCCAATCATTACATAGTAAAATTTCTCTCAAGAGCCTTTTCCACCCAAAAATATGATGCGTGCATGCTCGTGCTTGGCACGGAATAAAGGAGATAGATTATATACATGACAATGAAGGCACTCATTATTTCAATAAGTTCAACCATAGAGTAATAATTTATAAAACCAAAGGAGTTCAGCAATTCCGCTACAACCTGCTTACACTAGGACAATTTTAAGAGGATTGGAGAGCATCTACAAAACCAAGCATGCAATGCAAATAAAGTGAAAAATACCTTGAGCTCAGCACCGGATGCTCCATTCATCTTCTCAGCAATCTTCTTCAAATCAATGCCACGCATTAAATTCATTCTTCTTGAATGGATTTTCAAAATATCCAGCCGAGACTGTTTAGAATTGAAAACACAGACATTTTCAGGAATTATTCTGCTATGAATGCAGAAGGTACATCTTCTTTCCCAGTACTATCAAAAGGGTATCACGAAGACATTGATACATACCTCTTGATTAGGGTTTGGAAATTCAATCTTCCTGTCAATTCGTCCAGGTCTAAGGAGGGCTTGATCCAAGATATCAATCCGATTTGTGGCCATCAAAACCTATGAATTGCAGGTTTCTCTTCAGAACTTCTTCAGAATATTGGGAACTTATAACTTAAATTGAGTTGGATAGAATGAAAAATGTGCAATCTGTTACAGATTCTATTTATGCAGTATAGACACCATGCTAGCTTTGAAATTCCCCTTAATACATGATATTTGTGCTAAACACCTTGTTTTTCTTGAATAATTTCCTAATAAAACTTCCCCTTCAACCTTAGATTGTGATTTTGTGTGAATTTACTAAGCCTTCCTTTAGCTTTTAAGTTTTATCAGAAAGAGTCAATTTCACCCCACATTTTGATTCATTCCCATCATGTTTTCTTAGCACCTGAGTTTATCTTATTACTGATTATTTCAGTTGCTCCTTTTATTGTTTTAAACCCAAGTTAAGTTCAAGAACTTTGGAGGGACAAGTACCACTGTGGGACTAAGGAAGATTGGCCTAATTCTGGAGTTCTAGTGCCTAGGCGCCCAATCCCAATGCCTAGGCGCCTAGATTAGCTAAAATTGGTGGTTTTCTCTGCCACCCCAGCACCTAGGCACCCAATACCAGCGCCCAGACACCCCAGTTAGCGGTTTCCAAGTTTTGCGCCCAATCCCAATGCCTGGGCCCTGGCGTCGCATCCTAACTCTATTTCGACACTATAAATAGGAAAAATTAGGGTTTTTAAGAGAACTTTTGGCTGAGAAATAGATTTTGAAGAAGATTGAAAACAAGAAACAAGGAAGAACCGCAAGGAAGCGAGGGGGATTGAAGAATTTTCTATTCCCACTTGATTCATTGATGGAGTTTGCCCTTACTTCTATTTTTATTTTCCTTTCTGTCATGAGTTTCTAAACTCCTTATTGTTAGGGTGAAGATGTAGCTTGAATTGAAAACTTATTTGGATTCTTTTATGCTTAATCTAAGTTTTTTTTCTTGGATTTGAAGTGTTTATTATTGTGCTTAATGCTTTTATGGATTGACCACTCATAAATTAAATTGATGTTCATGCATAGGATTGGGAAATTCATGTATGATTGTGTTTCTTGTGATAAACTCCTTAATTGACAAATTCTAGGGATAGAAGATGTTGGTTATGTGATTTTATTTGGGAATCATCTATTCTTTCATGCCTTCTTCAATTTAGGGTCAAATTAAGGAATTAATTGATTTTAAATAACTGAAGAGAATCAGTACAAAAGGAATTGGGTATTGATTAATAATAGGATTTCCGCCATCAATCCATGAATTGGGCTTAGTTAAGTTAGAATTCAGACACTAGTTGAAAAATTCAAGTGAAATCCGATCCCTAACATTTCCATTATTGATTTTACAACCCTATTTCTCGTGCTCACTATTTCTCCGTCTTTTACTCTTGAACTTATTATTTGTTAATTGCAAAGTGTTAGTTTCTTTTAGATTTCATTATAAAGGAACTCTTCAATCTAAATTGACCGTTCTAATAATGTCTACATTAGTGAATTGGTGTTTGATAGCATAATCTCTGAGGGAATGATACTCACTCCTCACTTTATTACTTTTGCGATTTGGTACACTTGTCAATAAAGCAACAATACACACTATAGAACCATTATGAAGCAACAAGTATTACCTTGATCTTATTTGAAGCTTCAAATCCATCCAACTGGTTGAGAAGCTCCAACATAGTGCGCTGCACCTCACTATCACCATTGCCACTTCCAGATTCCATCCGAGCAGATCCAATACTGTCAATTTCGTCCATGAAGATAATTGATGGAGCATGCTCCCTGTGAAAAATAGTGTTTCATCATAAGAAATATAATAATGGTTAAGCAAGAATTCAGACAGCATATTCCATTCTTTTAGACTATCTGACTACAAAAAATTAAATCACATAATGCATCAAGAATCCTAACATTCATTTTCTAGGGGAAGAAAAATGTTCCCTTAACTCCTTTTTTTTATTATTAAAGTTCCCTTTACTCTTATTAAGTGCCACTATGTGGAAAACAGGCTTAATATTCACACCACATTCCAATCATACATTGTATACATCTAAATCCAAGTTTGACAACAAAAATCTAGTAACTACAGAATGGACTTGGCCTAAATTGAGTTATGTATGCCCTCTCTTAGAAATATTTTCTACCTACAAAGTCATGGAGCCAAGAAGACATCTTTTTTGGGTCATTATCTTTTGGGGTAGGGCAACAGATGAATGAGTTTATGAAGCTAAGAAAAAGAAGATAAACCTGGCCATAACAAAAAGTTCTCTGACCATTCTAGAACCTTCTCCAATGTATTTCTGAACTAATTCAGAGCCAGACACCCTGATGAATGTACAATCAGTATGATGCGCCACTGCCCTAGCCAACAATGTTTTTCCTGTACCAGGTGGCCCATAGAGCAGGACACCCTGTGATATGTGAAAGAGAGAGTCAGCAAACAAGAGTGCAGGCAAGCATGAGAGAGGAATCTTGTTGCTGATGGAAGGACAGAAAAATGGGCAATAACTACAGAAAGAGATACTACCTTTGGCTGAGCTATTCCAAGACTTTCAAACAGTTCAGGATGTTTAATTGGTAGCTCAATGACCTGTATATATGATCACATACATGAGGCCAAGCAACAATCATGATGGTTTCATACTATATAATGGTAAGATTGAAAGAATGTCAGGGAATATACCTCTTTTATTTCCTTGATTTGTTGGTCTAAACCACCAATCATGTCGTATGTTGAATTGGGAACCTTTTCAACTTTCATGAGGTTGACCAATGGATCAACTTTGCTTGGTAGAATTAAATGAAGAACATAGCTGTCATTGCGGAGGGCAACTCTAGTTGATGGAGTAATCTTTGTAATGTCAATATTTTTATCAACATCAACGACATATTTTCCCTCTGGATGTACCTGAAGAAAAGGAAAGGAAAAAATCAGTACTTCTGCTAGGTTCTATTTCTGATGAAATCATTACTTTGTATAAAAACATTGCATAAATCATCCATCAGTCCAAATTCCAAAATACACAAACAATGAGTAACAGATGGAAAGAAAAGGAACATGTCATTGTGAAGCAAGTGAAGTGATAAAAGCAAGTAGCAAGTAGCAACAGGAAGAGAAGAAAGCTTCAATTGGCGATCCCTAATCAAATAAATTGGAATGCAGCATGAGCTGACCTTGACTAAAACTTTGTTCTTGCCCATAACTTTGACAACTTCACCAACATAGGATCCAGGCTCCTGAAGAAGCTGCAGTTCTTCGCGGAGCATCCTCACTGTCCAAATTGGGATAGTTAAGAATGGCATCGATGAAGCCAGTTCAAATGAAAATGAAAATGAAAAATAGGGTTATGGTTAGGATTAGGATTAGAGGGAAAAGAAGAGGGACCGTACCCCTTGAATTAAGGTCGTTTCGCTGAGCCTCAAGACGGTTGAGGTTATGGGTCTTGTGGCGGAGGAGGAGCTGATGTTCGTGGATGTGGAGAAAATAGTACTGCCGAAGACCCTCCCCCTGCTTTGTGGCCTTGGCCGAGCAAGTCTCCTCCGCCTCCCCATGCTTTAATTCTCCCACTCCCACTCCCACTGTAGCCATTCAAAGCAAATTCAATTCAATGATTGTATAATTTGCAATTGCAAGATCTCCTTCTTATACTTTCTTCCCTTCCTTCCTTCCTTCTATCACAACATTCAAGATACGTGTATATATATATATATTATATATTATATGCCTTGCTTGCGGTTTGCGCCTTTGCGGAGCGCAACAATCGACAAGCAAAGAGAATTCAGTTCACATCGTATTTGGGCCGCCTCCATTTGTTGTTTTGGGCCCTCCTTTCATTTTCAAATAACATGAAAGTAAGTAAATTCACGCCCGGCCCATACATGCATCAACAACATTTAGCTCCGAATCAAACACACTATGCTACTTCTTCAACAACTTCACCCCGCCTAATCTAATCTAATACACTGAAATCAATAAGACAACTATGTTACGAGATTGAATGTTTGGACTGGTGTTATCATAATTCAACTAAAACGTGGTACATCCTACATAAATCTAACTTCTGCATGTGTTTTCAACATATATTTGTAAACTTCGTATAAAAAAACTAGACATGCATAACCTGTTTTGGCCGAGTCATTAGTCATGGAAAATGTCTCTAGAAAAGTTTAAGTAAGGGTGCTATACAATAAAATTTTAAAAGAGGAGGTAAATTTATCTTTTATAGAGGCACTTATTTAAAGAACTATATATACTACACATGGGGAATTTTTTGGCTTTGGGGTGATATTATGAAGAAAAATTTATATAAACAATATTTAATTAAGGTAAAAATAATAATAATAATAATAATAATAATAATAAATATGCAAAGTATTTATAAAAAATGTTTTGATATAACACTTATAAATTTAAAGATAAAATTATCTATTTTCTAATGGTATAAAAATAAATATGAGTTTATATATATATATAGAAAAATATTAAATCTAAAAGAAATCAACATAATAATCTTATTAATTATTTAAAAAATGAGTTTTTTTTAGAAAAAATATAAACATTTAATATTTTTTTAATATTAAAATTTATTTATAACCTTTTTTCTACATTTAGGTAATTGAAAAAGTTATTAAACAAATTTTATAAGGGTAAAACTTGAAGTATAACATTTTCTCAATTTACACACTTTAAGTTTATTTTAATCACTTCACCTCTTAAGGTTTGGTTTTAAGTGAAAACATTATTTTTTTTTGTTAAGTCAAATAAAAGTTAATCTTCAAACACTTAAAATCAAACATCATGTTGTTATATTTGAATACAGGTCAACATTTTTATTGTTGATGACTTTAGATGAAACGACTAAATTATTAAAAGTTTGAAATTTAAGAGATTAAATTAGTAAAATTAATTTATAAGGAACTAAATTAGTAATAGATGTATTTTTTAGGTACTAAAAATGAATTTTACTTTAAAGTTTTGCTTGAACATCCGTGGCCACGTGGCAATTGCTAATTGGGATATATAGAAGACATGGAAGATGGATGGCATGCATACTCCACTTTGACATACGTGTATCCGCAGTGGATCATAGCTTCCATCACGTTCGCATGTATCATTGTATTCTTGTCGGAGTGGTTTGCTACAAAATTGACCATCGATGTTTAACGTCCTCCTTCCACCACTATCGTTTCTCTCTCATTCTCTCCTTACTATCTCTGTTGCATAATTCGATCGAAACCCAATCCTAGGGTTTTGGTCGTTTCATTCAGATCTCTTCTCTTCTCTTCTCTTCTCTAGTTCGATCTGATCTCTGCCTGAAAATGCCAGCGGTTTACGGAGCTCGCTTGACCACCTTCGAAGACTCCGAGAAGGAGAGTGAATACGGTTACGTTCGTAAGGTATGCTCAACATCCCTCGATCTGCTTCTTCGTTTTCCTTTTAATTGCTCCCTTCCAAAACCATTCCACTCATTCCATTATATTTGCTTTCTTTTTTTTATTCTAGTTTCAAGTTTAAGATATTAAATTTCGATAATTGAATCGAATCACGCGGTTTGGTTGTTCATTTACAGTTTCTTGACCTTTTAAGGTCGATCGTTGCTCTGTTTTGTGAATTTGAGTCATTTCGTGGTTTGGAATTTTCAATTTGAGCTCTTGAGTCTATTAATTATGTCACTTAATGAGTGGTTTAGTTTAACTGCATCCGGATTTATGTTGAATTTGTGGTTTACTAGCCTTTTTCAGCGTCTTGATCTTGTATTATTGTTCTTTTTTTAGTGTCTGGTTCATTATTTGCTGTCTTGTATGACAAGGGTTACACTATTTGGGTGTTTGTATTCTGTTATTATAATACCTTGATGCAAGTTTACTTTTGTTTCATTGAGGATCTGATAATTTTTCAAGTTGTTCTGGCAGCAATATCCCATTTGTCAATCCTGCCTCATTCTCCTTAATTAAATTATGTGGCCAGTGACTTGAATACTAGGGCTATGCATGCTAAAATTATATCATCATGCTTTTGCCAACTAAAACAGGTTTCAGGACCAGTCGTGGTTGCTGATGGCATGGCTGGAGCTGCTATGTATGAACTAGTACGTGTCGGTCGTGATAACCTCATTGGTGAAATTATTCGTTTGGAAGGGGATTCTGCTACTATCCAAGGTCTTACACTTTTAAATTCCCTCATACCCTCTATAATATGACTGCATTGAGGATATGAGATTTGTCCTTTTATTTTCTATCTTATTTCATATCCTTTTGTTATTTTTTAACAAGAAACTTTTTGTTCATCTGCAATTTCAGTTTATGAGGAAACGGCTGGTTTAATGGTTAATGATCCCGTCTTAAGGACACACAAGGTTAGATTCTATATCCTTTTTTCTTATTGTTTAAATTTTTGCTGCCTGCTTCAGCTGATAAGCAGTATATTTTATAACAGCCTTTGTCCGTGGAGTTGGGGCCTGGAATATTGGGGAATATTTTTGATGGCATTCAGGTTTGCCTTTGCTCCTGATGGAACATTTGATTATTTCTTTAATTGATTACTAATTCAGTTAATTAAGTAATCCTATTTTTTTCATGTTCCTTCCAACTTTAACATTTCTGATCAAGACAGAGGCCTTTGAAAACTATTGCTAAAATATCCGGTGATGTCTATATTCCTCGCGGTGTATCTGTTCCTGCACTTGACAAAGATACACTATGGGAGTTTCAGCCTAAAAAAATTGGTAACAAGAGAAAATATTGTTACTGTTGTTGTTAGATGCTATACTGAAAATGATTGTTGATTGTGGTCCTTTTTTTGCCTTGATATTTTATTTCATCTGCTGGTGACAGGTGAAGGAGACCTATTGACTGGTGGAGATCTATATGCTGTATGTTTTCTTTAGCGAACTAGATTATCTAGTAAATTATTCCTATTTCTGTTTATTGAATTTTTTTCTAAAGCTTTGTGTGCTTTATTTTCCATTGCAGACTGTTTTTGAGAACAGTTTAATGCAACACCATATTGCACTTCCTCCTGATGCCATGGGAAAGATTACTTATATTGCACCACCTGGTCAATATTCCTTGAAGGTTTTTCTTTTGAACTTATTTGCTATTTTATCTTCAGCTCACTTTCTGTTGAAAGATCATTGTTAAGTTGTTTTAGAAGTGCTATTTGTGGCCTCTCTTTGCTTCATAATTTTGTGACGACGGCAGGATTGCCAAACTTGTATATTTGTTTATACATCTGCATTTTTTATTTATTCAGTTGCTTCCCTATATTTGCTGCAGTATATGATTCTAGTCTTTCTATATATTTTCAGGATACTGTATTGGAGCTTGAGTTCCAAGGTGTCAAAAAAAAGTTCACCATGCTTCAGGTTTCTTGCTTTTTTCTCCCGTGTAGTTGCTTTATTAAAGTATTGTTTTTCCATATGTTTATCCTACATTACAACTTAGCTTGCATGTATTGAAAAGGGGAAAGAATTTTTTTCATACTTTATTAACAACAGAGATTACAAATATATAGGCTGAGATGTGGAAGATTACGTCCACATAAATCTCACCTACTAGAAAACAGAAACAATCCTAATCCTTATCCGAGTAAACTACCCTGGATGTTTATTCTAAAACATAAAGAAACAAATCTTATTCTAGCTTTATCTTAACAAACTTCTTAACTTCTGTCACTCCCCCTCAAGTTCATGCATAGATATTCATCATGCCCAACTTGCTTATTAAAAATTCAAAATGTGATCTTGGGATCCCTTTGGTTAGAATATCAGCAGTCTGTTGTGTTGTCGGAACAAAAGGCATGCATAATACACCTCATTCTAACTTGTCCTTTATGAAATGTTGATCAATCCTCCATGTTTTGTCCTGTCATGTTGTACTGGATTATGTGCAATGCTGATTGCAGCTTTATTATCACAGTTCAATTTCATTGGCCCTTCAACTGGTCTTCTTAGTTCCTCTAGGGCTCGCTCTAACCAAAGAACTTCACATATTCCATGTGCCATAGCTCTGAATTCAGCTTACAACGTTCTGTTTTCTTGCTTCTCCAAGTGACCAGATTTCCCCAAATGTAGGTGCAGTACCCTGAGGTTGATTTTCTATCAATGGCAGACCCTGCACAGTCAGCACCTGTATAGACTTCAACTCCCCACTGCATGTTTTTCTTGAAAAATATCCCTTTTCCAGGAGTTCTCTAAGTACCTCAAAACTCTGTAGACAACCTCAAGGTGTTCTTCATAGGGAGAATGCATGAACTGACTTATTACACTAACAGAGAAGGCTATGTCTGGTATAGTGTGTGATAAGTAGATGAGCTTCCCCACTAGTTTCTGGTAACTTGTAGTATTCACCAAAACCAATTTTTTTCCATCCCCAAGCTCCTGATTTGGTTCCATTGGTGTATCAGCTGGTCTACAACCACTCATCCCAGTTTCTGCCATGAGATCAAGAATATACTTTCTCTGTGAGACCACAATGCCTTTCTTTGTCCAAGCAATCTCCATGCCTAGATTCTAGAAAGTATCTTAGTGATCCTAAGTCTTTAATTTCAAATTCTGATGCCAGCATTTCATTGTAGTATGTAGTCAAGTCACAGTCCCCTTGCTTGTTGTTCCTTAGTTGAGTCTTCAGTGAAAATATTTGTGAAGAATTCCCTAGATTATAGTAGGTATTGTTATGCCATCCCACACCTCCTTTGCTGTTGGCAGAAACAAAAATGGTTTCCCTATTGAGGTCTCCATTGAGTTCACGAGCCATGCAATCACCAGAGTTTTCTGATCTCCATGTCGCATAGGTAGGGTCATCCTTTCCTGATTGTTTAACTTCCCCAGTTAGATGTCCTAATTACCCCTTTCCATCAACGACAAGTTTTACAATCTGCCTACTCTAGGTAGTTCTTACCATTTAATTTGTGACCAGTCAGCTAATGACTGTTGGTTGCAGTAGAGTAAGAAATGCGAGCCACGGTTGCCATGGTGGTAGGACTCCGATCAACCCCGGGAGTGTTATCGACTATTTCTCCTGAGGTTGCTGTGCCTCGGTTGGCTCTTGTCATTACCGTTTTCACCATAGCTTTGGTAGGTCGCGGAGCTCTGATACCAGATAGAAAAGGGGAAAGAATATTTTTCATACTTTATGAACAACAGAAATTACAAATATATAGGTAGAGATGTGGAAGATTACTCCCACATAAATCTCACCTACTAGAAAACAGAAACAATCCTAATCCTTATCCTTATCCGAGTAAACTACTCGGATGTTTATTCTAAAACATAAAGAATCAAATCTTATACTAGCTTTATCATAACAAGCTTCCTAACTTCCGTCAGCATGTACTTTACCCGCTTGTAGACTTGGCCGGTACGTACACCAAGGCCCGTTGCATCAAAACTTGCAGCTGATACTCCTCTTCTTACTGGTCAGGTAAACTTAATTGTTATTGGTCATTTGGTCGTCTTATCTAGGAACAAATTTTGATAGCTGTCATGGCTGACGACTTGTGTTTTGTATAGCGTGTGCTTGATGCTCTTTTCCCCTCAGTTCTTGGTGGGACTTGTGCCATACCTGGAGCTTTTGGTTGTGGTAAAACAGTCATTAGTCAGGCTCTTTCTAAGGTGAACCTCACACAGCCCATCAAGGCATAATGATTTTGTAATTATTAATTGTTTTCCCTAATTCTTCAAGCTTTTTAATTTGTCCTTTTTTCTTTTTGGCAGTATTCAAACTCTGATACTGTTGTTTACGTTGGTTGTGGCGAACGTGGAAATGAAATGGCAGAGGTATTTTTCCTATATAGTTACCTCTATTAAATATTTGTATTTGTTATTTTGCAGACTGCTGTTGTTCAATCCAATTTAATGATTGTTCAGGTTCTGATGGACTTTCCACAACTTACAATGACATTGCCTGATGGTCGTGAAGAATCTGTGATGAAGCGTACAACACTAGTGGCTAACACTTCAAACATGCCCGTGGCTGCTCGTGAAGCTTCAATTTATACAGGTGCCTCTTAAATTCTAGAACATATTTTTTGTTGAGATAAACTCTGTGCTAATCATTTCCTATTATTTATAATTATATTTGGCATGTAAAATTCGTTAGTATTGCAATCAGTAGTGTTTTTTGGCACCTGTCCTTGCTGTGAAGTAAACTTCATGGTTGATATGTGCTTACAGTGTCAAAAGTGGGGAAGATCTTTATTCTGCACATTGATGTGCTACTCTATCTATATTGCTATATGTTTCACCTGAACTGAAACCTTATTATATTTGAACTTATAATTAATAAAAAGTGTTTACTGATTACATAATTTTGGGGCTAAGCCATATACATACTTTTTAATGGCTAGTCTGTATATTTTGGTTGAAAACTTTATGAGGATTATTTTGGTTGAAACTTTGCTTTGCATAATCTCTTTTCTTTGATTTTTCAAACATAATTTAAAATGCCATTGTGTATTGATGTGTACTTACATGAGTCATGACTATATGTACAGCCCATTGGGTGGTAACTCAGTTGGAGAAGTACTGAAAATTCTCAATTTTAGAATGCTACCTGAGAATTGATGTGTTGTTCGTCTTGGTAAAGATGTTTTTTCAAATTAGTTTAACGGTTTAACCCATGTGGGTGATGCTGTTATTTGGATGAGAAAGAATCTACTACGGGAGGCATCTTTTGACTGTATTTTGTTTTGGAATCTCAGGAATCACTTTAGCTGAGTATTTCAGAGACATGGGTTACAATGTCAGTATGATGGCAGATTCAACATCTAGATGGGCAGAAGCATTGCGTGAAATCTCTGGACGGTTGGTGAGCATTAGATTAAGTTATGCAATGACAGTTGTTCACCTAATTAAAAATAGTTTTTTACTTTTTCCTCGTGCTTAAAATACATGTATGTTTATTTTTCTTAACTGATGATGTTGGATTGTCTTTCTTGATTAATGTAAAATAGACAATTTATATATATCATTAGGCATGAAACATACAGGAAAACATTTGACATCGATCAATTGTTATGAGAAGTCACATATAGTGTTGCTCCAACTTGCATAGCTTTCTTAACTTGATGCTACTTTTGTCTTCCACAGGCTGAAATGCCTGCAGATAGTGGATATCCTGCTTACCTTGCTGCACGTTTAGCCTCTTTCTATGAACGTGCTGGGAAAGTAAAATGTCTTGGAGGACCTGAACGTACTGGTAGTGTCACAATTGTTGGTGCTGTTTCTCCACCTGGAGGAGATTTCTCAGATCCTGTGACAGCTGCAACCCTCAGCATAGTTCAGGTAAAAGTACTATACTTTCAAATATGGTTAACAAAATGGAGTAACTGCCGGGGAAGAAAACCTGCCTTAGGTTCTCTTGACTGATGCCCATAATTTCTTAAGACCCTATTTGGGTTGTCAATACAAATATTCCTGTGTTTATTTCATCTTCTACATAATTCTTCTATAATATTTGATGTAAGTAAATTTTTGCTACTTGACAGGTTTTCTGGGGTCTGGACAAAAAGCTTGCTCAGAGGAAGCATTTTCCTTCTGTGAACTGGCTTATTTCTTATTCAAAGTACTCATCGGTATGTCCTAAAATCAGTTACCTTGTAATTCATATCCTCTTCATTGTATTCATATAGTTCCTGCTGTAGATTCTATAATTTTTTATTTTACTATTTATTATTTTTTGGGGAATCTTCAGGCATTGGAATCCTTTTATGAGCAATTTGATCCAGATTTTATAAACATTAGGACAAAGGCTCGTGAAGTGCTGCAAAGAGAAGATGACCTGAATGAAATTGTCCAGGTGCGTTTTTTTATTGGTTCTATCATCTTGAATGTAATCGAATGAAATGTCATCATGCTCTCTCCTAGGAACGGATTGAGAATTGTTGAGCTTCAATTTATGGGGATAGAGGAGGTATCATAACCCGAGAACTGACTGTTAAGTAGCACAGTCTGTTAAACCTGGGTTATAAAATAAAGGCAATGAACAGTCTGATAAAGAGTGGAGCTTTAACACACTATACTAAATTATGGCCTTGTTTTATAGTCTGGAGAAAATTATCAGGATGCCTATGCATTTTTTCTTTTGTAATTAGTAAATCAAACTGGACAATTTACATATAAGATAATGACCATGTGAATTATTCCAGCTTGTAGGTAAGGATGCCTTAGCTGAAGGGGATAAGATCACCTTAGAAACTGCAAAGCTTTTGAGAGAGGATTATCTTGCTCAAAATGCTTTTACACCGTAAGTGCCCTTGTTAATGATTTTATCAATGCAACTCCTTATATTGTTTTTATTTGATGCTAATCTTATGTTGGTATCTTTTGCATTGCTGTGCTAGATATGACAAGTTCTGTCCCTTCTACAAGTCTGTTTGGATGATGCGCAACATTATCCATTTCTACAATTTGGCAAATCAGGTATGATGGTGTGAGGAATCAGGCAGTGGTTTTTTGTTCTTACTTCAGAATAAAAATTAAAAAAGAAGCCATATATTTGGCTCTGGCAATCACTGATAGGGTGTATAAGTTTCCATGTAACAATGTTAGGAATTTAGGTTCAAGTTAACAATTAATTTCTTCTCTTTTGCTACCCCTTCATTCACATATTCTGAGACCAGAAATTGGTAATTTCTTTAACGTTCTGTGTTAGTTCATAGCTCAGCCTAAGCTTTTTTACTTTGACTTGAAAAGTAATAGCATTCAAATTGTGGATCTTTAACATGGGGGTGGCTAAATGTGCAGGCGGTAGAGAGGGGAGCTGGTACAGATGGGCAGAAGATAACTTACAGCCTCATCAAGCATCGTTTGGGAGATCTCTTCTATCGTTTGGTGTAAGTAATTTTAGTGCTACACATGATGAGTGATGACTAATTTGACATGGAAAGTAAGGTCTTATTCTGTTGATCTGCTGACATTGCAGGTCTCAGAAATTTGAGGATCCAGCAGAAGGTGAAGCTGCTTTGGTTGCCAAATTTAGTAAGCTACATGAGGACCTGACTAATGGTTTCCGCAACCTTGAGGATGAAACCCGATGATTGGAGATTGCAAGCTTGCTCAAGTATAGTGTTAATCGAATTGTAAGAGTTAGTCAAGGATCCTGTGGTGGCAACGCCAGGTTTCTCTCATTTGAGTTGTGAATGAGTCTCTCTTAGTTAGTCCATATCTCACCACTTTCCCTTCCTGGTGCTGGTTTGGCTTTTGATCTAGTTGCCTGAGTAGCTATAATCATGCGTTTCAGTCATTCCCTCGGTTATTTATTGAGAATAAGAGATAAAACATGTTCTGTCAGTATGTATCTAGGCGAATAAGTTTATTTTAGAAATTGAAATTTCTTCGGGTGTGGATTCATGGAAGAGCTTAGTGGGAACGTTGACTATCTAAATCAGGTGTTTTTTGGGTGGATTCAACCTTGTAGCAATGAGTTTTTTGGAAGAATTTACATTTCAAATTTTAGCAGAGACAACAAAATTAGCCGTAATATTTAAATGAGCGTCTCTTTTATTTTATTTTATTCCATCTGTGCTCCATACAAAGACTATCTCTCTGGAAATCGCATGGCTGCGCGGTATGTCTAATCTGTTTTGAAGTTTTGTTTTGCTTAACGTATGTAATAATATTAAGCTAAATAATGTGTCCATTACTTCATCGGGCAGTGCTGTTAAATACTCGACTGATTAAGCGGTCGAGTGTTTTTCACTATCAATATCTGAAATGTTTCTTTTATAATTAACTTTAATTAAGAAAACAATAACCAAAAAACCTATGTTTAATCGCCGATCACCAATAGACAGCTCAGTCGAGTGTATAACAGCATTTTCCCTACTACATTGTCGGTGAGTATGTAGATTTATAAAACCAGGCCATCTTGTGAGTAGGAATGGTCATGTGAGAAACATAATGGTCATCTAATTAGGAAATCCAAGCATCCATTCCGTAGAGCTGGTCTTTTTCCCCTTGAAAAGTACTCTGTAGCAAAACCTTCCTCGCAGTGCTAATTTGGTTTCCCATAATATGCATAAATGGACTTATGAAAAAGTATCTTTAACTTCGTTTGGATATGTTTATATGTAATTTATTTTGGTTTATTTATTAGAATAAGTGTTTATGAAGTATTTTTGTTTTGTTTGGAGAGGTTTATTAAAACAGCTTATGACTCCTTATTCTGTCATCATACATCTAATAAGTTAGTAACAATAAAGATTAGCTAGTTAGTTTTTTTTAATAATTTTTTTAATTTTTTTTAATTTTATTTTTACTAAACTATGTACAAGACAATGTCAACTATCATTCTCCTTAACTAATTTAAGACATTATTTCCAATGTCAAAATAAAGATAGATAGAGTGTAGAATATCTTACTAAAAAATTACAAATCGAGCATGAAATAAGAAAAATTACAAAAAAAAAAAACTAAAACCATAAAAGAAACAAATATCTTATAAACTGTTTTGAGTTTATTTTCATATGTTAAAAATTTAAATTTATGAAGATTAGCTTTTGAAAAAGCTAAAAATATCTTAAATGTTAGTTATTTTTATAATAATTTTTTATAAAATTAACTTTAAAATATTAACACAATTCATAGTATATCTTTCAAATGCTGATATTTATTTTAAGGGATTTATAAAAAATATTTCTTAAAGTATTTATCCAAATGTTAATTAATTTATTTTAAATAATATTTATAACAATAGAAATTATTAAATAAATTCTATTTTAATAAATATTTATATAAATTACTTATCTAAACGGGACAGGTCTGTTCTCATTTATTCTGCCATTTATGTTTTCTATTTAACGGTGAGGAGAATGCTGTTGTACTAGTGTCTCGTTCTCATTTTTCTCAATATCTCATATCTTTAGCTAAGAGTTCAACATTTATCAGCCCCAGCTGGGGTTAATTTGTATGTAGGATAATTCATATTTATTTTCACCGCATGATCTAAGTCCATTAACTTTAAACAGTTCTCAAATAGTGACCAGTTGAAATATCAGGCCTGAATACGAAATGTCCAATCATGCGTACAAATCGCGCAGAGAGTTGTGACAACGTGTAGCCATTCCAGCCAACTTCGCTTCTTTTGTCTCCAAACTCACCACATGCCTCTTGCTCATATTTCATCCAGACGAGGCTCGTTCATCAACCTCTGACATACTACACGTTACCTTAACAAGTGCAAACTAGCAAAAGAAAACAATGCTAAAAGTACAAGATATTCCTATTAGGATTAGAAAGCCTTTGTCAACATTGAAATCGCTGGTACCCCACTTCCTTTATTGCACATAACAAAAGATTAAAAATGTGAAAATTTCATTGAAGGCAACGAGATCACTTTCTCAACCACAAGAAAGAAACCAAATTATATCATCTGAAATATAGCATATTCGAAAAAATTAGAGAAAATGAACCTTTAGGTTAGTTTGAAAGAAAATTATTCTCATTTGGATCTTGAATAAAAATAATTAAGTATTTAACTAATTTAACTAATAATTTATATATAGTTAACCACGTATCAAGTATCAAAATGAAAATAAAATATTAGTTAACTATATATAAATTATTAATTAAATTAGTTGAATACTTAATTAATTTTATCCAAGAACAAAATGATGATAGTTTTCTCTTAAGCTAACCTTAAGGGTCATTCTCTCAAAAAATTAATCTAAAATTAATGAATGTGATTCATAATGCATCCACATCGTCCGAAAGAGGTAGTGGCGTGACTTCATATGAGGTCCGTTACTAAGTCACTTTACCTCTACCATTCATAAATGGGAGGAATATCAAGTAACAATAAGTAAACAAATTCTTTTTTCTTTTTTTCTTTCTTCTCAAAGTCATAATCAGTCGGAAAGAGTCGAGTGACGTATGACTACTTAAAGAGGAATCAAGATCCTTTAAAGTAAGAGATGTACTTTAAAGAGTAAAATGCAGAGTTGATAATCGTTGATGAAAAAATCAACGGTTAAGAATTTTAAAATACATGCATATATATAATAAATCATGGATATGTGAAAATCTACTTTCTTGTAGGTGATAGCTTTAGTGTGGGTGAGGAAGTGATATTGTCCCCCAAAATAAAATTCCTGACTTAGCTTGTCATAACGTCATAACATTTGCTTAAAAATCCGGCTTAATAATTAGTTCTTACTTAGTGAAAGTCCTATTTTCTATCAAAGTATCTCTAATCTCCATCAAAGCCCTACATTGTAAATTTAGTCCCACAACCATGCATGGTAAGGGCACTTAGTCCCACAACCATGCATGGTAAGGGCACCAAGCAGAGACAGTAAAACAACACATAAGTACACGTCACATGGAGTCCTCTACATGGCTGCCAAAAAATCAAGTGGAGAGAGGGTTTAAGTCAAGCCTTCATCAATCAATAATCACTTTTCAATAGATTCCTGGAATTATTCTGTGAGGAACCTTGTTGTAATAGAGTTTCCAGTACTTACCATACCTGCATGCATTGAAAATTTTCAACTTAATATATAACATACTTTATAACAAATGTGCTCTTTGTTGACCCCATAACTAAAAATTTTCCTAAAACCTTTGGTAATCAAAGTTCACTAGATTCTAAGATGAAGTAAATTTTTGGTTTTGAAGACACCGTTCTTTTTATTCTATATAATTGTGCTGCATTAAGAAAATATTTTTTTAGTGGCAACATGATTAGGACACATTCTTTTAATTTGCTTGTCTATTAGTAACACTGCCTTGAGAAATTGGGAATTCCTCAAATCTAATTGCCTTACACTATTGATTTTGTATGCTTAAAAAAAACAACCCAATTCCAGCTGGTTGCTGTTGGTATGTTGTTGATTTCATATTGATAAAAAAAAATGAATCATATATCAGACTGATAAGTCATAAAACAAACCGTTCATAAACATGGATGATGATAAAGAGGGTTTCTATATGGTAATCTATATGCGCTGAAAAGAAAATGCACAAGAGGTAACATTAGCAGATAGAGTTGTATGCTTACTTGGATCTGCATCGATCATCATCATTTTTTGCTCGATCAAATAGAAGAATGGTAAGAAATATCATGTAGAAGTATGGCAAAAATTGCAAAGGAAAATTGGATGAAAAAAAAAAGCAACTAAGCTTAACATTGTCTCCAATTTTCAACTTGTACAAAAAAACAGACACCCTTACATGATTGAAAAGAGCTGGGGCAGTCCAAAAGAAAGCAACTAGTATTTCTGGGACATAATGAAAATGATGAGATAATCCCCACTTGCAGTACCAAAGAAAAAGTGAATTGGCTATGTTTAAGACAAAAGACATGTATACTAAAGAAATAAAGTCATGTCAGAAATCAAAAGCCAGGGACTTCTAAGAGATTAAAAGCCACCTATGGTTATCAATAATATTCATCTCTGGATGTAAACTATTAACACCAACTTTTTGTGGAATTCTAATATATTTTGAATCAAATATCTAGGACCAACAAATGGTGAGCTCAAACTCCTCAATCATGGGAAGTAGGTATGGTCCCAACTCTATGATAATCATTATCACAATTTCATGTTTACAGAATTTTAAATGAAAACTTACCATCCAGAGGTTAAAAGAAGGCTGGTCTTTGTTTCCCCATAAGTAGTAGTATAAGAGGCCTCTATATGCAAATGCATTGTCATCATGTATAGCTTATGAAAGTGTAATAGTAAATATTTATGCAAGCATTCTAATCTGGCATATATTATAAAGAAAATAAACTCAAAATGGAAATCATATAGTGACGCCACAAATCCACACCTTCGATGGAGCTTTTCCCCAAACCAAGAATTTTTCTTTTGTCCTATGAAATTATTGCCTTTGCCTGTCACAATCATAGTTTATGTATATGCAAAGAATGTGATAAACTGCCGTTTTATATACTTAAGTGCTGGGAAATTGAGTTTGATTTGGTATTTATTTGATGATTTTATGATGGAAACTTACCCAATTTCCTTTGAATATTGTAGGTTGAAGATTTATAAGAATCAAGCTTTAAAGTGTTAAAATGGAAGCAATCTTGGGAAAGATACAAAGATATCATCAACATAATTATGAAAGATTTTGGCAAGATCCTACAAAGATATCATCAATCCAGTTGTGGAAGTTTCCTATTTTTATTTTTGGAAGATTTTTCCTCTTATCTCACATTAATTAGGAATACTCAAAGTGGGAAAGAAATCTACTTTCCCTGTTACCTAAGAATTACACATTAAATGAATTTGTGCACAATTAGGAAACCCTAAAAGAAAAGTTTGCTAGAGTTGTTGGCCCACTAAAATATTATAAATAGGAGGAGCGGCAGCGCAAGAAGAGTATCCGGCATTCAGAGAAAGAAAGTAGCTATAGCCTTTTGCTTGATTAGAGAGTTCCAGTGGAGCTTGAGAGGTTTTTGAAGCTATCAAGTGAAGGACCGTCTTCCCAATTGTTCGTGAAGGACCTGTTTCACCGCAATGGGGTTTCCGGGTTTTAGTTTTTCTATTGTTCTTTTATGGATTTGAATTTGGTTTTAGTTTATGCTTTGTTCTCTTTGACTATGCGTAGCTAAATCCATAACTAGGGTTATAGTGGATCTTATGTTCAAATTCTTATAATGATTTCCTAATTCTAAATAATTTTGTGTTTCCCCAATTGCTTGATAGTTTTTCATTTCTCATTCGAATTTCATTGTCTAGATAACATAAGAGATTAATTAACTTAGTAATTGCCAACAATCCTTGTGGGTTCGATACTTGGAGTCCCAAATACTCCTTTATTACTTGTGCGACAGGGTGCACTTGCCCTTAAGTGCGATTTTAGCATAACAGAATGCCAACCAGTAGAATAAAGAGTGCTAGCTGGAAGACAAGGAGGGACATTTAGAAAAATTAGGAAAGAGACAAGAAGCTATCAAAAAAATTAATATGAAAACAAGGGAAACTCTGCTGGCAACACCACTTTAACAACTGAGCCCTATCTTTGTTTTTCTCTCTTTTTTTGTCTTCCTCCCCCCAAACAATATAACTACAACAGATCAGCAACACAGCAAGACAAGCAGGAAGATGATGGTACCTTGGTGTCAAGATTTACAGGTTGGTTGACAAGGTACATTCTAGGAGATGTATATATGGATGGAACCCACACCAAGCAACCCCAACAAATATAAAATCCAACTGCCAGATTTAGGTGTTATAAGATTTAGTGAGACAATAAAAAGTTAAAAACCTTTAAATACAATGTGTAGAATGAATTTAGCAATGAGATGTGTCATGGTAGATATAGTATTAATAACCTAGGAAAACTAATAAAGTCATTCTTTTCTTATCAGGAAAAGCTTTCAAATAAGTTGTAGTTGCAATACCATCAAAACAAAATAAGTAGTGTTGCTCTTTCTAATAACCACGCTTCAAAATAGCATAATAGTAGAACAAAAGGAAATAGTGAGTATGTCCAATAGAAACAAGTATAGAGCATATTTAAACCTCGATCATGCGCAATATCCATTGTGTTCCAATATCTAGCTTCCCACCAGAAAACCTTGGTAACATACACTAGCATTAATGTAGTATTTACAAGCATTGAGTCCGCTACTTTCCCATTTTCTTCATACTATTGAAGACAAGAATGCAAACATTAGAGAACGGGTCATGGGAGGAAATATCACAAGCTAAAATTATGAAAACAAAATTATGTTCTTGATTCATCTAGTATTAGACCTATCACATCTTAATCATAGTAGTGAACAGTGATCAGTTTACTCAAACCATTACATCCAAGGCAGCAAAGGAAGTCCAACCACATAAGGACAAATATGAATCATATCCATAATTCCATATCATAAATTAAATCTCATCACAAGATAACATAATCCAAAAGTAGATTGCCCTTAAGCTTCTATAGAGCTTGCTTAGTCAGCTGACCTCCAAGGCCCCTGGTTCAAGATGTTCTACAAGGGAGAATCAATAACAAACAAATAAGTATTCCGAAGGATCATTAATCCTCTGAGGAAGCCAATGAAATGTTGGACACTACAACCATTAAACTTGCAGTTGATCTAAGACAAGCACTATCTCGTATTACTTGACTTCAATTCGATCGTAATTGGAATTTTTAGCTTGAGTTAGTCAGTTTGACTTTTTAAAAATCAACCAAAGTAACATCATATGAAACATTAAATCCAAAATGACATAGTCATATATTAAAAACTTGAAAGAAAAAAAACTCAAACGATATCATATTACAAAAAATACATAAATTGGGTTGGATTGGATTCAATATGGTGAAAAAGACTCCATACTCAACACACGGATTGATGGTTCGAGTTGGTTATAAACCAACCTGATCACTCAACCCAACTCATGATTGGGATATACATTCACACTACATAACATGTGATACGTAAAAATGATGTTAAATACAAAAAGCATTGATTGTGAACATACAAAATATGTAAGAATTGCTCAACCTTAATCTACATAATATGTTTTTGAATCTACTATATAGTTAATATAATATAATTATTACTTATGGTTTAATTTTGATTTACTGTCACTTTATAAGTTTTTTACATTATCATTTAATCATATGCTGACACATCATTAAAATAGTTTGACCTTTAAAGTACTGAATATCATAGTCAAATTTTTCTAATGACACGATAACATATTAAATAATAGTGTAATTTTTTTTTTTACATTAACAATTGATCAAAGTAATTAATTTGCTTATGTGCTACTCATGTTTGAACCTTGGGTTAGCACATGAGGGAATTAATTAATTTCTCTAAATGCACTAGGCCGATGTAGAGGGTATGCCCAAGAGTAGAGTTGTCAATATAGGTTGCAACACTTGACCTAATTTGGCTCAACCCACCAAAATGGTAGGTAAGGTTACTTAAATTTCAACTTACAAAAATCTGGGTCATTTTTTACCTAACTCACTTAACCCACATGTTAAGTGGGTTGACCTGTTTATTGTTTAATTTTTTTAGAAAAGATCATTAACCCACTAACCCAATTCTTATATTTTATGTTGGTAATTATGTCTTAAGAATTATGATGTAACTTAAGTTTAAAGATTATTATATGATTTTGGACTTTTTTTTTTGGTGGACCAACTTGTTTAATCCACCAATCAACCCAAAGTGAGTTGTGTTGGCAATTTTTCAGCTCACCATTAAAATGAGCCAACCCGACTCAACTTACTTAGCCCCCAACCCATGGTGGGTTAAACCGGTTCACCCGAGTTGGCAGTTTTTGACAACTCTACCTAGGGGTAGAGTTAGACTGAAAAAAGATGAAAGGGCCAAAGAGAAAACTTCTATTGTTAAGGCCAAATTAAAATAACTATACATATTTTTGAAAAATTTACATTGAAAACAAAATAAAATTTTAGAAAAAATGGGGAAAGACCCCCTTATCATGACTCAATCTAGAATTCATGACCGGCACACAAGTTAATTAACAAATTTATTTTAGCTTGGCAAGCTTGACAATAATGAAAATTTTTCAAATACCAAACTTTTCTCCAAAACATAGTTACTATACACATAAATTTTCTACCTTCCTCTGTAAATCTAGAATATAACCAAATATTCATTTCAAATTCAAATGCCATTATTGGCTAATAATAGATATATCAAGTTTTTTTAAAACAAAAGATAATCCAAACCAACAACCTTATAGCTGCAGACTCTAGAATAAAAACAAAAAACAAATATCCACCAAAACAAATTGGAGGCATACCAAAGATATCAACTGAACCTGAGATGAACAAGCCCCAGCTAACTCAATCAACAACCTGCAAGTTTGTTAAAATATATATAATTGGGTGAGTCACACAAATTCAATGATGACATAATAAACAAAGTGAACTAGAAGATGAAACAAGTAATAACACAAATCTTTAATCTTTGAAACTAACCTCAGAATATACTATCCAATATGAATAAAGCTTGTATATAAAACTACTATTATGTTAAATACTTTATATTCTCTACAACTGTATATAAATATAATTTATTCTAAAATTTTGATCATCAATAAAATAATCTATATGGGTAATACCTAAAAGAACCATAATACAAGTTGGGGAGTCAACTTCACCTAACAAGTTATATCTCATACTTATCTCAAGCCAAGGGCTTTGCCTCACTCGACACAAATCTCGTGGCTAAGATTTGCTCACTCTACAATCATGTAAAGAGGCTAAAGGTCCTCTCACTCAATAGACAAACTGAATCAACTGGTCTCGCCAAGTCTGCCTATATCTTTGTATCTATTATGTGCATATAGGACATTATATCTCTTCACTAACAACAAACAATGTTCTAACTTGTCACTCATCATAGATGTTGATAACATAATAATCAATTAGAAATATAATATACAAATATTATCCAACAAAACCAACAATTCTCAATAATAAAGTTTGAAATCATTTCTAAATACTCAAATAAACTTTCAATTCAGTCTTTATAAATAACAACTCAAATGCTCATGAAGTCAATAAGACTTAGCTAAAACATAACTATCATAAAAATTGATATTTCCAAGCGTCAGGTGAAAAATATAATTTAGTCGCTATGTTTTAATAAAATTTCGTTTGAAAAAAAAAATCAATTCTCTTAGAAAGTATTGTTTTTCCCCAATTAAAAATAATAAAGATGTCACTAAGTAAATTATCAATTCACTTAAGTACTTGGTTAGTCAACCTCTTTCAATCTGCAAGGCTAGAATCGAAGGTCCTATTGATTTCTCTACTGCCAACAACACCATAAAAAATTTTAGAATGAGCCATGGGTACGTTATACAATCTATATTCTATAAAAAAATCTTAATTTCCCAACCAAAACCCTTGAATTTCAACATCTATTTCCACTACCTAGTTGTCGGATTTAGAGCCTATGCTAAATCATAAAATAATTCATGATTTTGGATCAAGAAATTACCTCTAAAAGCCAAAGAGGGAAGGTTAGAGGTGTGAGGTATTGGAAACCTCTCTTAATCGCAACTTAAGTCTCTGAATTTTTCTACATACAGCAACTAGATGGATAAGGTTGAAGGTTGAGTATGAGAAATCTCTTTAAATCTGTAAATTCTATAATGTTTTTCTAAAAAAAAAAAATTTTGTGCAAAATACCAAAAATGCCCAAAAGAAATTTGACCCCCTCTTTTTTTCCTCAATGTTGTTACACCCCTCAACTCTAACAAGACGATGACCCTAGGCATGTCCTTAAAATTATAAAAAAATGAACTTAATTTCAATTAAAACAAAAGTTGATACAAAAATATCTTTAAAATACAACAAAACAAAATTTTGATAAAAAGAATTCCTTATCATTAATCATGTGTATGTTAAAATTGAGAACATAAAATGTCAAAAAGTTCAAAAAAACATCCAACTCAAGAAGTAGTTAGATTACTTAGATAAACTGATTTGTTTAAAAAGAAAACCAACCATTATGAAATAAACTATAATAGTGTGTTTTGGTTTGGGTAATTAATTTTTGATTTATTGTTATTGTAATTTTTGTTATTATTAAATATTGTTTTGTTATATTATTAAAAGGAGTTTGATATGTTAAGTAATTGTTATTACTTATTATAGATAATTTTTTTAATAATATGATAATACATAATTAAAAAAATGTAAATTTTATTTTTAGTATAGTATATAAAAAATAAATCAGTATTTAATTGTGCTTATATATATATATATATATTGAAAATAAATTATGGGAGTCACTAATATGAATATCCAAGTAGCGATATGTACCTGTGATGAGTGATGAGAAACTCAAGTGCAGTCTAGGGTTTTGAATGTCAAAGTGAAACCCTGTTGAAAACGTTTGATGTGGAGAGGGAAGGGAAATGATATGGAAACCGAGGTGGAGACTGTTGACGACGTCAAACCAAATGATGAGAACATTGCCTTCCCTTTTCTCTCGCCATTGCCACCATATTCATTGGACTGAGACTGAGACTGAGACTGAGCCACAGAAAGCCAAATTGGTTGTGACCAGTGAGATTGTGCATTCCACCTTGTCGAGGTGCCCATCTGATTTGATTGCTCTCGCCTTTTTCTTGTGGTCTGCCCAACACCCCAATTACTTTCACGACTCCCTCGCCTTTGATTCCATGCTCCCTCCCCTTCGACGCCTCACCCACCGCTGCAAAACGGTCCAAGCTATTCTTTCCGAGTTGGAGACTATTGGGTGTCTCACAAAGCCTAAAACTTTCTTGCTTTTATTGAGGATTTACTGGCGTGCTGGAATGCATGCCATGGTTTTCGAGTCTTTTCACCAAATGGAAACTTACGGTTTTGTACCTAACACCTTTGCTCGTAATGTGCTTATGGATGTTCTGTTTAATATTGGGCAAACCCATCTGGCTTTGAGGGTTTTCAATGACACCCATGCCCCTAATTTCTTTACCTTTCATAATGCCCTTCTTCATCTTTCCAAGTTAAATGATGTCGCTCATATCAAACATATTCTTACAGTTATGTTGAGGATGGGGTTTTATCCCAATGTTGGGACACTTGAGATGCTTCTCAATTGTTTCTGCAAGATGAATAGATTTTTGGAGGCATATCAACTGTTGGGTCTCATGATTACTTTAGGGATGGCAATGTCCGTCAATGTTTGGACTATACTTATCCATAAATACTCTAAATTAGGTAGACTTGATGTTGCTACCAATCTGTTAGGGAAAATGGCTGAAACCGGTTGTTCTCCTAATGTTGTCACATATACCACCTTATTTAAGGCATTTATGGAATCCCACATGGTAGCTGATGCTTTTGATTTATTAAATATCATGTTATCTAGTGGCCAAATTCCGGATTTGATTCTTTGTAATGTATTAATTCATTGCCTTTCAAAGATTGGAAAGTACCAGGATGCAATTGAAGTTTTTGTCAGTTTGTCAAAACAAAACATAACACCTGATTCTTATACCTTTACTTCATTGTTATCTACAATCTGTCTGTCTAGAATGTTTTATCTCCTACCCAAACTAGTCTGCGGACATATAGATGCTGATCTAGTGTTCTGTAATGCGCTTTTAAGCTCTTTTGTTAAGGCTGGGCTTCCGTCTCTTGCTGTTGAATTCTATAATGATATGATTGATAAAGGTTTTGCACCAGATAAGTATAGTTTTGCTGGATTATTAAGTGGACTTTGTGCTGCAAGAAGAATTGACGAAGCGGTTAATGTGTACCATGGTGTTCGTATGAATTATCATGATATTGATGCTCACATCCATACTGTAATAACAGATGGGCTTATAAAGGTTGGTAAATATCACAGGGCTGCTGGTGTATTTAGATTGGCAGTAATGGAGAAATATCCACTTGACAGTGTGGCATATGCAGTTGGCATATGTGCACTTCTTAGAGGTGGAAGAACTCAAGAGGCTTGCACATTGTATGACCAGATGAAGGACAATGGTTTGACACCTAATGTTCACACATGTAATATGATGCTTTTCACTTTTTGTAAAGAAAAAGATCTTCAAATGGTGAAACAGATCCTACAAGAAATGATTGATTCAAGGATAGAGCTGAGTGACAGAAATTTCTTCAACGTATGTAAATTTCTAAGCAGATCAAACACTTATCTATCTGCTTTAAACTTGTTGGCTGAGATGAGAGATTTGGGGTTATTATCTGCCAAGGCATTGTGCGCCTTAAGCTTTGATGGGCATGCTGAAGGTGTGCAAGCAAATTATAAACATTATGCAGAAGCTATTACAGAATGGAGCCTAGTTCTAGATTCATCCAGTTCTGAAGATCTATCAGATGTAGCTGCTTCAGTTTGTTGAGCTCTTATGCTTACCGTGTAGCTCACTTCTGCTTGAAGGATCCGTTCAATTTCTATACCATGAAACTCAGTAATCTATCCACGCTCTGGTAATTGTTAGTATATCTTACATTTTCTTTGTGATTTTTTTTGTTGTGTTGTTTAATCATATTCCTGCTAATAATATATCTTCTTGAAGCCCTTGTATCTTACATTTTCTTCAAATCTTGTGTCTTTTTCCCCTTATTTTTTGGTCCTTCATTTTGTTTTGCTTTCAGCAAGATTGTACGCATTTGATTCAAAAGCTGTCAGGTTTCAATGACATATTTGATTGGAACTCTAAGATTTGAATGAAGCATGGTAACTTTCATAATATGTATATACCAATGCATGAAGTTTATGCTACTGGGTTATACTTCAAGCCTCAAATTTGTAAGTTTGTTTCACATCACTTACTAATGTTCTTGTATGTTGATTTTTGTTAATTAGGTACTCTCTGAAGAAGGAAGGTTCTTATCCCATGCAAGTTTGCCTGCCTTCTTGATTGTTGTAGTAAGGATGGCCAACAGATTGCTGTTTCCATGCAGTCATCGTCTCTTGCAGATAGTCTACAGACAAGAAGGGCTGCAGGAAAGCTGTTGTATTGTTTGTGGATCCAGCATCTTCCATATATTATCTTGATATAAGCTGGAATGAGATAGTGAGAAAAAGGCTGGGGAAAGGTATAATCTTTCCAAATATATTTTGAGTTGTTTATGTAATCTTTGGTTACTATTTTCAATGTTTGTGGAAACAAAGACTGAATTGTTGGCAGAGTTTTTTCCTGCATTCTTTATCTTGTATTAATCAGATTGCATGCTTTTTTTCAAGGCTCATAGATGATGCTGTAAGGGATACCTTCAATCTTATCTTCTTCATCGAAGTTTGACTCTTTCAGGTACGGTCTGAAATCTGAATTTATTCTGGAGAATAAAATTATTTATTTGCTCTGTTATCCTGTAATGTTGGAAGTTCCTTATTGAATATATCTGCATCAAGGCTATAATTACTTGAAAATGGTGTCTTCAGTTTAGTGATGTTATTCTGCTGGCAGTTTTGATGTATTTGATTGCTAAGGTTGTTTCATATGCAAGGTGTCATGATTTCTGGTTATGTTGCAAAGTAAAATGTATTTGCTTTAACACTTTTGCATTGATGCTAGTGAATTTGGGAATAGTGAGCTTCTCATTGACTTCTACTTTAGTTTGAACTGGGCCTAAAACAATTAGCTTGATTAATTGTTCTTCCTGGCTCGATAATATGATAAATTGGCATGGGTGCACGTGGGAAGGTTCATTTGTTCATCATTGGATTTAATCCAAATTTACCTAGGTCATTTGTTGGTTAACTTACCTACCTGATGTTGATTCCAAAATTCCTTCAAAAGTGATTATTGTGAAAACATGGTATAGATATTGGGATCCATCTAGGAAATTCGTGTTTCGGTCCCTAATATTAACTTCTTGAAGTCTACAATGGACCTATATTATGGTGCTGTTGTTCTACAGAGCAAAGCTAATACCAATATTGATCTCCTTATCATTAGGAGTACTGTGTCACTTGAGGCTTACCTCTGTGTTTTCTTCCTCTAATTCAGATTGGTTACTGATAGAGTGATATCTTTTGACATTAATGAAATCATGAACAACACTAAAACTATCAAGATCAGTTTCAGTTTTATATGGGGCAGATTTTAATAGGAGAACAGTCTGTAAGAATATGCCTCTTTGAGCAGAAATTTTTTCACCAGGACACCTTTTTACTTGTGGGAGAGATCCTTGAGTACTTAACTATATATTGGTAAATCCCTTAACTTGTCATTAAAGCGTTCCCTATTCCTTAGGACTGTATGACTGAAGATCTGTGATATGGTGTTTGCTTAGAAAAACGAAATGGACATTTTTTTACTAATTATTGTTTTTAGATATGTGGATGATTAATTTCTGAGGAGGTTTATAGTGATCTTGCAAAGCTTTTTGATGGTAAACATGAGCCAAATTAGAACTCTTTCAAATATTTGTTTGATCGTGTTTGGTTGCATTTGATACAGTCAAAACACCTTTGTCTTCTGGTGTGTTGGAATTAGAAGTTTAGTGGGTGGTGATGCAGAACAATGCTGAAAGCACAATCTGAAGACTGAAGGATTGGTGAAGACTGGTTCTTAAGCAGAATTTTCAATTTGGTAAGTATGTGCCACTTTATATAAAGAGGTGCTTTAATGATCTTTTGGTCCCATGATTAAGTGCAAGCTCTTGGAGAACATGGCATGGCAATCAGTGAGTTAATCGTCATTAATTTAAAATGCTTAGTGTTAGACTAGCAGAGTGAAACAGTGTGTATGTATGCAGTAATTCCTGTAATGTGTGCTTGTCTTGCATGCCCACAGGTTATATGTCTATGAGCAACCTTTATTGGAAAGAAAAGAGAACAAAAAAGATGCTTATATTAATCTAGTGTGTTCTACTACGATAAAGTTCTTTTGATAAAATTCAGTGATGGGCATAGTACAATGTGAGAAATAGAATATATATCCTTTTGAGGTCCTTTCTTGTATCACAAGCTGAAATGTCGACTAAAAAGCTTTAGTTTGAATGTTTAATTCCTATTAGTGATCCTTCATTGGTAGGTCATCTATAAGTACCACTGCAAGCCCTCGCTGAGGGTTGTGGCATGCCTTGACTTTGGAATGGGACAACCCCCCTCTCCCTAAACTTTATCTCAAAAAAAATGCTGAATTGTTAAGCTGAGTATGCTAGGCTGCTAGAATTGTATCACCTCTATAAACTTTCCGGTATCTCAGTTCATTTTTGCCTTCTCTACTTTCGTCCAATGGGAAAGACTAAATTGTTCTAAAGTCTGCGGGTCTGCCAATGCCCATGGAGAGGGGTGATAACATCTTCTCCGTTTGTAAGCAAGAACATCAATTGAGAATAATGTAAGTGGATATAATACTTGAAATGATCATTATTTATAATATATTAATTGAAACTGGTTTAAATAACTACTCTAAGGTCATGTTTAGTTGGATGGAATGATTTTGAGGGAATGGGAGTGGGAACGGAATGTTCATTCTTATGTTTTGTTTGGTATGATCAGGAATGGAATGATGACTCCATTTTTTTTTATGTTAGGTATGCTATAATTGATTAAAAAAAATACAACAAAAATATTTTATGATTTTTAGGTTAAAAAGGGTTGGCTCGACCTGATTTTGGCCAACCAAAATTTTGGCCCAGGTCTGTCCCAGATCAGTCCAGGTTTAATTGTTTGGGCTTAAGAAAACACGGTTTGGCCCAAAATGATTTTGGGGCTGAGCAGGTGGGTTGGATGGACTGGGCTATTTTTCACATCTATATTTTAGTGAAATAGAATGAGGATTCTATCACTTTTGTGATGAAATACCTATTCCTACAATTGAAGGAATGCCTGTGGCCTTGGGAGTGCTTATTTTGATTCCAATCATCTAACAAAACTTGGGAATGGGAATGAGTTCCTATTTCCTTTCCATTACATTCCATCCAATCCAATCAAACATTTTCTAAGTGGTTATTGTATTTTTATGATAAATATTTTTATCAAAGGTTTATTTTTTGGAATTTTCATTAAAAAAAAAAAAGAGGAGAAATCCCATTATGCTGCAAATAATTTTGTGCAAGCCTCTACTTTTAAGTTTGTTAGATAAGATGGTTCAAAAGCCATTGGAGCCGATGTTGTTGAAGCATGTTGATAGGCTAAAAGTTTTAAGTATTAGAAGAAGGGCTAAGAAACTCAGACCAAGTCCATAGTCAAAAAGTAAGGTTGGATTGAAGGATGCTCAGGTGCCCAAGAAAGGAATGAGTAGCTGATGGTTGGTAATTTGGCATATGAGACCGTTAGGTTATACCTAACTCTTTGAGAGAGGAATTTTTGAAACAGAAGGAAAGGAGGATATAGTGAAGGAGAGAGTTTGTGAATTTTAGTGATTAATATGAATGTTGGGCGTGAGTCTCCAACATCATCACCTCCGACACCTCCCTCTCCACTTCCCATTAGTTTTGGACCAGGCAACCAGAGATACTCCTTGTCAGCATCTCCAACTCCTTCGCCACCCTTCTCGCCAGCACCTTCGTCCTACACATCTGCTGAGAATCTTCCCCTTCTGCACAAGACATTATTAGATAGTCCTAATGTGCCATCAGTATTTTCATTGGATCGCCTAGATCCTGAAGAATTGGAATCCAAGAGTACATGCCTTAAGGACTTGTAAGCCCCTCTTCTCTTTTATATACTTTCATGGCAGTAGAATTGACATTATGAATAAAAATTGTTTTTGCGTGCCATCTCATCTCAATTAAATACTAAGTTGAATTTTTGATTAACGTGTGGGAAACAGAAATAAGTGAACAGCATACAAATTTCTGGTGGGGATGCTAACTTATCATGTTTTACAGTGAGTATGAATCATTTGATAATTTAGAACAATTTGGTTCCTTGTTTCCTTGACTAGTGCAAGTAATCCCATTACAAATGACCTCTCTTGGAAGTTTCTTGACTGGTAGGTTTAATTCCTTTCATTCCAAACACGCCATTCTTTTTTGAAGTATCAAACCAGACACCCACCAGTCAAACGCAAGACTTAGGATGAATTGTGTTTTCCATCATTTCTTGCTAGGCGAAAGGCTGAAGGTGACACTAACCACCTTTTTTTTTCTCCCCTGCATAACAGGTTGGAATGGTTTATACAAAGATGCTGCAGTCGCTGTACCAGGTTTCCTTGAATGTTCCAAACGTGATAGAACAGCTCAAGGATTCAAAGCAGTGGTCAATATGAGTTTGTTCCAAAAAAAATTATTATTTAGTCATTCAATTCGACTCCAAGGTTTCTGCTCAAGCGACTTCCAACATGTCTGCTGACGCATTAAAACTCCTTAACAATTTTCTTTTCCCTCATTTTTTCGGATAACTTGAAAGGAATTCGGCTACAATTGAACAAGTAACATATCAGTAGTTCTTGAGATATTTTCAGATCACTCTCTCTCCCACACATATTTTCAGAAAAAATGTGTATGCTCAATAAGGGTGAACTAGGTTTCACGATATCACTGAGGGAGTGTGCTCCGCATTCCTATGTTGCCAGATGTGTGTTATTCAGTATTAATATTCCACTAAGGAGGCATTTGGTGGCTTACATTATCAATGGCACTAAGAGGTGTTTGGCATGCAAAAAATTTCATATTGGTATTTGAGGGCATGCAAATTTAAAGCTATTTATTTATTTTTAAATATCCAACAATCTAGAGGGTCTTAAATACCCTCCCTCCTTTTTTGTTTCTATTTTGTTTGAGCTCTTGAATTTCTATGTTCTATATTTTCATAATAACGACATTTTAAAGGTAGACATCTAGAATACCAAATTATCTTGAACATCAGTGAAATTAAACATGCCGAACACCCAAGTTTGTGAAAGCATAGGCTATGCAATGAGTTTTTGCGACACGATAGAATTAATAATCATGGAACTGTAATATTTAAACTTGTAGTATAAAGTCTAAAGCAAGAGAAAGGTTTGGTCAAAACGATGATGAAATTAGTAGTCCTCAAATCACAGTTGATTTCATGGATTCCAATTTATAGAGTAATACTCTTCATATGTTTGGTAATAACAAAATTCAGCGAACACCGATAGAGTTGGATCTTGATTGTTTTCCCTATAAGAGTAATATTTAGTTCTGAAACAAGCAGCACTTTTTATGTTCTTCACATCAACTGGTTTCTAAATTTTTATGTATGCTTGCAACATTGTAATGCATTTATACAAGCACATTGTATCACTGTGGATTTTGCTGTCTCTGTTGAGAGAAATTGGGATGATTCTGTGGGGTGTTCTGAAGTGTCACCATACCAGATTGTAGATTCTGAGAATTTGATGCCATGCTACCAAATGCACCTTGGGAACCATGTTGCTGTTGTTGCTGCTGCTGTATGGGCATCATACCACCGGGATTGCCACCTCCCATGTTAAACACTGCAATGTGAACCCACAGTGGTGATTCAGCATAAAGTCATATATAAATAGAAGATAGAATAAATGACACGCCTGGTTGCATCACAACCCTTTCAAGGAGGGCAGACTAAACACACCAGGTTCCACAACTAACTAATGATAAAATAAAATTAAAGATATTGAGGAATAAATTTCATACTTTGATCATTCAACATTTGGGAAGCATGACTTCGCTGAGGGTTGTTTCCAGATAATCCGAACTGAGGAAGTAAAAAAACGTAGAGCAAGGTTGAGTATGTTATCCTCATATAACCAAAAAGCAAGCCAAGACAACTATACATTCTACAAAGATAACGAAAAACAAAATAAATGCATAATAGAAATTATTTTATCTAAGAAATGGCCAAACTTAAAGTGAGTGCCAGGGTAGACCAGCCAACCCTTATGCAAAATAAGACATATAAGACTGAATTATTTATCATTAACATTTCAAAAAATAAAAGACAATAAAATTGCCAAAATTAACAATTTCTATAATAATTGTGATGATATACTGATATACTTAAATCATCAGGAAGTGCAACGAGCACGGAGTGAGGAGTGAGTCAAACAAAACATTTACTAAAATTTTACTCTGCAAGGACTAAATTTCCAAGTTAGCAAACATGCCCAGTAATCATAGATAGATCATTCATATTAAGCTCCTTTGACTTCTCTTCTTGTTTCGTTCTAATCCAACAAAATTTTCATGTCAATAAAACCAATGAGACCTATTGGGAATACATCATAGGCGGAGAACATCAAAGACAAACCTGCATCCGTGGTAGAAGAGACTGTGAAGGCATTGTGCCCGAAATGTTTGGAATCTGAAATTATGAAGCAAAAATTAGCATAGAAGTAATCGTTGAAGAAGAAAAGAGCATTAACAGTAAAGGAAACACAAAGAAACATGGCAACAGCACATCATGAAAGATCAAGAAAAATTATCTTTTCAAATAGGTATGAGATGAAACTCGTGTCAGGCTTGTAGATGAAGCTACATCACCTTAACAAAAAAAGAGGGTGAGGAGTAGGGAAAGACAATAAATCACATCCCAAAATACGTAAATCAAATCCAGGAACATGCTGCGATATTTTATCTCAACAGAACTTCAACTGTGTAGACATATCAGGAAGCTCCTTTTCCGTTCAAATAAAGAATATTTTTCACCCGGTCAAATTTTCGGGCACTAATGTTTGGGCTGAATAGAAATGCTCTTTTTTTATTACTTTGTCCAGCCACAGATTCTGCATCACCAAGGATAGTTCCATTTTCAATAAAACAACTGATTGATCACAGCCCATCTTCCTCACCCAAGAAGCCATCAAATCCCTCAGCCTGTGGGATGTTCCAGCTAATATGAAAAAGAACACAAACTCCCATAGCATCTTGTAATAGGGAAATGCAATATGAATAGCTGTTTTCCACATTTTTTTACATTATATATTTGTCACACCACAAACATAGAACACATGTAGCCTCATTGTAAAATAACTACAATGGTTGATTATGCTTAGAGTGCAAAAGCTTTTGAAAAGACATACTACATAGGGCTGGTTAAAATGAGCTTCTAAAGTTTAATCATCTTTTATAAAAAGTAAAACCTATTGTATGTTTGGATGCAATATTTTAGAAGATCTTCTTTTATGCCAGCTTGTTTATGCTATAAAAAAGGCCTTTATAGAAGCACCAAATGTGCTTTTTTTATTAAAAAAAACTCATCCAAACGCACTAAAATATAACAAAAGAATTTTTTTTAATCAAAAAAAGCAAATCCAAATGAGAACATAGTCTATAACCTGACAGCAATGCACAATGTTCAAATAATTCTTTTAACACATGCCCATCGCAAGACCAATACATTAGTATAACATGACTTTGCCCTCTCCAAAGAGAAGGTAGTCAAGGTACAAGCAAGAAACAAAGAATAAAAGTATTAACAAATACAAAATACAATGGAGAAAAATGGAGATACTGATGAGTTACTGCAAAAAAGATAGGTGAAGAACTTGAGTAAAATAATGACTTCACCAAATTTGTGTTATATGATATGGACTCCAAAAAATTATCTGCCTTTAAAGAAGTCTCTTTCTTCCTTTTAATCTATTTAATTACTTTTGGGGTCATCTTTCCCTTCAAAGAAGTTAATTACTGAGAGAGGACAGCAGGAAAATAAATACAGCACCAACAGATAGTCATAGTAATTCAATAAATAAACTATTCTTCCTGCTATTAATAGTCATAGTAAAAACTAAAAACCCTCACTGTTCGATTAAATTATATTACATGACTATCATACCATTTGGGTATTAGGTGTTGTTTGAGCAGCACTGAATAGAGCACTATTAGCAGGACCAGAAAACTGGCTTAAACGAGTCATCTGATTTCCTTGGTTGAGTTGGCTTTGACCAATGCCATGTTGAACATGTCCTGAAGGCAGCTGCCTACCCTGAAATTGCTGATTCCCAAGTGGTTGAGAAAATTGCATCTGATGTTGTCCATGCAACTGAGGAGGAAAGCAAAGCTTGTTATCACTAAGAAAGAGAAGAGGTTTACAGAGAAGACTAATTTAATTGCTAGTTTTCCACAAATGTGTTATAGATGCATGTATTCATGGTGGTTAAACTCCCCAGACAGTATCCTCAAGTTGTTGTTTTTTTCCTTTTGATCACTCAATTTACAAGTGTCCTTTTGAAGCAACTCTATAAATAATAATCTTTTTCTGTAAGTGCGTAGAGAGACAGACTCATAAGAATTTAGAAATAAAATGAGCAAATGTATAAGACAGAAAATATTAATTTAGTGAAGCAGTCCAGGCCACAGCTATAAGCTGTTTTTTCTTCTACAAACTCCCTTACTTTTTCTATGCTAAGTAGATGAGCAACTAAGCATCTAGAAGGTAAGCAATACTAAAATTTACAACAAAACAATGACTGGTACACGTCCATGATACAACTCAGGAAGAGAATGTCACATAGGGGAAACTTTGTTAACAAGAACTAATATGCATAACTGCACATCTACAAAACACAATGTTGAATTGGTGTTTGTAATTTGTGCATTCTGAGCTCTGACACAAATGTTCAAGGCAAACCGCCAATATTTGTGCTTTTTTTTTTTTAAAAGGGGTCAGGTGTAAATAGAAGTAGAGATTTTTAGCCCCCCTTGCAAATAATGAGGCTGAGGGAAATGATTCGGCACAATAATTACATTAAGGAAAGCTGGAATCTAGATTGTTCACCTTGATACTATTAGAAGACACAGTATGGTTTAATGAACATAAATTTAAGCCTTCCTTTATCTGGATTCCAAAAATAAATAAATAAACTTCAACCCATTGAAGGCCAAATATAAAAGGGAAATAAAAATTCAAGCCATTGATCCATTGAATCCTAAATTGTTATTCTCCTTTGCCCTCCTTTGAGCTGTTCATCCATTAAATAAAAAGGAACTTCTCAGCTTCAGAGAATTTGGCAAGACCATCAAAATTCCAATAATTGTTTCTCTTGTTTTCCCTTTGAATGGAAAGTTGATATTGAAAACAACCCTTTACACATGCTCTAGAGTGAGTTGCTAGTCCACAAAATGAGTATCAGACTTAATGAAGTCAAGAACCATACATAATATACTCTAACCTAGTCCTTTAAGCCTACTCAAGGATGTATTCTTTTCGTATGGAATACATAACTTGCAAATTTTACCTGTCCCAGTCCTTGCATTGCAGATTGCCTGAACTGTTGCTGCTGGGCAAGAAGTTGTTGCTGTTGTTGAGGTAACTGCATCAGTTTCTGCCGTTGCTGCTGCTGTGCTGGTGGCTGCTGTTGCTGCTGTGCTGGGGTTTGTTGCTGAGGGGATGGTGTATTCATCATATTTGTAGAAGACCTAGGTGAATTGGCATATGGGATTGGTGACGCTGTTGTATTGTCAAAAGAAGCAGTGCTGGTTGCAGCAGAAGGAGATGCAGCCGATCTTCCCAAAAGTTGTGATCCTGAGGCCTACATTTGTAATGTTAGGTGAGAAGATAAAAAATTACAAATAGAAGAATCCATATTATTCAAATTTTCAAACAACCAAAATGAAGACACTAGTTCTCATCCTGTAGGTTTAAAGTTCAGCAACAAGGAGAGTGCATGGAAGGTAAATACAAGGTTCTGAAAACCGAACCGGTTCAATCACCGGTCAGGGGACTGATTCAAGGTTCAATGGTTCAACCGTAGTTGAACCGTGGTCGAACCGGAGTATAATTAAATAAATTAAATATATTTATATATATATAAATATATATTATATACTAATTAAACAAATTAAAAATTATAAAAAACAACACAAATGATAAAAAATAGTTTATAGTTTATTTTTTGAGAGTCCAAACATTCTGTAACAGTATTATAGCATATTTTTGTTTAAAAAAATTTCAGTTTCAATTCAAAGAGATATATAATCAATTATACATTCAGTTTATACAATCTAAGTTTAAGTATTTCATATAAAATTCTTTTTAGATTGACTTACATTCAATTTTTAGATCAAAATGACATTATTTGAATTAGCAAAATTAAAAAAAAAAAAAAGAGGACCGGTTGAACCTAATTAGACCGGTCCGGGTCGACCGGTTCACTAGTTTTTGACCGGTTCACTGGTTTTTGACCGGTTCACTGGTTTTTGACCGTGACCGGTTTTTTAGAGTGGACCGGACCGGCGGGGTGATCGGTTCCTGGTTGAACCGGTCCGGTCCGGTTTTCAGAACCTGGGGTAAATATCAAATAGAGAATGCCAAATAAGTTTAAAAGAGGAATCAACCAAACTCAACCATGTAGCGTCACTGATGGTAGTTCTGAAGTCCAACAAAGTCTAATATCCTTCAACCTAATAAGGATGAGCTGGCTTCTCAAAGCTAACAACAAAATATGAGACCATAGGACGGGTATTTCAAACCAAGAAACTGGATATGAAAAGCTTGAATGCAAAATAAAGTTAAAGCAAGAACAGCCAAAATCATAATTAACCACAAGTCCCCTTTATTTACAATATTGAAAAACCAAAAGTGAAAAAGAGAATTCAATAGAAAATCGAATATCCAGATATGAAAATTTCATGGAAATATCAATGACCTAACCTGTAACAAAGAATTCTGGCCGCCCATACTGTTTGATGACAGCGGGGTATTCTTCATATACATACCTGAAAGCGATACTTATAAATGCCACTCAGTGCCAGAATGATGAAATCCAATGTTAACATTCCACAATATTTTTGACATTGAGAGTTAAGAGTGATTAACTATTACTAGCTGCATCAGGAAAAGGTTGTGCACCCTCATTGACAGTAAGCACATCTGCCAAATGCATTGGAAGCGCAGGAGTAATCTGCCTCTGGTCTCCAGGTATCCGTAATCCTGCGTGATGTTCCATTTTATCCAAAATGATCATCATACAGAACATGCACACTGGGAGAGTGTTTGAAATGGAGGTGTATTGAGTTTCAAGAAACAAAAGCTTTCTCCATAGTAAGCTAGCAAGAAACACCTTGGTATGATCAAGTCCTTATAAATTACACTAAATCCAATGCAAACACTGTATAGTAGCAGAAACATCCTTATGAAAAGCAAATTTGGATCTCAATATGTACGTAGAAAAAACAGCCACCATTTTTCTTAACAACATTAGAAGATGCTATTGATCCAAATTTGAATACTATATAACTCAGATGATTTTATTAGATAATCCCAAATGTTTGACACACTTTAAAGTCCACAAAATTATCAGCCATACAATGGAATGAAAATGAAGGTGCTACTACTAACACAAATGAAAATGAAGAAATGCATCTCTAAAACTTTCAAGTGTCTGTTCTTTTCTTCACATTGTTACAATAAAATGTGTTATATCCATCTCCTATCTTATCAGTCTTGAACAGTTTTTTCCCCTTCACTTTATGTTGTCAGCAGATGCAGGGTTGGGGGCTTTTAAGTAGGTCAGAAGTAGTCTAAATTAGATTATGAAGCAAACAATAACAAGACAACAAGCATAAAGACCAGAACAGAAATGAATGTGGCTGCTACTACTTATGCGATACATTGACTAGGGCAGCAGCTTTTACACTTCCTCCTGGTTAAACTAGAAAGGTATTGACATAAAGCTGGTAAGTATGTCATAAGTACAAACAACAACAACATCATCATCAAGCCTTAATCACAAATTCTAGGGGCACAAGACTAAAGCATAATAAAGAATGATTTTAGCCCCTCCGCATGTCACCCCTTGACACTAAAGCATGATTTTTATTATATAAAGAAACCATAATAAAGAATTAAGCATGGGTACATCTCCGATGAACACATTTTGTATAAGGCAGCAGGTGAAACTATTACCCTCACCAACATTGACAGCAGCTCGGAGTAGATTTTCTTGTTCTTGAATTTTTACAGCCTGACCCTTGTCCAAAGTTGGGACAATGGCTGGGCCTTGACGAGTTCCAAAGCAGTAGGCTTTACGAGTATCAGCCAAAACTTTTTCAGCACCTTCACAGGCTGCTGCAATCATATCAATTCTAGCCTGCAAATAAATTGATAATTAAGAGTTGCCTGAAAATAGAACCTAGGCGGTCCATGAACTCCAAATGACCTTTAACTTGTCAATTTGAGTGGCTATTGGCAGGTTTTGCATCCCCTGAAGCAATTGATCTCTCTTTGAGTTGTCATCCATCTCCATTTCAGGCAGTAGTTTAGAGGAGAGCATAACAGGTAGTACTGAATCAAAGAATCCCATAAATATATTTTGAGATTTAAAAAGATTCAAACACAAATGTATATGTATGAAAAGAAATTACAAAACAAGAAATCAGATGAGATCTCCCCACCCCACCCCGTCCCTTCTTCTAAAAACAGCCCCAGTGGGCAACATGTTAAGTTTCACGGGACATGACATTAGCTATGTATGTGAATGAAAGGAGAGGAGAGCATACTTGTAGCATTCTCGGCATTAACAATCTTGGGATGTACTACAAATGCCTTGGACACCTTCTTCATTTCGTCAACAATGTTGAAAAGCTCAAGGTTGACCATAGAATATTGCCCCAGAATATCTTGCCTGGTGCATACATAACATAACACAAGGTTACAAACATAATAAGAAAAACGCAAACTTTCTCTCTGTTTTTCCACTTGTGGCAGCGACAAATACATACATACATACAAACAAAAGAGAAAGAAAGAATAAGAGCGATTAAATCGTCGAAGAAACAAAGACGTTTTTTATTCTACGAAAAAGATCGGAATTGAGCATGATGAAATTCCAATTTGCGAATGCAGAAGCAGAAGCAAGGGGTTAGTTAAAAACTTAAAATAACAAAATAATAATAATAATAATAATAATAATACCATTTGGGGGTGGTGTTGGTGCGAGCGTAGGCATCGAAGTCTTCAAGAATCCTAGAGATGGCTTTGAAGAGGCTGATAGCCCGAGTCTTAACTTGTTCCAGGTTCAGCTGCTGCTGCACTGCCTGATTCAGCCTCTCCGCAGGCTGCTGCTGCTGCTGCGGAGCCTGAGCCTGCGCCTGCTGGCTTTGTATCACACCCTCCATTCCTGCCATTCCAGACCAGATTGTGCCCTGGCAATGGTATTTAGTTGGCGTCAAGGCAAAATTGAATTTTTAACCTCAACTCTTCTTTTACCTTAAATAATTTTCAAAAAAATCAGTATTTAAGAGGAATGTTATATGCCAATACAAATTTGACAGAATTTAACTCCAATTTGTCAAGATTTAATGTTATGTGTAAGGATATCTTTGGATTGATCGTAAGCCATCGAATTTGGTGGAATGGAATAGAATAATAAAGAGTATTATTGTTTAGATGTTTAAAAAAGAGATAAAATTGAATGAAATTTGAGAGATTTTATTTCACTTCGTACCACTTTATTTTTTTATTTTTTTTTCTTTTAAATTTGGAGGTAAAGGATAAAATAAGTTATGAAATTAAATTTTTATCTTTAATTTTTATATTTTTATATTTGAAATAAAGATAATATGAAAACAATAAATATAAAATTCTTCCTATTTCATTCACTTTAGAATTTACAAATAAGGGAATGAAAACTTTTTTTTATTTCACCATTAAATATCTAAATAATAGTATAGTAACTTTATTCAATACCATCAATTTCTATTCCATTTTATTTCATTATATATCATTTCATTCACTATAAAACTTCTAAACATAGCTTAAGAGAGAGAAAGAGATGGAAAGGAAATGAATGAAAAATAATTTCCTTCCCCTTGTTTTGATTCTTTTTTATTTGTTTTAGAGTTAAAATTAAAATTAAGTAAAGTGATAAGTGTTAAAATTAAATTTTTAATATAGTCATTATGTTTTTTGTTTTTGTTTTTTGGTAATATTTAACGTTATAATACAAACATGTGGGATATATAATTTAATAAATATTCAATTAAAAATGAATATTTTCTCCCTCCAAACCCCAAAATTGAGAGGGAATAATTTTTCGGCTTCATTTTCTTTCTCTTCCCTCTCTTTCTCCCAACCAAACAATACATAAAGATAATTGTTATATAAGTCAAATGATTAAAATCACTTATCCATTCATCCAAAAGTCAATAATAAGGCCTCATTCTAATAAACAAAATTAAATTAAATTAAATTTTAATTCACTAGCAGTGTAAAACTATTTTACATTATCATTCATTCATGTACGTTTGTTGTACTGTAATAACACCTACTTGAAAAGTTAACTTCTTTTAATGATGTGGTTGCATATGAGTAAATGATAGTATAAAATAACTTTAGACAATGAATTAAAATTAAACTTATATTCTTTTTTCTATCTAATAAAAAATTTTAAATTAAATTTTGATTTACTATCAGTATAAAATTCTTTTACATTCATTTACTCATGTGTTGCTACATCATTAAAAATGTTTTTCTATAATAACATTTATTTAAAAAGTCAAAATTTATTAATGATGTAGTTGCATATGAATAAATGATAATATAAAATAACTTTAGACAATATACTAAAATTAAACTTAATTTATTTTGTCTGTCTAAAAGATCTTACCATATTTGATCAATAATTTTGTTATAAATTTAAACTAGAATGAACTTGAACATATTATAATTGGCAAATATCTAAAGAATCTTCATTTTCATGTGAAATTATTGCCGCAATGCGAATCAACCACAATGCCATATATGACTTTATAGGATTTAGATTCTCTAAGGTGAGGAGTGAGAGATATACTTTAGATAATAAAGTGTATAATTATAATCTTTAATAAAAAAATTAAGAAATTAAATTAACACATATTCAAAATTTATTATGCAAGTGTTGTATTTTATAAAATCTTAAATAATGAAATTTTTTATTAATGATTATAATTTTACCCTTTATTTTTAAAGTATATCCTTCACTTTAGAAGATTCAAATTCGGCTTTATATATATTAGAGGTAGGTATGACCTGCAATAATTATTACAATCATTGATATCCTTTTCATGATTTTACTTGAGGATTTGGCTGACGAGATGAAATCAATTTGAGAAACAATTAAGATGAGATTTGTGGTTGTGGGTGGGCTTACAAGTAACTTGTAGATCATACGTATTCAAAGTTGGAAACGATTTTTTTGTAGAAGATTTAATTGCTCCATGTCATTGCAAACGTACACAAAAGCATGTCCACAGATCATGTTTCCATAATTGGAGGTCTACAAAGGTCAGTTCCATTTTCCTGCACGGTGTTATTTTGTTCTGCTTGATACCTGATTCAAAAGCATTAGGGTTTCCAGTATATTTATGTATCTGTGATGCATGTTTACTGACTTCTCATTCCTTTTAATCCTTCTGTTGGGTTGAACTAAGAGAGCTTTGCTTTTTCTCACTGTACAGAGTGCACGCACAACTGTCAATATTGCGTACAAATGTCCCACCAGATCAGTGATGGTGGAGATTAAAATTTTAGTTCTTTTTTTGGCCAGGAATCAAACATTCATTTTCATAATTGTTCGATTGGTATGGGATTGATCATCTCATTTATGTCTTGACCATTGCTACGGGCCTACGGCTACCCTAGGAGTCTATATAATTATAGGGTTGGAGATACTGTACATTTTTGTACTGATTCTAGGAAGAAATCCCTGTTGATAATTTTCCCCTCTGATGGAATAGAATATTTTTACGAAAAATCAGTTCAATTAGTTTTCCTGTTTTGTAGTGGCAGCTGAAATAGAATAAATATCATTAGCATATCTAAGATACTTGAGAAACTTCCACTAACAAATCCAGCATTATAAGCTATAGCTCGTCTGCGAAGCCAGAACTCTATACTCCCTCATTTGAAGTAAAAGCCATCATAGGTGTCAGCTGTATAATGGATGTTGGCACATTAGATAAGGGGCTTAAAATTTATAACTCAATAACATTATAAGCTATAGCTCGTCTGCGAAGCCAGAACTCTATACTCCCTCATTTGAAGTAAAAGCCATCATAGGTGTCAGCTGTATAATGAATGTTGGCACATTAGATAAGGGGCTCAAAATATATAACTTAATAAGACCCTGCAGTATATTATGTTCCAGAGGCATAAAAGTAATATAATAATACATGAGTGATTGAAGTATCTTTTTTTTTTTTGGTCAATAGTGACTAAAATATCTTTGAATCTCGGTAACTCTGTAGGCTTTTCTCATAAATGAGTCTAACATGTTTTTTTTTTTTTTTGGTACATTGAGTCTAACATGTTTGATTTAGCTTCAGAAAACTCCAAATCATAGTTTGGGCTAGTTGGACGTTTCCAAAATTGCTGTGGGCGAAGTGTCATAGTGGAAAGTAAAAGTCTCCCCCAAATTCAATTGTGGAAGTTTGTCGATTCTAATGTTTAAAGTCCCGTATGTAAACCTGCACGGAGGGTTATAAAAGGAGACTTACTCTGAAGATACATGTGTGTTTGGATGATGATGAGTGGAATAATATATAATAGAATGTATTAGAAAGGAATTATAGGGAATAAAGTTCTCATAATATTATTTGAATGTTTAATGATAGAATAAAAGAATTTTTTTATTTTTTTGATTGAAAGTTTTAATATAATGATAAGAATTATAAATTTATTATTTTTATATTACTCTTATTTCAAATACAAAAAATAAGAATTAAGAACAAAAATATAATTACATAATTGATTCCATCTCTAACCTCCTAATTTAGAGGGAGAGAAAAATAAAAAAAATAGAGCTATGAAAAGGAATGAAATCTCCTTAATTCCTTTCCTTTCTTTTTTATCTCCTTTTCAAACATCCAAATAATTATGTATGATAATGTATTTAAAAATCTCCTTGAAAGAATGGCTGATCAGTTCTCTTTATCTTTCTAATTTTAATAAGTAGTCGCATTCATGAGGGGTGGTTGTGTACATATTTTATAGAGACGAACTGAGAGAAATGCTTGGTTATGAAAAACATCTATATGAATTTAATAGTATGGCTGTCATACCCATTCCTTCTCCTTATCTCACGACTCTTTTGACTACTATGCTTTTTGCTTCTCTCGACTATAAATGCGCTTCTCTGGACTATAAATGCGTTTCGATAGACTTTTTTTTTTTTTTAAGTAAAGTATTTTTTTTTTTTTAAAAGTACTTCTACAAATTTTTATATATATTTAGATGAAATTTAAAAATATATATATATATATATATATTTAATTATCACTTTTTTTTTAAAATTAGTAATTCCCAATTTCTGAAACAAATAAAGAAGTGATTTTTAATATAATTTATTGACAAAAATTACATCTCTTGTCATTTATTGTTTTCCTCTTATAAACCCTACCTCCATTATTTTGGACACTCTACATTTTTAGTAATTTTGCTATAAAAAAAACTCTTTTGTTATTTCTTATTCAAACAAACTTACAAGTCCTTCTATTATTTAAAAGTACTTCACAAACATTGCATCTAAATGCAAAATAACTTTTTCTTTAAAAAAAAGCTCTACTAAAAAAAATCTATAAAAAAAATCATTTTTTTATAAGCTTATCCAAACTAGCTTTATTTCATGCTAGGAAAAGTTCAAAGCTTCCATATGGGTGAGTCATTTGATATTGAGATAGGTCACTAAGTTCCCCTAAACAAAAACTCCAGCAAAGTTCAAATCCTTAAGAGGCATTACGGCACTAATTTCTTAACGTGACAGGATAATTCTCATTCCACATATGAAATACCAGTCCCGACTCGGGAAGATTACTCCTTTACCTGATTAGTAGCACATGAACAGAGAGGCTTGCACCATAACAGAATAGAACCTAAAAAAAGATAACCAGAAGCTACAATGCTACAGAACAAGGAGGATATTAATAATATACATTGCATTTCAAGCAAACATCTCTACAATTACATAAATAAAATCATATTGGCAAGTTTGGCAATTAAACAAAAAAAAAAAAAAAAAACACTTATTTTTGCATGCGAACAAAGTTGCATCTGTACAGCTCCTCCTGTCGAGAGAAATGTGCTACGGCCGATGCATTCCTTACATATATAATTTACATATCTGGCTGAGCCTACAAAAGGCAGTAGGCAAACCATCATTAACATCTAAAGTTGCATCCAATAAACTCCAATAGTACAAATTTGCTTACTACACTATACTTATCAGTAATGTAAAACTTTAAATTTTAGTGATACTCAAAACCATGTCCAAGGCAGAAGTTTGAGATCAACAGAGAGGATGGAAATAATTATTTCTTATTTCTCTTATCAATTTCATATAACACAGTCAGTCAAGCAATTCATTTTCTTTCTGATAGACAAGCCACAATCATATGGCATTATAAACATAGCATCCGTGAGTTCAATTGTGGCAAATTGAAACATTTTCTATTCTAAATTTCTAATACTTAGCAAGCAGTTAAAATCTATGATGCATGGATACAGGTACGGGTATCGGATACGACACCAGTACAACACGGGGATACGTCATTTTTTAAAAATATAAGATACGGGTACGGCAGGATTTGGCATAACATATATATCAAAGATGGAGAAAATAATTGAGTCATTCTATGATTAAGGGAGAAAAGTGGAGAAAGTACTTTTTATTTTTAGCATTAGTCACTACAAACACAATAGAAGACTATAATTTATCAAATTCTTATGATATCCCACCTATATTGGCACAAAAATTCAAAAATAAAAAATAAAAAATGTAGAAAATAGGCTCCGGTAGTGTTTTTGGAATATCCAGTATCTGATACCGGTATCAGATACGGGTACGTATTCGACACGGGTACGACAGATATTTTAAAGTATCGGTGCTTCCTAGGTGTCAAAGAGATGGAGTATGCTCTGATTATTTTATGAAAACTTTGAAAAGAAAATAAAAGGGTGACCTAAGAAATTCAGTGAAAGGAAAGTGGAGTATATAATATATTACCCAGAGGCAGATACTATTCTTCACCCTTCCTCGTCTTCAGACTGAGCCTGAGAATTACAATCAGATGTTGTGTCCACCTCCACTGGAAGCGGAGCAGCACCTGAAAACCAAGAGAAAGGACAGATAAGGAACAGGAGGCACAAAACCTGAATTGAAGTAGAATGTTTGTTATAGAGCAGAATCGAATCCAGATAATGTAATGGTTTGAAGCATAAAAGAAAGAAAGAAAGAAAGAAAGAAAGAAAAACCTTGGATGAAATAGGAGGAAGAAGGGGAGAGTGGAAGGGTGGTGGTGGTGAGGGATATAGATGGGTGGTGAGGGATGGGGGGATTAGCCAAGTTGTGGAGCAATTGAGCGAGATCGTTGGATGGTTGGGGACGTGGGGGGACCCAGTAGGAGGCACCGGGAAGGAAGGGGAGCCAATCGGGAGCGGATCGGCGAACGATGATGCGGTGAATGGCGTCCTCGAGCTTGTGTATGAGGGGATCCACATCCACGGAAGAAGAAGAACAAGAAGAATCGAGGTCGGTGAGATCGGAAGAGTTGGATTGGGTTCTGTGAGGAAAGAGGCGACACGAACACGATGGAGAGAAAGAGAGGGTGCGAGCTAGGCTTAGGGTTTGTGCTATGGATCTTGCCATGCTTCTTCCTTCTGCTGTGCTCTAATTCCAGTACCTCCTCCTGTACCTGTACCTCTACAACATATTGACATAGAAGAGGATAATATTATTAATTAATACAGGCAGGCAATGGTGGATGGGACCCACCACCACCCACGCGGGCCACGATTTTTTTTTTTCTTCCTATTATTACATCTTGGGCCTCCAGTGTAAGTGTTTGAGCCCCTAAGGTAACCATATTCTTTGGGCTAAATGTGTTATGCAACAATAAGCTATATTAAACTAAAACAGTCAATCAAGCCATTTTATTTTTAGCGGGTCAAGGTACAAACTCCAAAATAAATGACGAGAGAGAGAGAGAGAGGATTTGGGTTGGGAATTGCGGTTGGTTGGTTGGTGTTCTAATCGGATCAAAATTGAGAATTTGGGAATTGAATTGGGGTTTGCAGCTGCAGCTCTGCGTCTTTCTCTTTCTTTCTCCATCTCTGATCGTAGTTAAGGTAATAAGTCTCAATTCAATTCTAACCTTTTATTACTGAATCATCATCGTCATCTTCTTCTTCAAATCAGTGCTGCCTGAACCTCAAATAGGCTCCGTCATTCATCTTTCTTTCCTTTCTTTTTGTTTTCCGGTGGTTATTTAAACATCTAGCACCAAACAAATGAACGATAACTTTTGAAATTCATATCATTGATTTGTTTTATAGAATAGCTGTTTTTGCAGTAATTCTTCTGGGCTTTACACGACAGAACAGGTTGTTGGCTTTGGCTTGGCCCTCTTCATCAGGTGAGGTGATCTGCATTTACTTGTTGGATCTTCCTTCTCTTCCCTACTACTATTCTACTACCTCGTATTAGAGTTTTTTTTTCCTCCTCTTATATAGCGCCACCATATTTTCTATAGGATTGTTCTGTTCGAAGGCCCTTGTAAAAGCATCTCCTCCCATATCATATCACGAATGCGTCTCTCATTTCAATTCCCTTAGATTTAGATTCAAACAAGACACTACCTTTTCCGTTTATCTCTTTTGGGCTACATCTTTAGAACCCTTTAAAGAAAGAAAGAAAGAAAGCTATTAATATCAAGTTTAGCTTTAAAGAAAGATTTGTGGATAATTATTTGGTTATGGACTTGACGCATTTGACTTTATCTCTATTTAACATAATAATTTATGATTGATTTGTTGTACGGAACAATGTTGCTATATTGGCTTTTTCAATTTTAGGAGCCTTTCTTCATGATTTTTTATTTTTATTTTTAATTTCAATTTTACAGTGAAATTAGGTGCTTGGTGCCTTGGTCCACAGGCTTGCCCGCCAGCCTGCCTAGGGCTGGGCCAACCTGTTTGACAGTGCTACTCATACACCTTCATTAATTATTTTCTCATTAACTTCTATTTGTGCCTTCGGGGTGAGAGAAGTGAATTTGCCCTGTGCTTCAGAGGCAGCAGATAGCACATCAGTTGGTTATGTAGTGTTCTGTTCTGTTTTATGAAACTCAATGTAGTCAAAGGCGAAAGGCGCCCTTAAGGCGCTAGGGGCTTTTAACGCCTTGAGGCGAGAGAGGCCAAAAAGCGCACGCCTCACTTAAGAAGGGCTAACACTAAAAAAGCAGTAAAATATATAACTAGCTTGCAATAAATTCTCATATAAATTAACTACTTCATAGTGAAAATAAAACATTAAAATGTTAAGTAATATAGCATGGTAATAAGTTGATAACAAGCTCTAAATAATAAAGCTCAAAAATCCAAATTCATAACAGAAAGAGATAAATACCCTAAATTAGACAACTCCAAGTCCCTAAAGTTCATAACAGAAAACTAGAAATCAGTCATTCAGAGCTCTGTAACAGGAAATTGAAACAGAGCATGCAGCAGGTATATTACAGACGAAAAACAGAGCATTAAGAACCAAAATAAAATCACTAAGAAATCAGTTAAAGTGGCATGGAAACTACCTAAATAGATAAGAACAATAAATCAGTAATAAAAAACACGTTTAGTGATAGAAAGTATGAAAAAGATGAAGAAAACAGATTGAAAATAAAGTAAGACTAAAAACAGAGCACGTGGCTTGTTGGTAGTGAAACTGAAAAAAAAAATCCATAAAAAGAATGTTTCTGTACAGAACCGAAACATATAAGGAATAGTAGAACACAAAAAAAAAATAGGAAGGTACATGTTTTCTCTTGGCGGTGGCTGAATTGGCTTGAGCGGTGGCTTTTGTCTACTCTGTTTTTTGCAGAACTCCAATATTTTAATTGAATCCTAACCGTCTCTCTTGTTTTATATGAAACCTGATGTTTTCATTGGCTGGGCTTTGTCAAACCCACTGCCCATCTGTCAGGCAAGAGAGGCGAGCGCCTCTTCATACAGAAGAAGCGCTGTCAAGGCGAGAGAGGCAAGCGCCTCATTGAAGGAGCACCGCCTGGACCAGCAAGAGGTGGTAGACCCCTTCCTCGCCTCGCCTTAGCGCCTAAGGCGCGCCTCACGGCGCCTTTAACTACACTGATGAAACTCTTAGAGCAAGAGCCAGTTCATGGTACAAGTTCAGATCCACACCAAACTCAAATCCAGATAAACCATCAGCTGCATGCGGGTGCTGCAAAACCACTTCCACCTTCCCCATCACCAATAAAAATAGGTGTACTAACAGGAAGCCAAGTTACATATATATCCAGAAGTTAGTTCACAAATTCTTACACTGAACTTTAAACATTTGAGAAAATAAGAGATAGGGAAGAAAAGAACAAATAAGATGAAACTGAACCCACAGGCCTTATAAGTACATCAGAAAGAGCATTTGGACCAGGTGGAACATGAACAACGTGGCTGGTATCATTATCGTTAACAGCTGTAAGGACCAGTAGTCCTGCCAGCATCTCTGTCTTCCCCTCATCTTTACCAAAATTGGGTGCTACACTGAAGCAACTTGAGAGGCCAATGAAGTTGATGCATTGAATAACCTATGGTTCTAACTTTGGAAACCAAAATGCTAATGAAGTTGTGACCTTGCTGTTAATTTCCTTTGTGATTAATATAATCGTGATTAATATTTTTCTCCCTCATGCTCCGTTATTTAGTACAAATTGCATGTAGAAGAACTACTTAACTCCATTGAATTTATCATTTTCATTTTTTTTAATTATGGTGAGGTGGAATAGTCAAATTGCACTAAAAAATACAAAATGGTTCTTGAATTAGATGCATACATACAATGAACAGCATCATTAACAGATATCAAGGGCTTTAATTTCAATGGTCTGTGTTTGTAGGACTGGTGGTTACATTTGTTGGTTTGATTTGGATGTGATAGCTGTGCTGGTTCAGTGTGGAGGTGATCACTTTAGTAAAAATCAGGTATGGAATTTTTGGCTTCAATTTGAAATTTGACTTGTTCAAGTTTACGGCATATATGTTTTCTCCAAAATGAATATAGAAATCTCAGCATTGACATAAATTGTGATATGTGTTATTGGTTAACTATTTACATAAATTAACTATTTTAAGAGTTTTCTCATAATGAGTATAGAGATTTTTGGCATTGGTGTAATGATTTTGTTGCTGATTATTAGAACACCTGTGTGCTTTATTTAAATCTGAGTTGCTCCAGTGTGAGTATAATGAGGATTTATAAATAACAACTAACAGGGAAGCTTTCATTTAAAGTAGGCCACAAAACTAAATGAAAAAGAAAGGAGGTAAATGGTCTCTCGGGAAAATAGTGAAGGTTTCAGTGTAATCTGGTATTAATGTTCAGGTCTAGCTCAGCTTCCATGAATCTGTTAGCTGTTGTAGAAAGCACCACTTTTGTTAAGGATCCAGAAATTAGTTTAGGTAGGGAAAGAGAAGGAGAGCACTGGCCTGATCCTCCTTTCTACCAGCCTCAAGGGGAACAAAGTTCAATCCTTCACCACTTTATTTTTTATCACGAGTTATTCATTGTACTCACTAGTAATTGGACGTATTTCTTCGATACCCATACGTCTCAGTGGGAGTGGGGATTTGAAGATGAGATATCAGCCCTGTTTCCACCCACTAATAGATGTATTGTGTCCATGGAATTACAGTAACTTCCACGTCATGCTTTCCAGCCAGGAGAGTTGGGATGAAAGGATTTATTATAAACCACTAGGGGAAGCATACCTACATCAAGTTGTAGCTTTTCTCATAGAATCGATGGGTCGTCTTTTGTGCTATTAAGTTCTCCATGAGGTTTTTGCTCACATCCTACCTCGTACTCTGAACATGCAAATGCAACTTTACTTTCTTGACTTTGGGGAAAACAAAATTTGTGCAATCACTAGTGGGTTAGATCAACACAACAACCGTATTCTCTGCATATCAATTTTTGCTGTATTTCCTGCAGCAGATGATGTTACCCTTATCAAGGCTACTCTAGTTGCTGATCCCTATCCTCCTCAGGAGAAAAAGTTCTTACAAGTTTGCATCCATAATAAGCATGTCTGCAGATTTTACCAACCGCCACCTCTACCTTTTATATTCAATGCCTATACCTACTTTCTTTAGATGGTGTGCTTTTATAAATTTCTAATTATATTGCTATGTGGTGTGAAAATAAGATTGGGATATCTCCATTTGTTTCAGTTTAATCATCAGAAATCAAATTGGTCAATCATTTTATGTATTGTCCAATAGTTTTCATGATGCACATCTGTATCTGCTTGTATATATAATCAAAGGTCGTGGTTAATTATAAACTTAATTTTTTAATGCAATTTTTATCAAACTTGATTTTTAGCCTATTTCTCTTCCATTTTTCATCCACTTATTCTTAAAATAACTAAATTTGAAAATTTTATAATATCAATTTGCTTGCTTCTTAATTGTATTTGATGTCTATCAATACCAACCAAATATGAATAGCCCATTTCATTTGATTCAAAACAAAAAAAAGTTTAGTACAAGATTTTTTTTAAAAAAAAACAGATCAATATTATGTAAAATATCGAAGTCACCAATATTCTGTGAAAAATATAACTGCCTAAATACAATGTACTTTCTTGAATGACTACTCTATCCTGATAAATTCATTTTAATGAATTATTGTTGGTAGCCAATCCATGTTTTTTCAAGTTCACAATATGCAGACTAATTACATCTTGACGCATGATGTAGGTCATGTTTCCTTATAAGCATTTCCCCCCCTAATTTGCAGGTTTCTTACTTCTGTTGAAATGGTCTGTAGTAATTATAGATCTGCCAATGAATCTCACTGTTTAATCCTGATTATACATTTCCCGAAATGCAATTAGCATCAAATGGTAATAAGGAAGAATGTTCAGAAAGCGAACCCATCTTGAATCAGCATCATAATTTGCAAGGATCTGGAGAGTCTTCATTTTCATGTGAAATTATTGCTGCTGGAGGGGATTTAGCTATTGGCAATGATGATTTACAGAATGTTCATGTTGATGAGACTTGTCATCTGGTAAATGCGGATCAGCCACAGTGCCGGATATGCCTTGATATGGGAGGTCTATATCACATGTGATGATAGTTACTTATCCTTTCCATGAATTTACTTGAGGATTTGACAAGATGAAATTAATTTGAGAAACAATCTATATGAGATTCTTGGGCTTACAAGCAACTTGTAGGTCATATGTATTTGAAAGTTGGAAACTTACTAACCATTAAATGAATTTTTTTAGGAGAAGATTTAATTGCTCCATGTCATTGCAAAGGTACCCAAAAGTATGTCCACAGATCATGTCTCGATAATTGGAGGTCTACAAAGGTGAGTTCCTTTTTCCTTATTGGTGTTCGTTCTTTTTTATCATAATACTAATATCTGATTCAAAAGCAGTAGAACTATCTATTTGTTATTGGATATCTAGTACTGATCTTTATTCCTTTCATGGTCCTGTGAGGGTTTCCAGTATATTTATGTATCTGTGATGCATATACTGACTTTTCATTCCTTTTCTTATACTAGGAGGGCTTTGCTTTTTCTCACTGTACCGAGTGCAGAGCTGTGTTCATATTACGTGCAAATGTCCCACCAGATCGGTGGTGGTTGAGATTAAAATTTCAGTTCCTTGTTGCCAGGGATCATGCATTCATTTTCATAATTGTTCAACTGGTATGGGATTGATTATCTCATATATGTCTTGTGAAATTGGTATTCTTGTGGATGACATTACCTTTTCCCTTTCTTTTCTTTTTTGCTTTCTGATGGGTTAATATGAACAGTCCTATGTGTATTCACTGTTCCCCCATCTAGCATTCTTGAGTCTTGGCCATTGCTATGGGCCTATGGCTAACGTAGAAGTCTATATAATTACGGGGCTCATGCAAAGCAACGTCCTATATGTGGAGATACTCTACAAGTTGTGCTGATTCTAGGAAGAAATCTCAGTTGATAGTTTTCCTCTCTGATGGAATAAAATATTTTTATGGAAACTCACTTCTATTAGTTTTCCTGATTTGTAGTAGTGCTGTAAGGAAAAAACAACCCTGGGTATTAGAATATTTTTAGCATGATTAAGTTCTTCCAGAAACTTACACTGATAAATCCAGCATTAAAAGCTATAGCTCCTTTTGATAGGATAATTTTGCTAGACTGCTTGAAGTGTGCACCCTAATTTGATGTAAAAGCCACCATAGTTATTAGCTATATTATGGCTGTAAATGGCACATTATGTATAGGCCTAAAATTTATAACCTAACAAGACCCTGCTGTTGATTTTGTTCTAAAGGCGTAGCAGTTTGACAATACATATTGGTGACTAAAATATCTTCTAATCTCAGTAACACCATATGACTAGGCCTTCGTAGAAACTGAAGCCTGCTTGGTTACTGTGGGTGAAGTGTCATAGTAGAAACTAGAAAGTAAAAGTCTCTTCCAACTTTAACTTTAGAAATTAGTTGATTCTAACGTTTAACGTCCCTCCTACTCCAAACAAAAATAGCTCGGAGAGAAAGTGTAAAAGGAAGGAACAAAATGGGACTTACTTTTCAAGTTTCATGGTTTCAGTTGATTCAGTATACACTTTGAAGATGCTTGCCCACCCCCCACCCAAAGAGATTATTTGATGGGATACTATGTATTGTAAATGTATTTAAAAATATCTCCTTGAAAGAATGTTTGATAAGTTCTTTTCTCTTTCTAATTTTAACAGGTTGTTGCTTTCTTGGGGGTGCTTGTGTACAAATTTTATGGAGATGAACTGAGAGAAATGTTTGGTTATGAAGAACATCCATATGGATTTTATACAATGGCTGGTATATCCATTGCTTCTCCACTACAAATTTCATGCACAATGTTTGCAGCTTTTTCCTTCACTGGTGACTATTTCATGCTAGGATGTTATAGTTTCTCAATTTGTTGGTAAACTCAATGGTATATGTACGACTGGCATGCTATTTTAATCTACCAACTTTATTATATGCAATGACAAGTTCATTATATTGCTTTATTTTGCAGTTCTAGCCATTGTTTTGGTGGGTTTGCTCTATGGATTTTTCATAGCCATCATATGTGGCCAAAGAATCAATGAACGCCACTACCATGTTCTTGCCAAACAAGAGTTGACAAAGGTCTGCTATTTAATTTATTAATTCATATCAATTTTACTTATGATATCTGCCAGCAAGGGTTATTTTTAAGTTGGATGCTATAAAACTGCATGGTTTATCCAGAAAACCAAAGCGTGTTATGTGAAACTTGTAACATGATTGCACTAAACAGATCTTTTGATCATAAGATATGCAGTTTCGGGGAAACTCGTCAATTATATATTGGTTCTCGTATCATTTACGGATTAGAATTAATTCTGTATTGTATAAGGATCATATCAATTTACTTTATTTTTTGTGTAGAAATTTGAAGGTATCTACACTTTGTTCTTTTCCTTTTCAATGTCAGGAATATGTGGTAGAAGATCGAGAACATGTAAAGAATGTGCCTGAACTAGATCCCAGCCATGTGACAGAACTGAGGATGTTGGGCCTTTACTAATTGGTATATGTGCATCCCATTCTTTCTCATTAAATTTTCTGCTCTTCCTTTTTAGATGTTAAGTTTGAACCTAGTACGGACGTATTTATAGCAGTTTATAGCAGGTAAATGTTACATGCTTTTTGTTTCTTTCTCTTTTCATAATAGAAAATGCTAACGTCAGTTGTCAAAATCATCCTCAGCAATGCATCTCTATCAAATCATTTACATCTTGGCTGCATTCTTGCACGTCATCTATGAATATATGCACTATAATTTATATTCCAATGTTCTTGATTCTTTGCTTACATTATTCTCAGAAATTATTTTCATTGCATCATTATGAGCCCTGTATTACTCTTCTAACTCTCGGATACATCTTCTGCAGAGTCACCTTGAATTTGTTGCATTTGCAGCTTGTCTCCATGATCCCTCACATATGTATATGACGTTGGTCTGTTCAGGGTGACGTCACGTTAATATGGCTGTTTGGGCACCAACTCAAAGTGCACAGCCACAAGGGCGTGGTTTATCCCCAATACCCTGTGTACTCTATTTTGACTCTTTATTTTTAATTGTTGCTTTTACAGGAAACTTATAAATGAAATATGTTGATTCAACTAGAAAATTGCTCTTGTGAATCAATGTTGTTTGATGGTCTAAAGAAAAAAGTGGAGATCTTATAAACCTGTATCTTGCTGGATGGAGATATTTGTAGTTGCAAGTCCCAAATGTAACCAACAATCCCTTGCGTGCAATTTTTCATTTTATACAGTATAATATAATCGGATGTAGATTATTCCTTTCCGCGTTTTAAACCTGATATTAGTCATGGCTGTGTTTGGTTGTCAAGAGCTAGAAAACTATATACTGTCTATAATATGTTATATAATGAACTGTCATTGTATTTATTTATTATAATTTATTCATCAGCAACTCTATAGGGTTACTTTAGTCTTGAATTTGGGAGAGTGACCCCCGACTCTTGGTTTCTTCTATTTTTTTTTCTCAATATAATTATTGCTAAAGTCAAAGCTACTTTTATGGGGACTTTGTAGAACTTCGGTGTGTTGGCATTCTGCATTTTTAATATAATTATTGCTTAAATTAGAAACACTTTTAGTTCATATTTTTTTCTTTGTTTATTATATACAAACTTGAATCGTGTATAGTTGTGAACGCGCGATTGTAGTTTATAGTATACGCAAGGTCCATAGTCCATACTCTTTGATGTTTATCTTCTCAGGTTAGTGGGAGTGGGACTTCCTCAGAGAAGCATCGATCAGTTAGATATGTCTCATTGTTTGATGCACCCACGGATAGATGATAAATAAAATCATTATAGAAAAAGTTTCAATTTTATATTTTTGTTTGCAAGAAACTAAAATCATATACTTTATGTCCTCAAATTAATTGTTATTTCAAACATAAATCATTTAATTTATAGGGTAAATATTTATTTTAGTCTTTCAAAGATACAAATGTTATTAGTTTGTCATTTAACAATTTTTGACATCAAATTGATTTATTTGGATGACTAATTTGATGTAAAAATAAATATATATGGACTAATTTGGTGTCTAAATATGGTATTGAATGATTAATTTGATATCAAAAATTGATATTGAATTATCATTTTGATGTATTTATCTATTGGATGACTTAACTGATGATATATGTATTTTTTGAATATTAAAATAAGTATTTATTCAAATTTATAAGATCAATATTTTCATAACATTATGAATAATATATATAACTAGAGATCACAAATATATATATATATATATAAAAGATATCCTCATGTCAATTTTTTCATATATGAGGTGTCAAATGGATAGATTAAATGGATTTTGAATTGAATTATGATTAAATGGATTTTGAATTGAATTATAATAGATGAGTAAAAAATAAATTATTTATCCATTTAAAATTCATTAAAAATGTATTAAAAAAAATATAACACATCCATTATCCATTTAATAAATGAATATCCAACCCAATCCATTAATCTCTTTTTATAGAGGATAGCATATCAAATTATATATATATTTTGAAAAATACTAGATAGCCAGAATTTGAAAATTTCTTTATCAAAACTTTTGACAGAATGACGTGGCATACCTTTTGACTTTAGCTCTTTATGTTATCTTACAACTATTCTTAATATAGTAGAATTTTGTTAAAATTATGGCTAATTCTTTTTTTTTGGGCTATGTAACATTACTCATATTTTTTATAGATGAATGGATATCTCCTCTATCTTTTTTGTTTGTTTCCTCAGAAAATTTCCAACACAACTTCCTATACAAGAACTATAGAAGCATGTACAATTTTGGATTTCATCTTGTTTTCTGCTTTGAAGTGATGAACCTTTTGACTACATTTCACTAATCTTACTTGAATAATTTGTTATGGTTAGGGGTGGACAACGGGTTGTATGGACTTATTGTTAGGAAACATGGTAGAGCCCATAAAAGAAAGAAAATAGATAAACTAAAATAGAAAATGTATTGATGTAACGAGTAAGATGATGAATTACAAGAAATACAATAGGGCTATATAGCCAATGAGAACAACTAATTTCCTAACTAATGTAACTAATATTTTATTTATCCAATACCCATGAATCCACACATTTTTTATCCAACCTAATCCATAATTGACGAGTTGGTTTGGGTTTGTGAGTTAAGTTGGGTTTAAAATAGTCAAACTCGTGAGGTATGGGTCAGGTAATTGGTTAAGACTCTTCCAACCCGCACAAACCCAACCCAACCCACACAAAATTTTTTTTTATAAATATTTTGAGATGTTTTGTCACTTTTTATTGGGGCTTCCAAAGTCCTATATAAGTTTCTAATTTTTTTATAATTAATTTTTTGAGAATTTTTAAATTAAAAGTACACTGCATTTAGTAATAGAGGGCGAGTTATTGATCCTTTTTGTAGTTCTTTGCAACCCATCACTATTGAGACATTGATTTGTGCTTAGAACTAATTAAGAACTCTTAATTAACACATTAATATATAAGCTGAAATGTATGAAATTGAAAAAAATTGAAGCAGGTAGTGTATTATATAGAATTTGCTTAATTTATTTAGTCAATTACTAATAGTTTAATCATGAATGCTTATTAATGCTTCATGATTTATGTGTTAGATGTGTCTGTTGCTAGAGATGAAGTTATGAATTGTAATAATTGATCATTTTAGATGTTTTTCATTTAACTAATTAGGATTCTAATTCTTTTTAACTTATTATTTCATTGTTGATTTCAACTTATCTTTAAATTGACAATTGTGTTGATTGTGGTTAATGTTATGGTGTTATTGACATGCAGAAAATCAAAGAGGAGAGGGGGCATTGATTATGTCATTTGTTAATTGTGTTATGTATGTCTTTGTTGTTTATTTGTATTAATCGTAATTGTAATCTTAGAGTTATATGTACTTTATAATTTATGTTTTATGTTATGTCATTTAGAAACTTATGTTATGTTATGTTATTTAGAAGGATTTAATTTTGATCCACTGTTAGTGTAAAGTTTCTTTACACTGTCATACAACTATATACTGACACATCATTAAAAGTGTTAGACTTTTGAGATAGTTGTTATAATAGTCAAACTCTTTTAATGAGTTGACAATACATAATTGAGTGACAGTGTAAAATTTTTTTACATTGACTATAAATTAAAATTAAACCCTATCTAAAATAGATTTTAATTTCTATTTTAGTATATTATTATTTTTATTAGATTCAAGTTCAACTCACGAGTTGAGTTGAGTTGAATTTAACCCAACCCAACCCGGAGAAAAAAAATCTCTAAATCCAACTCACTACATTTATGGTCTAAGATTACCGCAAATTGAACTCATGTCTACCCTTAATTATGATAGCTGAAATCATCGTGCAGTAGTAGGAGGAGGAGGATTAAAAAAAAATTTCGTCTTTCATTTTCTCGTCGTACAATTGAAGCTGTTCTAATTACTTGGACCGATCTCCGTTTGTTTTCTTACTAGCTTGCAGATTTTTCAAGAAATTTTATTCTCTGACGAAATCTTTACTCTTTTACCGTGCATTTTCTTTTTTTGTTTGTTGATTGGGTTGATGTAATTTTGAATCTTGATCTGATGGATTTAATTGTATTTTTAAAATGAATTTTACATTTTTTCTGTCTTATTATTATTATTTTTTTGGAATCTCTAGGACTTTAAATTGTAGTATAATGACATGTTTGATGGACCTCGGACGGATCTCAAGAAGGACCATATCGTAAAAGCATTTTTGAGTTGGTAGATTTTGATGTATGGTGATCCATTATCCATGCAATAAATTATATAGAGTTAGTAAATCTAGCCCATTAAAACAAATATACAAATGAATCAGTTTGATTAGATTTGTGTATAATCGGACTGGATGGATAATGGGTCCAAGGATCACTTTACCACCCTTAATATACATAGATTCTTTGGGTATGAGGATAAAGATATTTTTCATAATTAATATTTAGTCACTTATTTTATTTAATTAAAATATAAATATAAATATAATTTATTATATTTATATTTTAAGTAAAATACATGAACATATATTAATAGCTTATTGTTCACAAAAAAAGAAATTACCAAAAAATTCTTATTTTATATATATATTCTTTAGTATCTTTTGTTTTTATAAAAATATCAAACTTAAAATAATTAATAAATAATATTTAACCACATATCCTACTTAATAAAAATATAATTATTATAATATAAATCAAATACTTATGTTTCAACTAAGACATATGTTATGTTTACTTTGTGATTGAATTCAAACACAAACTATGTACGACCAGCTCATTTTATTTCCTTCAAAAACAAAAATAAATAAATAAACGGTACAATTAAAAATTTAAAAAACACAAACCAAGGCAGATAAATTATGTAAAATATCAAAGTCTACCAATATTGTCTGAAAAATACAACCGCAAATACAATGTGCAATCTTCAATGACTTCTCTGTCTGATATAAACTCATTGAAAAAAAATCAAATTGGGAAATAGTGAACCATGACCATTTAATTTTTTGTACAATGCATACCGTTGGGTTCCCTCCTAACATACACTTCAGAATGGAGGACAAAAGAAAAAATATCAAATGGTACCCCTCTTTCGAAATTCACCAAATAGGCAAATCATTAGTCATACTCAATCTTCTATTGGCACCACCCTAATTGACGATCATGCATGATAGACTCCCACAACAATTAAAAACAGCAAGTCCCTCTGAATACAACTTCTCACTACATAAAACCACATCCATTAAAAAGTATAAAATCCTTAGGAAAAATAAACGAATAAGATTTTTCATTAGCTATACAACAAACTGGGAGGAGTTGAGTGTGGAGAAAAAAAAAATCACCGATGTCAGTTGTAGAATCATCACACTTACCAACAACATTTAGGCTTACAAAATACAAACATCAACCACAACCATCAATTTTTTTATATGGTAAGAAAATACTTCTTTAAAGAAGAATACCTAAGAGGTTTCTGGAGCACTTAACTACACTGGAATGACATCAATCTTTGACGTATCCTCACATCTCAAAACAATACCCTCAAGGCTAGCTGGAAATATACATTTAGCCCATTGGCATCCTGTAGTCAAAGGCTCAGGTGGAGGGACAATCATAAGCACATTGTCATTTCTTTGAACAACTCCCATTACGCTCACTGTGCTACCTTCTTTGATGTACCTACAAAAAGATCAATTGCAGTCTCATAAGAACATCCTACCCACCCAGGGTTACCCCAACTTTGCTATATTGATGCTTAAACACTAAAGTTTTGCTGTCATCACCATCAGTACCATGATGCATAACATGAATTATGTGCCGGACTACTACATTTAGTATTTCACTGATTGGCTGACCCATGATCAGATATTTGGCACATGGAAGACAACTAATGTCAATTGCTAGCAACAAGTTTAACCAAAAATAAAATAATGTTGCAACTAGCAACATTGCCCGGTTTCCCACCTCCCCAACAACTAATGGAAAGGGATTAACCTTAAACAGTTTTCATTTACACCAATATATAACCTTGAAAATTTCAACTCTTCAGAAAGATAAAGTACTGTACCCTTCTTTTAATCGCATTATACGATCATCACTTGAAAGGTTTCTCTCTCCCAACCAACGAAGAAACTCTGGTGACATATCTTTATTGGCTGGGTTAACATCAATTACAATAGAATCATCAACATAAGGAGTCACCCTTGCACCATAGCCTGTTTTAACCAATGCTCTCAATCCAGATTGGAAATCAGAAATGTAGAAGTCCACCACATGCCTCTGCATTAAATAAAATGCAAGGTAAATATGAAAAGGGTTTTGTTAACGTGTGTTGTGTGCCCTTAGGGCACATGTTAAAAAGCATTTATTACCCTTCATTAATCATCCTAATTACTTAAAGAAGAAAGTATTAATTTTTTTTTGGATTTTCGAAATAATAAATGCTTCTACTTTTCATTTAATCGTTTCTAATTTAATTCCTTAACATGTGCCCTAACGGCACACGTAACAAAACCCATATTAAAATGCTCAAAGACTTAATAGATTGGACAGGAAAATCCCCAAATACACAAGTTGCATCTTGATACAGGCATGTCTGGCCCACACATGAAAATAGTTGAAAAGATGATAACAAAAACTTTAATTGACCAGATTTGAATCCAAGACTTCCCAATATACACACAAACACACAATACTCGTATCAGATCAGGCATAAAGATATACTTAATAACACAAATACTCTCAAAATAGTCAATAGCAGATAAAGGCCACAATAAATTAGAAAGAGCATGAACTCAAAGCCCCAACATATTAATCAATCAAAAGCAAGGAAAAAATGCATTCATTGTTAGAAGAGAACTGGTAAGAAAAAGTTCTTTGAACACTAACGATTACTATTTTGATTTATATTTTTTTTAAAAAAAATGTTAGATGGAAGGTAAATAGAAATGATAATCATAATAAAGCTTTTTTCCTTTCTATAGCTTGAAGATAGATGGCGCAAAAAGCCCCTAGAAACCAAATTTTAGCTCTATATAAGTCCTTCCTGAGCTTCCTTTCACTTGGAGCTCAAAGGAACAGATGTTATGTAGCCCACTGGCCTCATTACGAATATGATGGAGCAGTAATTTACTAGTTTGTTTGCATGCCCTCTTATTAGTTTTATTACAATGCAATTACAAAAGCCTAGAATAAGAAAGGACCCCCCCTCCGCGGGGGCCGGGGGGGGGGGTGGTCTCTACTATTTGACATACACCAAGTAAGTTTAAACCATCAAGAGATCAGTGCTAACACACTCACAAAAGAAGTAGAAGAAACAGAATAAGTTGGGCACATGCATCTTGAGACATTTCCATAGAGGTGCAAGGAAAGGGCACCTTAATAATATATTTTAAGGGTATAAATGGAAGTTAATATAGAGCCTTATTGAAGGTTATAAATAGACATAAGGAGAGATTATAAGAGCAAGTCAACATCATAGATTTAACTATAGGAAGGAAAAGATGAAAAAATGTTCACATAAGCAAAGTAAGTTCAATCCGGAAAGAACAACATGTCAATATCTAATTCATCTCCATAGCCAAGGCATATCGAGAAGTCCCCAAAAGTAATCTTTAATAAAATGGAAAACATAAAAGAAAAGATTTAACAGATTATTGCAATTACCTCAGCTGATCTGAGTCCCCATGTAAAACGGCGATGTTTTGGGTTGGCTGCTTTTGAATCCCACCCTCGATATTCAAACAAGCTTGTAGATGTATAGACACATCTTGGAACTTTTTGAAAGGAGGACTCTAGTGGAACATTACCACAGGTAACCACCTTCAAAAGGAAGAACAAATCATTGGGGTATTTCAATAATTTTTGCACATATATATATATATATATATATAAAGATAAACAACAGCCAGACTGATACAATTCCAGACAAGAGACACCTGCCAACCATTCAATTCATTGATATCTGTTACATAAAAATCACTTACCACCAACCAATGGATGAAAGAAGAAATGAATCCACAAAGCAGAAGTAGTTAGGTGTGGATGTGTGTGTATGTGATTATGCTTTTCCCATGTCTATATGCTTAATTTATTGTATTATACATGTATATGTCAATATTAATTAAGTTGCATACCCCAGAAACCTTCACAAATTGCCCATTCTTGGCAGTTCTAAGCTCAGCATCAGGATAATGGGAAACGAAACCAACAACGGCTGTCCTCCCACAACAACTATTCCAAGTGAATAATGCAGCAACAGCACCAAAAAGAACTACTACAACAATGAGGAGAATGGCATTGTGGACAGCTCCAAGAATAAAAGCGCCAGCAATGAATCCCATAACAAAAATCAGAATCACAGACCACAATATTGGCTTTGGGAAGTTCCTCCTGAAGGAATATTCGTCATCTACGCTAAGAGTGGTCACGGCTGGATTGTGAGCTACAGAGGAACTATGTGATTTCATTGATCCTGTAGACTCTAATGGACCAGATACCTTCCTTGGAGCCCCAGAAGAATTTAGGGGGCCAGATGTAATAAGACCAGTTGTAGGAAGAACAGGTGGAATTGGACCAGAGTTTTGGCGTGTAACCCCTCCAGATTGAGGGCCAGATGACTTCTTGACTGGTTCCCCATGTTTATTCAATGGACCAGAGTTGGTTTTCTTCATTGAGACTGAAGCAGACATGCCTCCAGCAGATACGTTACCTGATGTGGTATAAACAGAACGAGCTGCTGTATTTGGCGTGATAGGTCCAGAATGTGAAGCAGCACCTGCAAATGATCCAGTCCGTGAAGGAGCACTATTTAGCTGACCAGATTTTCTTGATTTAGAACCATCCATGGGGATATCAAACATCTTCCCTAATTCTCCTGACCTCTTGATGTCACCACCAGTGTAGGGCATGGCAGCTGAGCTCATAGTTGGAGTTTTTTCTTTTGGCTGTTCAGGCCGACCTGATACATACAGGCCATTGCTGAGCTGATGAGATGGGAATCTTGAACCCATCAGGCTTCTTTAACGTAGCCAAAAGAGGCAACTCAATAAGAAACAGTACCAGTGTGCTGAAGCGGTATTCAAAGTAATACTGCAAACAGTGAAATGGACAAGACAATTGAAGCAGAATTTCAGCCATAATTCCAGACTTGAATGGGAAGATATCTCTACATTCATCTAGAGAGAAAGCAAACAAAGTATCCAATTCCTTTTAGTAATTGAAATCCTTATAAAGTACAGTTATATTTTGCCTTAGAAGAAAAGTGAGAATAATCACATTCATTTCTAGAAATCAGATGAAAACTTCAAATAAAGGTGAGAGAATCACAATGCCTCATTTTCTAGCACAGGATATCCAATATAAATATTAAATTAATTTTGATTCAAATAGTTTGGCCAAAAACCTGCAAGGATGAATATGATTGAAAGTTATAAAGACATGATCGCTGTAAAAGATGGAGCATGTAGCACCTGCTTTCTATTTTCTAGGTAGAAACTCAACCATTGACAAAATCCAGACAAGAGGGACGAGGTTAAAATAAAGACGTGTCAAGGAAATAGGAGAAACAAGAAGATAAAAGTCATTTGCTTGATTCGTTGGAGGCAATTTTACATTAACTACGAACTAAGAAGCGAAGTTTGCGCTGACCTATGCTAGTGTACAGTGAGTGCATCTGGTTCCTGTAAACAAAATCTATCTATTTGCTGTGATCAATTTTATCAATCTGACAGCAGCCCAACTCTACATAATCTGTCTAAATAAATAAGGAAAATGTAGAATAGCTAGCCTAGCTAGTTAATCTTTTACAAGTTTCAACACTTTCACATTTATATTACTGACTGACTAACCGGTGGATTGTACTTTCCTAGGTATGGCCAGGATTTACAATTTCTGTCTTAAAACTATCCTCAAGTATCTACTATGAACAGAAAAGGAAAAAGAAAAAGAAAATAAGCCGTCGAAGAAAAAAGAAAAAGGAACAGATACTTAACCATCATAAGCAAAATTGAAGATACTGTTAGTGGATCTGAAGGAAAGAGAAATTTCCGAACCATGGCGCCTTGGATCTCCCAAAAAAAGAAAATATTGGAAACGGAAAATGGAAATATGTTCGGAGATCCAACCATATTTTGGATTAATGTTAGAACTTGGAACAGAAAACACAAATCAAGAAAGAATGCAAAACCCAGACAGATAGTCATTTGAATGCAGTGGAGAAGATCTATTCAAAGAAAATGACGGAGCTTAAGGGAGGGCAAAATGGGAATAAAGGAAGAGTGAAGGTGTACCTGTAACCAGCCTGGAGTGGAATCGAAGAGAGTGGTTGAAGTTCAAGTGTTTGTGTCTTCTTCTTCTTCTTCTTCTTCTTCTCTCTCAAATTCTCAAATTAAGTTGAGTTCAGTTCAGTTGTCTATCTCTCTCTCTCCCACTAAACTATTCATTTAAATAATAAATAAATAAAAAGCCTTTCTTTTTCTACTCTCTCTCTCTTCGCAACAACTGGTGGGTTGGGTTGTTCGTTCGTCCGTCAAAAATCACCAAGTCAAGTAAAAGAAAATAATTCTGATCATCAAATCAAAAACACACACCTTCCACCCTCCCCTCTTCTCCTTTAAATATTTTTTTTTTATATCTTATGATAGATACATACATAGATTAATTCCTAATTAAAGTTAACATCGGATCATAATACCAAAATAAAGTTAACATAGGATTACATTGATCCCACATAAAAATTTACTGAGTCACATCTGATCTAACAGAAAAAGGCACCTATAAATAGTTAAATGAAGAGCTAATATTAATAATAACCCCAAGACTTTTTTTTGGTTTAAATTTAATTTTATGTTAATATATTATTAAAAGAGTTAGAATTTATAAATAATTATTATGAAAATTAAATTTTTTTAATAATTTAAAAATACTTAATTAAATAATAGTATATAAAAATAAAAATTAATTAAAATTAAAATTTTATTTTTTCATTTCTCCAATTATACAATCTATCTGCATAAGTTCCACTTCCTGCATTGATTTGATTTACTTGCCATATTTTATTTCGTGTCTACCAAGATATCATGTATTTTTTGCGCCTCGAAATCGTTTTAATATTACTCTTTAATTTTTTTTGTCTTTATTTGTGCCAAAATATATTTTGATGCTAATGTAAAGAGTATGTACCAAATTAGAATGATTATTTTATCCCAATTCAGGTCATGTGATGTTTACCCCAAATAAGAAAGAAATGTTTTTTTTTTGTTGAATTTAACACTCATCCGTGAAGCGTTATTCTAAAAAGACTAAATGGAATAGATAATTCAATTTGAGAAATATTATGTTCAGAATCTAACACGGAATTTTGTCTTATAGTCAAGATTTTATAGCGAAGCATATCTTAATATGAATAATAAAACTTTGTAATAATTTTTAAATTTAAATTATAGTGGCGACTTTTAATTTTTAAAAGTTTGCTGGTAAAAAATATTGTTCAATACACTTAAGGAAAATTTATTTAAAAAATTATTTTTATACCATAAAATTTGGTCCTAGTTTATTTTATCAAATATCAAATTAATAATTAAATTTATAAAAACTAATCTTTATTCATATAGTCATAGGAAGGAAATAGGTTTGAGATTGAGAAGCTTTGTCTGATTCCAGTGAATGATAGACTCTCCTCCTTTTCGTCCATGCATCAAGCAACTTAAATGATATGGTGAGATACATAACTGTCTATTTATATTAAAATATGAATGTAATTTTCGCTTAAACCATACGAAAAACAATCTCTATCCATGACGTATGTTATATCCATGTATACCCATACACCATAGTTTACGTAAGGATCTTAAATTTCAATCTTTCGCTCGCTAGAAAGTTAAGTAAGGTAGCTAGCTTTTTTCAAACTTAAAAGAATTCTGATGCTTTGAATATAGTGAGAAGTGAATCAATATTCTGGTACTTTGAATATATTAGTATAATATATTGCCACTTCTTTGTGGTACATACCAACTGCAATGGAAGTATATCTGATCTGTATGCCATTACATGAGTGCAAATGGTCAATATTGATGCCTACTTGACTTAATTCAAGTCTGTAACTATAATTGGCTTTTAGCTGGAACTTGGAAGGCAACAGCATCTATTAGCAGCAATTTTCTTTATCTTTCCCCTTTCCCCCTTATTTTTCTTATATTTCAATATCTGGCACTGTGACTTCGGTGCTTACTTAATTTATTAATTTGCTTCCAGAATACAAAAGCATAATAATAATAATAATAATAATCTCGGGTTAGAGGTAGAGATTTTGTGAATCCAAGACCGCCATAGTAAGTGGTTGCTGCAATTATACAACGTAAGATGTATGACTACAAGTAAGTTTGCGTATCTTCAAATACATATCATTTGTGTTTGTTGTTAGGACTGTGGGACGCAAATGCCTATATGCTTCAAAAGCTCAAATCAATAAATTTATTTTACGTGCAAGTTGCCATAAAAATATTATTTGGTAAAAATATTTATTTTAATTATGGTTGCTGACATAATGACATAGAAAGTTTTTATTTTTATTTTTTATAAAGTTTAATTTTGATCAATTATTAGTATTAAGTTTCTTTACATTGTCTTCCAATCATATATTGCTAAATCATTAAAAGAGTAGACTAACAATTACTTCAAAAGTTTAATTTTTTTAATAATATGTCAGTACATAATTGAACTGACAATGAATTAAAATTAAATCTTTCGTTATAATAATAGAAAAACATATACTACCAGAGTATAGATTATGGTAGAACTACGACTCATGCTTTATTCATTTGGGTAATTAAAGCACTATCTATCTTTTTACGAAAGATATTTAGTTTAATTAGATTATTTTTTTTGAAATAAGAATGAATTTTTTGTGTTTGTCATAAATTATTATAAAAATAACTAACACTTAAGGTATTTTTAACTTTCGTAAAAAATTATTTTTATAAGTTTAAATTTTTAACTTATGAAAATAAACTTAAAACAGTTTATAAAAATTTCATAAACTATTTTAATAAGCTCATTCAAATAGAATAAAAATATTTTATTAATATTTATTGTATTAAATAAATTCAAATAAATTACATATAAATTTACCCAAACATAAGCTAAATAAAATGTTATATTACAAGCATTCTGGTGTTTGCAAATCCTCTATTCATGCACAGAACTCTCTGCCTTGAGGAGCTAAATACATCCGTAGCTAGGGGTGGCAGGCAAATTCTAGATATCTACAAAAATACAAATCTCAAAACAAAATTCAATAATTATTATTAAAAAAAAAACACTTGAAATGAATGACTAAAATAAACTGAATAACCAGGTACCAATAAATAAATAAACTGAATAACCCGTCCAGTCTAATTTGGTTTCAATTTATATTAGAAGTGTAATAATCAAGGCATGGAGTACATGTCATTAACTATTAAGCCAACTTTTAGCTTTGTTTCCCTGATTCATATTATTTGCACAGTAATAATGAATCAACAATTAATTTAAATTGAATTAAATTCAGGAAACATTATATTATCATAAAATCATAGTAATGAATCAATTATTGATATATGAAACGAATTTTTTTAAAACAATTATTAGTGGAAGTTAATTTCAAATAATAATTTTTTTAAAGGCAAAATGAGTTAATCCAACTAGGCACTGAATATGACAAGCCGTGTGAAGAGAGGAGTGTATATAAAATAAATATCCATAAGAAAAATGCTACAGTGCCCGAATGGGAGGATCTCGAGCTGCCCAGATAGGAATAAAAAAGAAGTATACAAGTGAGCCCCATGATGGTGGACCCTACTTGAAACCAACTTTTACATTATTCGGGCACTATTCGGGCTACAATGCTCTATCCATAATAATCTCCTTCTCCGTTGAAGTGATTCCAAAGATGTGATCTGCGTCGAGCCTCATAGTTGAACACACTGACACGGAGCTCAGATATTGATATGGAAAATAAAATCATTCTGAACAAGTATGAGGATTATTTTCTTTCATTTCCCTTTCCTTTTCCTTTAAACTCCAATTCCATCATTATTCATTGCTAAGCTAATCACACGGAATTAATGTTCTGTTATTTACATGTTGCTAATGACAAGGATGTTGTGTCCGCAAGAATCCTATCAGTATTTCTTGGACAGCTTATAATTTTACTGATAATTCACATGTTGCTATATACATAATATAATTTTACTGATAATACTTGGGGAGGAAGATTTGACATGCCAAAAGAAATGGCACATTAGCATGTAGGAATGGTAACAGATGGAATGGAAGATACATTTATGTAGTCACTGGACAGTATGACCCACAGGGCATACATAGAGCCTAGAGCTCATACATTTGAGCTAGACACTGGAACAAAGCAATGGGAGGATCTGCCTCCTTTGCCAGTCCCTAGGTACGCCGTACGCACTGTCTGGTACTGCTACATATAAGCACCAGTATGCTGCAATCATTTATAGATCTTTCTTTCAAATTAACATGTTGCAAATTTGTCACCAAAAATATAATGTTTCCGAGATAGTTTTCCTTTTCCCCCTTTCTTAGTTCTTTTCTTTATGTTGCCCTGGGGGTGGTGGAGGTGTTCTAACAAGAACTTTATAAGTGAGCCATCAAGAAAGAAAACAAAGATGCCGAATCTTGATTTTTCTTAAATATCATACAATTATTAGTAAGTTTCTGGGCATCTTTTACATTTTTCCTTCTACAACTCACTTCCATCAATTTCAGTCCTGGGAATTTTACTTGCATTCATTCTCTGGGGAGGATCTCTTTGCTTACGCCTGTTGTTTTTCCTGTCTCTTTGTGCTGTGTAGTGTACGTTTTTAACCATTTGTTGTTTGCCAGCCTACTATCATCACAGTCTAACAGGATGCGTAGTCTTTTGCATTTATATGTGGACATTGTTTTGTGCATACATTTTTGTAGTTATCTCTTTGGGCTTGACTACTGTTTTACTTTATTGTCCATTCCTTTCTTTGGTTGTGAAGATCTCAGATCACTGGTTTGATCTGATATCATCCGGCATGCCACAATACAAGTGTTGAGTAAATATTTAGTCAACAAAAAATATTCTTACAAAACTGATTTGGTCATAATGATGATATAGAGGAAGAGTGCATAATTCCTCGCATTTTTGTTGTTATACTTAGTATTTGCAAAATTTGAACCTTGAAGACTATTATTTGGATTATTTAGATAAAGTCTGTTTGATTATGAAGACATATATGTGCATTGCTGCTGATGTTGCTCGTATTTATGTCATTTTTTAATTTTTCAAGATATATTAATATCTTTATTAAAGGTCATGCTGCCAATGTTGTACAAAAGATGTCACTAATTTTGTGCTTTATAAAATTGAACTCATTCTCCGCACCTGTTTTTAGCACAAAGAATTATGAATTGCCTCCATTTATAAAAGCAAAAGTTTGTGAGTTTGTATAGAGCGACTTATTTGGAAGTTAGCACTACATTACCTGAGTTTCGCTAGTCTGATTTTTTTTTTGGCTCTAAGCAAATCATGTATGTAATTTTTCTTTCATGTATTATCCTTTTGGGTGGAAGCTTTTGACATTATTATATTCAGATATGCGCCAGCGACTCAACTCTGGAGGGGTAGACTGCATATGATGGGTGGCAGCAAGGAGAATCGACATACAGCCGGATTAGAACACTGGAGTCTTGCTGTGAAGGATGGCAAAGCATTAGGAAAGGAGTGGAGGAGTGAGATACCCATTCCCCGTGGAGGACCTCACAGGTTCATGGACTGTGGACTGTCTAATACACAACCAATTTATTTGATGTAATATAATGACTGCTACTGCATGTATATAAATAGGATACCAACAAGTAGTTAGTTAGAGTGGTAAGTGGCTCCAATCCTAGGTGTGGGGCCAAAAGTTTGATTCTTGAAGTCGTTATTATTGGGAGGGTTCATAACTATCACACTCTCGAACCCAAACGAGATTAGTCTCATACCAAAGGGTATGGAATACTAGTGGTCCAAACCAATATAATACTAGGATATTAATAGTGTTCTTTTGTTTTGATAATGGTCATAAAAATATTAATTGGAATTGAGAAATAATAATGACTGCTTCTCAAACTGTTGTGTATTACTAGTATTTTTACTTCTTTTTTATATCTTTTTTTTTTCATTTATTATGTGTCTTCTAGGAAAACCACATCTTCATGATTTTGACCCATCTTGGTCTCTTAGGTGGCCTTTGAGATTGGAAATCACAACCTGTCAATTAAGAAGACTACGTTGCTTCCTTTTTTTCCCCATCCTTTTTAATTTCTCCAATCAGATTTTAGACTCCTAAATCCTCATGCAGTTTCTTTTATGATTGTCACTGGAGTGAGCCAACACGGAAGCTTATTTCGTTTTCTTGCCTTTACTTACATTATCATTTTCAATTATATTTTGTTATCCCTTATTCAAGTTGAATGAATCCATGCACCGTGCCGTCAGCCGTCCCATAGTTTGGCGCACTCTTTGACTCCTTGTCTATTGCCATCTCAGGTGGTGTATACGGAAGTTTACATGCTGGATGATGAGATGAAGTGTAAAGTGCTATCTCCAATGCCAAAACCAAACTCACACATTGAATTTTCTTGGATGGTTGTAAACAACTCCATTGTCATTGTTGGGGGGCACAAGCACCCTGTACCCAAGAAGATGGTTTTAAATGGAGAAGTAGTGTAGTCCAGTTTAACTTGAATACTTTGGCACTGACTTCTCTTTTACAAAGCACTTAGGAAATTTGTCTACATATGTGCTCCGCATATTTGTTCATATTTGATCATTTATGTTTATTTACATTCACATGTGCATACTGCTCATTTATATGTAATGATGCAAACACATCCCCAGTTTAAGTAATTTCCTAGTGTTATCCTCCACCCACTTGAACCTGAAAATTGGGACTTGACAACAAAATTCTTCCAGCTCTCTTCCACTGCCATGAAGTTTTCCTAATTTCATATTCAACTAAACTCCTGTTTTACCATTTTCCTAATTTCCAAAAAATGGCTATTCTTTCCCACCTGCTGAGTTTCCCGAGTGTTAAGATTGTGAATTACTGGAGTAAATTTCTAGAGCATGTAAATATGATTGCATACTCTTGTTTATATTTTTGTGTAACCTAGTCTTATAATAGATTGAGAAAGGGGCTTTAAAGTGTATGATTCCACTAAACACGCGTTATTGTTAGAGGTTCTCCAGTTCCTTTTTACTCTCTCACATTCATTGGAATGTTAAGCATCCTCTGCACCATTTCACACATTTGTTGCGATGATGATTTTCCTTTTGCCCCTTTGGGTCCTTTTTAATGTCCAGTTCTTTGAAGCTCTTATTTTATTAACTCCTTTAATTATATAACTCATGTCATAAATTATGGTTTTTCAAACATTTTTCTGCACTTTATTTACTGCCCATAATGTAATCTGAAAGAAGGAATAAGGCAAAATTGGAAACGAAGGCTTACCTACACATTAGTTTGGAAATTCCTAAACGGATGAAGCATCTATCTCTTTATGAAGTTATTTGCCAATTCAGATGTCATCTCCCAGTTTGTGTTATACTGTTATTGTATGGGGGTGTACCTCCAATGCCTATTTTGCTTTAATCTAATGCTAACGTACCTGTATCACGAAGGTCCAAATTAATGTCATCAGACTCAAACTCGGTTTTGTGGCATTTTAAAATGTTCAAATGGCAATGAACAGTTCGAAAAGTTTGTGTAATCTTCACAACATGTATCTCTAATTATCATGTATCTCTAATAATTTAGTCGCAGTTCACGGAAAACGTTGACATTGGCTAAACCAATAGAACTGCTATTTACTATAGCAAATACAATAACAGCAGCAAATGGTACCTAATTTGAAGATACTACACATAGCATCCAATGCCTCCTTAGTCCCTAGTGTTGAAGCACAAGCTCCACAAGAAAGAGCTCCCCATCAAACCCGAGTCCAGAAAATTCAGCAGGCTGAAGAAAGCCATCTACCATACCACCAAATACATACAGATAGCGCCCAGAATGGTCTGCACAGGCACGATGAAAGGATCTACGTCTGGGCTCATATCCATTTGTCCTCCACCGTTTCCACATTTTTGTCAACATTATCTTGGAGCTCACTGTAGTTGGCTGCAGAATAATGAAAGGGATAGAACTAATATCTAATACCCAAAAATCATCTTTCCTTTGTCTGTATGAGTCTTCTCCTCCATGAATTAGCAACCTACCTCCCAAAACCATTGTAGCCGAGTGACCAACTCTAGGAAGGGAAACACCCTCAGGTATGTTTTGTAAATCACACAGTATTTGAACCCATCTCAGATATCCTTGGCATGCATCCAATAGCCAGACATCATCAAGCACCTCATAACCCAAGCCTCTCCCTCCAAATAGGATTGTTCTGCTTTTCCCAATGCAAGTCAATGTGTGTCCTGAACGGGCTGGAGGCGATGGATGAGTGCCAATCTCATGCCATGTACCAAAGCAGAGACTATCTGACAGCTCTAAGACCCATGTATCCCCCAAACGGAGGCCATGAAGCCCAATTCCCCCATGGATTACCATTCTCTTATCATCAATACTACAAGCAGCATGAGCCCCTCGAGGGGATGGTGCAACAGCCCCCACATCAAGCAATTTCCAGGAAAATGTAATACCATTGTCTTCTTTGTATGTAACTTGTCCTACCCATGTATCATTTTGACGGTTCCCAAGGTCATTGATTCCTCCAAAGAGAACAAGGAAATCACCCATTTCCACACATGTATGCCCAAATCTCCCACTTGGAATGCCTGAATTGACCTTCTTCCATCTCAACATTCTCCGGAAATCATTACCAGTGTATGCCACCCATGTGTCATCAAGATGTCGTCCTAAAAAAAGTAAATACAAGGCAAATCACAGAACATAGAAGGTAAGAAGATAGTCGAGATAGAAACATTCTATAAATGAAAAACCAGCATTCATGTCATAATGTTGTATTAAAGGGTCGTTGCTCCTAAGTTCAGGACATTAAACCATGGCAGAACTTGGGTTTAAGAACCGAGTTTTAAGAATGGACAAGAGAAAAAAGAAACTAAAGCATACTGTTCTTAATAATGAGAGACTCTACAGACTTGCGACTAGTAGAATTTGTTCCATGATGAATGATGTTTAGATCGCTTTGCCCACAAATTCAGTGATAGGATAAGAGACTCTTTAATTGAGTTCTTCAGAAGAGAACGTAACCAAACTCTTCTTTCATTAGGCAGTCACGACCATGTATGTTTCAGAAATCATGTATGCCCAATTTTTTGAAGTCTCTTTCTCTTCAATGAACAGATGCAATGCAAGGCCAAAAATGCAGTTTATGAATAATTAATGGTGCCATGTGCCAATATGCTCATCATTTGTCCAATATACCCATTAATGACTTTCACGAGAGTGAGAGAAGCAAAGGAGGGAGATAATGTAAGTTTCATGGGCGCTATTAAGTGTCCAGGTAAACAAATCTTTCCTCAGGTAAGGTCAAGTTGAAGGCTCCTCGGCAATATCTTGTTTATAACAATTGGAGCTCATAATTATGAACTTTTAAGTTGACATGCTTAATATTCATAATTATTAGAAGTTTGGTCACCTAACTAAAATATTTCCAACCAAAATAGTGGAACACCTCAGATGGCTCATGGTTACAACTTGTCATCCTTTGTTATTCAAGGACCTACGCAGCCAACTAGTCACCTAGGTCTGCTATAGTGAGAAGTATGCTGCTTATATGTGGCATAATGCCATTCCAAATTTTAATATTTTTATATTCAATCCCCTTTCTTCATGGGAAAGGACTTGCTCTCTTCCACAAAATTAGTGGGCAAACAAAAACATGCAAGATAATATTTAATAAGTGGTTTACACAAGTGTAACAAAGACAGCACCTTTAATTGTTTTTTTTTTTTCTTTCTGATAGCGTCTTTAATTGTTATTTAGGTATTTTAAACACACAATAGTTATATCAACTTCATGAAGAGCCACACGCCAACCTAAGCAAGAATTATATAATTGTGGACATGAAAGTTATAGAATTGATAACCGCTTGTAATAAACCAAAAGCCATGTTAATGGTTTTTGAAGATGCATAAAAAATAACATCCAACCGGGACCTTAGGACAAGAAAAAGAGAAACTGACCTCCCTCACAGCCCCCACCAAACAACACTAGACAGTCTGAGATAAAGTTGAGAGAGTGAGATGCTCTGGCGCTGGGTAAATCCAAATCGTCATGTGGGTCAGACAATCTATGGCAAAAAACAGAATCCAGCAGAAAGAGTTGTTTGTAGAGCCTCATCCATGGGAACTGATGATGATGATGGGGACTGGAAGACTTGAGTCTATCAACACATGCAGAACCCCAGTCCCTCCTGCACAAAGATTCCCAGAGAGTGTCAGAGGAAGTGAGAGCTCTGAATCTCTTGCAAGTCATGGATAGGGAGAGAACTGCATCTATGGGGAGGAGGAGGAGAATTGTGAAGAGGTGGTCCTGAGCTATGTTGGTTATTGGTGATCCACTATAATTGTGCTTGCCACTGGCACTGGCCTTCTCCATGGGGGAAGCTGTCTGTTTTGTTGGGATCTATGGCTCTGGTTCTTGGAACAAGCAAGTTATATTGGTTTGTATTGGGCAGAGACCAGAAGCAGGGAGAGAAAGAAAGAAAGGGTTTGTTTCTTCAGATAGCTTGTTCATTCATGCGGAGATAATTGGTAAAATGGATTTTCTTGTTTCTGTTGCGTTCAAGAAAATGGTAAATCCTGCTCAGGAAAGAGATTGATCGTGGACACGCAAGTGGGGTGCCCATTTTCTTTGTCGTCTTTATGAAATTATGAGCCTTATTTTATCCTGGCTTTTGTAGCCAGTTCAGCTACTTGCTATGTCACGTTATTTTGACAAGAGAATTCACTTTTTATGCGAAAGAAAGAAAGAAAGAAAAAGCCCCCATCATTGTGCATTGGAGGCTTTTTTATGCTTCATTATATAGATGCAATCAATTTTAAAGAGGATGATTCTTCATGTCAACTTTTATTATGCGCATGCGCATGCATAAGAAACCTCATACCCCGGAGGACGGACCTCACTTGTAAGTTGTAACTTGCTAACCTGTAAGGGTTTGCAGTTTGAGAACTGTTATAAGTTCAGTTGGCGGCGTTTTAAGCTGAGAGAACTGGGCTGATGGCTATGCAACTATAGTATATTCTCTCTCTCTCTCGTTTTTATGTGGCCTTGTGCTATGTTTGTACCGGCAAACTATACATTAAGACAGTCATCTCGACTCACATGTTTCTATGTAATGGACTCATGATATATATGCCCGTTCTGAATTTGAACACATGACGTTGCTATCTACAACTCATAGAGCTTGCATAGCCTAAAGACAATATCAGAACCTACCAAGTACCAATCCATAGTGGAAACTGACTTCTGGCAGCTTTGAATCTACCCAAAAGAGGTTGAACATGTCTAAAACCATGTTGATGTGATGCATTTCGAGATAAGGTTTTATTATGACGATTGACACTCAACTACCCGGTCATAGGATAATACTAACGAGTTAATTTTTCATTACAAATTGTCATCTTCTGAAAGAAAACAATTTAAAATTCACCATTTAAGATAATTACACTACAAGAAAAAATGGTTTTAAATTCGACAACTTTAATTCGGTGATTTGGCTAGCGGATTGAAATCATGTTTTCCAATTCGGTTCTTATACTGACCGAATTCATATATAAGAGACATTAATTCGTTTCATTATAACCGGATTTATAAGTTATTTTCGAATCCGGTATTCCAAGAAACCGGATTCATACATAAGACATTTGAATTGATTTTAATGTTTCCGGATTCGAAAGTGCTTTTGGAAACATGGATATACCATAACAAGATGTTTTCGAATCCGGTTAATCAAGTAACCAGATTACAAACTCCTGATGTTTAAATTATGTACTAGAATAGCTGATTTATAAATCAATTATTTTTATAAAAATTATTATCCAAATGTAATTTTTCACACTATACTAATTCGTTTATTATAAACCGAATTTGTTGTGGGTAGTTACCAAATCGGTTTATTCAATAACCGGATTAGAAATGCAGCATTATCCTTAACTCTCGTTTGAGGTATACCTATACGTATATTTCCATCTAGGGTTTCATTATTTATGCATCCAGTGCTTCCATTTCATCAAGGATTTCATTATTTGTGCATCCAGTGCTTCCATTTCATCAATTCATTTTGTTAGGTAAGGAAGTTATTAAATATTTCCATTTTTAACTATCGTTACTCTGTTTTGTTCATTTCGATGGTGTGATAATATTATCATTTTTCTAGATTAAATATCTTATGTCATGGATCGTTCGTGGATACACATGGATCGTTTGTCTGGTGCATATGGAATGAGTGTTGAGCGTTTTCTTGATTTCGCACAAAGCAATCCCGAATTCAATGGATTGATGATAAGATATCCATGTCAGCGTTGTGGCAACCTAACTCAGTTAAGCATCTAACAGGTCAGGGATTACTTGTACTTCAACGGGTTCGACTTGACTTATATCAGGTGGATTTGGCATGGTGAAGCTACTTCATTAGGGAAATCCAATGTAGAACCAAATTCAACCGGATTTGGAGTACATGAAGATTTTGACGTGATTGACAAATTAAGGACAGATGTTGAAATTGATGCTGTTGACAATTCTCAAAAATTTGAAGACACAATGGATGAGGCCGAATTACCGTTATATGAAGGTTGTAAACAATTCACAAAAATTACAGCACTTATTAGATTATTCAATTTGAAGGCTTCCAACGGATGGTCTAACAAAAGTTTCAGTGACCTTCTTACTTTAATTCATGATATGCTCCCTGAAGATAACCTCCTTCCTACAACAATGAACAATGCAAAGAAGACAATGTCATCACTTGGTTTGAAATATGAGAAATTTCATGCCTGTCCAAATGATTGCATCATCTACTATGATCGGTACAGTGAAGCTGACTATTGTCTGAAATGTGGAAAATCAAGATGGAAATCACAGTGTTTAGGAAAGTCTAGGAAGAAAAAAATTCCCGCAAAGGTATTTTGGTACTTGCCAATCATTCCAAGGTTTAAGAGACTTTTTCTAAATAAGGAGCATACAAAGATGTTAACATGGCATAAGGATAGAGACGGTAGGAAGTGTGATTTCAAGTTGCGGCATCCGGCTGACGCACCTCATTAGAGGAGTTTCGACGTTACATATCCAGATTTCTTGGCCGATCCTAGAAATCTCAGATTGGGTTTGTGCACTGATGGAATTAACCCATTTAGTAATCAGAGCACTCAACACAGTTCTTGGCCTGTTATTATAGTTATTTATATCCTCCCTCCGTGGCTAACGATGAAACGAAGATTCATGCATCTGGCTATGTTGATATCTGGTCCAAAACAGCCAGGAAATAAGATAGATACTTACTTACGTCCTTTAATTGATGATTTGAAGACTTTATGGAGTAATGGCGTTGAAGCTTATGATGGTTATCGGAAGGAGTCCTTCACATTGAGATCAGCGTTGATGTGGACCGTGTCAGATTACCCCGCATATGGTAATATTTCTGGGGCTGTGACAAAGGGGTACTATGACTGTGCAATTTGTGGAGATAATACCAATGCTTTTAGACTTAGACATGGGAAGAAAATGTCATACATGGGACATCGAAAGTGGCTACCATCAAACCATCCATATAGAAAGCGTAGAAAGGCATTTAATGGCCAACAGGACTTTGATTCTGCACCAAAGCCTCAAAGTTTCCGTCAAATCCTACAGCTTCTTGATTCTTTGAATTCTAATAACCCAATGACGAAGTGTTGGAAGAGAAAATGTATCTTTTATGAGCTTCCTTATTGGGGATCTCTGATGGTCCGACATAATTTGGATGTCATGCACATAGAGAAGAATGTATGTGAATCTTTGATTAGCACATTGTTAAATGTGAAAGGCAAGTCAAAAGATTCTCTCTCATCTAGGCTCGACATGGTGGAGTTAGGGATTAGGACTACACTTGCTCCAATTGAAAAGGATAGCCGAATGTACCTTCCTCCGTCATGTTATACAATGTCAAAGAAAGAAAAACAAAACTTCTGTCAATTCATAAATGATTTAAAGGTGCCTGAAGGATACTCGTCCAATTTAAGGTCCAAGGTTAATATGCAAGAGTTGAAATTGCAAAACATGAAGTCTCATGATTGCCATGTGCTAATGCAACAAATTCTTCCAGTGGTATTGCGAGGAAATTTACAAAAAGAAGTTGGGATTGCCATAACCAAACTTTGTTACTTCTTCAATAAGTTATGTTCTAAAGTTGTGGATCCTTCCATCCTTGATGACTTGCAAATGCATATCGTTGAAACACTTTGCAGTTTGGAAATGTATTTTCCTCCATCATTTTTTGATGTCATGGTGCATTTGGTAGTCCACTTAGTACGTGAAGTAAAGATATGTGGTCCAGTATTCCTTCGGTGGATGTACCCATTTGAACGGTTCATGAGAACATTGAAGAGCATGGTTATGACCAAAAGTAGGCCAGAGGCTTGTATTATAGAGTGTTACGTTGCAGAAGAAGCAGTTGTGTTTTGTTCAGAGTATGTTGCTAAGGCAAACGTCATTGGACTCTCTGTTCCCAAAAATATTTCTGATGAAACTGGAAGAGGATTATTTGGACCCAAGATGTTGTTTGTTCCATCTGACGATCTTAATATTGCTCACCTATATGTTTTGAGGAACATGGCTATTATCCAGCCATATGTGGAAAAACACTTTGCATTTATTAAAGAATCATTCCCTTCTAAGTTTAGAACCGAGGTAAGTTTACAAAACTATCATACTAAATCATTTGCATCACGGTTGCAGAACCATATAGATGAAGAGATTCAATGTGGTTCATCTATTGATGATACTTTGAGATGGCTTAGTTATATGTCACAAACACGAGTATTGAGCTATGAAGGGTACCTGATTAATGGTTTTAGGTTCCATACTATGCAGAGAGACAACATGCAGATTAGTCAGAACTCTGGAGTCACAGTAGTGGCTGAATCATACCATGTGTCATCAGTGAAGGATGCAAACCCAATACTATCCAGTACCTCATACTTTGGGATGATTCAAGAGATATGGGAACTTGATTACATAAAATTCAGAATTCCTGTTTTCAAGTGTAGATGGTTTGATCCAATAGGATTGAAAATTGATGATTTAGGGTTAACATTCATCGATTCCAACAAGATTGGGTTTAAGAATGATCCGATTATCTTGGCTACACAAGCTAGACAAATTTTCTATGTCAATGATGGTAGCAATACAGCTCAAAAAATAGTCCTTGCAAGGAATTCAAGATTCATGACAGAAGGGAACTCCATCGGGGAAGATGATATGGAATTGGGAACATTTACCAAATTACTAATCCCATGTTCATTGACTGATGCATACGATGAACCAAACTGGTTGGGCAATGGGGAGATGCAACTCATAGAAGAATCAAGGAAAACTTAATCTTGTTTAACACTATTTTAAATTAGTTAATGTTTCTCATTGTAATAAATAAACCAACTCTGTTTATTCGTTGTGATCACTCGTTAATGTTTTTCATTGTATAATATCCAACTGATGTAAATAAAACTTTGTATTCTAGCCGTCAATGTCAATGCGTTTTGGTCCTGTCATGACATTACCTTACAGTGAAAACGTGTTAGAAATATTTTTTTTAATTTAAATATGCTTTCTAATAAATGGACATATTCAAATCCGCTAACTCATTCACCGGATTGGAAAGTCATTAAATGAAAACTGAACTTTATAAATGTTTTAATTTTTTTTTTGCATACTTTAGAATTCGGTGGAATACCAGCCGGATTAATAAGTTGATATTTTCAAATCCGCTAACTTAGTAACCGAATTGGGAAGTCTTTAAATTGAATTTAATAAAATTTTTTATTTTTTTCCTATAACATACTTTAGAATTCGGTGATGTCCTAGCCGGATTAATAAGTTGAAATTTTCAAATCTGCGAACTCATTCACCGGATTGGAAAGTCATTAAATGAAAACTTAATTTTATAAATGTTTTAAATTTTTTTTATTACATACTTTAGAATTCGGTGGAATACTAGCCGGATTAATAAGTTGATATTTTCAAATCTGCTAACTTAGTAACCGGATTGGAAAGTCTATAAATTGAATTTAATAAATTTTTTTATTTTGTTCCTATAACATACTTTAGAATTCGGTAATGTCCTAGCCAGATTAATAAGTTGAAATTTTTAAATCCGCGAACTCATTCACCGGATTGGAAAGTCATTAAATGAAAACTTAATTTTATAAATGTTTTAAATTTTTTTTATTACATACTTTAGAATTCGGTGGAATACTAGCCGGATTAATAAGTTGATATTTTCAAATCCGCTAACTTAGTAACCGGATTGGAAAGTCTATAAATTGAATTTAATAAATTTTTTTATTTTTTTCCTATAACATACTTTAGAATTCGGTGATGTCCTAGCCAGATTAATAAGTTGAAATTTTCAAATCCGCGAACTCATTCACCGGATTGGAAAGTCATTAAATGAAAACTTAATTTTATAAATGTTTTAAATTTTTTTTATTACATACTTTAGAATTCGGTGGAATACTAGCCGGATTAATAAGTTGATATTTTCAAATCCGCTAACTTAGTAACCGGATTGGAAAGTCTTTAAATTGAATTTAATAAATTTTTTTTATTTTTCCCTATAACATACTTTAGAATGCGGTGGAGTGTTAGCCGGATTAATAGGTTGATATTTTCAAATCCGCGGTCTTAGTAACCGGATTGAAAAGTAGACAAACGAATTCGGTTATTGGGTTGCCGGATTTATATGTCTTTGGGACCTTTCACATTCAAGTATTAGAATTCGATTTTTACTATAACCAAATTGAAAAGGTATTCGTAATTCAAAAATAGAACCTAAGGTAGGAAACATTTACTTTTCTTTCCCTCGCGTTCTCTGTGTTTTTTGCATATCCAACAAGAGTTGCTGCTCCTACCCCAAAAATCCAGCCATTGTCGTTTCTGTAACCTCCAAGTGACTCCATCTTCATCATCGTCGAACGCTACATAAGGGGTAACCATTTTTCACTCGATTTTACATTTCTCGTTAAATTTTGTGACTTAACGTCTACGAAAACATGGATTTACGTTTTTGTGTCTTCTGACAGGTTATACGAGTGCTTTTGAACCATAGTTTAACTCAAATACTTCAAAGGACAAACAACGTTCATCAAACAGTAACAACCTTGAATATTGATATTGTAATATGCATTGTCCTGATTAGGGTGAGGTTCTAATGTTTATGTGGACCATTGTTACTTTTGCTTTCAGTAGGCTAGAATACAGTCATGCATGCATCTTCTTGATTGTGTTGTTATGCTTGTTATGTGTTGGTAATGTGTATGCTTATTATGTGTTGGTAATGTGTATGCTTATTACAGATGTCGTCTGATCCGGATTATCAACATACATCCGACACCAGAGATTCTTCAAGTAAGCAAACTTCTTCAAAGAAGAGAACTAGGGGTCCAACAGTTTTGGACCGCATCTCTAAGGTGCGTGCAACCGGTCAAAAAATTCCGGTTGAAACTAATTACAATGGTGTTCCTATTGAAGACAGTGGGAAAGACCTCATGACTTATTTAAGAATAGTGACAAGAGACATTGTTCCTATCTATATGGCCTCATGGGGTGAGGTTCCCAAATATTTGAAGGATAGAATTTGGGATACTTTAACGGTAAGTTTTTAACATTCTTTGAATTAAAAATATATATCTTAATATTGATTGTATTACACTTTGAACTTATCATTTGTTTGTTTTATGCAATAGAACTCATTTATAATACCCGATACAGAGAAATTCTGAAAAATGATGATGAAGAGTGCTGCTGATAAGTTAAAACAATTCAAGACCAGATTATGGAGGGATTACATATGGCCTTTTTATGAGGTGGATGATCATGAGCGGATGTTTAACCCCCCAGCAAAATACAAATTCATCACACAGGACATATGGAATGAGTTTGTCAAATCACGTTTGTCCGATCAATTCAAAGTAGGTACATTTAATTAAATTGGGCTACTGACTTGATGATGTTAAGTATGTGATTTATTGACATCTGCCTAATGTAACAGGAAACTAGGGAGAAGTGCATAGCACAGTCCAGGAAAACCAAATTCCGGCATCGCACTTCAAGAAAGGGATACGCTTAATTGGAGGGAGATTTGGTAAGCCATTTTCCATTTTATTATAATTAAATTCATTGTCCATATATGTTCAATATGAATCATATTTTATTTAATGCATTACAACAAAAGAAGTTACAAACAACAGAGAAAATCCAACGGTATGAGCTGTGGAAACAAGCAAGAGTGGACAAAAAAGGGGAGTTTAAGAAGCCCGAAGAAGCAGAAATAGCAAGACGAATAGTAAGTGTGCAACTTATATGGTTTAAAGTAGCTATAAAAAAATTTCAAGTTAAATCCATTGTTTAAACTATCTAATAAATATATGGTTGCAGGATGACATCGCCACAAACCAAAGTTTAGGTTTGATCAAGCCAATTGGAAATAACGATATACTGACAGAGGCATTGGGCACTCCTGAACATAGTGGACGATTACGTGCAGCCAGCTCGTTGTCCAATCCAACGATGTACTGGGGAAAAAGGAACACGGTCAGCATGGAAGAACACAAGGCAGTTTGTAGCAAGGTCTCACAAATGGAGACAATTTTAATGGGTATACTGCAGTGGCAGGAAATGCTGGTACAAACAAACCACAATATCCCAAAATTAGATTTGAAGGCTTTGATGGGAGACAAAGGGGTGAATCTGAGTTCCTGCAGCTCAATCAACCTAAATGTCACCCCTACAACATCTAGGAAGAATGTTGCAGAGGACCCAGTCATCGTTGGGGGCACATTAGAAACCAAAAAAACAGCATCATCTCCAACAAGTCCACCTGCAACTCCACTCGATGATACAACTTATTCTTTAGGATGGTGTGAGGGCTTTTCAGTGGTAAATAGAAGTTTATTGTTTTACATATTTTCATATTGCATTTAAAGTAATTAAAATTAGATTATTATGTATCTAACTATGGACAATTATGTAGCCAAACATGCGTTGTCTACTAGCTGCTGGCCAACCGGACAATTATGTTGCGGAAGGTACGGTACATGCTATTGGTGGCAAAGGGATGACCCTCCACAACAGGCCCCTCCCCTTGGAATTTGTCAAGGTCAGCGTGGACAGGGTCATTAAACCCGATGCACCAGTTCCATGCCCAAACGATGATGTGGAACTGGTAAAAGATGCATTGGGGACTTTTGTTGCTTGGCCTCGAAAATTTGTCACTCACGACATGGATGTAAGTAATTTAAAGATTCTGTACATGTGGATTAGTGGTTTTTAGACTCATTAGTTGCATATTATTTTGACTACAGGCAACTCAAAGACCGGATACAGAAGTCATAACTGACTTGGGCCGGCTAATCCAACTGTCGGATGAAATGGCTAAAGATGACGTACTCTCACGTAATATACAAGCTCCTGGGTTGGATGTAGACTTCATGTCATATGTCTCACCAGAAGATATGCATGACTTTATAAATTTGGAATGCATATCTGCTAGTTCTATAACGTGGTTCTTCAGGTAGGACAATTATCTTAATTATTGGCTTGTATTTGATGTAAATATTGCTTTAGTTATTATGTCAATTTCATACTAAATTTTGTTCATTTCATTTCAAGTAACTTGGTTGACTTAATTGACCGCATTCCTGGATGTCCAAGTTATGGGTTTGCTGACCCAATGAGGGTGTCACTTCTTGGAGGCCAAGAGGATCCCAAGTCAAGGGGCCAATACCTATTCGAGGTTTTATTGCGGGTTCCAACAGACTCCATGGTCTTTGTACCTTATAATGGAGGGTAAGATTCATAAAATTTAATACAAATATTGCATATATGTACTGAATATGTTACATGTTGTATTTCCTAGGTCTCATTGGATGCTTGCTGTGATTAAGATCTCCAAGAGCACTGCTTATTGGATGGACCCTATAGGAAAACCAATTCGAGATGACATTAAGAAGGTACTTGGAATGTAAGTTATTCTAACCCCCATCATGTGTAACTTGGTTTTTTAATGTTAAACATAACCTTGATGTATTCATTTGGTTTTTTAAAAGAGCTGTGAGGTCTTACAAAAAAGAAAAAGGACTATCACAAGGCAAAAAGGACGCTGTCAACATCATCACTCTCAAGGTATTGTGTTTACTGTGTTTTCTAACAGAGATTTCATTATTTGGACCACTGTTTGTTTCAATTAATTAGTTTTGATATTATGTATAGGCACCAAGGCAACCCGATAGTAAAACATGTGGTTTCTATGTCTTGAAATATATGAAAGACATCATAAGTCAACAGATGAAAACAATGAGTCAGAAAGTAAGTTTTAAGGTTTATACTTATATTGATGTGGTTCTGTATTTGACTTGTACAAATATCTGAACTTTATATATTTTTTTTGCTTGCCTCAGTTTTCAGAAGCATCAACTTATACAGAAGAAGAGATAAAGGAGATACAGCTTGAATGGGCGACATCTGTTCTAGCTGCATCGAATTAGAATAAGCATGAGGAGCTGCTCAGATGATTGATGTTTTTTCTACTTTTTGTCCATAAACAGTGTCATTTAGGAAATGTTGTTAGGTGCACATTATTATGTACAGGATTAATACTTTCATATTGTACGTACATTCTTTATAAATGTTAATATTATGTACAAGATTTACTTTATAAACTCAGTATACTGTTTTTGGTTATTTGTATATGATTCTGAAAATGTAAATGGATTCCGGACATTCTTTGTTAATAGGATATGTATAGTACTTTTCAATTCGGTTGTTACCCGAATTTAAATTAAAAAACACAATTTTCCAATTCGATTATATACAAATCCGAATTCAATTGTCAATTTTCCAATTTGGTATATAAAACAACGAATTCAATTGGATGTTTTCCAATTCGGTTATTTTCGTCCGGATTTGATTTGGGCATCCACTCCAGTGTTTCCAATTCGGTTCTAGTCAACCGGATTTAATGCATATTTTCCAATACGGTGTTTTGACCGAATTATATTTTTATGACATTTTTCCAACTCGATTCGCCACTACAGAAACCGAATTGGAAAAGTATTTTCCAATTCGGTTTCTTTTATGCGTTGTTAAAATTCAGAAGAAAAGACTACCCCCGGACATAATTCGTTGTTAGAACCGAATTGGAAACTGCCTTCACAGCCGAATTAAAAAGCCTTTTCTGTTGTAGTGTTAGGCTAAATTTGGCCGAATCTTTCATTTCTAAATCTGAGATGATCGGTTTCAATTATAAATCACGGCATACATAAAAACAAGTGACACGTACCCAGATTAGCTTGCAAATTTAGCTAACCTGCTGGCTGCTGCTCTCCCCAATACTAGATAAGAAATTAAGAATTGCTTGGCCTCCTTGACTCGCAGTCACTTGAATATTTTCGAGTTGTATATATTGATTTTGCATCAATCAAGTGAGGGATTAGATTGAGTCAAATTTGAAATTGATGTTTATAATGTTTTCACTTTGAGAGATAAATTGATGCAACTCACGACTTCAAATGACCAAACCCAAAGTTTACTCGAGTTTGACTATCGAGTTATAGCCCACAAACGGCGTTCCCGACCAGCCTTAACCGAATATCCATGCAGATATAATATCATGAACTCCTTATATATAATAGAACGTATGAAGAATAAAATTAATAAGTCCACAAAATAGAAAGATTAGAAACTCGCAGGTCAATTTGAGAATTTAAAGGACTGAATTTAAGAACTCCAATCAAGTACATAAAAGCTGATTGTTAGGCATATTAGAATTACCCTCTTCAAAGATTCTACCATGGCTTAAGAAACATATGCAATCGTTCATGTTCTTCTTAGCATAACATCTATATATTTAGTGTTTCCTAAGTTGTGATCACCTGACCTAATCATATAATATAACAATCCTCACCTCCTTTTTCTTTTGCTTTGGCGGGAAAAATTTGGGGCCTTTGGATTACTTCAAGTATTAATTTATGGGCATTCAATCTTTATCCATTTTTTTTTCATTTTTTGTTTAATATTTTTCTCTGTCTTTATTGAACCGCGTGTAATCATTCTTTCAATATTTCCTTTGAATGTCTTATTCATTTCTCTCCTTTCAACCTTTCTTTTTATCCTTTTCTTTTTCTCACATCTTTTCTTTTCTTCTGAATTTCCCATATGCTAGGACCGCATCACTCTTGGTCACTACGGCTCAGACTCGGCCACAACACGCTCAAACCACATTGCTCGGCCACCGCTCGAACTCGGCAACCTCTTAGATTTCTTTCTTTCTTTTTTTGAATTTTGTACGGCTCGGACAAAACCACGCTTGACAACTGCTCAGATTCTGCCTCAACATGCTCGGACCACATTGCTGGGCAACCACTCGGACTTGGCCACCAATCAGATTTTCTTCCTTTCTTTTTTTTTTTTTTTAAATTTCCTATACGCTGGGACCATACCACGGTTGGCCAAACCACGCTCAGCCAGATGATGATCGGTGATGACACCGCTTGACCACACCACACTCGGCCACAACTTCTTAGACTCAGGCATAACATGCTAGGATCACATCGCTTAGCCATGCTCAAACTCGTGACATGGCTCAGATTTTTAGTTCTTCTGAATTTCACATACGTTGGGACCACACCACCCTCGACCACAACTACTCAAACTCGGCCGTAACATGCTCGGACCACAACACTCGACAACCACTCAAACTTGGCCATAAATCAATTTTTTTTTGTTTCTTTTTTCTGAATTTCCTATACGTAGGGACCACACCACCCTTGACTACTGCTGCTTGGACTCGACCACAACACACTCAAACTAGATCGCTCAACCACACCATGATTGGCAACTACTTGGACTTTGCCCTAACACACTCGGATCATATCGCTCGGCAACTACTCGGGCTTGGCCACCAATCAAATTTATTTTCTCTTTTTTTTTAATCTCCTATACATTGGGACCACACCATAATCGGCCAAACCACGCTTAGTCATGCGATGATTGGCGACAACATCGCTCGACCACACCACGCTCATCCACAACTTCTCGAACTCAGGCATAACATACTTGAACCACATCAATCGGCCATGCTCAGACTCAACCACCGCTCAGGGGGGAAATTCTTCTGAATTTCCTATACATTGGGACCACACTATGCTCGAACTCGGTCGCAGCTCAAATTTTTTTCTTCTTCTAAATTTTCTATACTCTAGGATTGCAAAATACTTAGCCATAATTGCTCGAAGTTAGCCATATCACGCTCGACTACACCACTGCTCAGACCACACCACACTCGGCAACTTCTTAGACTAGGCCACAACATGATTAGACCACATAGTTCGATCACCGATCAGACTCGGCAATTAATCATTTTTTTTCTTTCTTTTTCTGAATTTCCTATACGCTGGGGCCACACAATGCTCAGCCACACAATATAATTGCTAATTTATTTCTTAAAATATCTACTTCAGGTGGTATAGCTTTCTGACTTTTAGTAACTAATTCTTACTAATTTCTTTGATTTGTGACATATCTTCTTATGTTATATTTGTTATTATCTAAGTTATATTGTGTATTTTGAACTTATTGCTTTACCTTGCTATGTAATTCATAAAAAGAAACAAGTATATTGTGGTATTTTAGTAAGGTTATTTTTTTTTATTTCTTACCCAATTAATGATAATTATATCTCTATTAGTTCTATTGTAATAATCACTTTCCTTACTTTGAGTTTTATCAATACGTAAGTTACAAAATGCCACCGTTTATTTTCAAAATTTATGAATACTTTAAATTATAAAAATATTATATTATATTTAAAGTTGTCCTCTAATTTAACACTCATCACAATAAAATAAAATAAAAACACACAAAATGTCAAAATGTTCCAATGAGATTCACGGCTCGCCTACTAGTAAAACAATAAGGGAAAATAACTATTTTATTCAGTTTGGGAGAAATAATTTTTTATTAGTTTATTTTAAAAATTAATTAAGTATTCAATTACATTAACTAATAATTTATATATAATTAACAAATAACTATATGTAAATTATTGATTAATATAGTTGAATACTTAGTTAATTTTCAAAACGAACCAATAAAAAAATTATTTTCCCACAAAATCATCATTGTCCCAAACAATAATTTTGGAGCCTGGGGTCTCCATGAGCCTTCATTGTGATAATTATTAAACCGTACTTCATTTTTGTCCTCCAAGCTTTTACATTCTAATCTTGCGAACATATCTCAACTTAATTTATTACACTAACAAGACAGTTATGAAAGAGCCCCAAATTAAGGTCAGACTTTTTTTCCCTTAATTGTGTGCATGTTATTAAGTTTTAGTTAAATCATCCTATTGACAACTATAGCTGCTGAAAGAAATAAATTAGTTCCTTTATATATACAGACACACACACATATATATATATATTGTGTGTGTGTGGTGGAGAGCCCTATTTTTACCTGTTTGCAACAGAGAAATCATCTAATCATAGTTCATGATTGTAGCTGTCGAAGAGATATATGATATTTCTTTCTTCGTTACATAGATTATGATCTTAATAATGGGCCCAACCCTGCATTTTTGGCAACGGAAAATAAGCGAACTCTGACTGGCCTTTTCAAATATCTAAATCATATATCCAACTAGATTATAAAATGGTTGATGATCTGATGCAGGCAACGAGACATTAATTAATCAATTAAATTGTGGTAGACCCAAGTTTATATTATGAAAAGAATACTCCATTTTATTTGCTGTGGTGGATTCTCGAGAAACCGCAGATGCTTTCCAGATATTTGGAGGTGAGTTTACTTTCAAACTTCATACCTTTTTTTCCTAAGCGATACAGGAAATTATCAAGGATTTAATTTGTATTTACAGTCGGTATAAAATTTTTTGACAGTGTCATCTAATTATGTATTGTCAAATCATTAAAATAGTTAAATTTTTTAAATAATTGTTGTGATAATCAACTCTTTTACTGATTTAGCAACACATAATTAGATAAGAGTATAAATAAACTTTACACTAATAGTAAATAAAAATTAAATTCAATTATAAAACAAACTGATGGTTTAATTTTAAGAATGAAACAGTAACATTCTTAGTTATTAATTGCTCATGAGTCATGTCATCTAATTAATAGGTTAACCTGAGGTGATTCTTACAGGAGTTTCTAATTCTATGGAGTACTGTGTCAATGGATGGAGAGAGTTTTACATACTTCAAAAGTAGTACATTAGTTCACTTAAACCAGTAATACATGACCATGTTATAAAAATCGTACCAGATCGGTTGGTGGATCGGTAAATCGGTCAAGTGATCGGTCTGGGTAACAAGTTGGATCGGGTATGTCTCAGAATCAGTCCGACCCGGTCCGACCCAGCCAGTTTTGAATGAAAATCGGTGACCCAGTTGGTTGAACTGGAACCGACCAGGTCACTAAATTAAAAAAAAACTTTTAAATTTTGAAAAATCATAACTTTTGACTCGTTTATCCGATTTAGACTAATTATATGTCCATTTCATATAATTTTTCGAGATCTACACCATAATAGTCATATTTTTTTCAAAATAAATATATTTTAGTTTTATAATGATAAATATCATCATATGTAATGTGTATTTATATATTTATATATATATGTATTTAAATATTTATTTAATTTTATGCGGTTCGACTAGTGACCCATTGGTTGAACCAGTGACCCAGTACCCTGACCAAATCGACTACCGGTCCAATTTTTATAACTATGATACATGGTACATTATAATTGTTCCTCCCTGACCTAAAAGGCCCAAGTCGACCTACACTTTCATAACTGCCCCCAATGATTAGAGGATCTTACAATTATTAAGAACTCGTTTGAGTAACCTTATAAAAAATAGTAGAACTTTTGTTAAAAAAAAATTATTTTATACTTAGATATAATAATTAAAAAGTAATTTTAACTAATAGAAATTTTTTTAAGTTTGTTTAGATAAAAAAGAACATAAAGATTTTTTTATAGCAAAATTATTGAAATGTAGAATATTTAAAACGAGAGAGGCAAGATTTGCAGAAGGAAAAAATAGGAGACATGTGATGTAATTTTTAATAAAGGAAAATAATATTTTTGTTAGAAAATTATATTAAAAGTCACTTCTACTTCTTTTTTTTTTTATAGAAACTGATGATCATTAACTTCTAAAATAAGTAATAACTGGCTTTGTTAACTTCTACTTTTTTTTTAAATTGCATCCAAACATACTTTTTAACTTATATAAGCACTTTTTTCCAAAGTAAAAGTGCTTTTTTATTTTTTTTAAAAAAATCTATCTAAATGCACTCTAAACCTCATTACTGAGCAATGGACATAATCGACGCCTATGGATGCCCATAAACGCCTAGAAATCCATAAGACCTTATAGAAGGGCTGAGCCTCTCAAGTATGATTCATTCTGTTTCTTCTTATCACTTTGAGTACACTTCTACCATAATGCTTACTCTTGGGTGTTGGTGTGCTTTGTAGATACCCCACACCTTAGGAGATCTCGGACACAACACAACACAACAATGGTGAAAAAGCTCAGAGTGATCGAGGTGGAACAATAACAATACATGTTATTAAATTAAATACAAAAAATATTTTATATAATAAAATTTAAGTAGAATCTTCACCATAGACATAGTACCTAAGAATTTCTCAAATGGCTGGGACAATTAGCCAAGAAAACTCCAAATGTTCTTCAGCAATGTGGCCTATCCTCTTGAGTCTTATTTCCACAGTTATGTGTAACTCCCGAGTTCCAGAACACCACTGTAGAGAATCATCTAATGTACAGTCTTTGGGACACTGACCCATCTGAATCCCAATTGCTTGATTTGTCACAATATGATACAATGCTGGAAAGTGGGGCTGCATTTGCATTTGCACGTCCATTTTGATTAGGCAACCTTGTTCTGGAGAAAATAAATGATTTGATTCTTAACCGGTCCCCAAATGGGTTGGTTCTAGGAGATCAGTGATGCTCGAATCCCAAATTAAATAAGACTAGAGAGGGTTCAGAAGCTAAGGAAGTGTTCTTCTCAATCTCTGGCAACATTATTTGATGCTGTAAAGCCAGGGTCGTATGGCATCAAGCATAAAACTATACCAGCTGAAATTGTCAATAGTAGGAGATATAGAACTAGTCACGGGCGACAAAGTGGAATGTTGCTAGAACCACGTTGAAAGTGAATGCACGGTTCTTTCATTTTCATACATAATTTTGTTCCTTTATGTTCTTTTTTTCATGAAATATTTAAGTTCCGCAATACTATTTGCTCAGGTAGCCTTCCAATGTGGTTGCAACTTGCAAAGTAGCAGGAGATTCCTAGTCTCAATCTGGACAACAAAGTTTCGACAAGCCAAAATCATTATCGAAGTCAAATTAGATTCTGAGCTTCCTCACAAATGAAATCTATCTCTTCAATAAAAGTTTAAAATCATTACTAACTTCTAACGGTTTAAAGTAACTTAGAATGTTTATAACCATGATTTAACGAGTATTTGAAAGAGAGCAAATTATGGTTAAGAATGAACCATGACTGCTAAACTTGGTACAACTACAACCTATGTGATGAGTTTAAACCTCAAAAAAATGAAGCATGTGGTTTATACTTTATACATAACTCCATTGGGACAGGAAGAATCTCATATACCCAAACCCTCCAATCTCTCTCTCTCTCTCTCCGTGGGATTCTTTCAATAACTTCGAACCGCAACCACAATCAAGTGCTTTTGCCATTCACCGGCCCTTCTTAAACCTCACTTTTGAGAAGCGCATTTGGACCTCACATCTATCTCTGTACTATACCAGTCTTGGTTATGAGTGACTGCACGCCATCCTTTTTGTGGTAGTTCAACTCCTTTGATTATTAGGTCTTTATGTCATCCAAGTCGTCTATTTATGCTCCTGTTTTTCAGGTTGTTGTGGTGTATTATTACTCACCAGAAACTCTGTGGGTTGGGACCGAAAGCTGTAAGTTACCATAACCAGTCGTGTGGTTTTAAAATTTGTTACTCTAGGTTAGTATCTTAATTAACGATAGAACACGAATTATGGTTGGTGCCTGTTGAGAAGAAATGAATGTACCTCAATTAGAGCAAAGATCAAATTGATTTGTTCGCAGAATTCAAATATCAATTTTTTTATAAGTCAAGTCGAAATTAGTAGGAGCTAGAGACGTGAGAAATTAGCAACATGAATCGTTTGCAAGGATTTTATTTAAGACGGATAGAAGAAGCAAAAATCAGGTAGACGACATATATAGTGATGAATAATAGTATACAGATTAGGTACCGTACAACATCATGAGCACGTGTCAAACAAACATACTGTGTGTGTGCGTTTCATTTTTCTTCGGCCACTACAGATAAAGAGAACTTGTGTAGGGAAATGGCAAGCGAAATGTAAAACGATAAAAAGCAAACGTTATATTCGGAAAAGTAAATCACTTATATAAAGTTAGCATGGATTAGTTCTGAGAAAATATTATGTTAAAAGTTATTTATGTGTATAATTAAAATTAATTTATATTTAGATATATTAATTTATAAATAATTTTAAGATAAATTTTTTTGTTTAAATTATATAAAAAAATCATTTATATATATTAAATTATCAAAATAAATATAAAAAAATTAAAAAAATTATTTAGTTAAAAATAAAAAAATATTTATTTACCAAAAATTTTAAAATAATTTATAATTACATAATTAAAATGCTGAAAATAAAACTTTTCAACAAAAAAATAATTTTTAGTGTATAAAAAAATAATCTTCACTTATAATTAATTTTATATATTTTAATCAAACATAATAAACTTTATACAAAATAATTTTTTATAAAAAAAATATATTATTTAAAAAAATTAATGCTTTTCAAACATACTAATAATTATAGCTATAATTTGAACTCCTTCACTTTTCCTTTAAACAATGGAATGTTATTGGTCATGTTTGATTCTGTTGTGACTTCCTTTTGCTTCTTTTATTAATCAACCATAGAGTTACTTACTACATGAATGAAGAGAAAATTTTAAGAGTTTGTAGTTGGTGTTTTGTAAGAATAAATTAAATATACAAAGAATGGATATACAGAAAAGGAATAACATGTGATGTAGTAATTCATTTCAACAAAATAAAAATACACGCCTTCTTGATTGATTGCCGATTATCTCACCTTGTTCATTTCCAGAAGCACATTGTAACTAAATTTGAAGAGAACTTTTGGTAGATGTAGATGTGGAAGTGCAAAGAGAAGGAAAAAGAAATGAGATGAAATTTACAAAATGTCCAATTGTACATGGCAATGGCAATTAGGATCTAGGAGTGGGACTCGGCCCATCCTTCCATCAGTGGCAATTGGGCATGGAGCGTGTGTCTCAACACAGGTTGAGGTTCTGCGCCCAAAATCACCTTAGCTGGCAACCCGGACATTGCCTCCAACCTCCTCAGATTCTGAAGGGTGGCCACCGATCTTCCCCCATAAAATCTCAACTCAAACCAAAACGACGTCGCCGCGGCTACCCTGAGTCTGAATGGAAGAGCCCTCCACTTTCCCAGTCTCAGGGCAATTGAACCATTCACCTTCTTCACCCCTAACTCCCCGCTCCATTTCACAAAAACCTCCTCCATTCCCTCTCCTTCTACTCCTCTAACCTTAATCTTCTTGGGAGCTGCAGCGCAAGACTCGGAGCTCGAAACACAGCCAGACGACAAAGAATCACCGTCTTCGGAAGGATTCTCCGGCGAGAAAGAGCAAGAGCTGCAGGTAGACGTGATGGGAAGAGGTATAGCACCGGAGATGGGATTTCCGGCGAAACGGTTGCATTTGCAGCAGAGGAGGTGGCGGAGATGGCGAGCCACGAGGAAGTTGGCGTGGTGAACGGTGGCATCGCAGTTCCAGCAGAGAAAGGCGGCGTCGGAGGCACAATAGAGGGAAGCTTCTTGATTGCAAAGCTCGCAAGCCCTGGCCTTCATGGTGTTAGTTAGGAGCGAATCTCAGAGAGAATATGATTATGAATGTATGTTTACAAATGTGGGATTAACATCGAGATTCAACATTCAAGAGAGATGAATCATGAAACTGAGAGGGAGAGCGTAATTAAGATCGATTGATTGGTAGATTCTGTTCTGTATGGAAGAAACTCAGGTCAGAGATAAAGACTCAGAAATATGTCTTAGCAAGTGCAATTGCAATTGCAATTGCGGAGAAACTTTTAGACTGACACAAACAATGTGAGAGAAAGAGAATCACATATATATAGAGTCGTAGAGAGAATGTGTCTTAGGTGGCCTGGGATTGTAAATTGTAATTGTGAGGAAAATTAACAAGCTCATTCAATAATTAATGAATTTAACACAATAACCCACTGGGTTATAATTATTGTGCTTTTTAATATTTATTTTAACTTATAATAACAAAACAAATTATTGATGAAATTTCGATGATCTTATCTCATCTAAAAGACAATGCCTTTTGTTTCCAACCTCAGCTGCTACTTCTAGAGAATTTTTAAACCTCGTCTATCTCGAACTTTTAAAAGCACATATCCTTATTTTTGTTGCTTTTTATCCTCAGGCCCTTCAAGATTTTGATAATTGCAAAATTTGAAATTTAATCTTAGCTTTCATTATCTTTTATTATTATTTTTTTCGAATTTACCTTTTTTTGTTTACTACTATTTGATATCACAACTAAAATACTATCATCATCATGTATATAATTGCAGATTGGATGCTACAAGATTAAGCATATACTCTTTAGTTATTTATATGAATTCTTATCATCATTGAATTACTGAAAAGACAATGCTCCGTATAGGCAATATTATGGTTTTTTTTTTCTGTTTGTCTATCATAGATAATCACCCATAGTGTTAAACTTACTTTTAGTGCTGGCATCCTATATCATAATTTTTTGAATATTATCATTGAATATATATATATATATATATATATATAACTATATTATTAAAAATGATTTGAAGATATCATATTTCCAGATTTTAATTTTGCTTGATAATCGTTTCCAAAATTGATGTGTATATAGTAAATGGAAAGGATCAAAGTGGAAGGCATAATAAGGGTAATGCGTCGAGGGTGAAGTTGATGATGTGGGTGAATGTATAATATAAGAAAAGTGGAAGGTAGAAGTTTAGGTAATATTTGAGAATATAGTAAGGGGTGGCTAGTCGGGGATGGAAAATATCTGTGGCTCTCTACCAAGTGATGATTGATCGCACATATCAATTCAAAGAACAGAAGCAATCTCTACCAAGAGTGGAATCCATCAAGGTGTGTTCTCCACGTCGCACAATTTACCTCATCGTCATCATTTGAATCACGTCACCAATCCCGACAAATATATATATATAGTATATTTAATAAGATAAGTGATTTATTATGAGAGTGAAATAAATAAATTTTGACTATTAGATTATCTATGTATGGTCAAGATTAGAACATAAAGTCATATAACTTTTTTAAGTGGTCATGTGACCTTTAAGTAACTTCTAATCTTGACCATACATGGATGATTCAATGGTTAAGATTTGCTCATCTCACTCTCACAATAAATCATTTTTCTCACTAGATATGACCCTACATATATATATATATGCATGTATTTTTTAAAATATTAATATTTAGAGTAAGTTATTAAATATTTATTTATTATTATTTATATTTAATAAATTTTTAAATATTTATTATAAAATTAATAATTAATAATTTATTTTAAAAATTAAATTTATTAAAATATTATAATAACTCTCACGTGTGAGTAATTTAGAGAAATTTTACATATCTTTTCATGTTCCCAATACACCCTTCTGCTCCTTTGTCATTTCATGACTGTAGGAAGGGCATTTTAGTAACCACAGAAACACAAAAAAGAAAATGAGGAGTGAGGACCGAGGAGGCAAAGGCATGAAAGACACGTGTGATGAGGAATTCACAGCAGAGCAGACCACGCACGCAGGCTGGCAGCAAGAGCATGAGCGGTGGAGGTTCATGAATCACGAGAATGGCATGTATTTTGGTGGAGTGGGCCCCTATATGGTTCTAGTTGTTGTGTTGTACCAGTACTAGGCGTAGCCTCTCATATGGGACTGTGACTGTGTCTTTGTGTGGAATGGATAGCACCCAATACGGCAATACCTTACCACCCACAAATCATGTTTCTCTGCTTTTCTCCGCTGCCCATGTCTTCGTAATCATAAGTCACAAAATATCCATGACACACCATTTAGTTTAATTTTCGTGTATTTTTATTATAAATATTTCTAATATTATTTATTTATATGTTATCATATTATTAAACTAATTTTATCATTCTGATAGTTCTAAATTAATATGATAATACATAATTAGATTAAAAAAATTATTATTATTAAATTAAAATTAAATCCTTTCTTTGTTTTTATATTTTACGGTAATTTTTTATTCTTTAATTTTTAATGTATATTAATTTTATAATTATTAGTATCAAATATACATAAAGTGTCATCATTTTAATTTGGATAAATTACAATTTAATTTATATAAATTGACTCAAAATTACTTTTTCATCATATGATTTAAAAAATAATACTTTGTTCATCTATGATTTATTATATTATCACATAACCTTGTGATTTTTTAATCAATTTTTAATGAAAAAAATTATTTAAAAATGTTTACAAAAAAATGAAACATTCAATTATCAAAAAATAAAGAAAAAGAATCAAATTTTACATAAATAAATAAATAAATTATCAATAATTTCTTCATATTACAAAATAATAATACTTCACTTTTATTATAAAATAAAATAAATGAGTGATATACACAATTATACTTAAATTTTTACTAATAACATATTTTTATATTCTAACATGTGTCTTCCGTTAAACAAAAAAAGAACTACATAATAACTAAGTTATTGAACAAATTATAAGGGCAATAAAGTGACGCATATAAAAAATAATTTTGCAATAAAAATACTATTTCACACAGTTTAAAATATTTTTTATTAAATCACATCACAAAAAATTAAAACAAATCAAATTTATTGTAATATTATATTTCATCAAATTTATAGTTTTGATAAAAAAATAATAATAAAGAAAAAAAGGGGACCAAAAGGCTTAGAAAGGAAAACAAATTACATAGATAAAATTTGACGGGACATACTATAGTATTAATGAAAATTGTTCAAATTATAGGGAGTATTAATGAAAACTTGTGTTGTGTAGACATAGTTATCTTATTTATATTATTATGTCTTAAGTACATGTGCTAATTAATTATTAATTATTTAATTAATTAATAGTTAGTTAAATATATTAATGAATCTAACTAGTATTATAACATTCTTCGAGTTGAATTGAAGCTTACTAAGCTTTCAATTTATTATAAATACACTCGCTTTAAGAAAACAAATTAAAAATAGAAAAAATAACTTATAAGGTCAATTTGGTTAAAAATTATCTCCATTTAATTTGTTTTAAAAATTAACAATTATTTAATTAATTTAACTAATAATTTACATATAGTTAACCACATAATGCATGTTTGAATTAGCTGTGAAAAAAAATTATGTGAAAAATCGATTATGTGTATAATTGATTTTTAAGAAAATTAATTTATGTTTATATATGTTAATTCATAATCGATTTTATGATAAAAAGTTTTATTTGGATTCTATAAAAAAATTACTTTTATGTATTAAATTACCAAAAGTTGTATGAAATAATTGAAAAAGTTATTTGATTGAGGATAAATAGGTATTTCTCTCTCAAAGTTTTTGAAATAATCTGAAATCAAATAATTAAAAGCTTAAAATAACAATTTTTTTTTAAAAAAGTTATTTTTAGTTATGAAAAAATAATCTTAACTTATAATCAATTTTACACAGTTTAAATAAACAAGATAAATTTTATATAAAAAAGTTTTTTATTGAAAAAAAGTGATTATTCTAAAAAATTTAAGCATGACCAAACATGCTCATATATCAAGTATCAAAATAAAAATAAATTATTGGTTAACTGTATGTAAATTATTAGTTAAATTCGTTGAATGATTGATTAATTTTTAAAACGAACCAATTAAAAATTATTGTTCATCAAGGTGACCCTTAGAGTCATTTTCTCTTAAAAATATAATAAATGCAATAAAAAATATAATAAACGCAATAAACTACATAATTTGAGAAACAACACACTAAAATAAGGCGTCACAAACACTGTTGGAGAGATAATATAACAAACTGATGAGTGAAATGAAATAAGAGAAGCGAGTCGAAGCGGGAATAGAGAATGGAGGCAAAGATCATAGGTCATTACACTAGCCCTCTAGTCAAAACCATGAATGAAATTATGTTATAGTTCAAGCCTTCACCTCGTAATAACCCCAAATTATTTAAAATTCTAAAATTAATGCTTAATTTTTTAATTAATTCTTATAGTAAACATATTTTTTTTGTCATCCAAAAATAAAGTATCATTAATTTAATTTTTAATAATAAATACATTAAAATAATTATTTAATATCAAATTTTGATATCAAACTGTTCATATAATATTATTTTTTAATATTAAATTACTCATCTTAAATAATAAAAAAAGGGAGAAAAAGTAATCTAGTCGAAGATGAAACCTTTAATATCAACATCATATTCAAATCTTAAATACTTAAACATATGCCAACTAAGTTACAAGTTAATTTGATCCTAATCAACCACATTTTTCTTGATGTCGATGTCACAATCACCAACATTTGACTTTGTGATTGTACCCAACATATTCGATGTAGGAAAACAAAGAGCCCGTTTAACTTATGTGATGTTTAAAATGTTAATAACAAAATTTTGTTCGGTAGTTATAATTTGACTAGGTTAAGCCCATGTTTCGACTTCTAGAATGAAGACTACAAGACCAAGTCAGTGGGCGTGGAACAAGAACGAGACTCTTATGCCGAGAAGGCTACTTAACCGAGGGGTAACCCCAAGTTATCACGATAGGGGGCAACATGTGGTTGAACCATCACCTCAGTTCTATAAAAGGAAGCTTAAAGGCCCATTTGTTACTTTTGCTTCTTAAAGCTCCCTCTCGTGCCCGTGAAGCTTCCTCCGCACTCCCAAGCCTTTTTACTTTCTTGCGGTTCTTCCTTTCCTTCTAGTGGTGCTTCCTTATATTCCTGTGGCGTTCTCTCCCTTGCAGTGGTGCCACCCCAAGTCCTACCCGATCATACCTAGCACTATTAGAATTTTTTGAATTAGCTACAGAATTTAGCTAGGAAAATATTTCCTAGTTAATTCGTAGCTAATTAGCTACAAATAAAATATGAAAAATAATCCCTTGCTCAAATAATAAAGATGAAGGAGGAAATTTTTGTTAGGTAAATAGCAAGGGATTAGCTACGAAGTAGCTACAGAAATTCCCTCGCCAAATACATTTTTGTAGTTAAATCAATTAACGGGGAAATAAACCCTCGCTAAAATTCTTTAAATGGGACTTTTATTCAGCTAGGGATTTAGCGGGAGATTTTCTTCACTAATTCGTCGCTAATTCATTTTTAACTTTCAAGTTCACCTTCTCATTTCATTTATGTATCGTGCCATAACCCACCTCCAGCCATCACCATCACTCATTTGCCGTAGCTGTCTTCTGCGCTGATATCATTCACCGCCAAATTGGCTTCCAAATTGCAACTGTGATAAGGAGAAAGATTTTTGTTTAGTTCCATTTCTGTGTTTTACTTATTTTTTGGGAATTTCTTTTTCTATCTCTCTGTCTTGGCATGGTTTATTGAGTTTGAACTTGATTTGATATCAGATTTGTGACAACGTCTAGCTGCGATGGTTAAGGTAACTTTAATTTTGTCTAGAGTTGCATGATTTCCATGAAGACAACACTAAATTGAATTAACTATGCATCAATTGTTGGGAAACGCCACCATAATTTCCCTCCTCTGTGAACTCAAAAATAGGCACTATGCGGAAGCGTAAAATAAGCGTAGTAACAACACCAGAAAATTTTAGCGTGGAAAACCTTCTCAATGTGAGCAAGGGAAAAACCACGGGACCCGTAGGCCACTTAAACCTCCACTATAAAATAATGGGAATACAAAAATACAATAATAATGTATCTTCAATTTGTGGATAACACTCACAAATTGACTCACTATTTTTCTCTTTCAGAAAATCTCTCTCTGAAGATCTCTCTCTATTTTTCTCTCACACTCTTTCTCTCGTTGTGAGGAACTCTTCCTTCTCAATTGTTGCTGATGCCTCTCTTTGGGGTTGCACTTCTTCATCTTCAAGGCCCCTATTTATACACAATTGTTGTACACAATTGTTGACAATTGTTGCACACCTTTGTTGAAAAAACCAAACTCCACCGAAAGTTGTTTGGCTGGATATTGGTTGGATGTCCAACATCAATATATATATATATATATATATATATATATATATCATAAATAAATGTTTGAACAAATTCCTGACTTTCTATGAAGAAAGAAGTCAAATGAAGGAAATCGTGTGCTTAGTGGCCAGATTCTTGAAAATGGATAATAAGATTTAGTAAACCTTTCATTTGTTTTATGTCTGATAGATAGAAATCATTAGAAATATATCTTTAGTTACTAATGGTATGATTAGAAATCTATCATTAGTTACTAAAGGTGTGATTATCTTTAGTTACTTCAGGTTATTCTTTTGTTTACTTTTGGAATGGAAATTGATGTCATTAATAAATTTTGTAGCCCATTGGTAATTAATTCTTTAGGATTTGCTTAGATTAGGTTTGTCAAGGAAGAGTCTATGCAAATTGGCTGTATAGATGAATGGAAAGGTATGCATCGAGCTTGATTTTCCAACTATAAGAGGTATCCATACTAAAATGTTAATGGCCTGGGGAACTGGTTTTGTTGTGTAGTTTTTTGATGGCAGGTTTATTTATGTTACAACTGCGTAGCCCAGATCATCAAAAAGTTGGGAAAGGACAACAACTTGCAAATTTTAATCATATCATCTCTGTTTACCAAGTAAGTAGAGGTTGCTTACATATGAATTTCTAGCACCTTGGCAGGGCTTGGCTTAGAGAGTTTTTTTTTGGGTAAACAATTGTTTTGGAGCCCTCTGGCTCTGAGATGTAGTAGCTTAATATACGTCCCCTTTCTGTTGCTTTGGCCTTTTAATAATGGTTGTGAAGTCACAAAGTAAAGAACTGTAGTTGACTGGAAGAATAATGACATTGCAATGTTTCTAACACTTTGCTATGTACATTGTGCTCGTAGTCGTAGGTCGTGTGTTTTGTGGGTCAATGGCTATTGAAAATTTGAAAAAGTTTGCTTTTGATTTCAAATTCAAATCATTTTTGCCAATTGTAGGATTACCAAGCTAAGGATAGTAAAGTATAGAGGCATAGTAATCTGCCAAAGCCTAACCCTCTTTATTTTACATCCATTATCACCAGGCAGTATATTTCTATGATGCCATTAAGGAAACTAGCAAGCACATCATTCATTTGCTTTCATTATGACATTTCGTTTTTGTCTTGACCTGGTGAAGCTAGAGAGATGGGAAAGTAAAGGGAACTATTGTATTCATTTTTTTATTCATTCAAGTTATTATTTATATTTAATAAATTTTTAAATATTTATTATAAAATTAAAAATTAACAAATAATTAACAACTTCTTACTAAATTCATCAGAATACATGATAACTCTCGAAAGAAAAATAACAACGATATATTATCCTTTTTTTTTCTCTCTGTTGATTGTCACCCAGCAAAACAGTGTAGTTTTATGGAAGGAAGTCAAGGAATTGACTCTTCCATTATATTTACAATCATTTCTACTTGGTAGATAATCCAAGTAAATTTATAATTAAATTCTTCTTTTTTCTCATCCTTGTTTTGGAGCTGCTGCCAGTAAGAAGGGCAATAACACAAAACCAGTCAATAAGGTCTAATGCTTCTTTATATATATAACACTACTACTCCCAGCATCACTATTCATTTGTCCCCGGGGCTCTATCAAATTTGCTCGATCGATTCAATCTATCTACAATGATGCACACGTGTGCCTATCATTTACAACATTTTTTGCACTTCTGTTACAGGTGCTCCCCCTTTGCAAGTTGATCTCAAGATTTTGTGTTCTTTGGTTTTGTTTAGTTTTAGGACTTTGGCTTTTTCCCTTCGTTCTTAGCTGAGGTAGGTTTTCGGATCTTAACTCTATTCATCAGCTTCTTTCCTCGGAGCCTTCACCCTTTCTCTGTCCTAAGATACCTATAATTGACATTTCTTTTTGTGATAACAACACCTAAAAAAATATATAGGCTGCAAGCATCAATGAAAAGAAAATTGATCCCTTGTGATTGCTGCTTATATTTTATTATGGTAACCACCACCTAAGTGTGAAAACGACTACTAGCCAACCGTCCCTTACATCCTATATATTAATTTATATTATTCATTTGTATGATCATAACCCAGCTACAATTTATTATGTTTTATTTGGTATTATAGCATAGACCCACTAGCCACTACCAAACCAAAACACATTTTTGAATTTTAATTTGGAACTTTGGACCTATATCCACTAAAATCATGCTTCATCTACTCATAATAATGTACTGAAATTATTTCTTTGTATTACTTTTTTGTTTGGTTCTTTTTCTTGCATTATTTTCCCCCTTCTCTCCATGAAGAAATATTCATACTTTTGCATTTAAGAGGAACTTTCGCTTTCTGGCCTATTATTGAACCACATAATTTCGTATAGAGCCTTTTCTAGAAACTGACATAGGCTATGCATTTGGTTTTTCATTATTAATATCTTATAGAATTTTGGTTCTTGGTATTCTTGTGATAAAACAGATGCTGGATGATATTTTGATTTAGAATGTCTTCATAATCTTACTCATTTATTGCTTTTTGAATCTGCCAGTTCCACAAAATTGTTAATTCCAATATGCATTTAGCTGAATTTTGTTTCCTATTAAAGTTTTTTTATAATTGTTATTGAAATTTCTTTCTTTTAGACTTCTTAATCCAATTAATGTCTCTTTGGATTATTGCTTTAGTATAAGATGGATCCAAGGCTTATAGAGAGTTGTCCCCAGCAATTTGGTCACTACGTATTAATTGTTGCAATTTCTTTTTTTCTTCTCCTTCTCGGTGAAGTCAAGGTATTGAGGTTAAATTGTATACGCTTTAATAGGATATATTTGATTTGAATTTGTTAATGGAGATTTCTTGATACTGGATATATCATGTTTGTTAGCTTGTTATATTTTTAGTTGTTTTTATCATACTTCCTGAACAAATTCACCACTTACTCTTAATTGTTGGTTCATTTATATACATTACCGCTACAATGCTCTCAAGTAGGATTGTTTGGTGTAAAGATGATAATGACCTATTCTATAGGTTGTAACCTGTTGTAGTATTCCTTTGGAGTCATCCCCCCAAAGAGTACCAAGATGTGTATATATATATATATATATATATATATATATATATATATATATGTCTCCACAGAATTATATGAATATAAAGGATGGGGTGGAAAATCAACAAATCCCAAACATCGTTGCTTCTCTTGGGGTTCTAGATATTCTAAGGTTAGTTCAACTACTTCATTGATACTTTATTTGTACGAAATTGGGATCAAGCGCGTTATCATAAGAGTGAGAAATCACTTACGCACACAAACCTACATCAGCTCAATTGGTACTTGAATTATTTAATAACTAAATTAGAAAGATAACTTAGATAAGTAAAATTACATTAGCTATAGTCCTAAAATAGTTACTTAGAGCACTTGGTAATTCATTAGATATTTTCTTGCCTTAGACTGTTTCAGTGTTTTCCCTATTTTAATGGAGAGAGGCAATCTGTGAGTAGATGACTTGGACTTACTTAGAGACTTGGTAATTCATTATGGTTAAGGAGATCATGAGTGGCAAATGTTTAGTGTATTAAAGGCCAGTTTCTGTAGATTGATTGTGAATTCCCTAGCTTTAATAATTTGTAGCATAGATTTCCTATTTTCCTTCATAAACAATTGCAGTGATGAATCACCCCTATTTGGTGGAACTCTTGTGTGGCAGCTCGTATAAATGGTTTAATGCGGATAAAGAAGAGCAAAGCTGCAGGCTCTGGGAAGCAAGGAAGTCTAAAGTTCTAAAGTCAAGCACCGATTCTTGTTATGCTCATCCCACATAATTCACCCAGTGGTAATATACAGACCAAGCCATTTATTATCTTCTGTTTTCCATTTAAGCTATGTTATGAATTTGGAATGTATTTTATTGGATTCCTAGCTATGTAGTTTCTTTTTGATGGGTTTTGAAATTGGAATATAAGACATGCAAAAAACTATTCATTTTTGGTCAATTAAGTTGGTTGGTTCACATTTGAGCATTCTCGGCGTTCTTGTTCACATTTCCTTCTTGCGATTGGTTCGATGGTTCGGCAATTGAATTGTGGCTAGGATTGGGGGGGTTAAACCAATATTTGATGTGTTCCATAGTTTGAATCATGATATTGATTGCGTTAACTAATTTTTGCATGGAAGAGCTTATTATCAATTCACCCTATGGAGAATTTTGTAATATAAACATTATGGCTTTCAGGAAGGTTGATTTGGATATTATCATGTCCTATGCTTGGCATGAACATAGGTCATGCATGCAACCAAGTTTGCATAGTTCCTACTATATATATCCCCATTATTTATATATTTATATCATAATTAAAAGTATACTATAAGTAGTAGCATTGAACATATTTGAGATTTGCCTTTTTTTTGTTTGTAACTTTCTCAGGGTGACTTGCACAATTCATATGTTCACAATTTCGTCAAATTCGGGAGTTATCATGCTTGATTTTGGATATCTTTAAAAACTACGAAATCTGAACAGATTTGAGCATGAAGGAAGAATGGAGGGCAAAATTGGCAATTGGCAATTAATAAGAAAATTTAGAGTTTATCTTTCATATTTTTCTTTGAAGAACTTGTTTGAATTTATTGTATAACTTTTGAAGTTACTAACATTTATTGCTTTGCATGATTTACTTGTTTAATTTGTATGTTTTGAATGTATTTTTATGCAGGTTTAATTTGGAAAAATATAATAAATAAAATTATTTTTTATTCTTTCAGGATTAACTACACATTGTTAGATTAATTGCATATCAGCTAATAATTAGTTATGGATTAACTAGGTAATGAAAAAATTAGTTGTATATTAGCTACAGATTAGTTATAAATTAGTTATAGATTAGCTAGATTAATTAGGATATAACTAAAATATAGTTATGAATTAGCTAGAGAATAGAAAAATGAGTTACAAATTAGCTACAAATTAATTGCGAATTAGTTACGGATTAGCTAGAATTAAATTAAAACTTAACTACGGATTAATTAGAGAATAACTAGAGAATGAAAAAATTAGTTACGGATTAAGGATTTTTCCTAGCTAAATTGCGAGGGAATTGAAAACATTTTTGGAAGGAATTTAGCTACGTATTAGTTAGGAAAATTCCATAGCTAAAATAAAATAGCTATGGATTAGCTGCGATTAGCGACCCAGATTTTGCTACGAAAAATTCCATAGTTAATCCGTAACTAATCCGCGGCTAAAATTATTAGCTAAGGATTAGCTACGGCAAATTCCGTAGCTAATCCACATAATTCTTGTAGTGTAGGTAACTTCCAATACTCATGCTTCAATGTGTTTGCTCAACATGGTTAGGGTTACGGATTTAGATAATGAATCTAAGAGTGGCACTTCTTTGTAAATCCTATAGGAGCTTTCTTCTCCCTGGGTTAGGAGAGATATCCCCTATGAGGGGCCTCAGTGAAAGGAAGCATTAATGCTCCGTAGAGAAATTCAAGGAAGAAATAAGGGAGTTAGGTATTGATACCAATTCATTTGATTCTAACAATCTCGAGGAATCTGTAGATCTAAGTCTTCATCCGATTTTGGAGATGGTTAAGGAAAAATATGGATCATGCCTGAAGGGAACTACCCACTTCTTGCCAACCATGGGATGTATAAATGGGTATAAGAGAAGGAGCTGAGAATCCAACCGGTTATCACATTAGATGAAGATATCAACAAACTTCGTCAATATATACAGCTCACTGAGGCGACTTGTGAGAAGAGGAGTTCGTTTGCCGACCTTGCAACGATGAAGATAGGGTCTGTAAGACTTAGATTAGCAGCAAGCACTTTATATACATCTATGAGACTTTCTTTACAAAGTTTGAGATTGCGCATGTAACTCGAGACACGTGTAATGATTGACGTGTGGTCTGAAACAAAAAGAAAGGAAGGTCAATCGCCTCATGTAAAAAGACCCTTGAATAGATCGATTTTAATTGAAGAAGTCGAGCTTGACTCCCAACTGAGAAGTTGGGCATCAATCTGGGGGCAATGTTTAATATTATTATAATTAGGCCAGGTTAAGCTTATGGTATGACTTCTAAAATGAAGACTACAAGACAAAGTCAATAGGCGAGGACCAAGGACAAGACTCTTACGCCGAGAAGTCCACCTAACCAAGGGGCGCACTTAAGGAAAATGAGTTCTAATTGAACTCAAAACACATGGGTATAAATAAGGGTTAAACCTCATGTGTATGATCACCTAATCTTTACTCAACCAATTACTCTGATATGAACTAATCACATACTTATTTGAGCGTCAGAGTGTATTTTCTTTGTTTTGCAAGTCCTCTGTTGCCTCAAGCCAATGTTCGATCCAAATTTAGCTGAATAGTCTTGAGGTGATGGAGGAGTTGCAAAACTATAAAAGGCACTCTGACGCTTCAATAAGTATGTGGCTAGCTCATATCAAAGTAATCGGTTGAGTAAAAATTAGGTGATCTAACCCCCTACTTATAAGCTGATAATGAAATATTTTTTGTTGTAACTGAACTTCATCACCTTCACTTATAATAAAGTGGTCTTTTAAAATTGAATCCTAATAAGCATAATTATTAAACTCGGACCGGTAGTCGACTTGGTCGGAGTAGTGAGTTATTGGGTCACTAATTCAACCAGTGGGCCACTATATATGATGATATTTATCATTATAAACAACTAAAGTGTCTTTATTTTGAGAAAAATGATGACTTTAAAGGAAAAAAAAGAGTTTAACCCTTAATTCATAAAGCATAGTCCTAATATTTTTCATTAAAATGCTCATAAATCAGAAAATAAGTTTTCTTTTTGAAAAATTAGGATCGACATGACGTAGATCTCGAAAAAATTATAGGAAATGGACAAATAATTAGTCTAAATTGGACAAACGAGTCAAAAGTTATGACTTCTTAACGTTTAAATGTTTTTTAAAAATTTCATGACCCAGTCGGTTCACCGGTTTAACCGGGGTCACCGATTTTTGGTCCAAACCGGCTGAGTCGAACTGGATTACATTGATTTCGAGACATGTCTGATCTAACTAATCACCTAAACCGGTTACTTGGCTGGTTCACCGGTCCAGTTCTAATAACAATGTTAATAAGAAGTTATGTCAATAGAGTCTTTTTATATGGTAAACTAAGTTATTGAGCTCATTTTTTAGCATTTAATATTAATACAGAACAGTTTTAAATTTTGATTTTTATGTTTCTCAATCTATTGCTTTTTAACAATCTGTTTGGAATGAGAGAAAATGAGAAGAGAGAAAATGAGTGGAGAGAAAATGAGAAGAAAATGCACTTTTCTCTCGTTTGGACAACGCAAGAAAACTGGCGAGAGAAAAAAAATCAACGTGGGACCTACTCAAAAAATTTTCTTCGCTGAATTGGAGAGAAAATAAAGAGAAAGCGAAAGAAGAACGCCGCCCATCATCATGGTGCTTATCAAAACACAATGAGCGAAGGAAAAACACAAACAGAATCAAACTTCTCAGTGCTGCCCATATATTCGAAAAAGCTAGAAAAATCAAGCTACATGGAGAGAGAAGCAGAAACAAAGAGAAATGGACAAATGCTCAATGACTAAATTCTTTAAGAAATTTTTCTAGATTTCTGCCGCATTCATCATCTTCGATTTCTGGTTTGTAAGCAATGACCAAAAATAAAAAAATTTCTTTTGCTCCTTTACCATCTCCCTCTCTTTGGTTTGGTAACGGGGAAGAGAGATGAGAATTAGAAAGTGCAAAGTCCAAAAAAGGGAGTGGCAAGGGAATGAGGTGGGGTGGGGGTAGGGGAGCTGGGGAGCGAAAAGGCTTAATGGGAAGGGGAAAAGGCTAAGGGAATGAGACGAAGGGGATGGGGTGGGGTGGGGGCACTGGTGAGGGGAAAGGCTTAATGGAAAGGGGAAAAAGCCAAGAAAATTAGACAAATTTTTTTTCTTCTAAATATTAGATATAAAAAAAAATTAGACTAAAATTTATATTTTATTTTTAAAACATTAAATTTGTAAATAATTAACCATAATTTTGTTTTTTATTGAACAAATAATTACAAAAAAAATTATAATTTAGACGTCAATATTTAATATTTTAAATTTATATTTATAATGCTTTTAAATATTTCAGATGAATTTATCTTAAAGTCTGTAATGAATTTATGAGGATAAATTATGTGTAAGTATCATTACTTTTATATATATAATAATAAGGTGATATATCATTTTACAAAATTACATTTTATTTCTTTTCACTTTTCTATCCTTTCAAATAAGAAAAAATATTAACTATTATTTTCTTTATTTATCTTTTCTCTTCATCCAAACATACGAAGAGAAAATTTATTTTTTTCTTCATTTATTTTTTCTCTTCTCATCCAAACAAAGCTTAAGTAATGTAATTGGAGGTGGATATGGTACTTCTGTTGCTTTGGGTTTTCATATTTTCCATTCCGTTCAAGCTTTTCTTTCTTTAGCTAGGCATCGGTCCTCTGTTGTTTGGGTCAAGGAGTTGTCCTGTTGTTTATAAAAAAAATTATATCTATTTTCAGGTAAAAATTCTTAGAAATAATTTCAAGTATTCGAATTAGAGTAACTTTTACTCATGATATTTAAATGAAGATTACTTTGATATTTAATTTTTTTAAGGTATCAATATTTAAAGTGAATAACAAATTATTCTAAAATATCAAATTTATGTAAGTATGATAACAACTCCGTATTTACATGCAAAAGTATTAAGGATGTATGACACATGAATGACATGATGCGAGTGAGGAAGGCGAACAGTACACAGTTGAGTGGGACGGCACGTGCAAAGGGTAGTGGCATGGATTTCTTTCTATGTAATTGGTGTGGCGTTGGATGAGGAGGAGGACGATGGATATGGACCCCTCTTTTATGTCCAACAACAACAACAACAACAGCAAACGTCCACCTGACCCCACCACTCCCCCCGCCAACGCCAACGCCAAGCGCCGCCCTCTTCCGCCGCCCACTCCCTCCGACACCGTTTTTCGTATTCTGTGTCCCGCCGCCAAATGTGGTTCCATCATTCGCCACTGCCGAGACCTTACTGGTGCTACTATTTACGTTGATGACTCTGCTGCCGCCGACGCCGACGCCGACGAACGTGTCATAGTTATTGTGGCTATCGCCACCACCAACTCTTCTGAAACTAACTTCAATTCCGGTGCCCTAGAGTGCGATGAGGCCTCGCCTGCGAAGCAGGCTTTAATTAGGGTTTTTGAGAGAGTCGTGAGTGTGGATGAGGACAAACTGACAGTCACAGTCACAGAATCCACCGATAATGGTGGAGAAAGTGAGACTAAGAACTTGGTTGTAGCGTGTAGGTTGCTGGCCCAGACTTATCAGGTTGGATGTGTGCTTGGCAGAGGAGGCAAGATTGTGGAGAAGATAAGGCACGAAAGTGGGGCTCAGGTCAGGGTTTTACCCAAGGATCAACTTCCACCTTGTGCAACCCCTGGAGATGAGTTGATTCAGGTCATGCTTTCCTCCCCTCCTTTTATTTCTTTCTATCTAATCTCCCATGTGTATCGATGATAAAAAGAGCACAGAATATTGCTAGATTGAGTTATGTTTTTAAGTTATGGTTTTAATTGCATCTTCGTTGGATTTGGGAGAGATGACACACCAGCTGCTTCTTCACCCTTTCATATCAATTATCCTTTAACTGGAAATATTAATTTAATATTGTAATTTTCCATAATATAACCTATAACTAGAGATACATCGGTGTCTTTCTTCCTTATCTTGATATATGGGTATGTTGTCTCCCTCAGCTTAAATAAACAATTTGCAAAACAGGGTCATGACCAACTCTTCATTTCATGTGCCATGTGGAAAAGGAAGCCCTGCTGAAACTGCCTCCTTTTGATTTTGACATTACATTACTCTCCCTATCATTCCATAAGAAAATCCTTTGAAGCTTTTCCAATCCTTTAGCCACAGAAGTCGAGATAAGGAAAAAGAGGCATAAAATATGGCATTCAGTTTGTATATTTCAACATGTTTAAATATTTTCCCCCTTCTCAATTACCCTTTTGTTAGTGGTCTGTTTTCCCCTATGGTACAGTAATCTTGAGGCTGTCTTATGGTGTATGCAGATAACAGGACACTTTACAGCAGTAAAGAAAGCACTCCTTTCTGTTTCAAGTTGTCTTCAGGATAACTCAAGGGTGGATGCAGTGAATTCTGGTGCTTTTAAACCTTCTGGGGTACTCCATGGAACTGCACCACCAGCACAGGTTGAACCTTATCCTCAGCGGGGTTATGCATCTGGCCCATATGCACCTGATCATCATTCCAGAGGTTATTCTTCTTTTCCAGGGCCTGAAAGCATTGGAGCTGGTCATAGAATGTTTGTGGAAGAGGAAGTTGTCTTTAAGTTATTATGTCAACATGACAAAGTTGGTAGTCTTATTGGGAAAGGTGGTTCCATAGTGCGGGCTATGCAAAGTGAAACCGGTGCATCTATCCAAATTGTTGATGCTGGACCTGATTCAGATGAGCGTGTGGTTGTGATATCTGCCCGAGAGGCATGAGAACTTAACTTTCTTTGATTCATAATCCTCTTGGTACTTTATGGAAAAAAATTTAGAACTTGCTCAAACACTAGTCAAAAGAACTTCTGTTTTGATTGCACATGCTCAAATAGTGGGTATTAGCGTTTCATTCTTTGATGATGTTTCATCATGAATCTTGATCTTTGAATGCTACAGAGTACAGACACTCTACTTGCACATTAACCTAAGTTGTCCATAGGATTTTTTTTTTAACTTGAAGTTGTCAATAACCCTGCAATATTTGGTGTGTAAGACTTTCTTCTAACTTTGCTTTGGTGGGAGTAAATTATGCCAGCTTATTTCCAAAAAGAATTATCCCAGGTCATTGATATTTTGTCTCAAAAAGGTTCTGGGCCTGTCACTTTTGATTTTTGTTGAGATTATTGCCAGTTGGCTCTCTGGTGTCAGGTTATTCTGAGGGTTTTTGTTAGAAACCTAAAATATGATTGTTTTTTTTTTATAATCAAACAGGTAATCATTGTTTGATTTTAGTGGCTGGGGTCCATCTTCAGATAGTTTACTCTTAGTTACTCGTGGTAACTTTTCACTGTATTCGTAGTTTTCCTTGCAAACGCGTTTGCATCTTTTAGGAGCAATGTAGCACAAAAATTATAAAATCTGATATACAAGTTTCCATGATATTTGTCAAGGAAACAGTGAGGAGATGGTGACTAAAATTGATTTAACCTTCTGCAGAATTCAGAGCAAAAGCATTCTCCTGCACAGGAAGCTGTTATTCGTGTTCATGCTCGACTTACAGAGATTGGTTTTGAACCAAGTGCTGCGGTTGTTGCTAGGCTTCTTGTGCGTTCACCACAGGTAGGCTGCCTCTTAGGCAAGGGAGGTCTTGTTATCTCAGAAATGCGAAGAGCCACTGGTGCTAGTATACGCATTTTTCCAAAGGAACAGATTAAATACACTTCCCAAAATGAAGAAGTTGTACAGGTAACTGATGCTTTGGACATTTGCATTTGCATTATGCTATAGATACTTGTTTGATGTTGTATACAAATATAAGAAAATGAAAAAGAAAATAATGACAGTATCAAGAAAGGAAGCTGTATTTTTCCCCCTGTTTAATAAAGTATTAGGAAATTGCTATATTTCTCTTTCCTGAATATCTTCCAAGTTTTGTTGACGTTAATTTTTGTCTTATGTTCATTGACTTGCCACATATCTTGAGAGTGAGCTAGTTCTATCTTTCTATTTTCCGTTGTCTAATCTCATCTTTTGTATCATATCATACAACTTTAGTTTTCATCCTAGGTGAGTGTTGCTAAGGTAGCCAGTTGATTTTCCACACATTGCTGCTTTATCAGACGTCCTGTTTGTTTGCTCCACTTTCTTGTGCACTTGATGTAATGAGTATAAGGATGTGGTGATAATTTTCTGTGTTGATAATTTAGCAACTCAAGGAAAAATGATGACATATGTAACTCTTATTTTCCCTGTAATCCTGCTGTAATTGTAAACATGCCCTTACATGTGTTGTCTGTAAATTTATGTTTTGGGTTTCAGTCTCCTGTTCTTCAATATTGACAGGCTCTTAAGATATTGAATAAAATGTGTTTTGTGGCAGGTTATTGGGAGCTTGCAATCTGTACAGGATGCTTTGTTTCACGTAACCAGCAGAATTCGGGAAACCATTTTCCCAATAAAGACCCCTCCTCCAAATTTTAGTGCACCACCACATTTGCCACCATTCCCAGAAATGCCTCCTCCTTTGTTTAGGCCGAGAAATCACCTGATGTCCTCTGGTCACCCACCTGCTCAAGTTGGGCATCCTCATGGAATTGACCATTCAGTTGTTCCCTCACAGCCTGTTGATCCTCAGCATGCATTTTTACATGGTGTGGGTCGTGGTCCACCAAACATGGATCGAGTTCCCTATCCTCGTGGTTATGAAGGACCAAATTCTCCAAGATCATGGAATCCTTTGGTCAGTTTTTTAACGGAATATTAATTTAAGTTTAAAAATATTTTTATAATTTTTGTATACAAAATATGAGTTTCAAAATTTCTTTTCGTGGATATAACATAAAACAAACAGAATAATAATAATAGACATACCAAGATATGAATAATACACATACTTTATATTACTTATTGTTAAGTTTATCAGTAATACATAATACAAATCATAAGCACTAAAAATAAATAAATGTACTATACCAATTATCTATCTAGCCATAAAAGTCTACCTACGAAGAAGGGTCCTCCTCAAACTTCTTACATTTCCACTCCTCATCAGGCTAGAGTTGAAAGTATCTAGAGAATTTGGATAGACTTTCAAACTTGGCCGCATATTCGCTGACCAACATTCCCCTTGATTTAGACCAAGGAACTCCATCTCCTTAGCATGCCGGATATTGGCTAGAAAATACTTTTCCAGAAACTTGCTGCGAAAAAGTTCCCAAGTAACAATTCTTCCCTCAGCTTCCAACAGTTGTTGTGCTCCCATCCACTAGTCCTCGCCATCACCAACAAGCATATAAGTAGCATAAGATACCTTACGCTCATTGGTACAACTCATTCCTCTAAAAATATTTTCTAACTCCTTAGCCCAAAGACTAGCTTTCTCGGGATCAAATTCCCCTTTGAACTGGGGAGGATTGTTACGGTGAAATTCAGACAGATTGAAAGTATCTGTTGCTGCTTCTTGCTATTGTGCAGCCCTTTGATTTTGTTGGACTAATACGTCCGCCATCCGTTGCAGTGCTGCTGCTGCGGCAACCATATCATGGATGTCACATCCGGTGTCCATTTGCCCTCTACCACAAGCCATTTTATTTCCTTCAAAGTCAAGTAAATCAAATACAGTGGAAACCAAAATTAACCACTTCACACAATATTGTTGCCTTTCAAAAACAATGACAGAGAATACAAAGCACAAACAAAACAGACCTAACCCCACAAATCTGAGAGACTAGGCCAGAGCTCTGATACCAACTAATGTAATGTCTTTTCCTCTGAGTTGCTTCACCCTCCTATCATCAATCTTAATAGGTAAAAGTCTCATAGGTCAAGTTTTCTTTCAATTGTACTGTATTCGGTTCTATGACATGACTTGGATTAAAAATATATTTTCGCAATTGCAAAACATGAAAAACATTGTGTAGATTAGACAAAAAGGGTGGTAAAGCTATTTGATATGCAACAGGACCAATTCAACGAAAAATTTGATATGATCCTATGAACTTAGGAGAGTTTTCTGGATTTAATTACCCGACCGACTCCAGTCGTGGGTGTGACTCTCAAAAACACATGCACACCTTCCTCGAACTCAAGAGGTCTCCTAATTAATTAAGTTAAACAATTAATAAAATAAATTCCTTTGTATCTATAGAGTGATCGAAATATTCGAAGGTCTTTGGACCAAATCCATCATTTTCTGACCATGATTTCAATAAAATCAACCAACCATATGTATGTCTAAGAAATATTATGCTTCTAATATTACCATATATGCAATATTCCAAAGCTATAAAAACACATAGGCTAAATAGAGTATATAAACACAAAGCACAAATCCTAAACCAAGAAATATAAGGCATAAACAATTTAAATATCAATTATAACTACTCACACAAAAATTTTAAAAACATTAACAATAAATCATATATTCCTACCACAAAATTGGTTGATAAAGAAAACTCTCCCTTACCATGGATTAAAACTCCTCAAGAGAACTTTGTGAAAGCTCTTTGTTCTTCCACCAACAAATATCCTTAAATAAAATCAACATCATAATATTTATGCTCTAAAATATGAAACAAGATGATCATGGATCAATCCAATGATCTAAAACTTTGAAATAGAACTTTAAAAAATGATGATAAAGAAATTTCACCTTTTGATTCTTCAACTTTTGGAATTTATTAAGAAAACGGTTTGAGAACAATTTCTTCTCAAGAAACATTCTACACAAGATCTTCCTAAAATGATGTTTGGATTCTAAAACTAGGAATGAAACTTGGATCACAAATTTGGAAAAAAAGCTCAAGGATGTGGCCGTGGGTTTAGAGAGAGAATAGAGAGGAATTTGTGAGTTTTTCAAATGAGGCTTAAATGACTATCTATAGGCAAAGTGTAGGATAAGTTGGAAATTAAAAAGTTTGCATGAAAAGATATTTTTACCCCTACCCAACTAGGTCTTAACCATTTATGTTGACTATCTAGAAGCTTAGAGAAGCACTCCAAAGATAACCAAGTCTTTGCCTCCCCGGTCTTTCAGAATAGACAACCTGAAAACTAAAAATATTTTTATTTGGCTGTCTATTCTAGATTCGGGCTGTCTATTCTGTGGGATCGAGGAGGCAAAGAATCGGTCAACTTTGGAGTGCTTCTCCAAACTTCTAGATGGTCAATATAAATAGCTAAGACCTAGTGGTGTAGGGGTAAAAATGTCTTTTCATGTAAACTTTTTAATTACCAACTTATCTTACACTTTGCCTATAAATAGCCACTCAAGCCTCATTTGAAAAACTTACCAATTCTCCATTCTCTCTCTAAACCCACGACCACACCCTTGAGCTTTTCTTTTAAGTTTGTGATCCAAGTTCCATTCTTAGTTTTAGAATCCAAACATCATTTTAAGAAGATTTGTGTAGAAAGTTTCTTGAGAAGAAATTGTTCTCAAACCGTGTTCTTGAGAAATTCCAAAAGTTGAAGAATCAAAAGGTGAAATTTCTTTATCCTCACTTTTTAAAGTTCTATTTCAAAGTTTTAGATCATTGGATTTATCCATGATCATCTTGTTTTATGTTTTAAAACATAAATATTATGATGTTGATTTTATTTAAGGATTTTTGTTGGTGGAAGAACAAAGAACTTTTACAAAGTTCTCTTGAGGAGTTTTAATCCAAGGTAAGGGTGAGTTTTCTTTATCACCCAATTTTGTGGTAGAAAAATATGATTTATGGTTCATGTTCTTAAAATTTTTGTGTGAGTAGTTATAATTGATATTTAAATTATTTATGCTTTATGTTTCTTGCTTTATGATTTGTGCTTTGTGTTTATATGCTTTATTTAGCCTATGTGTTTTTATGGCTTTGAAATATTGCATATATGGTAATATTAGAAGCATAATATTTTTTAGACATACATATAGTTGATTGATTTTACGGAAATCATGGTGGGAAAATGATGGATTTTGATCCAAAGACTTTCGAATATTTTGATCATTTTATAGATACAAAAAAATTTATTTTATTAATTATTTAACTTAATTAATTAAGAGACCTCTTGAGTTTGAGGAAGGTGAGCAAATGTTTTTGAGAGTCACCCACGACTAGAGTCGGTCGGGTAATTAAATCCAGAAAACTCACTCCTAAATTCATCGGATCATATCAAATTCTTTGTCGGATTGGTCCTATTGCATATCAAATAACTTTACTACTCTTTTTGTCTAATCTGCATAATGTTTTGCAATTGCGAAAATATATTTCTAATCCTAGTCATGTCATAGAACCGGATACAGTACAATTGAAAGAAAATTTGACCTATGAGACTTTACCTGTTAAGATTGATGATAAGAGGGTGAAGCAACTCAGAGGAAAAGACATGACAAGTTTCAGGGTATTTAAGCCTGAGATGCTGTCTAAACATGAGGCTGTGACCCAACATCTTTTCTCTTTTTATTTTTGTTTGGTGTTTTTGGGGGGGGGGGGGAATTCTTTTTCTTCTTCACCTCCCCCTATTTGGCTGTTTAAAGATGTTCTTATAACCCTCTTTATGCCTTTTGTCTTTCAGGCAGTCAACAGAGGAAATCCAGGGGGAACTGCTGATACTTCAAGTTTGGCTTCAAGAAGCGGGACTCCTGGAAGGTGAGCTTTTAGTCCAGTATATTTTTTATAGAGACTATATATTTTAAACAAGTTGATACACCTGGTGATTAAATCTGGTCTTAACTAACATTTATTCTGATCACCCATTGTACTAACATCGTAGCAGGGTCCCGTAGGCATCACTATTAGGGTTAACAATATTCTTTGGAGGAGCTTGACTAGATTTTTGGGCTGTTTACATTCATAAACGTGGGTGTTGTGCCCAGTATTTCATAATATATTATTGTTGTATGTGTGTTATTTCCAGGAATGGAAACCCATTACAGAATCCAAATAGCACAACTGTTGAGGTTACCATCCCTCACATGTATTTAACCCACGTGTATGGGGAGAACAATAGCAACCTAATTCAGATTCGGCAGGTCTGTTCATATCTGGTCATTAATTTATTTGTGTCTTAGTAGTGTTTTAACTTCAATCCTTGAGTTTTCCTCAGATCTCTGGTGCAAATGTGGTGGTTCATGATCCAAAACCAGGAGCCACTGAAGGTTCGGTGATTGTGTGTGGAGCACCAGATCAAACTCACGCTGCTCAATGCCTAATTCAAGCTTTCATTTTATGTGGGCAGACAGAAGCTTGAAACTACAGGGACAACAGACTATCTGAAAGAGGTGTTAGTGTCCATACAAAATTTTGCATTTCCTTTCAATACGAGGGTTTAGGGAGATATTTATATCTAGGTTTTCATGTTGAATTAAGGTGATTTTGCTGTTCTATTGCTGATTCTTTCCAGAGCCAAGAATGAGTCACCATACCATGTTTTTCATTGCTGCAAGAAAAAAAAAATTGCAATTTGAATATAAGCTGCGATATGCAAAGCCTGAATCCATATTGGAAGTCGAACAGTAATTCAATTACTGCACATTGTACACCTTGCAACGATGTGAACTAGATGTAAATAATACTTGATCTTCAAGTTTCTGTTGTTTGCCGTGTATTTACTATTTAGTATGGATGAAAACGAGAAAAAAATTGAAAATTAATTTTATTTAAAGTATATTTATGCCTAGGTGTATTAGCTTTTACTTTTATCACTAGCTACACGGGTTGTTTTAAATTTCATACTTATAACTATGAATTAGCATGTTTTGTTTTTAGAAAAGCTTATAATCAAAATATTTTAAAGAATGTTTTTGACTGAATTCTTTTAAGTGTAAAGTTAATTAATTCAAATATACTTCTTATGAAGTGTAATAGAGACTTATATTCAAAATTTAATATGACTATTATATTTTGTTTGTGGCAATATGTAGGTGCACTTTTGATTCAAGTTTATTTACACAATTTAATACTTACATGTAAGTTGTGTAAATGATATAAAAAAACAAAGAAAAGTAATTTTAATTTATATTTAAATGTTAAGTGGCCTTTTATGAATATAAATCTATATAATTTATACTTTCTTATTTTATAATTTTATTAATAATGAATTCAAATTATGGTTAACAAAAAAATGTTATTTATATATAAAATTGATAGTTAATAGTATAATTAATTACTTCTGAAGGTAATATTATATTTGATAATTAATAGTATTATTAATTGTTTCTCAACATAATGTTACTAATATATATTTATTATGATAGAAGAGATAAATACAAAATATCCTGTGATCCTGTGATTCATTATCAGTTGGGGAGGATTTTCTTTAACAGAGAGATCAGTTTCTCGTGTCTATTGTATTACAAATTAAGTGCAAGTTGACTAATACTTTTGTTTATTTTTTGTGTAATTCTGACTAAATTATACGAAATAGCATCTCATAAAACTGCTATATAGGGTGTACTAACTAAACTAAGAGATTATATTTTATTATATTAAATAAGCATAAGATATATATATTTTTAATTTCTTTTTTAACTTTTCACCTATATGCTTTGTCAATTAGGTAGTGATTAAGCATAGAAACCAAATGCTACCCACCTGAGATATGAAAGAGGTTTCCTTCGAAGTGCAATGAAAATCACTCAAGCAAAAACGGGTCTGAGCACAAGTCCCCTTCCCTACGCAGTTGAGGATGAGGCAAGAGTTAAACATGTTACCTCTAATGGAGTTTATAACCTATTGAACTAGAAGTAATTGAAGCTGAACATCGAAGGGTGGATAAACAGTTCAAAACTTAAAATAAAAAATTTAAAATAGATGAAAAAAGAATTAATTATAATAAATCTTTGCTAAAACAGCAGTGACTAGTCTAATGTGCTACAAAAGCCAACTTGGTCTACCGTATGTTTGGGAGTTGGGAAGAAAAGCTACCGTATGTTTGGGAGTTGGGAAGAAAAGAAAAGAATGGGAAAAAATGAAAGGAAAGATAGAGAATAGTGATTGTCCTTCCTCTTCTTTAAATGTTTATTCCAAAATCCCGAGTGTTGAATAATTTTACAAGATTAAATAAAGACAAAAAGAGGACCAAATTTTATACATACAATTGTCCCGTTTAAACTCATTACAACATCAGGGAGTGCATTGAAACTGTTCAGCCACCCAAAATAAATCAAAATCTCCAAAGAGAACTAGCTGTGTGTGACGGCAAGAATACGGGATTTTTGCTAATATATAAAGGGTACAAATACAGAATGTGAGCATTGTCAACAAAACAACAGTAAACCAGCCTTATGATTCTCATCTAGAGACGAGGACTCCCCTATTACCCTTATTTCATGGAATCACTCTCTATGCAGACCCAAATATACATCTGTCATGATGAATCATCAACATCTCCCGCCACTCTAAGAACTATATGGTTGGCCTCAAAATTTTTGTTCTGCAATATATTCAATGAAGGAGAAAATTAAGTTTACGTAAAAGACCAAGTTCCTAAGTTGGCAAGACATACATCATTATAAATTTTAATCAGTGAATGGTTGCTGACCTCATTCCTGTTTAATGAAGAATTATGTCCAGGCAAGGGTGCTGCCTTTGAGAGGTCCCTCAGAGTTCCCTGTGGTTTTTAGAACACGTAAAAGAACATAACAAATTAAATCAGCACAGAAATAATTTTGATGAAAAGTCGTGAAAGTATTTCTTCTTCAAATAAAATAAGAAACTTAGTGATATTTTAAAGGAAAGAGTGCAAAACACAGCATAAAATCCTCATGAAATTAAATTGATGTGAAAGATGGAAAATCTCTTCCATATTCAGATATTTTCTTCCAAAAATTGGAAGATATAGGCCAAAAAATATCATGAAGCCAAGATTGATGAAAATATGTTAATTTAAGAATAAAAATGGCTGAGTTTATATTCTGAAGCCAACAATAGAGCTCAATATCTAAATGAATATATTCTATTCTATTTGGAGTTAAAAATTCATGCAGTCCCTCCAACTCCAAAAGGAGATATTCTCTTTCTTCCTTTTTTTTTTGTCCTTGCCCAGGTATCTCCACACTCTTTTAAGTGTGAGACTAATCCTGTTTAGGATATTGAGACTGTCCTCCCCACAAGTGCTTTTCCGTGGGCTTGAACTTGCAGAGGCCCCTCAACCGTTGAGCTCAAGCTTGCTTACCACTTGAGCCACCCCTTGTGGGTCTCTTCCTTCCTATTTTATCACTATACTTAACACTTCCACACTGACCATAGTTTTACAGATATGAAGCACACAATTATTGTGCAAGTGGAAATGAACAAATATCAAATTTTTCATTGTTATAATTTTAACAGTGACATATCATTAGACAACTTCATATCCCAATCCCTAGGTTTTCCATAATCAGTATATACATCACAACTGAAGTCAAGTTTGAGCACAGATTTACTGTAGATATTAGCACTCAATATTGACTTCCTTGTAGTTGTAATAATTTAATTAAACAGAAATGTTAGTAGATCACTTAGGCAGATACCAGAACGCTACATAGAACAAGCCACTAAGTTATTTTTTATATTTTCCCTAAAACCCAATTAAGACATACCATTGGGTGTTTGAGCTGGTAAATCATGGTCTAGAAGGACATACAAAATCTGCTCTGGTCTCTCTCTAGGTAACTCTCAGACAGACACAGACAAAAGCTACTTTAAATTATATGCATGTCATATCGAATCTCTGATAATTCATAAAGATAAATGTCAAGTATACAGTACAAACCATTCATATGGGTCCCACCTCAGCATCAGATTATTTGTTCAGTTTTTATGGAAGTATTTTCATTTTCATGCTTCTAAAAGCTTTTCTTTTTCTTTTATGCAAAGAGTTGCACTCATAGATTCACATGATGCCAAAACTCATCTCAGTGGTTATTAAGGCACAGGATGTAAGACTTGTTGGAGTGAACAACAATAAATATCTTCGCAGCATTTCTTTTTGTTATCTCCTCAATTCAGTGCGGCAGGTTACTTGAAGGTTACCAAATCACTTGATCAAACATGCATACATATTGATGAATAATTAGAGGGGACTTGAGAATGTTTTTAGACTTCAATTGCTTGAGAGAAATGACTCTCAGCTTCTCATTTTATAGATAGAAATTACAGACAAGGTATGGGCATACCTAAACTAAGATAATATACATAAACTAAGCTAACATGCTGCTAAGTTGGAGATAACCTGTAAAGCACTGCTTTACAGATTGAGATGACACTTTACATAATCTGTAAAGTAACACTTTACAGATAGAGATTATTCTCAACATAATGTTTATATTCTAACACTCCCCCTCAAGCTAAAGCTTACGAACCTTTAAGCTTGTTACAAATAAACACACTGTAAGAACATAAATATGGGACCCCTAAACCATGGTATTGAAGAAATCAAGACAACTCAGGGATGCTATGATGATTCTTTGGAGAGGTAATACATGAATTGAGCTTTGCCTTTGGAAGAATAACTCAGCAAGACTGGGCTGAATGACACATAGCCCTAAAAGCTGGTTTGAAATGTTGCATGACCAAGGAGGAACTTACTGAATGATGGGCACATGGTAATTTCCTAGTATGCAATCATAGATTGCAAAATCCAATCAACACCATCTTCTCCAAAGAGCATTTAGAAGCTTCAAGCAGGACCTCAAACTTGAATTTAGGAGACCCTCAAAGAACACCACTGTATGATCTTCTGGAAATTGGTATTTTGGATACTACCGATGAGTAGATTCAGGGCTGTATGATCTTCACCAAAAGAGTTCACCACCTGTATGATCTTCGGTGGGTATTTTAGATACTCATCGATAGTAGATTCGTGAGTCGGCTATGATCTTCAGCCAAAAGAGTTCACCACCGGTATGATCTTCGGTGGGTATTTTGGATACTGCCAGGAAAAATTCTCCACCCATATGATTCTTGGTGGGATAGAGATTTACAATTCTGGATGCTGTACATGCTGTATTTCAGCAATAGAATGCATCCAAGAGGTATAATATCCTTGAACCATCCCGTTAATTTTTCGAGAGAGTCGAGAACAGACTTCAATGAGAACTTAGAATAACTACCAACTCACTAGGTTGGCAGCAAATCACCAATGCAGCAGCAACAATGCAACCAAACTGAGAATCCAAAAGACAAAGGGAACATAATTTGAACCATCTCAGATCAACAGCAGAAATCAGAAAAATGTGTGCACATTCAGGCGCACAATAGCACAGGTGCTCTATTCCTCGCACCTAGCCTCCAGCAGCCATGCTGCCCAAATCAGAGGAGCAGAAGGAACAGATGGTTGTATCAGAATGGGTGGTACACACCCACTTTACCCAGATCTGTGGTGGGCTAGAATCACTGCCACACCTCACTAGAATAAGTGGACAGACTCTGCAGAAGCAGAGTATACATGCCAATTCTGTGCTTTGTCTGAGCCAACAGAGGATTCTGGTTCTGGACAAAGAGATGAGTGAGGGAATTTAGTTAGCTTTTCTCCCCCTCAATGCCATAGTGGCATTGGAAAGGGCAGATTTTGAATAAATGGACAGCCAATGCTACGGGCCACCCATGTGGCATCTGTCTTTTGGCAGAACATTTCTTTTACTTTTGGGTTCTCCAAAAAAAAGAAAAGTCCGACTACCTTTTGACAAAGAGAAATTAATGGAGGGGTCCACCACTTGTTGAAAAGAGATTCCCATCCAAGCTTAACAGCACATGGCATGTCAGCCCATCTTTGGGGATGGGTTCAAGGAGCAGTGGCAGGAAATGGATGCAGCAGTCATTGCATTTTTGCAGAAGCTGTGTGGCCAGCAAAATCCCACACAAGCTGCAGGTGGCAATTTTCTCCCACAGCGGAGCTTTTGCTCCATTTTCCTGATATTTAGCTTCAAGACTTGTCCTCAGCCTTATCAGAGCTTGAACTTCTGTCTTTGGCCACCTAGAAGAGCTCACTGGAGTAGCAATGCAGAGGCTAGACGCAGAGGAACACTGTCAGAAGCAACCTGAATACCCAGAAGACTACCCTACTGCAGTGGCATCAGAAGAGAAGGGAGAAACCCTCAACAACGATTCTGAATTTCTGAGAACTGACTCAGATTTAGAAATAAATGGAGAAACAGAAGATGAATATACAAGAGTTCCATGAACTCAACACAGCAGAAAAGGAGAGAGACTCCTCAAGGTGGATACCATGGCTTTGATACCATGATGAATAATTAGAGGGGACTTGAGAATGTTTTTAGACTTCAATTGCTTGAGAGAAATGACTCTCAGCTTCTCATTTTATAGATAGAAATTACAGACAAGGTATGGGCATACCTAAACTAAGATAATATACATAAACTAAGCTAACATGCTGCTAAGTTGGAGATAACCTGTAAAGCACTGCTTTACAGATTGAGATGACACTTTACATAATCTGTAAAGTAACACTTTACAGATAGAGATTATTCTCAACATAATGTTTATATTCTAACACATATAAATTGTATCCATTACCATAATGTGATCAACTGATCACTACATGATATAGCCATTGTAAATGAAGATACCATAATAAGCAATGCATATATTGTAATAGTTCATCAAATTAATTTTTTAATAGAAGAAGAAGTATTATTAAAAAGAAGAGAATAAGTACATTAGGGCGAGGATAAGTTATCCTCAAGAGGTGATAAAAAATAAACAAAACTAAGGAAACTAGGAATGCAAAAGGGCAGCCCAATCTCTTTGCAAATCAGATATGGCAATACCCTTGAAACAACCATGGGCCGAGCACCATATTAGTATACACAATTACACATACCTTAATAATTAGATAATAATATGTAAATAATATATTGGAAGGAACTCACCCACAGCAATGTATCTTTACACTTGTTTCCAGACATGACTATTTATTTATAAGACAACATAGAATAAACAAAAAGAAAGCAACTGGTATACGGAATAAACAAGACACTCATATTCACCTTATTTGCCCACATAAGTCCACATGCATTGCAGAGGGTTCTTGGCCCTTCAGGCCCACGCCGCATCATTGGTGTGCATTTCTCACTGATGCCACAGTGCCTACAACTGACATAAATTGATAGAAAACATTGTTTATCAAATGACACAAAAGACAAATTCAAGAGATATGCTGAAAGCTTCCCAAATGGACTGTGGACTAAAGGCTCTCATTTCAAGTAGTTAAGTCAACTATCATAGTGTTTTCATGTGGATGAGCACGCATAAGGGATGAGAGAGAAGGAGGTGGAGACAGAGAGAATAAGGAGGAAAATACATCATGTCAGTGTACACCAAAAATCTGGTCATCCTCCAGAATACACATCATTAACAATGGTCCTTTGACTTACCAAATTCAAAGGGAAAAAGTCTTAACCTAATAACCTTGATCCTATAAGATGGACATGCTAACAATATTTACTAACAGGAAACCAACTTCCCACTCAATCTTCATATATCTTCAAGACAAATGCTAACATCCAGAATACTCATTAATTTTTTTCTCCCTCTTGTTCTAAATTGAAACCAGTCAACTTACACAATATCTTGCTGTTGGGATTCATTATTGTCTGACGTCCAGCTTTCATTTGTCCCCCAGTTTGTTGCAGCTGATGCAGATTCATCGTTATTGGATTTGGAAGATGTAAACTGACCTTTATTTCTTTGCATCCTACAAAAGTCACTAGGAATCTTAAGCAAGTGGTGCAAATATAACAAAATAACATTGCCAGTGAGTATGTGGATTTAGGCATATATTTATATCATAAAGTGAAGTAAATAGAGGAAACATCACGATATAAATTTTCCAGATAACTTATATTCACTATACTATTACAATGCTTGAGGAAAGCTAGAGAAATAAGATGATACATAGCACAGATTTCAGTCAAAGAGTTAGGATGGAACTTCAATGGCAAGACAATTGTCGCTGATAACAGAATATCAGACTCTGAGTGACAATCAGGTGATATATGACAATGAGGGGCTATAAGCCAATAACAAGCAAATCCAGATGATTGCAGATCCATCAAGGAACTTGGCAGTGTGTTCTGTTTTCCACCCTTTTACTGTTATCAATAATACAAAGCATGTACAAACATAAACCATTCATCCCTGGCATGTGGCATCCATAAGAATAATAAAGTAGTTGCTTCAGCTTCTATTTGAATTAGGACACAAATAAACTATGTGACAGTCAATCTCAAATCACTGAGCACAGTAAAGAAATGGTTTTAAAACAAATTAATATTCCATGCAAGCATAATCTAAGAAATAATGATAGTAAGCACTGTACCTTAATGCTACTTCTTTACGAACAGTATAACGAATTTTTTTGTCAAAATTTCGTTCTTTCCGCTTTTCACGAAATCTAATCAATGAGGCTAATCTCTGAGGGACGCTGAATTTTTGTGGAGTACCAGTAAATTCCTGGTCAAATGCTTCATGAGCCAGATAATTGACAAGCAAAAGACTATCAATCACAGTTCAACCAAATAATGTAGTAATACCCGATTACTCTGGTGAGCAGTTATTGGGATGGAAGGCATAGTTGGAGGTATTTCACGGCCTCCCAATAATAGTAGGACAGCTTGAACCTGAAAATGACACCCTAGGATTATCTGAAATTATTTTCTCCAGAAAATCAAGCCCCATGTAGGCAGTAGCCATAACTTGGTTAATACTAAATCATTAAGCATCAGTTCATACATCAAAGCCACCCTTACAATCATATTAGTTATAAACACATGCAAAAGGCAAGTTACCCAGGATATTAGGATAAAAATTTCCACATGAAAAGCACAGCAAGTTGAGACAATACAAGTCTATACCTGTGCATATGCAGGAGGGGGGTTTTAAGAAAATAATTAGTCAACATTTCTTGTTTGCGCTAATCATTAATCAACAAAGACTCAAAAAAGAAAAGAAATGAAAAACCAAGTATGCAAAAAGGTGAGGATCCGTAAATAGACGTAAATTGCACCACTTGACCATGATTTCATCAATGCATTCAATTATTTATAAGTCAAGCATCCTTATTTTTATGCCTTAACTTATATTCATGTGCAGATCCTGCCTTACACAACCATCTTGGGAGTCATTAAACTGAATATACTTTGAATACTTTCCACTTGGACTTAATATTTTCAACAAAGGCATATGAAACAAAGCTTGAATCATGCATATTAGATTAGACATGAGGCCATGGCAATGCAAAAGAAACAAGCTCGGATAAGTTAATGCACCTTTTCTGGCGAAACAGAGTCGAAGACATAAACCTGGCCCTGAAAAGACAATGTGAGCTGGTCCCCGCCATCACTGCCTTGTTCTATTATTGCAGTGTGATTGCCAGGAAGGTTTCCATGGTTGGAGGGGACTTCTGCCTCCACACTCTCACTTCCACCACCATTAGTATCAGCACCATTATTCTGATCATCATCCATCCCATTCCCATTACTCATATGGTGCAATCCACGATGGTCATGATCCTGCACATATGGCACATGTAGAGGATGTTGTGCATCGCTCATGTGTATTCGAGAATCACCCCCATGAATACCATCCATGGTACAGGAAGAGCCAGAAATACCTTTGGAAATGGCAGAAAGATTGATTAAAGGCAGCCCCCCAATAATAATAATAATGAAAAACAAGTTACAAACTATGGAATTTCTTCTGGCAAACCAAACTACACAATCAGGAAAGCGCATTGAGATACAAATTATTAGTATGGCAATGGTATCATAGTGAAGTATATTGTAAAGCATATTAGTAAAGTATGATACAGTATTACATTGCATTAAAAGTGCATTTCGAGGAAATGAAATGCTGAGCAGAAATGGGAGCAGAAATAAACAAAATACAAGCTTTGATGATTTCTGTTTCCAATGCAGACGAGAGCATAAGTCTCCAATTTGGCAAACCTCCCTTCCGTCGTGGAAGGCGTACCCCGTTTACAATAATACAACAAAGAAGAGAACAGAACAGAACAGAGTGGGAGACAAAGCTAAAAGGAATGGTACTTATAGCATTCAATGAATGAATTTATTTATAAACTTGTATTGAATCCGTACTTTCTCAGCTAAAGGAATCATTTTGGAATAAAAAACAAGAATATACTATAGTATAGGAAAACACCCACAAGTTGAATCAAGATTTCATTGAAATACATTACATGGGTGGGGAGAAGAGATATGTATAATGTATTGTGCACAATAAAAGGGAAAAATGAAAGAAGCATTTTTTAGGAGAAGCACTAACAGGTAAAGGTAATCGATTGAGACTTGAGAGAGAGAGAGAGAGAGAAAGCAAGGTTGTGTCTTGATCTGCACAAAAGCCCAGAGGGAGAATGCACAGGACCTGACCTTGGCAATTGAAGTAATGATTGAAGACAGTGAAGAGAGAGTAAGGGGGAATATGTATTGGTTCGGTCTTGTGTTATGTTGGGGTGGGTAAAGGGTAAGGCGATGGGGTGAGGTCAGAGGTGGTGTGGGGGCAGGAAAGGCAAGGCAATGACGAATGACGACGACGATGAGGCCAACCAGGGAAGGGAGACACTTTTTTTTTTAAAAAAAAAAAAAATCACATTAACCCAAAAAGGACACATGTAAATATGTAATAACCAATAGACATTTGTTATTTTCGCAAATTATTTGTTGTCACAACCCACAAGCACCCATTGATAAAATGGTTATGTGGGATGAAAATGGCGATCAATGCGAAGTGGGATGAAAATGGCGATCAATGCGAAGGGACCCTCTACTCCAAACATATGCAATTGCAAGCCATGGCCATAAGGAGGGTACCCTCTACTCCAAAAATTGAGTTTCGGAGGCTTATCTTCAATATGTTGAACTCTTATTTACATTGGAGCTTTTTACTATGCACTTGGACATATTTATACTCTATTAAAATTATTTAAGATAATCGGTTTTGTGCTATTTTATGTTTAAGGTTTAATTCTTTAATTTTACACTTTATTCCATTTTCAATTTTGTACTTTAGTACATCTTAGGTTTATTTATTTATTGTATGACCCAAACATGATTTATTAATTGTAATATGTTTTTCTCATTAAATTTTGTATAATTCATGAAAAATAAATTTTATTTTGCATAAAGTGTTTTTTTTAATATTGTCATGGAAAATTATTTTATTAAATTTAATTTTGTTTTCTTCATGACCATATTAATAAATTTTAATATATGAAGAAAAGTTTCTATATATATATATTATTTATTTATTCATGAAATACAAATTTCATTTTTTAAAAAAATAGTTTTTTTTTTCATTTTTATAATTATTTTATGATAGACATTTGATATTGATTTAATATTTTTCATGAAAAATAAACTTAAATTTGTAATTAATGAAATGCTTATTTTGTATTTTTATATCATGGATATTTTAAGTAATTTTTTTAATGAAAATCCAATATAATAATTTTCTTCATGAAATATTTTTTTTTTATAATTATACCCGTATTATGAAAGTTAAAGTGTAAATGTTTAGGGTTTTTTAATTTTATGTTGGATATTTAATTTTAATTTCAATTTTTTTCATTGTAAATGTTTTTTTTTATATATATATTTGATGTCCCCTCACACAGAAGCGAAATAAATGTCTTTCAAGAAGGGAGAGTTATAGATCACTACTACTGATATAATACAAAAATCAAAAAGGCTGAATACAAACAAAACAAGAAAGAGGAAATGAAAAGACAGACCAACAACATCTATGCTGATTGTGGAAAGCAACAAGGAAGATGAAAACGCATATTAAAAGACTTCATTCGATGAACTCCTTGTTGCATCAATGCTCGATGAAGCAAGAGCGGGAAGAGTGCTAACTACTAATGCTAATGGAAGCTTCTTTCTTGTTCTTTCAACTCTCAAGCTGGAGGAAAATAAAATTAAGAAAGGTTTTAAAAAATTAAAAAAATTATATTTTCATGATGGGACTGGCAATCCCGTCATGGTTATGGATTAAAATATTTATTAAAAAAGAAAGCAAAATCATACAAGGAAATTTTATATATAAAGAAAATTTATTCATTAATATTAATAATTTATCATAAATTAGAAATTTAATATTTGATAAAAGTGTTTCTTATTTTATTTTTATAATTATTTCAATATTAAATTAATATTTTTAAAATAAACTTAAATTGGTAATTAATGAAATGCTTATTTTAATTTTTAATATTATGGATACATTAAGTAGTATCTTTATTAAAATCCAATATAATAATTTTCTTCATTAAATGTTTTTTAATTTTCAAATATGCATAATGGGAAAACATGTTTTAATATTAGAAAATATTGAATTTATTCCTAAATACCATGTCATGGAATTTACTTATTTATTTTGTTAATTTCTAATGGTAGTTGTTAATATTTTGTAATTTTACTGTTTCTAATTTTTATCCTTTTTTGATAATTCAAATATATGTTTTTATATTAAACTAAGCCACCCAAGGAACTAGCCAACTTATTTTATATTTTTTTTAACTTATTGTATTATTATTATGCGCATTGAAGTTGATTTGTCATTTTATTAGATAATACGTTATAACTATTGGATTTGGATAGTATTGAAGTGTATAAATTATTTACTCTATTTTCTATACTACTATATTGGTATTTGTGATGAGTGAGAATCTCACCTCTTTTGTGTATACTGTTATTTTGTGACTTGATTTGATTATGATAACGAAGATGCCCAATCAACGTAAGTTTCTAGGGTATATCATAGTCTAGTTTCATGGAGGACTCGAAGCTTGGCACGTTTGGTTGGAGACCGAGTGTGTACTTATGTCGGTGACGTGACTATCTCACTCTGTTAGACCCATGAGGAAAACCCCATTATTGTGTTTTCTATTATTGTTTTCGTTGAGTTATACATGCCTATTAAGAAGTTATAGGATGCAGGTGCTCAATACACTCTGTGGGAGAGATTCACAGTTTCTTTCGCTAGGACTCCTAGGCATAGGGTCTATAGGACTCCGACCCAGAGATTAAGCTACTACAAAGGACTTATACTCGGAGGACCCTTCTTTGTAGATAAGTAATAATGGGTTTTATTTCTTATCAGTGTATATAATGTTGTACTATATATATATATATATATATATATATATATCAACAGTATATAAAAGTGAGAAATAAAAACAATATAAAATATTTGTATCTTAATATGTATGTATTTAGTTTTATTATTATTCTGTTTGAGGAGAGATCCATTTACACTGAGAGTAAGTGTTTAAACTTACTCTCAATCTTAGTCATCTATTTTATTTAAATTCCACAGCTGTCTTTTATTCTCATTAGTTAAAAAAAAAAAGAGGCACGTGAAGGTTGTCACAGCCGTGCACCTCTTTCATGCCCAAGCCATTTGCTTTTCAGTGGAGAGTGAAGAACGATTGTAATTTCCTATCATCATCTTTTGTTGAGATCATATGCCCTTGGTCATGATTGTGGCTGATCAAAGTAATGTTTATTTCTCTTTCTTTTCTATTTTTTATTGCAAAGTTTAATTATTTTTCTCTTAGTTTCATCACAAAAGTTTTTGATGTGCGCTTCAAGGCTGAAATTTCTATAACATGCTTTGAAATTTGATACCCTATTGTGCATTTGTGTGTTATTATTTAGATTAAACAAAATCCTTGCTAACAATTATACCATCATTTTTTACTCATTAACAGAATTATAGTAGAATGAAAATTTATATAAATGGGTTTTTCGCATGGGTTAACGTTCTCCACTAAAGGTTTCTTTACTCTCAGATCTCACTAATACTAGCCTTTATTTGTTATCTATTTTTAGGTATAATAAAAAAAACAATGGATGGCAATGATATCAGTTCATCTCATATGAATATAGAAACTATTGCTAGTTTTGATAATTGGGTAACAGGAGAATCAACAACTCTTGACGTCGTGCCCAAAGAGATAGAAACGTGTTGTGAAAATATTATACCAAATGCTACTAATGTTAGTGAAGACCTGAACATCCAGCCTTATGTTGGAATGGAATTCGACTCCATTAAAAAGGTTAGAAAATTTTATAATTCATTTGCCAAGCATAATGGTTTTGGCGTGCGTACTCATTCAAGTAAACCGAAGTTGTGTGTCTTTGTATGTTGTAATGAAGGTCAACACAAAGTGAAAAACTATGCAAATGAAGAAATTCATGATAACATGAGTAAAAAAAGAAAAGAAAGTGCTCAACTTTTAAAACTGGTTGTCAAGCTTCACTTATTGTTTTGAGAGGTATGATAGAAGGCAATTGGATTATAAAATATTTTAACAATGATCACAATCATGCCATGATTAGCCTTAGAAGTGTGTCTTATATGAGATGTCATAAAAAGATAAGTGCTGCTGCAAAAAGCCTTGTTGAAAAATTTGAGGAAGAAGGCATACCTACTTGAAAGGTTGCTACAATTTTCAATAGTGGTGACTCGTCCTTCTTTAATAGAGATTGTTGGAATCATATCAGAAATCTCTAAAGAAAAAATTTAGATGTTGGAGATGCTCAAGCTGTTTTCAATTATTGTAGACAAAAACATGTTGAAAATCCTAACTTTTTTTTATGCAATCTTGTGTGATGATGACTCTCGAATGATAACTTTTTTTTTTTTGTGGATGCTAGATCAAGATTAGCTTATCAACAATTTGGAGATGTTGTAACTTTTGATACCACATATAAAACCAATAAGTATAATATGCCATTTGCCTCATTCACTGAATTGAATAATCATTATCAATCAATTTTATTTGGTTGTGCTTTGTTATAAGATGAGTTTGAAAGATCTTTTACATGGTTGTTTGAAACTTGGCTTGAGGCAATGGATGGAAAGAAACCTGTGTCTATTATAATTGATCAAGATTTAGCCATTGCAGCTTCCTTGGCAAAAGTATGTCCAGAAACACGTCATCGCCTATGCTTGTGGTACATTAGAAAGAAGTTCCCTGAAAAGCTAGCACACGTATATTACAAAAAATCTATTTTCAAGCGTGAGTTAAAGAGGTGCATTTGAGAATCACCCACTATTGAATTTTTTGAAGAGGAATGACAATGCATAATGATTGAGTATAACTTGGAGAAAAATGAATGGCTTTAGGGGTTATATAAGATCAGAGAATCATGGATACCAATTTATAATAGAAGCACATTCTTTTCCAGGATGAATACTACTCAAAGAAGTGAAAGCATCAATTCTTTTTTTTTTTATTCTTTTGTTAATGCCGCAACGACTTTACAAGAATTTGTGTTAAAGTTTGAAAAAGCAATGGATAGCGGCTTAGAGGTAGAAAAAAGGGAGGACTATGAATCTAGGCATAAATCCCGTATTTTGAGTATTGGGTCAAAACTTAAGGAGCATAGTGCATCTATTTATACAAGAAATATTTTTGAAAAATTTCAGCATGAGCTTGGAAAGATCAACCAATTTACAAAGCAAAAGATTAGTAAAGATGGGTCAAGATATATCTACCGGGTGTCTAGTTGTTATGATGCTCGAGATACATTTATTATTGATATAAATCTAGACTCAAAGATTGCTAAATGTGGCTGCCAACTATATGAATTTATGGGGATATTGTGTAGACACATACTACTCATTTTCAAGCAAAAGGTGTTGTTCAAATTCCTAATCATTTCATTTTGCAACGTTGGACTAAGGATGCTAACAAAGGTATTGAAATCGGTTATACTGAGAATAATTTTGATGGCCAATATAATACACCAAGGATCTTAAGAAGGATGTATGTACACCATCAAGCGAGCATATTATTTGATCTTGCTGAAGAATCAGAGGAGATATACAAGTTCATTATTTTAGAATTGGGCCACACTTGTAAGGCAACTGTTGCAATGAAAGCAAATTTACATATTGGTGATGAAATAACTTTTTTTGAGTCAAGCCACAAGAATGTGACAGGTGAGCAAGAGCAAGAAGCACTACAATTGACTAGTAAGAGACCCACATATATCACAAACAAAAGGGAGAAATAAGGATGCTAAAAAAAGTACTCATAATTGTAGATTTAAAAGTGGACTTGAAGTATCACGTAATAAATCATCAATCAAAAGAAGATCATGCCATGTGTGTGGAGAACATGGTCACAACAGCAGAAGTTGCAAGAAAAAAATCTTAATGATTAATATACAAGTAAGCTTTTTCATGCTTTTGAAATATTGTCATTGTTTTTTATTTCAATTTTATAGTTATCCTTACTAACTAATTTTGCATCTATGTTTACGCGGGTATATGATGATGGAGATGTTTAAGAGTCTTCCACAAGAAAATTTTTTGTAGTTAGTTGAAACAATAAAGCTGATCAATAATAGCTAATGGCTATTTAGTAATCTTGGCTGGAATTTGCAGCTACTATAGTTTTTTATTTTATGTTCACAAGAAAGTCAAAATTTTAGATCATTTGTTATAATTTCATTTCTCTTCCACTATATATATATATTGATTATTTGTTTCAGTTTATTTGGTTTCTCATCATTTTACTTTTATTGATCATAAATATGAGGATTTTCAAAGGCAAAGGAAGATTTAAAGAGAGCTAAGAAACAATAGTCACTTAATATTAATAGTGAATAAATCTCTTACAATACAAGAGAGAGTTGTTACAAACTATTGCCTAAACACATTCTCTATATACAAAAGAGACTTCCAAAAGACAAAGATGTCCCATTAAAAAAGAGTACAAATTTAATCTCAGCAGGCACAATTGAAGCAACATGGTGATTTGATGTCACTGCCACATCCATCATGCCATAGAAGGTCAAGTAGCACAATGTGAACATCAGCATACATTGAACCGGTGGCATTAATTGCTTGTGATCATCTTCAATCATCTCAGTCCCAAGTCTACATATCTATCTAGTCTCTTTGAGTTTTAGCATTCTTGAACCAAAAAAATGCTGCCCGAATTTTTCTTTCTAATAGAAAGCTACAATGTTCAGTTCAGTTCTCTACTTCATGGCCTTAAAAATGGTTTAACATCATTTTTCTTTCTAGTAGATAGCTGGAAAAAAATTACATAAATTTTGTCATTGACATCCAGACTAAGGATTGAGCATAATGAATTAAGGGTGTTTAGGTGATCAGATACCTGCTTCAGTCAACTGGCCTGTGGCAATTTAAAAGAAAAATCACTTAGAGAAATTAGCATTTGAAAGTTATTTTTTCTTAGCAGTTGTAGGCTTGGAAGAAAACAAAATATCACTTTCTCATCTAAATCTACACAAGCATTAACAATATAATTCACGCTGCAATGTAGTAGTCCTGGACACGTGGACAATATCCATGTTTATCCATCAACATTTTAGGCAACAAAGAAAATAGGAGTATAAAATAGAAAATCGCCTTTTCATTTTGAAATTGATGTAATTGCCTCCATAATTCTTCTAGTCTTTTCAAAGACAAGTTGTTCTCATCTAAATATTCATTACCCCCCATGCAGCCACATAGCTCACTGGAAATATTCTGCAGCTGATGTAAGACTCATAAAAATTGTTTCTTCCTCTCAGTTTTCAGCCTGCGCATCTCCTTAAATAAGGAAATAAATACAAAAAAAAAAAAAAAACCTTCAAAAGATGTAGGTTAGCACTAACAGTAACAAGCATATAAAATTAATTGATAAAAACCATGCCAATCTAAGGTTTTCAACAGAAGATGCCTATTTTTACCTTGTTTACAATATGAAATATGAAATAAAAGCCCCACAAAGGGGAAAAATTAGTTTGAAATTACAATTGAAAATTATCAGCAATTATTGTCTCTTTTTACATGTACACCTACTAGCAAATTTTTAAATATAAGATTTGATCTATATTAACTGTTCAAAATTATAAAGTTCAGCACATCTCTTCAAGCATTTAACTAAGGTACTAGAAATTTGTGTAGTTAAAAACAAGATGCAGGTTGTGAAACAAACTTTGAAAAGAAGAATCTGCAATTGCTCCCACAAAACTCATTAATTAGCCTGATACATATATCCATAAATCACGCTATAACCAATCACTCTTGCAGGAGAATTTGCAAACCTGCATTAGATAAAAGAAATTTCTAATAACGAATTATTCAAGTAAACAAACATTCATCCATCCTTTAGTTTTACCAGCAACAAATTACAACATTAGAATGGGGGAAGCATATATGAAATGAAAATATAGTATGAAAGAGATAGAGGAAAGAAAGGGAGATGGGGCACCTTAGAAATGCATATCCTTGGGCAAGATGAGAATACCTTTCCTCAGCAGTAACAGGGTAACCCCAACGAGAGAAATCACAATTCATTGTTGTCCCCTTTATTCCCGATCCTTTTCCTCAAACTCAAATATGGAATCAAGAAATAAAAAAGGCGAAAAAGGAAATGGAAAAGAAATTGACTTACAAATACTCTAGTGGTCTGTTTGGTTCAAAAGGGAGGGGAGGAGAGGGGAGGGATTTTAATGAAAGGGAGGGGAGGAGAAAGGAAGAGAGGGAAGTGAGTTTAATTTTGTGTATCTTTGGTTAGAGGAGGGGAGGTGAGGAATTTTAATGAAGGGAAAGTATAAATTTATTTTTTTACACAATTATAACATTTAATATAGCATTTAATTTAAGGATATTTTAATCCATTTTTTAAAATATATTCTCTCCCTTCCAAATCCCCCCACTTTTGGAGGGGAGCTAAAATTGGCTTAGGAGGAATTTTGCTCCCCTCCTCTCCCCTCCACTCCCCTCCAAAAAATTGAACCAAACACATAAAATTTAAAATAATTCATCCCCTCCCCTCCATTTCTCTCTAACCCAATGTTTGAAAAACCGGACCGGACCGGCCGGTCCGACCGTGACCCGCGTGTCTGGCCGGTCCGGTCCGTCCAAAAAACCGTTTTGGTCATTAAACCGGGAAGAACCGGATTGAACCGGGAAGAACCGGCGACCCGGATGAACCGGACCCGGTTCTTGAAAACCGGCCGGTTCAATCTTTTTTTTTTTTACTTTTTTTGAATTTTTTATTACTTTTTCATATTTTTAAATTAGTTTTTTAGGATCTTTTTTCACATCTATCTTCTAAAAGTCATAACTTTTTACTTATTCGTCCGATTTGAATGCATTTTATATCAATTTCACATAGCTTTTTAAGATCTATACGATGGAAAATGAACTAACGAAGTTGGACCAATTGATTTTAAAAAAAATTAATAATTATTTCCATAGTAATGAATATTTTTAAAAGAAATAATTATAGTTATTTTTTTAAATAAAGATTAAACTCTAATTTTTTTTCTTCAATTTATGTTACTTTCAAAATAAGGCTATTTTAATTAAATATGTATATAAATAATTATTTATATAATTATAATTATAATTATAATTATTACGTCATTCCATTCGACTATCGGTTCGACCGATCGAATCATGACCTAGAGGTCTCGCCAATTCGATCTCCGGATTCTTAAAAGATTGCTCTAACCATACTATGTAGAGGACCTTGCTTCGACATGAAAATTTCAGTGAGGACCCGCTTGGGCACATTGACAACTTGTTGGTCGATGGGTATTTTCGCCGACAACCCTGTACGGCAATGACTCTGCCGTCAAAGAGTGTCACATGCTGCTTTTTTTAAATTAGGGAGAATAAAAGACAACCGTGGGATTTAAATAAAATAGGTGTGAGTGGAAATGAATCCCTCCTCACTCTTTTTTTTTTTTTTTTTTGGTAATCCTTTTATGTTATACTAATATTTAACAAGAAATTTTATAAAAAATTTTACAACTCGTTATTTAAATAAATAAAAAATTATAAAGAAATATTAATTAAAAAATTAATTCTCCTTCAAATGTAACATTTAACAGACGGTATGCAGCTATTTTTTTAAGGTATATATTAAACGTCACTTATATTTTAATTTGTTTAAACATAATAAAATTGTCATAATTTGTTTTCAAGTCTTATAAATACTTTTAAATAAAAATTAATGTCATATTGTAATTTAATGTTGTCCATTCATTTATCAACCATCATAATTAAAATATATATATACATACAATAGGAAAAAGGCCAAAATGCCCCTGTGCGATCCACGAGTCTCCGTACTAGTTACTTTAAAATCTCTATCAACCACTATGAGCTTTATTGAGGCAAAGTGAGTGAAGTCAATGAGTCAAATGACATAGAAATCTACATAGGATTAAGGATATAGGCTCTCGTTTTTGGCAGATATATTATGGGATGCAGGGAAGTTATTACGCTAATCAGATAAGTTTTATATTTGGGATGAGTTTTTACTTATTTATTTATTATTAATTTTATAATAAATATTTAAACTTTTATTAAATATAAATAATAATTAATAAATATTTAAAGAAAAAAAATATCAAAATAATCTCAAGATTTAAATCTAAATTCTTAATTTATTTTTATTAACAGATACAATTATATACTTGATTGTTTAAAGTGCAGTCCTCAGTTTACCTCACTAAATCCATATATATATATATATATATATATATATTTATATTTGGTAGATTTTACAATATTTATTGTAAAATAATTAATAACTTATTTTAAATATTAAATTTATCATAATACCATATCCACTATATATATAAGAGAAATTAACTTACTGATGTAAGGCTCGATCATTTTTACACTAATTAATAACTTTTTATTGAATAATTTTTTTACAAAATTCACTGTTACATTGAAAGTTTTTATCATGTAGATCATTTATGTTAAATTTTAAAAAAATTAAATATCAATAAGAATATAATCAAATAATTCATATTTTTATATATTTCAATAGTTTATATTTCGTTAATTTTGATGTATATTAATGAGTCACAAAATAATTTTAAATTAATATAAAATTTAATTTGTATGATATACATGATAAAAACTTTTAATTTAATTGTAAATTTACATATTTGATAAAATAAGTAGTTAATTATAAAAGAGATGAATAAATCTTGACTATTAAATCATTTATGTATGGTTAAAATCAAAATATAAAGTTATATAATTTTTTTAAATAATTATATAATTTTTAAATAATATTTAATTTTATCTATATATAAATAATCACACTGTCGTTTCTTCATGTCGTCTCAAATGTCTCTCCTTCTCATATATATATATATATATTATATATATATATATATATATATATATATATATATAGGACATATCTAGTGAGAGGAGTGATTTATTGTGAGAGTGAGAGGAGTAAATCTTGACCATTGGATCATCCATGTATGGTCAAGATTAAAACATAAAGTTATGTGACTTTTTTAAGTGGTTATGTGACATTTAAGTGATATTTAATCTTAACCATTCATGAATGATTCAATGGTCAAGATTTACTCCTCTCACTTTCATAATAAACCACTCTTCTTATTAGATATGCTCCCTCTATATATATATATATATATATATATTTGAGACGACATGAAGAAACGACAGTGGCGTTCATCTGTTGACTGTCGTACAATGATTTTGGTGGAGTTGAGTTGAGTTGGATCTTGACCACGACCATGGTGCAGGGTCAGTCTCCCCTGGTTTCGGGTTCCTCTCTCATTGTTTCTGATTAATCTCTCTGCTATTTGAAATTGAAAGTGAGTCCTGGATTGGTCACTGGTCCACTCCACCTCTCCATCTCCATCTACTTTTCTTAGCTTCACCATTACAACAATAACACAATAATTTATTTATTATTATTAAATGGTAATAGCAATGCACAGAAGAAAATGAAAAAGGAATCTATAAACCCTTTAGCCATTGGCTTTGGTTTCATCATCAATATTCTTGGCTTGAGTTGGCTTCGTCTTTCACTCTAACCTCTTCTCCTGGTCTTCATCTCCCGTTTCTTCTCCACTCCACAACGGACAAACAAAAACGTAGATTTCAAGAAACGGGGTGGGATTAGGAAGGAAGATCATTTTTATTTGTTTGTTTCAATTTTCAAGTTTCAAGTTCCAACACCAACATCAACATCATCTTCATCTCCAACCTAAACCTTGCTTGTTCCTCTCTACGCCTAACCTTGTTTTCTGTGTTTCTCAGTTTCGAAATTTAATACTAATAGTTGTGGTTGCGTCTGAGATCCGGCAAGGCGATGGCTAGAGTTAGCAGATCATTGACGAGCAGCAAATGGAGGTACTGCCACCCCTCCTATTACCTCAAGAGGCCAAAGCGTTTAGCTTTGCTATTCATCGTTTTTGTTTGCGCCACTTTCCTAGTCTGGGATCGTCAAACTTTAGTCAGAGAGCACGAGGTATTACTTCACTTCCACCCCTTCTTAAAAACTTCTTTTTTTTAATCTTTTGGGGCGTTCCAATTGTGCTTTCCATGCCCAGTTATGCATACAAGTCTGAATTGTTAATATTGGAATTTTTTTTTAATAGAACCGTAGCATAAGATTGAGAATTTTCTTTATTCACCATTTCAAGGTTCTTCAGTTACCTCATTAAGGTCTTCTTTTCTATATTTTACTTTTTTCCTTTTATTTTAATAGGATCTGATTCTTTTTCTTTCGTTATGGATGACTTTGCCACCAGTTGTACGAAAATTCAGTGGTGTGTTTAGAGATCTTGATTATCTTTTTGGTCATATAGGACAGTCAATTACTTATGAAGATGGTCTAGAATTAGTATATCAAGAAAACTGGTATACAGCATCAGTGCGAAGCTGGGTTGAAAAAGCTATCCTAACTCCTAAGGCATTGCACAACAAAAAATGAGCCCCCATCATGTAGAGATTTTTTTTTATAATGGACCATCCTATCATCTCCAAAAAGTTCATTTTCAGAAAAATAGGCACCAAGACCTTGTCTGGTTTTCAGCTTTTTAGGTTTACAAGTGAAAACGTAAAGATGAAAAATGTCAATAGACCACTTTGAATGGTTATTGTGATCTGCATCTTCTGCAGATATCTCAAAGATTGTTGTTATCGTAATTTATACTCGCACTCTTTAGTTTTATGGTCACTCGAAACCTCCTCACGCATTTAATGTAACTTGTAGGAACTAAAAGTTAAGGTAAATGGATAGAAAGGTTTGATCCATTAAAAAGAACAATGTGACAAATAATAGAGGCATAATTCTGATTATATAGTGGGCACTATTAAGTTCTAATTTATTTTTTCTCCACTTTAATTTTACTTATAACATTGCTGAGGAGAAGGAGTAGGAATCTTTAACTAATGTCATTGGCTGTCTTAATTTGTGTATGTTACATAAGGGTACATCCACGGCTTGTTATCAACTTATACTGTGAGTTTGTTACACCAGGTGATGTTAATGAAGTTAAAATGTCAATTAAATATTCGAGTGCAATTTTCTCTTCTTTTACTTTCAGTGTAGCCGACCCCACCTAGTGGGAAAAGGCTTTTGTTGTTGTTGTTTACTTTCAGTGTAACTATCTTTATCAAGGAATGGAAGAAGAAGGGGGGGGGGGGGAGGTTGAGATTTTTTTTGAATATTTTTGGCATTAGAATAATTTATTTTCACTGCCAGTATATAATTTTTCCGTGAAATACAGGTAGAAGTTACCGAGTTACACAAAGAAGTGGTTCATTTGCAAAATCTGGTAAGAAACTAACAAATGCTTAACCTTTTTGTATGTATGATGTTTCTTCTGCTACATTGGCTCTGGTCTTTTGTTCCCCACGTTCACTCTACTAAGTTTTATTGGAAATATCTTCTTTTATTTCACAACAACAAACATGAGCAACAAAAAGGGCTTAATAAATTTAGCTTTGTCTGTATGAATCCTTCTTCAAACTGATTGAAATCCTCCAGTTTGAATTCTCATTCCCCATTCAATCTCACATAAAGCTAAATCCTCATCTCTTGCTATTATTTAATGACACCTTTTCTTGTGGTGTTTACTGCTCTGGCTTCTTATTTAATGAACATAATAATTTCATACGAAACTTCTTTTTCTTTTTTTCTTTCTTTTTTAATTTTATTAATCTGCTCTCTGGGGACTGAGCAATTGGACTTATTTATTTCAGTTAGAAGAGTTAAATAATGCCCAAGGTGGTTCAGTCAGGAAGATTGACTTCATGGGAAAAACTATCAAGTCCAGTAAAGAGGTCCCAGATGATCCCATTGACATTCAGAGAAGGGAAAAAGTAAAAGAAGCAATGCTTCATGCTTGGAGATCATATGAGAAGTATGCATGGGGCCAAGACGAACTTCAGGTATGGTGAATCTTTATTATAAACAATCAACCTTCAACAATGTATTTAATGATAGTTTCATAGTTGTTTTCCCTTATAGGCTTCTTCTGCTTCATCCAAAGTTTCTGTTGTAAGGCTGTAAGTTCAGCTTCTTTCATTGGAAGTAAATATTGTGGAAGTCTCGCCAGATCAGGATTTAATTCACTCATAGTTTTGCTCCAATATGAAATCACTAACAATTCTGTGATTCATGTCAAAATAAGATTATGCCTAGTAGCCATTAGTCAGTGAGTGGATGACACTTTTTCTAAATTTGTCCTCGTTCCATCTCTGATACCCTGTGTTTTTTGCTTTGATTGCACAATGATCTAATTGAGTGGTGTAATTATTGTGGTGATCCATATATATTCTTGGACTAAATGTATGTCTTCAATACTACATGATAAATAATTTTCTTTTTTGCAATTTAGATTTACAATCTTCATGGTTAATGGTTATTTTCTTGGTGCTACCAGCCGCAGTCAGAGAATGGTGTCAATAGCTTCGGAGGTCTTGGAGCAACTTTAATAGATTCTCTTGATACATTATACATTATGGGTCTCAATGAAGAGTTTCAGAAAGCGAGAGAGTGAGTGTAACTTTTGACTCTGCCTTAACAGAGAATTATTATTTGTCTGGCTCTATCACATCTCTATATTTGCTTGGAATCAATAGTGGAGAGGTAGTTTCATAAGTTATATTGTTGAAGGTGCTTATGTAATAATAGAGCAGAAATTACTTTTTTGTTTTGATTTCTGATACATATTTGTTGTCATTTTCTTACTTTTTTACTGCTAAAAAATTTGCTGACAATTTATAGGTTACTTAAATTTGTTTCAGTTGCTTGCTGTATGCATCTGTCTAATGCTTAATTGTGATACTCTTAGTTATGCTTTATTGTATTCCTTATCATATTACGAGATTGTTCTGACAGGTGGGTTGCTAACTCTTTGGATTTTAACAAGGATTATGAAGCAAGCGTTTTTGAGACAACCATAAGGTTGCTTTATAAGGTTTACTTTGCAGTTAAAGTTCCTTCCCTGTTAAAAAATATATATTTTTGAGCTTTGAGTCTTGACCTTGTGTGTTGGACAACTAAATTTGTGTTTTTCATATTTTCCTTTGTTGGTTTATTTCCACCAAAATTCAGAGTTGTAGGTGGACTCCTTAGTGCATATGATCTTTCAGGGGACAAAGTTTTCCTCGACAAGGCTAGAGAAATTGCAGACAGATTGCTGCCTGCATGGAATACCCCTACAGGGATTCCTTACAACATCATCAACTTGTCACACGGCCATGCACACAATCCTAGTTGGACTGGGGTAAGTTATATTATTCTATGTGTGCATTGCACTGTTACTGAGCACTTGGGAATTAGGGATGAGGCTTTCATGGTTTGTAGTCCTTGAACTTAACTACCTGTCATTATTTAAATTTTTTATATCCCTTAAAAAGATAAGGCTTTCATGGTTTTTGTAGTCCTTGATCTTAACTTCTAAGCTTGGATATCGAGGTCATAAGTCATTTATGAGGCCTCAAATTAATTTTCAAGCAAACTTATCTGCTAGCTTGATGAAACTGGATGCTATTCAGTCTGCTGCATTGACCTTATTGGCTTAGTATTGAGTTGTGAAATTACTATTTTCTTATTTTATCAGAAAAAAAAGATAGCATATCGTTTTGGTAGATTTGTATTAGAGGCATGAATTTTGTGGCTAGTTCAGACTTCAGATTCAGATTGCAAATATCATTGCACTCCTGTTTTCAGAGACTTTCTATTTAGTTCTATTAGGTTATTGATTAATTGATTTTCCCTTGTGCATTTGTTTCCAATTTGTGTTTGTGGCTGTATTGGTCATCACTAGAGCTACTTTATCAGTGTCTCTAATTCTTCTTCTCTCTTCATTTGTTTCAAGGGTGAGAGTATTCTGGCAGATTCTGGCACTGAACAACTAGAATTCATTGCTCTTTCTCAAAGGACTGGAGACCTAAAGTATCAGCAGAAGGTTTTTAACTGTCATTCTACATGTTTGATTTTCTATTGTTTTAAGGGAGGGGGGAGGTTTGCAGTTTTGTTTGTTAAAATCAAATATATGCACATTAAGAATTTGTTGTTCCCTTTATGTGTTAAAATATGCTTAATTGACGCCAGGCTGTTTGTAAGTTGCTGCTAGCCTTCTTTTACTTGCTTAGGGCCTGACTGTTTTATTTTAGCTAAGGGCATCAATTAACGGCTTATGCCCTGTGATTTGATATTACTTCTGGAGGCTATTTTTATAGCAATGCACTGATTGCTTTGCACCCTGCTGTTCAGGTGGAGAATGTAATAATACAGCTTAATAAAACATTTCCTGATGATGGATTACTTCCTATTTACATTAATCCTCGTAGTGGAACAACAGCCTACTCTCCCATCACCTTTGGTGCCATGGGTGACAGGTATTAACACAGAATTAAGACAAGTTTACTTTTACAAGTTCTATACATTGAGATGAATTCATCTTTTACATGATATAAGTGCAGTGAATATTTTGTATTTGTTAATATGGTCTACATTGTTAAGTTCTACTCATCTTACTGTGTTTTTTAATTTGGTTGGTATTTTGATTGACACAAAATCTCATTGCAGTTTTTATGAATACTTGCTCAAAGTTTGGATACAGGGGAATAAAACTTCAGCTGTAAAACACTATAGGTGAGAATAATTTTCCAACTCTATCACATTTCCTGCACTACTTGCTAAATTATTAGTTAATAAGTTCAGGCTGGAATCCAGTACTTGTTCGAATGGTAGCAGAGATGGAATTCCACTTCCTTGGATTGATGAAAGAATGTTTATGTATTGCCAAACTCTAAATTTTTGTTTAATGATTATTTTTTGTAATTTTCCTTTTTAAGTTAGAATTAGAAGCTAATGAAATAGAAGTCTTCTGTAACTGATATATAATTTTTTTTGGTTTCTTTCTGGAATCTTGAAAACAGAGATATGTGGGAGAAATCAATGAAAGGTCTGTCAAGTTTGATCAGGAGAACAACACCATCATCTTTTACTTATATATGTGAGAAGAATGGAGGATCTCTCTCAGATAAGGTATGATATTGCACTGCAATACTGATATTGTCACATTTAGTATTTACAATATGATGTTTTGGGTGCTAGTATCATTTTTCATTCAAATGAGCATATGCAGATGGATGAATTAGCTTGCTTTGCTCCAGGGATGCTTGCTTTGGGATCATCTGGTTTTGGTCCTGATGATTCGCAGAAGTTTCTGTCACTTGCAGAAGAGGTATATTTTATTAGCCATCTAATAAATCATGATGTGCTTGTTCTGTTGACTGACTTGTTTTGATCTTGACCTAACAATCTATTCTATAATTTTCCCATTAATATAATTTTCCCCCTTTTTTTCCTGATTAGAAATTGTTAAATTGCTTGGATGTAAATTGTGATGTCATCAATTTTATATATGTCTTGCTCTCTGATACTTTAGCATGCATGTGAAGGTCTAAAGCATAATTTAATGAGTAGAGAGGGGTGGTTGTTGCAATCTATGTTTGCCTTTGAGGAAGACTGTTTCCCATTTCTTGTTGCAATGAACTGTTCATTTGGCAAAAAAAAAACAGTTTGTCTGGTGCTGTAACTCAGAATTTCATTGTCATCCAATAATTCTCTAATATGAATATTGAATAGAGCAGTGATTGTGATGTATAATCTGAGAGAACCTATAGGGGATTGCATCACATATTTCTTCTCTGGTGTGAGTGGATATTTTGTTGCACAATGGTTGATTTTATGACCCTCCTATTACTAGGGTGTATATTAGAAGGAAAGGAGAGAGTAGCAGGGGATTGGAAACCCATATAGGCAGTGAGGAAAATGTGGAAGGGAATGATGGTAGGGGCAGTGTGGAAAATGTGGTAGGGAATGATGGTGGGTTTACAATCCCTACCATCAATCCCTTCCACATTTTCCTCATTGCCTATATGAGTTTCCAATCCCCTGCTACTCACTCCTTTCCTTCTAATATACACCCTAGTAATTGGAGGGCATCTAACATCATCCTTCGGAGACAGCTGCATAACAGTTGAGTTTTTTTTGACTGATTATGTATGCCTTTCTTTGCAGCTTGCTTGGACATGCTATAACTTCTACCAATCAACTCCAACAAAATTGGCTGGAGAGAACTATTTCTTTTATCCTGGGCAGGTTAGTCATTAGTAATTTGTAATGTGCAATTTGAAAATTGTGTGGTTTGTCAATTTTATTTTTTAATTTTTAAGGACATGAGTGTGGGTACATCATGGAACATACTGAGGCCAGAGACAGTTGAGTCACTCTTTTACCTTTGGCGTCTAACTGGCAACAAGACATACCAAGAATGGGGTTGGAATATATTTCAAGCTTTTGAGAAGAACTCTCGCATAGAGTCAGGCTATGTTGGACTGAAAGATGTAAGCACACCTCAAATTCACATTTAATAATGTTTGTCTTTGCACTATTATGGTTTTTGTATTAAGTACCTCCTATGAAAGGTTAGAAGTATTTGTTTTGTGTTTTTTACAGAGTTTGCCTTTATTGAATTAAGCACTTTGACAGATTAGTGAGGCGTCCTATATATGCCTTTCTCAATTGTAGGCATAAATGTTTTCATAGGTTTCTGGTGTTGAAAGTGACGTCTTATTTAGGTTTTGCAGTGATAGTCTGAGAATTTGGAGGTTTTGAAATATTTGAACTATACCTGTCAGCATGGCCCTTTAGATCTTTTACCATTATTACCAGGCCATGCATATTTTTTGGTTAATGAATGTTTGGTTGCATGTAGTCCTTATAATGTGCATGCAGCTGTAGGAACTTCTTACTCTTATGATTTCTGCCAAGTTTCTTCCTTGCTTCCTTGGGTGCTTGTGTATTGCTGGAGAACCATTTTTCTTTTCTTTTTTGTTGCATTGGAGGTGCAAGCACCTGGGTTGGGAGGGGGATAAGTGGTCTGATGAAGGATTGAACCTCAGATATTAACATTGTACCCAAGTTTTAAAGACTTGGGCCTGTGCCAATTGAGCTACAAGCTCATTGGAGAGAACCATTTAATTTTGTTATGCAGCTCTACTTTCTACTCTTATACTATCACTTGTTGTTCTCAGGTTAATACTGGGGTCAAAGACAATAAGATGCAAAGCTTCTTTCTTGCGGAGACTCTGAAATATCTTTATCTTCTTTTTTCACCTTCTTCAGTCATCCCATTAGATCAATGGGTATTCAACACAGAAGCCCATCCTCTGAGGATTGTGACCAGGCATGAAGGGGTACGTGTTGAGAAATTAAATGAGAAACACAAACCTTCTTTTAGATTTCGTGGCAGGAAGGAAGGTCGGTCAGATTAGAGCTCCATTCTTCCCTACCATTGATGGTTTATATAGAACTTAAGATGTCAGCATTCCCCTAAGCAAAATTTTTTGTTGGGAAGCGGTTGGTATGTAACATAGGAAATAGGCCGTCTTTGTAGTTCTTACAAAATGGGTTTGTTCAGGGTGACTTTTTGTTGATGAATGGCACTTTTGAAATTTATGGGGTACCAACTCTTCTAAAAGGTTAAACTATAAGGTGAAGGTTCATAAATGATTTTATTTTTAACACGGCATAGGTTGTGTCCTGTGTTTTATTTTATTTTATTGCTTAAATCAACATAGGTTGTCCTTTGTTTTATTCTATTCTTGAAAACTTTTTGGTACGTTTTATGTATCTGAGGCATATATCCCGCACATTCAATAGATTATAGAAGACAGTTCCTGCCTGTTTCTTTTCCTTTCCTTTATGGCTTGGGCAATGGTTGTTAGTTCATTTACCCTATGTTTGATTGGAAGGGTTTACAATAAAAAGAATCAGAGGAATAATTTTTTATTTTAAGTAAGATAATTTTTAAGAAATAAAAATAAAAATATTAAATGTAAAAGTAAAGTATTTAATATTTTTTTTGGTACATAGAGTATTTAATATTTTAAAAGCTCAAAAAGTATTTAATTTTTTCTTCATTAAATAATTATAATAATTTAATTAAGAAGTATTAAGTGTTTTTTAAACTGGTTAGCAAGATCCTTTTAAGTATATGTTTTTTATATTTAAGAATTTTTTAAAATGAGAAATTATTATAGTCTTATAATTATTTTTTATTTATTTTTATAAATATTTTATAAATTTCTTAATTTAAAAATAAAAAATTACTCATTTTTCTTCTTTTTCAAACTTCCTTACCCTAAACATACCCATAAGAAATTTTATGCACTACAAAGATAGTGATTCAAACGAAATTTTAGTGTATAACTGTAGCAGCAGCAACTTTAATTCATCACTCTCAATCTGCATCGCTCGATAGCAAAGTTTTCGGACCCCTGGTGAGAGTGCTTCTATTTCTCTCCTTTTCTGAAAAAATAAAACAGTTTTCAACTATTCCCCTCTCTTTATCAACAAGAATGAAAGAAAATCTGGCGAATTTAAGAAAGCCTTCATCTTTTCTTTGTCTGTCTTTGGAAAAAAATTTAGGTAGTTACTCTCTATTATAAGTATTCTATTTAATATTAAATATGTATAAAGTTGTATGAGTTATTTTATAAATGTATCTATTTTTAAATAGTACATTTACAAATGTTAATATTTAATGAAGTACTTCTGTAAACAGTGCTTATAAAAAAAAGTGCTATGTGAAAAAGTGTCTTATATTTTTAATAGAATGCAAATCATATTCAATATTTAAAGAGTAAGTAATTTAATATTACAATCCAATACTATATAATAAAAAAACTTTTAACCAATTAATACCATATGCTTTTAACTAATTAATACTATAAATAAAATAATTTTTCACATGTTTGTAATTATAATCGCTTGATGAGCCAAAATGATTAGTCTTACACTTAAAGAGTGTAAAAATATCCTTAATGTAAACCAAAAAAAAAAAACAACAACAACAACAACATAAAGATAATAAGATGTACTAAAACATAAATTTCTTATCCAACATTTTTTTTATAATGAAAATCAGGTCAAGCAGGTTTAATCAAGTTGATGAGAAAAGCAATATCAAATTATGACTGCTCTAGCCAAGAGGCCAATTTGCAGGTTTTCCAATTGGACTAAGTCGATTTGATCAACACAACTATATAATTTTTTTTACACTAATAATGAACAAAAATTAAACTGTTTAGTAAATTTGATACTTACATACGAGTAATAAATAAATTTTAAACAAATGAATCTTATTTTAATTTATTGATTCATTAATAAAACTTCAAATCTCCTTTACAAAGTATTCATTAATGAGTAAATTGATATGATTACACGTTCTAACCTAAGTAGAATATGGAGCAATAAGAGAGTGTTTGTGTATAGGGATGACAATAGGGCGAGGGCGGGTAGTAGACCCCCGTCCCCCGCCCCACGGATGAATATCCATTATCGCCCTCACCTCATATTCGTGCAGATACCTATCTCTAATTTCTTTGGCGGGTAGACGAGTACCTATAGGTATCCATGGATACCCATTAAATTATTAAAAACTCTAAATTTTTTATTAAAAAACAGAATAAGTGAAACAATCTCTAATATCACAATTTCTCATAATTTGTCAACTACAAACTAACTTAGTTCAACAACTTTAAATACTTAAAATAAAAATAACAATACAATTTTCTTGAAATAGATTCAAAAAGCTAAATCCAAACACAATCTAGCAATACTATGACAATCAAACACCATTAAAACACTAAAATTTCAAACATTAAATCCAGCCAGCACAATTAGCACCAAAATTAAAACATTAAATCAAAACACTAATTATAGGTATTTTAATAATTTCATATATTGGGTACCTGCCAGTACGGGGGAAACAACTCCCGCCCCCACCACCGCCCTATTTAATAAACGAGTGTTAAAAAATCCATCCTCACTCCCTGTGAAGGGAAAATTATCCCTCAAAACTCACCCCCGCGAGGGGTATTACCCATGGGTACCGCACGTACCCGGGTGGGGCGGATAAAATTGTCATCCCTATTTGTGTATGACTATGAAGTATGAAGCAAGTTATTCCGAAAAGAAAGTCATTTTTTCAAGTTTGGAATCCAGCACGATCATCCCTCTCCTTCACAAAACCTAATAAATCCATCCATAAAAATCATAATTGTGATAGTCGCAGGGTTCATTCTAATTTTAACTCTAAAAATTTGTAATTGATAGATAAAGGGCCTATTTGGATAAGCTTATGAAAAAAGTATTTTTATTATAGAGCTTTTTTTAGTAGAGCTTTTTTTTAAGTAAAGTTATTTTGTAATTAGATATAATGTTTGATAAGTACTTTTAATTAACAAAATGACTTTTAAGTTTGTTAGGATAAAAAAGAATATAAGCACTTTTTTATAACAAAATTACTGAAAAAGACATTCAGAAGCACTTTTTTAACTATTTGGATAAAAAGTTCTTTTTCTAAATATAGAAAAACTTAAGAATTTAAAAATTAAAATGTTCTATCATAGCAATATTATCCTAAAATAATAAAAATACATATCGTGTCCTAATGAAAAACATTAAAAAAAATAACTTGAGAACATTAAAAAAAATTACTTGAGGCTCCAGGACTAAACTCATCCCATTTGGCCTTTTTTGCCATTGGTCTTTCAATTGACTTCTCTTGTGTAGCCCTTCTAGGAGTGAGTTTTAAAGGCATGCTATATCTCCTAAAGAGTATCAAAATGAAAATTTCAACATATAAATGTGCCAATTCAAGAATTATCAAAATTACACCTTCAAAATTAAAAAGTACTCCCTCATTAACAGCACAAGGCCAAGACCCATAAGGCAAATAAATGATTATATATAAAGAAACTAAAAGAAAATACATATCAATTATCATTGATCACAACAGTTTTGGAAAATCAGATGTTTATAGTTCATACTTTATTTCAAATGCACCCTACACATAATTAAAAAATAAAAATAAAAGAATCAAGCAATCAAGCATACCACACACTTTGTGCAAGCATGATAATATGTTGGAAGTAGAGATGATATTTATGGTCTACAAAGACCAAGGCACTATGTAAAGCATTAATCATGCAAATAGAACATCAAGTTCAATCATTCCTCTAGGTTCTATTATCATATCTCATATATGCCAAAAATTAACTTAAATATAACTTAATTGATTTAATTATGTACACCAAACACAAATCATCAACAGTTAATATGATGTTTGTCTCATATTCTTGAGAAAATTTCAACGTGGTTTGCCTCATATTCCAATGCTATTTTTTTATCTGACGCAAACCAGGAAAGCTGAGGAAGAGTTGTTTAAAATTGAATATATGATACATCTAGTATTAGAGAAATTCTCAGGCTTAGGATTACTTTTGTGGTAACTATGTTATCATTAACTCATTAAACCAAAACAGTTTTTTTAATAGTGATCTAAACAACAGTGCATCAACTAATAATCAGTATCAAACGAAACGCCATGCACAATTCCAAAACAGTGTTATCACTGCTATGTCATTATTATGACAAAACAATGATTTCATTAAGTGGAGTTATTTGCCTTGTATATAACCAAAAAGGATTTTTGACATGACAAACTTAAGATTCATCTCAGTGAAAATTCATTGAACAGTGCATTGGGCACCTATATTTTTTACTAAGATTAAAGGGATATTGCAATGCATCGATTATTAGAAAAATGAAATTCCTGAAATGATTAAAACCTGGAAGCTGATTAAAGGGATATTGCAATGTAATGCTTTCCATTATATAACAAAAGAAATCTTGTGCATATCACCGTTTAACATTTGAACGGTAAACAATAAAGCAAAAAATGAATACAAACTATGATTATAGGCTGCGTCTCAACTTCAAAAAAATTAACAAATTATTTGATTGCCTCACAAAATCAAATGCTATAAACTATAGTAATGAGTAGACCTGCAAAAGGCAAAGAAAAATGAACACAAACAAAAATCTACTATTATTAGCTGAGATGATGAGAAGCTATGAGATGAGATGAAGTAGCCAACCAGTGACAATGAATCAGAGCAAACATGAATGAGGGAGTATTCGTGAAAATAGGGTTTGTAAATGGGGACAAGGCAAGACTTAAGATGTGATTTTTTTAAAAGACAAAAGATATTTTTGTTAATTTTTTTTAACTAAAATCTTTTTCTCTTTCTTTCTCTTCAAAAGCTAAGGTCAACTTCTAAAAAAAGTGATATTTCAACTTTCTTTTAACTTTTTTCTTAAAGTTGCATCTAAATATACTTACAAACTTATAGAAATATTTTTTTTAAAAAATTGTTTTTTTTTTAAAAGCCAATCCAAACTTACTCAAAGTGGAGTAAGAGTAGGAGTATTAATTATTAAAAGGTGCTGCTACTGTATATTTTTTTTCAAGACTTTATGAACAAATAACACAAATAGAGAGATGACAGATATTGAACTTTGATAATGAAATAGGTGAGAAAGAACAAGATGGTGGAATCACGGGTGGGCAGACGTGACAGTTGAGATGCAGGAGAAAACTTAAATTTAAGTACTAAAATAAAGAAGAAAAAGAAGCCACGAGTGACAAGAAATTGGCAATAATGCAGTATCATGTCAATTTCACCTAGGATGCCAGATAGTTCGGTACCTTGTACCTGCTGGTTTCAAACACTCAACTTTTATTATTTACAGTTCCGTGAAGCTGCAAAGCAGAGGGATGATACTACCCTGGTGAAGATTATGTCAAATTATGGTATACAATATACATGATCCTTATTACAATTTACTTGTAGATTGAATAGTAATTACATTCTTACAATTTTAATTGTCAAGTGAAAGTTTCATTCTTTACTTCTTAAATTGGCCCTTGATACATATTGGGCCTCAGGAGAACATGTACATTAATGTTTACAGGAAAATATCTAGTGTTTCTCTATTTTGGATTTTTTTCTTTTCTTTTTTTTTCTTTGGTAAGGTTGGAGAACGCTATGGCGCTCTTGGGATCTAGGTAGAAAATTGGGGAATCGGGTGTGGGGGATCAAACACCCCACCTTGAACACCAAAATCCCCTAGTGACTAGGGGAGGTATTCTTGACTATTAGGCCATTGGCTTTGTATTCTGGAATGTTACTCAGATAATTACTGTTCTCTTGTTTTTAGGATGGCATTGGTGCATTTTATTGCACGGGATTTGGTGAGGGTGAAAGTTTGGTAGCTTGAAAGTGTGCCAAATATAATATATAGTTTAGATAGTGGCCCAAACATCCCAGGAGTTTTGTCTCCCCATCATCTCTCGTCTGCCCCGTTCATTCTCCTCTACCCTCTTTTCTTTTTAACTTTTGTAATGAAATTATGACCACATACCCTTATTGTGTCCTTTCGCCATGAAAACGTATCTGCAACTACTGGCTTGGCGTCTTACCAGATCTATAATTGGATATAAACAAGATTTATAGCAAGAGGTGAAGTTGAAGAAGTAATTTGACCAAACTTTTATTGTATTTCATGACAGATTTCTTATCATGTTTAGAATTGACTTTATGATGTTAGCTGCTATAGTTATGTTTCTCTCTTGGGAATAGTTTACCTGGTATTGTATCTCTTATGAACTACTCTAAAAATTGTTCATACATCAATGAAACATACAATCAAGGTTTACAATTTCTTTATGGTGTCAAATTGAGTACTCGTCCATGGTTTACAAAATCTCTTATTTCTTCTCCAGCTAAAACCAACACTTATAGAACTTTGAACATTAAGAACTAGGTCACTGAAAAGCTAGATTTCTCCAACCTCCCTACTCCTAGTCCTCAAAAGCTTCAACGTATACGACCATGTTGATGGCACAACCCCTCAACTACCCCATCACTCTTGGTGATAACTATGTAATTGTTCCCCAACCCTGTCTATCAAACAAGGACTCAAATTGATCATGTTGTCTTCACTTGGATTTAAAGTTACAGTTTCCTCAGACATTCTCAGTAGCATCATCAAACCTGATTAGACCATGATTGTTTATGAAGCTTGGAAGTCCATTGACAAGTTTTTCCAAGACCAAGCTTACGCCCTCCTTATTCAGATAACCAACAACTTCATATGCACCTGGCCTTTTAGGACAATCTCCCTATCCACTTTCTGTGTTGCAAGTCTAACATCAGATTTGCTATGAATTTAATCAATTGTTAGGCATTTCCCTCGCTTTATCTTTTGTTCCATCTCTCTCATTGTGCAATACTTCAATGGTTCAAACACCCTTTAGTATCCTAACATTGGTGCATCTTCGCATATAACCCCTCAACCGGGTAATACATTGGTCAAGACTATATACTTGTTGGTAATTGAGCCCTTCTTTTCATTTCTTATGTTAGCCATATAACTCTGCAATGTCCCTCGACTCAGTTTTCTCCAAACGATTTTTGTTTCTATCAAGAAGTTTATTTAAGATGGCAATGTTAGTATTGAATTATATCCACCCTTTTTTTGTTATAAAGTATCAGAGGACTTGCCAACCACTTCTCAGTTGCTGTAATCATGGTTCTTTCTTTATTCTTTCCCATCTGTCACCAAGTCCACTGGGAGTTTTTCTCCTATTGCCTTCACAACTACAAAATAGAGTCTCGGTCATCCTTGCCTTATTTTTAGGTCACATGGTTTTACCCTTTTAGAACTACAAAATGCCTTGCATTCTGTCTAATAAGTATTACTTTTGTAATTTTTGTCTTCCTCTCTTGTAAGTTATCAACTCAATCAAAAAGGAAAAAAATAAAAATTACTTATTCATGGACAAGTAATGTCAAGATAAAAAAAAAAAATTAGGGACAATAACATTAGCTACACAAAATGTTACAAGTGTTAAAGAGTTTGATTTTGGAAAATTCCGTACTCCTAGTAACTATATAATTGCAGAAATACACATTTTCCTCCTTTTTCGTGATATGTTGATAGTGTATTTATTATTTTAAGAAAATTAGGTTTTTAAAACTTTGATGTTAAATTATCTAAACCTTCAATAAACTTGAATGATTAGAATAAGTGTACGATCCATATCTTCTAAGATATCATTCTCTCATATCTACCATTGTGTACGATCCATATCTTCTAAGATATCATTCTCTCATATCTACCATTGAATACGAGTATGTTGTGCAACTACAAATTTTGAGAATTGATTTTATTTAGAAATGATTTTTTTTGTTTTAAAAGTTATAAAATAAGAATAAATTTAATTTTGAAATCTTTTTAATTTAAGTTATATGTATTTAGAAATTTACCCAAATCTGGTAAGATTTGAGTAGATTTGGTTTCATTTAATTTTAATTAAAGTAATCACTTATTTTGGTCCTCCAAAAATACAAGTGTCATGTTAGGTCTTCCAATGATAAATATATCAAAATGATCATTCAATGTCAATTTTTAACATTAAATTGATTCTTCAATGTCATTTTTTTTTATATCAAATTGGTCATTCAATAACATATTTTACATCAAAATGACTAATTTCGTGTCAAAAATTATTTGAAGACTAAACTAGTGCCACTTATATCTTTTGAGGATTAAAATAAGTGTTTACTCTTTTAATTACTTGAATTGACGATTTTACATTATTAGTTTATCCAGTTTACTTATTCTAATCAGAGTAATAAAGTAAAATTATTAAAATATAATTTCATTCATCTTTAAGGTGTTCCAAAATAAAATTTGATTTGAAAATCAATTCGAATCTTATTTTCTATAATAAGTTCCAAACATCAAAATTCATTTTTAAACCAAATCAAATCAAATTAAATTAATTTTATATTTTATTGATGCAAACACAATACTAAAATTTTGACAATTGCTTCACAAAATTTGATGGTAGAAGTGTCAGTATCTAATTTTATCCAGGTCACATTAAAAATAAAAATAATTTTTTTAAAATTTATAAGTAAAAAATAATTAGTTAATTAGGATCCAATTTAACCTGACACATTCTAAACCTGGCCAATTCTTTTTACATAATCCAAATTACTTAACCCAACCAAGCCTATTCCTGAGATACCCTTGCATGACCGCGATCTACCACGAAACCCTAGCAGAAGTGTCATTGTGGCGTTCCTCATAGATCCATCAGTACCTATCAACGGACTCAAGTCTTGAGTCTCGGGCACGCCCAAGCCCAAGCCCAAGCCCAAACGCCTCCACTCCATCCCTATCTTCGTTCAATCGTCTATTGGCGGGCAATGGATCCCGCGATTCTCTCGCAGCAACCCACAATCCCGCCTCGCCTAATGGCAATACCATTTGCTGCGCCTCACAACAGGGGATTGGATTGATGCCCAACAGAATTAGAATTGTACTCTGAAACTCTATAAATAAGAGACCCGGGGGATTTTCATTTTATTTTTTCTCAGTCTTTTCTTGAGAGAGAGAGAGCGAGAGAGAGCGGAAAAAAAGTTCTGCAATCATCTCGCAGGCGCAGCGGGTAACCCTTAGAGTGAATAGATTGTGCCTTTGGTATGTAACTCTCATTCACTCTTATGTAATTAACATTCGTTTATTCAATTGTTCTAACTATGAACCATTTTAGAATTCAATTTATTGATCCCATCGCTTGTCTGATTGCCTATGGACTCTGTTTTGAGCGTTTGAACTTGAAATAACGTTTTATTGCCTATTGACTCTGTCTAATTGTTTGCATACTTCTGAGAGATGCCGTGCTGTAATCTGCCATGCCTTGTTTATTTTATTGTTTGAATGCTTCCATGTGCTGTTTTGGTAGTTTCAATGAGAATAGCTTAGATGCCAGATTTATTACATGCTTTGTTTCGGGCATATGAACAAGAAGCTGTTTTGGTTCCATTAGCTAGTAGTTTGATGTTCTGCACTTGACTTCATTGTCATTTGATGATAGTACGGATGTATGATGGCTGTGAGGTATGTTTTTGGCATTTTCGAGTGTTAAAAGATTGCATTTGATGTGATATTTTGACAACAGTTGATGAAATGCTAGTTCTGATTTGCTAAATGGCTTTCCTAATGTGGACGTGGACCGGGTAAGCAAGTCAGTATATGGTATGCTGGAAGTGAATTAAGGGAGGACGTGCCATTTTGTCCATATGTATCTTTGATTTGTCATGTGAATTGTTATATAAGCCTGATTTTGGTTACCGTTTTAAAATTGGAGGAAGAAATTTGGGTTGGCTAGCCAATAGATATATTGGGTGTGATCAAGATATATGGCTTTTCTCGTCACTGTCATAAGGTAATTGCGATTTTTAACTCATGATCTTAAGAATAAATAAGCGAATAAAATTAATAACTAAAAACATTTTTTTTTCTAGTTATCATTTGTTATTTTTCTTTCATATAAAAGATATGTATCTCTTTTAACGCATAGCTACTACCTTCTTGCCCATTTTGATTTTCTTTAGGTTTATATTCTGATTTCGCCAACGTCGTGGATTTTTTAGTATGTTGAAATATTTCTTTCGCTTAAGTTTTTATTCTGATATGCCTCCAATTGTAATCAAGTAAATAAATATTAATTAATGTTGGTACAATATCTACGCGCTTAAAGGTTTTGAGAGGTCAAATGTCTTTTGACAATTTTTTTTTGCTTGTTATGTAGCCTAGTGTCATATTCAATATTATTTATGTCTTGTTTTTAAAATAAAATAACACACGTTTAGAGGTCTTGAAGAGTCAATTACCCTTTGGTTAAATTCTGTGATTGCTCTGTGACCTATTATCATTCTCAATCTTAGAACTCGTGTTCTTTTAAAATAAAATAGATTAAACATTGCTTAGTGATTTTAAGAACTTGAGTATCCATTGACCAGTTTTCTTTAAGAAGCTTTTATGGCCTAGTGTCATGTTCCATTCAACTTAGGACATGTTAACAAATTATAGTCAAAGCAATAGAAAAATGATCATAGTTATAGTTATTTTTGTTATTGAGTAATGATCATAAGTTACCATAAAAGAATAGAAATAAGTTTATCCTTGTATGCAATACTGCATTGTTGCGTTGTCACAAATCATGTTATTATCTTAAGTAAATTTGTGAAGACATGTGGACGAAAGGAATGATGACCAGTTGTTGTATATATATTTCAGAAAATGGGTCGTGGAAGAATACCTATGGAACTCATTCAAAAGGACAAAACTCGTAAGACAACATTTCAGAAGAGAAAGAATGGCTTAATGAAGAAAGTTTATGAATTGTCCACTCTTTGTGGGGTTGATGCTTGCATAATTATTTATGCCCCCAACTTTGATGTCCAAGAACCTTCTCAACCTGAGACATGGCCCCAAGACACCAAAGAGGTAAACCGCATCATTGAGAAGTATTATAACACGACTACTGATAGGTATCCTAAGATCTATGATGTGCAAGAGTATTATAAGGATAGGATGAAAAAGGTTGAAGCTGAGATTTCCAAAGTGTGCAAAGAGAAGCTTAAGATTATGTACCCAACTTGGGATGACTCTTTCAATGCTCTAGGAGAGGAACAATTAAGAATGTTTGCTACTATGCTGGATGCTAAGCTTGATGCTTGTAATCAAAGAATCAACATGCTAAAACAAGATCAACAGGGAAAGGGAATAGTAGAATCAGATAAGGATGAGACAGTGGCTCCCTACGTGGCCTCAAACCCTATAAGCCACCTCAATTTCATGTGGAACATGTCTCAAGGACAACTTTTTCCTCCTCCTATGAAGCCAATTGGTGATAACAACCATCTAGCATTTTATCCTTTCCAGTTTGGCCAGAGTTCTCAACCTTCCATGCTTCATGTTGGTCAAAATTGTATGCAATTGATGGAAAATAATGGAATGGTGGATTTGGCTAATCAAGTTGGTGTTGTTACTTATGATCCTAAAATAGATATGCTAAAGGAGGATGGAGCTGAAAATAATCAAAATTCCTCACTATGCTATTACAATGGAAATATACAGGCAATGCAGCCATATAGGCCATATTCTATTGCCCCGCAGACTCTTGCTTTTGAAAACCCGCAATATGAATCAGCTTTTCAGACTCTAGCACCAAATAGGTTTCAACTTAATGGCTTCTATGATACAAATATGCTTCAAGCTCAAATGTTTAACTACATGCATGGAAAGAAGTAGGTCATAATACTTCAAACACATTTCTTCAAACATGTACTAGTTGTTTAGGTTTTTTTTTTTTAGGTGATAAAATATTTAGGAGGGAAGTTGCCCTATTCCAAAGTTAGGACATGTTACAAGTATTATTAAAGGCTTATGAGCTACCAATGAAGAAGCGCAATTTGATTCTACTACTTGAGTCAACTCTCGTTGGTTAGGTTTTTGCTTAGATTTATTGTCATTGATTTATGCTTATTTAATTGTTGAAATTTCTTTTCTATGTTTTGAGTGTGAAATTTGACATTTTATTCTATTGTTTTAAAGAATTTTGAGAGTCCAAACCAAAACTATACAGCACATCCAATGTTGGAACTCAAAATCGGAAAAGTGAAAACAAAGGGAAAAAGTTGGCATCCAATAGGTTATACCAGTTCACATTTGAGTTTTACTTTCATTTTAAAAAAATCTATTCTCCTTTTATTTCTGCACTAAGGGCAGAAAAATGGAAATTTCCTCCTAAGTTTATATTCGACATCTTTAGCATGGCTAACATACATCGTCTACAATATATTCAGGATATACCAATCTATCTGTCACATATCTATAAGAAAATGTTTTTAGTTGTCCGCTAGTACTAAAACTCTAGTCATGAAGGAAGTAATCGATCACGAATAGAGTTTTTGTTTGTATCTAGCTTTGCTCATTACACTTGCCAATTGTGTCCCGAGCTTTGCTCATTACACATGCCAATTGTGCGCCGATTTGCATTACTAGGGAATCTCCAATAAGTTTCAGGATCTCAATTGATAATCTAAACTGTTCAGCATCATGAGTTCTCTTTTGTATACCCTCGTTGACATGTATGTTCTCAAAACTTTTATGAAATTGATTTGGCTTTTTCCAAAATCATAAGTTATTTCAAGTTACATACCTAAGTCGACAGCTCTTCATAATTTAGTGCGCAACATATGCTTATGTTTTCCTCTTTTTTTGTCATTACCGCGTAAGTGTTGGAGTTCTTGTCATCGTTAGCAAGTAATAGGTAAATTGGATCATTTAAATTAAGATCACACCACAGCTTAATGGTAGCTTAGCCTTGGCTTTAGATAGAAGTCCACGGCGTGTTATAATTAATCATGAGATACGCTGACGTATCTGGAGGCACTACGAGTACGAACATTATTATTGTACGAGATTTTGTGACATTGGCTGGCAATGGATTCCTATGATTAATGATTGATGTACTTGATTATAAAATAAAATTAAAAAAGCAACAGAACAAAGAGTTGTCATGCCATCTGGATTATCTGTTGGCTTCAGTTGTTGATAAGGACTGATACTCTATATATAACCTTCCATGGACAGTGGACGCACAAACATAGCCCTTGCGAGGCTTCGAAGTCCTGCTTGAACTTGATAAGGAACATGCAGTTGACTCCTTAATTTCATTTATATTCAGCAGTTGATGATTAGAATTAACACTTTCTCAACATTTCTGTGCTGAAAATTTGAACACGACATCATACTCGTGTGCACAAAACGGGGGAATCAGGGGATAATTTAGCTTGTTAAGAGGAACGAAACTATAATGAATGATATCAAAATAAACCCTGGTAAAAACTTGTCTATGAACAAGTTCTTTGAAGTGAAAAGGACAACTTTCAATATTTCTTTAAAAAGCTATATCCCTTTCTTCAATACTAATAGCAAAAGTGACATTCTTTAAAAAATCATATGCAAAGTGACCTAGGTAGCCGCGGAATTTTTAGGTAGATTAATGATAAATAGACCGTATGGTCTGAGTGCATTTTAGGCATGGAACCTACCTATCTACCAGCTTAACAACTGAAACATGGCCGCTAATAAGCCTCCTTTTTGGTATAGCACCAAATTCGTTGCTGGGGAAATTTTTGAGAAATAGGATCAGGTTCAATTCTCAATGCGACAACATAACACTTCTCTAATAAGAAATCCTCCGGTTGCCGATCCCAATCACTCCACATCATCTATTTTTTATATTACATAAATAACATAATCAGGGATGCCACCATGCTAATTTAACTCCATAACTTCTACTGTTCTCTCTACCTTAACCTATTATTTCATATATATATTTTTTAATAAATGCCACAAACTTTATTATTAAAAATTTAAAAATTAAATTTACAATTTATTCTACTCTATTATTTACCATTTTGACATCCAAATAATGGAAAATGACTCTCCTTTATTTCCTATTTCCCTTATAAAACTTCCAAATAATAGTGAATTTTTTTTACCTTTTTACTTCATCACATTCGAAACCACTCCATTTCATAACTCCCAAGCATTGCCTACATAAACACGACCTAGAGACCAGAACCATTACTTAACACAATGAAAAACTGACATTCAACATACGTCATTTGCCCCCAAAAAAATAAGCATTTAGTTTAGACATTTAGCCTACGGGAGTTTGTTAGAAGAGACAATAGACAATTCATCGAGTTGTAAAGACAATTCATCGAGTCCATTTACAACATCCGCCAAATAACAGCTTAAATTACGAAAAGCTTGATCTAGAAGCAACATACAGAAAAATATATATATAAAAAAGTACCCGTAAGAATGTTGCACATCTATTTACACCAGCAGAACTTTCATTGCAAAACTTTTTCAATCGATGTAGTGCACAAGACTAGAAAAATTAGCAACAGTGTAGTTGTGTATTTAGAATGTTACATGTGAAATTTTGAAATCACGCATGCTGCAATCTGAAACAACTTGGCTATTCATACTACAAAATGCTGAATAGAAAGCTAAGCTTCCTAAAACAAGCATATTCATAATAGCAAAATATTCTGAAACGCTACTCATCACTCTCACATTGACTTGTAAAATGAAAATCAAATTCAACCTTGCAACAAGAATTATCATAGTCAGGAATATGCTGTTTCCAAAATTTTAGAGATGAAAAAGTCTCAAATTGATCTAAAGCCAAAAAAAAAAGGAAATATTGAATCCCCTAATTGATGATAAAACACTGTCGCAACCTAATTCATTCTCCTGATTAGCTCATTGATGTAGTTCTCCCGGTTTCCAGCATCTCCTCCTTCAACATAGTGGTTCCTCTTCTTCTTTAGGCCGCCCAAAGGTGCCTTGAGCTTAAATGGCCAAAGGAAGTTGTTTGCCTCCTTAAAATGGGGTCCAACAGTTATGATCTCATGGATAAGATCTTCTGTGCATATGATTCCATACTTGCCCAGTGCCTAAGTTTACATCCAAGCAAGTCAGCAGCATGCAGCAAATGAATTTGAATTCTAATATAATAATGAAAGTATAAACTAGTGCACACCTGCTCCACAATTGAGTTGTCAGTTAGAGCAACTCTCTGCTTGTTTAGCTTACCATAGCCTCTCTTGTAAATAAGTTCTTTCACACTCTTCAGATTTGGGTATCTAGAACAAGACCAGACTTCACTTAGAGAATGATTAAAAAGAACCATCATCACATTTAAATAGGTATCAAAGGTAAGTTACGTACCCATATGTCACATAAGGCTCAACTCTGTGCAGCATGTTCACTGTGGCTTTGTTAACTTTCAGAAATACACCATTGAAAATCTGTTTGAGAAGAAGGATCACTAAATTGTTTTAATATAATTAAATTTTCAGCATAAATTTGTTCTATAAATTGCATCAAAGACTCAAAATGGTAAGATCTTACAAGCAAATATTACAATCATATTACCAAACACAATATACAACAAACTTCTTCCTTGCCTCACATTGATTTCAATAACTTAGATCAGGCTTACCTTAAAGACAGAAACCTTGAAGCCTAAAAATCTTAATTAATCAAGAATCGAATAACCAAACCACGTCCTAATGATCTATACCCTTTGCTTGGGAAACATAATGAGGATATAAACAAAATGAAAGAATTACATATGTAAATATGTTACTAACTTCATTCCTCTCACTTCCTTTCCGCTTCTTTTTGTTTCCCAAACAAATAAATAGAAAGCTACCTGTTTCAGATCTATTATATGGTTTTACCAAGAAGAAAACTAGCCTTGAAGAATGGAAGAGGGGCTTATCTTGCTGAATGGGACATATTGAAGGAAGTTTAGTAAATTCCTGCTTCAAGGTAGCCCTGACCTATAACCAGGGTTTGGTGTAACTAGGAAACATAATAATACATAAAAGGAAATATCGAACTTTTATTCAACATTCTATGATTATAAGTAGTACCTGTCTCAGCCGCAATAGCTGCAGGATCTTTCTTGTCTTGGGGTGCATGGCATTAATACTGAAAATTCATAATTAATGTAAGAAAAACCAGAATATGTTTAAACTAGCTAGGCATAGAGTATAAATAAACAGAAAACCCATACCCACGGATGCGAATAATAAACAAGAGCTTAGCCTCTGGATCAACATAAAATCCACCTTTCAGCTTTGCCTCACGTTTCAATCTAATCAATTCCTTTTCCTAAAAAACCAAGACAATCACAACAGTCAGATGGAAATTAAAGTGCTACTATAAATTAGGATAATGGACTAAACAAAGTTGAGAGGACAAGTGGTCATTTACCTGTTCCTCATATGAAATTAAAGTGCTACTATAAATTAGGATAATGGACTAAACAAAGTTGAGAGGACAAGTGGTCATTTACCTGTTCCTCATACTCATTGGCATACTGCTTAGCTCTGCTGTAGATCAGTTTACGGCTCTCGGCTCTCTTCTTCTTAGCAGCCTCATGCTCCTGATTTTTTGCCAATGCCCATTCCTCTTCCCTCTTCTGTTTTTTCAAAACAGACTCTGGAACAATTGCCTTCACCTCTTCACCCATCTCTATTAAAAAAAAAAAAGAAAAAAAAAGTTGTAATCAAAATGAATGAAATTGGACAAGATTCAGAGTGAAGCTTATAACGTTGAAGGAAAATCAAAATAATCCTAGGAGCTCGGGAAACTATAAATCATCATACAAAGTCAATCCCAGAAAAGATGAATTCAAAAAAAGTAATGGTTTAAGAATCTTAGTGACTGGCAAAATTAAAACTAGTTGAAAATGCAAACAGAATCAATAAACAGAACCCAGGAAAAGAACATGAAGATAAACAATCCAGGACGAATTACATGATTATCTAGCAGAGAGTGTTTCCCAACAAGTGGTAAATCCAAAAGGAAGAAAAAGAAAAAAAGACTTGAAAGAAAAGATCGAAGATGGATATAGAAATGGAATAGAAAATAACACTACTTACTGAGCTAAGGCCTCTGGAAGTGAAAGCTCTGGCGATCCAACAGCCAACAAGGTTTTCTCGGCGGCCTTATAAACAGAGGAGTCTGCACTGAGGTAGCCTAGGGTTTTGTAATGCTCGTGTCGTGTCTCTCTTGTTCAACCGTTCAGATTAGCGTTTTGCTATAAAGATTGATTCTGACCGTTCATGAAATCTCGTCCCATCGAAAAACAAGTAACCTAGTCTGGGTGGGTTCTATTAGTATTGATAAGCCCATGCTTGATTTTTGGTCTTAATAAGCCTAAAGCCATTCACACTTTCACTGTCACTGGCATCTCTAACTATGGCCTATTAAAAGGCCCAGCAAGGAAACATCATCTTGGTTTACCTACATTATACAATATTAGTTACGTATGAAAAAAAAATTAAAAAAAAGGAATATTAGTTACATTAGTTACAACAGCTAAAAATAAGTTAAATTAGGCACAACATCCGTTCTAATTGAATTTATTGAACGTTGAACTAGTAACTCAGTCTCCTAATAGGTCAATGTTTAGTCTAGTTTCAATAACTAACAATTTTTATTCTAAAATTTATATTAAATAAAATTTTTAGTTCATTCTCAATTTTATTTTATTTTTTCCTAGCTTTATTTTAATAAATCAAGGCAAACGTAATAGGCTATGAGAATTTTTTTTTTTTGTGGAAAAAAGTTTAAAAGATGAGAGGTTGTCTCATTTTAAGGTGAAGACATGTCATATACCTCAACAAGAACTTACAATAACACTTACAAATGACCTACAAATAAAGAATTACCAATTAAAAAATTAAAATTATTCCTTGTCTCTTCAATGGTTCAATGGTTAGTTTCTTTGCTTTTATGATGTCTAACTAAACACAAGCCTTTTATTTCACTCCCGAATCACCTCAAATTGGCTACCTAAGTAATTCACCATAAGTAAGTCACTTAAGCAATATAACCAATATTAAGAATCATTATTGTCCCTGTACATATTTATGATACTTGATCCCAAATATTTATTACCTATTCAAGAATATTATGGTGTGGTTTAATTAGCAAACTGAGTTTTATATGATGAGCAAATATTGTTTACATTGTAAGAGCTAAAAACTTACTAGAACCACTTTATGACCAAGGCCAAGACCAAGTCGATGCCCTAGGGAATATTAATATCACACTTTTCCCACACACTCAAAGAGTGTGTAAATATCTTGCAGATCACACTCTTCCCACACTCAAAGAGTGTGTAAATATCTTGTGGTCTTACAAAATAAATGGCTATATTGGATAAATAGTTTAAATAAGTACTATTAGATGAGAGTTTATTTAATAAATTTTACTGTCATAAGTCATTTAAAATAAACTTAAACATGTTTGAATAGACATTTCAACAAATACTTTTTTAGGAATGAAATTTAAATAATTTATTAAGGTTAATTTAATCAAAAATTACTATAAAAATAGCTACGATATAAGTTATTTTTAACTTTTGCAAAAACTTACTCTTATAAGCTTTGATTTATAGTTTATGAAAATAAATCTAAAATAATTAATAAACTCATCTAAAACATTACTAAAAAATTTCATAAGTGTTTTATTGTAGTAAATAATTTTAAATAAGTTAAAAATAAGCTATTCCAAACGATACCTATATTGGAAAGGACCACAAAGGGTTCGTACCTTCCTTTGGTTAGTTGCCTATGGTGCAATCCTGACGAATGAGGTGAGAGCTCGCAGACATCTTACTCAATGTACCTTTGTCCTATTTATGGCATACACTTTGAATCTGTGTTGCATACACTGCGGGATGAGATTGGTGGTTGTACGCAAATGGAACCATTTTTTCCAATCTGAACCCGCAAGATTGGCTAAGTTGGAACCTCACGCAATATAGGCCGCCATACTGATCAGAATTGGGGTCTTTTGTTTGGTACAGCTATTGCAACTATCTGGGAGAGGAGGAATAGTCATGTTTTTTAAACCCAACAAGCAGGGGCAAGCGACATTTTGTTTCAAATTTGGAACCGTATGTATGAGTCCTCGAAGACTTTTCCATCTACAATCTACTCCTCGAGGATTCTACGTAGAATCCATATAGCTTGACAAACTCCTCCGCTTAGTTAGATTAAACTGAACACGGATGGGTCGTTTTTTCATAATAGTGAGGTAGCCTTGTATGGAGGCATTTTGAGAGATCAGTCAGGTAATCTTGTATTTTGCTACTCTTGTAATCAGGGTAGCTTTTCTATTACCCATGCGGAGCTGTGGGGAATCCTTTACGGTCTATGTCTGGCGCAGTCTACTGGTGTTAGACAACTCATGCTCGAATCAGTCTCACTGACTGCTATTAGACTCATTGAGAAAGGGTGCCTTGATTCTCATCCTTGTGTGCCCCTGTTGTGACAAATAGCTAAACTACTTGGCATAGATTGGAGTGTTTCGATCCATCATATCTATACTGAGGTGCCTTCTTTCCTGTTTATATCCTTTACTGCTGATTTAGCCGGGACCCCTCTTGATAGGGTAGTTTGTAGTTAGTTTTTCTTTGCTTTGGGTTTGTGACCCCATTTTGTTACCAAAAAGAAAATGATACCTATATTGCAAAGGTAATAACTTATGAATACGTACGGTAGTTTTCTTATTGTTTTCTATGGCATCCCGCCAACAATCACCTTTGTCCTATATTGCTTTTTTCATTTGTGTTTTAGTCTTCTTTATTTTGTGGCCAAATTTATAGTGTGTTTGAATGAGAGATTTTAACAGGAAATGTATTTTTTTTTAAATGATTTAAAATGTTGTACATTGAAATTGTTAATTTGGATACCTTATAAAAGAATTTAAAAAAATCCACAGTATTTTGATCCAGTATTGTGTATCCAAAATTAAGGAATTTGGAATTGCACCTAAACAGATGAAATTTCTAAAATCCACCCTCTTTTTTCTCACTGTAGCACTTTTTCCAGTGCTATTCCTACATTACAAAAAACGAAAAATCTGAAGTTGTTACGTTGAAATCTCTTGCCCGAATTATGATAGAAACATTTTCTGAAAGCGATTTCTTTTATAAGAATGACGTTCAAACTGTCCATTTTTCATCAAATTTGAAGATTTTTCATCAACATCGTCTCAAGCGTTTAAATCTCATTACAAAATCGAAGAAATCAAAAGTTCGTTGAAGGAAAATCGAAAACAGAAGTGATGGAAACTGAAAGATGAAGATGATATGATAGAAATTACATGCTCAAAAATGGCGATTCATCTGGTTGCTAATTGCTAGAAAGAGAAAAATGGAGATTAGAAGGAAGAAGAAGAAGAAAAGAAAGCTTGTGCTTTTTCCAGTATCATACATCTTCTTAAAGAAACCTCAATCCAAACAAGAAATTTTATGAATGAAAAAAAATTCTATTAAAGTAATTGAATTCCATTATACTTCAAATTCTCTAAAATTTTAAAATTCTTCATCCAAATACAACCTTACAAAACAGGGGCCCACAAAACTCTTTCTCACAAGCATCTCTTTCATTTCTTATTGAATTTATGGTGTAACATAAACATTATATGGAAAATGTTAATTCTTACGAAATGATTTTCATAAAAAGGGATACGAATGAGTTAGAGTCTTACGTGAAATGCCACATAACTAATCAGTTTCGAAGTTAATGTCACAAACAAATGGTATACTATTCCAAGCCTGCCCTCAGAGTTAATTTTCGAGTATCTTCTTCGTTTCTCAAAAGGGTTGTTTATGGGCTTAAACTTGAGAATCATCATTAGAGTCGAAAAGGTCGATGAGGGTTACCGAAGCAGCATTTGACATACCCAAAGAAGCCTTGATCGCGAGGTGGAGTTTTCTGTGTAGGTGTACTAGTCAATAGAGATGGCTAAGGATTGGTTGGTGCCCTTGCCGCGAAATGTTTGTGCCTAAAGTTTTGATCTTTTGTTGTTCCCAACCTTTTATCATTTTCATCAATTGCTCGATTTGCCTAAAATAATAGCAGTGCTGATTTATTTTAGAAGCATGTTGGAAGAAGAAATCAAACAAATTTGTTGACCAAAAACATGGTAAAGTTTAGATATTGCTAAAGGAACTTAAAGGAATGGGTTTCCAATTCATGAATTAAACCATATATGCAAATGTTCTTCCTCAAATATCATTTCTACTTTGAGATTCAAGTACTTGGTTGGTATGTCAAAACTTCTGAGATTCAAGAGCTAAGAAGAAAAGTTTTTTGAAATCACTATGTTTTCTTTTGGATGAAAGGCTTTTACGAGGCTAGAGGAAAGGTGGTCGTGGGTCTGGAGGTGGAAGAACTATTAACCAATTATTATTTTTTATTTTTTATATTATATTTGGGCTGAGAATAAAAAAAGATGACATGCCATGGTAAAGAAATTCTTACACACTTTTAAAATATTATTCTTATTTAATATACAAATGACATGTGAATTATACATAAGAAAAATACATGAAAGTATGAAAAAAAAAATAACACGTGTCATTTATTTATAAAACAAGAATAATACTTTAAAAATGTGGAAGAATTTTTCGTGGTGAAGGAGAAGATATGAGTAGAATTGTAAATTTATAACTTCAGTCTTTATTCTCTTCATTTTCTTTGCATCTAAGCGGAGAAAACTTTTACATGGTTCCAGTTGAGTGTGTTTTCTTTTTATTTATTTATTTAATTTTTTTATGTATTAAGACAAAAGAAAGCATTAAAATATACTCATTTTTTCTTTTTTTATTTTCTTTCTTTTTATTTTCTCTTAAACCAAACGAAGCCTAAAGGCAAACTAAGCCATGCTTTTCAACAACATAAAACAATTAGACAAGATCACCTGAGAAGATTGGAGATTCTGTAATTTTAGGGATCAAAGTTTTTGCCGTTCAAATCTTGTGGAAGAGAACGAGAAAGAAGGTTACATGAAGATAAATATTTTAAATCTGACAGTGACACGAGAGAAATCAATGAGAAAAACATATCATGTGAGAGTAAGTAGTATTTTTTATTTACAACCGATTTAATTAATCTGAGTAAAATAAATGGTCATGATTAAGGGTAAATCTTTACATATACACTAAGTAGATCCTCATTATAATATATATATATATATATACTTTTCTCACTTATTTTTACTATATTCCTGTCATATATATATATATATATATATATACTTTTCTCACTTATTTTTAGTATATTCCTGTCAAAAATACAATCACAATTGTGACCGAAAATATGGTCATAATTTTACTTCTTTTTTTTTTTTTGCAGTATCGTATTACTTGTCATAGTGTGATAATAGCATAGAAAATTCTCCCAATGGGCAAGCATACAACTGTGGATTGTTTGATTAATGAATTTTTATTTCATTATCGAGAATGTTACATTATTATATTTGGTGTAAAATTAAAAAAAAATCTCATATAAAAATGATTATTAAAAAGTATATGTGTCCATTATTTCACTTTCATTCCTTCATGTGGGATTCTTATAATTTTTTAAAATTATGGAATCCTATAATAATTTTTTTTAAATTATGGAATCCTATAATATATGTTTTTATGTGAAATGTCTAAAATGTTTACTCTTCCACTATCATATAATCATTGGGTATAGCCATATTATTGCTGCCAAATATTATCGATCATTGCCCATTGCCACAGTTGTCGAAAATTAACCATCTGTCACCGCAGCCAAAATCATTTTCATAAATATTTTAAGAAACAAAACATAATAATTCATCATTTGAATACCAGTTTTAAGCTAGAGTAGTACTCACAAAAAATGATATTTTTGGAAATATTTTTTCCACACTTGAAAACTGAGTAGTCCTTTATAGCTTGATATTTGTGAAAGAGAAAACATTGTATTTTGGCAGATAAATGAACTTGGGATTTTTTCCAAATCAGTTTTACATACTATTTATGTAAAAGTTATATATATATATATATATAGGTAATTTCTTTAATATTTTTTTTAAAGTATCGGTACTTTTACTAAATAGTGTCTAATAATTTGCTTTATTTATATTTTAAATAGTGAGACGTATAGATAAATATTAGTTATTAAGTATTAAGAGATATTGATACTCTTATAAAAAAGAAAGAGTATCGAAAAGAACTTCTTTTATATGTATATATATTAAAATATATTATAGTGTATAAAAATTATATATTATTATTTTCATAAAATTTTAAAGAAAAAAAATTATATATTTGTTTGTATTATCATATACATTTTTTATATTTAATAGAATCACATTAATACTTTTATTTATTTATTTGAAAAATGTTATAAAACTTTGTATACCTTTTTTGTAATTGGAGTTCGAATTCAAAGTAGGAGAACACTCACTTCACTTATATTATCATAAGAGGGTGACCACCATAGCCAAAACCTGATAGCCATATAAAATTTATTTAACTTGATGTCATGAATAGTTTAGTCTTTAAAAGTTTAAATTAATGTAATTTATACCATAATTTATTTGAATATTCAATTGGTAAAAATATAATTTTTATCTCTTAATTTTACCCGATGTTTTAATTTTGTTCTCTAATTATATTTTGTTACATTTTCATCCCAAAATTTTCAAAAAACATCAAGTTCACCTCAAATACTAGAGGTGTCAATATGAACTAAGTTTAATGAACTAACCTCAATAACTTAACAAAAAATGAGTTGGGCCAATAAAATCTAAACTTAAAACATTTTTTGGTCTAACCTAGCCTAACCCAATTAATGATTGGCCCAACACGGGTTCACCTACCTTGGATTGGGCAAGCCCAATGACCCAAAATACATTTTCCATAATTTTAACTTACCAGCCCCTTATTATAAGTCCAACACTTATGTGCCACCAATTTCATAAATAAAAAAAAAAATCTTCCTGTTATTATAGCTCATTGTTTGCCACTTTGCCTGCACTCTACAATCCACACAAAGACATAATGTACCATTACTAATCCATTAGCAATATTGGAGCATGCAGGTATGTCAATGTATAATTACTCCATTATATAAATATATATGAATAAGTTGAAATGCTTTTAAGGTATTAACATGTTAGAAATTTATTATGTAATTTTTTTTAAAAAAAATCATAACAATGAAAACATAATGAAAAAAATATATATAAGAAAGGGTTAGTGGACTGGCTCGCTCAACCCGTAGCCCACATAGGGTTGGGCCAACAATTTGTAAGCCCGTACTCATATTAGCCCAACCCAAAATTGACTTGACCGACTCGAATTGATACATCTACTAATTGTTAACACAGTTAGAAAATGCTAACTAAATTTGCTTACTTAGCATCTTATGTGGACACAATTGCATATCCAATTGGTTTTTTTTTTTATGAATTAGTAATTGGGGACAAATTTAATGAGTTTTGAAAATATTTAGGACGGAAATAAAAAAATATAGTTATGAGACGAAAATAAAACTTATAATAAAGTTAAGGGAAGAAAAGTTAAAATTTTCCTATAATAAATTGTTGTGCATCATTTTCTTTTTAAGTTTTTGTATTGTAGGAATAAAATAGTTATTTGTGAATTTCATTAGTTTGGAAATAAATTATATTTTTAGTGATTTTTAAATTATTTTAATGTATTTTTTATTTTTATTTTTATTAAATATTCATTTAATTTTATGTGATTTGATCAGTGTTTTACCAGTTAAATCAATGATACACTAACCCAATACTTATCCCTAGTCAATAATTGGTCCAAGTTTTGTAACTATAAACGCAAGTGAACTTAAATATCAATATCAAATTCAAATTGTTTATTGTAAATTAATATAAAGCAATTTTTAATGATCAATATATATATATATATATATAATATGATAATTCTTTTAATTGATGCACAAATATTGAAGTTTAAAAATAAAATCATACATATGACTCATTATAGGAAAATTTTTACTTTTTGTCCTTTAACTTTATTTTTTAAGTTTCATTTATTTCGTTTTCATCCTAGATATATCTTTTCCAAACTTATTAAATTTATCTCTAACCATTATTTCAAAAGGAAAATCTTAACTGGATAATACTAACTGTGTATTTGTGCTCACGTAAAATGTCACATCAACAAATTTTATTTACATTTTTAGTGGTGTTAACATTTATGATGAATTTGGTTAGTTTTGAAAAGATTTGAGATGAAAATAAAACAAAATTTAATAGTAAGATGAAAATAAAATTAAAAGCAAAGATAAAAGACAAAAAAAATATTTTTACGTATTCAATTAATCCTTTTTCATTATAGTATTGTTAAAATTAGTTACGTAATTCAATTATTGATAAGAAAAATTACTAAAATTTTACTAAAATTGTTTCAGTGTTAGGACGGACGTCTTAATTTGTACCTTAAAATAAATTATGGAAATGAAATATTATAAAAACTTAGAAGGTCAACTGAATATAAAATAAAGTCAAATGAATTTAAAAAAAAACTTGCATATACTATATATAATATATGATAAATTTGAATAATTATAAAAATTATGATAAATATTAAAATATTATTTAATAACATAAAGCTAATAATTTGGAAGTGTAAATATATAAATAGTCTTACTTACACCTAGTGAAATTATGTAAGTGCTACATGGTTGATACGTGATCAGATGTACAGGAACTTGAAACGTGACACTTCCACTTGCGTCAAGTGAAATGAAACAAGTGTCACGTATAAAAAAATAAAATAAAAAATATGACGGTGGATGGTGTGACAAAAATCACCATAATTTGGTAAATAATTTTAAAATTATGCTAATTTAATAAATAATTTCTCAAACTACATCAAAGAAGTAAATCACCCTTTCTTAAACAGTTTGCGTCTTTCCACTGTTTGTGCAGTTGCTAGAAAAAGAAAGTTTACACATGGTCATATAGTGATGCACTGAAAATTGAAATCCTGAAATTTGGTCATAAACAAGTTTTTCTCTCATTTTGGTCCTGAAGTGACTGTTTTATCCTTGAGAAGTTGTCCGATATTAAACGTTTAAAAAAAAAAAAAGACAGTGCGTGTGGCAACCACATTTACATGCATGCCAGTCTTTCCCAAACCTAAGTCTCCCAAGTCAATTTTCTCGATCAGCCCTATCTCACAGAAAGAAAAAAACTCCTCTTTCTCAACCGTGCTTTTCTGATCATACTGATATTGATACTGATAAGTGATAACGGTAATGTAATGGGATTGGAAGCTGTTTTACAGAATACGGGCCAATTTTTATATTTCCATGTTCATGCTCATGCAGATTCAGACGTCTTCTTTCTCTTACGGTATTTATACTATTTCTTTTTAATTATTTCCATTCCACAAAAATGATTACCTTCATAATACATGGATCGATGTTTGTGTTTTGCTCTTCAATTTTCTTTTCTCCGAAAAACCAATGTATATGACTCGATCGTTCATCACACTCCCTTTTACAGCATAGTCATGCATTTCCCACTCCAAAGTCTCTATTTTTGTTCTTAGCGTATAAACAAAAAAAAAACCAATAATTAATAGTGGTTCACACCGCAAGCGTGCTCATGCTATGCAATAGCTGTTGGGTTTTCTAAATTTAGAAGGAAATTAATTAGAAGAGAGAGAGAGAGAGAGAGAGAGAATGAATGGATGATGAAGGATGCGTGGGTGGTGGGTTATTGTCCACCAAATGGTTAACGGAATGGAGCGGGCAGTCAAGCAATAGCATCGGCCAACAATAGGCAATAGCACAGCGAAACAGTTGTGGCGCTGCCTCAACCCACCCAACTCAACCTGACCTCATTTCCTTGTGTATTTTTCTCCTCTAATTTATTTTTTTTATTTTTTATTATATCATATTTCTTTGTTGCATCTTTTCATTTCTTTTAGGATGGAGATGGTGGTGGGCCCGTATACGGAGCCGTTGCCTTTGTGTTCTGATTTGTGATTTTCTCTCTGCTGCCTGGCGCCATCTCTCTCTATCGATTGCGTTTCCCCTCATTCCCGTGCAATAGCAATAATAATAATAATAATAATATTGCATTGCAGTGAAGTGAGGATTTGAATTGGAAAGGGAAGGGAAGCATGGCCTCCACCTCGCGTGGTTCCACCTCCTCCTCCAACGGCCTCCTCACCGTCACCATCGCCGGCAGGCACCATGACGATCCTGACCCTACTGCAACCAATTACAACAACCATGACGACGACGACGACTTGCTCGTCGATCCCGATGATCCTTTCGACATTGCGCACACCAAGAATGCACCGCCCGAGACCCTCAAGCGTTGGAGAGTAATTAAGCTAACCATTCTATTTCTCTACTCTAGTATCTCTGCCTGTATCTCTCTTCATGATCATTCATCTCATCTCATCTCTTTCACTATTCCTATATATATTACTAATAACATATTATGTACCAACGGCATTCGTTCATTTTTCACTTCTATTATATTATGCATCAATTACACACACGGTTCCATGCACCAATGCGATCGATGCCAGCTTTTCAACTCGAATCGTTACAGATGCATTCGTTAGTGTTAGTAACGAGGAACTGAATCAGAGCTCCACTTGTTTCTTCGAATCCATTTCAAAATGCATTTTGATATAAAGCGTGTATTTTTATTAATTTGTTTAAAAAGAAGAAACGGTTGCGTTGCAAGTTGCCACGATCACCAAGCTGCATATGCATCCACATCCACTAGGTATATATAGATTAGAAATATAAGACCAGCAAACCTTTTACAATCAATAAATTAGCTGAACTGATTATCTTTGGTAGAAATAGGATTTGTGTGGCTCACCAGCACCACTTGATACTCTTCTGTACAGTTTGTCCCTGCTAATTCACCAATCCATGCCAGTTTTAGCATTATTTTAATCGCTGGATTGTGTTTAACTACTGTAATTTTTGGCAAGGAGCAATAGTATGTATAGTAGTTTGTTTTTGCACGGCATCTGAAATGAAGTTTCACTTATTTGCAGCAAGCAGCATTCGTGCTCAATGCCTCCAGGCGATTTAGATATACTCTGGACTTGAAAAAGGAAGAGGAGAAAGAGCAAAAGAAAAGCATGATCAGAGCCCATGCACAAGTTATAAGAGTAATGTTTCTGAATGGAAAACATGTTTCCCAATTGTTCCTAACCATCTTTTTCTCTTTTCTAATCAATGGTTAATTGTTCTATTAGGCAGCTTTGCTTTTCAGATTGGCTGGTGAACGTGAACTAGGTATACGTCCTTTCTTATAAAGCATAGCTTCCATTCCCCCCATCTTTTAATGATTCAGGTGGCTGTCACTTTTATCTACCAAAAGCTTGGAAAGAATAACAAGTTTCTTAATTATTAACCTGCCGCCACTGTAACACATAATAAACAAATCACGTATTCGAGAAAATGGTAAGTTTGTAGAATAAACAGAGCATAGGTCATCAGAAATGAAGCAGAGGGGTCAACTACTGGCTTAAAATCCAAAATAAAGAACAGTTTGGCATTGATGCTTCTTCAGCAGCTGCATTCAGTTGATTTTCATTTTTATTGAAGTTGCCACGTGAAGCTAGTACTAATAGCAGCAGACTATTAATAATTGTTAGCAAAATAATTAAACTATCCCGTTTTCTGTATCTGCAATAAAATGTTCTAATGTATTTATTATTCTTAGGTGGATATGCAGTTTAGAAATATACACTGGTTAAAGTCATCCACCACTATAGAACTATTGTAATATGAATTGCTTTTAAGTCCTCCTTGGCTTACACTATATATAAATCAATCTGTATTCTATTGCAGGACTCTTGGTTGTAGCTTTCAATTAATTTATCTGTTTTTGCTAAGTACAAATTTACTTTTTTGTTTACAATACTAAATTCACAAAACTGCATGTGGTCAATGCTTGTGAATTGAATTTTGATTAGCATTTTGAATTACTTATTACGATCTTTCAATTAATATTTTGAATCATCCAGTGACAAGTACAGCAGTGGCATCCCCCACTCCAGTTGGTGACTATGCAGTTGGGCTCGAACAACTTGTTTCAATGTCTAAGGATCAAAATATTTCTGCTCTACAGCAATATGGAGGGGCAAGTCTACTTACATATTTTTTGGGTTGTGTTGAAGCGATTTGCTTTGCTAATATAATCTAGTGATATCTTATTCAGGTTAAAGGCTTATCAAATTTACTAAAATCAAATCCGGACAAAGGAATTAGTGGAGATGATGTTGATCTATTAAAAAGGAAAAATGCATTTGGAACTAATACATATCCTCGGAAAAAGGGGAGAAGTTTCTGGGTATATTCTTTATGATGTTAGCTTCTAATTTTTTAAAATTACAATTGCTGAATTAGTTGCTATGCTGGTATTAATTTTATGTGGTTGTTTTACAGAGGTTTCTATGGGAATCTTGGCAAGATCTGACCCTTATAATATTGATTATAGCAGCTGCGGTGTCATTGGCACTTGGAATAAAAACAGAGGTGTGATTAATACCCATATTTGTTAATCCTCATCAATCACAATAGTAATTTGAGCATTGTTAATAGGTCCCTGGTTTTGTTGAAGGATATGAAGCTTAATTAAGTGAGAAATTAGGTACCGAGCACATGTGTTTCACGTTTATGCTGTGTGAGGCTTTTGCCTCTCTTGATAGGCGATAGATTTAAAAGAAAATCTTAAGATAAAGCTGACCAGGTTTTATCAGGTTTGGACAATTTCTTGCATAGGTGAATTGTTGTATGAAATCCAGAACAGTGAGATACAGTGCGAAGTGCGTAACTAAAATCAATATATGTGAATTACAAATGACTCATCTAATGGCAACAAATTGCGCAGGTTCATTGAAATTGTCGGATGTGATGCGAAACTTGGATGTATCAACTCATCCAATCAATACCAATAAAAATGTGATGCTAGTTTTTCCTTACGATGTTCTTGAAATCTTTCTTTCAGGAATATTGCTGGCCAGCATCATTATTGTGTTAGCGATACTTGAGCATGGCATACATGACAAGATAAAGTGAATTCATTACATTCCATTCACAATAGATATTCACTCTATGTTTTCTTTTGCATTTTGGTATTACTATATTTTGCTTGTTTACTTTATGCGTTTATTTCGGGGCCGCTGTCTTCTCTCTTTATATGCCTTGTTCTTCATGGTGCTTGGTTCTGAATCTTTTGATTATTCTTGTCATTGGAACGTATTTGTTTCTTTCATTCTATTGAAAAATTTATCATTCACGAAGGTTTATCCTCTCCTTTATTTGTAATCTCTAGGGTTTGGAAGAAGGATGGTATGATGGGGGAAGCATTGCTTTCGCAGTTTTTCTTGTCATTATAGTTACAGGTATTGGATTAATAGTTTCTTTCGTTTTGATGAATAACAATTAATTCAATCTTGTCAAAATATTGATAGGTGTCTATAGGATGGCCATACAGATAAAGAAAGAAAAGAAATGAAATTCTTTAACATATTTGGATAAACTTTTTTGCTTTTTGTACATAAGAAGTTGTTACTTCGACTTGAATCTATCACCTTCTGCCCAAATCCCCACCCACTTTAAGCTACACCCAAGTGGCTATTTGGATAAACTTTTTTTTTTTTTGGGGTACAAGGGTGGGGATAAACTTTTATTTTGCCTTGAATTATTTCTGTTCTTTTTGGTATTTTGTCTATTAGTGACCCTAATACAAGCTGTATTAATTTATCTTCTTGTTACTTTTGCCTTTTTGTCTGCCAGCTGTCAGTGATTATCGGCAATCTCTGCAGTTTCAAAACTTGAATAAAGAAAAACAAAATATACAATTGGAGGTGTGTAACATTATATTATTAGAACATAACTCATTATGGGGAAGTTAAACTGATCATATTCCCGCGAACTCGTTACAGGCCATTAGAGGTGGTAGAACAATAAAAATATCGATATTTGATATTGTTGTTGGTGACGTTGTGCCACTTAAAATAGGAGATCAGGTGATTTTGCATAATATTTGAGTTTGTTTGTCTGGAAATTGAATAGTTTTCTTTCTACATTTTTTTTGGTAAGAATTTTCTTTCTACATTAATTAATTACTCTATGGGTGTACACACTCAGGTTCCTGCTGATGGAGTTTTAATCACTGGTCACTCACTTGCCATTGATGAATCCAGTATGACGGGTGAAAGCAAGATTGTATGTTGTTTATACCTACTATTGTCCTAATTATTGGTTTTTAATTCTTATGATTTTTAAGCAATAGTGTTCTGCAGGTTCACAAAGATCATAAAACACCCTTTTTGATGTCCGGTTGCAAAGTAGCAGATGGAGTTGGTGCTATGCTGGTATAATATGATATTATATCCTATTATGCTAGTCTGCTTGTTATTTGATGAGCAATGTCTATAATGATATAAACACGATGGATTTTAGGGTTCTGAATTATCTTAATGCAAAAAGTTTCTGGCTTATGAAGTTTGCTACTTTGTTGCTGCATGCGCATGCTGATATTTTTTTAAATGTGATGATGTGCTGCTGTTCTTCTTTCTGCATAAAAGGGGGAGGGGGGTGAACTTTGGAGCCTAACATTATGACAATAATCTTTGTAAGGGCCACGCCAACAGATGGCTGATTGTGTTACAAAACATTGTTAATTATTTTAATCGATTAAAATATTTTGAATTGGTAACTTAAATGTTCTTTTTTTTTTTCTGGGTGAAAACGTGAAATTAATTTTTCATTTTTTTTAATTGTCTCCTGGAAATTTTTTATTGTTTTAATTATTACTTATCCTATTAGTTTGCTTGTGTCTTTCGAATGCAATGAATTTGATTATTTCAATAATTATTTTATTGAAATTTAATTGTCATTCTGTTGTTCATGGCCCTTAATGGCTATTGCAGAAGTGCGTAGAATACTCCTCCTATTTTGATGATTCTAGTGGTTTTTAAGCACATGAAACAAAAAATTTGACTGATAGCACCATGACACATTTCATACTGCCATCTGTAGGTAACTGGTGTTGGTATCAATACTGAGTGGGGATTGTTGATGGCAAGTATCTCAGAGGATACTGGAGAAGAGACTCCGTTACAGGTTCCCCCTGCCCCATCCAAAACAAAGAAAGAAAACGCTGTTGCTTTAGCTGTACCTTTAAGAAACTCACGAGTTAAAACTTTTAGCTTATTTTTGGTGACATGTAATAGGTGCGTTTGAATGGAGTAGCAACTTTTATTGGCATAGTTGGGCTTACTGTAGCTATTTCTGTGCTTGCGGTCCTCTTGGGCAGGTAAACATAAATTGTTCTTTTGTAGGTTATAACTTATTATACAGGCTCGGTTCCATCTTTGACTAGCTATGTCATGACTATGGAATTATAGATACTTTTCTGGCCATACGAAAGATTTAGATGGAAAAGTCCAATTTGTTGCCGGAAAGACTAGTATCAGTGATGCAGTAGATGGGGTCATCAAAATTTTTACCATTGCAGTAAGTGCGAATTCTGAATTATGTTTAATCCTTTTTCTTCTTCTTTTATCTTTTGTAATAGTTTTTTCAACTAAATATAGAGCCCTGCAGGTCACAATTGTGGTTGTTGCAGTGCCTGAAGGTCTACCTTTGGCTGTTACCTTAACGTAAGTACATGTTGCTAGTTTATTTCGTTGTACAACACAAGACGTAGCCAAAACTAAGTCCTCTTATATTGTTGTTTGAGTCTAAAGATACAAATATTATTAGTTTTCTCTTTTAATATTTTTTTTTATTAAATTAGTTTTTGATATAAAAAAATAATATTTAATGATCATTTGGTGTTAAAAAATAATATTGAAAAACTAATTTGATATTAAAAATTGATATCAGAAGATCATTTTAATGTATTTATCATTAAAAGACCTAACTGATGATACTTATATCTTTAAAACATCAAAATGAGTATTTAATCATGTTGTTTTCTTCTAATCTGTGTAATTTTCTTCCTCCACCACTCTCATGATAGCCTGGCATACTCAATGCGGAAAATGATGGCAGACAAGGCCTTGGTAAGTATCCTTTTATTCTCCAACAATCACCTTTAGTTAGTTTTTTTATTTTATTTTCAGGTTTATACATTTTTATTATAAATTATATAAATGCTACAATATTTTTATTTGAAAAAAAAAGTAATGAAAACTTAAAAAATGTAACTAAAAATGAAAAACAAACCAAATACCTTCCAAGTTTTGTAATTATTTTACAGGATTATTTTGATCTTTATTTTTTTTATTTAAATATTGATATTCGAAATAAATTATTAAGTATTTATTATTTATTAATTATATTTAATAAAATTTTAAATATTTATTATAAAACTAGTGAAAACTTATTTGATAAGGTACCATTATAATTTTGTATCATTTTTACTTTTAAAACATCTTTTCTAACAATCACGGATGCGCAGGTACGAAGGCTGTCGGCATGCGAAACTATGGGCTCTGCTACAACAATTTGCAGTGATAAGACAGGAACTTTGACCTTAAATCAGGTGGGTTCCGTAGTTGGAGGCTTGGATGGTGTAAAAGGAGTTATGGCCATAGTTTACATTTATGCATATGAATAAAAGCTTCAAGAGTTATCTAATTGATGCTGCTCACGTTCTCTTAGGTTAAGTTGGTTTTGGGTTCATAACAGATTGATTGCTCCTTTCCTAAAATTTTCAGCTTACTCGTGGCGCACTACATGTTATTGTTGAGTCAAAATGCAGATGGTTTCCAGAGATTTAAAAAATATAACTTCATGAAGATTAATACCATGAATTTTTTTTTGGTTGCATTTCCATTTTCCTTCACAAATGCTAGGCATTATGGTTGGGAGAAGAATACATTATTTATTAACGCTAATATGGAGAAATAACGAAGGAACTCATAGAACAGATCAGCAGTTCAATGAATGGCTTCAATTGTTTTATAGACCTATTCTTGCACGTACAAGTTGTCCATATTTTTGTAATAGGCCTAATCTATCTAATATTACAAGCTATTAGTTCATTCTTCCTACCTCCTAGCTATCTGCATTTTCTTCATTTTATTTAAAATCCTTGAATTATCAGGATTTGATAGTAACTTATTTTTTTGGAATTATAGATGACTGTAGTTGAGGCATATGTTGGGAGGAAGAAACTAAACCCACCAGATGACTCATCAAAGTTGCATCCAGAAGTTTTATCTCTGATAAATGAGGGCATTGCACAGAATACAACTGGAAATGTTTTTGTGCCTAAGGTTTGCCTTTTTACTTAATTTTAATAACTGTATCTAGGATTCCCTTTTATGGTGTGATATTTGTTACTAAATTAACTCAAGGATCTCCTCATGGTTTTAATACTAACAGTTTCTCATGGTTTTGATTGGAGTTATTGTTTGAGAGGAATAGTATCTTGTGATCCTTCAAATAGACAAATGCATACACGCACGTGCTCACAATTATTGAAATAGATGCTTGTATGTGTTCTCTTATCTTCTAGAAGATCTGAAACCAATCCAGTGAGTAGTACTTCAATAGAATTTGTATGCATTGAGGATAATTCATAGATTTTTCTTGGGATTCTGTCTGCATCTAGTTTACTAATGTAAATATTTGTTAATTCAGAAATTCTAGAATGTAGTTCGATTTTTTTTTAAAAAAAAGAAAGAAAGTTAGTCCTACTGACAACTACTTTTGAAAAAGATATCTGCAAAATGGATAACTAAAATTTCGCAAGCAGTAAACCATCAAATATTAGGTCGTAACATTTCTCAGATGATAACTAAAGTCTTTTCTATAAGGGAGTTTAATTTGGCAAGTCTAAATAATATTTGTACTCCTGCAACAAAGATTCTTCACATTTATATACATGGTTTTGAAACCTCGAATTGGATTTAAAAACAAATATTAAAATGAGTGTTCAGTTACAAGCTGCAATTATATCTCCTGTGGCCGTAGCTTATCTGTCTGCCTGTGGCATATTGCCTGATGCAGATAAAGCCGATCTTAAGTTACTCTCAGAATGGGAGTTACGGAGACGATTGATGATGGTGTTTGTAGTGTGATTGTGGCTAGTTTCTTTTGTATTAGCCAATATGAACCAAATACCTGATATAATCTAACAAATAATAAACGTACTGGATTTATTGATTGTTTATTAACTGATATGAGATTGCACTGGTCTTGTTGTGAACGTTAGTAAATAAAAGCTGAAAGAAGTTTCTTCATTAACCTGCCCTTGTCCTCTAACTGTTACATGTGTGGTTTTTGTTTTATGAATGTTTGAATCATAGAATTATTATCCATTAAGCATTACATTCTGCCACTGCATTTGCTTTGGTAGGATGGTGGAGAGGCAGAGGTGACAGGATCTCCTACGGAGAAGGCAATTCTTTCTTGGGCCGTGAAGGTACCCTTGCTCCCCCTCCTTTTATTATGTATTGATTTTGAAGCTGAACTTATTTATTGAGTCCTCATGGCAGCTGGGGATGAATTTTGATCTTATCAGATCAAATTCGACAGTTCTTCATGTCTTCCCCTTCAATTCTGAGAAAAAGCGAGGTGGTGTTGCTCTGAAGCTGGTAATTATTTGATAAAAATATTTACTGATTCATCCCTTCATTTATTGTATTTTATAACTATTATCAGACATGAATATCCATCCCTTGTGCTTTCAAGTTTTTACTTTCACTTGTGAAGTAGATTAATTTACAGAAGTGCATGTTTTTTACTTTGCTATAACGGAATCATTTCACGTGCATAGAATATGCCTTTAATTGATTCATTGATATTAATTTTCCATCATCTTTTATAAGCTTAATCAGAAGTAGATTAATTTACAGAGTTGGTTGTTTTTTACTTTGCTATTATGGAATCATCTCACGTGCAGAGAATATGCCTTTAATTGATTCATTGATATTAATTTTCCATCATCTTTTATATGCTAATCAGAAATACTGATTGTAATTTTCCTGGCAGGCGGGCTCTGGAGTACATATACATTGGAAAGGAGCTGCAGAGATAGTTCTAGGAACATGTACTCAATATCTTGATTCAAATGGTCACTTGCAATCTATTGAAGAAGAGAAGGTTAGGAACTGCAGCTTCAAGTCTAGAAAGTTTGCTTAGGGAATTAAAATCATTGAATTGAACAATTGAGATAAGAAAAACATTTTCTTTTGGTTGATAGCTAACAGAACTTAGAAATACATCTGGAATTAGGCTTCCACCAAATCACTTTATTTTTATCGATGTGGTTATAGTGTTGTTTCAAGTTACTCTGATGCCAAATTATGCAATTATGTAATGGGTAATACAGCAACTGGTCATGTTCCCAAAAATATAGCAACTGAGAGCAGTTGCCAAAATTTTCAGCATTTTCCTAGGTATATAATATTTATTTAAATCTCTTTTGCAGGTATTTTTCAAGGAGGCCATTGATGACATGGCTGCTCGGAGTTTGCGTTGTGTTGCCATTGCATACAGATCATATGAATTGGACAAAGTTCCGTCTAATGAGGAGGATTTAGACCAGTGGTCCTTACCAGAACACGAGCTTGTTTTGCTTGCAATTGTTGGAATAAAGGTAAAATGCAAGAGTATATTTTCCTGTTATATTGTGTTAAAGTTGTTGAAATTTATTTGTGTCCCATAACTTGCCATTTTATGAACAAATAGGGCAATAAGTCCTGTGTTCTTATCAATATATTCATAATTATATTCTTAAACTATTAATACTTTATATTTACATATTATATGTATGGAATAAAGATTGCAAATTATGAGCTTGAAAATATTCTTTATTGCTGAATATGGAATCAAGTTATATAAATAGTTTGGTCTAGATCTTTCTTGGTCCTTATGCTTTCAAATAACCCTGTTTCATCTAAGCTAACATTAATCTGTGTTCAGGATCCTTGTCGCCCAGGAGTTAAAGATGCTGTGAAAGTATGCACTGATGCTGGCGTTAAGGTAATATATCATTTTATGTTTGATGAGTATAGTTTTCATATATATTGATCAACTTGATATCTTCATATTTAGATCGTAGTTTCATGTGAAACCAGTTAATGACAATCTATGTTGCATGAGTACGGGTACGAGTATCCGATACGATATGATACGATACATAAAATATGGTAGTTTTAAAAAAAATTAAAATACGGATACGACAATGCATATTAAATAAAATAAGTTTATATTTATATACGTAAAAAAATAAACTTTAAATTTGGTGAAATTCACCAATTTACTTTGATTTGCAAGAAGGCAAGATTGCAAGAGTAAGAATATGTTTTAAGGAAGGTAATTGATGAGAACGAGACTTGAATCTATAGCTAAGATTTTTTGAGTAGTAGTATCTTTAGGGCGGTAGGTATTCAAGAAACAAAAAACACAAGGATATAATAAAAATATGAATGTATGAGTATAATACGCATATCGGTATCGGATACGGATACGATACGGATACGTCACCAATTTTGAAGTATCCGTGCATCACAGATGACAGTATTGGAACGTGGTTTCTGACTTCATAACTAGCATGAGTGTTAATCCAAAATGTAAAATCAAGGGAACCCAACACATTGTATGTTTGTGAACTTATAGGTACGCATGGTTACGGGCGACAATCTTCAAACAGCAAAAGCAATAGCTTTGGAGTGCGGAATACTGACTTCAAATGAAGATGCTGTTGAGCCAAATATAATTGAAGGAAAGACATTCCGTGAACTATCTGAAAAAGAAAGGGAACAAATTGCTAAGAAAATAACGGTATGGTTCTTTCATTGTGATTTCATTTGCTATATTCATAAGCTGTAAATATTCGATAAAGGAATATTATTCATCCACTAATAATCTTACATAAAGGAACGTTGTCCACTAATAATAACCCCTGCTATACTACATCCCTGGGTTGAATATATATTTGTGATTTGCATGATATACATAGGTGATGGGGAGGTCGTCTCCTAATGACAAGCTTTTGCTCGTCCAAGCACTACGTAAAGGGGGTGAAGTAGTTGCTGTCACAGGAGACGGCACCAATGATGCTCCTGCGCTTCATGAGGTCTGTCATATTTCTTGGATGTACAGTCTTGAGGCTGAAAAGTACTACTATGAAGATTTTTTTATTTTAAATACTTTCTTAAGAATGAATATGCAAGGAAAACAAATACATATCGCTGGTGCACTTCCAGGTGGAATTAATCCCACACTCAAAGGGTGCGGGGAGACTTTGTGATCTTATAAAAAAAAATTATATTTTAAAGCTTCTATAATTGATTGACTTGACTTCACCATAAATTTTTCTCACTAAAAGTGCTGTATGTGCAGACATGTAGTTCTTTGTAATTTACTTTATACTAGACAGTTGCTCCAATGTGTTCATGTAAGCGGCATGACTCTAGTTGCATCTGCAATTGTTGAATGCAAAATACCTGCATGTATAAATGTTAATTTTATTGTCATCAGTATTGACAACATTCTGGATTCAACAATAATTACAGGTGATGAGACATTCTTTCAGTAAACTAATACTTTCTTTTTCTTCTATTATCATTACCATGCCAATAGCCTTTTGCTTTAATAGCGCCTCCTCCCCCTCCCCTCCCCTCCCCTCCCCAAAATTGTTGGAAGATCAAGTTATGGCTGTTAAAAATAAATTAGCTTAATGTGTTTGATCTACCAACTGAAAAGGTAGGGAGGGAGAGAAATAATGAAAAATAAAAGAGTATGTGGCCTTCCTTTTTTTTTGGACATATTATTTGTCCGAAAAGTGTTTTTCTTCCGGACAACAGTTAATAGTAAATTTGATGTATTTCTTTTAATTTTTTTGGCCTTAAAGTTAATGCATTTCTAGCTTACAGTTTCATGCAATTAAGCAGAGAGGTGTCTGGGTAGTTGGTGGCATCAAATTTTTCCTTCTGTCTCTTGTGCCTCCTCCTGTTTGATTGGGTTCATATTCCATTCTCCATTATTATAATAATTTCCTTGTTATAGTTGATATCGTGTTTTACTATTTTGTATTTTAGGCAGATATTGGTCTTTCTATGGGCATCCAAGGAACTGAAGTTGCAAAAGAAAGCTCAGATATTATAATCCTGGATGATAACTTTGCATCAGTAGTAAAGGTAAGCGTGTTATTCATTCACTTGAGCATGTATGATTCGATCCTCTTTTTTCCGTGTCTGTGCTCATGATTTGATGCTCAAGTAAAAAGTCATTTACAGTTTTTTTTGGTCATTGTTTCTCCGGCTTCTATTTTATTACTTGCGTCCTTTTGACCTTTTCTGCATAAAAGCAATTTACTAAGTTACCATGGCCAAGAAACATGCCAACTTGCAAGGGGTAGTGGGTGTCATTAGGTTTTGGCTTCATGAAGGGTCAGCTTCTAAAAAAATAAATTATTTAGTTCGTTTTAAAAATTAATTAAATATTTAATTAATTTAATTAATAACTTATATATTGTTAGTTATATATTAAATATTAAAATAAAAATAAATTATTAATTAATTATATATAATTTATTAATTTAATTAATTAATTTTTAAAACGAAATTAATAAAAATAACTTTTTCTAATCTGATTCATTTTCCTATAGGTTTATTTCACTGAGGCACAAGTCTCCAATGGATTGGTCCGATCTGTAATTTGTCTAAGATCTCTACCTCATTCTTTGTGTAGGTTGTTCGCTGGGGTCGTTCCGTATATGCAAATATTCAGAAATTTATTCAGTTCCAGCTCACTGTTAATGTTGCTGCTCTTGTAATAAATGTTGTGGCAGCAGTATCTTCTGGTGATGTTCCTTTGAATGCAGTACAGGTACCCCTCCCTCTTTCTTCTCTTTTGTTTAGTAGAGTCACATCTGCGTTTACCCCTCTGTCATACATATTTGTTTCTGATGTAATGCTTTTGGTACAGCTTTTGTGGGTCAACCTTATCATGGACACACTTGGGGCCCTTGCACTGGCTACCGAACCACCAACAGACCGCCTTATGCGCAGATCACCAGTTGGCCGAAGGTTTGGATTGATTGGCTTTCTCACTGTGCAGTTTAATATTTATTAATTTTAGTACTCTTAAACCTACACGTAGCCGTGCCATAAATGCATACACACATGTATAAATGGCTGAAACTTGATTTTAGTAACACGCGCATGGGTGATATATCTATCACTTGCTGCTTGCACTGTTAAACAGTATAGGAGGTATTTGCTTTTCTTTTGTATAATATAATTTCAACCAAAGAGGTATAACATGGTGTTGGTTTTGCATGTCCCTTTTTCTTTTTTGTTGTATTTTATGATGATATTTTCATTTTCGGTTAATTTGAAATAATAAAAAATTGATATGCACTACAGGGGTATATGGAAGAAAAGATATAAGAGTTCTGCTTTTGTTTGGGACTTTTTCGTGTTGCTATGCATTGCTGGCACTCTAATAATTTTAATTGCATTCTGAATTGAGCAATTTTTTTATTTTGATATTTTTGGATGAAAGAAGTCGTAAGGAGAGAAGTACGGACGGAGTATGATGAGAAGACATCCTTGTAAGATAAGAACCCAGGGGGATTAAAATAAAAAATAAAAAACAGAAAAAGAGATATCATGAGATGGGCTCGAAAGAGCTTACCAATCCCTTTACATCATGGTTATTTGAAATAGACCAGATCGGTTGGTCGGATCGTGAACCGATTTTTTTTTCGGTTGTGGTTTAATGTTAAAATTAGATTTATGGTTGGACCGAGTTGAATCGGTCAAAATCGGCCAAAACCGGTCGGACCGGTCAGATCGATTTCATCTTTTCTTTTTTAATTTTTAAAATATTTTTTTGTTTTCCAACTACTTAAATACTCAACTAAGAGTGATATGAGACTTGAGAATTGAGACCCTAAAACTTTATTATGTATTTTATTATTGGTAATGTGTGTTATGAATTATGTATGTGTATATTTATTTAATACGTAATTATGACATCATCCAGTTCGACCAAATGATTAAACCGATTAAACCTGAATCGGAAACTTTTCCAATTCACTATCCGGTCCAATTTTAACAACATTGCTTTACATATCTAACAAAAAAAAATCCCTTACAAGAAACCATTTGCTTTAATCCACAAGGAAGGCAAGGAAACAATCATATCCCATAAAAGTCGTGACAGTGAAAAAGTGTGGAGAGAGTCTTGCATTCTACTCCAACCAAGTACATCACAGGTCCACACCCCAGCAAAAGCTGCACTTCCATGAAGCCTTACACTCTTTCTTTCCAAAAGCGCGAAAATGAGTGGGAAGAAAGCAACCCAAACTCTCTGTGTGGACTGTGCACCCTTGTGTCTTCATGTTTAATTTTGAGTAAATTGCATTTTTTCTTTCACATTCTCAATCTAAGTCTATCAAATCTTTCTACTTTTATGTTTTGCCCTTATATATGATTACTTTGTTCTTTTTCCAAAGCAAAAGTTAACTTAAGTGGATTTAAATTGGTCTCATTTTCTCTATGATTTTAGAGGCACCTACTGAGCTATATATGGTTGATTTGGGCTTTGACTTAACCTTGCAATGCACGCTTTCACTATGATCTTATGATCTTATGTTTGCCTTTCAGGGAGCCTCTTATAACGAATATCATGTGGAGGAACTTGAGCGTACAGGTAAAATATAGTTTATTCTATGGAGAGACTTGTTAAGATCATCATGGAATTGGGAACATAGGGGTCTTTAGGTCCTATCGTCTAATGATATTTAATTTGTCATTGCAGGCTCTCTATCAAGTTACTGTTCTTCTCGTTCTTAACTTCTGTGGTGAAAGTATTCTACGTAATCGAGATTCTAGAACCCATACCTTACAAGTGAAGAATACTTTAATATTCAATACATTCGTCCTGTGCCAAGTAAGTGAATTTTTAGAATGTAAATATGAGATATTTGGCTGGCCCTTATGTTAGTGGAGCCATTTTTTTCTTGCCTTTTCTTTTCTTATTCTCCACGGATTTCTCAGTGGAAAGGTTGATGGATTGAACCCCTCTTTATTCTCTCATCCACTGGGCCCCCTCTTTTCTAATAAGGCACGGAATTATAGAATAGAATTTTCCCCCATACAATTGCAAGAATTTTTTATATTCTAATTCATCGAATTCTTAAACAGTTTTATAATGTTTCAACTTACAGATATTCAATGAGTTCAATGCTCGGAAACCAGATGAAATGAATGTCTTCCGGGGAGTGACTAAGAACCATCTCTTCATGGGAATTGTTGGAATGACCTTTGTACTTCAGGTGAATAGACAACCCTCGTTATTTGTGTTCTCAATTGTCAACATTTGCATGCATTTCTGACTCTACGTCAAATTGTTAGATAATCATCATCGAGTTCCTTGGAAAGTTCACCTCGACAGTGAGGCTTGATTGGAAACTGTGGCTTGCTTCTCTATGTATTGGGCTTGTCAGGTTAGTTGACTCAACTGCATTAGCTTTTGATTATGACAATTCTGGGGAGTATCATGCTCTTGGTTATGCAGAGTTCCAGATCTCTATGCTCATTTTACAACATCATTATTATTGAATTCTAGCTCTCAACATATTTTAGCAGTATTATATGAACAAACTTCAAAATTTCCTTATGCAAGTAGCTCTAAAAAATTCATACAGGAGCTTTCGTATTTTGGTCCTGAGTCCTGACCAGCTGATTTTGCCTTCTAACAGCTGGCCTCTTGCTATAGCTGGAAAATTCATTCCAGTTCCCAAAACACCATTGTCCCGATCCTTCTTGAAGCCATTTAGACGATTGAGGAGGTCTCGTGCTGCACAATAGGTCATCAGAGCATCGGTTCCTTAAGAGGATTACATGCAATTCTTACTAAGCTAAAGCCTGACATGTGACAATACATATTACTAGTCCATATTGCTGAACCCTTCTTTCTAGAATTTGTAGTATATTGTATATTCAACAATATATAGCAATCTTATCATTATCAGATATGTCCCAAAGGAATTTAAACATATAGCAATCATTATGCAATGCATTTACCTCTTTCTGCTTTTTAATTTTTCTGGGTCAAGTGTACATTGTAACATTTCTAGAAATTGTTAGAATTACTAGCCTACAAATACAATTAAACTGACTTTATTGGCAAGGTTCATTTCTCCCCAGAAATTAAAAAAATTAAAGAAAAGCATTTGCATGGTTTTAAACCACTTATATTTCACATACAAACGTAAACTAGCATTCCGTCCCAGTTATAATATCAAACTGTAGGTCTGTAGCTGAATGTACCATCATAAGCACAATAGCGCGTAAATTAAGGAGAAATGCTTAGTTCTTCTAACTTCTAAGAGTCCGAACAATTTTTTAATCATTAAATTTGATTTATATTTAATTATATTTTAAATTCAATCTAATGACATATAAAATTATATAATATCACGTCTTATATTTGTAATAAAATAATGTAATATTGTTAAGTGGATCGTGCAGATTTTAAGTTCTCTCTCTGTCATTTTTGTACTTCTCCGAACCAAACTTTATTTTTTTATTTTTATATATATAGCACAACTTCTTCGTGGACTTCACCAGTGTCATAAAGCGCATTTATAGCTTTCAATTAATTGCTGAGAATGAGACAGAGAAAATACAAATATATAAAAGGGAGTTGGTACGTTACCATATATATGAGTAATACTATTGATAAAAAAAAATATATGAGTAATACTATGGAAGGGATAAGTTTATGTACCGTTTATTATGATTTATTTATTATAATAAATATTTATATATTTTTTTATTTTATTTGAATGAGTAAATTTTTATAAGTTAAAAATTTAAATTTATAAAATTAAGCTTTTATGAAAGTTAAAAATAGTTTAAGTATTAATTATTTTTGTTATAATTTTTTATAAAATTAACTTTAAGGAATTGACATATTTCATATCATATCCTTCAAATGCATGATATTTATTTCAAAGGATTTATGAAAAATGTTTTTTAAAATATTTATCTAAACTTTATTTAACATATTTTAAATTGTACTTATGATAGTAGAACTTATTAGATGAGTCATACTCAAATAAGTAAATATAGAAGCTATTTATCTAAATGAAACCTATAATATACTCTTAATATTATTCAAATTACTTATAACAAAAAATATTAAATAAAAAAGTAAAAATATTTAAAATCTTGAAAATTCAAAAACATTAAATTCTTTCTTCTAATTAGAAAGATTCATTATGGGGATATAAAATTATTCATAAATCAATGTAAGAAATAGGGGTGGACATAAGTTGTGGTAGGTTGGGTATGAAGTGTTTTTGGACCCAATCCACTCATGGAAGCAATGGGTTGGGTTGAATTTGGGGAAAAAATTACATTTGACCTGGACCAATCTGACCCACTCATGTGTAGATTGGTGAACTAAAAAAAATAACATGTAAAAATAGAAATTGAAATCTATTTCTCATAACATAACATAAGTTTCTAAATAATATAACATAAAGCATAAATTACAATTTACCTCCACATGATTTGACTCAAAATCACTTTGTCCCCTTATGATTTAAAAAGTAGCATTTTGCCTCCTGTAGTTTGTTATGTTATCACATAATCACATTTTGATTTTTGTCGTCCATTTTTTTAATGGAAAACATGTGTTTGAATTGTGATAAAAACTATATAAATGGTTTTAAAACTTTTACAGAAAATATGAAGCATTCAATTACTGAAAAATATAGAAAAAGAATCAAATCCTACATAGAAAAGAGGATAAACAAATTATCAATAATTTCTTCATATTACAAAATAACAATTCTAAAATTGTTATAAAACAAATGAGTGATATACACATTCACACTTGAAAATTTGCTGGTAACAGATTTATAAATTATAAAATTTAATTTCAATCCACTATTAGTGTAAAGTTTTTTTACATTGTCATCCAATTATGTGCTAACACATCATTAAAAGAGTTAGACTTTTTAGGTGGTTGTTGTGATAGTCAAACTCTTTTAATGATTTGGCAACACATGATTGGATGACAGTGTAAAGAAACTTTACACTGACGGTGGATCAAAATTAAACTCTAAATTATAACATAAGTTTCCTGTTAAAAATAAATAGAAAAAATAATAGGGTGATTAAGTAATAACAGCAAACCATAAAGAGTAAATTGCTACTTTTTAAACCACGAGGGGCCAAAATAATTTTGAATCAAACTACATGGGATAAATTGTAATTTACCATAACATAAAACATAAGTTTTAAAGTACATATATGACCTATGATTACAATCAACGCAAACGTAACATGAGTTTTATCAACATAAAACTCCACACAACGAAAACGTCTTCTTTTCTCTTTGGTCTCTTGCAAGTCAATGACACAATGACCATTAACTATAACCATCAATACAATTGTCAAAATAAATATCACTCAAGGTTAACAAAAACAAAAAGAAAATATGGAAACAAGCAAAACTAGAAGCATCAAATTGTAAGAGGTTATTGACATATGCTGAGGCTGGGAAGTTGTTCAATTGAACTGGGAAATGAAAATACTGCTTGGTGGTCTCCTTGACCATTAGCATGAACCATTTGTCGCGAATCCTACAATTGCTGCTGTTATTCTTTTTGTCTCTGTGCATTATAAAAGGAAAAGAGCATTCAAACCTCCTCAACTTTAGATCATTTGCATAGTTATTATGAATTATAAAATCTTTCAATTTAGTCCTTAAACTAAACCAAATATTGTAATAGATCCTTCCATCCATGATCTGTTAAGTCACTAATGGAATAGTGACGTGGAAAAATCCTAATCATCCACATGTATCCAATCACAACCATAAATTTTTTTTAAAAATAAAATTACCTCATTTTTACCTGATTAAATAATATTTAGAAATAAAAATATATTTAACTAAAAAAAAAAAAAGACTAAGCCTCTGTTCTTCATCTCTGTCTCCAATCCCATTCTGATTCTGATTTCGATCACCATCGTGCATCAACTTGGTCCACATTCATTCACATGATTCTCTTCTCCAATCCTTAAAATTTTCATGTGACGATCGAATGCCCGTATTGATTTGGACGCCGCTTTCGGCTTCCCTTCTGATCATTCCCCTACAAGTTTGACTCATTCGGGATGTCCTCATCGGTGGAGTCGATGGCAGGGTCGGTGGAGTCAGAGAGCAGTGACAACGACAATGACAACTTCCTCGCGGGCTTGACTCACCGCCTGAGTCAGTCCTCGCTCATGAAACTCGGACACAATTCACTGAGCCCATCTGCACAAGGGACAAAGTTGAGGTAAGGTTTTCGAAGATTCAAACACTCGTTTCTTTCTTTCTTTCTGTGTTTGTCCCAACTTTTCGGTAAAGCTTACTCTATGCGTTTTCTCAAAGCCAGAAGACTTGGGGCTTGGCTCGTTCTCCCTCAGCCTACGTCGCCTTTTAATTATATTTAAAATTTTTTAAACTTTTACATATTTATAGAATGAATAAAAAGAAAATAAAGATCAACGGTTCAGATATAAACAAATAGACGGTGAGGATGTGCCACATCATTTTTCATTAGTGAATTAACAGATAGTGAATAGAAGAGTCGATTGAGATAATTTATAGATTTTAAGGACTAAATAGGACGATTTTAAAGTTCGTGGTGACTATTTACAAATAACCCAAAGTTCAAGAGGTATGTATGCTCTTTTCCCATTATAAAATTATAAAATGCTATTTCACCCTTGATTTTTATTTGGTCGTTTTGCGTTTGGATTATCTGTTGTTGCAATTGAGAAATTATCCCAACACACATCCATTCACTGGATCCTCAACACGTAAACTCACTTCGAAACACATGCAGTCCGCAGCCTCAGCTCGTAAATGCTCCGGAATTTGTTGGATCACACAGGAAGCTAAACTTAGTTTTGTGGATTAGAAACCAACAAAATAAATAAAAAAGAACACCTTTCTACTTCATACTAAGGCCTATTGAAAAGACAGTAGAATTGTCCAAAATACAAGATAGCACCTTTTTCTTTTTGTAAAGAATGTTGAGCGCCAAACAAAGTTCAATGGCAGTATATATAATGAAATTCTAATTTATTAGACTAACTCCGATTGTGATTGAAAGTAGCTTCTTATACTATTACTAATGTCTAATAAATGCAAATCCTATAAAGAAGAATCATTCGTGGTTCTTACCAAGAGCATTCTGGTAATATTGTTAAGAAAATCAGTATGCCCTAGGTCCAATCTATTGTGTAATTTCCGAAAAAACATTGTAGTGACTTTATTTTGATGAATTATGTGGCATTCATTTTATTATGTTTTATTTGTCATTTAATTATTTAATTAATATGACAAGGTCCTTAATTAAATTTATACACTTGTCATCGTGATAGAGATCATGATAATAAGAGACAAATTTTCTTTTATAATTTAATCAAAATTATTTTTGATCATAAGATCATTAAGAATAAGATATTAGTAATCCAGATAGATCAATATATATGTGATGGTCTCCATTAGATAGAGATTAATAGATCTCATTTATTAAATCACATATATAAATGATGCATATGGAGATATGATCATTGAACTGACTCAACTGAGAAATCCTAATGATTTTTATTACCATTAAATTGTTAATAGAATATTCTCATAGTAATTAACATAGTATTTATTATACTTTGACCTGAGATTATCATAGTAATTAACAAGTTATTTATTATACTTTGATTCCAAACACCTAATGTCCTAGGACACTAGTTGAATGGATTCTAGGTATGACTAAATATTTGTAGGATTAATGATATATTAAGAAGGAATCTATCGACTCTCAGTAATGAGTTTAAGCTATATGATTATAACAACAAAATTAAGACCTTGGCCAGGGTAATCAAATGAATGAAGAAATGAGTTTCTTAAGTCATTCACTAGTTAGTTATAAAATATAAAGGTTTTCCTATTATAATTTGACAATTATACCATACTCTAAGGTTAACTTAGAGCTGTAACGATGGAAGGAAATATTACATTATTCTTTTAAAGGTTCTTGAAGATTAAAAGATATTATTTCATACTATCCGGTAGTTAAGGAGTGTTGCTAGACACCAACCTTGATTAGTAATTTGGTTTGATTAATTTACTACCGGTTTAGTATTGAACTTATGGGATCACACACTAACGAGTGTTCTAATTTTTGCTAAAGGATTATTTAATGTATTATTTGACAATTAAATTAGAGAATTTAATTTAATCATATAAATAATTTTTTTTATATAAATGGAATATTATTATATTCTTTGCTAGCACTTAGAATATAATTAATACATGACACAATAATCTGAAGAAAATTTATTTGGAATAGAAAAATAAGAAGTTTCAAAGTTTAAGCATTTTGTAATGTTGTAAAGCAAGACATCAATGGTTGCAAGATTTATACTAAACCATTATTAATGATTTAAATCCTATTTGATTGGATTTAAAAGTGTTGCACAATTGTTCACTTTGGTGATAATTACATGGTTGTTTTTATTTCATACAAGACAGGTGTTTTTGTTGCCAATATACAAAGGGATTAAATCCCATTAGATAAGATTAATGGATTAAAACCTACGAATGTTTCTTTTCCATTTGGATACGCTTATTTGGTATTTTAAACCAATGAGTAAAATAATTTCATGGCTATTAAAGATACAACAACATTCTTGTTGCAATTAAATAATCAATAAAATGGCTTTTATTGAATTTAAAGGTGCAACAGCCGTGTAGCACAAAGTGAAACTTCTATATAAACATACTCGTAAGTAATAGAAGTAATGCATTATTGCTCTAGTTATTTTCTTCAATTTCATTTGTGTAAATTCTAAGTTTCAAAGGAGTTGATAGCAAGGTTTGGTCTCGATATAAATATACATAGAGTTTTCGTGCAATCGAAGAAATTTTTTAAAATATCAAGAATTTGAACACAAAACGATTATCTAAGATTGCTTTTACCTTGTTCCGATGTGTGTTTGATTCACCATGCAATCCTTCAAGTATTGCTGGCACCAAAGACTATGAATACTTGCAAATCTCTCCGGATTGGTTGAGGCAAAATGTGGTGGTAGCAAACAATCTTGTGGGCATTTTCTCCTCAAGGATTTGCAAGCAGCGCATCTAGTCGAATTTGACATTGTCAGATTCTTGAGAATCTGTTCAAAGATTTACTGGGACAAAATTTCGAATAAAATGGTAAACGAAAAAGATTTTGTCAAAGGAAGAATTGATTCTTAATTTTTAAGGGATTTTCCTTGATCAACCACATGGTTAAAAGCGCTGCTCTACCGGCTGAGCTTAGATGGCATCTTAAAAAGTTGGGTTTTATTATTCTACATAATTAGTGATCAACTGTCCAATATATTCCCATTTCCCCCTCTTTGGAATCAATTAATGCATATAATAGAAAGGACTAAATAGTCCAAAGAAAATAATACATAAACGTGAACACAAATAAATAATGCACAAGATAAAATTATAAAGCCTTGTTTGCTTCTATGACTTGGTCCAATATTGCTATTTGCTAATCGCAATGTGTATGTTGTGTTTGGTTCGAGTGAAAATGAATAAAGAGTAAGAATGATAAAAACAATAATATATAAAGATTTTATTGTATTTAAATACAATGCCATTCTTTATTTACTCACTTCTCTCCAACCTAACACACGTCAATGCTTTTAGTGAACAGGTCGAGGCAATTACTTTGCGTGAGTACAATCATTCTATGGCATATAATGCTATTTACATATTTCTTAAATGTACAATTGTGCAAAATCCAATTGATGGAAGATGAAGTCATCGCAACTGTTAAAAAAAATTATGTAAGTTTTCCATTTGAATGGTTGCTGATGTTTGCCAATTAATAAATATATCTATTATCTTAAAGAAATAAAAAAAAACCCAATATATGCACTGACATTATACCAAGGAGCATTGACATATGGAACGATTGCATTATCATTTGTTTCACCAATTATGAAGAATAATTATAAGGCAACCATAATTTTACAAATTATATATGATGAACAGAAAGCCTTGTGTACATATTAAATGACAATGACTTCAGTCTGGTGAATTTTTCTCTTCCCCCTCCTTTTTGGTGAACGCTAAAAAAAAATTAAGATGAAAAAACAAAAAGCCTTAACACTGAAACTCCCGATTGGGTACGTTGGAAACCCATATTCTGTCTTATAGAGCATAACTTGAATAAATTAACAGGGGAAGCAAGACCTTCTTTGAAGGCTTCAGTACATTTCCTACTAGATTCTTCTTCAAATGTCTTCACAGAAAACTAACAGTAACAAGAATAAGCAAAGTGGTTTTTCTTGGAGACATAAGGGGACAGGAAATTCGAGGCAGAAGTAGATGAACCTGGAATATCAGCTGGAACCAATATCTGGGTTTTACCAGAACCAATTCTCTTACCAACTACATTCGCATAGAACAGACCTGAAATTGCTGGTACAAAAACGTCACTCTGAGAACTTATGTAAAAGTCAATCACTTTCTCAAATTCAGAATCTTGAGAATCTAGGAACTTTGTCTTCTTATCTGCGGGCATGATGGCTTCCTGCAGCAGTTTTCAGAAGCAACGAGAATTTCATATTTCTAGTGTAAACAATGCTTAAAGGTTGTAGCATTTCCTTTGAGTATTCCAATGGAAAAGAGTGTGTGTGTGTGAGACAGAGAGAGCGAGATAGAAGATGAAACAGGCAGATTAAGAAAAACAACAACTCACCTTTGTATAAGTTCTAGGGAACAAATCCTTCAGAGAATCAAGGCTGCTATCCCACCTTGATTCAGTCACATAAACTGTGGTGTCCTTGCTGAAACCAATCTTCCTCAAAAATACTGCAATCTCTTGTGCATTGTAGCAGCTTTTCTCTCCATCATTATCACTACCTTGACAACCCTTCTTATCCAACATCTCAACCCTCAAGTCCACAGCTATAAATTGGCCATCAGACTTTCGGCTTAAAGTTCTTAGTCTTTCAATCATTGAGTCAACCAGTTCGTGCATTTCTGGCTGCAACTCTAAGCTTCCAAACATTGCTAAGCATGCAACAGAATCGGTATCACCTTTTTTCCCTGCCTTTCTCATGTTTATTGAAGGGAAGTAAGTTGCAAGCCTTATATTGCCCTTTGTTCTGTATATTGGCTCAACATGTTCAGCTATGTAGTCTTCTGTAACCCGATTAGGGACTTTCACAGCAGCAATATTCCATGTTGATATATGAGCAGGAAGATTCTTTACCACTCTGACCACCCCTTCCACGCTTTTCATGAACACATCAACATCATAAATATCCTCAAAGTTCCTGAGATGTCAATTATATTAGTTATAAACAAGTAAATGAGACTGAATTCAAAAATTGAGTTCATCTGTGAGCTATCCAACAATGTCATCTACAATAAAGCATTTTCAAATTGAGCTACCTCCAAAGCAAGCTTGCAATATGAATGGGGCCTGAAATAACAAAGCTGAAAATTGGTCCAGGTTTAATGGAGGCCTTAAGTCATTTTTTAAGTTTTTAACCTAAAACTTGGCCAAGGGTTTTGGCCTGGCCATGGCTCGTCTCACCTCAGCCTGCCATGTGCTTGTATGTTTAAATAAGGGTGGGAGGGGTAGGGGGGACAGCTCAATGTGGCACTGCTATTAAGAAGTAAAGCTTATAATGATACAGAACAGATGAAAAGTTTTTTGCAGGCATTTCAATCAAGTGGCTGATAAAAAGCACTTCTATTACTTGTGTAATGTTTCACAATAGCAACAGTAGCAACAGAAGCAACACCGTTACTGCTAGATATCCAGAGAAAGATGAATTAGAATGGAATTACATATGAAAAGGCAGAAAGAAATATTTCTTTGGCAGTTGAGAAATAAAGCTAACTCAATTTTAGCATATTGTTTACAGCAATAGTTCATATATCTCGGTTGATGACACAAAAAGATGAGCAACAATAAATGCAGAAAGCAAAACAAGCAACAATATTATGGTTACTCGTTTGGAAACAGAAAAGTCAAATTACCAAAAAAACACTTTTAACTATACTAGGTAGAGGTTAAAATAGGGAGAAGTGATTAAAATAAACATTTTCCTCCTTGCACACCTCTGCAAAGTATATCCTTAATCTTTTATAGAGTGAAGTTAAGCGCTAACCTCTTGTCACCAGGTTGGCTTCCTCTGATGTCGGGTATCACAAGTGTTGCCCCCAGATTTCTAGCAACAATCACCGCATCTGCTATCTGAACAATGCATCACCAGAAAATTAGGGAATATAGGAAGTAATAATTGAAATTACAGATTGAGGAGGGAGTATCTATCAGGATCTGACTGCATCTGAAGTTATGAGGCAATGAATAAAGAACTAGCAATTATAGATGTTAATGCCTAGCAGCAGCAAGCAGGAGAGGGGAAAAAGAAAAGGCAAAATACTTCATCACTCTTGGAAAGTGTTCTAGTCAATACTAGGCATAAAGGCTAAATTCTAGATGATAATTAGACTAATATATTGAGAGACAGATAAATGAAAGAATCACATGCAGCATCATCTGCCAATTGATGAAAAGATGACTTGGTTGGGTAAATATATAAAAAATCAGTCATATAAACGGAGCAAATTAAAGTCAGTGAAGAGGCTAGAAGTGAAACGAAGAAAATATGTCAGTAGTGGATGGTGACTAGAATATGTCATAAAATATTCTTTCCCTTTCTCATTGATGATTATCCACAATAATGGCACCATTTATTTTGGTGGGAGAGGGGTGGGTATTATCAAAGGGAAAATATTGCTGATATTTGAGAAACTGCTGCAAGTAGTTATACATAACTGATACATAAGCAGTTCCTCAATAAGTTAAGCATAATGGTTGAATCAGTTACCTGAGAAATATGGTACTCCGGGCCATTGGTTAATGCAAAAGTAACAAAGCCTTCAGTCTGCTCCACATCGTCTGCCAGCCATGACAGAATATGAATTATTAAGGATAGAAAGACATATTATAATTATGTCTACTATATGACACAAGTTCCTAAAAATTTGCAAATCTTTAAAATCAAATCTTACCTACAGATGGCTTAACCCAACATGGTTTTAACTCATCGACATCTCCCTTCCAAAGCCCTATATTCTTTCTCACGTGAATAGCATCCAACTTTGCATTCTCAAAGTTGGCATCCTCTGTTCCTCCTGGAAGTTTTTCCTTGTAAAGCAACAAGTAAAAGAAGGACAAATGAAGTAAATTAATTGTAACTATAATTAAATCATTGTCTGTTTGAAAATTAGAAGAGATAATAGTCAAAATAAATTAGGATTAGAAAAGCAAATGGAAATGTATTGTGAATGTGGGTTGCCAAGAAAATGGTAGAGAGATAGATTGGACGGGAGAAGGCTGAAGAGAGATAAGAGAGCTTGGGATTTGCCTATTTAACTACCAGAGCTTAACTAATCTATTTGACTAAATTTGGCCAGAGTTTTTTATTTTCCTCCAAGATTCTTTAATTAGAGCAAAGGGTTTCTTTTCAAAGAGAAGGAACACCAACTGACTACTACTAGCATTCGATTTTACACCAAACTACAAGGACTGGACTGCCTTGTACAACAAGTTTAGACATTGAAGCATAACAATTTGCTTACTACGTGTCTTCTCGCAAGTCAATCAATGATTTCAAAATCATTGTAGAACATAAGTTATTAGAATTGAAAAAAGGAAATGGTCGGGTACTGCTCGTGTGCAATCTTGTCACTATTTTATTGAAAAATAATCTATAAGCAATTCTTGTCTCCTAGTTAAGGATCTATCATCTCTACAAGCTTTATGATATAGATATAGAAAATGGGTTTGGTTTCATCCTCCAATTTCATTTTGCATTCTCATCTCAGCAATTCAGACCTCAGCTATTTGTTTGATCATAACTTGGTAGCAAATGAACTCGTCTGGACTGCTAGTTCTCCAATACAACCGTGTAATCAGTTTCCAGTGAATTTAAACTAAACAAGCCATAAGACAAAATGGAAGGTGAAAAGCTAAAAGATAAGAAGACATGAAAGGGAACATGTTCCCTTCAGCTTTAGAATCTAACATCATTTGCAAGATTAGTTGAATCCAGTAAGTAAAACCGAGGATAATGAGAGGGATCAAGATGACAAGTTTGAAAGACAGACGAAAAAGAAAACACAGTACAGAAGGTATCTGAAACGAAACGTGTGATGGATTTAATTTTACAAAAAAGAGAGAGATAGTCTTACTTCGAGTGAATCAAAATGGTCCCTTTTGATCATGTTTCCAAGCATAACGAACATTGTGAGTGTGAGCACACCAGCCACCACTTGCCTCAAATCCACTCCCATCGTGTCTCTTGGATCTTGCACTTGTGCTTCTGGGTCTCACTCACTCACTTTTCTCAGTCTCACTCCAAGTGGGTAAGGTAATATCAGAATTGAGAAGCAACCCTAAACTTTAAATAGAACAAGCAAAGCCCGGCATTGAGCTTTCAACCTAAAAATGGAAGCTTCAATTCAACAGAACAGAGAGAGAGAAAGAGAATAAACACTCGACAACTCGACAACGCTACAACCCAACCGAACCCAACAAACACCGAGTTGGAGTTGCTGCTTCTTTGTAGAAAGAGAGAGAGAGAGAGGAGGAGGGGGTAATTAAAAGCTTTTTACAGCACCGACACTTTCCCGAGAAAAATGATGGGCTGTCTAAAATTAAAATCCTACATGGACTTTCCTTTTCTTTATTAAGTAATTGTACTCTCGAATACAATGTTCACAAACAGCAGTTGACAGTAATGTGGTATCTATATTATCATTATTATGACTGTGATGAGAGGAGGGCCATTCTTTGTTCACCATATTCTTATAATCTCATCGTAACTCGTTAGCTCCAGATCTGAAACCGATGGCCACAGATAGGAAAATATCAACTTGGAAAGTACAATTCTTTCAACACATTTAAAATATTACCCTATCAAGTTATTAAGTAAAAGGGCAGTATTAATTAATTTTTATTAAAATAATTCCTAATAAAAGGGCAATACAAAATTCTCTCACAAAATACAGCAAATACTCAGCCATATTTTGGCCCTTCCAGTTCATGCAAAATGTAAAAGTGATTAATTTTATTTATAAATACCTTTTAAAAGTTGTTCAAATTTTAATGTTTAAAAAATGTAAAAGTTCTTAAATTTTTAGAAATAAACTGTAGATTTATAATTATTTTTTTAATGTAATTAGAAGTGTGGTAGGGATTTGAGAAAGTCAAACAAAGTTATATTCCCTGGTAGTTACATGTCTTCTTCATACAATGTCAGCTCAACTTTTCTGATGCGATAAAATTTTGACTGTCTTTTAAGTTTGAAGTCTTAAAATGAAAGCTTCAGGGTTGAAGGATAAAAATTGGCTATCCAACTAATCCGCCTCAAACAATGGCTTTTAACTTTTAAGTCTTCCGGCTGGGTCTCGACTTTTTGGTTCGAGTAATGTTACTCGTCCATAAAAATTTATCAAAATTCAATCAAATTTTTTTAAAATTTAAGAATAGTTATTAAATAAATTAAAAAATAAATATCATTCATGATTTAAGAGTTATTAAAAATAAAATTACTATGTATGATGTGACATTCTCATGTTGCCTTTTTCTCTTAACAAAACAAAAATAAAAATAAAATACAAACTCATAATATATAACCATAAAGGTAGATTCGTGAACTATTCGTAACAAAGGAATTCGTGTTATTTAATATTTTTGTAATAATAGTATTAACTTATTCTGACAATTTTTACTATTTAGTGTTTTACTTTTGGTCCAAAAAATTTTGGTTTGTTTTTAATTTTCATAGTGAAATGTGATGTTATTAATACATGGATCATAAGAGAGACGTGCATTAACATATGATATGACACAAAATAGAAAACATTAACGACTGCATGGGAATTCCTAGTCATTTGGTATGCTGTATTTTCATATTGGTAGGTAAGATATCTTCTTATCTTCTTGTATTTTAAGTGGGGTGAGTTTGGTACCAGTCATAGATAGCTCTTGTTTGCTCTAAACGGTATGCCGTTCTTGAAAGCGCCTACAAACAATTAATGGGTGAAATGACTAATCAATAATATCATTAGATTCAGACTATCAATTTAGTCAATGAAGATAAAGATTCAAGATTCAAACTTACACTCACACATATTGTTTTGATCTGGAGTATTTGAGTGGAGCACTCTATTACTAGCAGTAAAGATGACAACAATGAGAGTACTTACGGAAATATTCTGACGCTCAAGTTAGTGAATGAACGAGGTAGATTAAGTGTTTAGGGTTACTCGTTTATACTTAGGGAGAGATCCCCTTATGTAATGTCATGGGCGACAAGGTCATATTTGGTATTAAGGCTAGGGGACGTGATTTTCTCCGAAATAGGCAGGTGTTATTTCAAGTAATCAAAGCAAATATCTTGTTGAGTTTTGAGGAAGTCGTTAAGCTAACTTGGTGAGGATGATCTTCGAGTTGGGGCATGATTCGAGTCGAGTTCGAGTCATGGGCTTAGAATATCCGTTCCACATACATACTTTATTCATATTTTCATGTAAGTCATTGAATAACATCATGATCTAACCTTTTTTGGAATAATCCGAATTGTGCATATGCCTCAGTTAGCTTGTATAAGTATATTTTCTCATTTTGTATTGTGAAAATTAAAAATGGTGATAATCAGGTGTATTGGAGGACAAGGAATAAAATGCATATAATATATCATGAGATGGGCAATAACAAACAATATGTTCACCAAATCTATAGGGTTAATGTAGTGTTTAAGGAGATGTGTTGTCTATCTTGATTATTTAGGTTTGAATCTTAGATCAGCACATAAGAAATTAATTAATTTCTCTAAATGTATTATACTAATATAGGAGGATACATCATTAAAATCATCTAAGAATAGACTTAGTCTAACACGAGAATACACTTATAATAAAAGAGTAATGTTATATCTCCTAATATATTCTTAGTTTCTTAAAACAAAAGGGTATTAAATGAAAAAGTACAAACATTTAATATTTTTAAAACTAAAAAATTATTTAATATTTTATTCATTAAATAATTAAAAAAATTATTAAAGTGATTTATTAGGAGAATATCAAATTATTTCTAAAAAACACGGGCAGCAATTGCCAATAGAATTTTAGGAAATATATAATTATTATTTACTAAAAATACAGAAAAATAAACGCATGCAAGGCAACCAATGGGCAAAGACAAGGATTTGGTTATGCCGTGGAGTGCGGGTGGAGTGTCAGTGCCAATTGCTAAATACTATAAATTTAAAAATCAAAATGATCAATTAAGATAATGAAGGGTGGGCACTGGGCAGGGCAGGTAGTAGGATTAAATCGTTATTACTATACTATTAATTGAATGAATTATTATATATGACGTGTACTCTAAGAAAACCACTCATCATTGAGTTTGTGATGCATACTCATTACCGATTAGTGAAATAATGATGATGATCCATCCTTTTCTTTTCTTTTTTTAATTGAAAATCTCTCACCTTGCCCACCCCACGACTCTATTGGGCCCAACACGGCCACTATGAAATCTCAACGGGCTCAACATAGCAGCCCAATAGTTTGGTTTTGCACCAAGTCCAACCATTTTCTTAAAAAAAGAAAAAAGAAAAAGAAACACACAGATCTGATCAACATATGAATATGATCTGCTGCAGATTCTGCACTGCTCGCTCTTCCATTCCATAGGCACTCGTAGCTATCTCTCTCTCTAGAGTTGATCTTGTTGTTGTCGGTAATCATAGAAGAGAAGAGAAGAGGCAGAGAGAGCAGATCGAAATTCCAATTTGTGAGATCCAGAAGAACCAATTGGCATTGATCGATGGAGAAGTCGTGCAGTCTGCTGGTCCACTTCGACAAGAGCACCCCAGCGTTGGGCAACGACATAAAAGAATCGCTGGAGGGAAACGACGACGAGGCCAAGATCGAAGCCCTCAAGAAGGCCATTATGGTTCTCCTCAACGGGGAGACCATCCCACAACTATTCATCACCATCATCCGCTACGTTCTCCCCTCCGAGGACCACACCGTCCAGAAGCTTCTCCTCCTCTACCTCGAGATCATCGACAAAACCGATTCCCGGGGAAAGGTCCTCCCTGAGATGATCCTTATTTGCCAGAACCTTCGAAACAATCTCCAGCACCCCAACGAGTACATCCGCGGGGTCACACTCCGATTCCTCTGCCGATTGAACGAGTCCGAAATCATCGAGCCTCTCATCCCTTCCATACTCTCCAATCTGGAGCACCGCCACCCATTCGTTCGACGAAATGCTGTGCTCGCTGTCATGTCCGTGTACAAGCTCCCCCAAGGGGAACAATTGCTCGATCATGCACCCGAAATCGTGGACAAGTTCTTGTCCACCGAGCAGGACCCTTCCAGTAAGCGCAATGCTTTTCTTATGCTCTTTTCTTGTGCACAGGATCGCGCTATTAATTACCTTTTTACCAATATCGATAGAATGAATGAGTGGGGTGAACAGCTTCAGATGATTGTATTGGAGTTGATTAAGAAGGTGTGTAGGACGAATAAGGGGGAGAAGGGGAAGTATATTAAGATTATTATAGCCTTGTTGAATGCACCTTCCACTGCTGTTATTTATGAATCTGCGGCCACTCTTGTGTCACTCTCCTCTGCCCCTACTGCTATTAGAGCTGCAGCTACCACTTACTGCCAGCTCTTGCTCTCCCAGAGTGATAATAATGTCAAACTCATTGTACTCGATCGCCTCAATGAGCTCAAGAGTTCCAATCGGGAGATCATGGTGGAAATGGTGATGGATGTCCTTAGAGCGCTTGCAAGTCCCAATCTTGATATTAGGAGGAAAACCATTGATATTGCTCTGGAATTGATTACTCCCAGGAACATTGATGAGGTTGTTATGATGCTCAAGAAAGAAGTCATGAAAACACAAAGCGGGGAGCATGAGAAGAATGGTGAGTATAGGCAGATGCTGGTGCAAGCTATACATTCTTGTGCCATTAAGTTCCCAGAGGTGGCCAGCACTGTTGTGCACCTGTTGATGGACTTCTTGGGGGATACCAATGTAGCTTCTGCCATGGATGTGGTTGTTTTTGTGCGTGAGATCATTGAGACCAACCCAAAATTACGTATTTCTATCATCACCAGGCTTTTGGATACTTTCTACCAAATCCGTGCTGCAAGGGTTTGTTCATGCGCTCTATGGATAATTGGAGAATATTGCCTATCACTTTCAGAAGTTGAGAGTGGAATTGCTACCATTAAGCAGTGCCTTGGGGACCTCCCGTTTTATACGGCTATAGAGGAAGGAGAGGGCAAAGACACATCAAAAAGCACACCTCAGGTAAGCTCTACCACTGTGTCTTCTAGGAGACCTGCAATTCTTGCAGATGGGACCTACGCCACCCAAAGTGCTGCTCTGGAAACTGCCATGTCACCACCTACCCTTGTACAAGGATTGCTGTCTTCTGTTGGGAACTTGAGATCACTGATTCTTTCAGGTGATTTCTTTCTTGGGGCAGTAGTTGCATGTACGCTGACAAAACTTATCTTAAGGTTGGAAGAAGTTCAGACTTCAAAAGTCGAAGTTAACAAAGCAACTACACAGGCCTTGTTGATCATGGTTTCAGTGCTTCAGCTGGGTCAATCTTCGGTTCTTCCACATCCAATTGATAATGATTCTCATGATAGGATTGTCCTTTGCATTAGATTGCTGTGCAATACTGGTGATGAGATAAGGAAGATATGGCTGCAATCTTGCAGACAGAGCTTTGTCAAAATGCTTGCAGATAAACAGCTTCGTGAAACAGAGGAGATTAAAGCAAAGGCTCAAATATCTAATGCACAGCCTGATGATCTTATTGATTTTTACCATTTGAAGAGCAGGAAGGTATTGTGTATTTATCTACTCTCTTTGTAAGAAGTACATTACTGAGATTATTGTTTGATATATTCCTCAAGATTTTCATCTTGCGCGATTTCCTCATTACTACTGATTGAACTTTGATGCATTTATGCTGATATCAGTTCATGATATTTTATGTATTGCTTGATGTCATGGTATTAAATTGGTTCTTGTTTACTTTTTTGCCAATCTGGTGTAATTCGTATTTCTGACCTATGATTTGACTGATTTTGTATCAGCATTTTTTATGTGCTCATTACACTAGCTCTTCTTGTCTCTTTTCAATTTTTCAATCTGTGTATGCTTATCTTCTGAATTATTTTCAGGGTATGAGTCAACTCGAGCTGGAAGATGAGGTTCAAGATGATCTCAAACGTGCAACCGGAGAGTTCACAAAGGATGTAGATGATGCAAATAAGCTCAATCGCATTCTTCAGCTCACTGGATTCAGTGATCCTGTTTATGCTGAAGCATATGTAACGGTGCATCACTACGACATTGTCCTCGAAGTTACTGTCATCAACCGAACCAAGGAGACTCTTCAGAATTTGTGTTTGGAGTTGGCAACCATGGGTGATCTCAAACTTGTTGAGCGTCCACAAAACTATACCCTAGCTCCAGAATCAAGCAAACAGATTAAGGCCAACATTAAGGTTTCTTCAACTGAAACGGGGGTGATATTTGGTAACATAGTCTATGAGACATCTTCAAATGTGCTCGAGAGAACAGTTATTGTTCTAAATGACATCCATATTGATATCATGGATTACATCTCTCCTGCATCTTGTGCTGATGTGGCCTTTAGAACTATGTGGGCTGAGTTTGAATGGGAAAACAAGGTTTGTCTATTCTCTATCTCTCATAGTACAGGATTGTTTTTAACAAAATAAAAAAGCCCTTTATGGTGCTACCTGTTTTATTGCTCATATCCCGTCATTCAAAAAAAGGGAGAGACAAGATTGTAGATTACACTTTAAAGTGATGGTATGCTTTTCAGTGAGCTATATATGTGCTTTTGAAGTTATGCTCCTGAGTGCTAGGAATTGAGATTTGTTTCTTGACATGATTCCATCTATGATATTTGTAATTGATGATGGCGTTGAAGCTGGTTATCATTACTGTTGTTATAGTTATGCTGAAATTCGATAACAGCTTTTGGATACTGGTTTTTTACTTGGTAATAATGAGGAGACACATGATAGAGAAACAAGCTTCTGTAATAAAACCCCTAGGAATGGACTAATGGTGAGGGCTTTCGGTAGGTTGGTGTTCAAGCAATAGTATATTGATATATACGTGTACTTAGGCGATGTGTTTATGCAATATTTGGATGATATATCTGATTCTACTCATGCATTGACTTTAATTATTTTTTCTAGGTTGCTGTAAATACAGTAATACAAGATGAGAGGCAGTTTCTGAACCACATTATCAAGTCTACCAATATGAAGTGCCTGACTCTACCGTATGTTCTCTAACTCAGCTCAAATCCTATTGTTGACATTATTTTTATACCATGAAAGAATCTTAGTGACACACCAACACATGTGAACACTTTCTGATAATTATTGCCTTAGCATATACTAGCTGGATTTAAATAAAAATGCGGTTGTTCCGATTATAGTCCTAATGCATGAATAGTCAAGCTTGACTGGAAATGTTTTTCAAATGCTGATCTTTTCTGCATCTTTGCTTTGTGGGACTCATTATCCGTCATTCCATATATTTTATGTAGTTGAATCTTGACATTGTTAAATTGGGAAAACTTGATTATTGTATTTTTGTAATTGTGAGATTTATGACAAATCCCTTTCTCTAACAAATAATATACTTCATCGTAGTCAATAGTATTCATGTAACTTGTTGATGTAGGGAGATTGCTATGACTTGCTTGGGTTCATTCTCAATGTTTTAAAGTTCCGGCTTGTATCTGACTTGATGAGGACCCATGCCTTGTGCTTAACTGGTTTTCCTTTATGCTGATTTCCATTATCTCTTGCTGTGTTGGGTTTCAGATCGGCATTGGAAGGGGATTGTGGTTTCCTAGCTGCGAACCTTTATGCGAAGAGTGTTTTTGGGGAAGATGCTTTGGTGAATGTGAGCATTGAGAAGCAAGAAGATAGTAAGTTGAGTGGATACATCAGAATAAGAAGTAAAACTCAGGGAATTGCCCTTAGTCTTGGGGATAAGATCACTTTGAAACAGAAGGGAGCCGCTTGATTGGAGCAGATGTCCCTTTTCTCTTAACTTCTTTGCTTGTAAGTCTGTCAACTTTGTGTAGCTTCTGGTGGCAGCTAACTTCAAGCCTTTGGTTTCTGCTTCAAATTCTCGTGGCTTTTGGTGGTAGCTGATCTCTTGTTTCATCCCTCGTTAGTATATTTTTTTCCCCCTTCGGAGTTCCAATTTTGTCTGTATTCTTTCGTTGGATATTACTTCAGAAAAATCCTTATTAATCATGCACTTTTCTATTCGTAGGAGCGGACACCATATATTGATATCACAATCAGTCAAATGACTATTTGTACTCATATTTCTGAATTTCTTTGGATCATGCCCCCCTTTAATGACATTGTAGTTATTCGGTGAATGATTAGTGCCTATACGGTCATTAATGATGACCATTTCGATATACGAGTTTTTTTTTTCTTTTCGTGGTTTCATACTTTTTTAACTGTTTATATACTAAACGGTTATTTTACCATTCATTTGACTTTTTATTCAGTATCTCCCTCCACCCCTTTTAGGCACTTCAAAGCCAGTAAAATTATTTCAGCAAAAAAAAAAAAGCCTCAAAATTAGTAAAATTCTTGTTTTTTGGAACTTGGAAGACCACAAGTAAGAGCGAAGTTATTAGACGGGATTTGATTTGTTTTCTATTTTTATTTTCAGTTATATATATTTTAGTTGTAATTATAAAAATGTCATCTTAATTTTATTTTATTTTTTATTTTAAAAATTTTAAGAAAGAAATAATAAAAATAGCATTTTGTTGTTTTAAGTTGTTTTCACAATTTTTTACATAAAATTTTAAAAGCAGAAAGCAGTAAAAATAAGGTGATAATTTTATAATTATAATAAAAACATATCTAATTAAAAATAAAACAAAAAGAATTTTCTCATTTTCATTTTCTCTTTTCTACTGACTCTTTTTCCATCGGTTTTCTGAGGTGGAAATATTTTTTTTGTCAAGGTAATTTACATGTCCTACAACAATATCTAAGGTGAAATCGCTGGACTAGGTTACGTTTTGATTTAATCAAATTGGCACCATCACGTAGCCATAACTTACAAGCAATGACTTAGCTCTAATGAAACAAGACTTAAAGAGAAATGGCTGATGCACTCATCTTATGGTAGGTGAAGGTTCGTCTGGATAGAGCATCTGAAGTAAGTCTCAGGCGTGAAGTGTTATGGAATGTCCCTTACGTTCTTTGATGTGAATGTTCCTTTTATTACTCCGAAAGCGAGGAGTTCTATGTATTTCGTTGGAAGATTGTTGAGATAACTGAAGCAGGACTAGAAATAGAAGGTCTTGGTCTTGGTCTGCAAATTAAACAAGACAGCCAATGGCTTCATAAATTAGTTGTGCAATACCAATGGTACCCCAATTCAAGGAAGTTCTCCCGCCTGGTGGTTGAGGTCTCTGAGATGTTTGCTTTGCAAGTGAAGTTTGGTTTGAAGAACGGGTTGTCTTCGTTTTACTTTGTTTGTTGAGTGTGGTGAAAGAAAGTAAATGGCCGATGCAGAAGAAACCAACAAAGATTATCTTTTTCTTTTGACAGAACTTCATGTGTGATCTCTGAATGCATTCTAAAAGCCCAACTATCAATAAATAGCGGTCGTCGAAACATTTTTTTAAATTAGCACTTGCTCTGTCTATGGCTGATATGGAAAGCATGGAGAACCTTGAAGCCACCAGGAAGTTCTTGAAAATTAGCTTAGAAAAATCAAGTGCAATTGCTTCTGCATTAGATGAGTCTGGGTCAAGATTGGAGCTGCTTAACCAGAGATGTCAATCCTTGGAAGCTGCACTTAGACCCATCTCTATGCAAAAATGCTCGTTTGTTGACATTGGAGACCATATAGACTGTGTACTATGTTCTGCTGCTGCAGTCCTCAAGGTGTTTGACGCCGTTCATCAGCTGGAGAATTCTCTCTTGACTGACCCCATATCTGATCTATGCACTTACGTCTCTGACACAAAGAAGCTTGAAGAAGCACTGAAGCTTCTCACTGATAATTGCAGGTTAGCAGTTGGCTGGATGCAGGGTATTTTTGAGTTCCTACAAGACAAAGCAATCACCAATGAGCTTTGCCTATTGAATGTGAGGAAATCTTTGAGAATATTACAAGAATTGAAGGTCAAGGAAGAAGGTGCTCGCCTTGATGGAGGCCTTCTAAGTGCTGCCTTTGAAAAACTAGAGATTGAATTCCACAGGCTTCTAATAGCAAACACGATGCCTCTTGCTTTGGTTTCATTGGCAACACCCATTGACCAGCAAGCCAGCATTGTCACACAGACACAAGCTTTGCCAGGTTCTGTAACAGGGAAGTTGCAGGCCATCATTGAGAGATTAAATGCTAACGACAGGCTAGACAAGTGTAAATCTATATATGTTGAAGTTCGAGGTATGAATGCTCGAAGAAGTTTGGAAGACTTAAATTTGAGTTACCTTGAGATTCCAATGGCTGAATTTGAGGATTTACATGTTATAGAGAGTTACGTAGACCAATGGGGCTGGCATTTGGAGTTGGCTGTGAATCACCTGCTTGAGATGGAGTACAGGCTCTCTAGTAATGTTTTTGAGAAAATTGGTTCAGACGCGTGGATGGGATGTTTTGCAAAGATTGCCGTTGAATCAAGAATTCTTTCTTTTCTTCAATTTGGAAGGAATGTTACTAAGAGTAAAAACGATCCCATCAAGTTGTTGAAGTTGCTGGACATATTCAGAGTCTTAAATGGTCTAAGACTAAAATTCAACCAGCTTTTCAGCGGGAAAGCTTGTGAAGAAATTAGAACTGTGACAAAGGATCTTATCAACAGGGTTGTCAACGGTGCCAGTGAGATATTCTGGCAACTTCCAGCACAAGTGAAGTTATTAAGGCCAAGTTCTCCTCCTACAGATGGCAGCGTTCCTAGGGTGGTAAGCTTTGTAACTGATTACTGCAATCAGCTACTTGGGGATACTTATAGACCACACTTGACACAGGTTCTGGAAATCCATCTTATCTGGAGAAAGGAAGTATATGAAGAGGGTATTGTTTTCACCCAAATTTATATCATAATTAAGGAAATTGCTATTAATTTGGATGCTTGGTCAAAGGCCTACGAAGATATCACTTTGTCCTACCTTTTTATGATGAATAACCACTGCCATTTCTACAATTTGTGGGGTACTACGCTTGGGAATCTGATGGGGGATTCTTGGTTAAGAGCACATGAAAAATACAAGGACTACTATGCAGAACTTTATTTGAGGAATAGCTGGGAAAAGCTTCAACCTATTCTTATAGTTCACAAAGACTTACTTTCATCCTCCGGTGGGGGAGTGACTAGCCAAGATTTGGTTAAGAGACTAAACGCTTTCAATCTAGCTTTTGATGAAAGGTGTAAGAAGCAATCGAATTGGGCAATCTCTGATGAGATCTTGAGCGAAAATATATGCAAGCATTTAATGGAAGGCATCTTACCAACCTATAAGGCCTACGTGAAGAACTACAGTTTGTCAGTTGAAAATGATGCTAAAGCTGCCAAGCATATTAAATATTCAGCGCAGAGTTTGGAGAACATGATTAGGTCTCTGTTTCAGCCCAAGCTGAGGAAGTATGGGAGAATCAAACAAGCAGACTTGATTAGTAAAATAAAAGAAGTGAGCAATCAATTTCGTTTGACTCTTGCTGCTCTGTAATTGTGTATGCCATTTTCCTTTTACTTAGCAAAATGAAAGTGCATTTACTAATTAGCACATTTCAAAAAAGTAGAAAGATACAAAACATTACCATGTAGGCCTTCGTGTGATGTCTGATAACTTGATTGCTTGCGGTGTGCAATGTAGAGACTCCTAGTGAAGTTTGAATGTCTAGGGCAAAGACTATGTGCATATTCTGTACCCATGCAAACTATTTATAAAATGTCGAGAGTTGAAGCCTAAATTATGACCCTTTGATAGAAAAAAAATATGTAATGACTGGAACAACTGGTCATGTTACTAATTAACGATGGATATTTGAAAATTAGCTTAAAGACAACATGTTTTGTTGATCCTTGCTCAGAACTTACAAAATTATCTAAGCTCTTTGTTTGTCCAGACTCCAGAATGATGGCTTTATTCTGATTTTAGTATTTTACTCTCTTGTCCTCTCATGCATGGTCGAATTACTTGTCTACTCGGATTTTTGGATGCCTTCTGTAGGATCTCCCCATTGCCAAACCGAATAGCCCTATTGCTTTTCAGTCTGTTGATTTTCCCTTCTTGGAGCTGAAACAACCTTCGTCTATGAACGTTTGGTGGTTTACACCTCTGATCTTCGTTAGGTTGCTATTTTCTGGCAACGGTACACTCTTTTCATCGGTGTCAAAGACAGGACATGTTGTTTTGTTGCATTGTTCTATGTTATTCTGCTCAAGGTTGTAAAAACACAGAACTCTTCTTATCATGCCTAAGAATGACACAGCTGATGGCCCGTCATCATTCCAAAAACAATTGTTTCTACACTTGTGGATAGTTCGAAACACAAAATGGCAAAGTGTCTCACATGTATTAGATTTTCGTTTTTTCCACAAACAACCTTAGAAGTATATCAATCATTGTATCATGTTTATTATCATTTTTATATCAGGAAAGGAGGTTCAATATATATACTGTCATATGCTCCCCACCCTTATTGCAAGATAGTAAATAAAGCTCACTCCACATGAAGGCTGCACTAGACTAGATAAAAGTTACAGTGCAAAACTAAATCAAGCTTAGGATCCATGACGATCTCAACATCAAGCCCTAATACACAGTGGGAGCACAAAAGACATCATCATATTCTTGAAAAATTACAAAGCTTCACCAAGGATGCGTATTTGGCGAAGATTGAAGAATTGGTTAACACAAACAAAATACAACTCAAGGATCAGGAATTTATGTGCTTCAATTGTTTAACCTTCTGAAAATCTGGAAGATGGAAGTTTCTTTCCACCTCCCAAGCCAGTTGTAACATACAATTAAATGTTGACTTGGCACCTTTTTCATCAGTGACTTCTCTGGGAAAAGGAAAGCGGACCTCAAATATGCCTTTCTGAGGGGATGACAGGCGCCAAAGCCCAGGCGGTCAACCCATATCATCTTTGCCTCTGAGACCTTCCAAGGGAAATCAAATGTATGGAAAGTCAACACTATTAGTTTGGTGATCACCAATAATCTTTTCTTAGGATTCTGTTTAGCAATGTCATTTGATCACATATACAGCAAGTAAGTCATCAAAGGTCTGCATGATGAAAATGACCTAAATAAGTTTCCTATATATTCTTCTCAATCTGGGAGAGTGATTTTCCGTACATATTTTAAATAAAAAGTTATCACAACAGGACCCAAGAAAAAAAAAAAAAAAAGAATACTATCCCAAATAGATACATCAGGTGCAATATTTTAAGTACAAAAATAGTAGGAAAAAATGGATAAACTGTTGCTGTTGATGGCGTGCATGGAAAAGACAAAATGGTAGCTGATCGACAAGGACACAACCCATTGGTTTAGTGGCAGCAACTCTTTGATAAGTCGGAGGTATCATATTCAAACCTTTCCTGTCCCCTCTTTACCAAAAAAGAAAACTATATATGATCCTAGGGAGTAGATTGCAATGTGAAAGTAAAACACATAAAATTTAGGTGCAAACCTGTAAATCCAAATTAACGTATACATGGATTCTTCTACTCTGCGTCTAAAAAATTCTTTTCATCCATACTCCTTTAAATTTATCACTTATAATCGATCTTTGTAGTTTTGACTTCATTATTTTTAAATTCTTATATATTAGTTTACTTACATTTTAGTCATTCTTAATTAGTTTAGTTTTAATTTTAGTTGAGTGTGATTAACAATTTTAAAATTTTACATTAATAATTTTAAAATTTATAATTTATTTCCTTATTTTTTTTTAGTTGCTTCATGGTATCAATTCGGGTTTTGTAATAATTTTTACATTATTCTTTATTTTTAACTTTGTCCTTTTAGGATTATCAATCCGTAAAGGATCTTTTTATAATTTTAAATTTTAAATTTATTTTTATTTGGTCCCTTAAGAGACTCATAATCCTATAAAGGTCTTTTTAACAAAATTATGAACTCGTAAGGTTTTTTTCTAAATTTTATATTTTATATTTATTTTTGTTTTATCCCCTCCGGGACTATGTTGAGTCCCGGTGATAAATAAAGAAATTAACTTAAAAATAATACCAAATTTCACAAGGATACAACAGCACATAATTCAAAGATAACAAATTGGTTTGATTCGTTTAGCACTTAGCATCCTACTAAATTGATTTGTTTGGTTGACATCTTACTTAATTTTTTTTTCTTTTTAATTTAAACATTGAGAATTTGAACTTATTAGGTTCAAATACCAATAGACATTACAACAAATATTTTTAGCTATCTAGTTAAGAAGTTTTTTTTAATGTAGTAAAAAATTTGTCTCTTTATAGCTATCTTGTAGTACCCTTTTGCAATTTCCACTAGAGCTTGAACCATTTCAATCTCTTGGTGCATTGCAAAGCTTCACCCTTGTTTTCCCTCTTCCACAGCACCAAAAAGTTTCCACTTTTAGCTACTCCTTCACAAACCCACATCCATTTTCTAGCTCTTTTCTCTGTGCACGTTGATGCGTCGTTATCTGCAACAAGCACAAGCACCAAGCGGAAACCACAAATCCATGACCTTGAAAAAAAATGTTGGGTTTGTGTACGAAAGGAGTTTCATGGCTCTCATAGAGAGATGCAATGAGATCTGAGATTTTAAGACTGTATGACAACAAAGAGAAATCTAAAAAAGAAGAGAGATATAAAAAAATAAAAATAAATATATTTGGAGGCCACTAAAAAAAACTTTAGCAATGTATTAAAAAAATAAAGTTTGAAGAGTTTTTTTTTTAAAAAATAACTTTAACTTAATCGGATTACATATCAAATAAAATAAATATGTGGACTAATTTTTTTTTCACAATTCATAAAAGAATAAAGTTTGAGGTCTTTTTTACAAATTAAGATTAACCTTATCAATTAGTTTTCTATCAAATTTCAACTAAATTTAAAACGTTTGATTATTATCATTATTTTATTATTCTTAATTAACGATTTATATTAATTGGTGCATCAATGCACCAATTTTTTCAAGGGTATATTAGACAAACCCTATATACATTGCAAAAGTGAGTAATATCTTCCATATTGTTGGTGTCGATTTCATTGACTCAATTCTCTGCAAACTCTCGAAGAGGATCTGGATGTGCATTTTTATAATCTAAAGAGGTGACCCATACACCATCCTGGAACACATGGACATAGGATTTTGGCCTTTATATAATAACCTAACTTTCAAGATTAATGACAAATAACAAAAAGAGACCTACTTAATGATTAGCTCTAAGTGCTTGTTTGGATGAGTTTTTTTATAATTTTTTTTAAAAAGTATTTTTTATATTTTTTAATATGTTTAGATGAAGCACTTTAAAAAGTTTAAATAGTGCTTTTTTAAAAAGTTAATTTTTTGAGTCTTTTTAAAAAAGATATTTTTCAAGATATAGAAAAATTGTTTAAAAATATTTTTTAGACAACAATATTCATGACTAATTTTAAAAATAGCATTCCTTACCTTTTATTTTTTAAACCTCATTTTTTCTTTGTTGTTGCAACGTTACACACTTTATCTTATCATCTTCTTTATTTTTCTTTTGTTAGTTATATTCGTTATCTTTATGGAGTTGTCAATCATATTTTACAATATGTAATTAAACAAGAAAAAATTACTTAAAAATTTTAGATGTTAAACTGCCCCTTACATGGAAAAGATTTATGTGATAGATGCAAGTCTCAGATGTCTGTATAGTGCATACTCGAGGCATTATTTTCTTGGTGACCCTTTTCTAGTCATATTGTGCTTCTTAATTGGTTTTCTTATCCTACAATATACCAGATAGCAAGTTGAGTGTTCATGACTTCATGCCTTTGTCTAAAACCCAGGCATACCCACATTTTATTTAATATTTAATAATTGTTTTTGTTTTTGCAGTCAAACATCCTTATCCTTTCAACGATCAAGTTGTTATATATGTTCGCTATCTAGGACCAGGGGTTTCAGATGGGCAAGCATGCTGCATGGCAAGAGGGAAAGAAGTTAGAGCAAGTACCACGAAAATTGTGGTGAGATTTAATGATGAAGGATTATGCTTCGTTACGAGAAGATCAGTGGAAAAAGTTATTAGGCTTCCCTTAGATAACATTGAAAGATTGTTCTGTCAACACACATGAATGATTCTAGAATGGGAGCCCCTAAACAGTGGCTTGTCTGGTATATAAGTGAAGATGTAGGTGGGATAGGGAAGTTTGTAAGGCATGTAGGGCAGGGAAATATGACTCCACGTATGCTGTTATTGTACAGACGAACTGAGTGCAGAGCTAGTTGAGACAATAGTACGTATGATTTGATGTGATGTTGCACGGAACATTAACCGTATATGAGTATATCGGAATATGATATCAATACGATAGTGAGATACGTTATTTCTTAAAATTTTAATATATTATATGATAAGATACGACATAATATATATATATATATATTATAAATATTATTTTATAAAATATAAAAAAATATACAATCATCATAATATATTATAAATAAAAAATAATAATTGAGTATACATAATTAAAAGAAAAAAGTAAAAAAGGAAATTAACATTAGTTATTATAAATACAATAGAAGATTAATATTTATTAAATTCTTATTCACCCATATTAGTACATAAATTCAAAAATAAAAAATAAATATTAAAGGATATAGGATAATAATATCCAATAGTATATAAGAAATATCTAATACAATATTTGATATAAGTACATATTTAATATGAATACGATAAATATTTTGAAGTAGCAACGTTTCCTAACTCAACAATAATACTGTAGTTACAACCCCAGCTTGTGCAGCTGAAGATACCCTACAGGCTACGGTATAAGTATTAATGTTAACCTTAATGAGCTTATGTATGAATCATAATCTCAATTGAGAAATAACTTATATCACTGCTTTAAATTTGCATTTGGGAATGACAAAAAAAAAAAAAAAAAATCGAACGTGATCCACATGAATCTGTCCGCGTATTCCACACACACAAAAACAGGGGGTATGGGAGAGATATCTTTTCTGTTTCTTCTTTTTTTGGGGTCTTTGGGTGATATATGTCGGTGACGCGGTGGAGATCAATTGCATTGCAATCACAATGGAATATGCTAGGAGGGATACTATTGTTGGCAAATTGGGCCAACTGTGGTGTAACCTTTAAATAATGGTTCAAAGGATTGCACAATAATGGCAGCTTGGTCAGTAACTTCCAAAAGTTTATTTCACTACATTCTCAGTCACAAGGAGACAAGTTTTTTAATACACATTGATACTAGATTTAAGCCTTCTCCATAACCAATTACCCATCAACGGTAATTTGTATATAATAAGCCAAAGTATTACAAGTCAATATAAGCACTGCATAAAAGAAATTTTTTGCATTTTTTAAGGTGTGTTTCTGTATCCTATCCCCCTTTATCCTCTGTATGAAACAATCAGCTTGAAGAAAGAACACAAGCATTAACCCTTCTCTCTCTCTCTCTCATACATTGCTTGGCATCATAGTCAGCCTGCTCTTTTGAGAGAGATCATAAAGCTTAGCTGATAGCTGGATCCTCTGACTTCAGCCTTTGGGATAAGATACACGTTCGCCTGATAGTCATACACTTACATTTTCACATTGAAAAAGATTTAATGTGTAATAAATGTCTCATGTAGCTTTATCAATTGTTGCTGGAATAGAGACAAACCTAAACATTTGGAAATCTTAAAACAGCATTGAACAGATCAATTGAGGATTCTTTATTTGAAGCAGATTTGGTGTAATTAGAACATTTTAATAAGTTGACATAGTTTTGTTTTTCTCTTACAATTTAAAAATACTCAACAACAAAAGGGCAAGGAAAAAGAAGTCATTCTGCAATTGCTTGTGTTTCTGACATCCAAAGTAGGAATAAGATGGAGCTGCATGACAACGTATGTACTTTTCAATTTTCGTTCCTCCATAAAAGTTAAAACATACTAGTTAGTCGGTGAAGTGGGCAGATCATGCAACCATTGGACAATTTAAAATTTAAAAGGGTAAATTAACATGCAAGTCTTTATATTTTTTAAAAAAATAAGTTCCTATAATTTTAAATCTATAAATAGATCTTTATAATTTTAAAAATATTTTTAATTAAGTTTCTATAAAACTCTAATGGTAGGTTAGATCCAAAATTCTATTAAAATCATTTTTAAAACTATAAGGACAAATTTATAATTTTTAAACTATAAGAACCTACTTAAAAGTCCTTAAAAAGAATAAGGACCTAGAAATTAATTTAATCAAAATTTTATTTAGAGGAAAAATTGACTCGTTTAAATGCGAGTGAAATATTGGTTATAATCTCTTAGTAAAGTGCTAAAAACGAGTAAATTTGCTATGATGGGTTTAGGAATTAGACGTTTCAAAAGCAGAAAAGAAATGCTTTATTTGGGAGCTGGGTCCAGAAGACTAGCATGATTGAGAGGTATGTGTTCATGTATCTCACCCTGATTGGCATGGGGCAGCATATGCCCCCAAAACATCTTTGGTTATGCTTAAAGTTTGTATTAAAACAAAGGGGTCCAATGTGGGATTCTCACACGATACTCGTCCATTAGCAAATCCGCACCATCTAATGCTTTCTTTCTCCTCAATCCTCGCTGCCTGCCGACACTTTGGGACCATAAGATACAGAACCTTTCACCACAACTTACAAGAAAACGAAAAGGACAAAGATACCATAATAGTATGGATGTTGCAAGTTTACGCTTTAAAGATAGTAGCATGTTAGTAAAATTTGGAACCAGATACATCTAAATCCCCACATTTCTCAAACTGTTCAGTATTACATTACAATGTTTGGCCTTTATATGAGATACCAAACCATATCTAGCGGAAATACAAGGGAAAAAATGAAGAAATTTTTGTTTCTATGTATATATATATATATATAAAGTGATGTGAGCAACTGGATGATATTGGGATAAAATGATTAAATGAACAGAGTTACAGAAAATTCAAAAGGACAAGAAAAATTATTGTACTGTCGACAACAATCAATGGACAAGTAAACCCCCAGAAAAGAAGGAAGAAAGATAAAATTTTCTATGAAGGAACTTCAAAGAATAACAAACTTATTTTATGATTTGACCCACGGTGGCTTCCAGCATTTTACCTGAGCCATATTCAGACACCTTGAAAATAACTGCTAAAACCAACTGTCTTGCAGCAATCCATTTTGGTTGGCTTCTTTAATTATTTAACTTCTTTCTAATAATCAATTTTCTATTTTACCATTCTTTCTGATCCTCTAGCTCATCTGTTCACCAATTAAATCCAGACCTACAAGGAGGAATGACACACCTTGAAACAATAAGTAGTAGAAGTGCATCCCCTGTGCAGATAACAGGCTCCTAACCGCAGCAGTCAGCAGTAAGAATGCAAGGGCAAGCTCTTTCTTATATATCTTGTTCATTTTCTTTACAGGGGGTCTGGGAACAGTTTCATGACATTCGTTTATTTGATTAAGCTCAGTAAGTCCACTATCGGAAGTCACTCTGTGAATTTGAAGATTCATGGCCTTGGATTCCCGTTCTTCAGTAGCTAATAGGTCAGGCTCTGATGACCGACCTGCTTTTTTAGTAACAATCCATTCATATGAACTTCCCAACTGGAACAACCCCGATACCATGGCATTGAATTTGGTTACTGACATTGTGTTCTCAAACAGCAGGTAAGGAACAATGAAGGGAAATGATTTTGGGGCAGGAAGAATGTTCAAGAATGACATGAATACAGGAATATAACAAATAACCCAGATAGGAAGCTCGGCTTCAGGGACAAACATTGTCAAAGGAAGGACAATGCAAAATAATGTGAAAGAATAGAATGGGAGGATTAGCTTTCTAAGAAGAAAGAATAGAAATATTAGGTTTGCTTTCTTCCCGAATGCAATCTGCAACATTATGACATGAGAACGTGTTTAAATTGGGGTTTTCTTCAAAATAGTGCAACATACAATACAACGGAAAATACACAAGTCTTACCTTAGAGGTTATGATGGCTGGAAGGCACAAACGAAAGAGCTGCATAGGACCAGAATGCCATCGATGTTGTTGTTTCCTATAAGCTTCATAAGATTCAGGAAGCTCACAAAGTACCTGAAGTGTTATTTAGATTAAGCCATTGTTACATCACAAATCATATATGTAAATTGCAACATAAATTGAATTTATTAACATTGTTCACTAGTATTTAATCCCAACATTTAGTGAAACATATCTTCCATTAACTGCACATAATTGCGTCAGCCAATTCAAGTTCATTCTGCTTTCCAAATCAATATACACCGAAAATGTCACTGTCAGCTGCAGGCACATAGAAATGTAAAGTAACGGAGAGGATTAGCTTGGACTGAGACAAAAAAAGGTTACCTTTACATCATTGAGAAAGATAAATTTCCAACCATTCAGATGGGCCCGAACTGCTATATCCATGTCCTCTACAGTGGTCCGCTCTAGCCAGCCACCAGATTCTTCAAGTGCTTTAATTCTCCAAACTCCAGCAGTTCCATTAAAACCAAAGAAGTTAAGGAAGACACCGTTAACCTGCTGCTCAACCTCAAAGTGGAAGCACAAATTAATATTTTGGAGTCGTGTCAGTAAGTTCTCATCCTTGTTCACAAAAGCCCACCTTGCCTGAACCAATGCCAGCTCAGGATTGTCCTGCCAATCAAACTTAAGAATGAAAATGGGAAAGTGATGGATAATAAAACCTGGAAGAAATAAACTATTTTAGCCACCTTAAAATGTGGAACAGTCTGTTTGAGGAAATCTCTATTTGGTTGAAAATCGGCATCAAAAATTGCAACAAACTCATAATCCTTCACATAATCACAGTTCATTGCAGACTTGAGATTGCCCGCTTTGTAACCAGTTCTAAACATCCTATGACGGTAGATGATATTGACACCTCTCTGGCTCCACTTGGAGACTTCTCCCTTGATTAACCACTGTATGCCCTCATCATCAGAGTCATCCAGAACTTGAATGAGCAAGCAATCTTTTGGCCAATCAAGTTGGCAGACTACGGAAATAGCTTGTTCATACACCTACAGTTAATGCCAAAGTCATCATGATCACTAATGGGATATCAATAAAATCAAAAACAGCAATCCCTGTAGCATCATGTAGAATTCAATGCTACTACTCTAGTTACTTCCTTTGAGCGGGACGTGAGAATTCAATATAGAATATTTTAATCTAAAAGCACAAAAAGAGAAAGTAAGGCAGGAGGGAGGCGGAGGCAATTATCATCATATTATGTTCAAAGGAGCCACTGAGGATGTCGATGATTGATTGATTGGTTTTTAATTAGAATAAAAAAAAACAATAAGTAGATAGAAATAAGGAGACTGATACCTCTTTCTCATTACACATGGGAATTTGAACAAGCACCATAGGATATCCATAGTTGGATCCTTCCAAATCATCTGACTTGAGGGGATCCCTTACAATCCTGGGCTTTATCTTCTTGAATTTGATCCAGAAGCAACCTAGACACAGCAGCATTCGATCCGTAGACTGAATTAAGAAAAGAACTATACAGAAGGCTGATAGAGATTGAATTACGGGTGCAATATAGTCTGCCCGGAACTCCAACCACCTAACATAGGCCGTGTGAAAGTGAAACCATCCTTTCATCTCCAAAGTTTGTGGAATGTGCAAATTATGGTTCTGAAAGTAGTGCCAGCCGTTGAAGTGAGCAATCACTTCAAAGGACAGAAATGCCAAAGCCATTAGCAAGAATGTAAGAATCACTCGAAACAGAAACTTTCCCTTGCCAGATTTTTCATTCTCCATAGAAAATTGGTGCCCAAAAAACAATCTTTTCTTAATGGCACGAAGCAATGCCCAAAGAGCATTTCCAAGCCACGCAACGCAACCGACAGCTCTATGAGCTTTAAGAAGTAAAAGCCATGTAAACTGCTTAGCATTTTTACCTCTGTCCTTGTCAACTGGGTGGAATGCGGATTCCGGTTCATCTATTTCTAGTACAGAGTAATTGGGATTCTCCATAGTCACCACAACCGGGTTGCCTTTCCTTGAACTTGAACTTGAAGCGTCCTTTACCCACCCCCACCCCCCAGAAAAATCTATGCTTGGAGTTGAAGCCATTTGTTCCCCCATATCACTAACCAAAGTCTTAGCATGACCCCCATTACTGAGAAAGTTCAATTTTTTTAATTATTATTTTGCTGACGAATGAAAAACAGAAGCGACACAATTCAGCTCAAGTGAGAGTACAAGTGTGAGAAACAAGAAGCAAAAGAAGGAAAGATTGACAAACACATTTGAGTTCTGGGCAGGAAGTGTGAGATCCACCACCACTTAAGACTTAGACATACAACCAACTAAAGGTGACGTAGTCCAAGCATCAGCATTTGCTAGCTAGAGACTAGAGAGGCCCTACCATGAGACAAATTTATTTTATCAATTTAATTTAATTGTTTAGCTATTTTATTTTAAGTTTAATTTTGATTTACTCATCTAATTATATACTAACACATCATTAAAAGTATAAATTTTTTGAAATAATTATTATAATAGTCAAATTCTTTTAATGTGTTGACAATATATAATTGAGTAACAAGGTAAGTGAATTGAAATTAAATCCTTTTATTTTATAGAAATGAGATTGAATATATTTTATTTGATCAATTTATACCAAAAGATGCTTTCATCTGTTGAAGTTGGAGACGTAATCCATGTGGGGATGATTGGATAGAACAAATTCTATAATCTATGCTCATTAATTAAAGGCAATAAAAATATATCAATAGTAACCTTTTTTATTTTGAAGAAGGAAAGATGATAATAGAATAGGAGGGACAAATGTGAAGATTGAAGAACATCGGAAGAATAGATATGAGGCCCAATTAAAGCCCAGGTTTTGAAGTGGAGCCCAACCCAACCATGTTATGTCAGTAGAGTAGAGGAGCCTTACAAGTCCGAATCCATCTCTGGCGAGAAGGTCCATTTCTCTCTCCCCAACCGGGGCGATGGCAAGCCTCAGAAGCCTAGTATGCTCTCTCTCTCTCTCGATCTGTTCATTTTTATTTTTTTTGGATTCATTTCCATGCAAAATGATTTATTTTTATCCTTCTCAATATTGGGTCAATGATGGATTTTTTATGACCATGCCGATTAATAATCCTTTTGTAGTTTAATATGACTTCAAGCATTTAACGAGATATATATACATATATTTGTATTTCTTAGACCTTTCATTCTGTAAAATAGGGGGTTTTATTCCTGTATATTTTTACTCATGCACAAAGGCAACCATTTTGAATGTTGTCAAATCTCAAAATGAAATGAACTAATGAAGAGAGAAATTTTTTTAATGTTGGTATAATTGGCAGGCTTTGCATCAATATTGACTAGCTGATTTTAATGATTGTATTGGCTATACAATCAAGCAATGAAATCATAAGTGATTTTTGAAAAACCCTTTTCATTTCATTTATAAAACTATTACATATGATTATGACATTTTTCTGATTTCAGAAGTTTTAATAAGATGCATATTTTATAAATGGCTTATATGTGGAAGATCTGTATATTTTTATGGTATTTTTTTTTATTCCTCTTGAGCTAAGATGTAACAAGTTAGTGTATATGCTAAGGCTAGATTTATTTTAGGACACTGTCAAGACTGTTAGTCCCACATCAGCAATGGATTGCCCTTTGAGGCTTATATAAGGAGCTTAAGGGGAAGGGTTAGAATCATCCCAAAATCTTCTCTTCCTCTCTTGTATATTTTCTTATATTTTTTGTGAGGTTGTTCTCTCCTAGTATTTAGAGAGAGGTGTTGTAATTTCTTCCTATAGTGAAATTCTTCTAGTCTTGCCCCGTGGTTTTTCCCTTTATTCATTGAGGGTTTTCCACGTTAAATATTGTGTGTTCAATTCTTCTTTTCTCATCTCTTATTTTAGTTGTGAGGCACTATTCTCTGGGCCACCGTACCTAACAAAGGGTATCGTGAGCCTGTTCGTGGGTCCGCTGCGGTAAGCTGGGAAAGTGTCGATTCTTAGTATGCTCTGTGGTTGCAGTATTACCTGATCTTCCACATCATAAAAGAAATTGCTGGAAATAAAGTGTGGTAGCGTGAAAGTGTTTAAGGAGGTTCTAGCTAGGAAAGACTTGGTATTTAAGCTTGTCTATTAGTGACCCACCTCTCTTTCCTGGGAACTTACCTGGTGCACTATTTACTTACCACGCCACTGCTCCAAAGATAATGATACTATTCAGCTTGTACGGCATTATTTACGTATACTCGCTACTATTCATACGTGTGGTCAGATACTTTGCAAGGATTGTTAACGATGTTGGATTTGTTCTAGTATACTAATAATGCATAACATCTGTTTCACGATACGATACTATTCACTATGAAATAGTATAATCTCTCTCAGTTCGTACAACTATGGTAGCAAAATTTGAGATAGAGAAGTTCAATGTGAGTAATTTCTCCCTGTGGAAATTGAAGATAAGGGTAGTTTTGAGGAAAGATAATTGTCTAGAAGCAATTGAAGGTAGACCTACGATATGAGCGATGAAAAGTGGAAAGAGAAGGATGACAATGTCGCTGCCAACTTGCACCTTGCAATGGCGGATTCCTGGGCTTTGTCAATGTTGCGTAGAAGAAGACCGCAAAGGAGATTTGGGATGTACTTAACAAATTGTACGAGGTGAAGTCACTTCACACCGTAATATTTTTGAAGAGGAAACTCTACACTCTTCTAACGAGTGAATCCACATCAGTAATCTATCACATTAACACTCTAAATACGCTATTTGCTCAACTCACAACATCGATTTCAAAATAAGCGGAAATGAACGTGCGGAACTTCTACTCGTGTAGTTTACCTGTATTCGTGATGATCAACTCATCATCAACATCACAAATAACAATGTTGGTGACTCTTCACTTTAATGATGTTGCTTCTGCTATTCTTGAAGAAGAATCCAGGCGCAAGAATAAGGAGGAAAGGTCAGAAAGTTCAAAGCAAACAGAGGCTTTGACGATGATGAGAGGCAGATCAACGGAACGTGGCTCCAGTGGGAGTCAAAATCATGGTAGATCAAAATCTCAAAGAAGGAAGAATCTTAAATGCTACAATTGTGGCATGAGAGGGCACTCGAAGAGGGAGTGTTGGCATAATAAGAAGAGTGGAGAAAAGAATTCTGAAACATCAACCTCCCAAGGTTGTGTTGCAAGTACCTCAGATTATGGAGAAATCTTATATAGTGAAGCAGCGACCAGTTCTAAAGGCGGAAAGAAACTCAATGATGTCTGGATAATGGATTCAAGCGCAACATGGCACATGACTCCACACCGAGATTGGTTTTGCACTTATGAACCTATTTCGGAAGGATCTGTGTTCATGGGAAATGATCATGCCTTAGAAATTGCTGGAGTCGGTACTATCAGATTAAAAATGCATTATGGTACTGTTCACAAAATTCAAGGGGTACGGCATGTGAAGGGCTTGAAGAAGAACTTATTGTCTATTGGGCAATTAGATGACCTCGGGTGCAAAGTCCACACTGAAGGTGGAATTTTGAAAGTAGTAAAAGGCAACCTTGTGGTGATGAAAGCAAAGAAGATCACAAGCAATCTATACATGCTTTTGGGAGAGACGTTGCAAGTGGCAGATGCATCACTATGCAGTACCTACCAAGAAGAAACAACGATAATGTGGCATCGCAGATTAGGCCATATGTCGTAGCGAGGCTTGAAAATCCTTGCGCGAACGCACCCTTACCCGGCTCAAGATGGTCAATTTACCCTTCGTGAGCACCGCGTGATAAGCAAGCAACATAGATTGAGATTTGCCAAAGTAACTACTAGAAGAAAACACATATCGACTTGATCCATTCCGATGTATGGAATCACCTGTAAATATCCCTAGGAGGAGCAAAGTATTTGGTGTCATTCATTGATGATTACTCCTGTGAGATTATGGTGTACCCAATCAAGAAGAAGTCGGATGTGTTTCCAAAGATTCAAGGAGTTCAAAGCACAAGTAGAGCTTGAACTGGGAAAAGAATCAAGTGCTCGAGGACAGATAATGGAGGAGAATATGTATATGGCAATTTTCCGGCATTCTCGCAAACAAGAGGGTATTATGAGACAATTCACGGTTGCACATACGCCTGCCAAAGTAATGGTGTAGCAGAAGCGGATGAACAGTAACTCTCCTAGAAAGAACAAGAGTCATGCCGAGAACAATGGATTGGCCAAATCTTTTGGGCGTATACCAAAACCGCCTCAGTTATGTGATAAATCGATCACCATCAACGGCGATTGGTTTGAAGACACCTATGGAGATGTTGAACGAAAGCCACCGATTATTCTTCTCACATGTATTCCTGGATGTCCCTGCACGTGATGTACAACTCCCAAGAAAGAACAAAGTTGGATCCAAAATCCAGGAAATGTATATTCTTGGGTTATACGACGGTGTTAAGGGGTATCGCCAGGGATCCCACCGCCCGCAAGCTTGTTGTCGCAGAGATGTAGTTTTTGGCAGAAATGAACTCGCAAAGCGAGCAGACAAATGACAAGACTTCAAAAGAGATCACATGCTGGGCATTGAGAGAAATTCTCGAGAAGATTATTCTTTCCGGCGTAATCGAGTACGAGGTACCGTAAATCCAGCTTGAATCCGAGGTCGAGAAGTTTGACTGGCCAACTCGTGAGAGAAGGCCGCCAAATTGGCACACTGAGTATGTTACTGAGAGCAATGTTGCATAATACTGCCTTTTAACAGGATGGAGAGCCATCAACTTTTCATGAAGCTACTAGTAGCTCGATGCTTCTCAGGATGACAAAGAATGCAGAAGAAATCAAGCTCTTCATGTAAACAAGACATTGGGAATCGTGGAATTACCACATGGTAGAAAGGCCATTGGTAACAAATGGGTCTACAAGATCAAGCTGATAGCAATGATCAAGTAGAACGATATCGTGCTAGATTGGTCAGTAAAAGGATATGCTCGTAAAAGAAGGTATTGACTTTAACGAGATATTTTCTCTAGTGGTTCGACTTACTACTATCGTAGTAGTGTTAGCGATGTGTGTCGGCATTTGATTTACATCTTGAGCAAATAGATGTAAAGACAAATTCTTTCCTTCATGGAGAGCTTAAAGAAGAAATTTATATGCTCCAACCGTAAAGTTTTAAAGAACAAGGAAAAGAAAACTTGGTTTTCAGTTGACTCAAATCTCTATACTGCCTAAAGCAGCGCCTGCATGTTGGTACAAGAGATTTGATTCCTTCATAATTAGCCTTGATTACAACAGATTGAGTTCGCATCTACTGTACGTACTACAAGAGGCTTGATGATAATGATTTCATCATTTTTGTTGTCAGACAGTGGATGACATACATGTTGGTGGTAGTGGTCCCAACAAAGATCGAATCCAAGAATTGAAGGCACAGCTTGGCTAGTGGAGTTCGAGCATGAAGGACTTGGGACCTCGCAAACAAGATTTTAGGGATGCAAATTAACCGAGACAGTAAAAGATAGGAAGATTTGACTTTCTCAAAAGAATTATATAAGGAAGATCCGCGACGCTCAACATGCAAGACTCGTAGTTAATATCTACCCCACTTCCCCGTCAATTGTAAATTATCCTCGTATTTAGTCCTAGCAAGTTGAAGCTGAGAGGATGAAAATGTCTCGAGTACCGTATGCATCAGTGGGAAGCCTTATGTATGCTATGATATACAAGACTAGACATTGCACAAGCAAAGGGGAGTGGTCACTGGCCTTATGGCGTATCCTTTCGGTAGAGCATTGAATGTTGTTAAGAGGATCCTACGATACGTGGAAAGGAACCTCGTCGATGTTGCATTATGTTTTGGAGGATCGAATTTATTGTCGTGAGTTATGTTGATCTCGTATTTTTGCAGTGATCTTGATAAAAGAAAATCTACTACCGGCTATGTGTTTACACTTCGCGTGAGGAGCTGTGAAGTTGGTTATCTGGGTTACAGATCGTTGTAGCTTTGTCTACTACGTAAGCTAATGGCAACACCCAAGCTTGCAAGGCAAAGCCTACCCAAGCTTGGATACAAAGGTTAATGGAGGAACTCCCTGGGCACAAGCAGGAGAGAACCACTGCATTGTGACAAACAAAGAGTGCCTTGTACATTGCAAGGAATCCAAATTTTCATTCCAAGACAAAGCACATAGGTGTTCAAAGATCATTTTGTCTCGAGAAGTAGTAGAAGAAGGAAGCGTGGATATGCAGAAGATTCACACTAAAGACAACCTAGCAGATGTGATGACAAAGCCGATCAATGCTGACAAATTTATTTGGTGTCGATCCTCCTATGGCCTATCAGAAACGTAAGCAACATGGAATGGCAAGACGGAAAGAATGGTGTGAAGATCTGCTTAACTTAATCAAATCTTCAAGTGGGAGAATTGTTAGTCCCACATCGGGCAATCCATTGCCCTTTGAGGCTTATATAAGGAGCTTAAGGGGAAGGGTTAGAATCATCCCAAAATCTTCTCTTCCTCTCTTGTATATTTTCTTATATTCTTTGTGAGGTTGTTCTCTCCTAGTATTTAGAGAGAGGTGTTGTAATTTCTTCCTATAGTGAAATTCTTCTAGTCTTGCCCCGTGGTTTTTCCCTTTATTCATTGAGGGTTTTCCACGTTAAATATTGTGTGTTCAGTTCTTCTTTTCTCATCTCTTATTTTAGTTGTGAGGCACTATTCCCGTCACTCTGGTACCTAACAAAACTTAAGAGGAAATAAGTTTTTCCGAAGGGTGGGGGTTAACCAGGTCAGTGCAAATGGGCCATTCCATTGTTTCGCTTTCAATTGTTGTTTTATCGTCTATGCTTATCTTATTAATAATTAAGTTTGAATAATCAAAGAAAGCTTTATTCTGTTTTTTTTAATTATTAATTAACTTTATGTTTGGGCTGGTTAAACTTGGGAAACAAGTCCCTTAGGCCTTCATCCTGGAAAATGTTTTACTATCTCCCTCTGCATGAAAACTCTCCTCTCTCTGTACCTTTCTCTTTCTTAGCCTTTAGTGCCAACCTTGAAACTCAGGTTATGCTTGAAACTCTATGGTTGATAGGGCAATTACAAAATTGAGGGCTCAAGGTTTTTGTGTAATTGGCTCTGATGAAGGATGATATCTTCGGTTGTAATGTTTCGGAAATAGATGATTAAGTATCAAATATTATGATATAAGTATTGGCCTTTGCGGCATCAACAAAAGTTTGTGTATTTAGTTATGAGAGAGAAAAGAAAGTCTGTCTTTCTCAAAGAGAATTCAATTTTCCTTTCAATGCGTGGAGTTTGGACTCTTTATTCAATAAAAACTTTGCCAAAGGAACTACCTGGCTACCTGCCCAGTCGTTTATCGTTTCACCCCCTTTCCTTAAGATGGTCCAGATCTGGTTCTGTATTAATATGTTGCCCTTTGGCAATATTTGTTTGAGTAATTGGTATTTGATTATTTGGTGTTGTATTTGCTATATTCTGATGAAAGTGTCCAATTCCTTTATTATCAGCCATTCGTTCAGACACTCCAGAACATTGATTGGAGAGAAGTTGGAAGCTTGGCATGCAAGTGTCTCTGACAGCTTGAAGTTAATTGTGTTAGACAGTGTCATTGCTGAAGCTTCTCTATTTGCTGTTTGACGTATTGTTTTTTATGTCCTTGCTATGGGTCATGGGCTAGATTTTGTATTGGCATGGGTAACCTTGTAATAATGCAATATGCATTGCCGAGTTTAAACCTGTGATTTCTACTTAATTACGAGTGGCTGTGTAGTTCATCTCCTTGAAGGTCGTGGAATGGGAAAGCTGGCCACTGATTCTCCCCAACTAAGGCAGTCGTCCAAATGAAGAATTTTAAGACTTGTGCATGTTTGTGGATAAAATTTGAAGATGGAATAAATTAAGGAATTGAAAGGCCGAGCTAAACTAGGCGTGTTTGATACAAGACCACTCTCAAATATGCAGGCAAGGCTGTAAACATGACTTTGTATATATATATATATATATATGCGTATGCCTAAATGCTTCAAGCCACTATAAATAATGAATGTTATTGCAAGTACCGATGATGTAACTCCTGAAGAGATTTGCAACAAGCATCTTCTGTGAAGAAGCTAGTCGTGTTGTCCCACCTACCAAATAGGCACTGGTGGTTCGCCTGTCAAAATATTTTAGGGAGAATAACAGTTGGTTAGGGAGAAAGTATTCTAATTTGATTTTTAGATAAAATTAATAAAATATTAAATTAAATTAATTAAAATTTACATATAATTAATTATGTATTAAATATTAAAATAAAAATAAATTATTAATTTATTATATATAAATTATTAATTAAATTAATTAAATATTTTATTAATTTTATTTAAAAAATAAATGAAAATATTTTTCAATCAAGTCCAAGTAATTTCCCAATATTTTATGGGTTATTGGTGCATCGAGCTGATGGCGTGTAATGGCACTAATGCAAATGGCAACTCTAGATATGCAATTGCCAATTAAAAAACCGGTTCCTTTGTAATAATATATACAAACTAGAAACAGAAAGAAAGTGACAGTATCCTATTCAATAACAACTCAAGGATAATGGAACGTTTGCGGTGATGCTTTCTCAAGTGTTAACGTCGTTTTTTAGGCAACGTTTACTATCCACAAAGGAAAAGGTGATGAATCCATTCACCACTTTTTATATATTATTAATTTTGTTTAAAAAAAATTTAAGTGATATTTTTATTATAGGTTAAAAGACAAAAATTTGACTTTATAGAAATATATTAAATTTATTTAAAAGTAATATGTAATTTTTGTCAAATAATTCCTGATATAGTAAATTCTTTAAAAATTATTCAAGAAACATAAAATAAAATTATTTAAGAATTGTAAAATGAAAACTTGTTAAGATTTTTTAATTAGACCAAATAAAAAAATTGGTTTTTTATGAAATGTATTATTTTTATTTGTTATTTTCAATTTTTACTGGAATCATTTTATTTTCAGATTTTATATTCAATTATATATTTTAAATTTTTATGTTCACTTTTTTATTCTTCTATTTTGGTTGATTTTCTTTTGTTTTAATTTTCCAAGGTACTTTTTTATAAAATTTGTTGATTTATTATTTTTACTAAGTCACTATTCCACAATTTATATTTATATTTATATTTATATATTTTTTTAATATCTGAATATTTTTCTATTTTAATTTTAAGAATTTTAAAAACTTGCTCTTTGTAAGCATTTACTGTAAATAAATATTTAGAATAATTTCATAAATAAATATTTTTAAAATTAAAATATAATTTTACTTTCCTACATGGAAGAACCGGTCACAATTAATGGTGGATGGTACACCAACTTATGTTGGTTGATGGATGTTAAAAGACTCCCGTTTTTTAACCTTTTTTCTGCAAAAACAAAGGACTATAATGGAAGTATTGGTGTCAGGAAAATGCGAAATTGGCTTTCGGACCACCCACACCACCTGACCCACTGAACAAACTACCGCTGTGGGTGATTGAGTGACGACCGGCCCAAACTCCAAATCTCATAGGCTCATAGTAACTACTATTAGCAAGTGAATGTAAAATGTTCCTCTCCTCCCCTTTATACAAAGATGTTAATAATAAAATTATAAAAATAATAAAATTATTATGGTATCACGATGAATATAATATTTAAAGTGAGCTATTAATTATTTATTAATAATTAATTTTATAATAAATATTTAAAAATTTATTAAATATAAATAATAATAAATATTTAACAATTTACTTTAAATATTAAAAAACATATATGTAACAAAATAATTTTTTAAAATTAATAATACATATTTCTTTTTCCGTCCCCCTATACAAGTCATAAGCGTAAAACAAAGTAATGAGCGACCATTTCTTCAAGACAGGTCATCAGCATTATTTTTTCAACAAAACTAATATTTGAATGAATACTTGAAGGATCAGGCAACATAATCAGTTTCCGGGTAAAAGGGTTGTGTCATAATTAGAGGTAAAAAAATGCATGAATTAGATGGATTTTGAATTAATAGTTTGATACAAAATTAATTATTAATTTATTTAATATTTATTAAAAATTATTAAAATCATTTATCTCATTTATGACTTATTTTAATGGATAGATATTCAATTCATTTATTAATCTATTTTAATAGATATAATAGATAAATATTTAATCTAATTATTTAAAATTATTTTTTTAAAAATAAATTCTCTTTCTAAAAAAATTAATTCTTTCTCTCTCCCAAAAAAAAATTTCTCTCTCTATAAAAAAAATTCTCTTTTTAAAAAATTTTAATTTTCTCTCTAGCAAAAAAAATAATTCTTTCTCTTTCTAAAAAAATAATTTTCTCTCTCTAAAAAATTTATTTCTCTCTTTAGAAAAAATTAATTTTCTTTTTTAGAAAAAAGTTAATTTTATCTTTATAAAAATATTTTTTTTTCTAAAAAATAAATGAGTTAAGATTTTAAATGAATTATGAATTTGTTAAATTTTAAATAAATCATAAATAAATTAGTAATTAGATATCTAAATGATGTTGGACTCAATCTAATAACTTATATGGTTTAATCCATCTAATATATTTGATTTATTATTATTATCAAATAAGTTAAATTGAATTTAGCCATAACTAAATTAAATGATAAATAAATAAATTATTTTCACACCTCTGCCATGATTGACTCGCGGGCTATGAAGTGTATGTATAAAATAAAATAATAAAATAGAGTTTGGCGAAAGAGCCAGCTAGATTCTCTTCAATGATGAAATGGCTAACACTCATTGTTCTGTGTGAAGGTGTTTTCAGGTGTTCATGCACGTGCTTTATCCTCCTATTCATTGTTTCAAATATAACCGACGGATGCTTGCTGTTATCAACTGTTCATTTTCTATTTTTATATTCCCAGCTCCAAATTTTTAAAGATTTAATTTTTATCTATTATTAGTGTAAAAAAATTTTATACTGTTATCTAATCATGTGTTATCAAATCAGTAAAAGAGTTAAACTTTTTAAGTAATTGTTGTGATAATAAACTCTTTTACTGATTTGGTAACACATGATTGGATGAAAATGTAAAAAAATTTTACATTGACAATAAATAAAAATTAAACTCAATTTTTAATCCTTCCAAAAAGTCGCAATTCAATTCCCTATCTCATAAATGGGGTTCATTTGTAATTAACTAAACATTGATAATGAGCTCTCTATAAATACGAAAAACGAAATCAAACAAACATCACCATAATTAAAGCATTGGATTAGAAAGATTAGACGTCACCTTTTATTTATAAAAACATAAGGGATATGAGGTTACCGAAGGAATACAGTAATCATATCTAAAATTTTTCATCTACATAATTTAATTTTATTAGTTGAGCAAATACTTATTAATAGTAATTTAGTTTCTGAAAATAACTTATATTTATAATTTAGTTTTTAAATTTATTTTTATATATAAATTAATCTTTAAAATTTTAAAATACATAGTAATTTAGTTTTTTTATTATTTTTCTTTCTAAAATTAAACGGTAATATGTGATATGACTTATTAAGTACTTACATGTAGGGGTGTTCATAACCGAACCAAACCGATCAAAACCGAAAAAACCGAACCGAAAAACCGAAAACCGAACAAAATCGATTAATTTTGGTTTTGTTTGGTTTTGTTTTATGAAAACCGATTGGTTTGGTTCGGTTTTCGGTTTTCATTTATGAAACCGAACCAAACCAAACCAAACCGAATTCTTATAATTATCTATATATTTTTTATAATTTACATACTTATAAATGATTATATTTAAATTTTTGGTTGGTTCTATAAATATTTTAGGCCTATTTATTGTTTATAATTATGTAATGATGTTTTTATTAGGATTTTATACCAACTTTTTTTTAATTGGTCCATAACAAGAACAAAATGATGATGTGTATGAATTTTTTTAAGAAAAAAAATGTTTAGTGAAAAACCGATTGGACCGAACCGAACCAAACCGATTGTAATTGGTTCGGTTCGGTTCGGTTCTTCAATTTTAAAAAAACCGATTGGTTCTTAATATAGAAAAACCGATTGGTTTGGTTCGGATGACTTTTCCTCCCAAAACCGAACCAATCCAAACCGCGAACACCCCTACTTACATGTACTATTAAATATCATATGACAGGTTACTCCACATGCCTAATCCTTCCAACGACGTCATTTATGTGAGAAATATAAAACTCGACCCCCTTAGTATATCACTCAGATCTCCTAACCAACTGAGCACACCTTGTTCCTAACCCATTATCTTTCAGCTCACCAACCAACCAATTCTCTTAACAGTTTCTCTATCAACTCAACTGACTGAGCTTACTCTTAATTGATCAGTTATTATTGATCATCAAGTTTTTCCATCCTCATCAACTAAACCGATCAGTTCTGATCGATCAGATCCTTATCCCATTTGAAACAACAACTAATCGATCATTCCTGACCGATCTGACTACCATTTCCTTTGATCTTGACAATTATCAATTGGACATGAGCGATCCGACAATTCATTTTTCCTTGATCAGCTTACCTAACCGATCTTACCATTTGCCAACTACCACCTACCTGATACGTGACATTTAATAGTATATATAAGCACTTAACATGTCACATCACATATTACCGTTTAATTTAAGAAGAAAATACAACAGAGTGATTAACTTGTTGTGTGTTTCAAATTTTTAATTACTAACTTATATATAAAAATAAATTAAAGGATTAAATTGTAAACGTAAGCTATTTTCATGACTAAATTACTAATTTGATATTAATGGAATAAAATTGGTTTAAATGTCGGAAGGAACGATAGTTTTTTTCCAAAAAAGTTAAATGCTTAGGAAAAAAAATATTTTTGGTAAAAAAAAATTCAAATAACGGTCGATGCTTGTTTTGTTTTAATAGTTAAACAAAAACATTGATTTTGCATTTACGTTTTGATATGATAAGCATTCTTAAATTCTATGAAATAATGGTTAGGTCTTACAACGTCCAAACATGAAATTAATATCATAAACAGAGAAAAAAAAATCCAAAATTTGTTGTTATGATCATACGTAAAACAAAACAAGTAGGAAAATTTGGTTCCATTTTGTTTACGATCAAAGACAAGAGTCAACCAAAATGGGTCGGAAATAGCAAGTTTGTTGAAATTGAAGAGCGAAAGAGAAAACTGTGTCTCTCTTACTTATGACTTATGCTTTCCAAGGGATCGTCTTCTTCCCTCACTCCACATTGTCCCCTTTCTTTCTCTCTCTCTCTCTTTGCTCCGCTTGCATGGCGCATTTCCTTGCTAGGATTCCGTGTTTCTAGATTCGTGCTTGGATCTAGCAATTCAATTTTGGTCTTTGAACCCTAACCTTGCTGATTGCTGCTGATCTCCGAATTCGGAAGGTGAATTGTGGAGTTCCTGTAACTGTAAGCATAATAGGTTATGGCTACGGGGAAGATATCTCGGTCCAGAGGCGCAGCTGTGATGGAGAACGGACCCAAGGTCGAAGAAGGTCTCAATGTGTTCAAGTCTGATAAATTTGATGCCGATGGCTATGTTCAGTCCAAGTGTTCTCTCAACGACAAGGTTGGTTTTTCATTTTTCATATTTGAGTGCGTGCACTATCTGCTATGCAAAAACCTCTCTTTCTTAGAAATTGAATGAAGACTTCACTTCACTGTTGAAAATGATCATTATTTATTTTTTGGGTTTGTCTTAAATCCGTACTTATAGTTGTTGCGTGGGATTATGTGGTACAATTTCAGTCCTGACCTTAGCTTTCAGGAAGTTATAATAATGGGGTGGGATGTCAGTTGTGGATGCCCGATTATATTGGTGACTTGTCCTTTGTACTCCTGATCATTTGGTATTTGTTCCAACTTCCAAGACCTTCAATTTTATCATCTTACCCGTGCGCATTGTTCTGTTACATTGGTTCTTTTTTCATTTCAGCCAAAAAAATTCTACCTGACTGAGAATGAAATTGAGAAAGAATGTGGTTTTTCATTGTTTAAGAACTGAAAAATGAAAGGAAACAAAATTATTAATTATTAATATATTACAATTACAAACAAACCACAAGTTAGATAGACATCAATATTTGCAGGGGTAAATGTGTACATCAACAAAAATTGTATCCGCATGGTTAACTTTTCCTTCACTTTCACCCCAAATTTGAGTGGAGTGGAGCTTATGAAATTTCTTTCCAAATTCATTCCCTCCAATTTCTATCTGTGCCCCAAACATGGGAATTTCAAATTCCCACCCTCTTCTCAAAATCACCCGTTTCAAACAGAGCATAAGCGTAGTGTATCAGAGATCCCAAATCAATAATCACTGAATTTTCAAGGAAAACACGGTATAAAGCCATACATTCATTAAACTGGCCCAATATATAATGCCTTTTGAAGAAAATTTTAAAAAATAAACGAGAATAAAAACAAAATGAAAAACTGACGTATAATTTATTTTTCTTTTGCTATTGTTGTTTTTGGCATATACTACTAGTTTGGCACATTGCGGTACATAAGTATTTATTGATACATCAATAATAGAAGCTTAATTATACCTATATGATGCCAGTGATGATGACTGTGAAGATAGTTCAGCCAGTTAGACACATTAAGTTCTGCCTCTGTTAATTCATATTTTTATGTGCTCTTCTTGATAACAGCATTTTAAATTGCATTCTTGATGTAGAAGAGAGCCCACTCCTAAAAGCTAGGTAATTAAGAGGGGAGAACCTCTACTTTAGATAAGAGTTTCTTGTCTCCAACCTAGGCATCTAGTGGATATGGAACTCACTCTTGTGTCAATCCTGTTATTCGTAAAAAGTAAAAAAGAGTATATGACTATTTCTTATTGACAGTTGACTTAATCTACTGACTGAAAAGGGAAATTTGTATTAGATGCTTTTCCTACCTTTATTATGGTCTATGTGTCTAGATGCATGCCTTATTTACACTAGTCAGCTTTTCTCTAGGACTCATGTAGTTGCAAATGGCATTAATGTACAACCATAGTATATCAGAATAATCAAAGAGCACGAGTAATGCCAATAGTGAAGACCACTTAGTTACCATTTTATTTTCCATTTAGTCATTTAGCTGTGATAATGTCTACTTTGATTTTCAGGAAATAAAGCAACTATGCACATACTTGGTGGACTTGAAGAAAGCTTCTGCTGAGGAGATGCGTCGAAGTGTCTATGCTAACTATGCAGCTTTCATACGGTTAGTTGTGTTGGTTTGCATACAACTTGGGTATAAGACATTTTGTCATCTTTTACTTAGTGTGCTCTGGAATTCTTGGGATGCTTTATAATCCTAGAAAGTCCTAATTTTTTTAGTTGCATACTTGTATGTCATCAAATATAAACATTATATATGTATATGATTTGACAAAGGGAGTTTAGCATCTACCATTTCTTATCTTCTAAAAAATATCATATTCATATTAATTTTATTTTGATTTTGTTTATGAGAAACATTTTCCTGCCTGTGGTGCATGTTTGGGGTTGGTGTGGCAGGGGTAGGATTGTTCATCTACCTTTTTTTTTATTTACCCTTGTCAAAACCAACTCTCCCAAAAGTTTAAGCTTTTATGTTGAGGCTCGTGAATGGTTTTATATCTCTAACACGTCCTTTCACGCAAGAGCCCTTTTGGGCTTGAAGCACGGACAATGCACAGGCGCATTTTACCTTATGCTGAAATTCAACTTTATTTAGAAGAAAAAGGGTGGCAAGGATCGAACTCCTGACCACTTGGTCATAGAGGCTCTGATACCATGTCACAGGCCAACTTTCCCAAAAGCTTAAGCTTTTAGGAGGAGGCTCATGAATGGTTTTATATCTCTAACATCCCTTTTATATTTTGACCTTTTTTTAAAAAAATTCAGCTGCAATGTTATTTAGCTTATTTATCATTGATTTCTGTGTTGTATATTTATAATCTTTTACTGCAAAGCCATTTTACTGTTATTTAGCCGATTTATCATTGGTTATGTTTTAAATTTAAGTAATTTGTTTATCTTACAGAACATCTAAGGAGATATCAGACTTGGAGGGGGAGCTTTCATCTATCAGAAACCTGCTATCTACACAAGCTGCCTTGATACATGGTTTGGCTGAGGGAGTTCACATTGATTCATCATCGATATTCAATTATAATGGTTTTTCTGTAAATGCAATATCAAATTCTGAAGATAGGGTGACATCGGACCTGGACAAATGGTTAGTTGAGTTTCCTGATCTCTTGGATGTTCTCTTAGCTGAAAGGAGAGTGGACGAAGCATTGGCTGCTCTCGATGAAGGGGAACATGTAGTTTTTGAGGCAAAAGAGATGAAAAATCTCAACCCATCTTTACTTGTGTCCCTACAGAATTCCATTATCGAACGTAGGCAGAAGTTAGCTGATCAGCTTGCTGAAGCTGCTTGTCAGCCTTCCACCCGTGGTGCTGAACTTCGTGCATCAATATCAGCCCTTAAAAGACTTGGAGATGGTCCCCGTGCTCACAGCTTGCTACTTAATGCCCATCTCCAACGATATCAGTACAACATGCAAAGTCTTCGGCCATCAAGTACCTCATATGGAGGAGCGTATACTGCTGCTCTTGCACAACTGGTATTTTCTGTGGTTGCACAAGCTGCAAGTGAGTCATTGGCTATTTTTGGCAAGGAGCCATCTTATACTTCTGAGCTTGTGATGTGGGCTACAAAGCAAACAGAGGCATTTGCTCTTCTGGTGAAAAGGCATGCATTAGCTTCATCAGCAGCTGCAGGAGGTTTAAGAGCTGCTGCAGAGTGTGTTCAAATAGCATTGGGTCATTGCTCATTGTTGGAAGCTCGTGGCCTGGCACTTTGTCCTGTGCTTTTGAAACTTTTTAGGCCTAGTGTTGAACAAGCTTTAGATGCTAATTTGAAACGAATTCAAGAGAGTAATGCTGCTTTGGCTGCAGCTGATGATTGGGTACTCATGTACCCTCCTATGTCTAACTTTCAGACCGGTAGGCCTTCAAGTATATCCATTAGTAATACAACAGCATTTCAACATAAACTTACAATTAGTGCCCATCGCTTCAATTTGATGGTCCAGGTGAGAGTTTTAGTTTTGACTCATTACTTGGAATGATATGTCTGGTTTGAGAATAGGGATGTAGCATTGGTTGGGATAGTGCTGTGTGAATAGGTGTTCTAAAACCATGTACACAATTATTATTTTTTCTGGGGGATTCTCAATGTGGATCTTTTCTCTCTCAGAAAATACTTAAAATTTTGGATTTGCAATCAGATGCTTTGTTCACTTATAAATAATGTCCATCTTTTGTCTACGATTTTCAGTTCTTTCAATTTTCTTATTTTGGTCTCTAATAACATTTTGAATTTTGAATTACTGAGATTGAGTAAGCAATTGCCTTCTTACTGAAATACACCCACTCACCCCCAAATTTAGTCTTGTTGAACTTTGAACCGATGATCTTTCCTTTTGTGGTGTTTGTTTTTTCATTATTTTATTTTATTTTATTTTATTTTGTCTTGATTGTGATCAATTCAGCTCCATGTTTCTTGCGTATGCAGTTTTAATGGTTTTACATTATCAATTCACTTTATGCCGGATGTTCTGTATGCTTATACAGGACTTCTTTGAGGATGTAGGACCACTGCTTAGTATGCAGTTGGGAGGCCAAGCTCTGGAAGGGTTGTTTCAAGTATTTAACTCTTATGTGAACATGCTCATAAAAGCATTACCTGGATCACTGGAGGATGAAGCAAGCTTTGAAGATTCTGGAAATAAAATTGTACGAATGGCTGAGACTGAAGCCCAGCAGATTGCATTGCTAGCTAATGCCTCACTACTAGCAGATGAACTACTTCCACGTGCAGCCATGAAGCTTTCCCCTCTAAATCAGGCTTCCTACAAGGATGATAGTCGAAGAAGACCCTTGGAAAGACAAAATCGTCATCCTGAACAAAGAGAATGGAGGAGACGACTTGTGAGTTCAGTTGACAGATTGAAAGATACATTCTGCCGTCAACATGCTTTGGACCTCATTTTTACTGAGGAAGGTGATAGTCATCTTACGGCTTACATGTATATACATATGGATGGAAATCCAGATGAAATTGAGTGGTTTCCGTCAGTGATTTTTCAGGTATTTTGAAAAGAAGTTTTTTTTAAAATTGATGTTATCTTTATATGATTGTCTTTCAAAGGTTTCTCTGCCTCATTATTCTTATAGTGAATTTGAATTTTACTTTTCTTGGTTGGCTTTGCTCTGCATGAGATGTGTTTGTAGTGTATCTTCTCTGCCCTCTCCTTCCTACCCGCACTTCTTTCATCTTGGTGGGGAAATTGGGGTACCATTATTGCATGTAACAAGTGAGAAACCTCCAGATTCTGATTCAGCAGTCATCCTGGCTGTAGATTTTGAGAATTTGACAGTAATTAGGACAGTAAATTTATGGTCTTTGTAGGTTCATCTTTGTTGTTTTAAAGAATAAATAGTGTCTGAAAGAACTATATCTCCAGAATTCCCGCGTCAACATTTAAAAGTATTACTTGATGGATGTGATTGCAATTTGGAAATAGTTAATTTGATTTGAAATCTGCATTCTGAAATAGCTAATTAATTTTGTACTGAACAAAAGAACCTTTTGAAAGAATTTGTTTGTCGGTCAGTTAAAGGGTTCTGTTGTATAATTACAATTTCACTACAGGAAAGTGAAACTCTTGCAGACATCAGCTGGCTGAGGACTGAAGTGTAGTTATTTACTCAGATAAATGATAAGAGTATTTTACTGTCTAGTATAATATACTCTTGCTGTTTAATTGTCTCCTCTCTGTCCGCTAGTAGGGAATAAAAAAACTTTAGTGTCTTGTTTTTAAGGTACACAGCCACTTTTTTATCATCAGAAAAGTAAGTTCATATTATGTAGGTTGTCTGTGCATTGTGGTAGAGTTTCACACGCTGGTGCATTTCTATCTATCTCTTCTTCTAGTTTTAGAGATTGATTTTGTCAACTTAGTTATCATTATGATAAATACAATAAATTAATATTCATCAAATGCATGTAAATTGAAGAAGCATTTAAATATTGCAGCTTCTACCATTTCCTTATGTAGACATTATTATTTTACGTCTTCATACAGTTGGATGGAGTCTTCCCGTTCATGGCCATAAATGCTAATTTATATTTGAATTTGATTTTCAAATGTAGTTCTTATTAGTTTTCCCCTTTTAATTAATTGATCATACATATCTTCTATAACCATGGTTTTCTGAGTTGGATAGCTGTTACTCTTAATCATCTATGACATATATTGGATTTTTGAGCCAGATTTTTGTTGCAATATGAATTATCTTGTTTCAAGATCTGATGACAGTCTTATGTTATTGTGCAGGAACTATTCATAAAACTGAACATAATGGCCAATATAGCAGCGGATATGTTTGTAGGGAGGGAACGATTTGCTACATTGCTCTTGATGAGACTTACAGAAACTGTTATTTTGTGGCTTTCAGAAGACCAGAGCTTTTGGGATGATATTGAAGAAGGGCCAAGGCCTTTAGGTCCTCTTGGTCTTCGACAGGTATGTAAACCTCATATTCATCCATTGGAATTGGTTTATTACTTCATAGGTGATTTTGTTTTGATTTCTGGTCATGAAGTGACTATTAGAAACCTATATGCCAAGACAGAGAGGAACAGTTGCCTCTATTTGCAAATCTGAATAGGAGAGAGAATTTTGTTGAGGGTAACTCTTTGTAAGGAAAGTCTTGTATCACTTAGAGATCAAAGAACTGGTCTGCTTTTCTAACAACCTGTGCCTCAAACACCAAAAAATCTTTTTAACTAATAAATCTTTTTCTAATTTAATTGAACGATACTAAAATAACTACTGGCATGTACACGAATAATCCAAACAAACCAAATTTAAAGGCATGAAAGTAAGCTACAAACCATTTATTACTTTTCATTATATGCCGCATCAAAGGTACTCTGTTCCTTTATATAAGTACTAATTAGTTTGTGCAATAATCAAACACATGGAGAAGTATAGTTAAAGAAGAAACAACTTAATCAATGCTAATTGTTTAGCTTCTGGTCCTGCTTTCAACTGAATTGTTAGAGCACATTTATTTATAAATTGAACTTTGAATGCTTTCCTCCACTTTAATAGGAAATTTTCTATGTCCTCTGTATTTGTTATATTATTTAGGATCTGCTTGGTTGAGTAGGCAGAAAGTAAAAATGTACATGGGAACAATAAAGTCTAGATGCATCGTCATTTTTTACATTCTCATTTTTCATCTAAACTTTATTGTGTCTAATTACATTTTCATGTTCCACCTACTCAACCTAGTACATCCTTAAAAGACTATGTTCTTGCATTGCTGAATTCATTGTACATATAATCTTTGAAAGTGTACGGATATATGGTAATGATTTGCTGACATGGCAGATCAATAAATGCAGAATTTACATGGAGGAACTTTGTGAACTTCAAAGTTCGTCGCAGCCATATAATTTTTTCTTTTGGTACATTGTGCAGTTCTACTTGGATATGAAGTTTGTCGTATGTTTTGCCTCCCAAGGTCGGTACATGTCACGGAATTTGCAACGAATTGTCAATGAGATCATATCAAAAGCAATGGCAGCATTTACTGCAACAGGGATGGATCCATATAGGTAGGCTACTCTAATTCTGTTTCAGTCTTGTGTCACTGTCAAAATTCTATCATTATAATTAAGAAAATTGAACGTAATTTTTTAAGTTCTTTTTCTCCAAAGAAATAAAATATAAAAGGTCTGTTTAGCTATTGTTATGTTTATGTTTGGCCTATCAAACGTTGGCAGTCTTGATTTCGTATTTATGAGGGTAAGTGTCCTAGCCCTCCTAGCACTTATCATGTTGGATTACCCGTTATGTAAAATTAGTAAGGGAATTGGGCCTGACAGGTTGTATTGAGTAGACATATGTTAGCTGCAGCTTCTTGTGGCTGGATTTCTTCCTTATTATTATTGTTATTATTAGTTCTTGATGTCAACTGATGATGTTTTAGTTGTAAATAAGGATTGCAATCTTGTTTTTCGACACATGCTTGATATTTCAACTTGAGTTTTCATCCTTCTAAGGAGGAGTTTAGGATAAGGGGGCTATAAATAGTATGGTGATTACTGCAAATATAAATTCCTAAGACATATTAGCATTAGCTGCGGCAGGTGATTTTTTTTGGTTCTCTTATGTAAATATTAGTTTTTTGGGGTCAAAACATCTCTGGAGTTTATGTATGTGATGGCTAGCATCCCAGTGTGTTTCAATCCTTTTATCTGTTTTTGTATGTTTATGTTTGCATGTGCTTTTATTATCACATTTGTTCTATTCCTGGTTGTGACTTGTGGCATCAAAGGCATTTGCTTTCTCAGAGGCTGATATAACTTTTCTTGTCAGTGATCTGCCTGAAGATGAATGGTTTAATGAAATATGTCAAGATGCTATGGAAAGACTGAGTGGAAAACCAAAGGAAAGAAATGGAGAGAGGGACCTTAACAGCCCAACTGCTTCTGTCTCTGCACAATCAATTTCATCTGCCAGATCTCATAGTAGTTCATAAGGCATAATTTCGTCCTTGTAAACTAGAATAGAATCCAATCAAGCATGGAATTACTGGCAGATTTTTTAACTCAGTAAGATTTATATCTTCATTGCTTCATATGTTCTCCGTGTCCTTCAATCGGTTTCCCTTTCAATTTTTGTCTTTTCTCAATTTAATGGGGAATAACCTTGCATCTATGTAGATTAAATGGTCAGGTGTTTGCCAATAATTTTTCCTTATGTCAGATTGAACATTGGTTTGTAAATGTTGATTCCATTATTTAGTTCTGATCCTGAAATATATTATTTTTTGAAACGCGCGTAATTTGTGGAGTTTACTAAATACTTGTTAAATTAACCATATCATGTCCGAGTCAGATTTTCATTTTGAACGATAAAAATAAAGGGGGCTAGGGCAACTAGTACTCATTGTTGCTCGTGTTTCAGTTATTTTAATTTACAGAATCATTTGTAATTCCTCATCACATTAAACCACTTCTATAACATTGAAACAAGCTTCACCTAATTCATCCCTAATGAAGAATCCCTTATTGAAGGACAACACAACAGCCTGGTTCGATCTTTTTTCTTCTCCCTTCATTATTTTCTAACATTCCACCCCAAAACAACTTACTATTCAGATTAATTTTTAGCTAGTATACTCATCTAGTCACCAATAAAAAGTTTATGCCTCTCCAGTCTCCAAGCCATTACCCTTTTCTTTATGACTAAAATTCTATTTTACTTTTACATTTGATTTCATTATTAATTTTGTTTTTAACATTTTAATTTTTTTCAATTTAGTCTTTGACATTTATAAACTCACTTTAATTTGGCCCATCTGTTTGTGTGTCCGTTATCCACTGAATGAAAATGATAATGTGTCTCAGTTATAGATAATATAACATCCTTATTTTGTCAGCGTAACACTGAGTTAATAGCTACTTGAATTCTTTCACCCAAAAAACGATGTTGTTAGTTGGCATTTAGCTTTCAATGAATAAAAATGACGTTTTTTTGATAAAATAATCCAATCAATTACTAACTTAATGTCACACTGACAAAATAAGAATGTCACATTATCTTTAAAAGTGACGCATCATCCCTTTCATTCAGGGAATAACAGACACATACGAATGGACCAAATTGAAGTGAGTTTATAAATGTCAAAGACTAAATTAAAAAAATTAAAATGTCAAAATGAAATTAATAATTGAATCAAATGTGAGGGAGCAAAATAATATTTTAACCTTTCTTTATTTACAAGTAGGTTTCTCGCATCCCATCAACTCCTTCACCCCAATAGCAGACTATTCTGAGAAATGAATCTCATCATACCTTATATTAACTTTAACTTTATAAATTGATGATACAAATGAACATGAATAAACGCATACACTGAGACTAAAACCAGATCCAGATGTGAAGCAATAGCATGCATATAACAAAACGGTTATCATGATCATAGATACAAGTTAGAAGCCTTTTAAAAACTAGCTCTTTTTACTTCTTGTCCGTGGGATAGCATCTGATAAAAGCTTGACAACATCTGTCATTGTCGGTCTCTTGTGAGGATCCTTCTCAGTACATCTAAAAGCCACCATAAGCACTTTGTGAACTTGTTCCATTATATGTGTATCTAAAAATTCCTCTGTAAGGCTTGAATCAACAATTTGATCAATTTCTCCTGTTTCACTCCAGACAGATCTAACCCAACCCACTATATCAGTACCCTCCATAAATGACGGATCTACTACCTTCTTTCTGGTTATCAGCTCAAGCAAAACCACCCCGTAACTGTATACATCAGACTCCCTACTATTTGTTGTTGTATAAGCATTCTCTGCCACAAGCCAATGTAAACATGTTAATCCATATGAGAAATTTGTAAGGGAAAGAAATAGCCAATCAACAATAAATGTAGAAGAATTACCTGGTGCAATATAACCAACTGTACCCGGAACAGATATGGAAGGATTTGAAGTAGAAGACTGATCCAAAAGTTTGGCAATACCAAAGTCAGCGATATGAGGCTCCATATCAGAGTCTAGAAGTATATTGTTTGGTTTGATGTCTCGGTGCACTATGGGAGGATCACAGTCATAATGGAGATAAGCCAATCCATGAGCAATTCCAACAGCTATCTTATACAGGACATTCCACTCTAAGGATGGTGGTGGAGTCTTTTCATGCAAAACATCATGAAGGCTTCCATTTGGCATGTAGCTGTACAAAATTAGACCATAATCTTTTCTCAACCAGAAGTCTTCCAATTTGACCAGATTTCGATGTCTAATTTTTCCAAGGGTTTGAATTTCTCTGAGCATGCTCAAGCTCTTACCTTTGCTCCCAGCAAATCCTAGCTTCTTTACAGCATAAGCTTTGTCTGGACCTAGCGGGGCTTTATAAACAACTCCATGAGCTCCTCTGCCAATAATATACCGATCATTTAGATTCTCTGTAGCCTCCATGACTTTGTTAAGAAGGGATGAAGAACCCTCTTTAGCAGAGATATTGACTTCCTGCTTAGATTTTCTGCCAAAAACAAACATATAAACTAATCCCAGCAACAGAAAAACAATAAATACTGAGGATCCAAGTGCTATCATCACAATTTCAACTTTAGTGAGGCCTTTCTGATTAGTTGATTTGTTATCACATGGTTTTAAATAGCTGCTTTCAGTGCAAACCAAGCCATCTGACGGTGAACAAACGACACATAGGTCAGGATTGCCCATAAAAGATGACAGCGGAGAATTAAGCAACTTCATCAGCATCTTTGGTACAGGACCATGAAAAGAATTGTATGAAATATTGACTTCAACTAATGAAGGGAGTTCATCAAGAACTTCTATGCTTCCTGTCAAATTGTTCTGAGATAGATCCAGTGTTTGCAATTTTTTCAGGTTTCCAATCTCTACAGGAATGTCACCTATCAGCCCATTAGAACTTAGATTCAGCCCATACATCAAATTCTGCAATGCACCAACCGATCCAGGAATTCTGCCTCCAAACATATTTCCACCAAGTTGTAGTTCAGAAAGCTTTCTAAATTTCGACAAGAAAGATGAGATATCCCCACTAAAATGATTCTCTCTTAAAATTAATGTGCTTAGCCCCGTCCAGCTCTGCAAACTTGATGGTAATGAACCATTTAGGAAATTGAATCCCACATCAAACTTGTCCATTTTGGTACAGTTTGACAGCTGAGATGGCAAAGGACCTTCCAAGTTGTTGTGAGCAAGATTCAAAGTCCGAAGATTCACAAGGTTTCCTAGCTCTGAGGGTATAAGACCTGTAAATTTGTTCATGGACAAAGTTAAATCAGAGAGATTTGGGCAGTTTCCCAAACTTGATGGAATTGCTCCATTGATTTTGTTGTTGCTGATATCCATAAATGCGAGATTCGGATTGCTTTCAAAATCAGGAAGAGGCCCAGTAAAATTATTTTGTTTAAGAATCACCCTTCTAAGAGTTGTACAGCTTCCTACATCAGGAGGTATGCTACCTTGAAGTTGATTGATGCCCATATTCAGCATGCTTAATTGCTTGCCAAAACAAATATTTGGTGGGATGTTACCAGTGAACTTATTATTTGTAAAGTCCAACTGTACTAAACTGCTATTTATTCCCAAGATTTGAGGTATGACTCCAGAGAAATGGTTGTTAAACAATGAGATATTTTTCAGTTGCTTGAGCTCTGTCATCTCCAAAGGCAGTTCCCCAGAAAGGCTATTATTATACACAAGGAGATGCTCAAGACTTTGAATCTTCCAGATGCTAAGTGGAATTTCACCCGTCAATTGATTGGAAAACAATTCAAGGTCCTCTAGTTCACTTAATTTTCCCAGCTCACTAGGAATATTTCCCTCAAGTCGATTGGAATACAAATGTAACTCTTTCAAAGACTTGCAGTTACCAATTTCTGGAGGTATTTTTCCAGAAAAATGGTTCTCAGGAAGGCGTAGAATAGAAAGCCTGCTCAGTAGACCGAAGGAGGATGGGATGCTTCCAACTAAGTTACAGTTCGCAGCAGCAAATTGTGACAAACCACTACAATTCCCCAAGCCTGACGGAATGCCTCCACTAAACACATTATATGACAGATCCAAAAAGTATAAATTTTTACAACTGCCAGAACCCAATGGAATAGTACCCCTAAGACCATTGCGGGTGACATCAAAATAAAGAAGATCATTGAGATTGTTTAAACTCTCAGGAAGAATTCCCTGCAACCGATTCTCATTCAAAAACAATTCTTGTAATTTACTGCTGTTCCCAATGGATGACGGAATTGTCCCTGACAACTGGTTACTCTGAAGATACAACATCAAGAGCTCAGTCATGTTCCCAAAGTTTGTGGGGATGGGACCGCTTAGACTGTTATAAGACAGGTCAACAAGTTGCAGTTGAGGAATTTGAGTCAAGGATTCTGGAATTTCACCAGTCAGTAGATTACTAGAAAGGCTGATATACTTCAGATTCTGCAAGTTTTTCAAGCTGTCAGGTATTTGCCCGCTAAGGTTGTTTCCAGTAAGGTCTAAGTACTCTAGCAGACTACAATTTCCAATTTCAAGTCCTAATTGACCAGCAATCCCATAACCAGTGAGGTTAAGGGAGACCACGTGGTGGGCATGGTCACATTGAACTCCTACCCAGGAGCATGGAGTGGAATCAGAGGCAGTCCAGGTCGAGTTTATAGGAGGAGGCACGAATGTCCAGTGCCTCAAGAGTGACAAGAGACTCACCCCATCCGAGGTCAGAGCAGAAACAGCATACAAGAAGGAAGAGAAGAAGAGAAGCAGCAGCAAGAGATGTTTCATGATACAGTGGAAAAGTCAAAGATGAATGCTAAGGTTGCAAGGTTTGAAAAGCCCTTACCTTGGCGTGGTTGCAGATTAGATTAGAAGAAGAAGCCCATTGGCAATGGGAAAGGTGCTGTTTTGGCCTGAGTCTGAAGTGTGCTAGTTAATGAGAATGAAAGAGAGTTGAATCTGTGAAGAAACTAGAAAGGAACGCAGAGTGACTACTGGCTGCATTAATGAGAAACAGGGTTGGCTGGGTTGGCGAGGGAGTGTTGTCTTGTCTGTTCCACCGGTCATTTAATAATATTCCAATAGTTGCATTGAGACTTGAGTTGAGAGTCGGTCATTCACATTTTCAGTTTTCCGTTCACATTCACATTCATTTATTACAAACTAGTTTTATTACGGGTGCGAAGCACGAATTTATTAAATTAGGTTTGGATAGATTTTTAAATAATAATGTATTATTTATTATAATATTTTTTACATAAACTTTTTAATATAATTTATATGTAAAAAATTGTTTAATCACTTTTTAAATTAATTATATCATGAGAAAATCATAAAATTAATAAAAATAAACCTTAGCATGAAATAAATAATATATTTAGTGTATTACATGTAAATAGTTAAAAAATATTAAAGAAAAAATAAAAAAAGAAGTTCATTAAAAAAATGATATATAATTATCCTATATGCTAAATGCATAAAATGTACATAGTACCTTCATGATCAATTTCAGTTGAATTAGATATTGAAGTAACTTGATGAGAACTTTTCTTGTTACATGTTTGGGAATCAAAAAAGACTTTTGAACCATTATGTGTCACAAACTCAATAATTTGTCCAACTTGAATATGTCTTCCTAATCTTATTGTTTGACTGCATTAAAATAAAATTTAGATTAAGAGACAATAAAAATGAAAAATGATGAAGACATTGAATTAATGGTGAATGGTAAAAAGATAATTGAATTTTGAATTGAATGTTCATCCTAAAAATAAGATTGAAAGAGATATTTTAGTTAAATTAGAATTATAAAATAAATAATAATAATTACATATTAATTACCCTTATTTTCATGAGTAATTCTAAAAAAATTGTTATTTAATTAAAATTTTTAGCATATTTAAACGGTGAAATTTCAAATGATTAAATAGTTGAGGTTATCAACCTTAATTTTAATTTAATTCAAATTTTTATATTAAAAAATCATTCGAGCATTGAAAATATGTAATTATTAGGATTTATTTTAGAATTCTAAAATAAATTGTTAGTCAATTAGAAGTTTTGCATTTCTAAATTATTAGTTAATTAGATAGACTAATTTGTGTATGTTAAAAGAAAATGATAGTTATTTTGATATTTTTAAATTTAAATTTTGGTTTATATAGATTATTAAACGAACCTATCTAGAAGAGTTGAAAATATATATTTAATTAAATGCACAATATATATATATATATATTGTCTACTTAAAGATATCTCTATAATTGTACATTTAAATATATGTGAGTTTAGGTATATTTTTGTTAAATTTTATTCTCATCTAACTTAAATTAAATCATTTTGTAGTTGTGATTAAAAAATTGTGAATAATATTTTATGAATTTATCATCATCTTCTTGCTTGTGTTTTGTTTTTTAATCCATGACTTAAAAAAAGGAGAAATGCATTTAAAAATTAAAAAATTGTTTGTTTTAGATGTATGTCGTTTAAACCCATTCAAATGATAGAATAATAAGAGAGTCATAATCAGATTGATTAGAATAAGGATTAATTAGTTATTATTTAAATTTTAAGAAAAAAGTAAGATTCAAAATTAAATTTCATTACTTATCAAAGAGATAAGATAGATTATTATCTAAATAAAATCAAATTGATTATTTCTTATTTAGCATAATTGAAATTTCAAAATAAAAATAATTTAAATTTTGAGTATCAAAGGAGCAAAAATCAAATGAGTAAGAATTTAGAGGGAGAAAATACTTATATAAGTGACATGTGTCATTTGTTCAAATTTTAAAAATCTTATTTTATATAATAATATATAGATATAATAATAATGCAAGTTTGCTGCAAGCATGCCACGCCATCTCTGAATCCAGCAAGCCTGGTGCCTGGCGCTCCTTTTCTTGGCTCTCTGCTTTTATCATACTTTACTGATTTCCACATCTGATCTAAACGCGGTTCAGAAGAAGCCTTCCTTATTCTGATTACGCTGAAAAATTATTAATATTTATAGAAAGTTAATTTCAATAGGCTTTGTTCCATATGGGAATAGAAAAGAAGGAAATATAATTAAAAAAAAGATAAAATAAAAATAAAAAAGTGAAAGAGTTATTATTTATTTATTTAATATAATCTAATAAATAAATAAATAATTATTTCTTTGTTTGTTTTTATAAATATATACATATATATTTATAAATATTAAATAATTTTATTATCCTTTTCTAATACAGTAACCCTTCAATTATTTACAAATACAAATAACAAACTAAAAAAAGACAAATAAAACTCAAAAAGTTAACATTATGTGAGCCCATATAAAATTTAAAAAGTTAAAAATAATCTTTCATCGTCAATCAGATTACAAAGAGACCGATGCAAAATACATCGGACTCACAGAAATTGAATCAATTCAAGTCCTTTCCTTTCCTCCATTAGATTGATTCCAAATCCATTATTGATACCAAATAATGGATTGAGCCACTTGTTAACTTCCTTTTTTTATCTTTCCTTTTAAAAATGAATACCAAGCTCATGCTTAGGGATGGAGAACAGGTCAGTACACCTACAAATTTGCATGTATTTATCTAACTCAATTCATAAATAATGGGTTAATTTGGATTTATAAATTGGGTTGGATTTAAAATAGTTAAATCTATGAGGTATGGGTTGAGCTAGTGAATTGAGACTCTCTTAACTCGCACAAACTTAATCCAACTTATTTAAGTTGTGTTTTTTGTTTTTATTTTGGAATATGTTATCACATTTTATTGAGACTTTCAAAATCTTATATAATTTTATAATTTGTTTGGATAATTAATTTTTTGAGAATTTTAAAATTAAAATTACACTACATTTAGTATTGTGATGACAAGCTCTTGACCTTTTTCATTATTCTTTGCAATTCATTATTATTGAGACATTGATTTATGCTCAGAACTGATTAAGAACTCCTGAAAATACATATTAATATACAAGCTCGAATGAATAAAATTGAAAAGATTGACATAATTTACTAAATTTGTTTAGTCAATTACTAATAATTTAATCATTAATGCTTGCTAATTCTTCATAATTTCTTTGTGTATTAAATGTGTCTGCTGCTAGAGATAAAGTCATAGATCATAATAATTGATCATTTTAGATATTTTTCATTTAACTGATTAAAATTCTAACTCTTTTTAACTTTTATTTCATTGTTGGTTTCAACTTATATTTATTTTTACAATTACGTTAATTATGATTAATGTTATGGTGTTATTAACTTGCAAAAAATCAAAGAGAAGAGGATGCAGTGGTTATGATGTCATTGGTTAATTGTGTTACATGTGTCTTTGTTATTTATTTGTGTTAATCGTAATTGTAATCATAGATTTAAAAATTTATATTATGTTACTTAAAATAGATTTCGATTTTAATTTTAACATATTAATTTTTTTAAATTCAAATTTCCCAATCCACTTATGAGCGTTCAAGCCTAAAGAAATTTTTTTTTCAAATCCAACACAACCCATGTCTACTCCTAATTTCAATAAAGAAAAAATTAATTTCGCAAAATTTCCTGTATTAAATGTTTTTTATTTGATATTATTATATTTAACAAATGTGACTATATTAATTTTAATGTTGAATTAAGTTTTAAAATAGCTGTTTGAGTTTGAACTTGGGTCTTTGTTGTCTAACTTAACCCCGGGTCAAGAGGAGAAATAGTGAACCTCCATTTCTTCACTATACCGAAGTTTAGTTTTACATATTTCTATCCATGCTGTGTCTTAAAGACACAGTTCAATTTATTTAATACACAGGTTGTTCGAGTTGTTAAAGTTGACGACGATTTGATTCTTCAATCTTCACATAATGGACTGATTGTTATTTATGTTCATACATCGACATTCTTAAAATTTTACGATTTTCCCATTGATTAGATTTACTTAATTATTTTAAGAGGGATTTTTCATTCTCAGGATAATCCTTTGAAAACATCACACATTTTTGTTGTTAACGAAGAAAGAAGGCATGATCACCCCACTTTGGTGTCTAACTGATTTGCAGACCTACTTTCAAACTCAATACCAACACGTCTTAGATGTCTAATACCATATTTACGTCCTTATTTACATTTATACCAAAAGAAAAAGAAAAAGCAATTGCCATCAAAAGATCGAAATAAATAATACTTATAAAGCCAACACTGAAAACAATCAGCAAGTGACACCGTTATTCTGAGAAACACTGAAAACAATCAGTAAGTGACAAGGTGCCCCATTAACAACCTTCTCAATTGTTAGTCGAAGACAAATTCAAGACAAAACTCGGTCATACTGTTACTGTGTATAAGAATTGATTAGTTAAACCGAGGAAGCACATTTGACGCCTCGTATGATCCCGAAAGTGGATACGAAGTTGCTACTATTGCCGTGGCAAAACTCGGCATACTTTAAAAAAATAAAATTATAAACGGTGTACGAGCTGAAAAGTCAACAGAAGAAAGAGCCAAAAGTTGGAACTCAAAATTTATATCAGGATCCCAACAACCATTACTCTATTTTCCTCTTTCAAGTTACTCTTAACCTACCAGTCTTTTATGCTACAAGGAATTTCTGACACCCAAGTTCACAAATAAAACTTCTGCCACAATTGCAGATCTTGGCAAATTGCACAAAATAACATATCGGTGACAAACATATTCAACTGTTCAGTGAGAAATCTAAGGCTACCCTATAAATCAAAGGCAGCTTCATTTGACAGTCAACAGAAGTTCCGCCTAGTTTGATGGTAGTCTTGCCTAGAAAACAAAATTACCTGAAACAATATGGCAGCAGCAGTAATGGACCTCCCATTATGAAAGGAAGCTTTGTCGTATTGAAATCCTGTATAAATCAGACAATATATAACTCCCGAAAATCCTTTAAATAGCTCTGAATAGCTTGAATGTCAAAGCATCAAATATCAATCCTTTGATCAAATGGAGTCATGACGGATTCAGTTGAAAAAAGAAGGCTACAAATGGTGTAATGACAATGGTAATGATAGTGGAAAGGGAAGCATGACTATTGGTGTGATTTCCTTATTTCTCCAGATCCTAGCCTAGTCGTGCCATGAAATGAAAGTAAGAATCACCAAGGGATGTCATGTCAAATTGTCAATTAAGCAACAGAGGAACCTAAAGTTGAAAAATGGTTAACCTTCAAGATGCTTGTTTGAATAGAGCATTCCTAATGCCAATGTACACATAAAGTAAATGTGATGTAAAGCACACAATTCTAACAAAATTTAGACTCATGCATCACTTCTACAAATGATAAGTTGATAACATCATTCTAAACACCTATGAAAGTAATCGGGGCACCAACATGCTGCCGAGAAATGCATGTCTGATAAGTTAGTATAACATGGCCAAATGTATGTTTATATGCCACTGTGCATTCATTCACATGAGCAGGGATGCTAATGGTGATGACTTGATAATCAATGGATGCATGCAACAGCTGCAAGATGCTTCCTATTATGTACTAATATTTGTCGGTAAAGAACAGAGTACATCCCCTTAAAGCTACTGATAAGTCATAGCTGGTGGAGCTCCATTGGCACCGGGGGCAGCAACAGTGTGGCTGGCATCTTTTCTTTTTCCAAATGGATTTTTTGAATATCTACTAAGAAGTCAAGAAAAGCACAGAATTTCCTTGCGGTAAAACACGAAATGGAGATGTCACAACGAATTTCTACCAATTTGAATGCACAGGGTGACAAATTTTGGAGTGCAAATTGAGATAAGAATCAGCAGCAAGTATCACCAGCCAAAACTTCAGACACTTGAACTATAAGATTTACGTTGTAGTTTGATCTAAGAAGCACCGATACTTGCTTCTCATATCAGATACAGGTACCATACATCCCCTCCCATACCCCTTTTTCTAAAATAATATAATTGGCCAAAAGCATTTCGGGCAACACAAAAAACAGGTTGGAAATGTGTCAAAACAATTAAAAATGTTAGCAAGATCCCTTGAAAAAAAAAAGTGCGTTTGGATAGGCTTTTTTTTTTAAATAAATAAAGCACTTTTTTAAATAAAAAAACACTCCTAAGTTTTTAAGTATGTTTGGATAAAACTTTAAAAAAAGTAAAGTTAAAAAAAAAGCTCAATTACTACTTTTTTTAGAAGCTAGTGATCCCCAACTTCTGAAAAGAGGAGAAGGAGAAATGGTTTTTAATATAATTTATTGACAAAAATACCCTTTATCTTTATTAAAATTTACATCTCATGTCCTCCCTGTTTCCCCCTTGCAAACCTAGCCTCCTTCATTATGAATACCCTACATTTTTAGTAATTTTGCTATAAAAAAAGCTCTTTTGTTCTTTTTTTATCCAAACAAATTTACAAGTCCTTCTATTACTTAAAAGTACTTCAGAAACATTGCATCCAAATGCAAAGTAACTTTTCTTTAAAAAAAATACTCTACTAAAAAAGGTCTATAAAAAAAAGTCCTCTTTTTAAAAGCTTATTCAAACAAGCTCTAAGTTAAAGAAAGCCATTGTAATTCCAGCATCATAGATGCATGTTACGTGGCTAGCAAAAAATTCATGTGTAGTCCCCAGTCTTACAACCCCAGATGCCCAGACAGTTCTAAAGAGTGGACATACAAGAAAAAGAAATCAGAACAAATAAAAAATCTAAGCACTTGCCAACATATAAAAAGGATATTGTATTCGCATGCCAACAGAACCAGAACTTGGGATAACAGCACCCTGCAGATTATGGTGCACATTGGTAGCACTATTCACGTCCTGTGATAGTTTAGGTCATGAATATAAAACTGAGGAATGTATAATTTTAATGAAATATATCACAACACACGTATTAACCTAATCATAATAACTAAGAAAAGGTATGGATGACTGTATTAAAGCTACAAATATGATCAGAAGGTTACTGACTTCAAATTCAATGAAGCAAACTGTATGCCTCTCCTGTCTTAAAATCTTCATTTGCTTAAAACCAGGTTGTCTGCATCACAAAGTCAAGTTGAACAGATTATTCCACTACTTGAGAAAGCATAGAAGATATTGCATGACCTGAACAGCCAAGATAAGAGCCAGGGGAAAAGGATATCATATACATACACACTGAAAAGGCCCCTCAGTTCTTCCTCATTAATGTTCTCTCCCAAGTTCCCTATAAACAGGGCGTTGCACGGAGGGTTATCTTTTGTGTTCTGTACAGAAAGAATAACGTTAACCGCACACTAAATCACACCAAAATACTGATCATTTATAACCAATTCTAAAGGAGATATTAAGAAAGTTTATTAATAAACACATAAAAATCAACACAGATTAATTAATAAAGTAAATAACAAAAACATAAGAGACTTCCTAGGCAAAATAAACAATACAGCAAGACCAGAACTCGTGTAAAACCACCTATGGATTTTTTGCTACTGACTCAATACATAATATTGTGCATATAATTGAAACACTCCTTCTATTCAGTCCCATGATAGAAAACAATCAAAACATCCTTGGTGATTCTAGATTAGATCCAGTGGTTCCCTAAGGTTCCTTCTGTTACACTAAGATGATCTTTTGTGCAATCCTTTCTGGAGGAACTAATAAAATAACAATTGAGATGTTAGCAGTCAAGTCTAGCAAAATCCAAAAGCACAGAGTACCATTTTAACAAGAAACAGCTAGGAACTAACAATACTTTACTTAAGGTAGTTTCCGGTTGTAGGTCAGCTCTATAGCATGGTTTACAGAAAATTTAAAAACTTAAGTTTCCCCCCTTTTTTTCTAATGTGAGCTAAACATTGCAAGCCAAGGAATATTGTCACAGATAGGGAAACGAAATGCATAAGCAAAGCATTGTTCGTATTTTATTCCACTCTCACCTGAACAGGAACATAACTGCTAGGTGCTACTACAGTAGCAGGAGTAGGCATTGGTACTGGTGCAACGGGATAGCCTCCATATGGATCATATGGAGGAGGAGGAGGCGGAGCCATATATCTGGGCCATGAAAACAAATAAACTGTCACAAACTAAGTGCAAACGTACAGGACTTAATAAAATATATGGACGAACGTGCAAAAGAAAAGTCCTATCTTTTTGTCCCATCTCGTTAACCATTTACACATGATGCCTGAGATTTTCCCCAATTTTATTTTATTTTGGAAAATTTCAAGGTTGTAAAGACATAATATTTACCCATGTGGTCCCCAAAGAGGTGGTGGGGGAGGATGAAAAGGAGAAGGACTTGTATAACCAGTGTGTGAATAATCCCCAGCAGTCCGTAAGCGTTTACTTTGATCATATGCACCTCCATCAGCTCCTATTCCTACAAAGAAGTCAATATAAGTACATTTAAAAATAGAATAATAATAATAGCAAACAAGGGTGCAAAATAAATAAAAATTGGCAGTTCAGAATATAAAAACAAAGACAAAGACGACCTCTTTTGACAAAAAGATTTTTCTTGGCCATCTCTGTGTGCAGCACTGACTTTGACTCTGCATCGAAGAGCATGTCCTGGAAAGGAAAGAAGAAGGCAAAGATGAAGGAAAGAAAAGCAGATGATAGCAGCATAGACAATTTGGCATGTGATGTGATGTGACAAATATTAAATAGTTGAACCTGAAGAATATCTTTAGCGGCGAGTGCTTGCTGCGCTGTGGAAAAGAGAGCAAAACCCATGGGTTTTTCACCTTTGAAATTCACTTGAGAAGCTTCGTAACCAGGCAACCATCTCAGCAGATTCTGCAGTTCTCTCTCTTTTACATCTTCGGGAAGGCCTGTTATAAAAATGGTTCGAACCTAAACACACAAACCATCAAAATTGAAGCAATTTTAATTTTTTACCCAATTGTTGTGAATAGTAAGTAAGAATTGAGAAAGAGGGATTAATGATCGAATCTCGAGATGTGTATTAGTACGTACTACTTCTACTTGGCTTGGGTTCTCATAGATTAGAATTCGAAAGTTACCTCATCGAGTGCGAGGCGGTTAGAATTATCAACGAGAATGGGAGAGGGGTGAGGAGGAGGGACAGCAGCGCCTGCTGGAGGAGGAGCTGCAGCTGCCGGGGGCCATTGCTGGGGGTATGGGTGGATCCCCGCACCAGCCATGCGATGCGCAATTCACACCTCAAAAGCCTACTTGGTTGGTGCTTCTTGCTATCAACAAATTCAGGAAACCCAAACCCTAGAAAAGAAAACGCCACCTTTAGATAATAATTTTTTTTACCACACCTTGTTATAAATGGACCCGTATATGGGTCATCACTTCAGCCTGCAAAGAAAAGCAATTGTAGATAATTTATAGGATTTAATTTTAATTTATTATCAGAAAAAAAAAATTTATATTATTATTTAATTATATTAATATATTATTAAAAATAAAATTTAATTTTAATTTATTGTTAGTGTAAGTTTTTTTATATTGTCATTTAATCATGTGCTGACATATCATTAAAAGAGTTAGACTTTCTAAATGGTTGTTATGATAGTTAAACTCTTTTAATGGTTTGATAACATAAAATTAAATGACAATGTAAAATTTTTTTACACTGACAGTGGATTAAAATTAAACTCTTAAAAGTATTAAATTTTTAAAGTAGTTGTTATAATAGTTAACCTCTTTTAATGAGTTGACAATACATGATTGAGTGAGAATAAAAATTTTTTACACTGATAATAGATTAAAATTAAACTTTAATTTATATTGGATAGTTATTTAGCAGTACTGTATAGTGAGAGAAAATTATTTATTTTTTTAAAATTTAAGAATCTATCAAAAAGTTATTAAGTATGCTAATTGATTCTAATTTTCTTTCACAAATTAATTCTGGCTAAGTAATATTAACTAATTTTCTTTTTCGAAGTAGAATAAATATTATTTTTATAAAGTTGAACAAATATGTGATTTAGGAATAGTGATAGTTTTATTAATTTTAGGGCACCATCAATAATATAATCAATAATGATGGTAATAATTTCTTTTTTTTTGACAGAAAACTGATAATGTGACTTTAGATATTATCATTAGTTTGAATGAGCTTTTTTCCATGTCAGAATATTTTTACACGCTTTGATTATGAGATTAAGGTTATTTCTTCTTGTACTTTTTCGAAAACTTGGACACTTAATGTTTCAAAAAAATCTCTCAATTATTAAGTTTAAATTTATTTATTACTTTAATCACCTCTCTTAATAGTTTGAATGAGTTTATAAAACAAAAAAAAAATGAAATATTTAACAAATAAAACAAAAGGCGGTGTAAGAAGAAAGAAGAGCAAAAAGCAATTTAAATCGGGGGATAATAGGGCTTTTTCCCACTTGTTAGGGTTAAAGTTGGCGTTGGAGTCCGCTGTATCAGTCTCAGAAAAGAAAAGAAGGAGCTTCGAGCTTAGCAAGGAAGCATCAGCATTCAGCAGCCATGGCTAGCACAAAGGTCCAGAGGATTATGACCCAACCCATTGTATGTTCTTTCTCTCCTTTTTTTTATTATTCTTTTTTATTTCCTTCATTAATTTCACTATTAAATTAATCACCTCTTTTCTTTTTCCTTTTTCTTCAGAATCTCATCTTCAGGTTTCTTCAGAGCGTAAGTGCAACTTAAATGATTTTTTTTCCAAAAGAAATAAACTTTGGTTAAATTGGGTTTTCCTTACTATTCTAAATTAATTTGGCACAGAAAGCCCGCATTCAAATTTGGCTTTTTGAGCAGAAAGACTTGCGAATTGAAGGCCGTATAATTGTATGTCTGTCTCTTTGCATATCTTCTTCTCTTTTATTTCAGATTCAGATTGTTGATTTCACTGCTAATAGTAATAGATGCTGATCTTAGTTCTCAACCTTTACTTGTTTGCTGTATTCTTTAAAATTAAATTTGAAAGCATTACTGCAAACTAGTTGTCGTTTTGTTGGTTTGATTGGGGACTCGGCATAATCTTGTATTGGAATGAAACACTGCCGAGGCTGAATCCAAATATCAAATTTGTTTCTTCCAACAATTTCCATTAGATGTTAGACGAATAATTATTTCTTTATGGTACTTACTAGTGAAACTTCCACTTTTGTAGCCTCCTTTCAATTTCTGCTAGGATAGCCTCCCACATAAGTGCATATGTTAGGGGAACACACCTACCCCCGAACACATCTGATTCCCCATTTCAATATTGCTCTAGACATAATGCAATTTACCTCCACGGGTAATTGATTAAAGAATATCCTTATATATGTTTCTGGGTAGAGGATAATCAGGGGTTAATATTCCTGCCTCTGTCTCATTCCAAAGTGGATAATATATAACCTAAAAATAAAAGGAATTTTTTTGTTTTCAAAATTTTGAGGGGAGTTTGTGTAGAACATGGCTTTTTCACTGTTTTTTTTTTTGGTTGAAGGACAAACTAAATTGTACATTACTTGTGCTGTTCAGGGGTTTGATGAGTACATGAACTTGGTTCTGGATGATGCTGAAGAAGTGAACATTAAGAAGAATAGCAGAAAATCCCTGGGTGAGTTGTGATGCATGGTTTTCTCTTTCAATGTTCATATTGCTTCATTTTTCTTTGCTTCCGTTCATTTTTTTTTTATTATTATTATTTCCTGGATTGATTTATAGCTTCAAACTTTTCAGGTAGGATTTTACTGAAAGGGGACAACATAACTCTGATGATGAACACGTAATTCTCTCTCTTGCTTGAAATTGCAAAGTATTATGTAGATGAGGCTGCACAAAGTTGTCTTATATAAAATCTTTGTAATAATGTTCAGGGGGAAATGATGTTTGGGCAAGCAGCTGCTTTTGGATCGCGTTTTGTGTTGTCATTCCCGAAGTCAACCAAAGCGATGTGTTTAGATTTGAGCTTATATCTAATGATAGGGAAGCATCTTAGGGGTGAAAACATATGGATTGTTGTAGTTTTAGCCCTGTATAAACACTCGTATGTTTGTTAGTTGGTAATGTCAGCTAAATTACAGTGGGTACTTTATTGATGAGTCTCGCCTGCCTTTTGCCCTTTCAAATAATTGCAGTAGTTTTGCAATACTTATTCTGTCATGCACCTGCTCAAACTTAATTACCTAGAATCATATAGCAAAAGCTTCTTACCAGCAATAAGCCGGGAAGAGAATGCAATCAGATATAAGCACCAAATCATGTACTTCTCTATGAGCAACAAGAAAAACATCGATTACAAAAGACAAACTATAATTACAAGAATATATCAAGTAAATGGCTGAAGCTATAAGCAAAAGCAGAAACGTTGACACTGGCAATGGCAAAACTTGTTGCAGAGATAGCGGAGAAGTGCACACTACTAGCTGATTATTTGTTTTCAGCGAGTTCTATTCCCAACTCATCAACTACATGCACTCGAGTTTCTTTGACACACAGCACATATTCTTCCTGACCTCTAGAGTACCTTCTCTATATTGAGCATATGCAGCAACTAGAGTTTGAGAAAGACAAACTCTTCGATAGCCGGCACCGCTCCTATCTTGTCAAGAGCTTCTTTGTTTGGATCTTCATCCACACCAATAGCCATAATAGCCTTCTTTCTCCGAGATGTCCTTCCCACGCTCATAAAGCTCACATTCACGTTATGTTCAGCCAGTATATTTCCAACACTGCCAATCATGCCAGGCTGATCTACCTGGCGGCACAAAATTAGGTTCCCTTCTAAGCTCACATCCACACCAAAAGAACCCACACATGTCAGGTGGGGAATACCATACTTCACTTTTCCCTCGATGCTTATCTGACCGCTCTCTGATATAGAACTGGCAAATTTGGACTCCACATTTGATATTTGTACCTGGATTGAATTAACAGGGTGCTCAGGAGATGAATCAACAAAAATTCTTTCCTCGCTTATGCGAAGCCCCTTCTGCTTGGCAGTGAAATCGGCATTTACAAGGTTGATAATTGAATTTGATATTGGTTCGATGATGCCTTTTGTGATCATGGCTCGCAGAAGTCTAGTGTCCAGGTCATCTGGGTCCCTAGCTGATTGATAAACTACCTTTACAGATTTGATTCCACTTCCTCCACCCACCAACTGTACAGCTAGCCTGCCCAGCTTCTCAGCTAGCACTACATACGGAGCCAGTTCTGACAGCACCTGATGACAAGAGCCATATTAATTTGAATTGCCTTTACGATATACGAATACAAGTTATAGGTACTAGTGTTATTGGAATGTCACAATGTTTACCTCAGGAGCAACCATAGGAGCATTGACAGCAGTTGCTGAAAGCTCCCCCTTCAATGCTCCAACGACAGCCTCTGCTATTTCAATGGCTACACCCTCCTGGTGAGTCAAAATAGGTGAAGAAAACTTGGCAAGAGGATGTTATGTACTAAAGAAAAGAATAGAAAATGTGGGCTAAAAGAAGAGTAGAAATGCAGAAGGAAAAACAAACCTGTGCCTCTTTTGTGCTAGCTCCAAGATGAGGCGTAACAGTGACGTTCTCGTGTTGCACTAACTTGCTGTCTTTGGATGGGGGCTCCTCAGTGAAGACATCGAGTGCAGCCTGTTCCATATACAATTGTTACGAAGATATAGTCATTTGAGGTACATATCAAGTGACACACCAACTTGTTGACACTTCTCGCCAACTGAAAGAAAATACTAATAATCACTTGAGATATTGCAGCATAAGAAAAGAGTTGTAAAAAGGGCCATACCTGAGCAACTATTCCACTATCAAGGGCTTTTACCAAAGCATCTTCGTCAATAACTCCACCTCTAGCAACGTTGATGATGCGGACTCCTTTCTTCATCTTTGCAAAAGTATCGTCGTTGAAGATCTTATTAGTAGTTGGAGTGAGCGGCATATGGAGGGAGATGAAATCTGCAGTGGAGATGGCCTCATCAAATGACACCAAATCCACACCAACAGCACGGGCTCTGTCAGCTGGGGCATAGGGGTCATGAGCAACCACATTCATGCCCAACCCTTTTGCACGCCTCGCGACTTCAGATCCGACTTTTCCAAATCCCATAACTGCTAATGTCTTGCCAACCATAGAAACTCCAACATACTTGTTTCTTTGCCATTTTCCTGCAAAACGGTATCTTCGTCAATAAAATCACCCTCTACACATACACACACATATTCAAATAAGGGTATTATAGGAAAATTTTATCCCATTAAAATGTCAGTCAATAAATTGTAAATTTACTAGCCTCCACTCTACAAACCCAGAATCAAAGAGCAACAAGATTAAGCTAAAATAACAGAGAAGTCATATTACTTTCTTAAATCTATTAGCTACTCAGATGTCAATGTCTCTCTTATCACTCAAGCATCTCCTTAGACAATAATTAATTTCACCGTCCTCATGCTATTAGCAATTACAAATCAGCCGATGACCAAAGAAGCTGGAAATTGGAGACTATACGCTAGATTTTTCCAAAAAAATAAAAATTTCACCATACAGTTTTATTTTCTCGTATCATTAATGCTGCAGCTACGGGAAAAAAAAATGAAACTTATTGCATAGTCAAGTGTTTATAACAACTATTAATGTTAAATTCTACATACCCAAGTGTAGATCCACAAATATCAAACGGTCAAAGTGTAAAAAAAACACATGTTGCTGCATAAGCATTTGACTCTAAAGAAAACATCCAGAAACAAGTACTTTCGCTTTTAACGAAAACGATAGAAGCCAGAATTCAATTTTACCAGCTTTCATGGAGGCGTCTGCCTGGGCAACATTTCTTGCCATGGCCGCAAGCAGAGCGATCCCATGCTCTGCAGCAGCAATTGTGTTGGCCGTGGGTGCATTGACGACAAGGCAACCAAACTCGGTGGCTGCTTGCAGATCCACATTGTCAATGCCCACACCAGCTCTACCCACAACCTTCAACCTTCCTTTGGAAGCTTCAAACACCTGCCTTGTCACCTTGGTACCGCTCCTCACAATCAAAGCGTCACAAGATGAGATCCTTGAGCATAGCTCTTCGGGTGAGAGGTCGTACGCGCATTCAACGTGTCCAAAACCACGTAGCAGTTCAACCCCTGCATCTCCAAGTTTCTCGGAGACCAAGATGGTGGGTTTTGGACCCAAATACGAAGATTCACGATCCTTGGACTTGGAGCTTAAGACAGAGGATTGTGATGGGTCTACTGTCTTCAAAACATTGTTGACGACCAAGGGACGTTGAGAATGAAAGACCTTCAGGGAGGTGGTGTTGAGGAACGTGACAACAGAGGATTTTGAGCTAGAATGTGAAGAAGAGGAGGTCAAGGTGGAGGGAAAGACGGGTTTGGTACAAGCAGAGGATGCCATCGAGAGAGGAGAGAAATTCTGAAGCTTTCTCTGTTTTTCTGTTTTCTTGATCTCTGTGTTCCAAGGATAGTATTGTGATTCTCAAAAGTTTTGAGGATCTTTATTATATAGAATTTAAATTTCAAGACCCATTAATTCATCTTGGCTATATACTAATACAATATAAGCCAATAAAGAAAGAGATGCTCTGCCCAAAAGGGTGGAATTTTCTTAGACTTCGGTTTTGGTTGGTTTTCTCGTGGGAGATGTCTCTGCTAAAAGGATTAGAGTCTTTTGTGTTCAAAAAAGGGTTTTTTAGGTTAAGATTAGCAATTCATACAATGTGCATTTTCAATTTGCTGAAGGGAATGAAAGCCTCAGTTCATCATATTATATAATATAACAACAAACAAGAGATATAGGTAAGGTTTTGTGTGATAGTTTTAGCAGAATAAAAGGAAAGAGGAACAAATAAATAAAGTTCAAGCTAAATTACTGCCATGTTCCTTCTATTTATGGGATAGTTAATCTCTGTTAAAACTTAAAAGCATCTAAATTACTTACCGAACAAGAAAAAATTATCCGAATTGGCTCTACAAATACGGTTTTCGTTTTATTGCAAATTAGTAAAGTCCTATAGTCAAGCCTCCCCCCCTTCCCCCCGGGAAAATTGTGGTAGATAAATTGAATAATCAATGGAGTAAATTCAATCTCGTTTCTTTGCTGATAATTGATTATGAAAATTCACCTTGAGCTTCATTTGTCATGATATTTATCTTATTAAATTATTGACAGAATGTTTCTTTTTTAGTTGTTGCTAGACAATTCAACTATTGACAATAGTATAAAGTGGCTAATCAGTGCGTATACTAAAAGCAGATTGTAGGGCCGGCATGCATAAATGCACCAACTCAAAACTTATTATTATTAAAATTAAAAAATAAATCAACACGGACATCTTAAGGTGCTAGTTATAATAATTAAACAACGTAATTGTGGATTTTTGGATCTATATGTAAGGGTATGTTTGAATGAAAAGATTTACACAAAAAAAAGAATGGCTAATTTTTTATTTTAATTAAATTTTCTCTTTATAAAATAATAATAATAATAAATAATTAATTTTTAAATTATATTTTATTTATTTTTATAAATATTTTAATTTAAAAATAAAAATTTATTCAATTCTTTTTTTATCTTCCAAACTCTTTCTACCAGACATACCATTGGGCCGAGTTTCAAAGTGCAATGACCAGCTTTGTCCCACCACTCAGTCACTCGCACGCTGTCTTTTGGCGGTAGGTGGTGTGGGGGCTCTTACGGTCTAACTGACTAGTTTGATTTGGGAATCAAGTGGAAACGAATCTTCTCACATTGTTACTAACAGAAACTCATCCGTTTATGCAATGTAACCATTTACAAATTACTCATTTTGGTTTTTGTTTAATTTTAATTCATTATAGATATAAAATTTTGTTATATTATCATTTACTTATATATTATTAAATTATTAAAAATATTAATTATTATAATAATTATTTTAAAATTTTAATTTTTTTAATAATATATTAATATATAATTAGATGATAATATAAATTTTTTTTACATTAACAAATAAATTAAAATTATATTTTTTGTATTCTTCTTAATGAATCAACATGTTGGACATGTGAACAAGTGAATTTCGACAAGTTCATCTCCCAGGAAATTATTCTCTTTTTAACTTTTTGAGCATGACGGAAAGAAAAAAAACTAAAGAATAATTTTTTTTAACTAACATATGTGAACAGTCACCAAATAATATTTTCAACTGAAGGTTTCAAGGGAGTTACAGTTGGGAGTCGAACGGCCCCACTTTGGGTGGCGGCAAGTATACCACTAGGCCAAATGCTATCTAAAATTTATATGGGTCAATTTCATAATGATCTTTTAAAATTGAATATATAATTATTTAATTAACTTTAAATATAAATTTCTTACTCACTTTTTCTTATTTTAATGTATATTGTAAGAGTAAAAACTATATATATACGTATATATATATATATATTATGTTAACAGTATAAAAATTATATTTAAGACACTTAATTAAACAAAAATATGTCATCATTTTAATAATTGGTATAGTGTTTGGGACCTATGATACCATGTTAAACTACATTCAATAGCAGTTTTCGTTTTTTTGTTTTTTTAATTTTTGACAAATTAAACCGTCAGATTAATAATGCTTGGCATGTATTAGATGACAGTTTGTCAAAGATTACATACATTTACGAACCATGTCAGACGAAGAAGTTGTAATGGAATTGTAATGTTTATCTGTAATTGGCTTAGGAAGTAAGAGGAAGAAGCATGTGATGTGAGTAACAAATGTTTTTATACTTGTTTGATATTTTTACACATTGAGATTGATTTTATTAAAAGTATTAATACTGTGTTTTTTAAATTTGAATGCTTGATATTTCATAAAAGTGTACTTATCAATCACTGTGGCAAAAACAAAATTGAATAATCGCCTTCATGTAGATATTGACCACTGATAATTAATGATGGAGCCGTGAACTTGAACGCCAATGCATTATAAAGTAAAGTCAACAAAGGGGAACCACCAAAGCATTGCAAGGCTAACAGTTCCAACCAATAAAAAGGACACGGCATTATCCATTTCTTAGAAGAAGAAAAAAATCATTCATTTACCCCTTCAAAAAATAAATAGGTTTTAATTTTTATCTATTATTAGTATAATTTTTTTTATATTGTTATCTATTCATATATTATTAAATTATTAAATAATTAGATTTTTTAAATAATTATTATGATAGTCAATTATTTTACTGATTTAGCACTACATAATTAGATAACAATATAAAATTTATACTTACAATAAATAAAAATTAAACTCAAATAAATAATAATAATGACACTTCAACGTGATGAGCAAGAAGTGGGGGCAAGCAATATTATGACTAAAGTTCTATTGAATTACAGAATAGCTGATTAATCTGAGTATCTTGATAATAGAAAATTTTAATTATTTTAAGGGTAATACTTTTAATTGTTCATATTTTATTTACATTTTATTATATAATATATTTAATTTAATTTAATGGCACGTATTAATATGTTATATTATGATTTATTTTTAATGGATTAATATATTATTATTAAAATATATAAAATTTTACTTTAATAAGATGATTAATAACTATTTCTTCTTGAAAAACAAAACAAAAATGGGTGAGTGACAAGCCTCCTAATTGGACTTTCCATGTCCTTTATTAGGTGTTAGGTGACGACTGACCCCACTAAGCGTGAATTAAACGCAGTACAGCCTTGGAGACTGTGGAATTGTAAAGCTCAGAGAAGCTACAAATTAAGTTTGTTTGTGTGTTCTTTTTCAACATTCCATGCTAGTTGCTTTCTTCGAAACCTTAACAATCCCTCAATTTAGGGTTTTCTTAATGCGTCTCGGGCATAGTTTAAGAAGTTAAAATAAAAATTATTGAATAAAAAAATAATTATTTAAGATTTTTAGTTTTTAAATAATATTTAATAAATAATTTATTAAAAAATAATAAATACTTTTTAACCTATGTCATATAGCACACGTTAACAAAATCTACAGTATCTATGTAGTCATATTCTCCTGCTTATTATATTGGGGGTTGCTTATTAAGTATATTATTTATTTAACATTAGATATGTATAAGAGTTTTTCTAAAAAATAAGTATATTTATAATATAATTTTTATAATTTTACACATATTTAATGTTAAATAAACTATTTAGAGTAGGCAATATCTACTTAAGAAATTCTTTATACTCATAAGCATTGTTTTAAAAGCCGGTCCAACCAGATCAGTTCAACTGGCTGGACCGTGGACCGGAAGCTCTACCGGTTCTTGTTCAATCAAAAAATTGCCTAAGCGGTTAAAATGCAAAAATCATAAAAAAAAAATCGGTTGAACTGGTTAAATCGGTAAAAAATCGAAATAAAAAAACGGTTGAACCGGTTATCAACTTTTAAATTGAATTTTTATTAAAAAAGAAAGAAGAAAATGGTTCTTTTTTATAAAAAAAACTTAGGATTTAACTCTTTTAGGAGTTGAGTTGGGGGTTTCCACAATTCTAGTCTTTCTTTTTCACAAAATAGATGACGACACTACAAAGTGGTTTATGATTTTTGTGATTAGTTATATATATATATAGTATATAGTATACCGGTTCAACCACCGATTCAACCGATCAAACTTTGAACCGCTTTCCTCTTTGATTATCCGGTTCAACCGATTTTTAAAATATTGCTCATAAGTGCGTTTTGCACTACATAACAAATATTTAATATATCTCAATAAAATTTTATAATTATTTAATGAAAAATTAATAAATGTTTTTTTAAGTTTCTAAGATATTAAATGATTTATTTTTACATTTAATACTTATTATTATTTTTTTAAAGATTATAAAGTATTTTTATACATTTTAAGGGTGAAAATAATCTCAATTCTTATATTAACTTTATCTTAACCACGAAATATTTTTAATGGAATTCAAGCTTCTACACTACAATTAAAATTTAACAACATAAAACTCAATTTGCTAATTAAATCACACTTCATAATTTAATACTTACTATTTTAATTTCTTAACTAATATACTTTAACACACTCGTTTAGCATTAGTTATTATTATATTGTGCACTGAGGGCAGTCCATAACCCCCTGCATTCGTTATTTATGAACCAATAAAGAGTTTTAGCGTTTTTACGTTAGAACTCTTTGTAACATAATTTATCTAAAATACAACTTATATAATTAAGGATATAATATTTTATTTTAACTTGTTTAAATGATTAATGAATATGAAGTAATAGCAGTTAATTAAACTAAATTACTATAAAATATTTATTGTAAATTTATTTGTAATTAATTACATATAACTAAATTAACTACTTATAACAGATTAATATAAAATTTTATTAATTAAATTTAGTTAAAAAAATTAATAGTATTAATTGTGTCAATTGTATCTTGGGGGTCGCCTTAAAAGTAGGTACTACTTCTACATTTGAGACACAGGAAGGAAAAACATTTGATCAATGCATGCGCAGTATTGTGTTTAGCCCACATTGGGGCTAGGAAACCAAAGTCAGTTGGAAAACTGACTTAATGGCTCTAAATGAAGGCTTTAAGCTTATACTATTATATAGTATTACCATTTTCTCATTTAAGTTCAAACTTCAGGTCCATCAAAATGTGCATTCCTCTTTTAGACATGTTGTCCATTTATTCTACATATCAGTAAGGATAAAGCAAAGCTGGTCCTCAAAAGAAACAGAGACAAAGAAGGATTCCAATATTGTGATTTCTTACCTTTTTTTTTTTTAGTAAATACTTATTTTAGTTCTCTAAAAATATAAGTGATATTAGTTTAGTCTTTTAATAATTATTAATATCAAATTCGTATTTTAAGAGGACTAATTTATGTTATTAAAAGACTAATTTAATGTAAAAAAATACATTAAAGAACTAATTTGATGTCACTAATTATTAAAAAATTAAACTAATATTACTTATATTTTTAAAGAATTAAAATAAATATTTATTTTATTTTTTTCTTGAGTTGCTACGGTTGCTCTATCTGGTGACTGACGTACGTAGAGTTATACAAAACATTATATGGATGGCAATGTCATGATTTAGAAACTGCTTCGTACAAAAATAGCTACGGGCATTCCTCTTTTTAGACATGTTGTCCATTTATTCTACATGTCAGTAAGGATATAGCAAAGCTGGTCCTCAAAAGAAACTGAGACAAAGAAGAATTCCGCTCTCGTGGTTTCTTACCCTTTTTTTTTTCTCTTGATTTGCTACGGTTGCTCTATATGGTGATGATGTAGAGCTGTACAAAACATTATATGGATGGCAATGACATGATTTAGAAACTGCTTCATACAAAAATAGCTACGGAATGGGGAATTTTTTAATTTTTTTGGTGAATAAGAACGGGGATTTAATAAATGGTGGAATCAACCTCTAACATTACCAGCGTTGGCCTACGGTACCCGAGGTGAGCTAGCACCTAGATGCCACTTAAGAGCTGATGTGTGTTTTTGGATGGAAATAATAATGCAGCAAAATGCAGGAAAGTTAAAGTTATAACACAATATAATAATAATAATTTAATTTCAATTCATTTTCAGTGTAAAATTTACACTTTTTTTACACTGTTATCCAATCATGTGTTGACATATTATTAAAAGAGTTAGATTTTTTAGGTAATTGTTATGATAGTCAAACTCTTTTAATGATTTGATAATACATGATTAGATGACAGCGTAAAATTTTTTTACACTAACAGTAGATTAAAATTAAACTCTAATAATATTAAAATCAATTATAATTTACTTACATATTATTAGATGACAAATAATTAAAAAATTTAATTTTTTTAAATAATTATTGTGATATTTAATTTATTTAATAATTTATCAATTCATAATTAAAATAATTGTTATGACATCATAATAGATATGATATTTATATGAGTTGTCAAATATTAACTTCTATTATTTTCCTTCGGATACATTATGTCGATAGGAACGGCATTTCTCTTTCTCTTCACGTTAACTTCTTGTCCAGCCTTTTCTTGTCCCATTTGAGTCTAGATTAATGCCTTGTCATTGGTATTTACTCAGGGACCTAACCTGGTGCTATTTTGATTTGTGGATTATGAAGTCTGAACTTAACAGTGGTACTAAATAATAGACGTTAAAAAGATTAAACAGTCTCGGATAGCCAGGAGCAATATTTTCATATCACTCTTTCAATGTATTATTTACAGGCAAGGAGTCGATAGTGGCCAACGCATAGATCAGCACAAGAGTTGAAGAGTCCTATTCTTCTTACCAACAGCAATAGATAAATTTTATTATATATAAAAAAGCAATAGATAAATTTCCTGGGCGCGACTGAGGCTCTTGAGATTGTGGTTCTCGCGCTTCTTCGATCCTTGCTCCCTCCAATTAGCAAATAGCAAACTTTCCCACGTTTTTTTTTTAATTGGTTGAATTAACAGGCTAAGAGTTAATACTTAATAGCGGTCAACTCATAGATCAGCAAGAGCAATGAGTCTTCTTAATACCAATAATGAGTTTACTTTGGATTATATTTTGTAAATTTGAATTTAAGTGAAGTGATTTATATTTGAATTTTTTTTACAAAAATTTATTTTGTAAAATAAATATTATTTAAATAATATTGATAAAAGATACTTTTGAATGTGTAATTACTAAAAAAGATACGAATTTTTTAAAGTTTAAATTGATGTTAAAAAGATTAATTGAAAAATAAATTTGTTAAAAAATTAAGTTTGTTTAAGGGTATTGTAAAATAAAATTACTTAGGCCCCTTAAGCATATGGTCAGAGGTTCGATTCCTAATTCATGTATATGAAAAAATATCTGTTAGGAGAGGTCAACCCCTTAAATGAATATCAGTATTTCGATAGATTAGTCTCTGCAATTGCACATGGGAAATACCCTGAGAAACCAAAAAGAAATTATAAAAGATATTTCTCCCAATAAATAAACACAAACATATATTTTTTTACCGCAAAAGCAACAATTTGCCTAAACAACATTTGTGATAAAAATCTCGTTCACTTTCTTTTTCAGAAATTTCTCTCCAAACATGATAAAAAGTCTTAAAAGCTCATTTTTGTGCCTTGCAAATGAAGGTCGCGACACTCCTAGAATTGGTAGATGCTCTTGAATCTCAGCTTAGCTTATTCAATCGTTTCTTCCTCTAATTAAAAAGAAATAAATTATCCTTCTTGAAGTAGAGGTCAACTAATAGATCAGCAAGTAAATTTGCTTTAAATTTGCTTTATACCAACTGTCAAGTCTATTCTTAAGTTTTAACTGGTATAATAGTAGATATAAGAATAAGCAGATATAGACATATAGTGGTTAATAAGATGTATAGAACTCAATGAATAGAAGATATGCGGGTAAGCAATTGTGATTTGTGAACACTCCACCCGGTGAACGTAGTTTTAATTAAAGAAATTCAAAGAGACCACCCTTCACCACTTCTAGCCATATAGGTCATAGCTGTATTGCACATTTGCACCTGATCCTTTTCTAAACTTGAGTAGGTTCAAATATTACATCTCAGCGGCTTACCACATTTGCAATTACAATTACAAAATCTTCAAGGCAACCAGCGTCGGTGGTACAATGCTCATAAATCTTAAAATGAATTCACAATAAACATCAAAGACAGTCTTACAGAAAATAGCATTCCTATTGTATAAGCAACCTAACCTTTTCTCCCCCAGAAGACAGTCCTATATATTAATTATTCACTGTAGTGGCAATCTGGTGGTTACCATGTTACACATAAGCTTACTGTCACAGGCTACTTGAAGCATGAGTAAAGTTTGGCTTTATAAACCTCATCTAAAGTTTTTTTTTCCTTTTTCTTTTCCTTTTGTTTCATTTGTGGATTAAAATTACTCTTGAATTATAGTATTATTCAATAATGGCATAGTGGAAAAGTAGGGGAGAGGGTCCAGAGTTGCATAGTGATTTATTATCTACATAAAGAATGGGTGCTAGTGCTACTTTCTAATTCTAACTGATGCTCAATAAGTAGAACACTCCACCACCATAGACTGAGGATTCTGTGGCAACAACCTTGAGTACTTTAATATCTCATTTAGAAAGAAATATTTTTAATCTCTATGTTCACCCCAAGTTTATTTTTTTGTTCTGCAGTAAATTGCTAACCCATCACAGCCCAATACTGAGGTTGTATATATCTTGCCGTGATTACTACAAATTTCAGCTTAATCTCTAAACAAATACTTTCTCGTGTGTATTAAACAGACAGTAGTTAGATGAATATGAACTTGTGCCCCAGAATCCCACCACAACTTAAAAAAAAGAAAGATAAAGAGCTAAAAATAAAAGAAAAGAAGACATGCAAAATTGCAAATAGTATAACGAAAGATCATTACAACACAAGCAGAAGGAACAAAAAGTGACAACATGACTGTAAAAAACTTGGGAATGCTTTAATTCTTCGGGTTCAAAGCCAACAAAAGATTCAGATAGGATCTAATCTAATGAACAGTTGGGGGAAAATATCATTACTAATCCACCTCCATTTGTTACAGTTACTCAGAGTTATTTGCTACTTGTGGGCTTATTTTACTTTCAGTATCAAGGATCCAAATTGAACATAAACCAATACACATTAACTATGACATACATGTTACAATTATGTTTGAAGAATTTAAAGTTTCTTTTGGAAAGTTAAAATAAAAACTTATTACACATTAACTAGAAGTACACACAAACAACAAAAATCAACTAATAAAACATCTCGAGACCAATTATACCAACAACAACCAAAAAAAAAAAAATCTCGAGACCAAAGGAAGTTTATAGCTTTATGAGTTATTGTTGACTTTGAGAAACAAATCTAACAAGTCAAAACAGAGTGCAGAATTTTGGCTTCAGTAATTTTATTCAGAACTGTTAAAATTGTCGCTGTTCATTTCTGTACTGATACATTCTAAGCATACATTGTGTTATTTTGTATTAACAAATGAACAAACAAGTGCTGCAGAGAGCTTCCTCTCTGCATAGCACAGAAGAGGGGGAAAAAAAAGCAGTGGAAACCAGAAGGTAATCCTACTTGTAGAATAGCAAATTAGAAGTGCAAGTGAACAATCATTTGTATCTTTCCCTTTCTCTCATTATCTTCAGCCCAAAATACCTGCCAAAATAGAACAAAAGAATTGTATTCTCTTTTTAAACTTATTATCCTGAAAGAAAGCAAGTGAACTTCACTAAGACATAAACTTACCGCCCAAGCATCATTAGGGTGGCTTGAGGATTTGTTCCTGGTGATACACCAAACACTGATCCATCCACAACACGAAGTGAGCCAATTCCAATGACCTTAAGATCACGATCAACAACCCTCCCTACCACACAGCCTCCATGGTAGTGCCATATGGTGCTTACTGTCCGGCGGCAGAAATCCGCCATCTGAACATAGTTTGTTTGGTCCATAGGCAATGCAGGCCCTACAAATCTAAAGTCTTGGCCTCCTAACCAATTTCTAAATTTGAAGTCATTCATTGCCCTGCTTCTGAGCACATCCCCTATCTTTCTTGTGCCGTTCACACAGCGTTCAACATCAACTGGGTTGTTGAAGTAATTGAATCTGACAATAGGGTTGAACTTGACGTCTGTTGAAGCCAGTCTAAGAAAACCACTCGAGACTGGCCCTGCAATCTTCGCAATAAGGGTAGCCACTGTGAGGTAAAGTGGTGAAGAAGGTGTACGGATGAAGACAGAGTAAGCAGGGGAAGCAAAAGGGATGACATTGGATGCTGCTTCTATGTAAGCCCCCGAATCTGTAATCCCCACAACTTGTATCAGTGAGTGCTCAAGTGGAACAGAGGGAACAATAGTAATTCCATTCCGAGGATTATCATAGAGGAACTGCCCCACATAGGGAAGGTGATGAGCTATTGGAATTCCCCATGAAGAGAGATAAGGCCTGGGACCAATTCCACTAAGCAGAAGAAGCTGAGGGCTTCCAATGGCACCAGCAGAGAGAATTACCTCACCATGTTCATGCACAAATGCGTGGTGATACCTCCCCATTTGATCACGGTAAACGACCCCAATTGCAGATTGCCTTGAACCAGCATATGCTGCAGAAGAAGCAAGAAGAATTCTCTCCACGCTTGCATACACAGCCACTCTGATGTTAGGTGCTCTGGCATATCTTAAAAGATCAGCAGCGCTGTGTCTTCTTCCTGTGCTATCAAATGTGGATCCCCCAATTTTAGTACCAGTTGCATGATCTAAACTGAACCCATTATAGGGATCAACCCCTGCTTCGAGCAAGCCATCACGAAACGCTGATTGCCAAGTCTTGAGCTCTGGCCTAAACACAATCTCTCTCTCAACCCATTCATATGATTCGTTGACAACCCTGAGGTCCCAAGCTAAGCCAGACCTTGTGAAGAAGTTATCATCAGCTCGGCTATAAAAACCAGCATTTATGGCGCTGCTACCACCAAGAACGTGCCCCCGAGCATTGGAGACGCCATCTTCGGAAGTGAAAGCTTGGGCAGGGGAGTCATAAGCGTTGGCGTTCATGAGGGTGCTCAAGAACCCTTCTTGGGTCATCAAGCCTGGTTTTCCATGGGGAACACCTCCTCTTTCAAGCACTAGCACACGAAACATATGTGACAGTGTCGCCGCCAATGGGCACCCTGCAGTGCCTCCGCCCACGATGATGTAATCGTAGTAATCTTCCGATGGGAAGTCGCTAGCGTTGAACACGAACTTCAGGTAACTGGGGTCTGTGCAAAGGAAGATAAAGAATGGTTTAATGCCCACAAAATGAAAAAAGGAAATGGGAATGCACAAGTTAACCTGAAATTCAGTTACCTTGCTGATGCTGAGATTGTTGTTGTTGAGCAGCACAGGCAAAGATTGTGCCGTACAACATCAAGAATGCGAGAAACTGTAACACAATGCTGATGACTCTCCTCATTTTTCTGGTATTCTACTTGTCTTGGTGTTTTCAGATAAAAGTTATGATCTTCTTTTTTCTGGGTGATTCTTGGAGAGAAGCTGGAGGAAGAGAAGGAGAGGAAGAGAGAGAGGGAGAGAAGAGGGAAGGAAGAGGGACACAAAACAAAATCGTTTGTAAGTAGGTTCAAGGTGAGTGAAGTTTTTGTTGCCTTATTGCCATTGTCTTCCAAAAACAAGAGGCAAACACACGAGCCCAAAATCGGTAACCACGAACGCACTGTATCAGTAGGTTCTTTTATTTTTTTTTGGGTTTGAATATCAATAGGTTCTTTTATTTCTTTTCATTTTAAATTTTTAGTGTATTATAATGTTATGCATGTATATATAGTTTTAACTCATAGCAAAATGATTAATAAAAATGAGATCTTTTAAATTAATCTTTACATTTCTTTTTTACCTATTCCTATTTGTCCTTACAAATAGTTTTGTGTGTTTGAGATTTGAGAATAAGTATTACGCAGTAGGCACTACTGCTTCCTAATTTAGTAGTTTGTGTGTTTCTGTAAGGGTTCTTTTTTGTTTTGTTTATATAATATAAAAGGCATTGATTTATCATTTTATTTTTTACTATTAAATTATTTTTATTATTTGATTTATTATTACTTAATTTGCTATTATTGTTGTTAGAATTTAAAACTAAGTTATGTATTATTGTTTTATTTTATTATTTCACTTAAATATATTTTCTGAATGTATTATATTTAACATTAATAAAATATTAGTAAAATTTAAATTTAAAACCAAATGAAGAAGGTAATGTAATTTAGGTTGACGGGCCTCAGTGCAAGAGTCCTGTTGGCCTATTCTCATCTAACTGGAGAACTAAGATAGAAATCGAATTTATCTGTTTCTCTCTCTATCCATAGGCCACGAGTTCAAAAGGGTGTATGAATTGCTATCCAAAGAATCAAACTTGAAGTTGAAGGTCATCTAAAAATCATTCAATTGCGATCAAATTTATAAATTTATAAGCCTCTTTTATCTTTCATAAATAATAGGATTTTCATTTCCATTAATATCTTCTGCACTCATTCAGAGGCCAGAGCCCAGAGGTCAGTTTCTCTGAATTCTCCACCATAGATTTACCTAATCTACTTGTATTGCTCTCTCTCACTCTCTCTCTCTCTAGAAAAACTTTCAATTATATGATCATGAAAATCCTTGCTGTGGAACAACGGTGCACAGTAGTATGTGATGATTTGAGTACTAGCTGAGGTTTGAAGTGATATTCTCATTTTCTGGAGTGAACTACCTGCGTAAAATTCATTGCCCCCCACCCTCTCTTCAAGATCAGTGTGGGAAAGTTGAGTGAATGAAGAAGGGAAAAGTTTGTTCTTTATATTGGCTTTCAGAGTATATCTATTCTGGCATGTGACTATATGATAACTGATTCTTAGATTGTGGCATATTTTGTATGTTAGTCATTTTTTTAATCAAATATAGACTAGTGTCTGCATATCTTTGATTGCACAAGTTTTGGATTTAATACCAGATATTTTTCAAAGAAGTCTAGTTCGAGTACTCATATTCATTTCTATTTCATCTCTTGCTACCTCATTTTGCTGCAAGCTGAACTACATATAAGAATAAGATTAGAAAGGGAAATTTTGGTTTTCATTCTGCCTTTCAACCTTGAAGTAAATGAGGTCTCCCAGCTTATGTGATGTATAAGCTCAAAAATATCTGCTAACACTCGTGTTTCTCCTTAATGTAAATAGCGAATATGATTCATGACTTCAGATTTTGTTGCAGAGGCAAGGTCAGGATCCTTTTCTTACCAACTAGCATGGATCTTAATGATCTTAACAAGGTCTGGGAAATTAAACCACTAAAGAGAATTGGAGAAGATGAAGCGAGGAAGATTCTTGAAAAAGTAGCTAAGCAGGTGCAACCAATAATGCAAAAAAGAAAATGGAAAGTCAAGGTTCTTTCTGAATTCTGGTACTTTCTTATTTACTTCCCTTCATTTCATGTTTTAATGTTACACACTTACACTTGCATATTAGTTTTCTAAAACTTTAGAATGCAGTCCTGCCAATCCATCACTTTTAGGGCTGAATATAGGGCCGGGTGCAGAAGTAAAGCTAAGACTACGGAGGCCTAACCGTGAGTGGGATTTCTTCCCTTATGAACAGATTCTTGATACTATGTTGCATGAGCTTTGCCATAATGAACATGGTCCCCACAATGCTCAGTTTTATAACCTTTTGGATGAAATCAGGAAGGTAATGCTTTGTTTTCTGTCTATACGTTTATTTTGCTAATGCTGTCTATACTTAACAATAAATGCATTCGTCTAGCTCATATGATTTGACCTTTATATTGCATGTTCTTTGTAATGATATATATTCACCCCATGTATAGGGTTTTCAATTGAATTGAGATATGAAAATTTTCCAATTTATGGTAATACACTATCACTATGTTGGTGATGCATACATGTGGTTTTACCAGTCTATATAGATGCATTGATGCAAAAATTAGAGCATTTCCGGAGGGCGTACACACATACACAAGCAACAAAAGAAGTTGGGGAAAAAGCAAGGGCTGTGAGATTGTTGTCACCTTGAGTCCTAAGGTCTTGCATAAAGTTGAGGTTAACACTAAAGTTATTCTGGCAGGCGTATCTATCTCTTTAACATATTTTGCCCAGTTGAAGACATTTCATGTATTGGTGAAATTCCAAAGAAGATTGTCATCAGATAGACTAATTTCTAGTAACTTGCCTAAATCAAAAGTGGAATCCTTGGTCTCATATTGCTGTATTAGTAGTACTTTATTAAATGGGATCTTAGTTGTGTTGGCTTGTTATTTTTTCTATACGCACATTCTTGTCGGTATTGGTCATAGATAATTATGTATACTCAGTTCAGATCCTATTTGACTGTAGGAATGTGAAGAACTGATGGCCAAAGGGACTAGCGGCACTGGGAAAGGATTCGACCTTTCTGGGAGACGTCTGGGTGGGTTCTCCCGTCAACCACCTATGTCATCACTTCGCCAGACTGCATTGGCTGCTGCAGAAAGCAGAGCACGTCGTGGAGCTTTGCTGCCTTCTGGACCTCAGTGTTTAGGTGGTGATAACAATATTAAGTCTGCTCTGAGCCCAATACAAGCTGCTGCCATGGCTGCTGAAAGGAGACTGCATGATGACATGTGGTGTGGGTCAAAGTCTGCAGAGGGCGACACTTATATACAGGAGAATACGACGAGTTCTAGTGGACCTTCTGAGAGGCAAAGAATGTCCTTGAATTCTAGTGTTAGATCTATTCAAACTTCATCTACTCAATCTACAGTGGCCAAGGAAACAGCAGATGGTGTAGGAAAGTGGCAGTGCAATACTTGCACTTTGTTAAATGAGGTACAATTTCTTATATGTGTCTAATTATGAATTTAATAGAATGCATAGTATATTTATGGTTTTGACTGCATTTTATATTAATTTATGTATCGTGTCTAATGCTTCTGCTTCATTGCTGGGTTCAATCACAAAAATGTTGACCCTACCAATTTGAATGTTTGCAATCTGCACCCTCTATCCAATTTTAGCACATATAGAAGACTAAAAAGGATCATTCAAATGCCATGTTGTGCCTTGGCACTCATTGCCTGGGCTGATCTTGTTAAATTCTGCAATCTGTCTTGATGGGTGAGGTATCTGTAGTTTTTGGATGACAAACTTGTTTCATGGAACAAGAGCCCTGCTGCTATAGTGATACAGTGAGTTGTTAGAGGTGGCTGTGTGTTTTTTCAGCAAGTGGATGATTTAAGTTGTACACAGGTTACAAAATTCCATGGTCGAGGATATGTTGTGGTGTCAATTTGCTCACTAGTTAATCAATGAATTGTAGCCAGCTGTTGTAGTGATCATGAATAGGTTAAGGTTGTGAAATAGAGCTGTTCCCTTGTGCCTTTCAGATATTTGAATCTATATGGATCTACCGTAATGTACTTGACAAGAGGTTGTCAAGACCCGTCAAATAATAATAATTACCGGTTCACAAACTAATTTGTAGTATAGAGCATGAACCGAATCGTCTCTTAAGGATCTAATAAAAAACAAAGATTCAATCGGATCAAGATAATTAAAATGGGGGGTTTTGTTGTTGATTAACAAGATTGATAAAAGTGTGAGACTTAAAGTTGTAAACAAATTTAAAGAAACAACCAATCTAAAGAAATTTACCGATCTTGAGTTTAACTCATCATTGATCATAAGGAATTCACTTAAATGCTAATCATGTTCTTAGCCTTAGATCACATCAAGACGTCTCAACATGATCCAAGAATCCTCTACTAGATAAGCATCTAGGATTTAATTAACCAAGGTTAGATAAAGTAAGCACCATCCAAACATAGATTAACTTAAGATCCAGAATTTAACCAAGCTAAACAACCCATCAAAAAGCTTTAATAAATTGTTTATTCTTTGTGATCCTCTTTGAACACATGATAATAAATATATTATCATATAAACATCTAAATCAAATTAAGCAATTCAATCTAGATTAAAATCAAAAGAGGGTGAAAAGAAATTTGAATAACAATTAAGCAATATAAACAAGCGAAACAATATTTCTAAATTAAACATCAAGATGACTAATTCCTTGGATTGATTATAAGAGCCTAGCCTTCCATGAATGGGAAGGAAGAACTCATAAAATAAAGAACAAAAATGAAATTCTAAAGAGAATGGAGAAGAAGAGAAAGAAAACTCTCACAAATACTCAAACTTTCTTCAAACTTACTTCAAATTTAATGATGTATAATACAAATAGATTGTTCTATTTATACTAATCCTAGAAGCCAATTTGTAATTGAAAATAATCTGAATGTAAACTGTAAAAATATGGAAATTGTCAAATATGAAAGTTTGATGCATGGTTGGTGGGTTGGTGCATGGTAAGTGGGTTGATGTATGGTTGGTGGCTTTTAGTCAGCAACTCTTATCCGACTTCCAGCTTGATTTTCATAACCTAGACGGTGCATTTTGGCTTGGAAGTCTTCATGAAAGTTGTAGCCAGTTGTTTCCTTGAAATTTTGGCATTGGAATTATGCCATTTGGACTTTTACAACTCCAGATATGCCAAAAACACTGCACCTACCTCAAGTTAGGTTGGCAGAACGTGTTTCCAAATTCAAACCAACTTATAGCTTCATAATCATGCCTAAAACGACATCTATTGACTAAATGGTCTTCAGTGAAGTTGGAGATATGAGTCTTATCTATCCAATAGCCGAGTTTCAACTCCAAAGGAGGCTTATAGCCCACTATATAGTCCAATATGTGCATACTGCCCAAATTCCAGTGGCGGCAAACCTACTCTGCATTGCAGGACTATTTTAGACCCTTAGAAGTCTGATCCAGCTATTGAGTTCTTCATGAAAGTTATAGAGCCTTGTCTTAGCTTTCCAAAGATACCAAGATCACCTCAAATGGATCACCGAGTCCCAAATTATGGCCTAACCAAGGAGGAAATGTCAAAATGCATCAAAATCCAAGAATTATTCACAATTTGCATTAAAGCCCAATGAGGCCCAACAACATTAAACTCATCTAAAATACTAATATTGGGCACAATAAACATCTAATAAAGTCTAGTACAAAGCTAACATAAGTGTCTCAAATTGATTGATCAATATTATATACGTAAGGTTGTATGTAGTTATAGAAAATAGGAAACAAGTTGACAGATGCAGGTTTTTGCTGGGTAGCATCACTTGATTGGTCTATCGTGATTGTAAAAGGAAATGGTAGATAAAAGCTTACATTTTCACACACTTATGAGTAATTGTACCTAGACAACTTTGTAGTCACAACTGTGAACAAGTGCAAATGTGGCTGTATCCAAGTTTAAGTGACTCCTCTTAACATTTTATGTTAAACTCAGATGGAGCCATGTGTGCAGTTGTGCACAATTGCGACTCCCAACAGTTATGTAAGTAGCATTATTCCATATTTATACTCTAGGGTTTTCATTTTTTATATGTCATGTTGAGTGACATAATAGAAACAAGAAATGAACTTGATCAGTGAAGAAATGAACAAGAAATGAAGAATGTTGTAAAACATATCAAGATTATCTCAAAACAGCTTGAAAGTTGCTGAGTTTTTCTTTTTTTGCCCATCCCACCTTCCCCAAAACACATTGATCAAGTCATTTGTTGGTTTAGTTAATTCACTGCAGTTGGACCAAAACGTATGTCTCGCAGATGACTTCTTTGTTTTTAGGTTTGACCTTTGAAATTTCTTTCCAGTCAATGTATTAATTTATTTGGTTTTATGTGATTAGAAAGAGATCCTCTGCTCATAAATTTTTATATATCAAATATATCATCTTATGTATTTTCCCTCCTGGCATGTTATCATGGATGCTGTGTGTGATTGTGTGTGTGTGTGTGTGTGAGAGAGAGAGAGAGAGAGAGAGAGCATACATGTGTCATATGACTTTCATACATTGATAGAAATGAATTATGATGACATGGTTTATTGTAGTCATTGGCCCTGCTATGCGAAGCCTGTGGAACAGAGAAGCAGAACGATATTGCCAAGTTCAAAGTTTGGTCTTGCAAATTTTGTACTCTAGATAACAGTGTTGAGCTAGGTAGATGCTTAGCTTGTGGAGAATGGAGATATTCATATGGCCCACCAGTCTCCGTTCGTGGGCCCTATGTTGGCACCTGACTGGACTGAAAGTCAATGAATCCATGGAAGGTTTTTGGCAACGTAATCACATGCCCTCCAGGTGTGATAACTGAATCTTTTGTACATCATTTTAGCAAAGAGATACTCTTGTACATTGTTCTAGATCTCATTTAATTCAAATATATAACACTGTATTGTGTGATTTATGAAGCTGTTGGGAGATATTGGGAATATAATTTACGGATATAGCTTGATTGTTTTGTTTGACAGAGTGAAATAGAAGGAATGACCATGAGATCAGCTATATTAGAAGTAATGTTCATTATTATCTTATCCCTAAGAAGCTTTTCGCTTAAAATCAGCTTGGATGGGAAGAAATGAGAATGAGAGCAAGCGTTTGAAGAGACAAAGTAGATGAATATATAATTTAATTAGTTCATGGTATATGTTTTAGTTGGAAATCTCATATATAATGATAAAATATGTGCCAAAAAGTTTCTCTGTTTTCAGTTAAAATATAAAATATTCAAGTTTTGATTATATATCGTATATGATATCACAAAATAAGTTATAGGGTCATTATATTTTAAAGTTAAACTGATTACATACCTTTAGGTTAGCATTCCTTTTAAGTGGCATTTTATATGGGATAATTTTATTTACTTGTAATAGAGTAATGATATTTACACATTATTTTTTTTATATTATTTTTATATTTGATTAACAATGAGTAAATTTTTGGTTAATATAGTATATTATTCAGTTAATGGGTTTTGGTAATTGATTATTTACAAATTTGGTTAATAATAAACAAATTATTAGTTAATGAAATATATCATTTAGTTAATAGATTATTAGCTTGTAAATAATTGATTACCAAAATTTATTAACCAAACGATATACTTTATTAAATAATAATTTACTTATCGTTAATCAATATAAAAATAATGTAATAAAATTATCGGCAATAAACATTTTCTCTTGTAATAACTAGAAACAGTGCAGCTGAGGGGGCAAAACAAGGAAAAACACAAGAAAAAGGAAAGCGCGCTTTTTACCTTGTTAAAAGAGAAGGTAACCTTTTAAAAAATTAAACACCAAAAAAAAAACAAAAAGAAGAGCAAAACTGGGCAAACTATTTATAAGGGATTAGTATTTAATAATTAATAGTAGTACTATTAAAACTCTCTGCTATGCCTCCCTATCTGACGCGTGTAATGCTTATGGTCATGGCACGAAGGTAGAAGGAAACAAAGCATAAGACAAGTTGGGTACGCATAGAATGGCTCAAAGGCCTCCGGCTTGATTGACTCAAAGACAGTATAAATTTCAATGTCAAACAAAGAAAAATCGTTTTTTTTCCTATAGAAGCATAAAAAGTCTACACTTTCAGCAAAGAAACAAGAAGAAGGAAATTGATTCTGAAAAAACAAGAGGTAGAAGAAGAAAATAAATTAAGGATTTAATTTTAATTTATTATAAGTATGGAAAAAATTATACTATTATTTAATTATTATGTATTGATATATTATTAAAATAGTTAAATTTTTTATATAATTATTATAATAATTAAACTTTTTTAATAATTTAATAATATATAATTAAAATAATAATATTAATGAATGAATTAAAATTAAACTTTTGCTGATTACATATCAAGATGGTGAAGCAGGAGAAATGACAAATTGGGAATTATTAGCGTGGTTCTGTCCTGTGAAGAACATTATTACTAGGGGTACTATTGCTTTTGCTTTCCACTCGATGACTCTTCCTTTTCAGATTTCAGCCAGAGAATCCGAATGCCGTTGTAAGTTGACTACGCTATACGAGTCATTCTAGCTTTGTCTCAATACTTAATTGTAAAATGAAAAGGTGAACACTAATTAAAAGAAAAATAAACTCAAGCTAGCATTTTAATTTCACTTGTATTACTTAAAACGCAAGTTTTAGTAAGCATTAAGCAACGTTTAGTCTAATAATGGATGATATCTATCAGAAAGGCTACTTATACCAAATATCAACGGTTAAATGACAGTTCAATATCTTAATTGATATCATTTTGTGAAATTGAATTGAAAACGCATTCGATTGCTAACTTGATTTGATTTTTAAAACATTAGTTTATAATGTCTATAAAAAGTAATAAGTTGGGAAAAAGAAAAAAAAGCTTATGCCTGGGATAGAATAGAACCATTCTACCCCCTTTTTTTCCTTTCTATTTCTATTTTATTATTTTTGTGGCTATGGAAATTAATTATGTATTTTTTATTAGTTAAAGAATTAGATCTTTTTAATCATGAGGTAAAAAATTATGAAACTAGATTGCGGGCGAACTAACTTAAAAATCAAGACTATTCACAAAGTAAATGAAAGATGCTACTTATTAATTCACCATTATGGGTACCCCTGACCTTAAAGAATTTTTTAATTTAATTAAAAAACCTCTTCCTAATCATTATTAGAATATTATTATTGCATACTAAGATGAAGGTAAACCATCTTATCATTTATCATTGGAAACTTACTTCTTTCTTTCTTTTTATTTACTTACATGACATTTATGAATTTAATTTTGATGGAAGAAATGATTTGAGGAAGAAAGAGCATTGGGCCCAGATAAATTGGATAGGAGGAGAATTAGAAGGAGAAAGGCCGTGTAATATAAGGCGGAGCCCAACTCAATTAACGAGATGAAGTTGACACATGTCTGTACCATTTGGACATGTTCCGTCTTTTCGATGGAGACATAAGTGAGAGGGTACACCTGTGATCTACCCTACCCTCAGAGCAGAACACGGTGGGGCCCGCCATCCCCTCCTTGTACAAATTTCTCTTCCCAACCTGATTGCTACACGCCCCCCTTGAAGGCGCGTGAATGGATTCCGTCTTTTCATAACAACCTCTCCCTCTATCCAAAATTTCCATCTATTCTATTTATCTATAAGATTCTATCTGTCTCATTGCAATTTGCAATGCAAACCCAATAGTAATATTCGCAGATTCTTTTTTCTTACTTTTTAATTTTATAAAGGTGTCAATATTTTTAATAATTAATAATTAATATTTAATTATATATTTTATCTAATAAAAATATAAATAAAAAATTAAATTTTAAATAAATAAAATAAATAATTAAATTTTAATTATTAATTATAAAAAAATATAGATTAAAATTCTATTTTAATCCCACATATTTGATTTAATTATTAATTTCGTTCTTGACGTTTTAATTTTTTCAATTTAATCCTTAATATTTATAAACTCATTTTATTTTAGTCCTTCTGTTTATGTATTTTTTATTTATTGAATAAAAATGATGATATATTATTATTAAAAGTAATGTAATATTTTTATTTTGTCAGTATGACACTGAGTTAGTAGCTGATTGATTTATTAGTTAAAATGAAAATGGGGTATTTTTTGGTGAAATAATCGAGTTAGTTACTAACTCAATGTTACACTAACAAAATAAAAATGTCATATTACTTTTAATGGTGACACATTATCATTTTTATTCAGTAAATAATTAAGACACAAATAAAAAAATTAAATTGAAGTAAATTTTTATTTATCAAAAACTAAATTAAAAAATATATAAAAAAATAAAATTAATAATTAAATCAAATATTAATAAACAAAATAAAATTTTAACCAAAAATATATGCAGCCTAACAGAAACGACAAGTATCGTATAAACATCCGCAATATAATAATAGTAATACTGTAATATACCAATCCCTCTCCCTCTTTCTCATCTCTCTTAAATTAACCTAACTTTTTTTAAAAGAAATTTTTGTCGAATTATTATTTTCAATAATTTGTTTTTTTTTGGTATTAGTAATATTATTATTATTATTGGAAGACTCCTTCAAAAATCAAATCAAAATTTGGTTGGTGATTCTTTCCTCGATTTTCCCTCTTCTACTTCCAGGAAGGAAGCTTGTCTTGTATTATTAATTCATTTCATTTCATATTTCATCAAGATGAAGGAAGCACTCCCATCCCATGTGAGTTGTGAGATGACGGTCATGGACAAAATACCCATTTGAATGAATTTGATATTCAAGTCATCCAATTCCACCACGGAGCCATGAGACCGATTCAACCTCCACCCTCTAGCAACCGGGACCGACCGCAGCGCCGCCGCAGAGACCTGACCTTGCCGATGCTGCCGCAGCGGGCCGCATCATTAGCGGTGGCGGTGCCCCTTCCCCTGCCCCCCTCCAACTCAACGACTCAGAGTCAGAGTCACCACTCCACCCCGACTCACCAGCTGGTCCCTTTCTCGGAGCTCGAACGCCTCAACCGTATCGGCAGCGGAAGCGGTGGCACCGTCTACAAGGCCGTCCACCGAACGACGGGTCGTGTTTACGCGCTCAAGGTTATATACGGTCATCACGAGGAGGCGGTGCGGCGCCAGATCCACCGTGAAATCCAGATCCTCCGGGACGTGGATGACCCGAACGTGGTGAAGTGCCACGACATGTACGATCACAACGGCGAAATCCAGGTCCTCCTGGAGTTCATGGACGGCGGTTCGTTGGAAGCGAAACACATCCCCCAGGAGCAACACCTCGCCGATCTTACCCGTCAGATTCTCCGTGGCCTCGCCTACCTCCACGGCCGCCATATCGTTCACCGGGACATCAAGCCCTCCAACCTTCTCATCAACTCCCGGAAGCAAGTAAAGATTGCGGATTTCGGAGTGGGTCGGATTCTGGACCAAACCATGGATCCGTGCAATTCTTCGGTGGGTACGATCGCATATATGAGCCCGGAGAGGATCAATACAGACATTAATGATGGGCAATACAACGCATACGCGGGGGATATATGGAGCCTTGGGGTTAGTATCTTGGAATTTTACATGGGCCGATTTCCCTTTGCTGTTGGGAGACAAGGAGATTGGGCCAGCTTGATGTGTGCTATTTGTATGTCTCAACCCCCGGAGGCTCCTCGCACCGCTTCCGTGGAGTTCAGGGATTTTGTATCCCGTTGTTTGCAGAGAGATCCCTCTCGGAGGTGGACTGCCTCTAGGTTGTTGGCCCATCCTTTTATATCTCACCCCATTCCCCACCAGAATCAGCTTCATCACAATCTTCATCAACTCCTACCTCCTCCCAGGCCTCTTTCTTCCTAGTCTAGTCTAGTCTAGTCTAGTCTTCTTCTTCTCTTCTTAAAGCTTCCTGTAATTTTTATTTTTATTTTCTGAGAAGATGGGTTCGGATTTGATTTTTAGAATCCAGATTTTAAAGTTCAAACCAAATCAATCTTGTCTTGATAATGTTTACCAGGAAAGGGAAATCTGTCATTCTGTCTGATGGAGTAGCTCAAGTTTTCATTGTATTATTCTTTTGGTACTTGTTCATTCTGTTCAATGACAGATTTATTATCAGATTGTCATTTTTTAAAAAGCGCTTCATTTCTTTTTTATACCTTTTTGGTTAATTCTGGTATGGTATTTTTGGGAGAGAATCGACCATGAATCTTTGAGTCATTGGATATATGGATTAATTTGCTCTTACTATATTACATGAACGCATGAATCTGGCACCTGACAAGTCCCTCTTTTAGCCTTCTTTGTATGTACGAAAATGGGAATCGTTGGCAATATCCGCTTTTGCTTTAGATTATGTGCTTTTCCACCTCATTTTTTGTTTTTAAGCCCATGAAGTTTGGCGTGTGTGTATGTGTATGTGTATGTGTCACTGAGTACAATTGGAAGGAGGAGAATGAGGCATTACATGTTTAGATTGAATTTTGGAACCTTTAAATTATGATTTGGGTAAAAAATAATAAGAGATAAAATTTTGTCTAAATTATAATTTGAGAGATTTTAAATTCTAATAAAAAATGCTAATAGTTAAAGAACCAAAAGACAATCTCTTGTGCATTACCACACAATAACGAAGGGTACTTGGTTGAGAATTGGAAGGAGGAGAATGAGGCACTACATGTTTAGATTGAATTTTGTAACTTTTAAATTATGATTTGGGTAAAAAATAATAAAAGATAAAATTTTATCTAAATTATAATTCGAGAGATTTTAAATTTCAATAAAAAATGCTAATAGCTAAAGAACCAGAAGATAATCTCTTGTGCATTGCCACACAATAACGAACGGTACTTGGTTGAGATGGTTTGTAATAGTAAATCATTTATGCTACTTTGTTGCGCAGCCTAGCAACTAAGTGAAGCTCTTCTCTTCAATAGATAATCTATTCTATGTTTGTGGAGTCAGGAATATTTTTGGGGTCCCCATTTTGATTCATTCCGTTGCTACTTTTCCTTGGAAGGGTGCTGTTTTACACATTCACATTTTTATAGACAACTATTTCATGTCTCAATCTCCAACTTTAACACCATTTTTTATTATTAAAGTTTATTCTAATTCCTATAAAGTATCATTAGTGGTAGAAAGGTGCAACAGTGATCTGTTATAAATCGAGGCAATATATTCATATAAACCTATTGGAATTTACTGTAATATGTTTATTCTCATTCCTTTGCTCTTTACATGGAGTGAAAGAAGGAATTAAATATTATTTTGACCTTTTTCGTGTGGTCGCTTTGGTATCTTTCAGCCTTCGATAATGGCTCAATTCTTACTTGAGGAGGTGCTTTGAAGTTTGAACACCGATTATTGTCTTTGCAGTTGCCATTTTCAGGAGACAAATATTCTCCTTTTGGAAACTTGGTCTAAGATTTCTTTGAACTTTCAAACCGTGGTTATGCTGACCTGTATATGTTAAAAGAAGAAAAGCTCGCTAATTGGATTTTAATTCCCAACTTTTATCCACTATCTATGCAATCTGCGGAAGAGTAAGACGGTTTACTTTTTGTTAACACACATATCTCCTCAATCCTGGATCTTCAAATTTGCTTGTTCCGGAGTTGGTTGTGCAATGCTTTCTTCTCTCATTGTCTCTGTAGTATCCCGTTTGGGTTTCATTACATTCAATTGTGGCTATTCTGGTTGGTTGCTAAAGGAAAACATTACAGTAGATGCCAAATCCGGCAGTTGCTCGAAATGGAGGTGCCATTTGTGGGTACGTGCCAATAGGTGGGGTGGGTGGGTGGGTGGATGGAGGGTGGGGACAGAGGCTCGAGAGTGGGGCTTCAGTCTTCAGATGAGATGCCATTATTATTAGATTAAAACTCTAAAGGGGTGATACATAAACAGATACTGAAATTTTCACCTTTACATGTGTTGATTCATTTTGTTAGAACCTCAAAATACAAAACCTATGACAATGTAAACAAATGATTTGATGACGTCTCAACTCAAGTATGAGCTTCAGCTTCCCTAGTGGGGAAATAGCTGGTCGTAAATGTTAGATTAATTAATTTTAATTAATCAATTATATAGATTTACATTAATCAATATTATGAATTATTGTTAATATATTAATTATGGTCAATTGTTAATATTATAGTACTTTACCAATATGATAAAATAGTAATTGGACTTTGTTTTATGAGTGGCCTATGATAGGTTGGGCCGTTCTTTTAGTAGCATGCTCTCATCTGGAGTTTATATATCATGCCTTCCCATTAAGCAGAATAGACACACTTATCATACGCTTCAGGAAGAGGGTAGTTCACTCTCACACTCTGATCTCTCATCCTTCGTTCACCACATCCATGCAGGATTCCAAGTACGTAATCTTTGATCTAACTCTTCTATTCTATTAGATTAACATGCTGTAATCATATATCTATGATAGATTTGTGTCCATGAATTGTCACAAATCCTTCAATCGTTATTCATGATTTCGTTCTTAGTTTTAAAAATTCCTTTTTAACAATGTATTAAGAATCCTAAAATCTCTCACTTAAATTTTCTGTAATAAAGCCATATTTCTTAAAATTGATTGAGGGCTAATCTTCATTGCATCATTGTGATCAAAACCCCTCAATTAATATACAAAATAATTGAGACATTTGGGAGAATTCAAAGTATCTATGTTGCGACTTCTTTTGCGCATACACTCGTTTTTTTTCCTTCTTTTGAATTCATTTTTTTGTTTGTGCAATAAGATTGATTTGTCATTTGCACAAGAAGAATGAAGTGGGTCACAAAACTGGGTTGCATGACTCGTTTTTTGGTTATGGGTAAAAAAGATGAAGTCTTCCTGTGTATGCTCACTCGAAGACATAGGCGCGTGGAGCGCGTGACTAAATATACAGTGTTCAAATTTTCTCTAGTTTTTGTCAAATACATGTTATTTAACATTTTTTTAAAATTGTATTTTTCTTGAAATGTTTTTTTGACAAACCCAAATATTTTATATTAATTAATCTGAAATTAATATGTGATTTTAAATAGTATACTCTCTAAATTTGAGCCATAAATTGTTTTGTGAAAATACTCTACTATGCCAATGAGACTTTTATATATTGCACTTTCTCATTTAAAGTGTTATAATTGTGCAAATAAATTTCAGGTCCTTGTAACTTATTTAGTTATGTATATTTCATGCAAAATTAAATTTGTATTATGCATGTTTTAGTTTTTGTTATGACATGACCGTTGTTAATTTTTTTGGGAATTTTTTTATATTTAGAAATTTTTTTAATCATTCTTGTTTTCTAGACTTGAAAAATGGTATTAAAAAATTTTGTTATGTGCCAATCACACTTTTGTACAATTATTCTAAAAGTCTCAAATATGATTATTCTTTTGGCAAAATCTTATTAATATTGAATCTTGGACATGTTACATATTCTTTTGGCATAATTTGATATTTTATATATATTATTTTTCACTACTTTATCCTCATTATTTGGATTCAAAAATTCTTATCATTATCATTTTGTGACAAATATATACCTTAGGCACTTTCTCTAATGATTAGTGTTAGTCACAAAATTAAGTTTTGGGTCATCATATGAGTTAAAGCTCATTCTTTTTAAATTAATTAAATGTATGTAGTGAATTCTATATTTATTTTATGCCATTTATGCTTATTAAGTTAATTTAAAATTGGCATAATTTAATATTTTAATAGACGTTGTGTTTTTTTCATTACTATACTCTCTAAATCTAGACCCATAATTTTGTGACTGATTTATACTATGTACTTTCTCTAATCATGTGCCTTAGTCACAAAATAAAATTTGGATCATAATAAAAATCTAATTCTATATGTTTTATATTAATATATGTATTGAATGATGAAATTGTGCATTATTTTATGCTAAATTAATCCAAAACTTAGATTAAATTTGACGTTGTCTTATTGTTAATATACTCAGTTGTAAAATATCATCAAGATAATTTTGTTGAGCAATTCCCAAGGCAATTGAAAGTTATGTCATCCTTGTAACATATGATTTATATATAAATCGTTTTGATTTATATTTAGAGCATTTTATTTTCATTGTGATGATTGAATCATTTGAGATGATAATTTGTAAGATTTTGATAATCTCATTAAGTCAACAAAGCTCATTGGATCTACATACAAGGATGAATGACATTCTCTGAGGTTAGTTATGAAATCTTTAACCTTTAAACTCATTATATGATTACATATGTGGAAAAATTTGTTAATAATATATTATTTTCCTTTTAAGACTATAAGTATGCAATTGTATATAAGAGTATGATTGTTCCCAAAATATCATGAAATTAAAGAACTCTACAATCAATTTATTGATTACTTATTATAATATTCCCTTTTGAAATTATACTCTTATTTATAGTGGGAGTGAAATGTAAAGGTGTTGTTACACATCTTATTATTTTGAAAGTTCTATTATGGGATGAATATAAAATTGCGTTATGCACTCTTGTATGCTTGACCCGGTCACAGTATAAATAATAACTTTTGTTATTGTACTATTTTCTATAGAAATCATGAAATTAATGTCATGGTTCTTATGAGGATAAAGTCATGATTATTACATGCTAATTCAAAATACTATTCAGCATGACTTGGATTTACTTGAACATGACTGTTGTTAAATATTCTTTAAAATGTGAATTGAATATTTTTATGCATGATATTGATTTATCATATTTTATTAAGCATAATTAGTCTTAGTTTGTATAATTGTAATCTCACCTATCGTGGGTACAGTTATGCAGATTATGTATTGGTTGAATAATTAAGTTTTATTCTTAATTATAATTTATATTACATTGATGATAATTATACCCTATTGGTGTGTTGTTATTAATGTAATTTGTTGTTATACAATATACTGTTTAGTTTACACTTATGTCAATTATTTGTTCAAGTATCCTATCGGTATTAGAATTTTGGTGACATAAGATTTGTGCATTGTATTATTATATTTCCTTTTGTTATCAGCCTCATGGCCTAACTCTTAATTTGGCATATTTTTATGCAATCCAATATTTTTTTCTCTTTAAAATTTTGCATTTGCCTATCGCAATGTAAATTTTTTGATAAATTATTGTTTTTCCATTGAAACGGATTGTGATTATCCTTGTATTGTGTAAGTAATGGACATATCCTATCGATATGACATTACTTGACATGATCATTGTGTGATAGAGAAAAATAGTTGATTTTTTTTTAACACTTTGAATATTTTAAATTGTTAGTTCAACCACCTTTCTCTATCAAGTGGGAGAGTCTTGCTTGTTGAAAGTAATGTCCTATATATATAGGATTGTGTTGATACAAGATCTCTATATTAATTAAATGTCCAATTAATTAGACATGAGAAAATGACATATAATTATCTTCTTCAAATATCTCTTATCAATATTTTCTCTTTGCGTATTGTTTGTCATCGCTTAGTTATGAGGACTTATATTGAGGATATTATAGTCTTTTCTAAAACATTGTTATACACTGAACTTCATATTGTTTTATATTATTAACAATAATCCTCGTTAAGACAATATAATGAAATCCTAATATTAGCTATCAAATTTTGTTGAGAATAATTTATCTACTCTATACCATTATTTTATATCATTATAAATGGTATATTTGGGATGTATACCTGGCAATATTTTTCTTATTGTTATATTTTGAGATTCCATACATTATTGCTATTCTTTAATACTTATAGAAGTTTCAGACTATCTTTCTTATATCCTCAATTACAGTAAAGTTTAAGTCCCATGTATTTCCGCTGCACGTAACCTAATATTCTACTCAAGTGCTTGTGACTATTATCTAACACTTGAGTTTTGACTGAGCTATTGAAAACTTGCAAAAAATTCCATATTCTATTTAAAATATTAGGGTTTTTTAATCTCACTTATATGAAGATAAGCCTTTTAAATGATCATCATACTTTGTAAAATATAAAGGTTACCTAATTTATAAAATTCTTTTCAGAATTTATGTTTGTGATGACTCGAGGAGATTCTATGTTATAATCTTCTTAAATTCTTTATGCAGAATATGTGGTTAACTATGAAATCCAAATTTTAATAAAATCTGTCATTCATAAATTATATATATATATTGGGTTTCATATTGTCATCATGTAACCACTTATCTTGATAATTCTGCAATATTCTATTTTGTGTGCAGAATATGTGGTTAAATTTTATAAAATTCTATAAGTGATAAATTCTGTAAACACTTCTCTTGATAATTTTGTACTAGTCTATTTCTCTCTAATTTATAAGCATACTCTTAAAGAGAGAAAGATGGTGAGTTTTTAGACTCACATTGATATTATACTGCAGATTAATAATCTCACTATTAAATATTAAATCATTAGAGTATTTTGATACTAGTAGGCTCTAATGAGAATTCTAGTCTTGTTTACTTATATTGGATTAGTGGGAGTGTGTACACTATTGTTATGTCTCGAGACTTGTTAATCTTATATTGCCATATACTCATGCGCGCATTTTGTGATGATATGACATATTCTAAAAGGACTTTATCATTTAGTCTTGTCCTATTGTACTGAGATATATTAATATTTGGTTGAATCTCAGTAGGCTCAAGGTCATTTTATTGGAATTGCACATTAATCTCTATGGCATGCAATTACGTTGTGCTTCTCTTTTGACCAAAATTCCATATTTTATTAGGTCACAGATATATAGGTACCTTGCAGATTTAATACTAGTACTCCTATCGAGTATGATTTTCTGCATTATTAAAGTACTTATAAATCTTTTGTTTGGACCAATAGTCTTAAGTGCTTGCTCATCATTGACATTCTTGTAACCACATTAATCTAGAGTATCGTTTTATTTGAACTAGGTGTCTATGTCGTCCAAGTAAGAGATTCTTAGATTTCCTAATTTTTTATGGATTTGCATAGTCACTCATTTAGTAAAACTTAGAGAACACGTTGTATGCTAAAAGTAAAAGAAATGAATATGATAAAAAAAAAGTAAAAGAATTATTACTTACATTGTTTGATACTATCAAATGGAAAAGAAATGATATTTTTATTCTTTTGTTTAGTTTCATTAAAAAAAAATGAAGAAATAAGCAAAACAAATAAAAATTATAAAAAAAATTAACAAGGCAAAAAAGAGATGGGTCTTTTCTCTCTTAATCTGCTGGTAAAAGAAGAGATGAGATGTAAGTGGGACCTACAAAAATTTGAGTCTTCCAAACTATTTCTCTTTTCTTTTGAAACAAATATTAAATAAGGAATTATCATAATCTTTAACTTTTTTTTTTAATGTAAAAAAAAAAGACTTTCTTTTCTTTTTTTTTTTACTTTTCTAATTTAAATACCAAACATAACTTTAGGGCTTTTTTATATCAATATACCTAAAAAAATTTTATTTATCATTTTACTACACTTTAAAAGTTATGTACCAAAATACTCTATTTTTTTTTCATGTTGAGAAGTCGGTTTGGCTCTCAACACGCTTTTTTTAATTTAAAACTGTTGAGAAGTCGGTTTGGAAACCGACTTCTCAACAGATGTTAAAATTTTTTGAATTTCAGCGTTGAGAAGTCGGTTTCCAAACCGACTTCTCAACAGGTTTTTATTTTTAAAAAAAAGCATGTTAGGAAGTCGGTTTGAGCCAAACCGACTTCCCAACATGAGAAAAAAAAAGAGTATTTTGATACATAATTTCTGAAGTGTAGTAAAATGATATATAATTTTTTTTAAGTATATTTATATAAAAAAGCCTAACTTTAGCGTGGGCGAATGCAACCTAAAGGATTTTTTTTCCATACGAATAATGATTATTTTTTATTTATTTAACAAATTTCCTTACATTTATTTTCATGTATTGAAATATGTTTTTGTTAAAAAAATTTCAAAAATCATTGTAGATCATGACGGTTTACCAACATGAGTTTTTTTTTTTCTCCTTAACATGGAGATAAAAAATCCTCTTAAAAGAGGACGGTTTTTATGAAACAAATTAAAAAAAAAATTAAACAAAAGATAGCTCAAATACCACTTCATGTGAGGGCAGTTTTTTTGAATAAATTTTAAAAAATAAACAACAAATTCTTAAGAAAGAAACTATCATCTATGACAATTAAAATAAAAAATAAGGACAAGTCGCTGCCGTTGTTGCCGTCCTCCACCACGAATCCCGCATTACACACACTGGAAAGCACAGCATGGGCCTCAAGCCAGTAATTTCATTTCAACGATGACAATATCGGTTTATTCGTAATAAAGCCATTGATAATAGCTACCAACCAGGAAAAGTTATATCTGAATCAACTTTTCAGCAATTCTTATCGAGAAGCTGGATACTTTAAAGTAAACTTTTCTGCAGTCCTTATGGAAATCAATATCAGACATGAATGGATAAACATAATGTGCATTTAATTTAAAAAAACTCACACACACAGAGGACTCATTCAATCCTGACCTTAGTGACTTCATTCATCTCTACAAAGGCTGTAGGCCTGTACCGATCCAAGTTCACCAGGGTATTTAAACCTCATCTCACTCGATATGAGGATTTACTAAAACATTCAAATCATTCGATTCAAAATGAACATTTAAAACATGATCTATCTATATAATTATCCAGAAAATATCAATAAAAGTTAAGAACTGTACAGTTATAGCCATTACCAAATCAGAACTTCGGTTTCAAGAGTAAGACCTTCAGCCAAATGCTTGGCTGTAAAGAAACGCTACCAGTCCACATGATAAGCGTCCTTATGATATTACCTATTTGATCATGTTGGACCACAGAATTGTAACGCTCACCTAGCCAAGAGTAATGATCATGGTGGGACTCATAATATACTTTTTTGGACTTTTTTCAAAAGTTATAATTATTAGTTTCTTTGAAAAATCTCAAAACAATTTTTACTTTTCATAAAAATTCTAAAAATAAAAAATAAAGCATTTTTTTAAAAAAATTTATCCAAATACACACATTAGCAACCACAATTTCTCGAAGTGCTTGGTATGTGTACGAAGATGTACCTCTAGAAAGTGCGGTTTAATTTTAATTGCCACATATAGGCGGCTTCTTTCTTAAACTTTGTACTTTTTTTTATTTAAAAAAGCATTTCTTTAACATTTTAGACTGCTTGGATAATTTTATTTTTTAAAAAAAAACCTCATAAAAGGAAACATATTTTGGATTCTTTCAAAAGTCATAACTATTAGCTTTTTTGAAAAGTCTCAAAACAACTTTTACTTTTCTTAAAAATTCTAAAAAAAAACACTTCTTTTATAAGTTTATCTAAACGTACCATAAGCAGTCACCATTTCTCGAAGTACTTGGTATGTATACAAAGATGTACCCCTAAAAAAAACGATTTAATTTTAATTGCCACATATAGGCCGTTTCTTTCTTAGAATTTGGTTCTTTTTTTTTTCTTTTCTAAATTTAGTTGAAAAATCGCCTTCATAGAAGGTGGTATCTAAGTTGTCTTTTCTTTAATTTTTCTAATTTACTTAGTAAAAATCGCCCCCACAAGTTGAAAAAAAAATCAAACACATGTCAATAAAATAACTTGACTCACAATAGTTTTAAAATAGGTTTTAAATAGGTCTTAATAAAAGCGTATTTCAATATATAAAAATAAAAGAGAAATAATTTGATAAATAAAAAACCAATAAACAGTATTCGCATATAAAAAAAAAAAAACCCACAACGGCATATTCGTCATTTAGATGGTACAAAATTTTCATAATTTTTATTTACTTTCTTTTACACAGGAAGGCAGATCTTGCCCAAGCCATTCTAGGAGTTATTTGCAGTTACAAATTAAGATAAACAAAAATAGGTTAGCATTCAACTGATAGGCTGACAGCATATGAATAACACATAAGAGTATCTACTTGGATCATATAGGAGGGGTCAAATTACAATCGAGACCCAATTTCAAGCCATCTCTGGGGCTGCACCAGTGCCACTACTTGCACTTCTCGGGTTTCTTTTACTGCTTCGATATTGATGTTTATTTTATATAGCAAATGACATGGTCCAAGTTTTTAAAATTTAAGTGTAATCTTCATATGACTTGTTAGATTCTATATTAAGTTACCTTTCTCACTTTCTTATCTAAATGCTTGCACCTTTAATATAACCACAACACTTAAAGTGATATTTACATATGACTTAATAACAAATGATTATTCGCAAAAATTAAATCTAAAACTTTTGTATCAAAGCAAATGATCATACCAATTGAGTTAACATTTGTAGGTGTAATAAGAGGAATCTACCACAACTTCATCCTCAACATATTCAGCTATTTTATACTTAGTACGGCCCATCACATCCCAAAATTCTATTAGTTTTAGAAATAGTGAATATTTTACTGAATAATTTTTCATGGTTGGCCCTAAAAATATGATTGTTACATTATTTAAGGGGTCCATAAAGCAAAAGCAAACACAATTCCAGGAATCAGCAGGAATCAGCTTCAGAAGATTTAGGACATGTTGCAGGAGAGGGAAATTACTCCAGCAACTGAGCAAGTTCTGGAATAAAATAAAGGCTTTGGTTGGCACATTACTGTGTGCAGGGGCGGAGGGAAGGGGACTTGTAGATGCCATGGTATTTCTAAGATTATATATCAAGTTTTATTTTTATATGAAATGGTAGTTAATTGGTTAATTTATTTATCATTTTATATTGTATATGCTTAGTCTTAACTCCCTCAAATCTTGGCCATCATCCCCAACTTAAGTTTTTGACTCCCCCTAACTGTGTGTACATTGCCATATGCTATCTTTGTTTCATTTCACGCGTTTCATCATTCAAGTGATTATTCACAAATTTTAAATTATTATAAAAATTAGCACGTTTTTCTAAAAACATATTTTATAGTTTAATACATCATATTAAGTATTTTCTTATCAAAAGTTATTTTTAATTGCATTGAAGCCAAACAGAAAAACATGGATATTTGACAAAACTCAAAAGTTATATTTTTGACTTTAAAAGTAATATACATTTAAAGATTAGCTAAAATGGAAAATAAAAAAAGTATAAGAGACGTAAATTTTTAAATTCGTGAATTTAACTTTAAATTATGAAAATAATATAATAGATTTTTACATCCGTGTGTTGTTAAATTTTAAGCCTCTCAACATTTTCTTTTAATGATATACATACCTTACAACATGTATATATCTCTAGACTTAAACAGTTCATTTACATATTACACGTCAGCCTCCAAAATTAATTTTCCCAGAGCAAACATAATCAATCGAGTCTTCGCGAATTTGACAAGCCAACAAGAAGTGTAATGAGTTATTCAGTCTTTATCTTATAATATAGAAGGATGATAAATATGCTCAGTGCAACTTTCATAATACCGGAAGTAATGTGTTCATTATTATATTGACATCTCTTTTGTTGAGACAGTGTGCACCTGATAGGTAGATCTGCCATGTTTTCCTATAATAATCAGATAAGAAATTGATAATATGATGATGCGATATTTTGTTTATAGATTTAAATAAAATTTTGGTTCTTATAGTCTACATTTATTTTTATTTTAGTTCTTATATTTTTTTCTTTTGTAAATCAATTATTATACTTATCATCGTTTGTAAAATAGTCCATACTATTAGTTTTAGTTATGATGTCGTCAGTTTATGATTTTTATACTTTTTTTTTAATTTGGTCCTTATAAGTTTTTAATTTGATCCTTATATGTTTCTCCTGTTTTTAATTTAGTCTTTATAAATTAACAACGTCATAACGAGTCTAACAGTAAGGATCATTTTACAAATGATTGTAAGTATGAAAACTGATTTATAAAGAAAAAAATATATAAATTAAATTAAAAATGAGTAAATTATAGAAACCAAAATTTTATTTAAATTTTGTTTATATTATATTGTAAAAATATTTCCACCCTTATTTGTTTATCCTCGTGACTGCTAATTGTAAACTTAACAGTTATTTGGTATACTTACAGTTCTAGATTCTTTTGAATACTAGCACAATATTGGGACTTCTGGCATATCTTTTATATATATATATATATATATATATTAAGTGAGACTATCCTAAACAAATTTACAGCCAGGGACTTCTGCTCATTATTTTATTTATTAGAAGTTTTTTTTTAAAATAAAACAAAAACCTTGTACTTACTATCCATTAACCAAATTATATTATCTTTTATCAACGAGTTTATAACTCCATTGATATCGGCTCAAATTTTTATAATTTAAGTATAATGTTGATATTAAAAGTTCAATCATCAATTAGACTACATTTCCTATCTTTTTTTTTTTGACAGATACATTTCCTATCTCTTATCCACTACTTACACCTCTTATATAACTAAAAAAATTTTGTTACCTTTAGGTTAGACCCATGGCGCTGCGGATCCGCTTTGTGGGAATTTCATGTGATTAAAAATATGTGTTTATAATGCATTATATATTATAAATATTTATCATTTAAAAAATATGATTTCTGTTATTATAAACTTGGAAAAAAGATAATAAATTTTCGTGCATTATAAAATTAAAGTTCTTGCAGAGGTTTTAAACATGTGTGTCGAGGAAAAATGGTTATTTCTTTATAAGTTGATAATTATAATTTAAAATTAGATAATAGATCTAATATTTCATTCACCGTAATGTAAAAGATTTTATACTGGTGATTGACATCATGTTACTTATTTTAAAAAATATTAAAAATATTTACTACAAATAAACAATAAATATTAGTTATTACATTTGTGTAGTGTTTTATTATTAATTGATAATATAAAAAAGTTTATAGTGATAACGAATCAAAATTAAATTCATTAGATGATACATATAATATGAAAACAAAAATATTTTAATTTTAAGTCTTATAAATATTTAACTCCATATGAATTTTTTTTTTGATTATTTAGATGATTGTGTGTTTGTGTCCTAAAACAGCCTGAAATTCAGATGGACAAACAAACATGGCACTAGGCAGATAATTAAGGAGCATTTAGACAGAGCTTTGTGAAAATCAGGAGTGGATTAATCTCCCCCTGGACACAAAAATCTTCCATTAATCTAGACTATCCTGAGATCACTACCCATATATCTTGATTCAAATCAGAGCATAGGATTGCCCTTAAGGAGACCTTTTAGATTTGAAGTCTTTTGACATAGACACTCGGGCTATTCCTAATTTTATTGAAGCGGTTAAGGAATGGAATTAAAAAAAAATGTTTTGGTAACATATTATATTATGCTAAAAGAACTTGACGGAGAAAACTCATTTGTTTTAGAGTAATTATACTTATAATAATTTATACTCGTATTCTCCTTATATATTTCCATATAAACTATTAAATAATACATTTGTTTCTGTCCATATTGTACGCATATTTCATATAATTTCTGCAAATATATTTTCCCTGTGTTGTAACTTTTGACCCATTGTCTACTTTAACTTGAGGTCTTTTAGTTGTATCAATTTGTACTTTGTCTCAATTATCTTAATTTGTATGTACTCTATTTTTCGTAAGCTTTCTATACCTTTTTTTATGAAAAAAATTAATAGTATGTTTTATTTTTTATTCTCATGTTTTGATATTTTAATTATTATACGTAATTGAAAATAATTATAATTTTATATAAGAAAGTTTTATAAAAATGAAAAATTTCACTTTAATAATATTTATACATGTGGATGTTCATAAATTTTATTAACAAAAAAAGAGAGGATTGATACAAGTTACAATATATATTTTTTAATATTATTTGCTTATATAAGACTTACATTTGCTTATATATTCAAATATTACAAATTTTATGTAAAACTGATCATACTAACATTTCATTTTAATTTAACTCTCTCATTTTTAATATTTTCTAAATATATAGACTTATAGGTGAGATTTGACTTAACTTAATGGGTCGCATAGATAGACTAAGTTTTTTTCTAAGATAAATATTTTTATTAACTTTTTTTTTTTATCAAAGAGATCAACTCAAAAATATAATATAAAAGAGACTTTGAGTAAGTATAAGCCAGCAGAAAATAATCAATTAAAGAATAACTAAATAAACATACTTATCTGGATGGGATCTAATTGCGGATTAAAATCTATATTATTTATTTAGTTTGTACTTTTCTAATAAAATTCTATACTCTCTTTATTTTTTGTTCCTTTTCTACTATTTATCTGATGGATTTAATGTAAGATCCGTCGAGCAACAATTAAAGACTTTCATTTTAGAAGCTCAACAAAGAATGAAAAAAGCCTGAAGAAATCCATGAGCAGCTTTACAATTCATCTGTCATTGTTGTTTAGATAGTGATCGAGAGTTTATTTTTATCTTTTCAATAAACATGTCATTTTGCATATTTACCTTTTCTTCTAACGTCAGATTAATTTTGTTATTTAAGGGTAAATATTTACAAAAAGAAGAACAACATAAACGTATCAAACTTATTATTTAAAAATAAAATTGTTCAATCCATTATGTATAAATAGAGGGCTGAATCATATGCAAAGTTAATATATATAGTCCACAAACATAATATTAAATATACCTTTCAACAAATGCTAATATGTTGCTATGAAAAAAACTAGCTGCTTAAATATTATTAAGACAACATTGTTTAAATAATATCTAAAAATAAAATTATTATATTATATGTAAATTTATAAAATATGATTATATAATATTTTTTAAATATCTAATTCTACAAAAGCTTATGTAAATGTCCATAACTATTAGAATTTAGGGTTTTTTTTTTTATCTTTTGAAAAATCTAGTTCACTTCCAAAAACATAAAATCCTCCCTATTTTCAAGAGTTATTTACAAAAGGTGAGGTGACATTCATAGAGAAAGAGGAAGCCCATTTTGTTTGGAAAATTATTTTCTAAAACTAATTCAAAGGCCATTATTAAAACACGAGTCCTAATTTATTTATTTTTTGATATACAAATATACAATCCATATTTAAGAAAAAAATGTAAAATTTGCAAGTTAAAAAGGAAAATAAATAAATCCCGGTATCTGTCATAAAACACATGGGCATGCATTAAAAAAAAACACGTTCTCGGTAGTATTTATTTAAAAAAGATATTTGGTAATATTATAATGGGGGTAGTGAAAAGGCTAGAAAGAAAGGTAGGACTTGGGAGATGAAAGCAAAGAAAATGAAAATGTCTTGTACCATAAGCATAGAAAAAATGAGATTTAATTAGTAATATTAATTATGATTGAAAAAAAGAATAAATAATAAAGAGGAGACAGAGAGAGGAACTTCGCAGAAGGTTCGCAGGTGTGACTTCCTTACCACTTGCCGGCCATGGAACGCAAATAGGAATATCCACTCTTTCCGTCACCTGTTTTCTTTTTTTTCTTCTTCGTCTTCGTCTATTCTTCTATCCCTAAATTACAGGGCAAAGTCTGTCTGAAGTTGCTAGAGAAAGGAGAAAGGAGAAACAACCCACCCAAAGCAAAGCAGAGCAGAGGTGGATCGATACTGAACAACATCTTCTTCCTCTTCAAATCCTATTCCTTACTCAGGCAGGCAAGTTGATCTGCTTGCTTGTGATTACATTTACAGAAGCCCACCTACTTCACTTGCACATTCAGTTTTTCCCAACAATCATATCTTGTCCATTTTCTCTTTACACATAACATAACCGATCTTGTTCTTATTCTCCCTTTAAACGCATCCCATTGCAAAATAGAACAAGCCTGCTAATATGCTGCCTATATAGCATAATTTTACAGATTAGCTGCTAATTATCAACCGATGGCTGTATTTTAATTTTTTGTTTATGTGCTCTTGTTTTATATACTCTATGCCTTATATCTTTCTTCTTCAGTACCTCTCTTGGTACATATTAGCTGAAATTTTGACATGTCATGCAGATGGGTTCTGTAGAGGTGAAGATGGACCCTGATTTTGACGAGGAAACCTCCTTCAGCTCTTCACCATCTGCGAGGAAAGTCCATACTTTTGATTTCGAGACAACAAATGTGCTTTCTCCTGTAAATTTGGCCAGATCATCCATCTTTAAGATTTTACGGATAAGACATATGAGGAGTATATATGTTGTCTTAATTAAAGCGAAGATCAACATGTTGTTACCTTTTGGTCCATTGGCCATATTGCTACATTATCTAACGGGAAAACATGTATGGATTCAGCTTCTTTATCATCCTTTGGCATTTGGATTCAATAAGAAGAAAACAAAAATATGATGGAGTCAGAAACATAGAAATAGGAGAGAATTTAGAAATAAAAATCTTCTAATTAGGGAAAACTTCCTTCTTAGTTTCCTTTGAATTTTGTTTTGGATCAGAAAAAAGCACATACACTTTGATCATGTAAAAAAGCCATATATTAGCCAATTGTTGATTGTGCAACTGCCTAAGAATCATTAGTTCATTGGCTTCATTACTTGGTTTTTAATTTATTAATGGTTACTTCATATCTGTTAGGGATGGGTGTTCTTCTTCAGCTTATTGGGTATTACTCCTTTGGCAGAACGTCTGGGTTATGCTACTGAGTAAGTGTTGACATATCAAATAAAATTTGATGATTACTTGTTTTCTTCATCTCCTCTTTATCACTGTCTAATATTAACAGACCAGTATATTAATCTTTGGTGCAGGCAGCTTGCGTTCTACACAGGACCAACAGGTATAGTTGTAGTTTTTATAGTACAAATCTTTGTTGTGTCAAAAAGAAGTTATATTATCTAAGGTTTCATATTGGAGATAAATTCAATAGGATCTATTTAGATTTGAGTTTTTTGCTCAGAACTATAGCATTTGTTATCTTGGTTCATCAAATCACACATCCGAATCAAGGGATGATTAGGTAAAATAACGGTTTATATCTTTTTAATCAAATACCATGCTCTCTGTATTCAAATTATTGCATTCCTTTAGTCAATTTGAACTTCTAAATTAAGAAGGCCTTAACTTGAGTGGGTTTATTTAGGATTAATCTTCATTGACTAACTTAAGTGAGAAACTTAGAGGCAAATTTGTAATTCTAATTCACATATTCCAATGCAACCTAATGGATATCATACTTGTGCAGGTCAAGTCTGATAAATTTTGAGATTAGTGGCATCATCTGTGAGGTGATTGAAATGTAATCTGATTATGATCATTGAAGATAAGAAAGACAAAGGGGAACATGAGTGCATAACTTTTTTTTAAAGTATAATTGAATTCACATCAATTTGTAAAACTAGAGAGAGAATATTAAATTTAGAAAGAGAGGCAAACTGAGAAGTGCCTTGAGAATGGTTTGTTCTTGCAGCTGGCCTTCACTTTGGGATGAAGTTCATGGTGAAGTAGTATTTCTAGAGCAGGATTAGTCTATACTGAAATCATTAAGGATTGATAATGCTGTTCCTATCTTATTTGCTTCTAGTAGTTACCTTATGAGGTCCTGGCAAAGCACCTTGGATTTGGATTCTGAGATTATTTAGATATATAATATATCCTTACATAACTGACCTTCTTGTATGGCAAGGGCTTAACTTCAGGTTAATACCATCCGATCTTTACACCTTTTCTTGTAATTAATACTACCGATTAGGTGATCCTTTCTTTTGGTTAAAGACTTGCTAGGATATCATGAATTATACTGAGATTAAGCCTTCAATATTGTGCTGCAGAAGACTGTTGACCTTCTTGTGGAAAGTATATGATCCTGAGACTGCTACTTTTGGTCCACAGCTATGCTACATGACCTTATGACTTTGTTGAATGTAACCCGGGCACACTTAGTGGGTCTTTGGATTAGCTTATTTTTGCTCTCAAAAAAGCTTATAATCAAAATGTTAAAGAGAGAGATTTTGAGCAAAAAGCTTTTTTTTAGTATAAAATAATCAAAATTAAACATGCACTTGGCGGTTAGCACAAGATGATTTATGATAACACAAAACAATATTTTTGAGAATTAGTAGCACCTAGAGGCGTATGCCTCGTAGGATAACTACATCCTCCCCCTCTAATTTCTTTACTTTTATTTTCTTTTCCTATTTATCATATTATAGTTATTCCTTTTCTGTAAGGCTTCTATTAAAGTGCACACAGTCTATGTCAATTGAACTGATTTTTGTTGGTATGTGCAGTTGGGGGTCTGCTTAATGCCACATTTGGCAATGCAACTGAAATGATTATATCAATTTATGCATTGAAGAATGGGATGATTAGGGTTGTTCAGCAATCTTTACTTGGCTCAATCTTATCAAATATGCTTCTAGTTCTTGGATGTGCATTCTTTACTGGTGGTATTGTCCACTACAAAAAAGTTCAGGTTTTCAATACGGTACGTTTCATGACCTGATTGAAATTATTGCATGTAATATGGTTTGGAATTGTTTCTTCGCGTTCGTGTCCTCCTGATGTCACAGAGTTCACATTGTAGTTGGCCTTTGCAACAGGCAGCTGCTGTTGTGAATTCTGGGTTGCTGTTGATGGCTGTAATGGGAATACTGTTTCCTGCTGTGCTTCACTTTACTCACTCAGAGGTTCATCACGGGAAGTCAGTGTTATCTCTATCAAGATTTAGCAGCTGTATAATGCTAGTGGCATATGCGAGCTACCTTTTCTTTCAACTACGAAGTCAGCAAAATCTTTACAGCCCTGTTGATGAGGTTAGTTATTTTGCTCCATTTTATTTTTCTTTTTGGTTATGTGTCTTTTAGGTTTGTGAAGTATAATTATTTCGTTAGGCACCATGTGATGTACTTAGGGTGAAGCCCATCTGTTTATGCTATCAATTCTTTTGTCCTTTTAAGAATTCATGCTACATAGTCTACATTAGATGTTTGGATTTCTCACATTATTGAAGAAGATGAATATATGTATTTGTGACAAGTTACAAGTTACAAGATCCTACATGCTTACTATGGTCATTTACTTAATCATTCAACACTTGTCTTTTCCCTCTCTGTGTTAACTTGTATTACACATTTATAGCAAGATACATATGTTATGTGTATGTCAGCAATGTAAAAAGTTTCTGTATCAGGAGCTAATTTGAGCAACCCCCCCCCCCCCCCGACACACAAAATAAAAGGAAAGGTAGAGGATGCCTTCTAAGATCTGTATCATGTTCTATTTGGAATTTTGGATCACTAGTTTGAATATTTTAATTAGTTAAGCATCTTACCAAAAGAGTGAGTGTAAGATATTTTAAAAAAAGTAAAGGAAGAAAATGAGAAAAATGACTACATAGGCAGGTTAGTACTTCGGTGGAATTTTGATATTGATTCTTGAAGACAGTGGGAAAGCTTAAGGCAGAATCATTCTAGTTTGTTTCATAAAATCACAGACTATATATTATCATTAATTGATATAATTGAACTTCCTTTAAGGTATGCAGATGAAGGTATGTGGCTTTGCATTTTTGTAGATTTCATTGTGAGTGGATTTTTTTCTGCTGCATTTCTTAGAAAAGGAAAAACCATTCGTTTTTTTTTTTTTTTGACTTCTTTCCTTTTTGGGTGGGGTATCTAGTGGAGACTCTAAAATCTTTTATTAGTTGAGGAGAATATTAAATATATATTTCGAAATACAAAAGAGTTTATGTGAATTTGTGCTTATGCAGTTTTTCTCTTTTCTTCAAATGCTCCTTTAACGCTTAATCTTGATGCTTAATGATGTAGGAAGCAGATAATAGTGAAAATTCTGACGAGGAGGAAGAAATTGAATTAACCCAATGGGAAGCCATAGTCTGGCTTGCTATTTTGACAGCATGGATATCTATATTGTCTGGATACCTTGTGGCTGCCATACAGGTAGTCTCTTTCATAATTGCTTGATTATTATGCTTCTGTTATTTATATCCTTAAAGCTTCTATGCTTTTGGAATGTTGAATTTGGCCTTTATGCTTTTTTCTTAATTTTTGTTTTATTTTATTTTGTTCTCGAGGAAACTTTGATCATAGAACATATCCTTGTTCTTGTATTATCCTAGAGAACCATGTCAGTGCAACTCTTGGTTCCTTATGAATGAAGTTATTGAAATCTTAGGGATCATAAACACTGACCTTATACTCCTATTTATACTAGTAATTTAGGTCAATTGCAAGTGTGGTACAACTATTACAAGCCCAACTCAATACCACTTACCACAGTATAACAATACAATAATACTATTTAACAAGAGAAAACAACTTAAAAACATAATGGGAGTAACTTAAAAACATAATGGGAGTAAAAACAGCCACTGGAAACTAAGTAGAGTAAAAAGAGATATATTTCACTAATAAGATTTTGAATAATGGTGATATAAAGTACTGACCTTATACCCTTATTTGTTCTAATAATCTAGGTCAAGTACAAGTAGTACAAGCCTAACTCAATAACACTTGAATATAATGTAATACAATAATTCTATTTAACATAGAATACCCTGATATTCTAACAGAAGTATTTGTGATGATTTTATTTTAGCTTTTTATGGACAGAATATAGCATTTTAACTCTTAAATCTGTTGTTGGTCAACATCTTATTTCCTACAAATCATTGGTTGAGCTGCCATTTCTTAAAATAGCTATCATATTGTCCATGTATAGATTGCCTTCTTTCCTTAGTATTTTTTGTTTTTGGTTCCAGCATGAATTGATTCTATATTAGCTGGGCTGAATGTTGTGCTGCTAAAACATTATCTTGCCTGGACCTAATTACTCCACTCAGACAAAGTGATCTATGATTGCTTTATGATTTGAGATTGTAGACTGTAAAATATCTGTCGTTCCTGTCCTTGTTGACAGTGAAGAACTCTGATTTCCATATTCTTGTCTATAACCATTGCATCATAAGTTGATTCATAAATATATCATGTTTCTGGTCTCTTGCAGGGAGCATCTGAGTCATTAAATATGTCAGTGGCTTTTATTAGTGTCATCCTGCTTCCAATAGTAGGCAATGCTGCAGAGCATGCAAGTGCTATCATGTTTGCCATGAAGGACAAGCTTGTAAGTGGCTTTCAAAGCCTATTCTTTATTTTATGGATACTGTTTAATCTGTTAATGGATTCAATCTCTCCACAGGATATCACAATTGGAGTTGCCATTGGATCATCTACTCAGATATCTATGTTTTTGGTATGGCCTTGAACTGTTATTAAATGGCTATTTGGATATACATTTACTATTTCTCCATGTCATAGGAAGATGTTTCTTGAGTTTATTAACTTTTTAGAACAGGATGATGGTGATAGGAAAAAGTTGATGATTATTATTCTCTTGATAATTGTAGATCCCCTTCTGTGTGGTTGTTGGATGGTGCATGGGAAAAGAAATGGACTTGAATTTTCAACTCTTTGAGACTGCCACACTTTTTATCACTGTGCTGGTAGTTGCATTTATGTTGCAGGTATGTAATTTCTTATTTGCTCCTATAAATTGTGTCATTAATGGTTGTTATTTGTTAATGTTGCCCAACTTTATAAGCCATTAATAATCGATAGTTAGTTCTCTTCTAAGGTGTTTAGTCAAGCCAAAATGTCGAAGTCTACTTTATTGATGTAGAGTGAAAAATCCAAATGACTGGACAGAGATAGAGGAACATTGGGAAAATTCTGAATCAATTCAATTATTCGTCTTTTTCTGACATAAAAAAAGCATATGAAGCTCCTTAGATCTTACATGGTTATTGCTTAGGAAACCTAATTCAAGAATTAGGGAACAGTAATAACTGTAATTCAATTTTGGTTTGTGAATACTGAATTCCAGAACCCCTTTGTGTGTGTGTGTGTGTGCAACTGTGCATGTCTTTGTGCGCACACATGGATGTGAAGTTGAATAATACCTTATGCCCCCTAAATGCACTAGTTTAAATTTCATAATTGTTTGAGTTATTAGAGAGTAGAAACATTTCTGGAATTGCACTTATTAAGAATTCTTCTTCTAAAGGCTGAGGTGTTGGTATTTTGGGTAAATGATTAATATGCACAGCCTGGAAGCTTTTTTTTTTTTTTTAAATTAAAATTTTATGAAGCATCTTCTGGTTTTGCATCAGTATGTGGTATTTGCATTGGGCATCTCGTAATTTGAAAAATGTGGTTACGATAGCTAAGGCAAAATAAGATAGGAATGACCAGGTACTTCAATAGTATAATCATAAATGGGTTATTTTTAAGATGATATAAGGCAACGAGAGTAACATGTCATGAGAATCCATGTATAGTGTCCCGGTTTTTCTTTTCATTGTATGGAAGATTATCTTATGTCTCATGCTCTGATAATCTCGTTGAATGCCCTCTCTTTTTAAAGTAAATATCTTGTGACTTAGTAAAGTCAAGGATTTAGTACAATATGCTGGGAAAGCATAAATGTATTTGGTTTTCAGTCTGCAGTTAAAATGGGGTATTTATGGCTTATGTCTATAATTCAGTCTGGTTAGGGTGGAAGTTACTTTTTAGCCGACACATGAGCTTTTTATTGCATTCTCTTCATCTGTGAGTGACTGATTTGTATTTAGAGTTGTGTTTTTCTTGTTGCCACTATTATTTATGTTTATGACAACTATCTATAAATTGCTTTTATCCTTGCAGGAAGGAACTTCAAATTATTTTAAAGGCTTGATGCTAATTCTATGCTATCTTATAGTTGCTGCCAGTTTTTTCGTACATGTAGACCCTAAAGATGGTGAGTTTACTACTATATAAATTCATAGTAGACTTTATAATGAGGCAGAAAGCTTGATGAATCTCCTCTAATTGTCTTTGTGCTTAGTAAACTTCCAATGACAACCATGCCTAATTTTTTGTTTGATGTATCCACTCACCTCCTGTCTCTTTCCCTATTGTCTCTCAAGTATGCATATATCTTCTGTTAAATGGTATGAACTTATGGACATTAGAATTTGGACCCTTCTGGACACCAAAAGTGGAATTGGTAGTGCCACATGTCATTTTATTTATGAAAGTTTAAATAATTATATTATTCTTATTAATTGAAACACTTATATCTCATTATTGCCTAATTAATTTGGAGATAAATGGATTTTTGTTTTTAAAAATATTCTACCATCTTTCAGCTAGGAAAATTTCTTTCTAAAAGCTAAAGCTAAATAGACACTTTTCCCTCTCCAATGTTTAAATTTAGAATTGTACCTCTAACTTGCTCACCTTTGTTGGAAGACTGAAGTCACTGAAACCTTGTAGTGTGTTTTAGTCATATGGCACACCCATGTATCTAGCCTATGGGAATTTGTGAAACAGGTCCTATTTGATGTAATCAACTTATTTTTTTTGCAGAATATGTAACATCACATTGTTGTCAATTTTTTAGGCCTTCCTCAGGAAGTAAAGATAGAGGATTTTACATTATGGTAAATAGAGTGTATTCCTTAGATGGGCTGTCCACTTTTTTGCTACTGTCAAGTTGGCATCAGTCAGTTTTGAATCTAGATCTTATCATGTTCAAGCTTTGTACCAGCTGATTGGTAGTTCTATATTAGGCTATTTGCTAAGAAAGAATTGAAATTTTTTGTTGATGATGTTTGGAGGTTTTATTGACATAATCATAGGACTCGCTGTAATTCTGCTTGTGGAATCTGGAACAGGGGATGACTAAATATAGCGTGGCTGTGGCAGCCGTCCCTGTTGCCTTTCTTTTGCACCGCCTGTACTCAGAAAGGTAGTGAGCAGTGTGCTTGAATGGGTTCAAGAAGATTCTACAGCCTGCATTCAACATGGCATGGGAAAGCCCGAAGTGATCACGAGCAATGCACTTTGCTGAAAATTTTCAGCTTTGTATTATATTGAATTTTGAAAGGATGGGTTATCTGTATTTTTTTTATCTCCATAGTTGTCATTCATTTACGATAAAATCTTATAGCCTCTTGGCTCTCGTCTTTATCTCGTATGATGAATCACGCTGAAAATAACCAATCATAGCAAAATAAATAAATAAATGATTTTTTGTGGCTTCTTTGTTACACTCCGGGGTGTATGATTACAGCTTGGGTGTAATGTTATATCATTTGAAAATGACAAGTGAAATGATCAGAGTTCTTCATACGTTTTCAGGAATTGGGTATTGGATAATTGATGTGCTACTACTAACCTGTTAATGTTTAAGGTTGTGCTATGCACTTCTTTTCATACTATACTATCTAATTGAAAGTTTTAAAGGACTGGTCAAGTTGTGTTACCTTATGTCCTTGAGATTCGAGGAAATCAGGGCAATGCGTAGTCATGACTAAATTGAAAGGAATAAAATATAAGTCAAAACTTGTAATCTCAGAAAACTCGTTATCATGCATCTATTTCTGTGTGTTCTGTACTACATTGATGAATTTGTAGTTGGCCCCAAGTCATCTTAATTAGCTTGTGTGTGTCTAATATATCAGTACATTAGACGGAGATCCTTTTCATTCTTAATGCCCTTCACCAACAAGGCTAATGATACAGGTAAATGTATTTATGCCTCAAATATGACACGAGAATAACGCGTTGTCTTTCAAAGCATCAAGTGTAAGTGCTTCATAAATTTTAATTAGAAAAGAACTATTCATTCTATATGTACTTGCACGAAAGGCAACTATATAATGCAGATTGCAGTTGTCTTACGTCAAGTGCAAGTATAAGTAAAGTGCGTGGATAGTTAACCATTATAAGAAATTTATGATTCAATTTTTTTATAAATTAATTTCGTAATTTGATACATAAATTTATGAAACTCGAAATGCATGCTATATTTTAGAGACGGGAAATTAAACCGTCGGCACGACTCTTATGGCTAGAAATGCCAAACTATTTTGAATTATAAATTATTTTGATTTTTGCAGTGGAAGGGGGTTCCTGATTGGTCAAAATTGCTATCCCAAATGATTAAAAAAACAAAAACAAATGAAATATTTTTTTGTTAAAAAATCATATTTTGATATTATAGAAGATATATGAAGGTCCTTGACTGAATCAAATTTTTACACAAGATTGGTCTGAAAGAAAATCACACTTGTAACTTATACATGGCTGACTACGTAAGAATATACGTGAATATGGTCAAGCTCCAGCCACGCCTCTGTCCTTTTAGTTTCTTGAAGCTTTGTGCTGACATCGTATTATAATGTATATAATAATATGATATGGTGGAAATGGAATATTCAATTTGGAACACCTGCTGCTAGCTTTGCTCTTAGATCCTTTCGTAAGATTTTGCCTGATGGTGACTTGGGAATGGCATCAATGAACAACACTCGATTTATTCTTTTATAAAACACCACCTGCAATTGTGGTAAAGACACCTTATTAGATTCCATCTGCATTGCCAAATTTGTATATTATATTTTTCTTTCAGAAGGTTAGGATACTACACATCATCAACCTGTAATAAGCACACACATATTTGAAAGTAAAGGCTTCAAAATTAGGTGAGAAAGTACCAAAATTAGGTAGGGCGCACGTCGCACGAGATATTAATATATTGTTAACTTCTTCAAAGGTAGCAGTTCATCTCCATTAAATATTTGAATTTAAAATATAAAACTAAACTATTGAAAAATGAGAAAAACAAAAATTTACCTGTTTGGAGATAAACTGCTTAATTTCATCTTCGGTTGTGTCGATGAGACCATTTGACCTCACCACAAATGCAACAGGTACCTCTCCAGCTGCTTCATCCTTCATTCTGAAAAATAAAATTTAGAAAGAAAAAAAAAGGTTAATAATTATATAATGGTAGGTATTTGACAAAATAAAATAAAATAAATGTAAAACATGGTACACTTACGGAACTACAGCAGCATCAGAGATCTTAGGATGAGAGAGAAGGAGGGCTTCGAGTTCAGCTGGAGCCACCTGAAACCCTTTGTACTTGATCAGTTCCTTCAGCCGATCAACGATGAAAAGCTCATCGTCATCGTCGATGTATCCGATGTCACCCGTATGCAACCACCCCTCTTTGTCTATGGTTCTCTCCGTAGCCTCCGGATCATTTAGATAACCTGACCATTTTTAGCACGTGCCAATCTATCACTTGTTCCGTACAACTATTCTATAATTTTTTTTGAAAATCAATTTCTTTCTTATTTTTTTAAAATATTTTACAATCCCATGGTCCTCTAAGACTGGCTTGTCAAATTTGTCAATAATATTTGTCGGGAGATGGGTGATTTTGCTCGTGGCTGGCATGTTATGATGATTCATGACTTTTCTTTGTGTTTGAGCTTTGATAATAAGTACTACTATTTGATGAAATGGATGCTTTTTTGTTGGGTTGTGGAGGCCTTAACCGTGCATGAAGATACTTCAACCTTAATCAAAGGTGGGAAGTACTAGTTGAGTTGAAGGATAAGACATTTCGAAACAATCGTGTCCAATTCCAATGTTTGGTGAGCATATGATACCATACCAACAAGGGCAACCCTATGACCACCCTTTGAAAGGAACAAGACCCCGCAAGGGCCGAACCTATTTGTAAACCAACCAACCTACTTGTGCCCTCCTAAATATTTCGGAGTCTATCTATTACGAGTAAACTAGTAATTTGGTTCCTAAAAGTGACTTACACTTGTAATTTAGTCCCTGAATTTATTTTTACATATAAGTTAGTCCTTAAAATTTTAAAACAGCAAGTTAGTCTTTTTGTTATCTTTCCTTATCAAATTAAAAGGTAATATGTTATCTTTTCTTCTTAAATTAAACGGTAATATGTGATGTTACATATTAAGTGCTTACATGTACTATTAAATGTCACATATTAGGTAATAACTGATCGGTTAAGTGTAAGTTCAGTCAGTTGAGTTAATGGGAAAACTGTTAAGGGGATCGGTCAGTTGGTGAACTGAGGGGTAATGAGTTAGGAGTAAGGTCTGCTTGGTCAGTTAAGAGATCTTGAGGGGGTTGAGTTTCATATTTCTCATCTAAATGATGCAGTTGGAAGGGTTACGTATGTGAAGTAACCTACCATGTGGCATTTAACGGTATACGTAAGCACTTAACATACTACATCACGTGTTACTGTTTAATTTTGGAAGGAGAAATAACATAAGGACTAAGTTGCTATGTGTTTTAAAATTCTAAGGACTAACTTGTATGTTAAAATAAATTCAAGGACTAAATTGTAATTGCAAGTTATTTTCAGGAACCAAATTGCTAGTTTACTCTATCTATTACATATCACTTGCATACGCATCATTCATATTCATATAAATGTAATAATTTTTAATTTATTTGTGTATAAGAAAACAATTACACGCAAAATAAATTATATTTCTTTAGCTTACCGAAAAAAAGAAGCTTACTATTTCAGACAAATATACATAGTTTGACTCTGAAAGATATAATATAAAGATAAATAAAAATACTTAAAATAAAATATAAGATAAGCTAAACTAAAAAACCTTGCTCAGATAGGATAGGAAGAGGATGATGGGTTGTAATTTCAAGATAGTTAGTTTTCTAATATACTAATTCTTTCAATTTTTCTTTGCTCATGACTAATTTTTATAAATTTTTCAAGAAAATATTAATCATTAAATATTAAATATTTAATTCAGAAATATTTACATTGAAATTTTATTAAAAATAAATAAAACAAGATATTTTAAGAGATGAATCAATTTTATTGTCGTATAGGACCAAGCCTTGCAGTAGGTTATTATATAGTACCTTTCATGATCTGATCTCCTCTAATGCAAATTTCACCGGATTGGTTTCGAGGTAAAGAGTCACCAGTTTCAGGGTCCACAATCTTCATCTGTGCATTTCTTACGACGGTCCCACATGCACCTGGTTTTACATCTATCGGTTCCTTGGCAAATGCTAAGCACATCGTTAGCACTGGACCTGCCTCAGTCATCCCGTATCCCTGTATTTTATCATTCATTTATTAAGCCTTAATTCTTAAAACTACTTGCTTTTTTAAAAAATAAACTATAATTTGTTTTTTGTAACATACTTGCACAGTTTATATATATATATATATATATGAGAGAGATACCACAATTGAAATGTCTTTTTTTATTTTGGCCTTACAATTGAAATGTCAACATCTTCAAAATACTATGAAGGAACATGTTTTACAATTTAAAGGAGAATAATACTACATGAACAATATTTAAGCAGATATAAAGTCACAATAAATATGCATAATCGTTGAATTATATACAAATTTAGAATAAACATTTAGCACTACATAAATACATATAAATATAAATATTATTACTTTTTAAAAGACATATACAGTTTAATAATAATAATAATAAAAAGACATATGCAGCTGCCTAATCGACATGTGATTCTTGTGGTCAAAACTGATGTGGAATACAAAGAGTATCACAAGTATAATCATTGCTATTATCTACATTTATTAGAAGAACGACAGTGTTTTTCTATGATATTGATATTAGCAAACATAACAATTCATAACTTGTGTAATGTATGATAATCATTCGATATTTTCATAAATGTGTCAAATATGACATATAAAATTTATTTATTTTTCTGAAGTTTCCATCTCAGTAATTCTTGGAATTAAACCGCAGTAAATTTAAACCTCGTTGAGAATGGTGAGGTAGAGTGTATAGGAGGAGAATAAATTACCTAGAGTGTTTTTTTTTCTTATGGTTATAATAACTTTTAACAAATAATCCTAGAGGCAGAGGAACGTTGGAATTGAATATCCCAAAACCAAAAAAGGTAGCCTTAAAAGAAAAGGGAAATGAATATGCCCCATTAATTAAGCAAACTAGGAAAAAGAAATTAAACGTGTGATGGAATAAGAAATGAGAAATATATAAAAGGCATATGATCAATACCTGTCCAAGTTTGGCTTTTGAGAATTTGGCCTTGACAGTGTGTTCAAGTTCTTTGCCCAGAGGAGCTCCCCCAGATTTCAACACCCTAATGGAAGATAGGTCATACTTATCAAGATCTGGTGACTTGGCAATGGCCAAAACAATGGGTGGCACAACTGGGGCAATTGTCACTTTGTGTTTCTGAATGAGACCCAACAAGGCATTAATCTCGAACTTTGGCATCAACAAAATGGCAGCTTTGGCTCTCAAGCCGCACAGCAAAACAGAGTTGAGGGAGTAGATGTGGAACAGGGGAAGCACACACAGTATGACATCCTCAGTGTGGTAGTACAGGTTGGGGTTCTCTCCATCCACCTGCTGTGCTATGCTAGTCACCAACCCTTTGTGTGTTAACATCACCCCTTTTGGCAGCCCAGTTGTCCCAGACGAATAAGGCAATGCCACCACATCATCGGGGTTGATCTTTACCTCCGGCATTTCATTCTCATCTGCCTCAGCCAGCTTTGAGAAATGCAGATGCCCCTCTGGGGGAGAGTCCGTGAACATGAGCTTCACATCCAAATCCTTCACTTTCTCGTAGTAAGAAGCTTGGGTTATAAGCAACTTAGCATTGGAAGCTTTTGCTTGTTTTGCAATCTCAGGGGCAGTGAAGAAGGGGTTGGCAGCAGTGGTCATGGCACCACGAAAAGAAGCACCCAGAAAAGCAAACACAAATTCTGGTGAATTGGGCAGCAGGACCATGATCACATCACCTTGTTGGACGCCTAATTTGCTGAGCCCGGAGGCAACTTTTCGAGCGATGAGCTCCACATCGTAGTAGGTGTAGATGTGCCCCGTTGGGGCATTGATCAAGCAGGGGCGTGACCCAAATTCTGAGAGGTTCTCAAAGCAATAAGAGTGCAGGGGAAGGTGTTTGGGGATGTAGATATCGGGAAGCTTGGACCTGAAAATGAAGTCCTTTTGTTGCTTCGTCTCAATAGCCATTGGAACAAAGGAATGGATCAATTGGTTTGTGACTTGTGAGGAAGATGAAGACTTGTCTTAGAGTGAGGGGGTGTTTGAAGCTGTGCCCTGACCCTGAGAGAGAACAAGAAGAGCTTGATTGTGTAATAAAGGATTGGTTAAGGTGGTGGTTGGTGAAGGGGCAAAATGGGGATTAAGGGAATGCATGAGGGGCAGAGATGAAAAATGGAACAAGTGCTAATGTCAATATGAAACTACTACAGGTTGGTGAAATGAAAGGGGAAGGGCAGAATGTAAACGGAGGAGTTGGTGAGAGTGGTTTTGGGTGGTGATCTGATCTTGATGGTGGTGGGACGTGGGGTGGGGTGGGGTCAATCAAATTCAAAGGCCAAGTTATTTTGGTTCGGATTGCTTCTTGAACCCTTTTTACCTACCGCTACCACAACCACAATGCCATATGGCTACGGCCTACACTGGACCTCTCCTTTCTTATTCTTCACCTACCACCCCACACCATCACGACGCCAGCAATCATCTGGCTGTTTTTTGTTGTTAAAAGGGCCTATGCCCATGGGCTATTTCCCTGCTAGATCTTCTTTGTTCCTTCTCATTTGTCCTCATGGGCCCAATCGCATTCTCGGCCTTCACTACGTTCTGCATTCGATCTTGGTTAACCATGTTTGGATTCTGCAAAATTGTCCAATGATGTTCACGTCAGAGGAATCTTCCACATCATTTTTCTCTTACATAAGACTTGGACCAAACGGCTTAAAATTTACACCATAAAATTGGTGTAGAAATATTAGAATTCAGAATGAAAAGAAAGGAAAAATATTATGGAAACCAAGTTGAAGGAGGTTTGCAAAGGAGGGGAAGCTTAAATCTAATTTATAGAATAATTTAGATGAGATATGGACTGCAATGCCAGCAATAGTTGTTAACGTCTTGAAGAATGAGGAGTTACTTGCTGAAGTTACCTACGGGTTTGTAATTGTAACGTAATAACGTTAATAAAATTCAGTTTTTCGAATAAGTTGGTTGCGAAATATTCATGTTCATAAACTTATAAAAGATAAAAGAGTAGGATAACTCTCTATCCATAGGTCCACTTTTTTTTTTCAACAATCACGAAGTACATTAATTTATGTGATTTTTCATTTTATAGACAAATAAAGAGTGATTACATTCTTTTATCTATTTTCCCCATTTTTAGGATAAATTGCATCTTTACAGCCTTGCACAGTCATTTCGACTTTTATACGGTTTTTAGTTGCTTGGGTAGTATTATTCTAGAATAAATTTCTCAAAAGATCATTTTTGAAAGATAAATTAGGCAGAATTCTTTACAGCCTTGCACAATCATTTCTTTTTTCCCCTCTCTTGCTTCTCAATGATTGAACATGAAAATTCTTTAAACTCCTCAGCCTTCCCTTGGGCTCCCTATGAAGTTAAGATGCCAGTTGAATTATTTTCCCTTCATTTCTGTTGAAGCAGATACAATTGGAGGCGAACACAAGTCAACGTGGTTTTTATCGAACCGTACGTACAAACGTGCTGCCCCCATCGCCATATATATATACGCACACACGAAGAAAAAGCTAGCTGCATGCTTTGATGGACTCACCAATTATACTGTTGCTCATCTTTCTTTCAGTTTCAGTGTGTTCGTATGGTACTATTATTGTATCAAAGGATGGGAGTGGACATTATACAACCGTGGGTGAAGCTATTGAGGAAGCTCCGAACTTGAGTGACAAACCTTACACGATTCACGTTCGAGCTGGTACTTATGAAGAGTATGTCGTCATTCCTGCTGAGAAGACTAATATTAAGCTCGTTGGCGATGGTCCTCACCACACAAAAATAGTTGGCTACCAAAACGGTATCACCGTAGGTACGCTTGCTGTCTTATGATTCACCTGTTTTCTTCCTTAAGTTCCTTCTTTTGATTCGTTTGCATCTGCTTCTTGTTAATTATTCATCTCTATCTTGTCTGTGATCTTTAGCCATGATTTTCATCATGTGTTGATTTCTTAATCATGGATAGTACGCAGATCAGTCAAAGATCCACGCCATTACGTTTCCTTTCTTTTTTTGTTTTTACCAGTCGTGTAGTAATTAGTGAAGTAAGCAACAATTGGTTATCAAAAAAAAAGATAATGTTAGAGATACAAAACCATTTATATTTCTTCACTTAATAGCTTAAGCTTTTTAGAGAGTTGATTTTTGACATAATATCAAAGCCTCTATAACCAAATGGTCAAAAGTTCGATCATTATTACACTCATTCTTTTAAATAAAGTTGAATTTTAGCATACTGTTAAGTGGTCTTGTGCATTGTCCACACTTCGAACCCAAAGAGTTCTTGCATGAGATGACGTGTTAGAGATATAAAATTATTGTCTTTACCTAACAATTTAAGTTTTTGAAAAAGTTGGTTCTTGACAAATAAAAATATATACATGTAATTTAAATTTGAGTTTCTTGCTTCGTGTGTTTCTTACAAATTAATAATTGGTGTGAAAGAAATCAAGGCCTTTATAATTTTTTTTTGGTAACTGAGGAGAAAGCCTTTATAATTTTTATTAGTACGATAAGTTGTCTCTTGGAAAGTATGAACACTAACTACAACGAAAAGTAAAATTTCGTAATTCTTTTCAGTTTATGCATCTTTCCCTCTCCAAAGAAAATAGTGTGAATCGATGATTCATCAAGACTATAGATAAAACGCATGAAATAAACATCAATTTATTATTGATCCTTCAACGATATCTAATAGTACTTAATTTTCTTCAGGCATACTTTTAAATAACAACTTCAATTCATTTTAGAATATAAAGTTCACTTAAGTATAAAAAGTTGTACTTTAATTAACAGTTATAATTTTTACCTTTAGTAGTAAGTGATCGATCCAATAACAATTGAATCTTCTTGGTTCACAAAGGTAAAGAGAGGGGGGACTTGCACATACCATGGTCCTCCTAAGATTAAGTGTAAGTGATAAATTCTTATATAGGTTTTATCAATAAATTTTTAATTTTAATTTTTTTAATTATTTGTCTTGTCTCCCTCATTTTTAGTTTTTGGCTCCGCCTTGTTGGCTCATATATATGAATATTATTGTTTGTATTTATTTTTTTAAATGGTTTAAGTTGTCAAGTATATATGTCTTATGACTGTTGTCCATTGTATGTTTTCATGTTAACTTGTTTACATACAAGAGTTCACATTTTTTTAATTGGGTGTTTTATTAGGGTAGTAAGGGAAGTCCAAAAGTTTGGTAAGAGAATGAAAAATACAATTGATTATTAATAAGCTATAAGATCATCGTTAACTTCACACTATTCTAGTATTCACAATTGCGTACTTGAGTTTGGGTAATGCCACTTAAACTTTAAGCCCATATAGAGCCACTTGTATATTATACAAAATATCATATTAATTATGACAATTGTGTTTGTGTAAATAGTTTTTTTTTTTTCATTTTGAAATTATATCTCCAGCTCCAAGTCATTCATTATATTTTAAGGCATAAGATTAAGGGTTGGAGGCGTGTTATACCCGCCTGCCAGAGGCAGAAGCAGATTTGTGATAGATACTCCTATCAATATAAGAGATGTTTGGTGAATAGGTTAGATTACTAACTCCAAACTCCAAATTGTAGAAAACAAGTGCCAACGCCCAACAACGACCTTAGAAGTAGTAATTAACCTAACAATATATTTTTTATTTGGGTAATTGGCAACCTACCACATAAATTATTGTAACCTAATTCGTTTTATGGGTATCTAATGCATGTGGTTGCTATATTATTGAGGGTCATCTTCTAGATCTAGGGATTAAGTTATTTGGCAACCTAATTCTTAATGTTAGTTGTTTACTGCTCGTATTGTCATCATAATTACGTCATTATTAGAATTTTTATCCGGAGACTATGTTTTATTACTAATCAAATCATAGTTATAACTTATAACGCTTACATCTTTCTTTATTCAGTTTTCTTTCTTTTTTTCCAGTACATAGTTTCTTGTTTAGATTTAATTTTAATTCACAGTCAGAGTAAAATTTTTTTACTTATTAAAATTGTTAAAATTTTAAGGTAGTTGTTATAATAACAAAACTCTTTTAATGAATTGGCAATACATAATTGAATAACAGTGTAAAAAAACTTTGCACTAACAATGGATTAAGATTAAACTCTTCTTATTTTACCTAAAAGTTTAAACTCTTCATGCTTTTTCTTTTCGTCGTCTTTTACCATTTTCTTTATTTGGATAAATTCGTTTACCCCGTTCAAGTTGTTTTTTTCCCCAACCCTAAACGCAATCTATTTTGTTGAAAATTTTGTTCCACGAGAAGGAGCGTATGTACACAACGGGAAAAAAGGCCTAAATAGATTGGGTCAATCTCAGTGTGAGCCCAAATCTAATTGTTAATTATTCTGTATGAAAGCGTCTAATACTTAAGCCCAAAATGAAAAAGAAAAAAAAGAAAAAGAAAGGAGGATATAGTGCGTATACTACAGTAGTGGAAGTCTGCAAGATTATTACACTACATTCTCTTTAAATTTTGTTTCCATCCATTTATCTCACACCTAAACAGGACAGGAAATAAAATGAATTCTACATTCACCTTTTATTAAATGAAAATAATTAGTAGTTCGGTCGGTGAAGGCGTATCCATACTAACCGGATAGGCGTGATAAGTATCTCATTCAGGTAGATTCTATCAAAAAAGTAAAACTACCTTTTGTTTTTTAAATTTCTGGACTAAGTCAGTCTCTGTAGCAGTACTCTTTGTTTATTTTGTAATCTTCCTATTATTTGGTTTATTTTTAATTTTCTCATTTTGTTCTCAAATATGTGATTTAGTTCAATAACTTCATCCACATATCCTAAAATAATTTAATCCACGTCAACAAGAGTTAACGCAATTAATAAGATCAAATATGTTCGATACTTGCTAATGATCTTAGAAATGATTAAATTAACTTGTCAACTTTGTTTTTTTTTCCCTCTTAACTAATAGAGTATAACATCTATGGGGAAGTTGCTTCATGTAATTTTCAAATCCCAATAAAATACATTGTTAAAGTAATACTTTGTTATTTTTTAGACTCAAGGAAAAAGATATTGGCATAAAAATTTGTAAGAGTAATAATAATTGTATATAATGTTAGGCTCATATATTTCACATTTGTTAATTTAACAATTATTTAGTGATCATTCAATTGCTGAGTCAGTTAGTATTATATAAAATGAGTCTCCACATTAACTTATGTGAAATATTTAAGAAGAATGAGTATATGCAACTGTTATATATTTTTTATAACATAAGAAATGATTGTTGCATATTTTCTTTCTCTTACAATGAGGTGGAAGCTATTTTCTCTTTTAATATATATATGTATAATATGGACTATTAAAAAATTATATAAAAAATATATGAAAGTAAATTTATGCAAATACGATTACTCTTAATATAATTAACACAAATATATGGTTGCATAATATACTGCATTTGGTGTTTTTTGGCCGTGAAATCTATCTATCAATAGTTTGAATTTGATTTTTAGTGAATTTCTTTTAATAAAGTAAAATTATTTTTACCGAATCAAAATTAGTTATATAAAAAAAGTTATACTATAATGAACTTTCTTTTTATTGATCTTTTTGATCAAAATTGAACTCGTGTCAGATATCCATGGGGCAGGGTTCATCGCCCAAGACATGGGATTTGTGAGCTCGGCAAGCCTAAACGCAAGCGCTGCAGTGGCCGTTCGCAATGAGGCAAACAAGAGCGTATTCTTCCGATGCTCCATTGAAGGATTCCAAGACACTTTGTGGGCGGTTTCCGGTCGGCAGTTCTACAAAAACTGCGACATCTATGGGACCGTGGACTTCATCTACGGTGGTGCAGCCGCAGTGTTTCAAGACTGCATGGTGTACGCACGTTATCGAGAGTATGTGACCTTCACTGCTCAGTCACGAGAGGACCCAGATGAAAACACAGCCTTCACATTCCAAAGGTGCAAATTCACCATGTCCCCAGAGGACTATGACAGAAAGTCAGAGGTCCATGCCACCTTGGGTCGTCCATGGAGGGCCTACTCTACAGTGGCCATCTTAGAGTCTTACATAGACTCCATGGTGGATCCTAAAGGTTGGGAAGAGATGGCAGGTCAACCCACTGACAAGCTCACCTACGTGGAGTTTCACAACGTAGGACCTGGCTCCAACACGGATGGAAGAGTTAACTGGCCTGGTGTTAGACTCCTTCTTGACCCAACTGAAGCAGCCCCTTTCACTGCTCCATATCTCTTGGATGGTGACTCTTGGATTCCCTCCAAAGGTGTTCCCTACGATAATGGATTCTAGTTTAGTTTCTGCCATTATCTATCAAATATCAATTCATGTTATTTTATTTCACTAAAATTGCAATCTTTCAATTTACAACCAATTATGTTGGAAAAAATAAAAAAAAAGAATTCTAATATTTTATTTTATTTTGGCAATTATATTTTTATGTTTTTTAAGTGTCAATATATTTGATTATTAGAAAGGAAAAAAAAAAAACTTGTATTTGGCGATTGGATGAGATGCCATGTGCGAACGGTCCAAACGAATAGTGTGATCTGATATCTATCTCCAATGGCTTGCTCTGCTGCCAAGTTCTCACCTTTGTGTGTTCCCAAAGTCTCACACTCTGCATTCACCAAATTGACTTCACCACAATTCTCTGTTCGGTGCGTTGATGAGAATAAGGGAGAGGAGGGGAAGAAGAGGCTGTCAAAGCAGTCGTCGTGGGAAGCCAAAGATGCGGAGGGCAGAGACTATCTGTACAGACTTGGCAAAGAGGCTGATAACATGAACATCGCTGTTGGTCAGAGGGCTGGCATCATTGATGACCTTTTTGCCGGCAATTTTCTCGGAAAAGATTGTAATTTTGGAACTAAACTATTGCTAACATTAAATTTACAAATTATCAACAATTATGTTTTGTAATTTTTCTAAATATTTTCATCCTTTGCTTTAATATATTTTCTTTTCTTTTTTACCATTTTTTTTCGTGTAGCGGACATTGTGTTTGATTATCGTCAGAAAGTGACCAAGTCGTTTGAATACCTTCAAGGCGATTATTATATTGCTCCTGTCTTCATGGTAATTTGTTAACCCTTCTTCATACACTGCCCATTTCATTTTCTTAAAAATAAATAAATAAAATGGTTCATTTACAAAAAATTATTTAATCTATGTTTTAGTTCTTTATGAAGGTTGATGCTACAAGAGATAGAGTAGTTTGTACGTAGTAGTACCCTTCAGTTCTGATACACTAGAGAGATGTTTTGCGGCTTGTTGGTCTCGGTTTATGGCGAGAAATTATTCATTGTACCGGGTGTAATATGCCATTTTCATAAATAACAACTCCTCACTCCCTTGTTTTTAAACTTGGTGGAAAAGTGATAAATTGGATTTTGAAAGTAAGGAAGTGGGTTGCTATTTATGAAAAATGGCTGGTATATTGCACCCGTTGTACTGAATGATCTTTCCATTTGCGTCAGAACACTTTTGTCTAGTTGGTTTTGGGGTCACAATATTATGTTCATGTGCATTAGCTTGTGGCTAGTGGCTACTAGTGGGTGAGGGCGCCTTTGGTTCTGTATGATTGTAATTTAAGGATTTCGGTTAGCTTGCAAAGTTTTTTTGTACTCAGAAATCATACGTATCCTTTTAAGGCAGATTGTTGTACATTTCATCCAAATTCCTCTACTAGTGTTACCTTATGGAAATTGTTTGTACTTTATAGTTTTCTTTCATGTTCCTTTTCTTAGGGAAAAGAGAAAATAGAAAAAAATTGAAGTAGTCATTTCTTCACTTAGTTCAGTGCTTTGCGCAGTGATCAGAAGATTATTTCTCTTGTTTTCCTTTAATTTCCTTATCCCACCACTATAATGGGGTGAACTTATCTTGATTTTCTTTCGTTTCTTTTTTGTATACTATTTAGTTTTTCAGGTTCTCTTCTTGACTTTCTTTTGACAGGACAAAGTTGGTAAGTTCTCTGAAACTGGACCATTGTGAAGAAACTGTGATGAGTTATTTTGAAGCAGTAAGAGAGCTTGGTAAAAATGATTTATTTTGCTTAGTTGTATAAGTGTTTGTAACTTAAAGTATTAGTCATCATCCTGTACTAAATGCATTCTCTATCGATTATAAAGTCATACCGTTGGTTGCTTCCTAAAGGTTATGTTTCCTACCCTATTGACTTAGAAACGATGTAGGTAGTTAATGAAGTTATAACTATTAAATCTTGCTCTGAAAATTTGTCAAAATCACAAACTTCATATGTTATGGATTCATCTCTGTTTCTCTTTATATGACTAAATTTCTGAATTGGCCTCTGTTGTTTAATATTCAAATTTTGAAATGCTACTTATACATGATGCACATCGTTGTAACTTTTTTCTGTGAATGCAGTATGCCACATTGTGAAGAACTACATTGCTCATCTCCTCAATACTAAAGTCCCTTTGATTCTAGGTATAAACTAAACTACAAATGAATTTTCCTGTTTGCTTATGTAAAACCCTAAAGAAAGTAAAAGAACAATGGCTAGGGATTAGTTTTTGATAGTTTCTTTTCACCAATTTGTAGTTGTGAGGTTCTTGCTGCTAGTAATATCTATTAAAATTTTTTTTTATCTATCTCTAAAATGTGATATTGATGTTCACACTGAAAATCTCTACCCTGATTCTTTTTAGTCTAATATCAGTTCACACTTCATAACTTCAAATTTAAGCTGGCTAAAAAGTGAAACATATGCTCACAATGAAATCTTTATGCTTCATGTATACTCTAAATGTGTATGGGTACATTTTCATGCACTGTGTTTTAAAAATTCACCTTTGGTTGCACTTTCTTTCAGGTATTTGGGGGGGAAAAGGGCAAGGGAAATCATTTCAAACAGAACTTATATTTCAGGCCATGGGAATTGAACCTGTAATTATGTCTGCTGGAGAACTAGAATCAGAGAGAGCAGGTAAGTAGTTTTCTTTTACAAATGCAGTTCTTTCAGGGCAATCAAAAGTAATAGAGAAAAGTGAACAAATTAATGTCTATTTCCATGACATAATAGCATTCAGGTGTTAATTAGTTCTCACATGTGAAACACTAGAAAATGATTGATGGAACTATTCAGAAATTGTTTTCAATATTTATTTTCCATTACTTCTTACCTTTTTTAGAATGTGTTTAGTTATGCACACCTGTGCAGTTTCTTTTAATTTTGATTCTCATGTATTTACATACATGGATATACTCTTTTCTTCAAGAAAGGAGATTTGATATGAAGCACTGCATTATGTGTAACTGATCGAATTGCACCATCCTACTAATTTTCATTTATAGGAGAGCCAGGAAGATTGATTCGTGAACGCTATAGAACAGCATCTCAAGTGGTCCAGAATCAAGTTAGGAGCTTTAACGTTTTCAGTCTTAATATATGTATGTCTTGGTTTCGATGTTAAAATGTTACTTTATGTGATCAATTACACGACATTGGCTTTGGAAAAGATAATATTCCATTGTTTTATTAAATGAAGTTGAACACTATGATTTTATCTTCTTTATAAAAGGTATAATGATTTCTATGATGAAGAGACTGGAAAGAAGTAAAAAAGATGTATCAGAAAAGACAACTTAAAAAACAGTTTAAAATTAACCATTGATATTTCTGAATCAAACTTACTTGACTCTATCATCCCTATGCTGTATGCAGAAACTAATGCTAATGTGATCTATACTGAAGAAAGTAAATTAGTGCTTCAGTTTTATGGTATTAGAGGCTTCTGATACTGGAGATCTAAAGATTGTTTTGAGTACTTCATATTTTTCTACTTGTGGTTATTTTGCATCCTCCCTTAACCCTCTATCTTTATCTGATCTATCTTTTACTCCTGTCCCACATCTTTAACTGGACTGTTGCTGTGTAAAAACACTAAGTTATGACATACTGAAGGCTGATGTGTCCAATGTTCACCTTTCACCTTCTAATTTGGCTAAAACAGTTTAAAATAGTTTATATCAGTTTTACCTCTAGCTGCAATACTTATTGGTTGAAAAATGTTATTGCAATTCCTTAATCTGCTAATGCACTGTAGTATTATTTTCTGCCTGACACAGGGAAAAATGAGCTGTTTGATGGTCAATGATATTGATGCTGGCCTTGGTAGATTTGGTGAGCTAATATGTGATTTAGACTGTAGAAACAAAATTACTCAGTATTTTTATTCCCTATCCCCATATATATATATATATATATATATATAGGTACCCATTCACAATTAATGGTTAATATTTGGCCATGTGTCCCACTTTGTTAAAATATAAATATTGTATTTATATTTTAATATTTACATTTCAACTAAGTTGGACACGTGGCTAAATACTGGCCACTAATTGCTAGGGGTATTGGTACCCTCGTAAAAACAAAGGGTACCGAAGGAATATCTATATATATATATATATATATATATATCTGCTACTGCTAGTGTTGCAGTTATTTGGTCAACTCCTTACTGAACATAATTTTTCTGTTTTCATACAGGGAATACTCAAATGACAGTCAACAATCAAATTGTTGTTGGGACTCTTATGAATCTATCAGACAATCCTACCAGAGTAAGTGTTGGCCAAAATTGGCGAGAATCAGATGTCACCAACAGAATTCCAATCATTGTAACAGGGAATGATTTTTCAACTATTTATGCTCCACTGATACGTGATGGAAGGATGGATAAGTTTTACTGGTACATTGTCATCCATCTTATCTAGGATTATTATACTTACCATTCATGAATTTTATTTTAAGTTAACTTTCGCAGGATGTGTGTTTAGATACAAGGTTTTAGTTGAACTTTTATAATAGTGTTGCTGGTGCAAATTTCTTGATTGTCATGATTGTTAAAGCTATATCTTTTAGCATGATTACATCATATATCATATTGCTTTTGTAATTGTTGAAATTATAGGGTTTAGGTAGGGAAGGAGTAAAAGAGAGAAGAAATACTAATGAATAATATGAGATTAGATTGATTTGATGTGTTGTAAAATACAAAGCATTGATGCCTATTTATAGTAATAATTAAGTCAAGTACTAGTGTAGTACTACTAGTACAAGCCTAAGCCCCCTAAGACAATAAGACTCATAACCTTAATTAAATAAAGAAACAAATCAGGAAACATAATGAATTTAGGAAACAACTCCTAAGATTGCTTTTTCAATTAGAGGACTAATTGATTCCACAATATATTATAAAGATCTTTGGAAGATATGCTAAAATACTCTTAAGATATTCTGAGATATTCTAACAGTAATGACATTAGAAAGATCTGATTTCATGGAATTAGGTAGACCATGTCATTCTTTACTAAGATGTTGTCTGTAAATGTGGAACAGGCAACCTAACCATGAAGATATTATGAATATCGTTCACAGAATGTATGAGAAAGATGGCATATCTAGGGATGAAGTTATAAGGATTGTGGACACTTTTCCTAATCAAGGTACTTATCTTATCTGTATGACATGTAGGTCCAAAGAAGTTACTTATCTGTTGTGTTGTTTAAACATGAGTAATTAGAAAGAACATGTTATTATTTGAAAAATTAAGGAATGTGAAAGAAAATGTTACAGTTGCCTCATTTCTTCTGTGGGTTGATAAGGTTTAAATTTCATGCCTGCCTGCATACTAGCCTATTTTATTCTATGCTTATTTATCTACTGTTCATGTATCCTGTAGAGTGCCCTTCTTTTATTACCTTGTTTGCATTCAAATACTCTTTCATCTTATTCTTTATCTGAAGTAACTTACTTTCTTCATTTTCCAAATTTGTACTGAAGATAGAATCGTGAAGGAATCATGTCTGATTTATCAGATATTTTTTTTTTGTTGATTTGGCTATTGACAGCATTGGACTTTTATGGAGCTCTAAGATCACGTACATATGACAGATCTATTTTAAAGGTATGTAGATACCTAAGTCTACATTAAGATCATAGTGATCTCTATCTGACTGTTTCCATTCCCATGTGACAAAATTATAACTTTTAAGTACCTTCTTGTATATTATTGCTTTAAGTATTAATGTCAGGTTTAGATACTCCAAGACAAATAACACCAAAAGGAAAAAAGATATACCAAGACAAAATCTTTTTGTAATATCTTAGGATTTACTTGGGAGTTGGTACAAACAATTAGATAAAGTTACTTGCATAGACAAATTAACACTGCAACACTTGCCTACTCCCTCCTTTTTGTAATATCTTAGCCCTTAACCAATCAATGGTTGCCCAATTTGCTCCATGATTGTAGAGAGAAAGTGTCTATAGTGAGAACCCTTAATCTGTATGCATGCATAAGTGTCTAGCACCTTACGTCTTATTATTATTTATAACTAAACGATGAGCTCTGTACATCCTGTATTGCAAGTGTGTAGTACAAGAGTACTAATCAGCTATGTGCAAAGGAGATGTCTGGTTGAGTGATAGTGAGATAGTTCAAGTTGCCAACAAGTCTTTGATACCGTCCAGGGTTTGATAGTGGCTTGCCCCTGTCCAGGTAGAAGTTTGACATTCAGATCACGGGTGTATCAACAAGATGACAATAACCCTTACACAAGAATAGTTGTATATCACTAATACACCCCTCACCAAGATTCCTTTGGGCTTGAAGTGTGGACATTGCATATGCCCACTTCACCTTGTACTGAAATTTAATTTAATTATGAAGATTGAGGGCATCAAGGATTGAACTCTGACCATTTGGTCATAAAGGCTCTAATACCATGTAAAGAGAAACAATCTAGAGAGAGAACCCTTATTTTGTATGAATGCGTCGATGTCTAGCACCTTACTTCTTAATATTATTTATAACTAAAGGAATGGGCTTCCATAGTATTCGATTTAATTATGAAGATTGGGGGCAACTTGGACCGACTCTTGACCACTTGGTCATAGAGGCTCTAATACCATGAAAAGAGAAACAATCAAGAGAGAGAACCCTTATGCTGTATGAATGCATAAATGTCTGGCACCTTACTTCTTAATATTATTTATAATTAAAGGAATGGGCTTCCATAGTACAAGTGTGTAGCACAAGAGTACGACTAATACAACTATGTACAATAAATAACTAAATACAAATAAATGAAATAGACAATATTTCAACAATGACAACTTCCATTATATATGAGAGCTGGAATTGCAAGTTCAGATATATCCAAATTTATTTTTTCCATAAAGATCATGTTAATAACAGAATTTGTGGTGGATTTTTAGTGGATTGATGATATTGGAGGTGTTGAAAATTTTGGAAACAAACTTCTCAAGAGAAGAAAGGATCAGAGCCTTCCTGTATATATTCCTCCAGAGGTAAATAAATCAACCCCTTCTTCTGTTTCTGCCCTTATTCTGTGTCCTGCTTATGCTATTTAAGCTGATGGAAATTCATATTATCATTGATGAACTATTACTTGAGCTCATTTGTCAGTTGAAAATCATAGAACATGAAATGATAAGATCTAGATATAACCAAAACAAATTAGGTTCATGGATTTTCTAGCACTATTCAAATTGACTTCACTGATTTATGCTAGCATTAGATAAATTTATTATTTCTATAAAAAAGATAAAATGATTATGAACAATTATTGTTATAATTATGCAAGCATGTCCTATGTTTGTAGTTTGCCTTTGAATATAGAAGATCAATAATCTAGTCTTTTTGAATTGAACATTTAATCAACCACCTTGAACTATGATTTTCAACATCATAATAAAACTTGACTTCAGAAAGTCAAAATATTAAAGTTTGGAGGACACCAACAGGTTAACAAGGCTTTCCATCCATTATGTTTTATCATGATATTTTTATCATTAGTAACTCTTTTGCACCTAGTTTGAGATCTTTCACTATTAGCAATGTTTTCACAGTGATAGTGTATAAAATACTGACCCTCTTTTAGAGAAATTCATTCACTGGCCAACATTATGACATCCTCTGATACATTAAACACAAGCAGCTCTTAACTCATACTTCTAATATTTGGACATTTCATTTATAAACTTGAAATTGGTATACACACTAATTGGTCTTTAGAAAGTTGCAAATGATTTTTGGGAAGCATACATGACTTCTGTCTTTTCTTGCATTTACTTTTTGTTTTTTTCTTTTGCCCATGAACCGAATGCCAAGTGAAATTGACTGCTTTTGCATGTGGTTGAATAGCAAACAGTCGAGGCTTTACTTGAGTCAGGTTACTCTCTCCTCAAAGAACAACAGTTGATAATGGAAACTAAACTTTCAAAGGAATACTTGAAGAATCTAGAAGACTAATGTAAAGGATGTTAGTGCAAGTCCTCAAGAATTATGATTGGATCAGTTTAATATCCTTGTAAAGTTGCTGTTATAGATAAGGTCCACTTCCGAACAGGGTGCTTCTCTTTTACCAATTTCTCAGTTTTTATAGCATGCATTATTTATCAGGATATGACCCATTTTTTAGATAAAGAAATGCATGAAATTGTATCCAAGAATAGTGTAATGATATCTGGAATGTCATCTTACGGTGCGTGCTTATACTATTATTAGAATAAAATACAGTTGAAACGTTATGTAATTATTCTTCTGATTTTACCTACTGGTGCTCTTTAGTATTCAAATCCAGTATTAATTTTTTTTTATTTTTATTTTGGTGGGGAATCCAGTATTAAACTACATATGAAGCAAACCACAAATGGGTACCAGTATTCAAATCCAACTTGACTCTTTTTTTTTTAATGCACTGGCGTTTTCACGTGAGAACGTGGTTGGGATTATTTCGTACTTTGAATAGAAGCAAGCAACCCGTCAATGCAAATTGGCTACAAAGTTATGCACTGTTTGACTGTAGCCTATAAGTCCTGCCTCTAAATAAAGTGCTTCCATGATCATATCTAACTTGAATCCACAGCCGTACCGAAAATCCTAGTTGATTTAGTAGTAAGAGTTTTGAATGTGTTGTGGCTTGCACAAATAATTACTCAATAAGCTACAGGTTGGTCTTTTATATGAACTGCACGGCGGAACAATGAGTATATCTAAAGCTAAATTTCCTCAAGTTAATCAAATTTTCGTAAGAAAATCATTTGCTCCATATTTTAATTCTGTAAGCAAAACCAGTGCCAGTAGGAACTATCAAGTTGTCTTGAAAGTTGGGCAAAACGATAGCCAAGTCTTCCAAATTCTCTGCTAACATCCACGAAAAGCAGCTGTCATAAAACAAGAGCTGTCTTTTTAGCGACCTAAAAGTTGTGTAGTGGCACTAGCTGTTCTCTTCTCCATGTGTTCATGGATTTGTGTAAATGACCAAATGACATCAACAGAAGCCTCAAACTTCATTTTTTTAGTCGTATACCTTGAGTTTTTATGTCACATACCTCCTCAGCCTAGAATCACTTTCTGGCACTCAGAGACATTTCATGCGAAGCACTAGATTCAGACTAGAATCATTTTGTATTTGAAGCCACTCATTAGTATTGGGTAACATAATGGTTTGACCGTGGCCTATGGTGGTCTTGTCTCCATATAAATTAAGTGCTTCAAACGTCAACGACGATAAATCAACAGTCCCCACCAAGAATATCATTGCATTCGTGGGTACAAAAGGACTTGTTTGGCCACCACAGAATGGGAATATATGCAAATCACTAGATGGTTTGGATTTTAAGCTTTTCATGATTAAAAAAAACGGACAACACGGCCACTATCTGCTGCTTCAAGCCTCCAACGGTGAACACTTCTTTGTATGTATACTATCTATCAACCACTTTGAATTTTATCCTGGAATGTATTCCAAAGATTCTTAGCTATTTCTGTTTTGAAATCGAAATTTGCTAAACATCATTGAATAGAATATGGAGAGAAATTGACCAGACATAAAGCTCTGTCGGAGTGAGCTTGTAGTTGTAGATAATAATTATATACTGTTGAAACTTGATACAGGGGATGCCATTTCCTCTGTTTGTTATGGTTATAAGAGTCTTGATCTTGAACGCCTAACCACTGAGAGAAAAGATATCCACTTCGAGAGTTTATTAAACAGGGGATCATTCCCAACGTGTCTTGGGTTCCTTAGGGTCCTAACTTTTCTAAGGCCATCCTTCCATGTTAAGTATTTTGTGCCAATGACTAGTGAAAGTTACATTTATCCCAGAACAATCCAAATCGTCCACTCTTTATTGGAATCCAATGCTTTAGTTCACTTGAAAAGAAGGCAACTTTTTGTGCTACTGACTTTGGAGTTGGATTAAAAGAATCTAAAAAGAACCAGTCATTTACAATTACACCCTCCAAAAGTTCAAAAATATAAATTTTACTTACCATTTCTGCCATGGTTAGTGCTGTGGAGTGGAATATAGACACTAGTTGATCTACATAATTCTATAACAAGAAGGACAAGCACTAATGGTAGTTCTTATCTTTTCTGATTGGCTTTGGCCAAAAGAAAAGGGGGGGTGTGATAAAAAAGAATAAAGGAATGTCAGACTGGTACGGTAGGATTTGAGATTAAAGAAGCCTAAGGTGTTTTCACTTGGGCACAAATTGATTGTGGGTTCCGCAACATGACGTGGCTCAGGTTGAGCCTGCTTTTCTATTATACATACCTTCACAAAGCAATAAAATTGGGTGGCATGGCATCCACTGCTGAGCAAAAAATCAATATTTGAATTGGTGCTAAGCTAACATCGCATTTTGGTGAGAATAATGCCTTTTTCAGTATGATCAATCTGGTTGAGTTCCTATTGTATAATTTCCCCACTCAGTGGCATTATTCAATCCCAGAATGATATCCCAATACGGGTAAGCATATGGTTATGAATTTGAGACTTAATCCCAATTAATTTGGTAATGATGTCTCAATGTCGTCACCTTTTAGCTTCTTTATATGCAATAACTCGTATAACAATCATTAATAACTTACTGGGAAAGGAAAATGGCCATCTAGAAGCGACAAACCTTTTAAAATATATTTGAAAAACAAAAGAAAATGTCAAGTTGAATAATGGACAACTGAACTATAATGGGTTCAATCGTCATATTAAAAGTTAAAAATAAAAAATAAAAAATCCAGAAGATTCAACGGAAATAAAACTAGTAATTAGTCAGTCACTTAAAGTGAAAAAAGAAGAAAAAAGTCAAGGTTGTTGGCTTTTTGCATTAGTTATTCCCTTGAACTGATACGATGAAGGTAACCTATGAGATAGATCTCTCGAAATAGATATTTTTTACGATAAGGAGTATTTTTTGGTCAACCTAAATTCTTTTCTGTTGTGCTTAAATGAATTTATACTTATAATTCATTGTTAAATTAAATACGTAGGGAGGAAGACATCAATGAAATTGAAGATGCAACACAACGTTGGAAAAATAATGCTCTTACACGTCTTCACCTACACTACCAACTATTCCACAGCATATATGCCCTCCCAAGATTGGAAGGTAAGGACTCACAGCAATCTTCTATAGTGCTCTGAAAAATCGGATGAATCTCCGCACTATTCTTTGTCCTAATGATTGATTACATGAACCAAAAAATCGATGCTACATGTTTATTATGAACTTTAATCATTAGAAAGGGATCAATGGCTATAAAGCTCGAACTTGACCTTCTCGATAGAGGTGAGAAAGGGAAACGGAGACGAACAAAATTAGTGTACTTGTAATTGATATTGTTAAAAAGTTATTATCTAGTAACTTCATGTCTTGAAGATTTGAAAATGAATCGAGCCTGACTTAATTTAGACTTGATTTACGAAAAAATTAAGGAAAAATGACTAAAAAGTTTAGCTTAATGAAAAAGTTGAACAATTTGGTTCGTTTTAAAAATTAATCAATCATTCAACTAATTTAATCAATAATTTATATACATTTAACTACATATTAAGTATCAAAATGAAGATAAATTATTAGTTAATTGTATGTAAATTATTTGTTAAATTAATTAAATTATTGGTTAATTTTTAAAACAAACTAAATTGTCCAACATTTTATCAAGTTGAACTTTTAAGTTATTCTCTCAAAAATTTAGTTCATTTTCTTAGCTCGAGCTCACCTCACTTTAAGTTCATGAGTTATTCGAGCTTAATGAGTCAATATCGAACATTGTATTAATTAATCTTATACTACTCAATGAGTTAGGTTCGAATTTGTAACTCAACAAAATATATATTTTTTTACATATATTTATTTAAAAAATAATTTAGTCATACAAAAAATAAAATAAAATGTTAATATATATTAAATTAAAGTATTATTATTAATATTATTATTTGTAAAAAATGACTATATACATATATTAAGCCGGCTCACAAGTTAATGAGCTGAACATATGAAAACTCAAGCTCGGCTTATTTAACAAACAAGCCAAAATTATTAGCTTATTGAATTGTTAATGAACCAAACCATGAGCAAGCTTACGAGCTGACTCAACTCATTTACAGCCCTACTTGTAAGCATAACAACTATTATGTTGCCTCTAAATTTGACAAATGGAAGATGACAACTTTTTAAAAAATTTAATTTAATTTTAATCCACTATCAGTGTAAAAAATTTTTACACTGTCATTTAATCATGTATTGACACATCATTAAAAGTGTTAGATTTTCAAGGTAGTTGTTATGATAGTCAAACTCTTTTAATGATTTGACAATACATGATTAGATGACAATGTAAAATTTTTTTTACATTAACAATAAATCAAAATTAAACTCTAAAAAATTACTCCTTAACAAACATGAAACTTCCTAGAAGTATCATTAGCCATTAGGAAACTGACTATTTTTTAATCTATTATCCATTCTTTGGTGTTTCTTAAGAAATAATAAGTCACGTCAATTTTTTTATACATTTAATAATAATTATATATTTAGTTGCATTCTTTTTATTCTCTTAGAATATATGTAACACATCACAATATATTATTAGAAAAAATGTATCGATAGCTTATTTATAATATTTATTAAATAATATAAAATTATTTATATTATGTTAAAAAATTATGAAAAATTGATAAACTATTTAGTATTAAAAAATAAGGATATTCTTTCTATACCTTTTGGTTTTATAAAAGTAACAATATTTTTAATAATTAATAACTAATATTTAGTTACGTGTATTAAAATATAAATAAAATAATTATATTTTAATTAAGTGAGACATATAATCAAATATTAACTACTAATTATAAAAAAATATTGGTACCTTCACAAAAATAAAAGTATGGGAAAAACCTCCGAAAAAATAAACATAATTTTATATACAAAAGTTACAAACTTTTATAGCTGCAAATAACAATTAATGTAAAGTACTTTTAAAAATATTTACAAGAGCTTATATCAAAATATAAGAAAACTGTAAATTTATCCCAATCACTTCAGCTACTAGAAAAAGCCATTTTACATATATTAGTTTTTTCTTAAATTCGTTGATCAACTTTTCTTTGCCAGAAACCTCACTCCCTTTTATTTTTCACTGTTTCTTAAAGAGCAGCATTTTATTGAATGAAGCAGCTCCAACTTTTATTGAAAATAGTTAGTAAAAAAATAAATTTGAGTTAAATTTTGATACACTTCCTACGTAAATTTTTTACATTTTATCATTAAATCATGTGATATTACATCGTTTAGGTTATGTTTAGAATTAATTAAAAATAAAATTAATTTAATTTTAAAATCAAAATTTATGTTTAGAAATTATTATAAAAAATTAAATTTAAATTAATTTAAAAATCAATTTTTATGTTTAGAACTTATTAAAAAAGTAACTGATTTTATTTTATTTTATTATTTTACCTTTTTACCCATTTGACAAGATTTATAACTCTAAACTATTAAAATTCATCAAATTTTAAAAAATAAATTATTTATTATTTTTTAACATTTCAAACACAAAATTTAATTTACAAATTAAATTAAAATTTACATTTTTACAATCCAAACACAATGTTAATGAATTTGACTTTCAAAATAGTTGATAACTTAATAGGGAGTTCTATGAATGCGCGATGGGTTTAGTCAGGATGAGTTGTCGATAATTTATTATTTATTGGTTTACAATAAATGTTAAAAGTCATTAAATATAAATAACAATTAATAAATCTTTGCATAACTCATTCGAATACCTGCAGGTAAAAAAAGATAAGTACCGAAGTAATGCCCAACTTAATATCATAATCAAACTTATTAAATAATATATCAATACATAATTAAATAATAATATAAAAAAAATTAAATGTGACTCCCAAATATTATAACATATGCTTATTCAGGGTAAAAAACCACACGATATCCAAATTGAAATTCGAGAAAGCATAAAGAAGAGGACTTAGAATTAAAGAAAAAGATTTGTCTGATAAGTGGCCCACGTAAGATGAACAATGAAAGACAACATTTCATGTCCGAGCCAGAAGTGATATTATATCCGTGATTAATATAATAACAATCATTAGCGTTTGTTATTATTATTTATTATTAACTTGTAACCCACGATTTGTCAGGATTTATTAGGTGCAGAGAGACTTCGAGACCTGAAAAATATGACAAAAGTGACTCACCAGCCATGAACCATTCTTCTCAATCTCGGAGCCCACCCACCATACCTTTTGTCACACAATTGAAGTTGAAGAATTGAACGCACATAGGCCTAATTAGAATTTAGAAGGCTCCATAGTATCACCTAATGCTATTCAAGCAACCATTCAAAGTAGCATTGATGTCCATTTAGAAAATCAAGTTAACTCTTTTTTTCCAATTACAGAATTATTGGCCAAAACTTTCATAGTTTAGACTTTAGAGTTCAGACCCTCCAATCCAATCTGTCTATAATTCTATTTCTAATCTAACATCTTTTAGATTACGTAGTTTGCTAATAGTGATTCGTTATCACCGAAGATGACCAAATTCAAGAATTTGACGTACAAATATCAACCCATACCAAAGTTTAACGAACAAAGCAACCTAATCTCAAAATGGAATTGAAAATTTGAAACCCGGTGTTTCTTTACTTTTTATTTTCAAAATCTGGGGTCCATTTTTGGACTTTGAACTTTGAAGAGCTTCACTAGTAGAATTGGTCAATTTCGATAAATGAAAAAAAAAATGATATAAAACGGACTGTTTGGTTACACAGATTTAGAAAATGCAGTCATCACTCATCAGGTACAGAAGACAGATAGCTTCCTCTGTTTTGAAACAGAGCATTGAGCTCTGTCAGAGTCAGAGAACCAACCCCTCTTGTTACTGCTGAATCTTTATTGAGAAGCGAATTGTTATGGTATTACGATGAATAGAATATTTTAAATGAAATTATTAATTATTTATTAATTTTAATTTTAAAATAAATATTTAAAATTTTATTAAATATAAATAATAATTAATAAATATTTTATTTTAAATATTAATATTTTAAAAATATATATGAATACTAAAATAATACCTCCATTCAATGTCTGCTTGATAATTGACCACGTGGACCAAACTTCACCAACACCATTCCTCCTCGCATTATTATTTTTTTTTAAGAGGTACCCCATAATCATTCAATGTGAGACGTCAACTTAATAAGCTCAATTTATTAACTTTTTTGTTTTTATTTTTTTTACAAACTTAATTTATTAATTAAGAGAATTGTTATGTTATTTTAATAAGTTTAATATTCTAATTTATTAATTATTAATTTTATAATAAATATTTAAAATTTTATTAAATATAAATAATAATTAATAAATAATTAACTCTAGAAAAAATATCATATTAATCCCACTAACTAAGCTCTCGTGACCTTATGTTATTAATTTATTATTATTATTTGTCTATGACTGTTACAAGCGAAAAGTTATTATAATTCAAGCAGTCAAACCGCCCATGCAGAAAAAGAGAGAGTGTCAGAAACTACTGTCTTTTAGTACTTTTTATTTTTGTTTGTTACATTATAATATAATTGTTTCTTGCTGAGGCACGCGTCAAGGTTGCATTTTTTGGCTGGCAAGATGAAGGATTGAATTGGTAAAAATAAAACAGGATATACCACACAAATGATAAATATTTGATTTCCTTTTGTTGGGGATTCAATTTTTCACTAATGCATATGAAAATTATCTGTCTTAATTTTTTAAATAGATTTAAATATTTTAAGAGATTAATTTCTATAATTATAGATAAAAATATTCTGAAAACAAAAAATAAAAAACAGGATATCAATCAGACAACACAGTTTCAACCACGTGTTTGTTTTCCATGTGACATAGTAATATATTGATGAATAAAAGGACAAAGAGTGATGGGGAATTGTTGCACTGCTGTTGAATTATTACTTTCTGGCAACAGGAACTAAAATAAAATAAAAAAGCACAAGATAGAAAAATTACAATTACAATGCATGGCAATTTAGGTGAATGATTTAGTGAAGGGCAGTGTTCTTTAAGAAAATTGAAAATAATACAAATTGTAGACTGATTTTTAAAATTAAATTTTTATAAAACAGAACCGTATAAATTATGAGTCAAATGGAATGGAATTTTAATTCTATAAAATGTGTTTAATTATTAGTATATTATGCAGTTGTATTATAGTGGAGTTAAGAGAATGATGAAAATAGCATATGCCGCAACCGCAAATGATCCTGCAATTGGATAAAGTGAATGTATAAGTTTTATAAAATAATTTAATTACAAATTAGTCATCATCCCTGTATAATAAATCAATAAAATATTAATTTATATACCAATAATTAAACATCACGTGTCGGTGATCTGACTCGTGTTTTTATAACACAAATCTCAAACCAGCGGTGACCAAATATTATGATTCAGAATCAGAGCTCATTAGCTATCACAAGACAAGAAGCCTCTGTCTCTGTCTCTGTCTCTTTTCATCTTTCTCTCTTCCGAAAAGTCAGAGCAATTAAGAGTGAAGTGAAGGGATGGTGGTATGTGGAGTGGTGATGCAAAGACAGAGATAGAGTGTGATGAATACAAATACAAAAACAAATACAAAGTCCTCTTCATTACAAATTCAAAACAAATAGACAACAAGAGTGATCGGTCTGGCCGGGTTAAAAAGAATTGTGGTGCCACTTAGGCTGAGGAGGAAGAGCAAGAAGAAGAAGAAGACACCAAGAGAAGTGAAAGACAAGTTGATGGATATTTGGCACAAGATGATTTTTCCCGTTAGGCGTGTGTGGCTTGCTCTCTCTGTTCGCCTCAAGGCGCACAAAAACGGTATGTACTGTATGTAGTATCACTCACTGTTCCTTCTTCTGTTCCCTTTCTCTGCTTTTCCTTTCTTCTTTAATAATATTTATTAATAACCATCATCTTCTTTTTCTGGTTTCTCTATCTGTCTCTGACTCTCGGTATGTGTGATACTCTGACATAAACTTCTTACGGTTGAAAAATCATGGTTTTTTGTGCTATATATATGTGTGTATTCTGAGATGTCCATCGCATAGAAACCATCCAATCCAAGGAAATAGAAGGGGGAAAAAAAACAATTGAGCAACTCTCTGTCTCTCTCTCATGATTTGCTAGCAAGTTACTCCTCTTTTCTCATTTATTTTCCTCCTCGTTATTCTTTTTCTTTTAATTTTTCTTGTTTTCTCAAATATAAGCGATTTTCTCTATTCTCTCTCTGTACTTCTTTCTTCTCCTCCTCTTTCCACTTTTCCTCACAAATTCAAATTCCATGGTTTTGTCCATTTTTATCTGATATTATAGTATGTCTAAACTTCATCTCAGAACTTAGTATGGTCCTGTATCCTCGAGTCATTATTTCCCCGGCTCTTTCTTTCATATATATTTTTGCTTACCTTTGTCCCCCATTTCCCTTTTCCAATTCTTGTGTGGAGGTCACTTCCTTTTCTCCGTTCAATGCATGCCCTCAAATGAGCTTTATTCTGCAACAAAAATTAGGAGTTTTGCTTCTTTCCTTTCCACTTCTCTTTAAATTCGCTTTAATATGCGTTGGTTTATAATGACAGAGACGTGCACTGATAAGTAGATGGATGTAGATTAACAGATACCATCCGTGTGTGTATGTTTATGTGTGTCTATATATTACTTTCGGTTAATAGAGGCTTACTTAATTTAAATCCACTAAGCAGGCCACTTCAAGACAAAAGGAAGCGCATAAATTGTACGTATACTATGCCTGAATAAATAATAAGCTATTCATAATCACACCTTTCTACATCACACACGGAATTTAAGAGCACACTTTCAGTCAGTACGCCACCACTGCTGTTTTTCCCTTGAATATATAACTCTTTACATCCAAGTGGTAAGACAGCTAACCTTTGATCTGCCCTGGCACCGAAAGAGGAGGATTAAGATAGGATCCACATCTTTTTCGGTGCAACTTTCTACCCCCTCACTTTAGTGGTGGTCTGAAAACAACACCATTGTATATTTATAATCACCCCTTTTTTTTATAACATGGAATGTCCTAAAAGTGTCCTCTGTAACACAGCCAATGTTTGGTGACAGGACGGATACTTGTTAATTCAACTTAATTGTTACATCATAGAGACTTGGTTGATACTTTATACAAATGAAAAGGATCTCAAAAAGTATCTGGAGTATCAGAAAATCATATTCCAGTGATGGTCAATATATAACAGGATACATGCATCTGCAAGGAATTATTGATACTGCATTTCTATTATCAGGTGCACTAACACGAACCTGTTGTTTGCTGCAGGGGCAGGGCTGCTGAAGCTTCAGGATGACGTACAGACTTGTGGATATCAGGATGTGCAAGTGATGTGGGATATTCTACGAAGAACCGAAAGCGAAGTTATAGACAACCACCATAAGCGCAAGCAACTGCCATTCTGGAGGATCTCTGTATGGTCCAACCATAGTGAAGCTTCATCAGAATCTGCAAACCACTCTTAAAACCCGACTCAAGTTTGATGCTTTACAAATAAAACTGCTGCTGATGTACTTCAGTCTGCAACTGGCAAGCCACCGTCTTTTTATGTTCCGATTGCCAGCATCGCAGAGGCATAATACATGGTCACTACCATTAAATCCTAGTCAGTATGATAACAGAACCATATCAGGTTTCTCTCTTACAACTGAAAATGTACTACCGTATGACAGTAATATGTAAATGTCAATAGCTTGTCAAAAGTCACACCCAAACCAAGAGCTTTTCGGATAGCTACTACAGTGGGTTCTTTAACAGCAAAGCAAGTGAATTTCATGTGTCACTGACATTTAAACAACTCAGTAAAGCCAGAAGATTACTATAACTAACTGTGGTTACTGTTAGTAACAAGCAGCGCAGTGTTTTAACATGATTATCTCAAGTTTTGTCTCTGTGCGCCTATAAAATAAAAGAGAAGTTGAGAGTAAAATCCTGAGTCAAAATTTCGCATAGGCTGCAGAAGTGAATATATTAATTTAGTGATTATAAAGTAAAAATTATCTACTTTCAGACTACAACACTGTTCGACCCTAGACGCTTACAAGTGCATGATGATATACGTGAATTACTATTGCAGAGTCCAACAACATCTGTCCTAAACTGCTAACAGATCAAATGAAACAGAAACATTACATTCAGATTGTTCTAGACAGTTATTTCCAATCCTGAAAGATTTGACCATCATCGCAGAAATCCCATTTTCCCCTCTTAGTCCATTGGATTTTGGTAGCCCCACATAATATTCAAATCACAATGAAGATTACACCAAAAAATAAAAATAAAAAAATAAAAAAAGCATAATGAAGATTTATGTAATTTGGCTCCATAATAAAAGGAAGGGACGTTTTCATCACCTTTACCCCACTTGTACTGGCACTGGTAGGTTCTAACTTCAAACCATCAGCTTAACCCAGTCATAAAGAATTAACTTCAATTGAATGTTTTTAAGAGAATGTCATAACTAGATTACTTCTAGAACGTAAAAGAACATTCCACAGACATCCATTGAAAGAAGTTTCATAATTGTTGCTCTCTTTCCTCATAAATATGAATCACTGACTGAAGCCTGAATATCAAATTCTCCACTTTCGAATGGCCTAACAATGAGGGGGCTTCATCTCTCAGGGAATAGAAACTTTAACTGTACAGGATTATCAGAAACCATCATCTTCCAACTCTAAGAACGATAAAAACCTCAGCTGAATCAGTGTCTCCGTTCTACAATCTACACCCACCAACACCTTGTTTTGTGTCAAATTATAGTTACAAGTCAAGCTTTAACGGAATCCATGACACATTATTTATCTTCGAACTTGAAAGCCGAGCTGAGTCCACTCCCAAAGTTGTAGCAAGCAACCAAAACCGAATTTCTATCCAACAAAGCTAAAATCTTAACAAGAATCACTCTGACACTCTCCCTAAACTAAGGCCTTTCACTTCAATCCACTTATCCACAAGTTGTACGAAGTACATGTTCAAAAAATCTAAGAGTCAAAAACCACTTATGGTTTTAAACAAGTGAATGGTACCGTAACCAGCAGGTCTTTAGCAGCTTATTCTCATCTGTTTTCTAACAAGTGAAAAGATAATCGCACAAACTTTTGTAAAGTATGAACACAATCTGAACAATTCAAAAAAAGTTACAATAAGACCAAGGTAGTATCTAATAGCTTGCATGAGAGTATACGAGGAGTATAAGTTTATACAAGTATTATTATTCTTCAAACAAATGTCATGAATTTCAAAACTTTGCTGGCAATCTGAATTGCAGATAATGTAATTCAAGATTCCACAAAAAAGAGTGAGGGAGAGGAAAATTTTGTGGTAGAACTTGGTCCCTGGTCTGGAGCTAAGAACAGTAAAAGAGAATTGAAATGGTGGGGCTGAACATGTAGCTTCCTTTCTAAACTGTTTGAAATGACCTACGTACATCTATTTCTCTTTCTAAACTCTTCATTTGATTAGGGGGCTTGACCTTCTTCCTTCGTTGCTTCTTGTCTGTTTCTCAGTGTAACCTGTTTTCTTTCTCCAAGTAAAATCAGATTGATTCTTCACTCAGTTGTATTTATAAAGAAAGACGGAAAAATAAGATGAAAGCAATTATGAACAATATAACTATTTATTTAATATAATATAATAGGGATATATATTTTGAAAGAAAATCCTCAAAAAAGGTGGGGTAGGGCGTGTGTATCCTTGTACAGGATACACACACCCCGGGCTGTATAGCTTTCTTGAAGAAAAAGAAAGTACAGTACACATAATGGAAATTTATGAGGACTAAAAGAAAATACCTTAGAAACGAATCTCTAATGCATAGCATAGTACACTACACTACTTCTGTTCCAGCCATCCAGGCAGATGTGCCAAGAAAAACAAGAGATGTTTCCTAAAAAAAGAATACAACAAACTATTAAGGAGGGGTTGTTTTTGAAAACTTGAAACTTGAAACTTGAGCATAGTTGTGTCCACTGGTGCTTTCTTCTGTTCTTCCAATGGAAAACGTTCTACAAATTTACAAATACCAACTTCTTTTCCAGCGGCCCACTTCATCTCTGACCCAAGCTGAAGAACACTCTGAGGCTAACGATATAGGCAATTTCTCTAATGATGAATCCGCCTTCCACACAAAAGAGAAACCTTCCAAGAATTCACTGACAGTACCATTAATGCAATAAAAGTTCCTACAACAAATACATTTAAATGCATCAAACCTGATCCAGCAAAAAGGAATTAGGGAAGCAGATTGCAATTATATATTGAAAATTTTCTCGAAGTCAATATTATTAATTCAAATTAATTGGCAACACCAAGCCCAACAATATTAAACTAACCACTCAAAAAAATAAATGTGATCAGACAAATGTGAGCTGTGGTCAAATCTGTCTTTCTACTCACTTAAGTAACCACCACATTCATATTACAACTCAGAACCCACAAGTGCAACACATTGAGAACTCTATGGGTTCATCGTCAGGATTCATTGGCATCAATGTAAACCAAAATCAATCTTACACCATGAATAACTTTTTATCAAGTAAATTTCTCATTAAATCCCACCAACAGAGTGAAAGTTTTCAACGTGCATATTATACTCATAAAATTTCATACTAATCTGAGATAACGTTTGTACTCCATCAATATACCTTTAATTATCAAGATACAATATATTTTTTGAACAAAAAATAAATAACTATCTGATTACATAGTGTTGTCCAAATTTCCTAATATTAGACATGCAAGATCTAACATGATATGGACTTATAATTCAAAGATTAGATTCATGAAACTCAGTTTCCATAAGAAATTATTCGATGGAATAAATGTGTCAAGTCTTATACTAGTGTCAATTAGATGTAGTAATGGCCATCCATTAAAGATTTGGTGAAGTACCTGTACAAAGACGCATCTGAATTCATTCTTTTAACCACCGAAAAGTACTTTTTTTGGGTCAAGTTGACCGCTGCAATAACTGGAAGGAACTGCAGATATTTCCTGCCTCCCTTTCCATTCTTCACCTGGTTTGAGAGTAATTGCTTTTTCTACACAAGCAGCCTGAACACAGAGCATGTGTTTGTACTCGTCATCCCCAAAATCAGATACGGCCTTCACTTTCTTGTCCCATGGGTTCCATACCACTGCAGAGAAGAATGACACTACTATTGACCACTCAGACAAACTTGTTTTGAATGCCATACCACAAACAGCAGATAAAGCCAGTTTCCAGACCCTAAGTCCTAACAACTGCAGTTTGGTAAGACATATATTTACCCTTTCAATAAAGAATATGAACAATTCAAACGTCATAACTTAATGAAAACCAATCTGGAGTTATAACTCCTGAAGATTTTATTCATTTTATACAAGCAGAACAGGCGTGCATGGGGGGCCAATGATTGCCAAATATATATCCATGAGTAACAAAAAATGGTTGTACCAATTGTTAATCATTCTTTTTGCTGACTCTACTGCTCTAAACCTTCAACATGTCATATCACATTTGACAATGATCCTTGTGTACATGAGGAAGCATATAAATACTCTACCAGCATCTGGAAGCCCATCTTTTCGTAATACAAAAGTTCTCCTTCTTTCATGATCTATGATAGCAATTTTTGTGGGGGTACGCAAGTATACTTTGTCCACCTTCAGCATCAAAGAAACCAACAGGTAAATTGCAACAGTTACACTTGAACTTGAACCGGTACAATATAAAACAACTCAAGAAACTACTCCAGTGATCACAAATACTACTAACCTCAGACTCAAATGTTATAGCATCCCCCTGTTCAGTGAACCGCTCTCTATTCTTCAACTTGTCCAGATAATCCAGTGTCTCTAGTCCTTCTATACGCACTTCACTAAACATAAGCAATGTGGCAGTTAGCTTGCAAACAGTGAAAGTAAAAAATCCCAGAGAAATGTAACTTTTCTCTGAAATTGGAAGTGTCAGAACACGTTTTATCAGAAGATTGATAAGAATTTTACATATTAGAATATATAATAACTATTAACTAGTGCCTTTACATGCTGCTCAAGAATATTTTGGACTTGAACCTCTTTTTCTTAAGAACAACTTGAGCGTCATTTATTTGTATCCAATCATACATTAAGATTCTCAGTTTCCAAAACTTCATAGCTATCTTAAATCATATCACTTAGATTGAAAATATATATTGAGCATGAGCTTCCCAAAAATGACCAACTTTAACTGGCAGGGCTGAAAATGCCTTTTCAATCATATGCTGTAGAGTTTAAAAATTTAAACACAACCTAGTGTGTGTGTGTGTGTGTGTGTCTTTGGGGATCCCACATATGATGGTTCCACTAGCAGGCACAGAAATAACTGAGATTGGTTGAGTCATATGTTATACAGTTCAAATGATTAGAATACATGAAATAGAAAGTCTACACAGAAAATATTAGAGATAAAACAAAAATATCCAGGGCAACGATAAAACCTGATGTCAGTAACAGAAAAGTATGTATGATAGGCAAATGAGAAGGTAAACGATTTCCCATCTGTATTTGTATTTCGAATGCGGGATGTCAACATCAAATCTCCCGCCGGTCCCAAAGTTATCCTCATACGAAACTCATATCTGCAAGCAATTATTATAGAATATTCCCTTAATCCAAGTTATTAAACCAACAGATATAAAAGTGCAGAGAGAAAGAAAGTGATAACAAGAGAGTGAGAATGGTAAACTCCATTTCTGGCAGTGGGACCACAAGTGAGAAAGAAAATAGCAGCAAGGACTTACTCAAAATGCCTAGTATTGACATTTGACAGAGTTTAAGCCATATACCTATGAGGCCAAATCTTTGCATCATCTACAGAGTGCTTAAGAATCAAATCAATGAAAGCTCTGTTAGCGCTATTTGTTGGAAATGGCAGGGGATTAGGATCTAAGGTCCAAAACCTGTTCCTTGCAAATCCATGTTGTTCAAGAGAGCCATGATTTGAAAACTGCAAACGGAGAAGAAAGTACTTCAAGAAACAAAATAAAAGGAAATGAAAATAAAGATGCTCAAGAAGATACACGTACTTGAGGAAAACATATTGGAATACCTCCACAGATAGATTTTGGAGGCTTAAAATTAGCCTGCAATGATTCATGTAATAAAAAAAGTGATCATGCTCAAACAGGTATGCAGAAGAAAAGAGTTAAGTAGGGTTTTGTGTCAAATTGAACTCATTGGCACATAACATACAGTGCTAATGCCAGGCTCGAGATCAATAGAATTCAATCTACTTCTATATTAGTAGGTGCCTAGACGACAGCATTCTACAAATGGCTTTTCTATATCTAATGTCTCACACTTATAAATCAGGTCAGCTTCGCTTCCTCCCTCCCTCTCTTTATCTCACCCATATCTATCTATTCATGCATCAGTCTTTCCGCCTGTCTCTCCATCTACCTTCTATCTCTAAAGAATAGCATGAAAACTTTCTATATGCCCAACTTCACAATAAAAAGAGAAAAAGTTCCCAAAAGCTAAAAGTCATGAACTTTGTGTATGCACTTTATACTTGGCTGATGGCAACAACTAAGTATACACGTTCTAACTGAAACATCGGATTATATAAGTTCCAGCAACCAAGTTAACCACAATGAGTACCACCTTGTAAAGTTAAGCAGAGAGGATATGTCAGTATCCGATTGGTTGCTTCATTTTGCTATAAGTAAAGCAACTTTTCTGTAGGACCTATTTAACATGTTATCTCCTTTAATCCAAGTTAATAGTTATCAGAAGATTATACATATGGGCCATCACAACTGCACAATTTTAGACTTTTTACATTCAAAGAAATTTGAACGAGTCCAAGGCTATGTGTAAATTCACAAATTTTGTGTGCCTGGTATTGAGGTATGATTATCAGAATATGATTGGTTTACTTTCATTCTTCTTAAGTATTATGTTGAGTTTCATTCCTTAACATTCTTTCCTATGGTTGTGCTTGTCAGGAGTGAAAATTGACAAGGTAATTGAACACAATATATGTCAACATGCATCTCCTAATTTCATTTTTTCATTCTCCAGCTTTACATTTTCACTCCTACCATGCACACCCTAAATCTTCACCTATTTCCTCAATTTCATTTTTCTTGACTTGGGAAAAAATCGAAAACCTCAAATTCCTCGAACAGCCGCAGCCCCAATATATGAATCCCTTCAAACAAAATCCTTTACCATTCATGCAAAACTTTTTTTTTCCAAATATATAATAAACCCACACATTATTAGATTAAAAAAAAACTATGGTGCCTCCAAAACAGAGGGGGAAAAAATTTGAACTTATGTGAGACTTTACCGAACAAACATATTTTGCTGCAATTGGCAACATGATACCTATATGCTTGAATACCAATATATATGTCTATTCTTTTTCTAAAAATTATTGATCAAATTCCATCCCATGTTCTAATATTATAGCATTTATGACATGTGAAAGGAAAAAAAATCATCATTGACACAAAAATACAATGAAGTCCCAGAAGGATCCATATGTCAATGAAAACCTTAACAAACAAAAACGCTGCACAATGATGTAATGCCTTACCTTACTACTGACAAAGAGCAATTCTTCCCCAAGTTCATTCTTCCAGGATGTAACCTGACCCCCATATAGATACACCTGTATCAAACACAAGGGATATAATCCTGTGAAATTATTTATATTTCAGAAAATTGAAGTTAATCACAACACATTCTGATACATTTGAAGAAAACAATCAATAATAAAAACAAGCATGCGAGTTCACTTCATTGCGACCAAACCAGGATTATGCCTCAAACAGGAAAGAGATTATAATGAAATTGCAAACAAATTTACTGCATAATTTTTTAAGTAAAGTATAACATTTTTTTATAAAATATTCAAATGCTTCATAATAAAATGATGATCTACAAAGACTTAACTGACAAAAGAAAGCATCTTGCGTAATAATGTTTTGACAATTTCCTGTCCATGTTTGGGAAATTCTTTCCAAAAACAGATTTCTTTCAATTAAAAGTTGTTTTATCTAAAATTTATCTTGTTTATTTAAAGTGTGTAAAATTGATTATAAGTTAAGATTATTTTTTTATTAACTAAAAAAAACTTTTTTAAAAAAACTTTTATTTTGAGCTTTTAATTATTTGATTTCAGATTATTTCAAAAGTTTTAGGAGAAAAATACTTATTTGCCCTCAACCAAATAACTTTTTCAATCATTCATATATCTTTTGATAATTTAATACATAAAAGCGATTGTTTTTATACAATTCACACAAAACTCTTCATCTTAAAATTGATTATGAATTAACATATCCAAACATAAATTAATTTTCTCATAATTCATTTTCTTAAAAATCAATTATACACATAATCGATTTTTAACATAATCTTTTTTCACAGCTAATCCAAACACACACTTATCAATTTGTACCATAAGATAGGGGCCAGCCTTGTCTACCATCCTCCTAATCCCCATCCCAACAGGAAAACACTGCTATCACATCAGAAGGATATCAATTACCAAAGGTCCATAAACAACAAATGCTCAGTTACAATACCAGACTAAACAGTGGTAATTTTTGCTGTTCACCAATAAAGTAGAGTCTGGCTTCTTTTCTATTCCATTTCAAAACTTGCCCCGGGCTGCTTTCATAAGCTTATCCAAGAAATCAAATTATAAGTACCAAGTACCAACTAAATAAAGATCGCCCCATATGGTTTCTAAATGGTGAATAAACATGATATAGAGTTTCTCTGTCTTAAATTTTGATTTCAGCACAAGATATGATGGGCCCAAACCCAAAGGGCTTTAGCTTTAGGTCGTATTTTAAAAGTCATTCAGCTAATAACTTAAGCTTTCGGGAGAGCACAGAACAAATAATGAAATTCTTATAACTGGGGTATTATATGTCATTCCAACTCCAAACAAATGAAACGTTCTTGGCTCATAAACTGCATGTTAAGAACTTGGAAAGTGGGGGGAAAAAAGAAGAAAAAAAGGTCAAGAAAATGGCGCTCAGAGCATACACATGAATTGTCAAGAAAATGGAAAGTGTAAATATCCAAATATATAATGCAGAGTGAATATATATTTAAAAATCTGGGGCCACGGCTGATTACAAAAAAGCGAGAAAATTTCAATTTTGCATGATGGGGGAGGGAGACGAACACAGCAAGCATCTTAGAAACAACACGAGGGAGACAGAAATGCAATTTGGGTAATGAAACAAGAATTGTGGAAAATGGAAAAGAAAATGCGGAAAGCTAGCGTAGCATAGCATATCATGAGATGAGATGAAAGAGAATGAGCTTGAAACCTCAGCAGAGAAGCCACGAACTTCTCTGAGAATGATCTTCTGAAGGCCATTGACACCCGTACACTGCTCCACATACACTATTTCCCGTGACATCTCCCTCACGCACACACTCTCTCTTCTATTCTTTTTGGAACCTTGAACCATGGGATGGGATCCTGTAATATCACATGTGTTGTGAAATGTGAAGTATATATGTAGAAGCTCACGAGGAGAGAGACTGTGTGTGTGTTTTGGAATTTGGATTTAGGGGTTGATAAATATTAATTATGGAGATTTGTAATATAATAAATACTGATATAGATAAGCTCTACTAACTTGCATTCTTCTTCTTTTATTAAGTTAAGAGATCATCGCACGTTATTATTTGGGAAAATATTTGTCTAATGTAAACCAAACTTTTTGAAAACAACATAGATTGTCTTCCTCTTTCAGCAAATATTTCTTAAGAAGAAATTTTTGCATTTGTTTTAGAATTTAATTTTAATTTATTGTCAGTGTAAAATTTATTTACACTGTCATTTAATAATATATTAACACATTATTAAAAATATTAAATTTTTAAAATAATTATTATAATAATTAAACTCTTTTAATGAGTTAATAATATATAATTAAATAATAATATAAATTTTTTTTATAATTAAACTCTTTGTTTTACCCATGTCATAAATGTATGTATGTATTAAATTTCATTCAACTAGAGATAATAAATTCAACTCTATGGTAAAGTTAAGAGATTTTGACAGTACAGAGAGTGAAAATATATACAAATAGTGACGTGTTTATATTTAATAGGGCTAGAAGTATGTCCACATGCATTAGAATAGATGTGGTGTGTAAATCTATAAAATCTAAATATTCATTTTTTTATACATCTAAATATTACTTTTGTGTTATAGTTTTACATCATCCATTCATGTTTTACTTACTCAAGTTTTAGAATATGTCCCTCTAATTTTTAATTAATAATTTTAATATCATCCAACGGTTAGTACCTTAAATAATTAATAAATTAGTCATTTATCCCACACATTGTGCAGACACTTACATTTCTATATTTTAGTTAATGTTTTTATAAATAAATTTATGAATTTTAGTGTGATAAATTTTAAGTAATGAAGTAAAATGAATAATATGTTAAATGATTTAATTTTGAAAAAATATTTTTTATTAAAAAATGCATATTTTTTCTTTTATTATGATTGTGCAGCTTAAATTAGAAGTATAAAATTTCTTTTATTATGATAGTGTAACATAAAAATCACTATGTCTAAGTTGATATACTAAAATTTGTGCAAATAGTTATGTATGTTAATGAGTCAAGTTTCAATAAATGTCATATCTAAATTTATGTATAATAATTTATATAAATTTATGTATTTATTAATAAATACAAATTTAAAAAGTTAATTGATCACGAATTGAAAAATTATTCAAAATAACTACTTGAAAGACCTCGTTACATCAGTGAACTTTAATATATAGAATAAAGATATAGAGATCTAGATTCTACCTAGTGATACAGCATCCGTGTCAAAGTTAACAATCGGTTCCGTCCTAGTCTAATAAATGGAGTATATCTGTTGAAAAATACAATAAAACAAAAATGATGGCAACATATAATATGCATAATAATTGAAAAAGTTCAATGATTTGTGCCATGTCAAGAAAAATCTGTAGTTTTAATTTCCATGGCGTTGATGTTTCCAATAATGTAGGATCTTTATGAACATGCACGTGTCATGTTAACAAAACATCAATGATCAATTAGATAACGTACATTACAAATAATATGATATTAATATATTACATTAAACTAAGGCTGTGTAGCCTAGTGACACGTTTCCTAGTCATCAAGAGGTTTGTGGTGTTTTAGGTGGGGTTCAATCTCTCACATTTTCATTTCCCCCATTCCCCACCTAAATCTCATTAGGGTCTCATTTCTTAAAAAAAAAAACATATTACATTAAAACCATCAGAAAAAGAGTACTAGCCCCTTACAGTTTACACTTTACAGTAATCACAGAAAGATACATAGCAATTTAGATGTATTGTAAAATTTAGGATGATATATATTGATCTTAAAGATAAAGAAATTTTGATTTATAATGGTTAAAAACTTAAAATTCAGAATAATAAGATGCGTTAATTAACTCTAAATACTAATTAAATCATCACATATGGTATTAAGATCCCAATTAATATTCTCGAGAAAAAAAAATGTGATTTATATATATGTCTTTTACACTTTTCTTTTACATGGTTAAGCCTTTTTGAACAAACTTGAAATAGCTGACTGTCTCTCAAATCAAGTTAATTTGTCTACACCGAGAAAAATCAAGTTCATTTGGCACATAGAATCAAAACTTGGGAAATCATTCCCAATACTGTGTTTTCAGTATTTTTATGTATAGTACATATAAAATAATCATAATTATGATTAATAAAAATAAATGAGTAATCAAAATAACATTAATTGATTGTCATGCTCCTCTTTTAAAATCAAACTCTTAAATATATTGAATGCAATAGACGTTTTAAGTTCTATTAAAGAAAAGAAAAGAAAAGAAAAGAAAAGAATTATCATCTGCTAAAAAAGGACCTGAATAAAACTACTATTTCTGCATACATACCAAGGACCAAACAGCATAGAGAGTGGTGTCAAACTCATGAAACCTTCCCTGGGAATGGGGATCATACAAGTCGGCATTGTCAATGAAATATACGAATGACATTTCTGGAATTGCAAATTGTGTTTGAAAAGAATCTTCTGAATTGCCCTAATTACTACTGCTAGTGTGCTATTATCGAGTCATATAAATATATCGATTGATATCAATATCATCATATATATATATGGGCACTGCTCATGGACAGCACATACATTGTTGACGACAAAGTAAGGACAGTAGCTAAAGCTCTGTTCACCCCAAACTTCGCCAACCCTGACTTAGAATCCCCACCGGAACCATCTCCTGCACCGCCACCATCAGCAGAAGGAGGGGAACCCAAGGGTGCATCACTTGCTGGACTTGGACTTGGAGGAGGCAAGGTCGGAGATAATACAGGCACCGGAGACAACACTGGAATTGGTGTGATTACTGGCACAGGTGATATTACCGGAACTGGTGTGATTACTGGCACAGGTGATACTACCGGCACTGGGGACTGAACCGGAACTGGTGTGGTTGCTGGCACGGGTGATACTACCGGAACCGGGGACTTCACCGGAACCGGTGTGATTACTGGCACGGGTGATATTACCGGCACCGGGGACTTCACCGGAACCGGTGTGATTACTGGCACGGGTGATATTACCGGCACCGGGGACTTCACCGGAACTGGTGTGATTACTGGCACGGGTGATATTACCGGAACCGGAGACTTCACTGGAACTGGTGTTATTACTGGCACAGGTGATATTACCGGAACTGGAGACTTTACGGGCACCACCGGAGGAGTTGTGGTAGGAGAAGGTGATGATGGTAAGGGAGATGGAGCATTGGAGTAAGGAGAGTTGGCATTTCCAAGCAGACTTGGGGGAATGATCACGGTGCTCACTTGCACCACAGAAATGTTGTAGGGTTGTGAAACAACGGCTTTGATCAAGTTGGCTCCAATGCCTTTTGGGTCAGAAGCGGAGACAAAGGAGACCGCGCCGGTGCTCAAATCGGTGATCTTCAAGTATCCCTGCTGCCCCTGAGCTTGGCCACTGGATAGGAACAATGTGGTAACCGTGATGGTTTGGTTGCCTAGGTGCTGGAGTTTCTGGACGTCGAAGTAATCGAGGATGACATGGATGCTCAGCACCTTCTTGATCAAGTCCATGGATTTGCCGGAGATAGGGGCCATGCCTGCGTTGTCGACGGCGAGGACGGTTATGGTTTGCCTGGTGTTGATCTCGCTGGCGAGTTGGGTTTGGGCGAGGTAGTTGCTGTAAGTGCTGTAAGCTGGGTATTGAGAGAGGAGTTTAGTGATGTCAAAAGAAGTGACAGAGGGGAAGAGAAGGAAAAAGGAGAGAAGGAGAGTGGAAAGTGAGGATAAAGACAGAGACATCTTGAACACGATAGATAGAGAGATCATGGAGACAGAGGTAACTAGCTAGAGATCACTAGAGGGTGGGGGATCACTTATACATATATATATATACACACACATGCATATGATTCTGAATTCTGATCGATGAGTGAAGTCAAGAATGAGAAGGGATCTATTTTTGTGACAAGATGAGGTCTGATTTGTTCCGCCAAAATTTGAGGAGGTTTACTTGGATGGAAAATGAGAAAGGGGAGGAGATGGTGGAGGTTTCTTAAAATTGCTAGGCCAGTTTCAAGTTTGACAATGTATACGTACCTAGTTAACTGTTTTCTAAAATTAGGTAATTAGTTTTCTTGTGTTAAAGATCCATGATGCATATGCATATATAATGAAGGCTTTTACCATCCACCAACGTAATGTTAGTGTTTCATTCACCAACATATTGTAATCGGCTATAATAGGTATAGAAGAGTAAAAATATATTTTAATTTTAAAATAATGTTATTATTTTTGATTGGATTAGTACATTAATTTCTAACTAAAACATGCTTGTTTATGAAATAATATAAGTAATAAATTTAATATTTAATATTTAATATTTTAAATTATTTAAATAATAAATTTAATTTTAATTTATTATCAGTGTTAGTTTCTTTATATTATCCTTCAATCATGTACTGACACATTATTAAAAGAGTTAAACTTTTAAGATAGTCATTATGATAATCAAATTTTTTAATAATTTAACAATACATGGTTAGATGAAAGTATAAATTTTTTTATAATAATAATGAATTAAAATTAAACTCATAAATAATTAATAAATCTATTAATTAAGTATTCACTTAACTTATATAAAATAATAATTAAGCATAACAATATCATAAAAATAAATAATTATTTTATTTTTAAAATATTAAAATATTAATTTAATTTAATAAAAATTAAATAATCAATTATATCATAGCTATTCAGCAAAAATTAAACATTACTTTTAAATTAATTTAGAACATTTTTATAAAGTCAAACTTTTATTTATTAACTTGTAATATAGGTATCACTTAAAAAGATATGACAATTGATCAATTTTTATACAAAATCAATAGGTGATAAAGAGGGGTGGATGGATCCACCACCTTTTCCTTGGTGGATGGAAAACGTTCCCATATATAATGCATACCAATGATAAGAGAGCAAATAGTGGATATTTTGGCAGCTAAATTCCAATGCATTCATTCATTGTACTTGGGATGGATTTGTTGGTGAAATACATAAATCTATCTATACAGACTATAATATGATATGCTCTTATCCAATTCACGGTTTAACTTTTCCATTAATTATATGTTTTAAGAGTAGTGCTAGATATATATAATTTTCATGCACACAAAAATTTTTTTACAGGAGATTTATATTTGGGTGCAAGGTTATACTCTATTTTATTGATCCTCATACAGTTAAATAATTTTACGTATTAATTATATTTTTTTATATCTAAGAGTTATATATTTATCTAACATTTTAATCTTTTAAAAAGTATTATTAATCATTAAGTGTGGTTTAAGTGTTGGAAGTGAGTATGTAATATGTGGTACTTAGAGACACATATAGTCACAGTTTGAATCCTAATTTTGCCAACTCTTGAGGCTAGGCTACACAGATTTTTTTGTGTGAATTTCTTAGTCCCAATATAGATGGCATGGCTTTGACCATTAATCCAGGAGGTGATGAGTTTTGAAGTTCATTTTGGTCAAAAAGATAGATAAACAAATTTGTTTGTTTTAAGTGTGGAAATAAAATTTCCTTAGCTACCAAGAAGTTCGAAGGTACGTATCATATTTAGTTATTTACTCAAAAAGTTTGTATTACTGGAAAGTTGTCATGTGATTTTAAATTAATTTGATTGAATATCAAAATTAAAGGATTAGCGTGCATAGTTAATCATGAATAGAAAGCATGATCAAAAGGATTAGGCGCAAAGGCTTATAATAAAATGATCAAGGAATTTCAAAAGGATTAGCAAGAAAGCTAATGATTAAAGGGAATGATTGGAGACCCCATGAATTTTTTTTTAATGAGATCTAACGAAGCTACAAAAACTGATTGGAAAATACCATATAATCAGCAAAAAATTTCTAAAATTTTGGTCCCTACCACTTTATTTTATACAACAACCATTATTGAATTTTGATAAATTTTAGCTCAGTTCTGTCAATTTTTTCTAGTTTTATAGCATTACTCAAAGTGATTTGGAGGAACATTGATTCTATTTTCTTGAGATGACATTGCTAAAACTGTGATGGTTAATTAAGAGTTTTTCTCTTATGGTCTGTTTGGTTCAAAGGAGGGGAGGGGAGGGATTTTAATGAAGGGGAGGGGAGGGGAAGGGAGGGAATGAAGTTTAATTTTGTGTATGTTTGGTTAGAGGAGGGGAGGGGAGGGATTTTAATGGAGGAAAAGTATAAATTTACCTTTTTATACAATTATAACATTTAATGTAGCATTTAATTTAAGAATATTTTAGTTCATTTTTTAACATATATTCTCTCCCCTCCAAATCCCCCCACTTTTGGAGGGGAGCTAAAATTGGCTTAGGAGAGATTTTGCTCCCCTCCCCTCCCCTCCCCTCCACTCCCCTCCATTTCCCTCAAACCAAACACTATGTTAATGAAACCAAGGTAGGACCCAATTCCTAATTTTCTGTGAACTTTGCTCTTTCTATCGCTTATATTGATTGCTTGTTCATTTAATATTAAGTTTTTTTTTTTTTAATCAAGTGTATTCTTTACTTAATAGTTAGAGACTAATTTCTTTTGAGGTAAAGAAATCATCGGAGTAGGTATAACATTTCCCAATAAAGTATTTTTCATACACATGACCTGATTCAAACTTAGGACAACATAGTTAAAGGACCCAACTATTTATTAACTGTGACAGACCTTATTGATCAATATTAATATCGAGTGTTTCATTTGTTGGTTTTGCAGTCTAACACACATGTTCTAGCACCTCAAACCTCTCTTTTGATATACCGTTTGAATTTAAATTTGGTAACTTCCTGTGTACTACTCTTTTGCTGGTTTTCTTAGCTGCTTCAAGTTGTTTTCAATTTATCTATAAGTTCTGACTGCGTTGTTTACCCCAAGCAAGACCCTGTTATATGTAGTTTGCGAAGTATACCTTTTAGAGAATTCAAGGAATCGAGATGGCTAATACATATGACAGTACTTTGCATGATCTATTTACTGCTACATGTGATAAATGTTTATATCAATAGAAGACCTTCATTTAATACAAACTTCAAATTGCATGAGGTTGCCAGCACTTCAGATTAGACGGTTTAAGATTATCTCAACCATCATCCATCATTATTTTAATTCATACATACATACATTCAGGAGTACAATAACACATCCATTACAGTGACATTTTATTTTTAGCTATTACCAGATGCATACCCTAATCCTTGACCACAACCTGATGCAAGGCCGTGAGTAGCAATTGACCCAGGATCCAGTTTACAAGCTTCCCCACCTAGAACAGTTCCAGGTCCAGAACCCTCACCTTTGGGTTCAGTGCTAACTGAGCCTTGAACGGACTGGACAGCTGATTCAGCTTTGGTTACCACATCCTTGCACTAGGTCAGAGCCTGACGCTAACCACTCCGAAACCAAGACCAGAGCCATAGCCGAATTTTTTTATCACTTCCTTCATTAGTGGCCATTGTCATATCATTTGGTGCAGAGAATCTATGAATTTTGTTCGTTTATATAAGCGTATGAGAAACTCCTTTTCTTAAGTCTCAAACTTAATGATTAGATTGAGAGGAAATTCAATTCATAATTATAGTTGCACATATTAGATAGAGTGGCAATGTTAATAAAAATATTAATGAGACATACGCGTACTATTATCAGGGTCATAAATGTTCACCATCACTAGGCAACTGAGGAGAAAGGGAAAATTAATTTTAAAGACTACTAATAAAGTATATTTAATCTTAAGGACATATAAAGTTTAAATTATTAAAAATGACTATTCAAATTTTATTTAAAAAGAAAGACTATTAAATTTCATTTAATTGCAAAGATGCTTTGGGAATATACTAATGTACTAGTGAATTTCGTTTTTTTTTAAAAAAAACATCAACATACTACTAATATTACTTATAATAATGCAAAAATTGTTCCCTCGTTACAACATTACTGTTAAATTGTAAGTGAACTTGTACTGGTGTAACAAAAATTGCATTGTTGTAAGTTATCCATACATTCACTATCAAAATTGCAACAATTCACAGTTAATCGTATAATTGTATTTTATAAATCAAATAATTGGGTTCTTGTATATCCATAGTTATAACAGTAATTGTATTAGATTTTATAAAAATTTAAACCACTAATTTATTTTATCAACTATTATTAACTTTACACTTTACTCTCAAAACCGTAACCATTTTAACCCCCAAAAGAATCCAGCCCGTAGCATTGAATGAATTCTAAAGATGAGGAGTATGGATTCATAAAGTTCCATGCGCATTATAATTTACAAGCAGCCTTATTGGAAATAAAGCTAAAATCATTTACAAGAACAATTATCAACATGAATCTGCACTAACAGAAGAACTATGATAAAAAATTTATCACCTACCCCATAATTAAAAACACCTATAAGTAACAGACCTGTCAATAATCAATGGATTTTGTATTCGCATAATTTTATTTTTGTCCTGTACTTTTCCTTACTAGTGTCCATGAAGAACTTGGATTTAAGGAACCCAAGCATCCACTTAAAAAACGGAATCACCTCTGAATATGCATTTCAACAATGCAATTACACCTAAAATTCACAAGTTAGAATGTCAGATCCATAACCCCAAATATGATCTTAGAATATGGTGAACAATAGATGTTAATACTAACCTGAGCGTTTTCTGTTTTCAACTTTTGAAGCTCCTCCTGGGTACATATGCGCCTACATGTCACAAACCAAGGTTTAACACATACTGATATTTTATCATATAATCCTACAACTAAATTTTATAATATAATACCTCCACTGCAACTCAGTTATCTCATTAAGTAATTCTTTCTCCCTATCATGAGCTGCTTCAAGCTGCAGTAATGCATAACCAATTCCTTTAAAAGTAATACAAGGAAAAGTATATACAAAGTCATTCATGTAAACTATAAACTAGAAAAATCCAAGAGAAAGATAAATTTGTCTCTGGAAGTGTATTTGTGATGGCTAGCATCTGTAAAAAAGTTCCAGAATCCACAACTACTCTGCCAACATTTTGCAATTACTAATCACCAGCAATATTCAGTGAGAGGAAGAATAGGTAACCCTTCTATATGTATCGTACAGCCAATTGTCCTCAATCATACAAGGAAGAACAATAATATTGAGGATATTAACTGACTGCAAAAATAGCTTACTCTCGGTTTTAATCGAAAATTTTTCCAGCATATAGGACTAGACAAATTGCACCCTAAAAACTTTATCAAATACCTAAATGGGGAGTTTGTTGCAATTGTAATTAAGCTAACTGTGCATATTCATTTTTGAGAATTTTTTTCATACTAAAATTTTTAATTTCAAAACCTCCAAAATCGGTAATATTATTATCCAACATTCAAGCCTGATATCCTTATACTGCCACCAAATGTGCATGGTTCTCAGATAGAGTCATAGACACATACTCAAATAAATTAAACTGAGTTAGAATGATAAATAATAAGCCCTATAAATACATACCAAAGATTTCTCAATTGCTGCTATCTGTGCTGGGCTGCATGTGCCATCAGCTACACAGTTGACAAATAAGAATTTAAAAATATGTATATAGAAGACAACAAAGAAAAAAATCTAAAACAAAATATTCAAACAGAACAAGCATTGATGGTTGAACCTGTAGAGTCACCAGCAGCAATTTGCTTCATTAAACTTAGAATACTCTCCTGTTAAAAAGTGATGAATAAAAAATCAGTTACTCATGGAAATTGGCTGAAGGAGAGAAGTCAGAAGATCATATTGCTGAACATACCCTTTGAAGAATATTTGTCTGCAGCACAGAATGCAACACGGGGAAAAGAGAACAGCTAGAAAGATTTGATGATGACGTAGCATCAGAAGCTGATGACAAAGGTAAAGTTGAAGGTAGAGGAGCTAAATTTTGCTGAGTAAGAACCTACATAACCCATGTCATTGCCGTAAGATGTTTAGTAAATTAGGAGTTTATACCTGCATGATATAGGTATATGACTCTAATCTAACTTCATATTAGATTAGGACAGATTCATACTTATAAAAAAATTATAATCTAATCAATAAAGTTAATAACTAAACATATAGCAACACTTTCATCTTCTATAAAAAAAAATTAGTAAGACTTTCTGAAAGCATGAGTTGCAAATCAAACACCAGTAATGCCTAAGCCAAATGCAAAATAATAATGTGATCGTTGTGAGTGAGTTTGATGTATCCTCTATAAGAATAAAGGAAGTTAGAAATCTCAATTTTGACGTGGATCTAATTATTTTCAGATATACAGTCATCTTTCAAACAGGCATGTACAAGAGTAATTGTAAATGAGGCATCAAAAGAAGAGTTTAGATCAGAACTTAGATTTTTGGGGTTTTCTCCCCACCTGGGGGAAGGAGGGGGTGTTCAAAACCACCAACCTGCATGCTGTGACTCTTTTGCAGTACAGGAGAAGCGGCCACCTGAAAAAAAACTTCACTTATTATTCAGTCTTCAAGAAAGGAGGATGATAAAATCAGAATTACCAGTCACCTTTTCAAGGTCAACATTCTCAGATGTAACCTTAAAACGTCCTCTCTGTTGAACAACTGGTACCTTTGCTTTCTCGTCAATGTCATCAGAATTAACTACTGCAGGAATGATTAATTAGTAGGAAAGGTAGGAGTCATCCTTGCAGGCTTCAAGAGCTCAGCCAGTAACATGTCAGTAATTTCTTTTAAAAAAAAATGCATCTGATGCTCCCTTGAAGTTAACAAGGAGACCTGTGAACAATGAAGTGATATGTACCAGATGATTTTGAAACTTTACAAGGAAGTTCAGTAAGTACATCCTCTCCTGTCTGAGGAACTGTAGTTGCATTGCAATTTGAAATGTTCTGGGGCTGATTTTGTAGATTCTCACTGTCATTTATATTGCTAAACATTAATGCTAATCATAGATAAAATATGATAATGAAAGGATTCAAAGAAATGAAGTAAGGGAATCATAATAGAGAAGAGTTCAAATAAAAATATAATTACATGCTTTGGGTTATACTATCCGAACACCTTTTTGCTTATAACTTCTTTATAACTCATAATATATGGTTGATACTAAAATCCAATAAAAGTTATTATCCAAAAAGAGGAAGAAAAGTGGTGTGATAAAAAAAAAGGCGTACAACCTACTTTATCTTATTTGAAAAAAAAAGGCCCTTCAGAATTTTAGAACATTTCTTTTCAAAATTCAAATAGTTGCAAGACTGCTGAATGAAAGAATGGATGAAGACAATTAGGCATTATATGCTTCCCGAGAAAGTGAAATTTTACTTGGCATGGGTTTTGATGCAAAAAACCAGCTCATGCCACAGATGAATCTCATTATGTTAGCAAATTAATTTAAGAAATCAAGAAGCCTAAATGAAGAATGGGCTGTAACAATTTGACATGCTAATCAAATTATACATTTATTTAAGTACTCCCTTTTCAGTTTAAATCACAGTTCAAAAAATGCAGTCTATCAAATTGTTTCTCTTGTCTAAATGAGAAGGTAAAGTTCTACTATCGAATAGGAAGAAATAGAAAACTCAATTTAGCGAAATTGAAGAGTCATCACCCATTATACAGTAAAAACACAGTCATGCTTTAAACACAAAACATGACAAATTGACAACAGACACCAATGAATCAGCATAAGATATAACAACTAAGCATACGTTGGCACAAATTATGGAGTATGAATGGATAAAGTATATTGTTCCAAGGTTCAATCCACATGGCATGAAATGAACTTTGACAATGGGAGAAAATAAATAAATAAAGTATGCCATCCTCCAGAAATTAAGCCTGTATAGTGAGCTGAAATCCAAGTCCAGCCAAGCTAGCCCAAATTTATGAATGCCAGACCATAGGCCCATTAGAGGAATTGAAAAAGGACACATCCAAATCCAGCCAGGTCAGGCTTGACAATCAAGCCCTAATGCCCAGGTCTGCCATGACGACAAATTGACAGTAACTAACACAACAACCTAATGCAATTTTCTAAAATAAACTCGATGCTTCATTTAATTATCTACCTTTCTGCTCGAATAGGTGGAAGAGTAACTTCAGGTAAGATGCTTGATGAACATCCTCTTCTATGATAAGAATGGATAGCCATGCCCTCCAGAGATCTTCCAACATTCTCCATATCAGATTTTTCACTCAATTTATGGTCCACATAATCATCAAGACGGGGTGAAGAAGTTTGTGAAAAGTGACGTTCATGGCTTGAACTGGTGATGCTAGAGTCATCATCAGATTTTTCAAATCTAACACTGGAATGGAAAAACATGAAAATAATTGGATTAACTTGATCAATCCTTTTGCGACTGTACAGATGGATTATGTCCTTTATTTCAAAAGAAAAGAGCCCAAACCATTTAGACACAAGCATTATTAGCCTGTGATGTTATGTTCTCAAAAGCTCTCACAATATGAGTATCACAAAGGTAGAGTTTAATAGATGCGACATCAGATACATGTTAGAAAACATACTTGGCGTCATTCACTGTGGAATCAACTACTGGAACAGAAGCTGGCTGATTTTGCATCTCATCATTATCTTCCTGTGAAGCATTAGCCATCAGAAACTACCCGAATTAAAAATGTATTTTGTTTGAAGGGAAAAAGAGGAAATAAAAGGAAAGAAAGAAAAAAACAAATAGTATAAATATACAGCAGTGCAAATATCCTCCTAATATATAGAAAACGAATTTATAAATACCATGTCTGCAATTTGAGAAGGGTTTTGAATTGCACTTGGCAATAGCTTGTCTTGTGCATCGAGTGTAGATAGAGAGCATGAACTTCCTACTTGACTGATATCAGATACAGCGTCATCAAAATCCTGGATCTAAAAGAAATAAAAATAATAATTAGAAATTCAATAACTGCAGCCTGCAGGAGTCACATGCTTATTGTGAGGGAGAAAAGATTGGACATTTTGTGTACCAAGGAAGCCTGAGCCTTCATATCTTCGAGATTGAAGTTCCAGCCACTAATTCCTCGTTTGTATTCATTCTACAAAGGATTAAAACATGATGTTATAACCTTGCTATCAAATCAGTAGCAGTAAGAAAAAAAAAAACAGAACAAAACACAACCAAAAAAGCCACTAGGATTGGGCTAGTGGTGAAGGGTTTGGGTAGTTTAGTTTGCAGGAGGTCATAGGTTCAAACATCCGTTCCACCATTGTAAAAAAAACAAACATAATCCAAAAAGAAAGAAAAATACACTAGCTATCAAACGCATTCATATCTTCAACTTGCCGATATAACATATTTTGGGAAAAGAACTCTACTGACAGAGACATTATCTGACCTTGATTAAGTTTGCTTGACCTTGACAGAGAAATAGGTATGAGTTGAAGAAACAAAATCCGATCATACATGTACGGAAGAAAGGAGATACTACTTTTTTTTTTTTTATTTCAGGGAAAAGGGGGAGGGCTACTAATGATGTTGTTAATTGTTAATGTCAATATCCAGCACAAGTTGGATTAAAGGAGTGCATAGAGAGAGACAAGAACAAGATTTTAGAAAGCAAGTTGCATAAATTTCTGGTGCAACCAATAACAGTGACTCTGAGCAATTAGACATAGTGATTCCTACCTGTGATAATTCCTCCATCTGCCCATCAGGCATTTTCTTCTGAGCACGCATATCTTCTTCTTTTCTCTGTGATAGAAAAATCACCTTATAAATATATTTTATATCATAACAAGGGGGGAAATTCTTGGTAGTTATATGGAACCTTTAGGGCCTCCATGCGATCACCTAAAGCAGGCAACCCCTCCAGAAGTGTTCGTGCAATATAATCATTTGAGCGAGCCTGCTTAAAGAAGGAATGCTTTAACAACTTCTTGGCAGAGGGTCGTTTTGAAGGATCTTTCACTAAGCAACAAGCAGTCATCTGCTTAAACGACTGGGAACAAAGAAGAAAGGTTTTAGGAATAGAAGAGTTCAAGGAGCATTCTTTGTTGAGGTATAAAAATGTATATTTATTGAGAGCTAACCCTAGAGAATTTCTTATCCCTTTCATAATCAAGGGAGGGGGGTGCATGTTGCAATGTCATAAGCAGTACCTGGCAGCATAAAAGAGTTCAAATTAAAATAAACTCCTAGTAAGAATAATGATGGTTTAATGAGATAATATCTTGTCAGCCGAAGTGGATATGCACACCTTCATCGGAGGATACTTTGAGAAAGGGGCATGACCATGGGCAAGCTCCAATGCAGTTATACCAAATGACCAGATATCAGCTCTGCAAGAAAGAAACAAACATTTTCAACTGAATATTAACATCATTCTGTGTACCAACAAAAAAAAGTAGAGAAGATACAATCATATCAAAATAAACAGACTTGAAGTCATAACCATGCAGTTGCTCCATGACCTCGGGTGCCATCCTGTAACAGGAACACTAAACCCTTGATCATAAGTTATTACATAATATGGAAAAAAGAAATGAAAACTGAGCTATATGCCATTGCCATTTCACAGTTCATGTTATTATTTTCAGCATACTATTTCTACCATCAACCATTTAAGATGTTTGCTGACTATATGATAATTTTTCTGTTCCTTGGATAAAGTCATCTAGGAGTTCACCAAGTTCCTAGGCAATTCAACAAAATCATATTGAACCACAGCCACAGGTCAAAGAAGAACAAAAAACTACATGATCAAATAAATATTTCAAAGGAAAAGATTAATCATACCAACAAGGTGTTCCCACAAATGTATTCCTGGTGCGTTGTCTGTCACCAGAATCAAAAAGACAAGCAGATACACCGAAATCTCCAAGCTTGATTGCACCACGTGCATCAATTAGAATGTTGCCAGCCTATAGGAAATGATATGAGATGGTGAAGGGAATAGGAAGGAACACAAAACAAATGTATCTATAAACTGTAACTAAGGTAAGAAACCGCAATCAAATTCAAAGTAGAACAAGAGTAGAGTTAGTGTCAATACTGACTTTGACATCTCTATGTATATGGCCATGATGATGAAGGTACTCTAAACCCTTCAACACCTCCCGCAGTATAGTTGCTATTGCAACCTCCTGAAAACCATCCGGGTGGGCGGCTTTCAATATGTGAAGACAGGAACCACCAGCCATGAATGGCATCACGACCCACAGATTGTGGTCACTAACAAAGGAGCAGTGTGATTTAAGGACGTTAGGGTGGTCAACCAAGATCATTGTCTGTGCTTCACGAGAAATGTTATTCTGCAGAAAGCACATATACGCAAGAGTATATGTTATTCTGTCTCTGGAAATATATATATATTTCAGAAAACAATATATATATATAATAAGTTGATAATACAATTACAAAGGATAGACAGACGTTTGGCAGTGACAAAAGAATTCTAATGCCTGGGTCCTGATGTTTAAGTAATAAATAAATAAATCTTGAAACATTTGAAGGAAATAGTGGGTGAGAATATATATGATTTCCTGATTAAACTAAGAAATAGAGTGAATAGAAGGAATTACGAGATCGCAATTGTCACGTTCAAAGTCGAGAATTTTGATGGCAACGACCTCATTGAAGGGCACACAAAGAGCGCGGTGCACGGAGGCACTCACACCCTGCCCAACCTCCTCGTAGAGAACATAATGCTCGGGCCCAATGGGGTACTTCTTCTTCTCCATCTCCTTCATTTATCCAAAAGAAAAAAATAAAAAATAAAAAGTAAAGAAATAGATCAAGCTAAACTTAAGTAAGTACAGGTATCGCAATTCATTCGCCTCAAAATCAAATCCGAAACCCGTAGCATGAAGGAAAGTGTAAAGGAGAATGAGAATGGGGAGTTCATGTCCATGGAAAAAAATTGATTTACGTGAGAGATAGATGCGTGATGAGAAAGAGAAAAGAATAAGATGAGATCGCGAGGTTATCGGATCGCCGCAGAGGGAGAGGGAAAAAGGAAGTGAGCTTTTGGAATTGGGAGCTAACTCTGCTCAGTCCCGCCACCTGTGCTCACCCCTGCGTTTTATTATATATAGTCAGTGTGAATCGATGTATTCATTGTTTGCAAGTATAACGAATTCGCACGTGATTTCCGTGTAATGTGCCAAAATATATAGCCGAATCTTCATTATTATTATTATTAATTATTAATTATATTTTATTTCAGAGTTTTGTGAGTATATTAATTTGAAGCCATAAAATTGGGAATTGATATCGTTTATAAATCAATGGCAAGGGTAAGGTGATTTTGTATTTTGTCAGAGACGTTTCACTGCTAGTGATGATACTATGGTCTCAAATGCACATAACTTATCATGAACCCTTGACGTGGCTTCAATAAAACGGCAGGGTAAGGCTGCACACTGCTTCAGCAAATCTCAACAACCAAACCTGAATGCAGCAGTTTTTTTATTTTATTTTATTATTATTAAATCTGCTTTAGTATAACTTAACTTTCTCATGATTATTATTATACAACGGAAATCACAAATATTTTCTTTTGCCGCTGTTAAACCAATCCAGCTCTCACTCGGTAATTCCATGAACACTTTTTTTTAATGCTATTTTGACTCGATTGATCATGAAAAAAGTTCGTGTAAAGTATGTTACTGTGATTTTTTAAAATATTTATAATTAAAACTATTTATCGACTATTTATCATTATTTTTCTTTCTTTTTTATTGTCAATTTCTTGTTGTTTATGTTTTATTTATTTATTTTAGGTGATACGTTTAAAATACTCAAAGATAAAACTATAATAAGAGTTTAATTTTTTTTTATTAATTCTAATGCTTACAGAATTCTTAAATTATCATAATAAAATTTTATTTTACAGTATCAAAGAAATTATAATATTGAAATTTCAAAGTTAAGTATATCAAAATATGATAGTTGCATTTATTTAATTTTTTATATCATTTATTTATATTTTTAAATTTTCAGTTGATGGATAATGAAAAATTACAATTATTTTAAGTGTTTTTATTATTGATTATCAGAATATATAGTTCGAAATGATTTAGCTATTAGATTCACATATATTCTAGTGATCCCATAACATAATGCATACGAGTCAAGACTTTGGAAGATTTGTTCTTACTTTAAATGATAGAAACTAATAATATAAAATAAATTAGAGAAATGAAAATTGTTTCTGATGTACACATTTTTTAAATTATATATAAATTATTAAAAAAAATGTTGGTATAATTATGTATATATCTAATATAAATTTCAAAATATAAAAAAAATTATGCAAAGAAAAAAGAGCATTTTTGTGTTCTTATTTAGGTATATAATATTTTTTTGGTAAGATTTATGTGTATAATATTACTTTTAAATAATAATATTTTTCAAAATAAAAGTTAATTGATTGACAATAACACAAAAAAAAAGTACTATTGATTTCAGTTTTGTATAATAATTATGACAAAGTTTAAATATATTATGAAACAAAGTCTAAATTGGATTTAAAAAATAAATAAATAACTGCTACATTCCCATTTGATCAAGGGTTCGAGGTAAGTTATACCGTAGTAAGAGCACTATTTCACTGCTAGGAGAAGTAATTTGATGGAAAGTAAGAAAAAATGACTGTTCTTAAAATTAATTTGACTCTAAATATTATGAGAATTACGCTTGAGCTTTCAAACAACATTCTACTTAAAGTAAATTACAAACCAAACAGGCATTGATTATGGTCATGGCCTCACCCTTGTTATCGTCAATTTTACCAAGCTCCCTCCGGTTGTGGAAGAATCTTCACAAAAGACATAACTGATTTATCATTTCCCAGCCCTTATATTATGTAGCCTGTAGCCCTCCTTTTTAAAAAGAAAAGAAGGAAAAAAAAAAGAAGAAAAAGATAATAATGATATTTACACAAACTTTACATTTTTCATAAATTCTTAAGTCATTGAATAACATTTAGTTTTAGAGCATGTTTGAAAAAAATATAACTCTTTTTTAAAATAGTTTTTTTAAATTTAAAACTGTTTTATGTAAAAAAAATTATCTTATTTGTTTAAAATATGTAAATTTGATTATAAGTTGAGATTATTTTTTCATTAATTAAGAATAATATTTTTAAAAAAATTATTTTGAGTTTTTGATTAAGTAATTTTAGCTTATTTTAAAAGTTTTAGAAAATAAATACTCTTTTCTTATCAACTAAATAATTTTTTTAATCATTTCATATATCTTTTGGTAATTTAATAAATTAAAAAAAATTATACAATCCAAAAAAAAATTTGTCTTAAAATTAATTGAGAACTAACATATTAAAACATAAATTAATTTTCTTTTAATTAATTTTTAACATGATTTTTTTCACAGCTAATCTAACTTATAATTTTTTCTAAATAATTCAAATTATACATATATTTCACATAATTTATATAAGTATTTTTATTTTAATTTTAAAATATCTATTACATATAAAATTCAGTCATAATTTAAAGAAAAAATATATATTTTATCTTTAAAAAGTGAAGAAAAAAAAGGATAGAATCGTACATGACGTATTTTGTGCATTGATGCTACCGTCACGTGATATACTATATTCAGTAAAATTTAAGGAAAAAGGGAAAATAAAAAGAAAAAAGAAGAAGAAGGAAAAACAGCATTGTAGTTGTGCTGTTCATTCTCTTGCCTGCAACAGACGGCGAAACTGTTCCTCTCTAGGGTTTTCCACCACCACCGTACCTCAATCGGATCCCTGCCTTTGCCGACGTCAGTCTCCGATAATTCGGCGGCATGAAGCTCACTGTGAAGACTTTGAAAGGGAGCCATTTCGAAATCAGGGTTCAGCCCTCCGACACTGTCAGTTATCTCGTTGCCAATTCATCTCTTTCTTCTTTTTTTTGTATTTTCTTTTCGTTTTCAGTGTTCCGTATCAACAATGGACTGAGTTTTTCTACCGTTTGTATGATTTGTTGGTTGAATTGGTTTGTATTCAAATTTTGGAAGCGGAAGTTTGATCGAGTATTTCAATTCACTGTCATTGTACATATCCATTTTCCTTTACTTTAATTTTGTTTGTATTTGCATTGTATACATTATTATTATTTGCCAACATTGTATACATTCATTAATTATTTTGTGATATTGAGATGATTATGATGTAACCTTTTTGTTTTTATTTCTATTTAATAACCTCGGTACATCATTGGTTGATTTTTGGGTTTTCTCCTTCCTTGCTTACACTGAAGTCTTTCTGTTGACTTGGCAAAGCAGGAGTATCTGTCAATTCCATGTTGCCTATTTCACTCTCATTGTGATTTTCTTATGATTTAGCATATTTTCAAAATATAGTTTGTTTGCTGGAAAAATAATTGAAACAAATATCATGCTTTATGTGGTATCTGGTAAGTTATAGAAGAACTAATTTCGAATTTTGTTGTTTTTTAGCTGAAATTGGCCCAATTTTTTCACCTCATCCTCAGGTTATGGCTGTCAAGAAGAATATTGAAGATGTACAAGGCAAAGATAATTACCCATGTGGACAGCAATTGCTGATTCACAATGGCAAGGTTTTGAAAGATGAAACTTCATTAGCAGAGAACAAGGTCTCTGAAGATGGCTTTCTTGTTGTCATGCTTAGTAAGGTATATTTCTTTCTTCATGAAAACTTCGTTAAACAATATTATCTGCTTAACTATTTTTCTTTTTTGAAATTCAATCAGGATTGAATGATGTTTATGATCACATGGTTTAACGCAATCAACGTGCTTTTCAAGTTTTGGTTTCAAAATATCAGTTCATTCAGTTTAAAAGATCAGTTTTGTTTTTTAAGTGAAACTTGTGACAAACCAGCCAGATATTGATATCATGATAGCCTAGCATTTAGGCATAAATATATAAAATTGCTAAACAGAACCACAAGAAAACATTATTTCTGGGGCCAGGCAGCAAGATACTATGATGCACGGATACTCCAAATTTGGTGACATATTCGTATTGTACTCGTATCCGATACCGATACGCATATAATACTGCTGCATTTGTATTATTGCTGTGTCCTTGTGCTTTTTTTTTTTGAATACCTACTTCTCTCATGATATTATTATTTGAAAAATCCAAGCCCTGTTCTTACTAGTTACCTCCCTTAAAACATTTTCTCACTCTTGTATTCTTATCATCCTCAAAAGCATAGTAAATTGGTGAGGAATTTCACCGATTTTAAAGTTTACTTTTTTACATCTATAAATATAAATTTATTTTTCTTCAATATGTATTGTCACACCCGTATTTTAATTTTTTAAAACAAACTAATGTATTTACGAATCGTATCGTATCGTATCGTATTGGATACTCGTACCTATACCTGTGCAACATAGTTGATATCATGGTAGCCTAATATTTAGGCATAAAACTATAAATGGATAAACAGAACCACAGAAAAACATTCTTTCTGGGACCAGGAAGCAAGATATTGAGATCATGGTAGCCTAACATTTAGGCATAAAACTATAAATGGCTAAACAGAACCACAGAAAAACATTCTTTCTGGGGCCAGGCAGCAACATATTGAGATCATGGTAGCCTAACATTTAGGCATAAAACTATAAATGGCTAAACAGAACCACAGAAAAACATTCTTTCTGGGGTCAGGGTAGGAAGAAGAATCAAAATTTTTGTTGTACAACTATTGATAACTCATTGATTAGTTTCTGTAAGTTATGCATTAATTTCTCTGGTTAGTTAGTAGATGTCTAACTAAGTCAAAGTGATATTTGACGACCCTAAATCAAAGTGATATCTGAATATTATGAGAAGAAAAGTTGATTGAATGAGAAACATATTGACTAATCAATGATGGTTTAATTGGTTCAGTTTATATGTCTAAAAAATAATTCTGTATGCTAGTGATTTAGATATGGTGGTACTTACTTTTATTAATTAAAAATCAAGTTTGATAATGATGGAAAATTGATCAAAATTGCTCCCTTCTTTCTTGGCATTTCACCTCCATACCCACTGTGATCTGAGCTCGCAATTTTCTTCCTGCATTAGTGATTATACAAGGCTGTGTCTTTCAACTCAAAGGCCTTGAATTCCACAATCATGAGCTATTTAGTTGGTTTCTATTTTTTGATTATAATGGAAGTTATCTGTGTAGTGGCCTACTCATTGACAATATGAGTAAGTATTAGATCTTGTCATATAATTTCTAGTATGCCATCTGTTTAAATTTGATAACTCAATTCTATATTAACATGTGTTCTCTCAATAGTTTCATTTCATTATGCTTCTCCATGTTTTGTTTGTTTGTGATTCCTTTTTTACTTCTTTAACCATAATATGCCATTTTACTTCTCTATTTGCAGAGTAAGACCTTGGGTTCTGCAGGCGCTTCATCCGCTCAAGTAATTGCTTGCTTACTTTTATTGTCTTTTTGGCATGTAAGTTTTCTTTCCTTTTCCTCTGTATGAGCTAGTGATTTTGCATGATTATGACAGCCTGCTAGCAATCCACCTATAACTGTATCAACGTCAAATTCCACGCCTCCAGTACAAACTCAGTGAGTTTATTTGAAAAAGTTTTTGATCAAGTTTTTTTTGTAGCAGCTGATTGTTTTCCCCTGACTTATTTAATTGGTATTTCAGGGCTGGAAACAACAGTACGTCTGCCACAGATGCCACAACTACAAAGTATGATTTTTGTCTCTTCATCTCTCTGAATATACGGTTAATAAATGAATTTTCTGTTCCTGATGCCACTATGTACTGTGTTTAAATAGTTACTGATTAAGGACTGCAGAAAAGAAGCTATCCTTTAATCTCTTTTTTTGGGGGTAAAATCTATCCATGAATCTGTAGTAATACATTCAAGAGGCAAAATCAAAATGTTTTTGTTGTAATTTGTAATTAACCTATTATGGTTTGTCTTTACCTTGTGAGTTTAGGGATAGCCATATCTTTTTAACCAAATTAATTATTTTGAAGTTGACAGTGTGCAGTTTTTAATTCAAATGCTTTTATTGAATGTTCTTTGAGAGTCATGTAACTGAAATTTGAGGTTTTCTGATCGTATTTATAATGTCAGGTAAGTTGTTTAGTTGCTGCTTATCAATATCATGGATCTTTGTGATTTTGAAGTATAAATATATTTGAATAGAAGAAAGATATAATGTCTTTCTTATTGGCGTGATTAGTGATAAATATGTTTGCTGATTTGTTTGGACATTCATGCTTGAAGAAATGAATGAATAATTAAGCTATTGCCATATGAAAATTTACAGTGACATTTAGAAGATTTCAAGGATGAATGGTCCTGAGAATTTTATTCCAAGTTCTTCAGTCAGTGAAATACAAACTCGTGACTTTTTTTATGTACAAAGAGAAAATTAAGTTCAATTTTTTCCTTATCATAAAAATATTTCTTCCTAAATATCCCAAATCAATGCAATCTGGCATTAAACAATTCATTTTTTTAATTTGTTTTCTTGTATACCTTTTCTCAAACAATCTGAAATGTTTATTTCCTGCTGAAAAATTCTTCTGTATCATTTTTGCAGTGTGTCTACTGATACTTATGGTCAAGCTGCTTCAAATTTAGTTGCTGGTAGTAATCTTGAGCAGACTATTCAACAAATTATGGACATGGGTGGTGGCAACTGGGACAGAGATACAGTTAGTCGTGCTCTTCGGGCTGCTTACAATAACCCAGAGCGTGCTGTAGATTACTTATATTCTGTACGCCTAAACTGCTCATTGTATATCCTAACTGCTTAAATTTCCTGCTGTATTTTTTGGTCTTAACAACTCTTCTGTTTTTTGTAAGGGAATTCCTGAAGCAGCAGAAGTTGCTGTACCAGCTGCTCATTACCCAAGTAGTCAGACAACCGAAACAGGTGGGGTCACTGCTGGAGCTGTTCCTGGTGCACCTAACTCGTCTCCCTTAAATATGTTTCCGCAGGTAAAACTTATGATTCTGAATGGATCATCAAAAGTCATTATATTTTGTTATATGCATCTTTTGCTGTTGCTGTTTGTGTTTTATTTAAGCTGACTCTTTCAGGAGACGATTTCTGGTGCTGGTGCTGGACTTGGATCTCTTGACTTCCTTAGAAACAATCCGCAGGTGAGCTTTCTGTTCCATCAATTGTGCTCTCGATGTTGAAGACATTTAGGTTCGACATAATATGTTGTAAGAAAGTGTTTTAGTATGTTGAACTTGTTGTACTAATGAAACTTGACACATAGACCATATTTACAAATTGAATCTTCTGGTTCATTGTCTGACAATTTGTTTATACCACGGTTCCACAAATAACATTAGCCGTGTGAAGACTGTGAAACATAAATTTGGACAATCAGGTTACCTCTTTTCCCCTCATTAGTAATATGTTGGAATGAACAAATGAAGTAGAAGGAACATCTAGCAAGTAAACAATAAATTTAGTGTTGTGTATTTTATTTAATTCTACGTTTTAGCTTATAGAAGAAATTCCAATAGATAAGCAAAAAGATTAGTTGGTGGTGCATTCTCATCAGTTACAATTACTTTGTTATTTTTATTTGAATGCAGCTAGTCAGGAATGCATAATGATTTCACATATGCCTAAATAGATAGCAGTGCCTAGACAATATACTGCAAATCGTTAGTGCCTAGACAATACAGTATACACTGCAAATTATTTGTTGTTCTTATCTAGCTGCAAACTTTTCCTTGATAGTTTAAGTAACTGTTTCTTTGTCTGCATTTTTAGTTTCAAGCATTGCGCTCAATGGTGCAATCCAATCCACAAATTCTACAGGTATCTATTTTCTCAATCTCCTACCTGACTTTCGTCATTTGTCAATGTCTAAAGATAAATTCTATTGCAGCCTGTGCTTCAGGAGCTTGGAAAGCAGAATCCCAATCTTTTAAGACTAATTCAAGAGCATAATGCTGAGTTTCTCCAGTTGATAAATGAACCTGTTGAAGGTTCTGAAGGGTGAGTGTATTGCATGCCATATATGGTATGATAATTTATCAGATTCACCTTTACATTTTACAGTCATTACTTCATGGTATCATCATCCTTCTATCATATACTGTTTCAATTGTTGGTTGTCAGTCTTTGCCATATATATAACATGAAAGTAATGTTTTGACTTGTTAGCTTGATATCCTATCCAGGAACTATTTATAGCATATAATATTGAACTAGGAGTTTATTCCCTTCACTTGATTTTGTATGCTCATAGAAATTTTGGATTTTAGAAATGTAACCCTCTTTTTCTATCAGTGATATATTTGACCAGCCTGAGCAAGACATGCCTCATGCCATCAATGTGACGCCAGCTGAGCAGGAGGCAATTGGAAGGGTATGTCTCTGTTTTTCTTAGTTTGATACTTGCTCTTTTCATATGAGTTGATTGATTTTTACTTATGATTCTTAGCTTGAGGCTATGGGATTTGATAGAGCTTCAGTCATAGAGGCATTTTTGGCATGTGACCGTGATGAGCAATTGGCAGCCAACTACTTATTGGAAAATGCTGGAGATTTTGAGGATTAAATCACTAACCTGCAATAATTCATAGTTTTGTTCTGGCTTGCTTTTTTTTTTAAAAAAAAAAATCTTTTCCCTCCCTTAATGTGTCTTTCCCGGCAAATTTACTTGGGTAGAGTTTGGATGTGGATTGACTTATTTAACTGAAACAATGGACTATAACAATTGATTTTAGAATGGTTAATATAACAGCTTTCAAATTATCTTCCCTGATGAAGTAGCAGAGGTCTAATTGTAAGTTGATTTATTGGTACTATCATTTTAATTGGCACCGATGTTAGATTTCTGCGTTGCAGCAGTTTCTGCAACAGTTATTTCTATTGTGTATTTTCTTTTTCTACCTTTTTCCTTTTTATTTGGTATATATTTGGGTAGTGAAAAAGGACTTTGAGTGTAATGCGGTGGCCAGGACAGTGGCAAGATGGTAATAAATACCTGATTCATCCAAATGCTTGATGTTTTGTGGCCTAAATATAAAATATTTCGCAGTTGTTCCATTCGCTACAGAAGCCACTCCCCCTTCCCTTCTTAATGAAGGTGAAATAATACATCATCACAACCATAATCATGGGTCTTGTGGAGTAATTATTGGCGGTATTATGATATTTGGTTCCAGTACTGCCTGTTGATATCTGGTAGCACATGTAATTGATATTGATATTATATTACAATTCAAATTCAACATCTACGATTGATTGAATTTTCTGAGTCTAATGCTTCAATCGCAATGAAGGGATTGGCGAGATTTAGTAGATCGGAAATTCCTTGTTCTCTATTCTTTTATTCCTTTTATAGGTTTTACGTCATTGGATGAGTAAAAAAATGGCGGCCATGAATGGCGACCCCTGAAACATACCCACCTTGATTAGTAAGTCCCTTAAAATGTTGCTCGCCATTGTTGAGGTGATGATGCCTGGAAATAGGAATAGCAAATATGAACAAGTTGCCGCCTCTGTTTTCATTTGCGTCCCCTCATGAAACCAATCCATTATTCATGCACGTAGCTGGTCTGATTCGAGGGGCTCTAGTTCTTCTATAGGCCAGCACCAACTTTATGCACTTTGCTGGTCTTCAGCTGATCTTCTAAACAGGAATATCGCAGGGAACCACCATGAACAGGGAGCTCCCCAGCCTTGATCGCATCTTTCAGTAAGTGATGCAGTGCATCCCTTTTTGCCTCCTCTAAAGAAGGAGCGAAGCACATGGAACGTCCATGAGCGTGGGGCCAGACCACTCCATTTAGACTTTGGGAACTCCACATCTGTGCTAGAAAAGAAAATGCATTTCTCCTTAATTACCCATTTTGGGGAATATATATCTCACAGTTTCGACAACTTATATATATATACATATATTGGCTCAAGGTTTAAGGGAATATAATTTATAAGGAGAATGAACCTTAAGGTTGGCTTAGGAAAAAGTATTCTCATTTGATTCTTGGATAAAATTAACTCAATATTCAACTAATTTAATCAATAATTTATATACAGTTAATCACATATCAAATATGGAAATGAAAATAAATTATTAATTTACTGTATATAAATTATTAGTTAAATTAGTTGAATACTTGATTAATTTTATCTAAGACCTAAAATGAGAATACTTTTCTACTAAGCCAACATAAAAGAGTCATTTCCCCCTAATTCATATATGTTTCACTTGTGTAATCAATCAACCACCTTATTTATTTCCTTTAGAAGCAAGCAAGGGGTAGCTTTTTGCGTGACCACGCAAATATTGATTCCATTATACAGCGGGACTGTGCGAGGCTGTGGCCTATGAATGTACTATCGTTTTCATTAGTTTTTTAGAGCTACTTGTTCTTATAAAGGGTAAACAGAAGCAGGGCTAGATAACACGGTTGCTTCCCTGGAAGTACGAAGTGAAAAATTAAAGGAATACTTAAATATGGCAGATAGCAAACGAGGGCATCTCAATTAATCCCTAAGAAAGCAATACAGATAGTTTCTTTTGCCATTTAGTAGGTCAAATTGTTACTACTATTTACACAAATGGAGAGGTCATCCTATTGCCTTTACTCGTTCCAGAGATATTTAGTAACTTCCCATTCAAAGTTTGCTCCTATAATCAAGACAAACTTATATGTTTCAGCAGCCAATTATTGGTGGGAAACAAATCAAGACGACAAGTAACAAGCATAACATCTCAAATATATAATGCTAATGCCCTAGTCATACGGGCATCAACTCTTGTACACTATATTGGGAGATCATCTACATTTACAAGATGAAGTTTGTTCAATACGTTCTCCAATGCTTGTACCGAAGTCCTGTAACGGTCATGGGATTTCTTACCTTCCTCCACAACCTGCACAATCGATCTGTATAAATGGTCATACCTATGAACTGGGTTAGTAATATCAATGCCACTGCAGTTGTGAACATAAACATTGGTACGCTTCATATCTTTTCTCCATCGTGAAAGAATGTATTGAGGAGGGATCTCTTTTATGTCATTTTGGCTTAAGATAAATAAAGCATGCCTACACAAGTAACCTCTAAAATTGAACAAACCACAAATGCAAAGGACCTCCATTTCAGCTCCGTTGTAATACACCTCATAATCTCTTGCATCTCTCTGATTTCCCTCAACTTCAACTTGTTCATTGACAATGTATGTGATGACTGGCCCATCAACATTTATCTGTCTGGTGATAAAGCAAGAGTACATTCCTTCCACTTCCCTTTGGAACATTCTAAATATTTCATTGGTGTATAATTTTGAAACCTGCAACTCAAAGTAAGACCTTGTCTTTGGCATAAAGCTAGAAGTTTTTGAATCCAAATCTGCCAAAGCCTCAAGTTGTCGCTTTGTCTGTAAAGCCTGATCATAGTTTTCTAAAAATTCTTTCAGAGAAGTTTGGTCATTAAGGTATCTGTCAAAAAAAAATGTTACACCATCACTTGGTTGAATTGGAAACATTCCTGCCAAGAAAGTTTCCTTCAGATAAACTGGAACCCACCGTTTCCGATCCTCATATAATGATTGAAGCCATTTATGGCCTCTAATTTCATTGTGCTTCATCATGTCCTCCCATGCTGCTTCAAATTCCTCAGCCCTCAGAGAGCAATAAACTGCTCTGTTCAAAGCTGCATTGATTGCTTCAAATTCTAGCAATGCCCCCAGTTTTTCTGGGACTTTTTGCATGATATTAAATAAGCAAAGAAAGTGTGAAGCTCTTGGAAAAACATCAGCAGCCACAGTTTGCAAGATTTCACATTGGTCAGTAATGATAACTTGAGGAGGGCGTCCTAATATACATGTAAGCCATGCCCTGAACAGCCATGTATATGATTCAATGGTATCACCAGCAAGCAATCCACAACCAAACAAAATGGATTGTTTATGGTGGTTTACTCCAAGAAACAGAACCAGGGGAACTTCATATTCACTTGTCAAATATGTAGTATCAATTGCGACCACATCACTAAAATAACTGTATGCTACTCTGGACTTTGCATCGGCCCAAAACAAATTCCTCAAGCATCCCCTCTCATTGATATCCGCCACATAGAAGAAGTCTGGATCCGTCAGTTGCAAATGACTAAAAAAACTCAGAATCCCTTCAGCATCACCTTTCTTTAGCTTCAATTGATTGGAGTAGAGATTATTTTTGGATTTCCCTTCATCAACGTCTACACTTCCATTAGCCTCAGCATCAATTATCACTGTTCGAAACATCCTGATTTTTTGAACTTCTTCAGCATCAGCAGCATCTAGTTGCAATGTTCTTTTGGTCCCAAGACCAATTTGCTTATGGGACTTATAAAACTTTCCACTTGTTGGGTTAATCAAGTGATTGTGCTCAAGCTCAACTTCTATAATCCTCCACCTTTTGGAATCTGTCAACCTGAACTTTATCATAGCCGGACAACCAGTTCTTGTTTCAGGTCTTGGGCGATTTGCTTCACTTCTCTTCTTGAACCCTGCATTGCTGCAGCTAAGTTTTCCTCTGTATCGTTCCTTACTCTTTCGGTACCACGTATTACTCACTCTAACCCCAAATCCCTGTTCCTTGGCATAGCAATTATAGAAGTAATATACATCCTCATAAGTCTCAAATTCCATTCCAACAGCAGGAGGAAGGGGGTTCTCTCCTTGAATTATCCCAGTTTGATTGACAAATTCTGACATTCCACAGTCCTCCTCCTCAATCTCAAATCCATCAGCATCATCATCTGCTACTGGCTCACTGTTGAGAGAAACTTCATCCATCCAACAGCCTAAACAAAAGAAAACCAGGAGCTGCAGCATACAATCACCTAGTACATTAACATCTGATCTGGGACAAGACAAGACAAGATAAGATTATGCAGTGTGTCTTTGTTAAACTTAAAAAAAACACCAATCCACTGTGATGTTCTAATGCTTCATTATCACACCAAGTGATCTACAAAGCAAGAAAATTTCATTAACAAGATAAATTTTGGTTTTTGTCTGCAAGGCGTGCACAAGTGGGTGTGTGATGCAAATGATCCATAGTTGAGAAACACAAAAAAGAAGACCCATTTATTCATTCTAAACCAAAGGAAGACATACCCATAGCAGAGACGAAAAAAAAAAACATTGAGAAAGGTAACAAGACCTAAAAAGTGGTAATCTTAATAAGGCATTTGCAAATAAATGTGTTCTGTTCTGTTAACGTTAAAACAACAAAGAGAAACACTTTACTTACAATTGGATGGAGCGCAGAGTTAGTGAGAGTTAGGATTTCACTTCAATTCAGCCTTAGCCTTAGCCTTAGGGTTCCAATTTAGAACTTGGAATCGGAATCAATGAGGCCTTCACTTCTCTCCTCAGCATTCAGTATTCAGCATTCACTTTCACACTGAAGAGTCAGAGGAGCCTAAAACGACGTCGTAAGCCTTTCTTTTTCCATTTTTCTCTTTTTAAATTAAATAAATAATAATAATGTGAATTTGTTTACTTTTCTTGACTGACTCGATTGAATATGAAAATGGAAAAGAGAAGAGAATTGATATTGGATATTGAATATTGAATATTATTGATGATGAAGGCTACAAATACAATTACGAAGACCTCTCGAATCGAACCTTCAAAGTTCAAAGAACTGCTAAAACTATAAAACACCAACAACAGGTAAGGTATCTAAACCTATCTACTAGTACTATATATATTATACAAATCCTTGCAATTTATGTGATACTTGTAGCCAAAGATGTCTGGCCAAAGTGATTGAATCATATCACACCACTATCAATCATTATTTTTCTTCTAGCTTTTTGTTTTTTAGGCTGGCTACAAGCTATCATATATATATATATATATATATATATATATGGGGACATATCTAGTGAGAGGAGTGGTTTATTGTGAGAGTGAGAGGAGAAAATCTTGACCATTAGATCATCTATGTATGGTCAAGATTAAAACATGAAGTCATGTGATTTTTTTAAGTAGTCATGTGACATTTAAGTAACATCTAATCTTGACCATACATAGATGATCCAATGGTCAAGATTTGTTCCTCTCACTCTCATAATAAACCACTCCTCTCACTTGATATGCTCCTATATATATATATATATATATATATATATATATACCACATTTGGCTCCATATAAATCTCTGAATATAATATTCGTGTTAACTTTCCATGTGTATGGGTACCCCTCTCTCTCTCTTCTTTATGTGGCAATTTGGCCTAACTACAGTAGATTAGGAAACAATTTATCAAAATACCACTCATTTAAAACATTTTACCCCTATACTGTCGTTTTTGCCACGTTGGCAATTTTTTTTTTTTAATATTCCACGTGTATCACGTCAACACGGTTGGCGTGATACGCGTCATCCGCCAGCAGCCGTGTTGGCGTGATACCGTCGTCATCCGCAGCGGCCGTGTTGGCGTGATCTGTCATCGCGTCGAAGCGTGTTGGCGTGACGCTACATATCGCGTTAAAAGCGGCGTGATATGTATAATCAGCGTTAAGCGGCGTGATAAAATATATCGCCTTCGTCATTGGCGTGATAATGATAGGCAAGGAAAAAAATAATTGATTAAAGATAATCCTAAAATTTAATACAACAAAACTGTATCACCAAATATATAAATCCAACCATCAATCCAACATATAAATATATCCAACAATCAATCAAACAAATTAATAACACAAAACACATATAACCATATATCCAACAAATATAAATCTACAACAAACAAATTAATAAAACAAAACATGTATAACCAAATTTATAAATCCAACAATCAATCCAACAATATCCAAGTATAACCAAATATAGAAATGCAATACATTATTCATAATAATAATTATCTAATGTTAGGTAATAAAAAGTAAAACCTAAGACAACAATGATAATACATAATATAAAGGATGTCCTTTGTGGCGGCTGTGAGGGTAGTCGTGTGGAGTACATGGCGAGTGCACTTTGGGGTGGTGGATGAGAAGGCGCACTGTGATGGAATGTATGAAGAAGATGGAGCGACATGTGGTGGATACGGATATCCTGGATACGGAAATGGTGGGTAATGATAAGATGGATAAGGTGGATAAGGATATGATGAGTATGACGGATAAGGATATGGTGGGTGTGTAGGTGGGAAAGTATAAGGTGTAGCAACAGGTGGCTGAGGTATTTGTGGAGTAGGGGTATCTGATGGTTGAGAGAGCTGAACGTGTTGTTGTGATGACTCAACACGTCTCCTCGAATCAGCTAACCTAGTTCTCCTCCTTCTCGACTCACACCTCGTCTTCATTGGGTGGCACAGGGAATCTCACTTGCTTTGCGGGGAGCTCTGTAGTTGGGTACACTTGCGATACGATAATGATCATATTATGCAGATAAAATAAATGAAGCTGATTCTCGAAGGCTGTCAAGGTTAAAGCGAGAATGACCCTCAGGTGTAGTCCGGCTATATTGCATCTATAACGATGTCGGCCTAGAAAATGCAATAACATTAGATAAAAGAGACAAATTGCATGTGCAAATACAATAGACAATCTACGTACCACAAGTCCAATACTTAGGCTATGCAATAGGAGTAATCCATCGTCTAGTGACCCGCTTATACCATCTTATGTACTCGAATGTACCCCCAAGGTTGAGTCAATGGCTCATAGGTAATGATATGATCTGGCGACTATCCCGAGATAGCTATGTCTTGCTGTGTACTCTAGGCCAATACTCATCATACCTCCCCCTTCAAAGAAATGGTATGCAAATGGTCGGTGATGTGGTGCGCGAGGTATTGGTGATTAAGACCAAGCGACGCATGACCCTATCTGGTTGGTGCCACTCAACAATGTGGAAGAATATAAGTGGAACCACGTTTCATGCACAAGTCTGTCGGCAACGAGAATCTTTGAGCGTGGATACAAGCTCATACGTATATGGCGCCATATGAACTACATAAAAGAGACAATTAGACATTAAGTTTATCGATGAGTGTTATAATAAATTTAATCGATTGGATTGTTTACAACATTACATACCTCAGTTTCTTGAGGCGATCCGGTGGCGTCGATAATACGATAAGGCGTGAAGTGGAGTCTACGCCAAACTCTTACGACAATGCCACCTATTACAATGCAAGTAACAATGATATTAACAAATAAGAATATAAATCCATGTATATATTAATAAAAACAAATGATTATAAACTTCTGCAGATATCCAAGTGGACGAGCGGCCCACGATCAATCGCATGCTCAATAATGTCGTCATCATCGAGGATCTAACAATCTTTGGAGCAAGGAGGAAACCTATCCCATGCCCACATACGCAGTAAGATACATGCACCACTTAATGTCTCGTATCATAGTTAGTGGCCTTACATAACTCCGGTGCGGGTAAGCTAAACATGCGGATCCCCTGACTATGCTTGGCACTGCGACGAGTAAGATCCTCGAGAGTGGAAGATACATCAGTGTACATATCTTCCCGGACTTATCTAGAAGCTTGACATGCCCCAGATCCAATCTCAAGATATATGCTCGCGCATGTCATTTGCGGGACTATCTCATCTGCACCGGAGGTGGGATAGTGTGAAAGTAGATCTCAACCATGACATACTAAGCCCTCCACCCCCTCATCTAAATACGTCGGGGGGTGTGACGCCTAATAATCTCTCACACAAAATCCAATCGATCGTGATAAGTACTCCCGATCCTTTGGTAAGCCATCAATCGGAAGACCTAGCCCGGATGAACCACGTCCTCCAAAGTGATGGTGCACTCCCCAGCGGGAAGATGAAATGTATGCGTCTCGGGCCGCCATCTCTCCTTTAATGCACTAATGTGAGGTAATGGTGTGGAAATAAGCGCAATAGACTCGCCAATGAAGCTGATAGGCTTTGTAGGTATGGAATAGAGGCGTCATGTGGCGGATCGTGCTTATATTTGTGAGCCACGTCGACCTGTGCAATGATCGATCGGCTGATTAAACATAATCAACAATTAGAGGTTCGTTGAAAACATTTGCTTAAACATAATAACTCAAATTCAATTAATTATATAACATAATATACGATCCATTCCATATATCTTTGTGATATATGAAGCTATGCAATACAAGTAGGCGGATCCTCGGGCCTGGTTTCAATTCTGGCGCGATGGATCTAAAAGTCATGTCTCTGGTAATAATTGTCAATTTAAATCATGTTAGGTCATCACCACATGGTAATACTCATACATTGACTAATGCATCATAAAAGTGAGTAATTCATTACATGAAATATAAAGTACAATGATTAATGTTCAATGACTAATGTTCGATCGTTATAAAGTACAATGATAATCATAAACTAAAATTCAATGTTACACATAATAAACTAAAGCTCAAATCAACTAGAAGGGCCTTCTCCGAGTTCTTGATCTCACGAGATGGACAACTACGGCGATTATGTCCCTCTTCACCACATAAACGGCATCTTTGTCTTGGTCCACGATTCAATCCAATCCATCTCATTCACGATACGGGTTGACTTGGTAGGACCGTGCGAAAAAGTGGATCTGCTACTAATGTTATTGGTGGGTGGGGGCCAAAAGGCTCATCCTTAGCTGGATACCATGACCACTGGTAAGCTTTGACAATATTTTCCAACTTATAAACTAGATGAACATATTCCATAGGATTAATGGCCAAACGACACATGCGAGAAATAACATGAGAACATGGGTAATGTGCTTTGATTATCACCACAATCACACCATCCTTCATTAAGGTTTAAAGTAAATCTTGACCCTGACTTGTGTTATAGGATGACGTGCCTCTTGTATGTCAAATCTTGTGGATTCTCTATTATAATCGCGCACTTGATGGGAGCTCGCAACTAGATTGTTTGCAGTCATAGATTTGACAAGATCATCAGTATACACTTGTCCACTTGTAACTTGTTCATGGACCTTCCGACTACGGCAAACAAAGTACTCAACCAATTTAAAAAATGTCATCTGAACCAATGCAGTTATTGGTAGGTTTCTGCCTCCCTTCAAGACTCCATTAATACACTCGGATAAGTTTGTAGTCATATGTCCAAATCTTCGGCCACCATCAAAGCGGTTGACGTGATACACGTCATCACGTCAACACGGGTGGCGTGATATGTATATATCACGCCTTTGTCATGAGCGTTTCCACGTATATCACGTCAACACAGTTGGCGTGATGACGTGTATCCATGCTTAGTGTTGACGTGATACACGTGGAATATTAAAAAAAAAAATTGCCAACGTGGCAAAAACGACAGTATAGGGGTAAAATGTTTTAAATGAGTGGTATTTTGATAAATTGTTTCATAATCTACTGTAGTTAGGCCAAATTGCCTCTTTATGTAGTTATTAAGTTATTTTGGATTAGTGATGTGAATAATTATATGCTGGTACTTTGTAATATAAATGTATACTATGTTTCAGGTTGCTCAAGCAATAACCCCCAATGTCATTAATTCATTATGTCCCTACCACTGAACATTGACCTAAACCTAGTTGAGGAGTTGTCTTGGCTGTCTTCTCCTCCTTTAGATCTTGAGGTAGGACTGTTTGTATCTTCTGATGCTCCACTAGATTTGGGCTTCTATATTTGCATTTTTAAGAGAGAAGAGAAAAGTGCTGTAGAATCAGGTGTCCAACAAACATGATTTCAAATTTGCAGATTGAAGCAAATTATGTGCATAACAATTTAAAGGGCGTAACAATCTACTTTGGTGGGTACAGTAACTGCTTCACCAACATCTTTGTTCAGTTGTTCTTTTGTATAGATAAGAGATTATGAAGTGCTGAGCAGTGTTGAGATTTTTACTAATGCGAAGAATCAAGTCAAGCAGGTGTTAAACATTACTTTCAGTTCAGACAGCAAAATTCTTTACTTGATTAAACAGCATAGATTTGGATATAAATCATGACTTAGCAAAGCTCACCTGGATTTTAGCTTTAGCTTTTGAGTGGGTATGAGCTTGGTTGCAGCTCTTGTGATCCAATCTAGATCAAAGAAACATGAGAACATGCATGTGGGTGCGTGAAGCAAACGATAGGAATGGAGTGGTTATAATTTTTGAAATGTCAAAGTAACCCTTATACAAGAAAGATAGAAAGGAGTAAATAGGGGCACAAAAGTAATTTAATATATGATTTTATTATTTTAGTCCCCACTCCATTATAAGGTAGAAGAGAAAATATTTAAAAAAATATATTGGTTTTTGATATATATATATATATATATGTATATATAAGTTAAGACTATAAGAGAATATTTTGACAAGTCTTACTGAAAAAGAAAGAAAATTTTAATAAGTGTAACTTAAAATGATAATTAAAGAATAATTAATAAAAGTTTAATAAGAAAGTGGTTAAAACTTAAGAAGAAAGTAAATCTTAAGAAGTGTCACTTAAAGCGATAATTAAATAACAATTAATGAAAGATTTTAGTGAGAAAGTGGAGAGAATTTTTTTACAAGTGAAACTTTACCTTATGCATTCATGTTAAACATAATTAGATTTTTAGTTGTCAATGTTTAATTATACAAAAAGATCTATACTTTGTTTATTACTATATTTTTATTATGAATAATTGAAGAACTCATAATATCTAATGTACAAGATACCTTGGTTTTAGAAATATTGTCATGGTATGTATGTTCTGAAAAAACAAATATGTGTCACATTATGTAAATGTTCTATTTTTAGTAAAAATAATAAAAAAAATAGAAAGCTATGTTTTTATGACTTTTAGATTGCTTAACATTCAAAGCAATTATAAGAGAGTTAAAGAAAGAAAGTAAATTTAGGTTGTTGTTGGATGCATACACAAATATATTTCATTTCTTTATTCGTAAATATGTCCTTCATATGACAGCAAATTTGTGTATGTATGTATTATCTTGATGATCTTGATGTGGTTTAAATGAGTACCTATTTGAAATTTTAAACTAGTATAAGCCATATATAATCTTTATGTATGTAGGACATAGAGTTATATATATAATATGCTATTATATTATTATTTTTTAATTCGAATGAGATTTATGTTGATATTAGCTGGTTTGGATTAATACGAAGGATAACATGAGAGTCAAATATGTCTTAAAAATAATGTAATTATGTTTAATTACATTTATTTTTGCATAATCACATCCAGTTACTTAATACAATTATCTATTTTTATTGGAGAAATGTTGCTTCTTATATACAAAATCATAATTGGGTGCATACTCTATAAAAAAAATGTTTTAGTTAATTTACATAATGTCATTATTTTATTAATATTTAAATAAATGAGATCTATTAACTTTTTAAAATATTTTTAATAATTATCATAAAAATAATTAGTTAAAATAAATTCATTAAAAAAATTTGTCATTAATTATTTTAAATTTCTTTATTTACTATTGATCAATTCGGAGTATCAGGGGTTCAAGTAATTTTATGTATCATATAAAATATTTAATTATTTACTAATTATATTTTATTGTCATGTACCAGAATATACACTAATATTTTATCACAGTCAATACATTAAATATGTGATGTTGTGTTCATGTAAAATTCTTCTTCTTAAAATCATAGCATGTAATTTTAAAATTGAAATTTCTCTTTCAAACTTAACATTTTATCACAAAATAATCTCTTACATTTATATAAATGAAAAAAAAAACAGATAAATAATATTTAATTATTATAATGTTTATATATACATAACTAATAGTATTTAATAATTATTAAGTTATAATTTTATAATTTTTTATTTTTTATGCTCTAAACAATGTTCGAGTTTTATACTAATCTTATTTCGTGAGATAAAACTTTAGTTATTGTTATTCTCTGATTCTCCCACCCATTGCAACTCTTTGATTTGGAGAAACTTTTATATATTATTGTCAAAGTAATGCACCATTTAAGAATATGGCATGTGGGACAAAATTGAACATGTACTTTCAAATTAACTTTACTATACTCTAACTTTCTATCAAATTGTTTGGACTTCTTGGCACACCTTTGTTGGGAGGGTCGTTTAATCACCGCATTGTTTGAAAGGGATTTAGTCTTAAAGTGATAATAGTATGTGAAAATACCTTGAAAAATCAAAAAACTGTTTGAGCTTAGTATGAGATAATGATAACAAAGATAACTCTTTAAACTTCGAAGAAAGAGGATATTAGGGTTCACCTGTCCATAATTCTAAAGAAAGATGAATGTGAAAATAATATATTATTTTTGTTCATAAAGTACTAATTCTTTTATTTTCTATTAAAATTAATTTTTATAAGTTTAAATTTAATTGTTGTTAGTATAATTTATTTTAACATAATCAATAAAAAATAAAGTGCAATAAATTATATCAACTAATTTTTTTTAAACTCCCAGTAGAAGCTTTTAATTGATTTTTTTTTGGGTAAATGCTTTTAATTGATTTTTAAAAGGGTAGTATCATATATTTCGTTAATAGTGTAAAATTCCTCACACTACATTATCGAGGTATTTAGTTTATGGATTGTTTTTTACTATTAGAAATATTTACATGAGAATGTTAGATTTATATGTCTAGTACAAGTTCTAATAAAACACTCCTATCCAAAAAAATTCTTGAGAATGATTTATGCTCAACATTCTCACACTTTCATTTCTATCGGTAGAGATAGGTTCACACTTTCATTTCTATCGGTAGAGGTAGGTTTGTAACATTTATATGGCATGAGAATATTTTTGCCACTGAAAATATCCAAAATAACTACCATTTTATCTTTATTTCATCAACCAATCACCGCTATGTCATTGTTATCGATCGCCATTGACCTCCATCGACCAATGCCGCCTTTGGCCGTTGATGGTAACCGACGACTTCAGCCACCATGTCAGTTGCCAAAATCCAATCACCCCTCATTCCCTTCAGCATTTGTAGCCTTGTTGGTGGCCGATGACTTGGACCATTGCAATCCAGCCACCATTATTGCCGCCAATAGTTAACGATGGCCAACGACTTTGGCCATCGTGCTAATAATTGGAATTCGGTCATCGCCGGCGGTTGAGATGGCTAATGACTTTGACCACCACACAATCCATCAGAATCTGACCACCCATTTCCGTCGCCAGCAGTTGACAGTGGCCAACAATTGTTGCCAGCTATCGGAATTCAGCCACCCATCGTTGCCGATAATTAACAGTCAAGGACTTGGGCCACACCAGCCCGCCGGACGATTGGAGTCATTTTTGGAAATGCTTTTGGTCAACCAAGCATAATAATTATCATTTTTGGGTATGCTATTCTTAGGAATACCATTCCTGGGAATATTACTCATGAGAATATCATTCCTAGGCATGTTATTCTTAAGAATATCATTTCTAAATATGTTATTCCTACGAATATTTTTTTAAAGCTTGAATCAAATGCACCTTACTAACATTTTACGGTATATTATTAGCAAATCAAAAGTTATTAATTTTTAATAATAAAAATAAAACACATACTTATTTTGAGAATTACTATGATACCTAATATGAATTATCAATTATTTATTAACTATTAATTTTATAATAAATATTTAAAAAATATATTAAATTTAAATAACTAATAAATACTTGATAACTCACCGTGAATATTATTACCCTAAAATTAAATAAATAGCAGAATAATCCCTGCTACTTTTTTTTTTGGTGGTGAAAAGTAAAGCACATGCTAAAGCTGTGTACATATATATATATATATGATGTAAGTTTAATTAACAATGTTTCAATTGGATTTGTGAGTGAGAGTTGGCGTATACTCTGCCCAACGCAATGGCTGAAGCTGATACTCAACAGTCGCAGATGCAGAAGCAAGAAGAGCAGCTTGATGTTCTGAGCAAGTCTGGTCTCAAAACTGGGATTTCGAAGCCCAGGCAAGCAATTCCTTTGGTTGCATCGCATGCTTCTAGTGTTTAGGACAGGATAGATAGCTATTCAGAAAGTCGCATTTTTTGTTTTTCTATTCATATTCAAATTCAAATTAGCTTGCCTTATGTTTCGTAGATTAGAATATACAAATACAATTGGGTAGCAAAGATGGAATCGAATTAAACACGCTGCTAAGACATTTATGTGATGATGATGATTGATGATGCTGAATTTTGACTTCCAAAACCTTGTTGGTTTCATCACTCTCAATTTTGACTTATGTAAATGTATTGGGGATCACATCATACCACAAGTTGCATGGTTTAGGTATATTCAATCCATCTTACAAAATGATAGGGAGATTGATGGATGATGTTGTTTGTGAACTATCAACTTATTACTATAGATTTATACTAGTATTCCTTTATGACGTAACTCTTTCACTTCACATGCAGAGGAGATGTTCATCGAGATGGGGATTACCATCGAGCTGTTCATGTGTGGATTTTTGCTGAGAGCACACAAGAATTGCTTCTCCAACGGCGTGCCGACTGCAAGGTTTCATGGCCAGGGTTGTGGGATATCTCCAGTGCTGGTCACATATCTGCTGGTGATTCATCGCTTATAACTGCTCGGTAATAGCATTTGTTTCCCTCAAATAAAGTTCATGGTATTATTTTCTTTCCAGATTTTAAATATCCGTGTTCATCCTAGGTAAAGCAAGAGTTTGAGAAGTGTTGTGTTAAACATCCTATTTTTAAATATTGTCCCTATTCTCTTCAAATTTTTAAACTCAAAATCCAGTGTTGTGTTAAACATCCTATTTATTTTATTTTGCTTTAGTTTAATTGTGTACTGGCGATGTGTATCTTTGCTACTAACATGTCCCTTTAAAACAAATTTTTTCATTCAACTTTAGTATCAAATCATCAATATTAAAATTTATTTTTGCATCCCTCATTACACTTTCCACCTCTTCAACAATAATGGCAACAATCTGTTTGGTTTCTAATTTCTTTCAAATGACTATGCAATTCAGGTCTGCTAAATTAATGCTTCACATTAAAGCTCAACTAGTCCTTTGCAGAATGGATTTTATCCTTCCATTGAATTAAACATAAAAAAGTAGAATTATTCAGAATGTATGCTTATACAGATTGCTGATCATGCTTATTAATGATGAGTGTTATATGATTGATTTTTCAGAAGGGAACTTGAAGAAGAGTTAGGTGTAACCCTTCCAAAGGATGCATTCGAATTGATATTTGTTTCCTGTCATGAGTGGTCAGTAGATCGACAAAGCACTTCCTTCTAGCTATACTTTAAATGACTTGAACATGATTTATTCTTCCTTCTACAGACCATGCATAATAGTGTTGTACAGGAACTAGGAGTTTGTTCCAATGGTAAATAACAAAAAATTCTTGCATGCTTTCAAGTTTCTCTACCTTGGGGTCTGACTCTTGGGAAACTTGGATTAATATTTCCATAAGGGCCAAGGGGTATAACTTTATCAGTGCCCAATCTGCTAGCAGATTTTTACTTGAGGAGCTAGTTGTATCTTTCCCATGTATACCACATAAAATTTCTCCCCATATTTTGTCACATTTGGGTATCATTGCTATTACCCCTTCTTGCCACCATCACCTCTTTGGTCTCCTTTTCCATTTTATTTCTTCCTTAAAGATTTATGTACCAGAAGACAAATTAATGGAGACTTCTAAGGTGACATGTTTCTTCTAATGTGAAACCGAAGGCTCCCTCTAAGGCGAAAGCATTCATTTGGACTACAGTGCTTTACAGGATAGATACAAACTATTTATTGCAAATTCGCAGACCACAAAGAAATCTTTCTCATGATGTCTGCATTATGTATTTTTCACACTTTGATATGAGTAACCATTTGTTCCTACACTGTCCTGCTGCTAAATATCTCTGGTGTGGGCTCCTTTGTTATTTATGGGGAATCTTGGATCTTTCCTGTAAATTGGGAACAACTTCTTTTATGTCATTTCACTATTTCTGAGGTTTTGGTAGGAGTGAACAGGGAAGGGTCCTAGCGTTATGCAATGTATGCTGTTATATGGTGCCAATGGTTGGCGAGAAATGCCAGAATATTTAAGAACAATTCTCTACCTCTGCATCTTTTATGGGATAAAGTAACTATTTGGCTTCTTTATAGAACTCAGCTAAGGGTTTGTTTAGAGGGATCTCTTTGACAGGTATGAAGAGAGATTGGAGAGCTCTGCTGAGTTGATTTGTCTTACTTTTTCATTTCATTGCATGTTCTTGTTTGTTTCTAGGATTTCTTATCTTCAACTAATGCAGTCCCTCGTTTTGTTATCCATTGGCTAGCTGATGTTAACTTTAAATATGGAATGCAGTGTCATAAATGACGGAAAATACATCAACAATGAATATAATGATGTCTATCTAGTAACAACTCTTGATCCAATACCTCTGGAGGCCTTTACTCTTCAGGTGAGGATGTGTAAGATGCTATCAAATTGGATTTTTTAAAATAATTTTTCCTCACATTTTTGTATTGTTCATGTTCTGTAAAAATGTAAAGCAGTAGGTTTAATTGTATGAGACATAATCTATGCGTGATTTTGGATCTCTTTTGAGAAACATAATACACCATAATTTGTTCAATTATGGAGCTTGCCTTTATGGTTTTTCAATTTTCATTATTTGACAAATTTAGCTTGTTTTGGAAATGCTAGTATATAATATGAAATGCATTATGAAGGTATATTTATGATTATATATTAATTTATGATGTAATTATAATTTGGGGATTCGGGTTTGTAATTAGGGATTTAGGTTTGAAATTATCATTAATTTGGGAATTTAGAATTTAGTTGTTTGGGACTTGGGATATCTTACCCTTAATTGGATTAATGCTTTATTTCTTATTCTATATTCGGAGTTCTTGAGTCTTAAGTCCGGGTTTCTTGTCCTTGTAGAATACTAGAGTTAGGGTTGTTTGATTTTCTATGTAAGGCATATTATCTGTCTTATGGACTTGAGCCTTATTATTGAATTCAAATATTGGGAGCTTGAGTATTTTTGGTTATTTTCCATTGGTCCCTCTTCTTGTTCTAGATCAAGTTGCGTTTTTTTATTCTGTCTCAAAGATCTTATTTTGGGTAGTCTTTAAATCCTCGATCAAAGTTCTCTTGTTTTGAGTACTTCTTTTTAGTTGATTTGTCCAATACATGGGAATGACTTTTTAATTGAGTAATGCTACACAACCAGAAAAATTTGACAGAATTAAGCTAGAATTTTGTCAAAATTCAAGGGTGGTTGTTGGATAAGTCAAAGTGGTAGTGGGGCCACTCATCCATCCAAGAGTCAATAACAATGTCAGCTCATTCTGTCAAAAATTCTTTCTATCTAGTATTTTCCTTTTTAATTATCTGGTGACAGGAATGCTAGGAGAAAAAAAATTCCATGAACTTCTCGTTTAAAAATATAATTTATTAACATCAATAAGGTAAAGGCCTAACATTAATTAGGTCTGACTTAGTTGGTGTCATCAGGTCCTGCATAAGGATTATATCAGCATTTAAAAAATATTAGGTGGCATCCAATATCTTATGGGCACAATGTACATTTGGCATCTATCATTTGTTGCAGCTCAATTAATTTTGACACGACAAGAAGAATTATGCAATGGATCACTTGGCATCCAAGTGGAGTGCCATGTGACTTTATTGAATATGTTTACATGTCACTTCTATCTATGTTCTTTTTATGTGCTATGGTCATTGAATTCTTCTAGATGCATCCTTTTCTGTATTTGTAGCATTATAATTCTCAGGGTAGTGTTCTATAAGACAATAACTGGTTGACAGTAACTTAATTTGTTCCTCTCTCTCTCTCTCTCTCTCTCTCTCTCTTCCCTTGAGTGATTGTGTACAAATGATTGTGCTTTGATATGCAAATGTAATTTCATTTCTGTCCTTTATGCCTTTTCTAAGTACATGCATGATTTGTGTAATCAAATTTCCTGATCTATGTGAGGGAATCTTTTTACATTGGTAGGAAACAGAAGTTTCTGCTGTTAAATATCTCTCTTATGAAGAGTATAAAAGGTTACTTGCCAAAGAAGATTCAGACTATGTTCCTTATGATGTTTATGGACAATATGGCCAGCTTTTTGATATAATTGAAAAAAGGTATGTTATTATTTAAGATACGCATGATGCTAAAATTCTTATATGTGATGGAAAAATTCTTTCATTTCATGATCGCCCTTGTGAAAAAGTATCATTATTCTGGTTTGGTTCCTTGTACTAGTGTAGAACTTCACTCTCAATTTATATGGCCATGTCTTTCTGTTTTCTTTTTTTTTTTCTTTTAATAAAATTTTATTAGATAGAAAAGGAGTAAAGTACAACTAGAGGGAGGATAAGATATCTTCCAAAACAGAAAAAGAAGAAGACAACAGAGGAAAAGAAAGATTGGAGAATGCATCAAAGCTGCCAAGTAAATGGAAATTCCCTTGGAATTGGAACCATATCCCAAAACAAACCTTAGGGGCAAAGAGTGGCCCTTAAAAATGTGGGCATTCTGCTCCAACCAAATACACCAAAACCACACATTGCCACAAAATTTTGACATCCTTATTTCTTCCAAACCCTTTAAAATGAACCAAGAGAGCTTGCTCCAAAGTGAAGGGGCACACCCAAGATTCATCTAGCGCACCAACCATAAGGAAAGTTGCCACCAACAATGTAGGAATAAATGGGTCATTATTTCCAAACTCAAGCTGCACAGATTTCCTACAATCATGTGGTTGTGTCTTAAAAATCAGATTTCCATTAAATCTTCATACACCTTATATACTCTGTGAAGGACAACTACATGATATTGAAAATCATTACAGACATTGATTATATGCTTATTTTGGTATTCCTTACATATCTGTTGAAGGTACAAAGAGAACACTGTAGCACGCAGTTTGACTCTACAAAAGCAACTAAGTTGTTATGCTCCTATTTCCCTCAATGCAGAGGTTGTTGTAAATTTTTATGTTTGTTTTTGGTTGTTATATTATATTGACCTCTATCTATCAACTGCTTAGCTTTTATCTATCTTTTTCTCTCCCCCTTCCTTCTGTCAATTTGGATAGCATACTGTTAAAGTATGTCATTTCTGTCTAATCACAACCCTCTTTGAATGCATCGTATTGTATGTTCTAAAATTAAATGGGTTTTGTTAGACTTAATGGGGCCTTATGAATATATGGAAAAAAGAGTCACTGTAATTTCTTCTTTATATCAGTGGCATTTGTGTGAGTGTGTTTGCATGTCTGTGTGTATCACAAAAGTAATTTTGATACCTAGTGTTTGTATGTCATTTCTGATCTTCTGTGCTTGGGATCCAATCCTGTAATTGAGAATGAACATTGAACTTGATCTCGCCAAGAAGAATATTGAAATTTGTGAGTTAACCAAATGGCTAGTTGAGATATCTGAGCTGAATCATAAAATCTTTACAGTTCCAGTATATCGAAATTATCTGGTATGTGGTTCAGATTCTATCTATCTGTTGTTTGGCATTGCACCATTCCATTGTTTCTCTTTAACTTTTGCTATTGTGGTATAGAGAAGAATATACCTCTTTGGGACTATTATCTTTCTTGAAATATTAACAAAACACAGAATTTTGACTGGATTCTCTCTTTCCTTTGCAACATGATCTTGATCCTGCATGATAAGTCTGCACAAAGCGTCAATACACAATGGGCATAGTGTATTTGTGTAAAATATTTTATTGATTTGTGGGCAAAAGATGAATAGAATATGTTAATATTAATATGTAATTGCAATGAGATGTATGGGAATATAAATTTCTTCTGTGGAGCTATTACATCAGTGGATTAACTTAAAAGGTTTTGGATGAATTTTCATTGGAAATAAAATTAAATAAAAATTCAAACCAAGTGTCATTTATGAATTTTGAAGGTTATGATATCATTTTTGGTTGTGAGTCCAGAGCACTTATAATTTGTTAGCAATCCTTGGATTAGTAATAACATATTTTTCCTAAAATTTGTGGTCCCCTTTTTATCCTTAGAAATAAGTTTCACTTTTTTATTCTTGCAGTTGACAGGGCTTACGGACTCAGACAAAGAGGCTCTTGTTTTTGTTGTCAAGGCTGCAGCAGTTATGGATGAGATTTTTTATCTGCAGGTTGAGTTTACGGTACACATATAGCAGTGTTTGCATGCATTTGTTTATGTACCTGTGTGCATATTGATTTTATTTCTATATGTTATATCTGCATGTTCATATCAAGTATATCAAATTTAATGGTATATTTATACTTCTAAACTTTTATGCATGCAGATAATTTTTCATATGTATGTAATGATGTGCCATTTGGTATGCTTGTTAACTAGGTTTTGCTCATCACATTATAAAATTTGATTGGCATTTTATTTCTTGCTTGAAAAAATCATTTCAAATTTTTTAACTGTGATTGGTAGAACCAGGATGGTGGATTTTCATGGTAGTGTACATTACTAAAGTTTATCTATTTATTTCCCCATCAGTCTTGGTACAGCAATCCAGCTCTAAGAGATTGGTTGAAGGAGCATGCTGATACATCAGAGTTAAATAAGTTGAAATGGTCGTATTATCTGATTAACAAGAGCCCGTGGTAAGTCCTTGACAGCATACTCTACCAACTGAATGGTATATATTATACACACGCATATAGTTAGATAGACTTGGGTGATTTTGTATGCCAGAAAATTAACCAGGAGTTAAGATCAAAGCCCAATGTTGTGCCTGCGTGTGAGCACTCATGTTTGAGAATCCCAGACACTCTAGAGTTTGGCTTATTTGCTGCCTTTAGTGTTGAGATTCCAATCAGAATCTATAGTCCTTAAATCAAGAGAGCCTTTTACAATCCAAGACTTGTACCATGATCCTGTGATTGCCAACAGGACAGTTCCAAAAGTGCATCACTTTGCTCTTTTTGTTTAGCACTTCCTATCTCATGTCATGACCAGATGGATGTAGGAAACTGGGCTTGAACCCAAGCAGCACCTGTTGAATGCCAACAAGATAAGGTTCACAACTTACAAGGATGCTACCAACATCAGATAGGTTAATATCTTGTGGTGGCATTGTCTAATATTAGATATATGCACACCATGACCTCTGCTCTGTGGAGTCAGCACAATATAGAATCTATAGATGTTCCACTGAACCAATGATGACCTGGCATTGTCAAGGCACTAGCTTCTTCTCCTGTTGACATAATGCCCGTGAATAGGAGCTTACGCCCCACAGGTGGGGATTGGTGGAAAAAACCTTGAAGTCATACTTCCTTCTAAAGATCTTGACACTATTCACTTTAATAGGATGAAACATCATTTTGGCCCTGTTGAATTAACCTTCAAAACTCTCTGTATTTGCACATGACCCCAGTTAGATCTCTCTCTGTCACTTCTAGAATGCAGCTTTTATAACAATACTTATATTAAAAAAATCCTCAACTTATATTTTGGTTCGGGCTAGTAAAAGGAAAAAATAATTGGGAAAGAGTCAGAGATGACCTGAACTAAAATGATTTGAAGTTTCCAAAACTGAAGGATGTTCTTGACAAATGCATAAACGTACTACTGCCTTGAATACTGCAAATTCTTTGTTTTAATATATAGGATAGAACCTATTTGTTTAAAAGAATCTCTTTTATGTCCATTTTTGTTGTATAATTTATTCACTATTGGCAGGTCTTGCCTTGATGAAGATGAGGCATTTTTGACAACTGCAGATTCAGCAATAAAGATGCTTTCTAAAGCAACAAGGCCAGTTAAAGAGTGGAATGGTCTAGAATACAGAACAGCATTTCCCATGCTGAAGCCACGTGGTGCAAATTTCTACCCTCCAGACATGGACAAAATGGTACCATTATGCTAAGCATATGCTGTCAAAACAATTGGTTTGCAAATATGAGAAACAATAAAGCTTCTGTCTTGTAGGAGTTTGAAATATGGAAGGACAGTCTAGAAAAGGATCAACAGAAAGAGGCAACAGGCTTTTTCAGTGTTATTAAAAGGCACAGTGAATTTTGTTTAGATTCTCATCTGTCCGATAACAAAGCAGGTTCTGCTCATGATCTATATATAGTTCCTTACTCTCAAGAGTACCAGGCTCTTCTTGCAAAAGCTGCAGAGTTATTGCATAAAGCTGGGGACATTACCAACTCACCCAAGTATTCTTCTTCATCCATATTCTCATTATTAAGTGCTCGGTCAGCTTCATGCTGAATATTGTTTTACTTATACATGTTGGTTAACTCGTTCTTTCCAATTGTAGTTTGAAGAGGCTGCTACATAGCAAGGCTGATGCTTTCCTTTCAAATGATTATTATGACTCAGATATAGCCTGGATGGAGTTGGTTAGTCATATTCTCTACTTTACTTTTGTTCTAAAATCATTGTAGATTGTTTGACAATCTGGTGAGAGATGTTTTTTGAGTAGTATCTAATTACTCTCTTTTATTAAAATAACCCCATTATACCAGTACGATATTCCTGCAAAATAAGCTTTCTCTAAATTTAGTACATTAGCGTCCCTACTGTAATGTGTTTTTATTTTTTGACAAATTTCAGGATCATACAATTATTTTTTATCTTCTATTTTCTGTGCAGGACTCTAAGTTGGATGTCACAATTGGGCCATATGAAACTTATGAGGATAAACTTTTTGGATATAAGGTAATTCTCAAAAATTGAGGCTTTGTGCAGCATAAACAATCAAATTCCCAAAGCATGATTATATTAAACTTAGATGATCTTTTTCATTTGGAAAATGTTTGTACTTCACAAAATTATGGCATATTACTATTGAGTGAAGGTTTTTGTCATTACTAGCTAGTAGCTAGCTAATTTATAAAAATAGTGGCAATGGACATTAAAAAATGCAAGTTTCCTTTATGTAATGTCAATTTTAGATCCAGAGATCGATGTCATGGCATGCTATGTTGGGGACAAAAATCTATGCATTGCCAAAAATGTTAATATTTACTATCAGATTATATATATGTGTGTGTGTGTGTGAGGATTCTTGTGGCTTTCTCCCTTGTTCTCTATTAGGATCCAATTGCAAGGTATGAGACTTGAGTCCTACATCGGAAGTATGAGATTCAGATGTGGGGTTTATGTCCTTGGGCTCTCCCATCTTAATAGCTAGCTTTTGGTATGTGGTTCTCCCAAGGTTTGTATCAATTGGTATAATAGCATGATCCTCTGCCCATGTGGATGTTGCCTACGTGGTAGGCTAACTAGCGGGTGTTGGGGTAAAGAGGCTGACGTGGACGTTGGCTGTGGAAGCGTGGTGGAATGTTAGGATCCAATTGCACGATATGAGACTTGAGTCCCACATTGGAAGTATGAGATTCATATGTGTAATTTATGTGACCTTGGGCTCTCCTATCTTAATAGCTAGCTTTTGGGGTGTGGTTCTCCCAAGGTTCGTATCATACTCCCATCAGGTCCTTGATAGTTCAAGGTACCCTTATATAATTTTTGTGGCGAAATGCACTTTCCTTCCCTAATTTATTAGGTCCATTGCAGTTTCCACCCTGATTTATGTAATTGAGCATATTAGACCCTAATTTAATATCATCTTTTGCAATAATCCAATTTTTATTAAAATTAACTGTTATTGAACATAAATTATCAAAAATGTCCTTCTCCACCTTCTTTTACTTCTGCCTTGAAAAATATCCTGGAGAGCATTTGAGGTGTCTTCTTCAAGCTTGAGAATGGAGTTATGTACAGCCCTGGTGAGCTGACTATTGAATTAGTCCATTATACGTTAACCTGTATTATCTGAATGCAATAACTCCCCATTCTCCAAATTACATAAGCCACCTTGAGGACTTAAACTTAACCAGTTTGCTGGGAAAATTCCATTGGAGCTTTTTGACCTGCTATGCTGGTACCATATACTCTCATTAGAGCTGTTAACTTTCCATGCATAAGAGCACCGCCAACAGAAGCAAACACCTTGATTTCTTGTTACAGTAGCCATTTAAACTGAAGCTACCAGCCAACAGTTATAGGCAGTGGACAAAATAACTAACACATTCTAAAGCTTGCTAGTGCAGAGTTGATTTCAAAACTAATGTGTTATAGAAAGTGGTTGTTCATTAAGAAGATTGAGATATTGCGAAGCTAAGGTGAAGAGGACATTAAATAGATGACAGATTCCAATTCCAATAAACCCCGATCCATATGTTCATGAGGGTGGAGCTCAATTGATGTACATGACAAATGACACACTCCAAAACATTCTTCTGAGGCATAATTAAAAGAAAGGGGAGAGGGGTATTTTTTACCGTTATGTTCAATAACAGTTAATTTTAACAAAAAAAAAAGGGATGATTGCAATAGATGATTTTAAATTAGGGTGCAATGTGCTCAATTACATAAATTAGGTTGGAAAGTGCAATAGAACTAATAAATTAGGGAGGCAAAGTGGATTTGACCCTAATTTTTGGGATTGACTTGATGAGTCCATACTGGGAAGACCCTAGGACAACCATGTGTGAAGTATCTTCCAAAGACCCTTGTCACTTTCATATTTATTTCACTTATCCAATATATCATTTGAGACAATAGTAACATTTGCCAAGATCATATAAGCATGCAAAAGATTAGGTGTGTAAAGTTGCTTGGATGAAAGCATAAAGTAACTAAATCTAGCTATAGACCTTGATGGACCAAGTTCTGCTGCAGTTAAGGTTGAAGTATATATGTGGTTTCATCTATTGTATATGGATGCCATGTTCTGGGTTGAATCTCCAATTTTTTTTTATATGATCAATGAATAAACAAATATAAATTATGTTCCAAAGACTGTAAATTCACTGGAAACTGGTCAACATTCTCTCACTTGATAAAGCATATGATCTTTTAGGCTACCTTTGAAGCATTTATTGGAATCAGGGACGATGAAGCAACAGCTCAACTGAAACTCTTTGGTGATCATCTGCAGGTGCTATGCTTCAATCATTTCAATATTAATCAATTTTATAATTCTTTTTTCTAATTTTTGTGTGACTGACATTTCAAATAATTCTGCTACTGAAGCTTCTGGAGCAAAACCTCCCAATGGACAGTGCGTACAAATCAAAAGATGTGAATGCAGCACCTATTCGTGTTATCCAGCTTATATATAATGCAGGGGTGAGATTTAGGAATATTTATATTTTGAATATAGATTTTCATGATGACAATAAGGAAAGATGGTTCTGACAGTAATTCTACCATTGCCGTTAAATTTTGAACTAATCTACTGTCCAAAATACTGGTATAAAACATGATTTAAATGGTTGGGACTCTTAGCTGCACAGGAAAGCTTTTAAAAATATAATAGAAACCTGATGATTGAAGAATGGTGATGGTACATCATGACAAAGGAACTAATAAACAATACAAACCATGACATCTGGCTTAAACGGTTACTATGGTAGATAAATAAAATTTGCCCTATGTCCTATCTAAAATTTGCAAGGGGTTCTCACTTGTAATGCAATACTTTATGCTTAAAATTATTAAACTGGAAATTTTACATTAGTGAATTATTTCAGGATGTCAAGGGACCACAGACTGTTGCTTTCAATCTACCAAATGATGATCATATTGTAAAAGACCGGGGAACATCAATGGTCATGCTTAAGAATGTTTCAGAGGCTAAGTAAAATTTATGACCTTAGAAATTCTAGTTTGTTCAAGTTACAATCGTGAATGGATCTCTTTTATTGCTTTATTTTCCTAAATGGAAAGTTTATGTTGGGGAAACCTGCCAATTCTTAACAGGTTCAAGCATATTCTTCTGCCCATAGCTGATGCCTGTGTTGCCAAGGAACAACAAGAACTTGTAGATTTTGAATCATTTTTTACTCATACAATTTGCCATGAATGCTGCCACGGAATTGGACCTCATAACATAACACTTCCAAATGGTCGGGAGTCTACTGTGCGATTGGTCAGTTTCATAATGTCTCATTTGAGCAATTTTTTTGATGATTTTTGAAACTTCTGCAGTAAACTTACTCACTTAATGATGGTGTTAGTATGGGCACCTAAATTTATTGTCATTTTACTAATAAGAAGTTAAGTAACAAAGAGATCTGGCATGGAGATGATGCAATAATTTTTACATTTTGAGCAGGTTTTCATTTGTGGTGGTAGCATCACATTTTGGCAAAGGATTAAACTTAGTGAAGCTGGACCAGTAGGGAAGCGAGAGAAAACACAAGATAACAGATGGAGGGGGGTGGGAGAGAGAGAGTAGTACAGATTGTCACTAAATATATTAATTCATCAAAAGCTGGAAACGGAGGTACATAATCATTCTTAAATAGGCAATCCAGCTAATTCTAATTCCAATAGGATAGGGAAAACGATAAAGAAAGAAAAAGTAATATCCTTAGGACAGTCAAGAAGAAAGGTGGTGGTGAATGGTGATGCAATTAACATGTCCAGGTAACTCGTACTGTTTCAGTTGCCTATAATTCCTTACTGTCTGGCATACAGATACATTTCCATCCTCAATTGACAGGGCCATTTTTCTCATGTTAAATCTTATGCATTCAGTATTCAGTAATACCTTGGATGCTATCAATCAAGAAATGAGAGGCATCTTAAGTTCAGAAAATTACAATTGTGTGTATCACATCATTCTATTTGTATATAACAATAATTTCAATCTCTTACCTTTTTTGATGCAGGAATTGAAAGAATTTCACTCAGCTTTGGAAGAAGCAAAAGCTGATATAGTTGGCCTCTGGGCATTGAGGTTCTTAATCTCCCAGGTTAGTTATTATATTATTTTTTTCTCTTGCGATAAAAGAAGACTATTGAGAGAGAAAGGAAATACATAGCAGGAGGATCTGGAATCCCCATAAAACAGATAAAGGCCAGAAAAAAGAACAGAAACAGAAAAAGAAAAACATCAGCTCAAGTAGGCTCTCCAGTCCCTTAGCATGTCTGAGAAAGAACCCCCCTAAAAATCCATGAGCTTCTACCCACATAGAAGCTTAGAAAACAAGTTTATCGTAAAGATGTGCAGAGCAGAATTTCTGACTAAAATTCTTACGTTGCACTCAAGCCAAATGGACCACAAACCAGCTTAGAGAGCACAACTCCGTAACAGTTTATACTCCCTCCTTTTACCAAAACCTCCTTAACATATAGAGATGAAGGAGAGAAAAAAAAACTTCCAAGTTGGGACTTGGGAGGACAAGCTAGATTTTTTCCAAAAGCACCAACTTACACAACTGTTGAGCAACTTCATAACAAATTACTATATTTTAGTTAACATTGCATATTGGCTATGTTTACACATGACATGTTCTGGTCTGTGCTTTTGAAGTGTTTTCATCACTTTGTAACCATAATGTTTCTACATTATGTTTTATGTTTGACTTCTCCATATGTTTTCTATACAGTTTATTGTTTTGTGGCTTACAATTGATGCTAATGTCATTGCTTTTCTCTATGATTTTACCAGGACTTGCTTTCCGAAAGTTTATTGAAGTCCATGTATGTTTCTTTTCTTGCTGGATGCTTCCGCTCAGTACGTTTTGGCTTAGAGGAAGCTCATGGGTAAGCTGCTAGCTATGCATTCTTCTTTCATCTGATGTTTATTGCTGTGATTTAGCATCTAATTCTACTGCATATTGTCAGAAAAGGACAAGCACTGCAGTTCAACTGGATATATGAGAAAGGAGCATTTATCTTGCATTCTGAAGACACCTTTTCTGTTGATTTTTCCAAGGTATTATTGCTTCAAAATCTCTGTCTCTATCTCCGTCTCTCCATCTTGAGTTTGTTTGACCTAAGATGGGTGATATTAATTATTTTTTTATTCCTCAAAGATTGAAGGTGCAGTCGAAAGCCTGAGCAGGGAGATACTCACCATACAAGCCAAAGGTGACAAAGAGGCTGCTGGAATACTTCTTCAGAAATACGGCGTGATGACAGAACCACTGAAAGTTGCTCTGGAAAAGTTGGAGAATGTTCAGGTATAAACTGTAGACCATAGTATTCTGTTAATTTCTGTTGTGATAAGATGATGAGTACACTGTAGTGCCTAGTGAGGCTTTGTTTTAACATCAAGAACGAGTTTCACAGTTGTTCACACTAGAACGTCCCATTAAGTAGTCTAAGCTGGCATTTGCTTATGACACAAGTTTTCAAAACTCGTGAAGCCTATACCTTATCTTGTTTATACGTTGTTCAAATTTCAATTGAAGACCATTTTGAATTATTAGAAGTATTTTAGCAGCTCACTTAGCATCTAATATCCAGCTGTAGGGTACCTGAAGTCATCCATATACGTTTTCATCCAGCTTATGATCATTTGTTTCTATGCAGCAACACATTTGATGCGGGAATAAGGTCAATTAGCCGTCTACATGCTTAAGTTTAGTTGGCCATTGTTGTATAATAAGCATAGCATAGCCTTGCCTTTCTATATTAGGAGAAGTATGTAGGAAAAACTGAAAAAGGATCTGAAAATCAAATTAAAATACGTATAACCCATATTGTTCTATCATTACAATCTCTTATAATTATTTTCTTTAAAGACTATCATTACAAATTAAGTCTCAATTTTCTGTGCATGTTACACATGTCTCCATAAGAACATCAATTAATGTTAGTGTTTTTTAAAGCAAAAGATGTTCCTTTGATAGTTGCACTTACTTACACTCATATTCTTCACTTTTTCGTAAGTCCCTGAATAATACTCTGGCCTCATTGTAACTTTTTTGAACGATCCAAATTTGCACATATGCTCACATATATGTGCAATTCATTTTCCTAAGGATAAATGTCTCGTATCTCAAGTCTCCTAAGACAATGTTCTTGCATACAGAAGAGCTGTGATATTAAAATATTGTAACAGCTAATTGTCTGTGTATATTGTGTTGTGTATCCTAGGTACCTGTTGACATAACTCCCACCTTTCCCATTGCCACCAAAATATTGCAGTGAAGACAAGAGAACCAAGGCGAAGAAATTTCCATTCTTGCCATCATCTTCGCGTCAGTCAGGAAAATTGATTCCGTGGACAAATCTTTTCTTTGTGCTACTTACTAGGAAATAATGGAATACTTGTTTCTCAAGGATGTTTCTGATCTCCTTTGATTCAAAAGGGAAGCAATCAAATAATGCGAGGAGTTTTTTACGTTGTCGTAAATTATAACTTTTATGTAAAACAATTATCTCTAGTAGTAATAAACATTATCTTCATTATCTTCATTTTTTGTTTCAGAAAACATTCTTGTCCAATTCAAAATTTGTTAATAAATTAATAAAATTATAGTTAAAATTAAATATTAAATTAAAATAAGTTGATACTTTTAAGTAACAACAACCTCTTTTTTATTCTCTTAAGTAACACCGCCTTTTTTTTTCTTAATGTGTATGAAACTTTCTGGTGCACATATATTGAACACGAGTTCTTAATTTCTACTAAGATTAAGTAGTTTATTTGAAACGAAAGTTTCTACTCTAAATACTATGAAGTTAACTTTCAATGTAAATGGCTTTGTAGCGTAGTGTAACTAAATCTGCAGGGGCATAGTTTTTCAAAAACTAAATTACCAGATAGCTTGCAATTCCGGGTTCAAATCGTGGCTTTGGAAATTTCGTGTAAAATTTTGATGCAATGACGTCGTCTAAATTATGTAGTCCACTCTACTTAGAGAAAAAAGATTTTGTTATTGTTATTGTTGTGGCTTTCTAGTCTAGTTACATCTTGGAGGTTTTGGGGTCTAAGGTAGAGTGTTTGATTTCTCAATCTATTTATTCAATTCCTCACGTAGACTCCAATACAATCTCCTATCGTACTAAAAAAACCTTTAGCTCATTTTAAAAAACTATTTTCATATTATATTTTAAGGTTAATTTTATTTTATAATACACAAACTCTAATTTTTAAAATAATTATTTGGTCATCATTTTTTTATTAAAAAAAAAATCAACTATTAACAAATCTAACCCAAAGAAAAACAAACTATACAGAGAAATTAGTGCTATGCTGGACAAAAGTGATAAAATCCCTAGCCTTGTTGCAACCATCTACAATATAGGGTCTAAGTATCTAAGTTAATCAAAATTGATACTTAAATAAAAAAATTTGTCATTTAATAATTAAATTAAATTAAATTAATTAATAACAATACAATGTTATAATCAATAACTAAATTAATTTTATATATAATATTATCTATTAAAAAATAAATGTTTTAATTTTAATTTTAAAAATATCATTATACTTTTCAATAAACTAGTAATTACCAATTTTAGTTAATTGAAATATAATTAATTTTTTAGTAAAATATATTTTGAATTAATTATTTTTAAAAAAAATATATATTTTTGATTTGTATAGAAATATCAAAATTAATTTTGGTTAAAAATAAAAAAAATGTAACATCTAGAAAGAATTACTTTTGAGATCCTAAATTAATATTAAGCTTAGTAGCCAAATATGATGACTTGGAATCTAAAATTAATTTTAAAGTTGATAACATTTTAAGCCACTAAGACTATGCTAGATATGAAGGGTTTAAGTAATTTGTATGATATCATAAAACATGAAATGATCCAAATCTTATTTTATACACACAAAAATTATATATAATTTACACTATTAAATTTGAATTTAATTTTGATGTACTTTATTTACATTATCATTTTATTATGTTTAAGCACATTATTTTAAAAGATTAGATATTTTTTTAGTGGCCTTTGAAATTAATTATCTCATATATATATATATATTTAATTTTGATATGCTCTTAAATTGTGGTCTAATCATATATTATTAAATTATTAAAATAATTTAGTTCTCGCAATAATTATTTAAAAAATTTAACTTTTAATGATATCTTAATAAATAATTAAATGATATTATAAATTGTTTTACACTAGTAGATCAAATTTACGCTTTTTATATTTTTTTTACTAATTTTAAATAGTATTTACATAACATTATGAAAAAGAAACCTGCATCACCCACTCGTCCTTTTTCTTCTTGTATGCATTCATTTTTTTTTCTTTTACGAGAAAATAACAATGTTCAAGTGTGGTTCCCGCTCATGGTCCTTTACCAAGCCTGAAACACCCAAAATAAGACAAAAAGTTTGAAATTTTGCTTCCTCTATCTCAGAAGAAGTTGAATAGTTACCGTTAGTCCTACCAAACCAAACACAAATGGAAATTCCCACCACTGCCCAACCCCCCAAAAAAAAAAAACACACACACACAAAACATTTGTACGTTTCCCAAAGCCTTTTCAAATTCAAACATCCTATAATCCCATCAATCGCACATGAACCAGCATCAATGTATTCAGTGAGCCCCATCTCTGCACATGATGTCCATTGCCCCTTGATTGAACCTCCAAAGGGACCCACAATTTGATTGATGCATTGCAGACGAAACTTACTCAGGAGGAGCACCACACATCAATAAAATCTAGTACCACCAAGATACAACTAAAGTCTAGTTTTTACCCCCTGCCATAATAATCCAATTCCTGTTCATGGAAGATTCAGGTTTCCTCTTTATACCCTTTTCATTGTCTTTCTCATACTTCTTTTCCAAGTTCAAATCCTAGTAATGTCAAGTCTTCTTCTAAACAACCAACACCCAGCTTCTATCAAAGATTGAATTATTGTTATTATTATTATTTTTTCCCAACTAAATCCCATAAAACCTGTCTCTTTCTGTGTTACCCATGATGAATGGTTGCCAAAAATCCTCAATTTCAGGCCAGCCATACAATTCTCTCTATTTCAATCCCCTCAATGAGCTCAGGCACTGCCGTAGCTGCAGCGACTATGGCCGCTTAGCCTCCAAAGGTGACGACTTTGAAGACTTCACTCACCGAAACCGGAAAATTTTAACTGATAACAAAGAGAATGCCACCCCCAACAAGAAAGAAACCGCTAACAAGAAGGAAAATGCAGTGCCCATAAATGGGTCCTTTTCTTCTGTGCCTAAACAGTTCTCAAAGTCCAAGTCTTTGTCCACAGACAGGATTTTGAAGCCTTCCTCGCTTCAGTTCTGCATGCAAATGAACGATCCCGAAAGGATTTTGGAGTCCAAGTTATGGGATCCTGTTGAATCAGAGAATTCCAGCTCTTTGAATATTTGGGACTATTCTGACTCCGAGGCAGCTCCTGCTTCTTCCTGGTCGACATTGCCTAATAAGTGAGTAACAATTTCTTCTTACTTTTTTTTTTTGCTTCATGATTCTAATTTTCATTTCCTGTTTGAAGTTGATCTTAGTATGCTGAATGTATGCTCAGGTCTTTGATCTGTAGACCGTTGCCTATAGATATTGGAAGGTGTACATGTGTTATTGTGAAGGAAGCAACACCAGAAGGACTATCTGGGGGAACTTTGTTTTCTCTTTATACCTATGTAAGATTTCTGCAACTTGTCATATAAACTCATGGACTCTCATTCACACAAGTTAATAGCTTTAGAATATTTGCCTATTCAGTAGTCGTCTTGAGTCCCTGCATAAGTTTTGGTTTTATGTATCTTTGCCATTATGGGTAGAGTGCTAATTACCATGAAGTTTAGAACTTATCAGATGTTAATTATCAGCAGAAGTAAAATGAAACTCTGTTTATTTGATTCGAGAATCTCCTCCCTGAGAAGCATACGTTTATGTATTGAAGAGGCTGCTGTTACGGTAGCATGTCTTAGCATCCTTCGATACAGTAACAAGAAGCTAGAAATTTAATGGTCAGGCTAGGATTTGTGAATTATAAGAAACCGCTACCAAGACCAATCTGTAGTCTGGTGAAAAGATAGCAGCATATGCTCTACTTCACCTTGGGCTGTATTTAACACCAAATAGATTTGGATCCTCTCAAGTGGGGGGTGTACTTTAGAGAGTAAAGTACAAGTGGTAACACCTGATGAGAAAATCAAGTGAGTGAGTTCTAAGTTCTAACAAATACATGGTTCGTTATCCATGAGCTACTATTTTATCAAAATCTAAACTGTTTGAGTTTTTCATCATTGGTATCAACCTCACACTTTACTTTCTATAGTGTACCATGCACTTTAAAGGATCCTGATGCAGCAGGAAATAGGTCTCCATAACTTCCATTGTGCATGTGGTATGCTTACATTATTATATTGTGGTCACTGTATGTGGTGGCCACATTCTTTAATTGCTGCTTATGCTTATTTCTCCATCTGCAATATCATGAACTTGATTAGTTTTTTTCAAAATGCACGGATTATCATCATTATTTCATTTAGCATCTCGTACATATTTTAAACCTTGACTTCAGGGCGTCTTGTGTTATAGGAAGGTCAGGGACGGCAGAATAGGAAACTAGCTGTGGCCCACCACAAGTGGCGGAATGGGAGGTCTCAGTTCACCATAGCTCAGACTTTAAAAGGACTACTGTCCAATTCAGATGAAAGCTTTCTTGGAACTGTATCAGCTAATCTCATGGGTTCAAAATACCACATTTGGGATCAGGTTTCATTCTTTGCTGTCTATCTTTGAAAAATGCACTAATGTGTGTGATTATTGCAAAAAATTTGCACTATTAAGTTCACCCGTGATCTGTTTGATATCAGGGATACCGTCATAATTCCCATAGTAAACAGCCAAGACCACCTCTTGCTGTTGTGACGTAAGCCAATATCTTCATCTTCCTCAATCCTCACCGGGTGTCATTGTCCCCTGCTAATTTCAGGATTTGGTTACCTTTGCAGGTATATACCTACGATAGCAACATGTACAGGAAGTTACAGAAGCATGAGGGCATATATACCCAAGCATCAATCTATGTCACTGAAGAACACGACCCAGGTTAACTAAAAAATTTCTATAATATGTTAGGTTCATACTATCATCTTGGATTTATTTTCAAGAATATGATCAAATCTACTGTGTCTGCATAATCACTTCGTTTACAACTAAATGTTTCATTTTCCAATTTAATTAAATGGGGTTCTTAAATTCCATTTTTCTTCCAGGTACAACATGTTAAAGGACTGCCAATGGAATGGGAGGGAAAATTAGACAAAGTCCATCAATTATTCTCAAGGATTCCACTTTACAACAAGGTAAGAGCCTGAGGGGATGTTTTTGTGGTCTACAGTCAGTCATGCATCTGGACCTGTCTAATTTCTATTGGCTTCCTTCAGATTTCAAAGCAATTTGAGCTTGATTTTAGGGATAAAGGGAGGGCAGGACTTAGAATCCAAAGATCGGTAAAAAATTTCCAGCTGACTTTAGAGGTATGATGAAAGTGTTAACTATGGGATTTCTGTTGGTGGTGAATAATGTTATAACTTCTCCTTCCTAACAATTATTAAAACGAACATCTTGGTACTGATTTTTAATTATAATAATTATTATTATTATCTTGTTTTGTGCTGTATATGCATGTTGTACAGTTGTAGTCCAGCATATTGTACAACGAGTATTGTTTTTATGCTTAAGTAAAGGACTAAGGGGTTGCCAATTGACCTCACATCACAAGTTGTGTAGTCTGCTTAGCTGACTTGTCTTTGCTGTGATTAGGAGAATGGGAGGCAGACGATCCTGCAGCTAGGTAGGATGGGAAAATCAAAGTTCGTTATGGACTACAGGTATCAACTAAAACGGCAGCTTTATGAGCTCAAAATATTTATTAGTTTATACCACCAGAATTTAAACAAAATTGCAAGTGGGGATGACACCAAGTACATTTTCCTCTGCGAGTCTGCAGATATCCTTTAACAGGTTACCAAGCGTTTTGCATATGTTTGGCTTCCATTGATGCGAAGCTTTGTTGCACAGTGTAGTGGGAAATTTCTGTTACCACACTTAGTTCAACCTCTGAACTGAAGATGGCTTCTGGCTTTCCTTTCGCTCTGCCCCCATCCAGAAAGGACTATTGGAAATCACTGCCAAGACTACCAAATAGTTTTGTGGATTGTGTCTTTGAGTACATTTTTCAAAAGAAAATGAAGATTTTGGAGGAGTTCAAGTTGTATTTGGTGTCTAAGTGTTGAACTTGCAATTTTGCTACTTAAATATTGCTTGGTTTAGTTCGGAAGCCTAGTTATATGTATTCAGCAAAGCCTGCTTCTGAACAATTGGGCTCATTGTCGCTTAGACCAAAAAAATATTGGAAAAAGCTCGCTGTCATTCTCTACTTGAGTGGTAAATTTTGTTTGTGAAGCATAATTTATCGTAATCTACTGTGTTCAATGCAAAGTCCCCTACCTCCCCGCCCTCTTAGGTGTTCAGTACATACATGTGGGCACCTTCTCTTTTGGGGGAGCTATATGCTGGTACCTTTGCTTCTCAGCAAAGTATGTTTCGTCCAAACTAAATGTACAAAAATTCAATAGTCTGAATTTTAGGTGAAAAATACAAGTAGTTACCAACCCCTCAATCCAAAGTGAAGAAAATAAAGACCTTCCAAGAGTGCTCGGTTCTGTACAGTCATACCGGCTTGATTAGCCACCGATTCAACGAAATTAGTTGGTTAGGTAGCACCTTACTCCCAACCCCTATCCTCCAAGACTCCAGCTCCCTACAATGTTGTCCCTACAGTGGGTGGGTGAGGGATAGGGTGTTTTTATAATGGGAAATAGTTATTGCACGTTATTTTTTATTTGAGTTACGTTACACAAATTGGAGTAATATAAAAATAAAAATTGTAATTGGGTGCAAATGCAATACTTGTTAGAAGAAAAAAAATTCATGTCGTCTTTCAATCATAGCTAGCGAGGACAGACTTGCCCCAATATGATTTTGACTAGGAGTTTTATAGTGGGGTAAAAGTTTTCTCACTTGTTGTGGCGCAAGCACAACTTAAATATAGTTTTTTTTTAAATATAAGTAAATACGTATTATGAGATTAAATAACTTATAAATATTTAATTTATTTAAAATTTGGTATGTATGATCATTAAGATGATATCACATAATTTAACTATTAAATTGATTAATTCACATTTTACATAAAGTTATTTAACGGTGTAAGTGTTTGAAGTAAGTTTTATGCATTTACACAGTTAAATAACTTTATGTAAAATGTGAATTTAATTAATTCAACTGTTAAATCATGTAATATTATTTTAATGATCATGCTTGCGAAATTATAGATAATTCAGATATTCATAAGTTTCTAATTTAATAGTAGATAGTTACTTACATTTTAAAAAATATATTATACGTTAAAATAAAGTAATGTGATAAAATATCAACTAGTTTTTAAATTTTATAAAATTGTATGAGCTTGATCTATAACATAAGAACTTTCAATCCAACGATTAGATTGATAAAATTTAATGTTTATTTAAATTTATTCAATAAAATAAGTATGTCAAGACTTATCCTAAATAGATCTCCATCCATATATATATATATATATATAATATTATATATATAATATTACACACACAAGGTTTTTATGTATCTTTATTATTAGAGTTTGTATTTAAATTCATCTAACATATATATTTAATAGTCATCTAACAATTAATAATACTATATCAATTGGATAAAAGTACCGTAGACTTTCTTAGGATTTAACTTTGATTTATTATTGGTGTAATTTTTTTTACACTATTATCTAATAATGTATTGTTAAATTATTAAAAAAATTTGACTATTACAATTATTATCTAAAAAGTTTAATATATTATTAGATGATAATATAAAAAATTTTTGCAGTAGGAGTAGATTGAATTTAAATTCATTTTTCTTATGTATATATACAAATTATAGTTACCAGTATAAGACGGAGGACTGTATAAGGCAGAAGCCGAGGCCATGAAACATGTTCAAGTGACATGAAATATATACGTAGGATGACAAATGGGTTTTATACCTATGTATAATTTGTATTTTGGGCTTGGTCCCTTCTCCATTGTAAGCATGTTATTTGTTGAGATATACTAGTCTTTTTGTAGCTTGTTTGCATAAAAAGAAAAAGGGATGGTGGAATGGGATCCATACAAAAAAAATTAGGATAGAGACAGACATACTAAAATTAAATTGTTAAAGTGAAGTTGAAATCAGGCCCTTACATACCATCTTGTTTTATCACAATTATAAGAAATGATTGATACAAGAATAAACCAATAAAAAATAGCAAATGTTCTTTTTCTCATAAGTTTATACAAAACAGAAGACAAGTGTTACTCTTTAAAGAATCTTCCACTTTCTAAATTGTTTACTCTTACCCCCTTTTTTTCACTTTCCTCGTCATCTTTTTTGGTTGATCGTCCTTTAGAAAAACAACGCATTATTGATAAAACATTGTAAATCGGCCACAATTCCTTATTCTATGCATCAAGCTCACAATGAAAAATTGGTGCAGCAATTGAGCTCAAGTCGCCAAATATAATGTCATCACTCTCTGTGTAGCTTCCAGATTCTTGACTTTCAAAGAATGTTTGAATATCTTCAGGGAATGTACGATGAGGAGGGTTTGACTCTGAAGGTGGTGGAGGGTAATCTGCAGCTGAAGTCCTTTCTATCATTTCTTTGAATTTCGATGATTGTAGGAGAAGCCCTAGTGCAGAAGATGTGGGCGCGCCACTACCAGATCGTGGAGTAGCTGCTGTTGTGATCTCGCCAGTAGTTGAGCTGAGCTTGTGGGAAACAAACCCTAGTTCAAGTTCAGGGTTAAGGTTTGGTTCAGAGTTGTTAGGGTTTTCAAGGTTGTCTTGAGTTTTAGGACGTAGCCATTTGATATAACGGCTAAGGTCAAAGTTCGTAACCGCATTAAGTCCACGGTACTCTATGGCTGCCATATCATATGCTGTGGCTGCTTCTTCTTGCGTAGCTGCTCAAGAATTCAAAAAGGTTATTTAATTTGTATACAAATTTCGGTGGAGGGGTTTTTTTTTTCCAGTAAAAGGTCTCTCAAGAATGAGATCATAAATAGCTTTACTCTAAGCAGTTGAGGTTGGGTGATCTATATCCCAACCAACTAGATTTGATTGCATATTTTGACCTTTTTAATTGTCCTATTGATTTGACCTGCATGTGGAACCCTATTGAAATGAAGTAGCAACTTTCTGTTGGGATTGGGAGGCATGGTCAAATGGATTTCCAAAATTTCAGGTATAGGTGCATCCCCTCTTAAATGGCTTGAGCTAATTTATTTCCTTTATTTTCTAAAAAAAAATAACTACAGCTTTGTATATATGAAGCCTATAAGCGCGTCAAAGTACTAAGGCCATATACTCCTGTCTAAAAAATTTGGAAGAATTGCATATTAAATGCGTTGAACATGATCCTTTTATTAGGCTTTCCTAAGAAACTTAGCTCGTCCCTTGGGCTTTTTAGTTGACAAAATAATTAATAAATCATATATTTCTTCTATGAAAAAAAAAATTCTGCAATTCAATTTCTATTGGAAAAAAATTAAGAGTGCAATTTTGCCCAATATATACAGTGAGTGACTGACTGAGAAAAAGGAATAAACAACATTCTTATTGACTTCAAATTAATATGCATCGCCATTAATTACTTTTGATTTGATCTAAATTAAGCAGATACAAAAACTCAAGCTGTTCCAAATATGTCTATTAGTGGAAGAGTTTATGATTAAGGTGTACCAAAAAAGAGTTTCTGTTCAAGGTTTTTGAGCATTTTGTACTTGCATTACTTTGTATTTAAGAACCTAAATAAGACAATTGCTAATACAATAGGAAGGACAATTAACGTAGCTACTATTTGCAACAAAAATTCATGGACCTTAATTATGGCATTAGATCATAGTCAATGAAATTACCGTAAGTTCCAAGGTATAGATATTTGTTGCCGAAGACCCTGCCAATTCGAGCTTCCCATCTTCCATTGTGGTGGTGTCTACACAATTAAAATCAGAGTATTTCTGAGCCAACATTTTAGTTTTTTACACCGTGGGAAAAATGAAAAAAAGCATATAGGAATGAACTGTATTGGTCAAATGTCCAAATTGCCCATTGCCCTTTGTCATCCATTGAGTACCTTCTATGTGCAACCTTCATTAATGTTCACTATTGATAACCGAACTTGTGGATAGCACGGGAGCCAGAGGGACGAAAATAAGAACCTACTCATTGACTAACGGTCTATCCTACAAATAATGCTTTGGAGAATATTGGGTTCTTGATTGCACATACCTAAAAATTTCTTTTATTGAGCATAAATATGACCCACAAAAATTTAATGTGTCTGCATAACCTTTTATTTTAAAGACTGTAATGATCTAAAGCTAAAAACGATAAGTAAACTCTTAGTGATGTTATAAAAATAAATATAAAATGAAAATATATACAATAAATTAATATTTTCAATTATTTGTACCCATTTCTCTCTTTATTTCTATGTTACTTTTTTTCTCTTAACTACCTCATTTTCACATTCTTTTAAATATTTTTTCATATTTTATGCACGTATTTGTGTGTCTCACTCTCAAGTTTCAAAGATACCATTGCATGATTCACTTTATTGGCCATGATCTACCACAGAGAATATAGAGTCAAATTTTACAAAAATTTATCATTTTGCTATAAATAGAAATATGGGATCTTAAAGTACCTTGCTACGCCTCTATATTTTGAGACTCCTCGAGAGAACCCACTACTTTTTCTGTAAAATAAAGATTAATTCATGAAACTCAAATACCATAAGAAATGGCTTCTATGGCAAATAAAAAAAAACATTAAAAGAATAAATGGCTTCCGAAATTATATATATATATATATATATATATATATATATATATGTTATATGTAAACATTTAATAACGAAAAACCTTCTTAAGGATCCAATATATTCTTCTTTTGATTGATCCTCCATCTCCTTAAGCTCGTCTTGATAATTTGATAACTAGAATCAACAACATATATATATGATGAAATGATCAAATTTGGTTTTTAAATAAACATTTTACAGCAATTAAATCATCACGCATTGAATTGAAGGATGAGAAAATTTACTGGAAAATTGAGGGTGGTGTCTTGGCCCCAGTACTTCAATGCTGCCAAGTCATAGGCACGTGCTGCGGCTTCTTCATCATCATATGCCCCTAACAAACCCAAATTTGCAGCCATTAAATCGTCCCCAATCTGATCCCACTACGTACTCACAACTCTCAACGCCAAATAAGAAGGGAAAAAAAAAAGACGAAGGTTTGTGACTGAAATATATATATATATATATATATTTAGAGAGAGAGAGAGAGAGAGAGAGAGTCATAAACCATACCTAGATATACTGCATCCAGTTGTTTTCCATCGTCATCATCGAACGAGACAAAATAGTGAAGATGAAAATAAATCAAACAAGTGAAAGAAATAACAAAAATAAAACTGGAAATAAGATTGAGAAGATGAGAATATCAATTAATTAAGATTTAAGAACCTTGTCTTCCTTTCTTGTTCTGTGATTCATTCCAGCAATTCTTATCCCACAAATGAGCCTCATATCGACCGGTCCATCGATGCCTATAATCAATCATATTCGTATGTTCATTCATCACCCATTTCTGAATATGTATATATAACATGGGACAAAAAAACAGAGGGGGGAATTTAAGGGACAAGAATGAAAGAGTAGCTAGAATTAATGAATCAATCATGAACCTTGTAACACCCCGGTATATTGAGCTTCGTTGTGAAGGCGAGTCTCTTGGGATGCTTTTGCGTGCCCGCTTCACCTTCGTGGGTGTGCTACTGCTGTTGGTGTTGGCAGCAGTAGTGTTCTTGAGACTTTTCTGTGATATCTTAGCCATGAATGCTCATAACAAGAGAAGAGAGGATCACTGCACTTCATACACATATAGTTCGAGAGTGAAGGAAGAGAGAGTTATATGAATATGACCAAGTCATCCAATAAGAAGGGCATTAATGGAAATAGTGGAGAGTGAAAAAGTAGGTTTAATTCTTTATTTTTCTCTCTCTTAATTTACTATTACAATTGTATTTTCCTTTTCTATGTTGCTATTGTATTTTCTATTTTTAAGGGATGAAAAGGGTGGAAGATGTGACCAAGGCAGTTGGGGGTTGAGCAGAGTGTTTAGGCCTTAAAGATGGGATAAGTATTATAGTCGGCAAGAAAGGATGGTTTTTATTGTGGCCGTCTCTAAGCAGTTTGTGTACTCCTTAATGCTTGTCTTGACTATTTATACTTTGGTGATCATTTTGTAATGATGTGGATGTTAGCTTATGTAGCCCTAAAATTTTAATTCAACCCATGTGCTTTATTGTTCTCCTGTGTTTAATTTTATGATTAAGTTGTTTACATTATATAAAAGCATAGTCCTAGCCATAGTTTTTATTTCCTTGAGTGCTTGAATCAAGTAGCTAGTGTTTGGATCAATTTACATTGTTCTCAACTATTCAAAGTTCTAACTAGTCAATTTAGTTAAAAACGAATATTTATACTAAACTAGAGGATTCATAAAAAAATAGTGTTTAGGTTTATTTCAGTGACATCTATTTATATAGATAACCAAAATCTTAGAAACTACTTAAGTAACACATGCCACTCCTATATATATTTAGTAATTTTAATATATAAAATTAATTTGTTCTTTTAATCATTGCATATTTTCTTTTTCGAATTCATTGTCAAGATTCTTTAATTCACTATTTATTAACTAATCAATAGTCAGATACTTTTATATAATCTATATAAAGTTAGATCTAAATATAATTGTTCATTTATGAGACTTTTTTTAGCCTTTTATTTTAAAGATACTTTCATCAAACTTTTAATTATTAGAGATGGATAATCTCAATATTATTTTAAAATTAGTTGCACCTTTACTAACATCTATCCCTTTTATTCTAGCTAGAGGTAAATGTCTGATATTGTCAATGACCAACTATCTTAAAAATTTAAATTGTTAAATGAAGGTACGTGAATGATTTTATATTTTTAACAAATCCAACACTTTCAAAGATAAAAGTGAGGAACTTTTGTGTATAAAAATTAAGAGTGAGAATAAGTCAGATACCTATTAAGAGTATACGGTCTAGCCTCTTTTAGTCTAATTTAACCTAACTTATTTATTATACAAGTCAAGTTAGGCTTTTAAAAAGATTTACTTTACTAAGTAAGTTAGGCTTAGACATTTTAAAATGCCTATTTACCTTAAAAAGTTAACTTATTTATTTATATAATTAAAAAATATAATATTTATATAATTTATTAATTAGTTATATATGCATGATTTATTTTATATAAATAAATAAGCTAGGCTGAACTTTAAAAAGCTTATGTTAAGTAATAGATTATGTTAAGACCAATGTTTTATAAAATATGTTTGACCTATTTAAAGTAAAGCATAGTCTAACTTAATTTATTTTCATCATTGATAAAAGAATAGAAAATCAAAACTAGCTACGCTAGAGAGACTTACATCCGGCCACTAGATCAGCAAAAAGATGAATATTTAGCAATTAGAAAGCAGATGGTTTATGGGACTTTGATTTACTTAAGCGGGGTTTGGAGTTGGAAGCGGTAAAACAGTTAATTATAGATTAGTAAGACTAGTCATTAAGCGTGCTCTGACTTGACTTGAAGAAAACCATATTATACACAAGTAAATTTACCGAAACTCACAAATCAAATATATGATGATAAGATATTTATGTTTTCTATAATAATATATTAAATTTAAAATTTTAACATAGTTATATAATTTGTAAATTATTATATAACCTATACAAATACATACAATTATTGTGATCTAACTCGTCTTACCGGTTTAAATAAATTACATAATATGATGGTATCTTCTTTTTTTGGTGAGAATATAATCGTATCTTTATTATTTCGTAATGACATTAATGTCCAAACCATAACACATGCTATATGTAGGCATTTTATTTAATGAAGAGACACCCACACAGGAATGCATTCCCATTTGGCTCAAATTTTGTGAAATGGTGAAAGTATTCGAATGGCATAAAACTATATATAAAAAAACTAATAAATAGTTACATACTTTAACACTTACATCAATCAATATATTGATATAAATAGGGACACATTTATATATTTCCCAAGTTGGTATCTATTTTGTCTTTTTCTAAAAGGCGATGTGTTGATTTTATTACGATTAAAAAGAAGGGAAAACCACAATTTCAACTAGATAACATCAACACTCAACAGACTTTTTACTTCCAATTCGCTTTCTTTAAGCGTTGTTAAAAGTTAGATTATTCTCAAACATAATCTGTTGTTATTATCAAATTGAAATTATTTTAACAATTGAATTTAAAAGTCATTTATATTGTAGTGCCTACACATTTTTCCTAGTTCTTACTTCTTACTTCTTAGATGCGCTCATATACTAATATGGTGTGACACAAGTGGTAGATACTTTAGTTCCTTAAGTATGTGGTTAGGGGTTTGATTCTTGACCCATGTATAAAAAAAATCTGTTAGGAGAGATCGATTCCTTAAATGAATTTTAATACTTCAAGAGATTAGCCCCACAGTCGCACATAGAGAATGCCTTAAAAAATAAAATAAAAACAAAAATGCGCTCATATTTTTAACGGTCAAGATTGAAGGCATGCACGGTGCACTGCATGATCTGCATCTACATTACACACGGCACGCCTCGTATCGTATGTACGCCGTATGCGAGTAACAATTTCTCTTTGTTAATACTTTACACAAAGTTGCGGACCATGCTGTTTACGCTCTTTCATTAGTGTACATACATGTTTATTCCCAGTATAACCCACCTTTTGACTATTTTTTTAATTATATTTAATAATTTAAATAATATATTAGATACTTTTTATTTATTACAAAGTAAGCCTTGGATACTTAAGAAAGAAGAAAATGAAAGGGAACTGCTCCAGTTTCTCTCTGGGGCCTCTTGTGCTATGGAGAGATGAGAGGTTTTCTTAAAAAGAGTCTGATGGTCTCATGTCTCACCCATGTTTTCTTTGATGGAGGCATGCCTTCTTGGTTCTCTGTTTAATAATTAAACAAACAACAAAAAAACAATGAAGTGCACTTTAATTGACAAATTAAATTTCATGTGGATGAATTTTATCCTAGAAGTTCAAAACTCATTAAAAATATCTTGTTGCTATGATCAACCCAACAACTAAAAGAATATTTATCCCACTTAAAAGATATAAGAATATCTCGTCATCTTATAAAAAAATAAACATAAAACAAAAAATAGTACTCAACTGAGAATTTTTAAGAATACAATTATACAAGACACATATAGAGAAATCACGATCAAATTATTGAGAGATGGCAATTATATTACATACAAGAGGATTTTTTTTTCCCTACTTTGGAATTTGGCAATTTCCTTTAAACGGAAGAAGAAGAAAAAATAATGATACCAAAGAAGAAATTTTGTACCAACAGCATGGTTTCCGCCGCTTAAAATGTGATTTCAGTGTCCAAACATAAAAACTGACTGACTGACTCAACATTTAATTAAGAATTCAATCATCATTTTCTCTGGCAAGCCTAGAAAAATAAGATGTGCAACCACTTTCGTTTATTAAAACTCAATCCACAGCAATTTCTTTATGATCAGGCTAATGACATAAGATGGCAGAGCACTCATTAAATTTCACTTTCGGAATGCAAACTTGTTAATTTGCTGCATCATCAAGCGACCAAATGCACTAAAATTGGGAAAGCACTCTTGAAGATAGAGATTTAGGATTGAACTAACACTAGACATAGGCCCCAAAACATATATTCTCATACTGAAGTAGGGGCTAAAGTAGGGGTAGCAAGCCCGGAAATTGATATTGGGTTAACACAAGAGTTAGCATGTCTGATGATTGGTGGGGTTTGTGTTGGGCCCAGGAAGAATCCTAAGAATGCACTTCAGTACTCTGCTAGTCCTATTAAAGGTGGTTTACATCATGACATAAAAAAACCTAGTTTGGCAATACTGTGATTCTGCCCAAAGTCGAAGGGGTAGAATCCCGTTGGCGGTTGGCCCATGAAACAACTCACGTGGAACCATTGGATAAAATCATAGTTGATGTTTGGTATGTCCTTCAAAAGTTTACTATTATTATTATGAAATCAATTATCTGATTTCCATGCATGATTGGATATTTGGATGATTTATATTGAAAAATAAAGACAATATAGCAAATATAATAGATGCCTTATTCATTCTTATTTATATTAGGCTGAGAATTTTTTTCACGAGTTCTTCATGTTTAAGAACATAGCAGGCTTAAGAGGTGCACTTACTAAATATATAGCCAGCAAATCTACCACTACTTTATCTTCCCTATTGATTTCTTGGCTTGAGTTTTACTTGCAGGGGAAGGAGCTTGTGTGTGGTAAGGCCCACTGTATCCACATTCTCTTCCTCCCCTTCTTCGAGCTCCCACTCAAATTCCTGAACCAATCTGCCAATTGCTGTGGAAGCTATCAACATTGCCTGAAGAGAGCCTGCACACACCCTCTTACCTGCTCCAAAGGCCATCGTCTTGTACAAATCCATGGAGTCATATTTCTCGTCAAGAAATCTCTCAGGCATCCACTGGTAAGGATTCTCCCATCGCTTCTTGTCCATGTTACATCCATATATGTTTATTGCGATCTGTTAACATGAGTTGTCAATAATGGCAGTCATATCACAGAAGAATAAGATGGTAAATTCAGAAGATAAATAGACCTGGCTATCAGCAGGAATATGATACCCTCCCAATTGGGTATCTTCATGAACGTATCTTAGCGGGACAATTGGAGCTGGACTATACTTCCTTAAAGTTTCATGGAAGACAGCACCCAAGTATGGTAGCTTAGATATTTGTTCTTCTGTAATCTTTTCATATCCACACACATTTTGGAGCTCCTCATAGAGACGGTCCTGCCATACAAAGAGGAAACCAGTGACACATTGCCAATAAGAATGGGAGAAATGATTAAATGAACCGACCAGTAAATTGTTGGCCAAACACAAAGAAAAACAAACAACCTGACGATTTTTGTCTTTAGCAAGTTCAAACATAGCCCATTCTGTTGTAACTAATGTAGTATCTGATATCTCAATAATAATCTCCCAAAGCAGCATGGAAATTTGTTCTTCTGTCAGTTCTTTTGCTTCGGATAACAAGTAGTCAATGTAACAATTTACTTCCTGTGGCATCCCAAAAATCAAATTAGGATAACTATCATAGGCTCTGCACAGATTTGCAGTTGTACACACAAAAACCCTACCTTTCCTGAAGCCATTCGCTTCTTCTGCTCATTCATCAAAGCCTTCATGACAGCTTTTCTGCGGAAGCACATTTTCTGAATTTTCATCTCCATACTCTTGTTTGGAATCCATTTCAAGTATGGAAAGAAATCTCGCCAATCCACATCAATTGCACCCTCCATTGGGTCAACCACTAGAATCTTATATATGTCCTCTCTTGATAATGTACTCCCAAGCTCCTCCACATAAATGGATTCTACATTACTTCCCAGAGCCTGCAAATTCCCCCATGCTCAGTCTTGCAAATTGTAATTGTCATTCTAATCTCAGAAAAATATCTATTTATTCTTATTTAAGAAGGAGAGACTCACTTGCTTCAGTGCTAGTCCAAAAAGTTCAGACACAAATATTTTCCTAAAATTAACAGCCAAAGAGGAGGTCTTCAGATATTCATTAAACTGCCTTGAAATATTTTCCATCATGACATCTCTGTGGGAACGGTGTCGCTTCTGAATATTGAAAAGAAATAGACTTCAGAGCCACCTCAGAAAAACCAAAAAAAAAAAGTTCTATATACTCAAATACTGACAAGGTAACCAGAAAGTTATTGTAACCAACCTGTGCATTGGCTCCAAGAACGTTTGCAAGAATATGTCTTTTGACCATTTTGTGAAATTCATTGTAGTCACTTGTAGCAACCATACATTTATCAAAAGTCAGAATCTTCAGTGCATTTGATAGCTTCCTTGTTGAAATTGATGGAAATCTGGTCACCATTGCCTGAAATAACCATAAAAATTTATAAGCCAATTAACCAGAAATAAAAAGAATTGCATGGACTGTAGTTAAGAAGAATCAAAGATATTTCTCCTCTGCCTGCTCTTACTAATTAATCGAAATAATAGAAACAACTGAACAATATAAAGCAGTATGGTAATGGTCTCAACTAATCCGCCATATAGGACTCAAATGACATGCTAATCAAAGTTGCATCAATGGATCGATCATAAAATCAGTTAGATATCAGATGCTTTTACCATTTTTCATGATGTTATTCTTCCAACTCTCTGTTAGACAGACCAGCATAAATTCATCTAAAATAGCAGTATGAAGATAATTTCACTTTCACATTGACAAGGCACAAACAAAATGTTAATTTTGTCAACTTACTAGATTAGCCGTCAAGAAGAAGAAAGATCTTAAATTTCCTTTTCATATTGTTTACAAAACAATCAGGCTTTGACTAGAATTCAAGTTGAGATAATGGCCATCACTTTGCCGTTGTTCCCAAAGGGGACAACAAAAGAAAGAAGGAAGAAAAACTTAGGTGAATCAGCTCAGGATCTTTGTTTTCCACTTGCATAAAGGTTTGTAAATAATTGATGACATGTTTTACTCAAGAATTTCTCTTTGCTTGCAAGAACAGACAAGACAAACTACTGCTAAACAACTGTGTCTCTATAGCTATATTACCTTTTTACCCCTCTTGAAAATGAAGAATGGATTAAAGGTGTCAAACCTAAGGAATTGAGGGTGTTGGCTGCTCATTCAACATGCTTTGCAGCATGTTGTAATGTTAGGGATTACTTCACTAATTATGTTTTTTTCATGTTTTTTTTTTCTAAATACCAGTATTTTAATGAGTTGTCAAACATTTATTAGTTACTGTTATACTTGGTGGACTTCCAAACATTCATTGTAAAATACAATAACCAATATTTGTATGACAACTCATCAAGGATATTGGTATTAAAAAAAACATGGGTAAGGTAATAACACTATTTAATCTTCCTTTTTTTCTCTTTTCCGGGTACTAAAAGTGCCCAATTGGTCCAACGCAATATCAAGCAAGACCACCACAGGCCACAGGAACCCCAGGCAGTACAGCTGAAGGAATCCCAGAATTTAACAATGGAAGTTGTATCAACCCACAAATTCATTCTGCACTTCCATAAACTACCTACGGTTTAACTGTGCTGTCCCACTGCCTATTATTAAATATCAAGTCTCTACAAGCAGCCATTAGTGAGCCATGAGGAGATTATTTAGTCAGCTGACCATACATGGACTTGTGGTAGAAATTAATTAAACTAAAGAGTTGTGTGCCAACAACAGTGTTTAAAGCTGTTAGATTACACATGTATGTATACATAAATTTTTTGATGTGACATCAAGATGTAGTTTAACTATGCAAAGGTGATCCAAGGGGTTAGCCTAGTGGATAGAGATATGATCCCTATCTTAATTATTAGGGTTCAAACCTTGGGTCAACACCTCCTAAATGCACCAGGCTCATGTGGGAGATGCATCCTTAAAATTGTCTAGAGAGGGACTTAATCTCAGTTGACACAAAAACTGATCCGAGAATACACTTATCATATAAATAAAACAAACACTATGCACAGGTATAAAACTTTCTTTTTGAGTAAAATTAGTTATGTACGTAGCAATACTTCAACTAGAACGCCTATTGAAGCCAATCCACCCAATCGTCTGAACTTCTGTTAACAAGATTGAACTGCCTATTGTACCTAAGGCTAAGGGTGTAGGCTTTCACTTCATACATTACAGGGTGTAGTACCATGTAGTCGGTCTGGCCACTCTCTGGCGTGGAGTAGGAGTACATCCTTGCAATTGGTTGTAAAAAAAAAACATTATATTTCACAGGCAATTGTTTTATACCCGAGTTTGATCTGGGTATGGGTTTGATTTGGGGAAAGACAAATTAGGTGATGATTTCTGGGTTTTTTGGGTATGATTCAAACGCAAATTAGGGATGAAATCTGGGTTGTCTAATGATAGAGATATAAAATCAAAGAATTTCACTTAATAGATTAAACTTTTAAGAAAATTAGTCTTTAACATAATATCAGATTCTCTGACCAAGTAATCTCACCTCATTCTTCTAAATAAATAAAAAATAGTTAAATTTTAACACAAGATATAACGAGGATGTTAATTGTCACGTTTAAGTTCTTATGCAGGGTAATTTTAAATTGGACCCATACTGGAGAGGTTACATGTATTTTGGCCTAAAAAGAATAATAGAATAGAATAGGATATATTTCACAATCACAGTACAGTGTGACTATGTAGGTTTAGGGTAGACTGACCTCCTTGGCAACTTGGGCAGAGTTGAGAACAATGAGGGTGGAAGCACCAGTTCTGATGGAATAAATGGGCCCATATTTCTCAGCCATCTGTGTGAACGTCTTGTAAGGTTTCTTCTCCTTCAGTTGCAGCAGATTCCCTATCACTGGTAGCCCCGGAACCTCTGCAACAATCAATTCACCCGATTTAATACTTTTACCATTTATGATCATATCATATCAATACAGAAAATAAACTAGATGCCCAGATGAATTAAAATAAAAAATAATCAGTTATTATCAAAATAATAATAATAATAAAATAATCAGTTAGTAATACCTGGTACTGGCGGAAGTTTGGAGTGTCTGTCGGCCAAGAAGCTGCTCAATTCTCCTCTGAGCCTGAGGAAGAAGAGTAACAAGAGCAGAGACAAAGCACCCAACACAATTGAGGCGGCAAAGGGCTGTGTCTGAAGGAAAGCTGTAATGGTGATGGAGAGGCTGTCCATTGTTGTTTCTACCTTTCTACCAACACACAACACAACAGTAACGCCTACGCCTACGGCTAGGGGGGAATCAATATCAATATCAATATCAATATCACTATATATACTACAAAAGCTATGGAGTCTACAGTGAAAGCATCTCTCATTCAAGGGAGCCACAGATTCTATGCGGGCAACTGGTTAAAATGGCTGACTATTCCCCATTGCCTTTTATCATTTTTATTTAAGATTTTGCTAATAAGTACAGTTAAAAAATTAAAATTAAAAGTATTAAATAAAAAATAAAAAAATTAAATATTATAAAAAATTAAATATTATTTAATATTTTTAAAAATAATTAAAATAATTTATTAAGAGATGTTAAATATTTTTTAACTAGTGTAACCCTTTATTTAATATGTTTAGTTTTAAATAATTAAGAGGAGGATGATAAGAGGATTTATTAAAATATCATTACTCTTAAAGTAATTATCTTCTCACCAAATCAGTATTCAAATACTTTAGGTTCTGATGCTATTATGTCTCACATTATCTAAAAAAGATAACTCAATAAGGTAGTTAAGCTATGAGGTTCTCTAAACCAATAAATTAGTCTTTTGGGTTGAGTTCTACTCATATGTTTAAGTCATAACAATTGATGCTTTCATTGAGAGTCAATTGATACGAAAAGAGTGACCTGAAAAGTTTCAATTTAAAAATGAGTGACTAGATAAATGACTACCTGTATCAAAAGGTTCAGAATAAAAGCCACATTGAGTACTCACTTAAAGTGAGCTGTCGCGGATGCCCATTTTAAAAGGGTATGCAAAGTTGTGTCTCATATTATTTAAAAATTGCAACTCAATGGAGTACTAATTCATAAAGCTCTCCTACTTAATAGACTGGTCTTTTAGAGTTAGATTCTCCTCGTTAGCTTGACTCAAAATAGATCTATTCCTTATAATAATATGTAAAAACTAATAATAAGACAATACTAATTTTTCCTTATTGCAATTTCTCCGATTGGGTAACTACTCTTCATTTTTCGATTTCAAATGTTATAAACAAAACAAGGTGTGTTTGATCAAACTGAAAAATTTAGCGTTAACATTTTTAATAATACAAATTAAGCTCTATTTTGTAGTGCGTATTTGATAAAATTAAAATTTTAACACTAAAAATATTCATGAAACTTAAAACGTTAAAAGGTCTTCATTAGTCTCTTAAGAGGTGTTTAGTTTAAGATTTTAAAAAAATATTCTTAAACATAGCATGACCAAAAAATTATTATTGCAAATGATCATTACTATTTGGTTGTCCAAAATCATTGATTCTGACTATCGACAAGTAAGTGGTGGTCGAAGTTGCTAGTCATTGTCAACTGCCAGCAACGACGACGAGTGGCCAAGGGTTCCAGTAGTTAAAGTTAGGGTAACTCAAAAATCTTAGAGGCTAAGACTAAATATTAAAATGGAGCATTTTTTAATTGAAATTCATGGAAAAAATAGTTTTTAGAATTTTATTCTTTTCAACATTTTTAGATGGAAAATTCCCAATTAAACTTTTATAATTAAGATCTATTAACATTTTTTCTCAATAAATAATATAATTAATTCATTTAATTTTTTCTTGAGACATTGTTGTTCTGAAATAAGATTTTATTAATTTTAGTTTTGAATAACTTCTTTCTGCTAAAGCAACATTTACAAGAATGGTTAACAACATTCTAAACGCAATACATGCATTTAGAGAAGAATTGAGTCTTCTTATACGATTAAGTATGTCGATTAGAATGTTATCTTCTATTTTTATAATTTCTTTTAAAGCTTTTAAGCAACATTCAAGATTAAAGTAATATTCTTTTAAGAAATGATATTATAAATTAAGAAAGAAAAAGATAATTGGTTTTATATATTGGAAAAAATAGCTTTTGGTGCTCAATAAGACATATTAGTTTATTGGAAATGGGATCAATAGTTGCGAATTAATAGCATTGTTAGAATTAGAAAGTTAGAAATATAGACTCATTAAGTACTTAATTAGAGAAGTGAGAGAATATGTAATTTTATTAATTATCTTGACTTTTGTATATTTTTAATAGGAAATGAGATAAATAATTGTTAGTTGAGAATTAATAAAGTTGTGAAAACAAAAGTGAGAAAAATAAAAATTTGTTAGGCCCTTAATTTAAGGAGTAAGATTATATATAGATATTTTATTAACTATCTTATTTTTGTATATTTAATATATTATTATAAATTTATGAGGCCTATAAAAAAAATTAGGGTCTAAAGTAAGGGCTTTAGAGGTTTTACCATTAAGTCGACCGTAGCTGAAGTCGTCAGCAACTGATGCGGTGGCCGAAGTCGATGGCGGCGACAAGGGATGGTTAAAGTCATTGGTCATTATCAACTGCGGCTAGTGGCGGAGTGGTTGAATTACGGTGATTGGCCGTCACAGATGGTGGCTAATGGTAGTTAATGTCGATTGCTGATAATGACGGGATGGATGTTAGTTGATGATATGATGATAGAAGTGTAAGTATTTTGAACATTTCACATGGTAATAATATTCTCATGTCAAACTTGTATTCTCATTGGAATGAAAGTGTGAGAATGTTGGACATAATCATTTCCATAAATCATTTTTGAACAAGCATGTTGTTTGAAATTTTGTAATAAACATGAGAATCTGAGAGTGCATTTAGTTTGTTATTTGATTTCATTTTCAGTTAGATATATTTTTATTATAATTAAAAAAAATGGAACATTATTTTCATTGTGTTTTTTGTTTTTAAAATTTTATGAAAAAAATAGTGAAAATAAGTGTTTTCATCATGGGTAATGTTATATTCTTCTAATACATTTTCTTTACGTCTTTCTAATTACTTAAAACAGAAAGTATTAAATAAAAAAATAGAAGCATTTAATATATTTGAAACTCAAAAATATTTAATACTTGCTTCTTTAACTAATTAAGATGATTATTGTACTAATTAATTCAATAAGTAGATATAGAATTATCTTTTCATCATTTCCTTCATTAAATTTTAAAAACATGAAATAAAATAAAAATAAAGTGACATATTTATAATTATAATAAAATATATCTAAATATAAATAAAAACAGAAGAAAAATCAATTATGCTTTAACATTCTTATATAAAAATTTCCGAAAATAAAAAAAAAAAAGATCCGCGAAGCAAAGTACCCGTTAGGGTACTAACTTATTCCAAAGTAGTTAAAACTTAAAACTAGCTACAATCTTGATTATCGCTATCGGCTCTATCTGTGAGTGTGTTAGTTTTAACTGCCTTTGCCAAACTTTGCTTTCACCCTTTTCCTGCTATAAGTTTCATCTGTGGTCAACCATAGCTAAGAACATCTTAAAAATTGTTAGAAGACATGCCGTGCGGACTCCAAATTCTTAGATATTAGAAATATGCAGCATATAAGTACTGTAATGGGAAGAAGAAGAAGAAAAAGGACATGGAACACCAAAATTTAAAGATCAAATCAAAATCTATGAAAGATCCTTAATTTCTTAAACAATTAAATGCCTCCAGGAAATTAATGTGTAAGAACAAATAATTTTGGTCTTCCTGGATTGCTCCAATAAAAATCTTATCATTGAGTTCATTTGGTCGAATTTTAGATGATAGGTTTAAGGTTTCCATTTTCTTTTCCTTGTATTGTTTGATAGCGTCTTTCAAGCAAGTGAGTTTCCACAAGACAAGCAAAAATTAAAGAAGGCTAGGCATCAATATAAGAATTTAATTAATTTTAATTCATCGTCAGTGAGTGTAAAAGAAATTATATTATCATTTAATCATGTGCACATCATTAAAAGAGTTAAACTTTTTAAGTAGTTATTATGATATTCAAACTCTTTTAATAATTTGTCAATACATAATTGAATGACAGTATAATTTTTTTTATATTAACGATGGATCAAAATTAAACTCTTAATATAAATGTCTACAGTTTCGGTATATTAGTTTTAGACCATTTGCCCTCTCTCTTCGAAGGGCATTATTAATCGTCACTCTTCCATGCGGAGAAATAGCATATTTTTAAAATGAATTTAGCAGCTAGAGCTTGAGTTAGAGTATGTCCAGGCATACAATTGTTAATACTGTGAATTATAATACAGAAGTTACCATTCTGAACCTCATTGTCGTGCTGAGTACTCGGTGAACTGAGTAATCGATTTGCAATTTCAAGCACATCAAATGAGATACTATATATATATATATATATATATATATATATATCCTATATTTTCTTTCGAGTTTCAATACAAGGAGGCATATATTTTCCATTAGCAACTTCAAATAATATGACCAATGGAGGGTCAATCCTTATCAATTTAGTAGACTGATAGCACTTGGTAAATTGAGTAGATTATCTACTACAATGTTCATGAACTGAAGCTACATATGTAGTTTCCGTTCCTTATTTTATTTCCACACTATTACAATATCTTATATTTAAGAAACTTAATATGAGTACATTTACAATTTAAACCTTCTCTGGTCTACAAACAGAAGTTTAAAATACAATAACACCAACAACAAAAAACCTCATAAAAATGACACTCTTATGTCCAGTATTTTTTCAAAAGGCAAATATAGTTATCTATGTGAGGTGTGGATGGTAAGAACTGGATGATTTTGTTGCCACTAGACGCTTGATTCTGCTTTGAAGAATTATATCGCAAGACATCTATTTTAGTAAAATGCGCTATTCAAGTGAAACTACAAGGCTCTCCAGCAAATCCCACCTTGGAGTGTTTGGAATCATATATTCCCTTTGGTTCCTCTGCTGGTAATTCCCAACAATGCCGATTTCATATTCATCGTAAAGACTTGCAAGCACCAAACAAACGTGGGAAGCATCCTCTTTTACTAAATAGAATATGCCAGTTTCATCCACATTCACCTCGGCATTGCCCTCAAAATACATCGTAATGGTAGGTAACTAGGTATGTTTACTTCATGATACCCAGTGAGATTAAAGCAGATATCCAAAAATGAAAACCCCGGTATTAAAGAGAAACCAGAAAACTGTTTCAAGAGCTCTGCCTTCAGAGCCTTGTAGACAGATGGAGCCAGTCTTGAGATCACTGTCCCGGAATCAATTATTATCCCACCATTGCCAAAACTTGGAGCTTGCAGAGCCACACCACCAACATTGATGCCAATGAGATTGAGTACATAAAAGTGGGATAGCTGTGGGTTAGGAACCATCCTAGTGTAAGCAATAGGAGTAACATTTTTGAAAACTTCAGACTCATTACCCATAACTAATGACCCAAAAGCTCCAGCTTCTTTTGAAGGTAAACAGTAAGAGAAAACTCCTCCAAGTGTAGCATTAGTTTGAGAGATCATTGAGAGGTCACTTCTTCCCAAGCCCATGAGGCCCGAGGCTCCTCCAAATAGTCGTTGTTCCTACCACAACTAAATACAGAATTACTCACTGAAATACCTCCAAAACTAAGGTGCTCAACTCCTAGTTCACCAGTAGTATATGACCCATCACCGTAGTTAACCACGTAGTTACAAGTTGATGGATTACTTCCACATGCTCCTGAATTTCCGGTAGCAAATAGAGAGATTGGCAGGTTGTTGAATTGCTCAGAATTGATTTATAGGAAGGGGAGGTAGAAGGCTTGAATAGAGGTCCTTGTTGATTATAACATAACTCACAAGGCTAGGTCTCATTCTCAGATTAAGACTATGGTAAACCACCAATCTCATTGAGGATTTGTGATGTGATTACAGATCACCTACCAACTAGCATATATTAGATTCAAACCCAAGTCATGACTAGGATAAGCGGAATGTCTGACCAATTAAGCCAACACTCATCAAGACTTCCAGCGTCAACTATCACGGTCATATTCTGGCTACCCAATACCATAGTCACAATATAGTTTAAAGTTTGGAATTTATGCCAGAAGTTAATGCAATCTAGGTTTCCAAAGCATCTTCAATATGGCTAGAAACCATTTTTCCAATTCGGTTTTGAATTCAAAGAACACGAAGACCATCCAGTATCAACTGTTTCTGAAGCCTCCTATTCCAATCACCTTTTTTCTCTGAGCAGTGACCTTTGTCCTTCATTTCTAGTATTATAGCACCTTCCTCCCTTCCTGAGAATTTTTAGAATAATAAGGATTTTATTTCTGAACTGATAAACAAAATAGATTTTAGATTTTAATTTATAGCACATAATTTACTAATAAGAAACTATAATGCAATCTAGAGAAATATAAAAGCCCAGACACACTTTATCAAAGCCAATTAATCTCAACTTTAAGACTACGTCTATGGCAAACATAGAGAGAGACCAATGACGGATGTTTTCTGGTAAAAGGGAAAGAAGTTTTGATAATATTAGGAGATCTCAAAGTGGAATGTGAAATAAAGTTCAGAAAATGCCCTGCAAATTAAGATAACTTAGTCTACGAGCTTCCTTTGTCCTGCTAAACTCACTTGATTCCGGGAGAAGGCAACGTAGGGTACCAAGTTGCTGTTTCCTCTGCAATTTCTGCACCTTGAACATCTTCTCTTCAAAAGAGTGAACCCCAATGACGAGGTAAAGAGAAACAAGGGAGAGAACGAATGGTAACATAGCCGTTGCCTCTGCCATTGTTGGGGGATGGTAAGGAATGGTAAACAAAGATAAATTTGTCAAGAGTGATCGAAGAGATTAAGGAAGGCAAGGAAGAAGAAACATAAAGAGCGAGAGAGAAACACAGAGAGGGGGGGTAAAGGCCTAATGGGGAGATGCTGAGTGATGAATTTTGGCATGAGAACAAAAGAGGAAGTGCTGGCTTTGAAACCCCACTTGTGCATGAGAAACTATTGGGGTTTTCAAGTGCACATATTGAGAAAAGAAAAGAAGTTCTGTGTTTGTTGGTGGTGGTGTAGTGAGACGAGGGACTTTGGATTTTCAATGATCTTATTGGCCTGTTGACTCTAAGACCCAGTACCCTTCATGGAATCAACAGTCACAAACTTTCACACACAAGATGAGAGGCAGAGACCATTGAGAATCACTCACTAATTGGTATTTAGTGCGTTTTGGCAATGTCTCTTACTGTTTCAAGATTTTCTTTTTTTAATACAACAAGGTGGAGTGTGTATGTGTATCTACAAGTTGAGTTTGTTCTGTTTTATAGAAAACTGAAAACGAACAGAGTAATCAGTTTGATAAAGCGATACTCAAAACAGTTCCACTCCAAACCAAGGCAATTTGGCCACAGTACAGTAGATTAGGAGACAAATTACCGAAATGCCACTCATTTGAAACATATTACCAGCGTACTGTCATTTTTGCCACGTGTATCACGCCACCCGTGTTGACGTGATACACGTGGCAAAAATGACAGTACGCTGGTAATATGTTTCAAATGAGTGGCATTTCGATAATTTGTCTCCTAATCTACTGTACTGTGGCCAAATTGCTTCTGGCTTTCAAAGAAAACTTGGTCGGTTATAGTTGTTTCTCCTAGACTTAGGCACTTTCAACTCAAAACAAAGATTAGGGCGTTTGTTTGTTTTTATTTTCAGTTGATATTTTTTTTAATTAATAATTATAAAAATGTCATTTTATTTTTTGTTTTAAAAATTTTGTGAAAAAAATAGTAAAAATAAAATTTTGAAGTAATATCTTTCAAAAAACAATTTAATAGTAGTATCTTTCACATTTCTCAAGTATGATAGTCTTCATTTTCTTATAAATATTTGTGGTACTTTTGTATCAAACTCTCAAACTGTTAGAAGTAATTATATAATGGATATAATAATAATAATATATATTATATCAGTACACAAGACATACCAGTAGGTTTACTGGAGACCTTGCCTTAGAGATTCAACAAGCATGCTTTTAAGAAAGGAATTCAAATTCCAAGCTAAACCAAGGGTAAGAATGTTAGGAAGGCAGCAGTAGACCGTTCGGGTCTCAAATTGAAACAGATTTACAAAGTGCTGCACCACTTGATGGGTGTTAGACATGATTGGCAGTTTCCTCCCCTTTTTCTGCAGTTTTAAGTCAATGAATCACATCATATTCAGTGGCGGTGATAATAATAGTAGGGTAAAAATATATCACTTTGTAATCATGCCCTATAGTCTGTTGTGTGATTGTTGGTATTATCCTTTGCTTTACTCACGCTTGTCTATTAATGTTTACCATATATAATAGCATATCTGGAAAAAAAATTAAATCTAAATTGCTATCAAGGAATGGGAAAGACTCTTGAATTCCTTAAGCACAAAGTAATGGGCAAAAAAAAATCCAATTAAAAAATGCTATCAAGGAAGGGGTACGAGTGTTGAATTGTAAGAAAATAATAATTTATTGGAATGAGAATATATATATATATAATAAATATTTAATTTGATTTTTTAAAAATACACGAGACATTAATTTGGTCTTTTAATTATTTTTTTACATCAAATTGGTCATTTTTGATCCTTTTTTAGGAATAAATTTGATGTCAAAAAATAATTGAAAGACCAAACTAATGTCTCGTATATCTTTGGAGGACCAATTTGAGTATTTTATTATATATATATATATATATATGAAACATAATGAAATTATGAAATAACTTCTAAGATGCTTATTAAATTAGATGATTAATTGATTTTACAATATATTCTAAAGATATACTAAGATATTATTAAAATATGCTAAAATATGCTAAAGATATTATGAGATATTCTAACACTCTCCCCTCAAACTAAAGCTTACTAAGCTTTAAGCTTGTTACAAATAACAAACATAATCAAGAACACAACAATCCATACAACCCAAGGCAAACAACAACAAGTCATCAAATGAGATGAGTCGTGAGATGCACAGTCAAACAGCTCCTTGGAGAGATAAAATCAAGGCACAATGAGTGAATTAGACAAGAAAAAAACCACGATTGTCTCTATTGAAGTCTCTGTCGGAAAAGGTGGCACAAGGAATGAGAACACCATTGGAATGTGAGCATCACTGGTTACTGCACTACCTAAGAATGGATGCGGCAACAAGAACTCGTCGAAATTAAGGCGCGACGAAGGAAGACGTTGCAAGCATCGAATCAAAGCAGAGACAGACACTATTGAGCAGTGGGCAACAAGTGTTGAAAGAGTGCATACACATAAGATGTTGGATCTGAATAAATGGGGGCTGACTGGCTGAAGAGGGATCACCAATGCACGAAACATATATGAAGAGTAGAAAAAAGGTCACTGCAAGAAGCTTGTTGGATGCAGCGCGCTAAAAGAAACTAATCATAAAAATAATGTGGATTCCATAAATGATAGCTCAAAGACAACTTAAGTGGAGACACTGGAGAGACAATATATAAGATAAACGCTGCTAGAAAGATAACTCAATAAGATGAATGAAGTGACGCATAGTCAGAAGAGTTGGTTGGAAAGTTGCATGGTCAAGGAGGAAGAGACATCGTTGAAAAGACACACAACGTAAATTTTATAGCAAACAATCATGATGTACATCAAAGTTCAAACTTCTCCAAGTTCATCAAGAATAGCATTTGAAAGCTTCAAACAATAAGAAAATTCAGAAGACCCAGAAGCTTGGAAATTAGAATTAAGGCAGATGTGAATTGCAGCCAATAGAGAATTCATCATCGGTGAGATAAGAGAAATTACCACCGGTATGATTCATTCGTGGAAAGAAAAGTCACCGTTGATATGATTTCTCAATGAGAAGAGAAACCGATATTATTCATTTGTGAATCTCTACCCTACACACACACACAACTTACTCCAACCTAACTTCACATGATGCAGCATGGTGTCAATTCAGTCAGCCCAATTTTAGTTTAGGCTAGCAAATTGTTGGTTCAGCCAGACCATACTTTGACCAGAAGCTATTTGAGCTGCCATGGTGATTCGTATGTCACTTAATTATTTTTATAATTTGAACCAAAAAATATAATATCAAATAATTTATAATATGAATAATTGTACTTATATGGTAGTTAATTATAATATGAATAATTGTACTTATATAATTATTACAATTATTATTTGTGTGTAAAACTGCACCTAGGGTTTATCTGCACTTGGCATCAATTTTTTTTAAAATCAAATATTATATATATATATATATATATGTAATAGAAATAATTAGTAGTTAATATTTAATTATATGTCTCACTTGAATAAAATATAAATATTAAAATAAATAAAATAATTATATTTTAATTAAGTAAAATACATAATTAAATATTAATTATTAATTAAAAAAGAATACTAATACTCTTAAAAAAAAGTAATAAAGAAACCTTACATATATATATATATATATATATATATATATATCGCTATTTGAAAATAACTCGAGTAAATTTGGTGTTTTGTTTGGGAGTTTGAGAATATGCCATTGTTGAGCAAGTTGGCCATTGTCAAGCGAATATTTGTGAAAAATGTCAAATAAACAGGGAGAGATGATGTGGGAGTTTGAGAATGTGCCATTGTTGAGCAAGTTGGCCATTGTTAAGCGAATAGTTGTGAAAAATGTCAAATAAACAGGGAGAGATGATCTCATCTTTGTACTGATTATATATATATATATACAAAAAAAATTTGGTCGGCTCACTGTTGTTAGAAAACTGTCTTCACTGCCTGGTGTGATACAAAGCCTGTCGGCAGTGTAAATATGTCAATGCTGGAGATTGAAATTCAATTAGATATGTAATGAGTATATCAAGGGAAAATCCGTGAATATGGCCTTTTTTTTTTTTTTTTATAATCCCTAAATTATTCTAAGAATCTAATCTAATAGCTCACATTTAAACCCAAATCTAAGTATGCAATAGCCTAAGCTTTTAGAGTACACAGTAATAAAAATATTTAGCTATAAAATACTTATATGTAGATTGGTAGATATATGTTAAATAATGGTCAAATTAATTACCCGGTTTTTCTTCATGCAGAGATCATGGTCAAAAGCAGGTAGGGTACGCATAGTTGTAAACTTAGTGCAGACACAGCTGGACTAAGTATCCCCATGCATTCTGATGCTCAATGGCAAAATAAACAACTCCCTAATAGAAAACCTTACCAAATAAAACGGAGAAGGAAAGGAAGCAAAGAAAACAAAGCACTAATGCTGCGATAAGATAAAATATTAAACAATTGGGGCTTGTTGGAAATAAAATCAACTATGAAATTTCCAATGGCTGCCACATTATTATATGGGTGTGGTTGTATCATTGAGCACTGCATGATAGAATACCAAAAGTTATTAGCATACAAATTTTGGTTGCTGCAGGTTACTCATTGTTTTGAAAATATCTTCTCTAATAAATATTGATCATGTCCCTGTCTAGTAAACATCACATATTCACACATTATGATTGCTCTGGCTCTTGGACTTTTATATTAGTTTGATAGTATTACTTAACTTTATAATAAGGTAAATAGCATAATTTGGTAGGAAAGATTATGGATTTTTAACCATGTAAGTTAATAAAATGGAGTAATACGCAATGATGGATGGACAAAAGACATGTAAATAGTGCAGCATGATGTAATTAGAATGTAGAACTGAAGAACCTGTTAAAAGTTTCAAAAAGAATGCCACAGCTTTAAAAATGTATTAGAACTAGGATTTACAATTGAACGATATTTTGAAGACACTAATACGATATTAACAATGCTTTCCCTACTTGCATTTGTTGACTAATTGCTATTTATTACAACAGTCTTGTTTGATACTGAGGGTCTAGCATGATTTTTTTTGGAGGTCTAGCGTCTAGCATCCTATATCCATTTTGATGTTCAACAACTTCCAGCATTTTTGTTTTTGGGGCTCCCAATAATCTTTTCAACAACGGTAGCCTTAGAAGGGAGCTCTTAGTAGCCTATTTTTAGTTGAGCAAAATAATTGTTATGTGAGTATAGAATTTTTTGATGAGCACAGAGAGAAACTCGTGTGAATGATGGCGAGTCTCGCATAAGTTTGCTTTTCCAAGTGCGGTGAGGTTGAGTTTCCAATTTGTTGGCTACATGTCATCTTAACAGCGGTAGATCACATGACATCCCCTACATGCCAAACTTTCGTACTTTAAAAACAAGAAAGAAAGACAAGTAATTCAGCATTCTCTCCTCCCAACACTCAAGTTGATCCACTAGGACAAAAGGGAACCGACTTTCTAGGTTGCGTGTTTGATCATCCCACCTTATCCTTTCACCCTTACACATGTTCAACCCAAGTTACCAACCCAGCCAATCACGTATGTAGGAAGGAGACAACCAAGATATTTAATATTGATGGAGTGGAGAGTCCGGACTGGAGAACCCACGTTATTTTTATCCATATCCAGCACGTGACATTGAACCTAGGGGCAATAAAAAGAAGGCCGTTTCACAATGCGAAATCCCAAAGACACCCACAAAAACTGCACCGCCAAATCCAAATGATATCTACCCTAAGTATTCCGTTTCCAAAATGAAGGGCAAAAACGGCATTTCGTCTGGGCCTGACCTGGCTTCCGTCGCTGTTCAATTTTGAAGACGTCGGCGTTATGGTTTGGGCACGTGATATTGGCGAAAGAGAATAAGAGAGGTTTGGTTGTTGTAGTTGATGTATCATATACTTGATAATAGGCAACAACAGGTGAAGAAGCTATGGAGAACACAAATTGAGTGAAAGACTCGATCGAATCGAAGGCTATTGCTTGCTCTGTGACTGTGTCTGTGTCTGTGAGTGACTCACCTTCATCTTCATGGTTCACCTAATCACACCGGAGGTCCACTGCCTCAAAAACGTCAAGTTGGAGGTTCAGGATTCAGGGCAACATCAACTCGCTCATCTTCACACCCACATCCACAAGCGCCCCAAATTGGATTCTCCCCTCCAGGTTTCTATTTTCTTCACTTCCTCAATTTTATATTCCTAATTTCCTATCCTTGACCTTGATGGGGAACCAAACCACTCATAATTTAGTTTTCATATCTTCATATGCTTCATCTTTTTCTCTTTTTGTTTTCAATCAGTGGACTTTGGGGGATGATTCCTTTCCAATCCCACCACCTTTGGGTTTATACAATCCCCTCCATGAGCATGAGCATGAGCATGAGCATGAGCCAAGCCCCCTCGGTTTGCGTCTCAGGAAGAGCCCCTCTCTTTTGGATTTAATTCAGATGACACTCTCCCAACAAGATAATCCCAGCATAGCTGCTGTCACTGTCAGCAACATAGATCACAAGGCTTCTGCTACTACCATCGATCCTAAACTCAAGGCCTCCAATTTTCCTGCAACCATTTTGAAAATTGGGACTTGGGAGGTACGCTGATAATGAATAGAAGAAACACGATGTGCATATGGTCTTTTCCTTCACTGTCACTTAGGAATTGTGATGATTTTTATTGTTATGACTTGCAGTATAATTCTAGATACGAAGGAGATTTGATGGCAAAATGTTATTTTGCAAAGCACAAGCTCGTATGGGAAGTCCTTGATGGTTGTCTCAAGAATAAGATTGAAATCCCTTGGTCTGATATCATGCATCTCAAAGCAAACTATCCTGAGGATGGACCAGGAACGCTGGAAGTACTGGTAAGGTTTTTTTTTTTCTCTCTCTACGTTTTTTAATTTTATTGTTACTGATTTAGCATCGGTATTATCTGTCACGCTAAGTGGGTGTTCTTCCTCTTTGTTCTAGCTCGCTAGAAGACCCGTATTTTTCAGGGAGATCAATCCACAACCTAGGAAGCATACCTTATGGGAGGCAACATCAGACTTTACTGGTGGACAAGCAAGCATACAAAGGTAAGTGATCTTCTTTAGGTGTTTTACTCTTCCTTTCTTGGTGAAGCATATATTCTTTTTGAGTACTGCCTTCACCATGAAATTGATGGATAACGAGGTTCGTATATGTTTGTGATGACAATTATGTCAATAGAAAAAAATATAATTTGTATATTGAAATGACAGATGAAAATGCTGATTGCAATTATTGATAGTTAATTAATTCATAGGTCCACCCAAAGAAGAATGATTTTTAGTTATCGTTGTCTTTTCCTTTTCCTTTTTTTTTTCTTGTGATTTTCTTAAGCAAACTATATCTTCCACTTCTATTGTCTATAAGGGGGAATTTTCTTTGAAATAATTAATACTGATGCCATTCTCTATGTTGTCATAGGCGACATTTTCTGCAGTTCCCACAAGGATTGTTAGGCAAGCATTTTGAGAAACTCGTTCAGTGTGATCCCCGTCTCAACTTTCTAAGTCAACAGTCGGATTTGGTGCTGGATTGTCCATATTTCGAACCTAGAACAGCAATGGATGACCAAATGGAATCTAGTGACGGATTTGATAGAAAAAGCGAAGAGCAGGCTGGTTTCTTTGGATCACAGGATGTCGAATCAGGATCTGCAGTTCAATCATCTTCCTCAAAAAGTGAACACAATCTTGTGGGTAGAGCTGTTGAAAATGTTTCCCAGGAAATTACTTCACCTAGCTCAGGTATAGATACTCTTGGATTAGAAGTTGTGGTTGTTATGATGATAACATGCATATCGGTTGTGGATTTTTCTATATCATCTTGATTGAGTACAATGGTAACTGCGCATGTTTATTCTTCAAAATAACAGCATTTCTCTATCAATGTTGTAAACTTCCATGGTTTTGCTGCGGGTAAACGTAAAACTCACAATTTTTACGCAATTAACTAGCTACATTGATTGATAGTCTATAACAAAGCATATTGTTTTAAAAAAACTAGATGGTTGCATGATATGTGATCCAATATTCTTATCTAATCTTATCTAATGTTCAAAGTGTCAAGTGATTGTCTCAAAATGTCTTTAGATGTTTAAGTCACCCCACAGTCCTGGTGGGGGAGCGGAATTTAGTCCCTTTCATGTGTTGCTTTGGCAAAGAATTGTAAATAAAGAACAAATTTTTTAAAGTGATTCTAGATATGTTTAGGAGATTGTTTTCATTATACTATAGAAGAAGGGGAACGGTGTTGTAAATCATTATGTTGTGGAAAGTGGAAAGTGAAAACTGTTTTGTAGTATAACTTTTTAATGCGATATTGTACTTCTATTTTATATTATGCTTTTCTTCGAGGTGAGTGAGGTTTCAGCCACCTGCATTGGGTTATTGGAAGCTTTCACTACAAATTGTAGATATATCATTTGTACATTACATTTATTTAGTGCATGTAACTTGCTATATCATATGTGTGCAAAATATGGAGGTGGAAATGTTTGTAGCTTAATATTTATGTTATCATCATCTAAAAAGCGTGAGGATTGTAGGGAATATGAGCTGGTAAGATAATTATTTTGTATTTGATTCTTACGTTTATAAGAGGTAGGCTTTTTGCACTCTGGTTCCTATATCTATCATATATTCTTTTTTTGCCATTATCTACCATATATTCAGGTAGTTTAACTTGCCTTACTATACACATTTTTTTGGGTTTATGTGTGGGATTGGTCATTTATTAACATAGAAACATTTACAGCCATGATTAGTTTGCTATCATCTGCAACTACACCCAGTTTGACTTTATATATCGTGTACAGTGATGGACACCCACGCAATCAAAGATTTCAGGAGTACAGGAGCTGACACTTTGAAGTTTCTTAGGAATTTGGATCAGATCAAATTGCCTGGACTCCACCCTTCTATGTCAATGACTGATTTGGTCAGCCACATCGAACATTGCATTTCAGAACAAATGGCATCTGGCAACCCCGACTTCACCGGTGACATCCAGCATAGCAGATCAGTTTTGGAGGAACTTTCCCAATACTTGTTCAATGACTCACAACTTACTACAGCTGCTGACGAACAGTTTGTCATGTCAAGGGTGAACTCGTTATGCTGCCTTCTGCAGAAGGATCCTTCAACAGCAGAAGACACAATGATCAGATCTGGCAATGGTCTTGACGCTGATGATGGTGAAAAAGTTGGTGAGAGTAACTCTGCTCAAATGTCATCATGCAAGAGTAAGGCTGTTGATTTCGAGGGTCAGCAGGATGATGCTTCTGGCTGCAAGAAGGAAACTGCCATATCCCGGAAGGAATCAGTTGGCGATTTGCTCCTTAATCTTCCCAGGATAGCATCCCTGCCACAGTTTCTGTTCCACTTGTCAGATGATTCTGTTAATCAAGTTAGATAGTAATGATTTACCAAAGCTTGCAAGCTTACACAAAACCCATGAAGTAGTCTTCAATAGTGTGAATATATTATGCAGTCAGTTACCCCAACTCATATAGTGGGATTCAGAAATTCACATTAATGAAGAATCCCGACAGACAAATATAAAAACATGTAGAATCTTGCAGTTGTAGGCACACTTGACTCTAGTTCATCAGTTGTAAGACGCTTGTACGTGTATATATATATATATATATTAAAATCCGTCCTTGGCTTCTTCAGCTGTGAAAATTTGTTGAATCAAATGGAGCCAGTCCGGAAGATAAAAATAATCTTTTGACCTTGATCTTTATTTGACTGAGTCGTTGAAACCTGGAAAAAAATATGTAGGGGAATACTTTATACTCTCTTATAGCTAATACAGAAACATCATATAAATTAACAGCAATACAGTTGCTGAGAAGATTTACATTATTTTGTCTTCGATAAACGAATATGTTCGGTGCGAATCGATTTTCCCCCCCTCACTATATAATAACTATATGCACTCAAATAACTGTAGCAGCAAACCAAATGCGCCCCCCACTAACGCTTGCAGGACAAAATCTACAAAAGAATTAATAAACACATCCACGAAAGGCTAATTAATACACTTTTTTTAAGGTTCGTCTTGGCCTTCGTCTCCCATTTGCTCACTTTCTTGTAACATGTTCATAAGTATGTTCACTTGGTCTTGAAGCATTGCATTTTCTCTTTCCACTTGAGCACGTTTGCTCCGTTCTTCCACAAGCTGGATTTGCATGTGCTCCAGACATCGTGAATCTCCCTCCAGCTGTTCATTTAGCCCATCTATTTCCCTGTCCTGCAACAAAAATCAGCAAATGCCTCAGCCTCAGCCTCAGCCTCACCTCAGGCCTATCTTTATTGCTTTCTCAACTTATCTTCAACTCAAAGTTAAGTTGTTTATGACAATTTCACCTTTCTGTTCATTTCTTGGATGGCAATCCTTCGCATGCTTTCAACGACATCCACATTGACAAGCTTTCGCTTCTTTCCAATCAGCCAGCCCTTTGGATAGTTTGCGGACTCAAAGTCAGGGGGAGGAAGTAAAGATTCAGCCGAGGGTCGTCGGCCATTAATATTCTTTATAGGTTCTAATGGTTCAAATAAAGCCTTTCGACGCTCAGAAAGCACAGGATTTGGAGTTGAGTCCTGCATCTCCTTAGCAGGTGTTTCTCCCTTTTTGCTGGGTGGTTTATTAGCATTACCAGTATCTTCTGATACCTCTAAATTCCTCCCGCTAGCTGTGAGGAACAAGTTACCATTCTATTTCCAACTAATTTAGAGATAGTATATGTGCACAACCACAACAAGCATCACCCATGAAAAACAAGAAGTAAGTGAAATCTCTGTTTGGCACTAAAGTTGTTCACCAAAGTAGGCATACTGAATTACAAGAGCGTGAGTTCAGAAGTGTATGGACGATATTAATAAGTCATTCCGTGGCAAAACAAGCAGTTCAAATGCATTTCAAGGCATAAGCTCCAATTGATACCTTGGTATAAGGGCAGAAGTTTGACATATCAAGATGAATACATATAAATCCGAGTTTATACAGCACTTAGAGATCCAAAATCTATATAATTGCATTGGCCCCTTTATTGTTTTATTTCCTTTGAAGTGAAACTGCCTTGAGAGAGACCACATAACATGGTGTTGGTCTATGGCCAAGGACCCTACTTCTAATGATAGAATCCATGGCATGGGCTCCATCTAGTGTTAGTTAAACTTAACCGACTGATTTAAGCCTACTTTTACAAATCTAATTTTGCACGCAATTATACAAATCTTAAATATTTCATTCGGCTGGCATAATGGCATATTCATATATAATAACTCAAAGGAAAACCTTTTGTTTTGGTTGTACAAACAGACTTCATTTTTAGTCAGGTTAGGCCACCCATCCCATTTAATTGCCTTGAATACGGTAGAGTAGCGATACCAAAAGGAAGGTGTCTGTACTTCAAATGCTAATATAGACACATTAAAAAATAATAATAATAAAATAAAGGCAACATTGACATGTGTTTAGATTAACCATCAATAACAAGAGCCACATCAACATTGAAAATTCACATATGCTAGGAAACCCATATGCAGGCTCCACTGAAGGGGGTTGGTTGGAGGGGAGGAGGGTGAGTTGTCCAAGAAATGTAATCTAAAACACGATGCTTTTTTTTTTCTTGTCCTTCACAAAAATGGAATAAATCATCAAAATCTAGAATGACGAAGCATGGAGCCATATCCATGTCACAACCATTAAAATTTTAATAAGATGCTTTAAATTTTGCCATATACTTTGTGTGAGTCTTTTATGTCCTTGCTTCTTAGATCAAAATAATGGTGATAACTCCTTATGAGCTACTACTAAGCTAACAAATTAGTTTCATTGTTTTCTTCCATTTTTTTATAATAAATTTGGTCCAATAATTATTTACATATTAATAATGAGAAAGAGCAAGACTTCGGTAAGCCAATCATAAAAAATAAAGTAACTTACCATAAAAGTCATACCAACTGTTAACCCCCGTTCTACGAAGAAAAAAAAGAACACTCTAACTGAATAAATTTGCAGGAATTACAGAAATCAATCCCTGCAACTAAAAGAAAGTTAAATTGAACGAGAAACCTGAGTTTCGAACTGTAAAAATTCACATATAAAAGATATGTAAGAAGATTTGGCAATGGACATGTTAATTTGCAAATTCCATGCTAAAAATAACCAAAATCATTCGATTGTATATGCAAATCTTAGTACTTACATATGATTGAATCACGTTAGAAATGCCATAGAAGACAGTAATATTATAATATTATAATATATTATACAAAGTAGAAACACAAAGCTAGCAGTAGGTGAGCTACTGAATTTAATAACAGGGGAGTAAGAGTACCTGATCTCCTTCGGGATTTCCAGTAAATTCTAGGGGAAGAGACCGGAGAGAACCCATTCAAAGCATCATCCATGACCATCTTCTTATCTCTACCTTGGCTTTCCATGGAAGCATGAAAAGGCAGAAAGAGATGCTTCAAGTTCAAAAATTTAACACATGCTCCTACCCAAGGCACACAGAGAGAGAAGGAAGGGGCAGGGGGATTTATCTTTGTTGTGGTTGAGATTATTATTTTGGAAATGCTCTTTGGGTTTCTTCTTGATGTTCTTTAGACCAACTAAAGGTCTCTTTTTCTTTCTCTCTAGCAACCTACAACTATTCTATAACTACAACTACAAGAGGACGTAGATAATTGTAATTTGTAATAGACTAATGGGACCATGGCCATGAGAGGAGATGCATTTTTGAACGGTCTAGATTTCGTATTTGGGTATGTCAGAGACAGGGAGTTTGTCCTTTTTATTGTATAAATCTATGGTGGACCCTGTCTTCCTCCATCCTTTGCATTTCTTCATTTTTAATTTTATTTATTTTCTTTACTTTGAAGTTTGAAACAACACTGGACTTGGAGGCAGCAATGATATGATCGAGAAAAGCAAATATTTTCAGACAAAAAAATAGTGAAGAAAACTAGAAACGATTCATTTTTTTATTCCACGTGTTGGGCGGGCGGCATATACATTCGGAAGATCCCAGGTTTCGTGTGGTTGTGGATAGAAAGTTAGAAACAATGAATTGTGAAATAAAAAACCAAAACTGAGCGGGGTCTATTCTATTGTATTGTTTTATGTACAGGATTCTTTGCACTTTGCACATGGACATGATCTCTGCTCTGCCCTAAGCTGCGCATCATCTTCAACAAGATCAGGATTTTGTTACCTATGCTCTTCTCAGCTCCCAATTTGTATTCACTCTGAAGTCTGCACTGTTTTATTTTGTTTTATCAATATCTTTTCAGATTGTAGACTGCTGCACCCTGCATTACTGTATATGATTTAATAGTAAGGAAAATAAATCAACTTTGGTAATATGTTCAACGAATGGGCTTCTTCCATACAATATGGCAACAATGTAGTATGGATACACACTTTCTGGAAAATCATTTTAGTTACATGTAATGTTTTTGCATTTATTGACAAGTGATAGCTTATGGGTAAGTTTTACTGATGAATGTGTAATTTAGTATTTATCTATTTTCATAAAAATTAATTTTATTCATAAAATAGGTAAAGATTTTTAAAAATGATACAAATTAATAACTTTATTAATGCTATAACTTTCCCCATAACAATTGTAAACTATTGAATTTTCATAAGCATATGATAAAAATTACATTTTGCATGGAAAAAAAAAATCCCCTATTAACAAATATGTAGTGATCAAAATAGCTATAAACAATACGATTCAAATTTCTAGTGAAAGAAATTTATCATCTCATAAATTATCAAAGTATATATTTTTAGTCAATATTCTTGTAACAGACTGATAAATAATTTTTCTAGAAGCATATAAGGTCATTCAATTATTATTAAGTTTTAATGCTCAAATAAATAAATTAAAGAAGTTTATTTTTCTAACTATCAAAACAAAAAGAATTGGGGTGGGGGGGGGGTGAATTCAGAAAATTGAAACTAAACGTTCCGGATGCATTTCCTTTCACATGCTCAATCAGCAATATTTTATGTTCCTCCAAAATCCACTGGCTAGTGGATGGCCTCCAAGCAACCTCAAGTGCATGAAATAACTAGGCTCCTGATTCAATTGACGCATTTCTTAAACATCATACGTGCCTCAACAGTCTACAGGCCATATGATATAATACAATAACCTAAACATCTATATACTCAGACTCAGATACAACAGACCATATATGATATAATAAAACATAACATTCACTGCCATATATTCATAAAAGACTTCTACCTATACTACTCCAAAATTATGTTTTTCCTTTTTCTTACTACTGAAGAACCTTTGAGATCAAAATGTGAGAGGAATTCAAAAAGTAAGACTAAATTCACTACTCGCGAAGAGCACAAGGAATGCATGGAGGATCCTTGGATTGGTCATCAGGGGTTATTCGCTCCAAGCAATACTCGTGAAAGGTGTGGCCACATGGTAGAACAGCAGCAGCAGGCGGAGCAGATGGCTGGGAAATGGGCCCTTCTGGTGGGTAGGAGACATCCCTCTTGCACAACAAGCATTTATGTCCAATTGGTTCAGGTGTTTGATCTGAACCAGCATAAAGTTCATACACCATTAGATAGACGTGTTACGTAATGCTCAACAAAATCTATATCTACAAAGGCATCGATTTGTTACTTTTCTCACCGTTTAATTAAAGTCCATAGATAGATTATTAGATCTAAATATTTATCTCTGAATTTTGCTTTTCATTTCCTGGAGCTAGAAGCACTTGTTGGAATTAATTCAGACATTGATAGATCAGAGTTTAAAGGAAAGGCAGAGAGATTGCCAGTGACAGCCTATATTATGGAGATTATATGCCATATAAAGTATAGTGACTGGGCTATAACACAGAAGGAAAGGATATCAGCAAGCAACGAATGAGTATCTGGCCTCATGAGTCAAGGTTCAATTTTTGGATAAATTTCAATGACCTCTCTGTTGCTTTGATCACGGGCAAGTGGGCAACCTCATTTTCCTGGGATTCTCATCAACCAAATAGTTGGCTTTACTGCAAAACATATGTAACAATTTCATGCCATACCTCTATCAATATACTCTCAGTTAAAACAACCCTACCAGTAAAATGATTTTCCTGTTATTCTTTTCAGGGGAAGGATTAGCATAAGAACAATCCTGATGACAGGCTTTCTTGAATAGAACAATCTCATTGCAAAATGACATCTAACAACATCATCTTTTAATCATGAAAATGAATTTAGTTTTAGTGACTGTTCAACTGCACCAGACTCCAGTAAAGTGAATGCAAGTCAACCTAGATATATTGTCAACCAAACCAAATAAATAAACTTCCTGAAAGTCTGAAACAATAATGTAAGGACACAAAAGGAAGTTGTAAAGTATGTATGAAGAAATAAAGAAGCTTCAAGAAATACCTTTATATTTGATGTAAACGGGAGCAATATTGGGTGCAGATGGAATAATTGGAGCCCTCAAACGTTGGTGAGCCAGAGCCTGGGCTATCAGTTGTTGGTTTGGAACAAGTGGAGTGTGGGATGAGGAGAGCAAAGATGAGATTCTCTTGTCATGGGGTGGAAGAAATGGAGCTGTTTGCATTAAAGGAGGAATTGTCTGGGTTATGTTTGGGGTTGATAGAGCAGATTTGGTCAAAGCAGTGGGGAACAATGGAGGAATGAAAGAGTTAGTAGCTTGGGGTGTGAGAGATTGGGCTGTGTGGATCAAGGGAGGAACTGTTTGGGGTGTATCTGGGACTGATGGAGCCAACCTGGTCCAAGTTGGGATTGGTGGATGAATGAAAGGGTGTGTTGGTAGAGTCTTCCTATGTTGAGCCCGGACAGTCAGTGATGGTGGTTGGGAAGCAGATCTCTTTAGAGATGATATGAGAGATGGCCGTGAAACTTGAGCAGTCATATTTCCCTTTCCAGTTTGCATTCCTAGATCAGAAAAAGTTACATTTTATTGCTGATATTTAATAAAAATAAAGAGATATCCAAGAGTGATTGATATGTTTAAGATAATCACCAGAATTAGAATGTGGTCCAAGAGGAGAGTTTGATTGCTGAATAGAACCAACTACCTGAGATTGACCATGATTACCTACAAGTAGCCATGAATCTTGATCAATAAATAATACAAGATTACTCACCTGAAATTTTTTTGTTAAGAACTATAGAGATATAATATCTATCTATATGCATAAAATGAAATGCTCCCTTCAACACATTATATCATACAGAACACAATCACTACATTTGGTTGAGCCAGGTCTCTTGTTGATACTTAGTTACGCCACAAGTGTCAAGTTTAATGAAAACCAAATGAAGTAAATTTAGTGATGTCTTGCAGAGAACAGTTAAAGCTTATTGAGCAGAAACATACTAATCAGGTAATGCACCACTCTTTTTCCATCTCCTCCCCCACCCCACCCCCAAACACCAACCAAAAGGATTGATCCTTTACTTCCAACGAAACAATTCATTTGAATAATTTCAAGTAAAAGGAAACAATGGCTTTGGCAAGAAACAGTAAGAGGTTCCACCTGAGTAGTAAAAGAAAGAATAAAAAGGTAACTGAGATATAAGAAGATAAAGGCAAACAAAATTTATAAATTCCAAAAAGTGTGTCTGAGTGAATTATTTGGTCACTGCAGATCAGAGGCAGATGAATTTATCTCTGCTAAACTGTGTATAAAGATAATAAATGGCAGAATGTGGTCTACATGTACTTGAAAGGATAAGAGCTCAAAACTATTGTAAGTACATGAGAAAGTAACTTTAAAAAGAACATCTTTTAAGACCAAAGGAAAAGATCACCAGTTACTCCTGAAACAAAGGAGGGTTCAAAGCAAAAGGTTAAATTCCATTTAGTATCAATCAACAAAACTACTTAAGATGAACAAATATATGTCTGCTTATTAAAAATGAGGTGAAATTCAAGGAGGCCTGACATATATCAATGATTATGAACATAAAATAAGGAATTAAGTAGTACAGCACATACTTGAAGGATATTGCCGTCCAGTGCTTCCAGTGGCCACGCCCAAAGGAGGGCTAGTGAGAGACTGTGATGAGAACTTCCCATTATTTTCTGGTAGTAGGTCAGAAGGTGACTGATCAGTTATCATTCCAATTGAAGAGGGAACTAGCTGTCCACTCGCTCTGCTCTGGCCAGTGTCACAAGGCATAGTTTGACTGCCAACAAATGGCAATGAAGGTAATGCCATGCATCTTTCAAAGCTGTTTTTGTGACCTGCATCTGCAAATTCCATAGGCACGTCTTTCACACCTCCAAGACCTAAATCCCTGTTAACTGGCCTTAAATAATGGTTTTGGTCACCAGCAGCTGGCCTCTGGCCAGCATGTGATGGCCCCAAACGTAAACCAGGTCTAGAATCAAACAAAAGTCTGTGATCACCAGTATGTGCTAAATCAGATATGACTTCACTGTTGTTCTGAAAACCACAAAAGGCACCATTCATGTCTAAACCATGATTTAAGAAACTTCTGTTACCCACTTGATTGTGATAAGTATCAAATGGGGGAAGAAATATCCTCTCGGAATTACCAGTTATATTGATTCTTGACATATTAGTATTGGATTTGGACACTTTGTTACTTCCAGAACCAACAGTCATAAATCTTTCATCACGTTTTCCTGGAGTAAACAATTGTTCTGCACCCCTTTGATTTGGACTAAACAGTGGCATTCCAAAATTCATATTTAGCATAGGCTGACCAATATTACCACTCATTGCTGTTCCACTAGGGTTAACCATTTGTGGGTCTCCGGCCAAACTATCATTTGGGGTCACATATTTTCCACCACTATGAGGCTTCTCATAACTATTTAGATTGAAGGCAGCATTCATCACATGATCAGGGATGGTTAGATTATCATGCCTAGTATGTTGATATGGCTGCCCTGTGTATCCTTCTGGACATGGAAAACCTGAATCTGGTCTGCATAGAAGGGGTTTACGTTCTCCTCCTTCACATAAGTAATGATGGTCCATCTGGAAATTCTGAGCACTTTTGAACTGGGAGGAATCAATCATCGAATTACCTCCAGCTGGCTCTATTTCCTTGCTATAATATTGAGATGTTTCATTCATATTCCAGTGGGGAAAAGGAGACACTGAAATCACTGGGAGAGGGATGGGTATATCATTATGGTGACAATCACCAGCAATCCCATCACGGTTAGCAGAACCACTGTTCATTAAACTGAATCCAAGTTCTTCACTCCTTTGTGTCATGGAAGTGGAAGCAAGTGGCAAATTTTCGTTCTTTCAGTTGTCAAAGTCAAACACGGACAATTCTGCCATAAAAAGGGGAAAAAAGATGACTCGTAAAAGTTACAGTCTACAAATTGCTAGTAATTCTACTAAGCATCCAAATCAGCAAAAGATAAGTCTGTCACATTCCTTCAAGACCAAGCATACACAAAAATCACCAAATTACATAACAGAGAAACTAGAGAAATGCAAGCTTCACTTTGAAAATAACATAAAAAGTAGGTGCTCGATAATTAAATGTTGTAAACATCCATAAAAGAAATATCTCGCAATTTCCCTAAATTAAAACCCAGCCGAGCCCCAATGTATAAGTACAAAAAGTAAATAAATTACAGTATCATGGAAAAACTTAATCTTGCTCACAAAAGTGAATAAAATAAACCATTTGAAGGAAACCCAAATAGAGAGAACCGTTCAGAACCTCCAAACCCGTAGAGCAAGAACCAAAACACCTAAAAACCTGAAGATTTTGAGAAGAAATAAAAAATAATAATAATAAATGGTGATCATGAAAACAAACCGACTATAGCGAAGAATGCGAAGAAGTTGAAGCAAGAATCGAAGGCAACCACTAAACCAAAAAAAGAAAGAGGGACAAGTGTATACTATAGGTATTGAGTGGGAAAAACGTGAGTCCAGAAGAATCGAGAGACGACAAAAGAAGTGAAGTACATAAAAATCAGAAAGCCATTAGCGAAGAAAATGGAAGGGTTGTTTGGGTTACCAGTTGCAGAAGAAGATCAGCAACAGAGAGAGAGAGAGAGATGAGAAATTGGGGGTTTTGGCGCTCTTCCTCTAGGGCTGAGGGGAGGGGAGAGGAGATTTTAAAGGGTTCGGTGTGGGGTCTACCCACCTTTACTCATCGCGCCACGTTTTCTATCGCGTGTAACGCTTTGGGAACTAAGCTACTCCCTCACCTCGCTTATTATATTATATATATTATATATTGTCAATTCATGAATCATCACTACTGAAAATTTAAATTCAGTCAGTAACATGAACCAAAAACATATTTATTTTATAAATATTTTATTTTATAAATATTTTATTTTATAAATTAACTAATCAAATTAATTTTATATTTATGTTAGAATCTGAATTCTTTAAGAAAATTCATAATCAAATTTAAAGTATTATCTTATGAAGTAAAGAATAAATTGGGACAAATATGTGCAAATAACATAATCCAGAAAGACAATAAACTCAATGGTAAAAAATAAATTGAAAAAAATAATAAGAGAATAGCATCATGGAAATTATACACTAAATTAATATTAATACAATGAAATTATATATATTATGGTGAACGTAAAACTGAAAAAATATTAATTAACTGTCAATCTTAATTAATTCATTACACAAACTACAATGTATCATACGTACAACAAAATTTTCTAAGATCATTGCTTTAAAAGTCAAAATGTTATTAATTAATTATAATTAACTATCTTTTCCTTATCTATACTAAATAATTATTTAACTTTTTATTACCTTAGTGTATAAATTAAATATGTGTAACAAACTGGCATGACGTTCCTAATTAAGACTGTTGGAGTTAAAACATAAAAGAAAAAATTGGGAATTTTCTGTATAGTAAATACTTTCTATGAAACAAACAGTACTAGTACAAAAGTAAATAATTTCCATTCAAAAAGGCTTATAATACATTGTTTTAATCATACCAACAGTTTCATTTAAAGAATTATATATAAAAAGATAAAAAGAGTTTATATTTGATATGCTATTAGTATAAAAAAATTTGTATTATCACTAAATAAGAACTACATCATTAGAGTGGCATTTAATTTTGAAACGATGGATTTATGTGATGAATTGTTAATATCTTCCATATATATATAAATAATATTAATGTCAGTTTATAATATCAATGTGAAAAAAAGTATTCAATATATATATATATTTAATTTATACACTAAATTAAAAAAAATTAAATAATTATTTAATATAGGTAAAAATACTTAATGTTATTTAGACTATTTTTTCATGTCTTACTATATATATATATAAATCATTAAAATACTAATGTGATTTTAAAATATCAATGCGAAAAATATTATTCTATATATATATATATATAGGTAAAAATACTTAATGTTATTATTTAGAGTATATTTTAATGTCTTACTATATAATTAAATAAATAAGTAAAATATTAATGTGATTTTCAAAATATCAATGTGAAAAAGGATATTCTATAGATATACATATTTAATTTGTACACTATAATAATAAAATTTAATATATATATATATATATATATTACTGTGATTTTTAAAGTATCAATGCAAAAAAGGTTAATTATTCCATATATATACATATTTAATTTATACACTAACTTAATAAAATTAATAAATTATTTAATATGCATATATATATATATATATTATGGTAAGACTAAAACTGAAAAATATTAATTAACTATCAATCTTAATTAATCCAGTACACAAACTACATTGTATCATCATATATAAAAGAAAAAATTCTTGCACCATTTCTTCATAAGCCAAAATGTTACAGCCAAGGGAGGAAATACGAAATTTGGAGGGCAAATAAAATTTTTAAAGGAGTTATATTTATTTTATAAAAAATAATTAATATTTAAGGAGATTTTTTATAATTTTAACAGTTTTGGGAGCCACCTCTCCCCTCATACTTAACTTAAGGTGGCCGGTTCCACCCTGATTAAAGACAAACACATATTTTCATATTCTTTCGTTGAAATATTGGGTAGCCGTAGCCTTGCCCTTGAGGCATAGATAAAGAAGGTATGAAAATATACTATATCAACAATTTATGGAAAAATACAAAATAATAATAAAAGTATTTAATATATAAAAATGATAATTTCATTATTACCTCTACTTTTTAAAATATGAGAATCATCTAACACTACAAGAATTTTAGTTATTAGCTATGATACAATTCTGTAGCTAATTTATAGTTATTTTTTTTATAAAAAAAGTTTTAATTAAATTTTTTCAATATTTAATTAGGACAAATCCATAACTAAGTCATAACTAAATTTTTTATTTCCTTGGTAATTCATAACTAATTCGTAGTTAAGTTTTAGGTAAATCCAGTTAATTCATAGTTAATCTGCAACAAATCTCTAGCAAGCGCTAGTTAATCTATAACTAATTAATTTAACTAGTTAATGTAGTGAAAAAATTTTTATAGCTAATCCTTCGCTATTTATCCACTAAAGTTCCATCACCTCATTTGTTATTTTAGCAAAGGAAGCTTTTTTCATAGCTAATTAGCTACAAATTAGTAACAAAAAAAAAATTTCTAGCAAAAATTTATAACAAATTTTATATTTTCTTGTAGAGGATAAAAGAAAGCTATGATATGTTGATTTTATTTTAAGCTTTAAATTCATAAAATCATGTTTCAATTTACCCCAAAAGAAGTAGGAATGATGAACAAGTTGGAAACAAAACTGTTTATTATTTTTTCATCTAGAGCTTAATCTTTTTACATATCACAAAATAGTGGCCTTATTTAATCATACTTATTAGCCATATATACATGACAAGGCAATATTAAAAGTGTCATCCGATTATAAAACTCAAAATAATAATAATAATAATAATAATTATTATTATTATTATTATTATTATTATTATTCACTTCATAAATACTTACACATTTTTTAAAATATGAGTTTAAATATAAATTATAGAAGAGAATAAATAATTTTATTTTTACATATATGTTATTTAGTTGATTTCAAGTAATTATAATATCAAATTGTGAAAATTGTTATTCCAATTAATTTATTTAATTTTTAGTTGTAGCATTTTTTATAAATATAATTATTTTTATATATTTTTATGATAAAAGAGATATTTATATAATATAAAAAATTAGTCTAATCATTTAGTAATAACATTTTGTACAAAATTTTAATGCTATTTTGTTTTTCTAATCCTACACAATCAGACCTTAAACCCATGAGTAAAACTCATCTCAAAAGATTAACATATTGAGAGGAAAAACCTCATGACTTAAGTACTTTTTTTTTATTCAATGTAGGACATAACATTGTATACAATTTCGAAAGTTGTTGTTCTCGACGGCATATTTTGGCTGCCCACTCAGTGTGGCTTTTTTACTTTAACCTTTTTAGTAATGTAGCCCTTTCCATGGTTGCTTCCCCATAGGTTGCTCTTTTCCAAGTCATCCCCTCTTGCCAGTCAACACTCAGCCTTTGTTTGTTTTGAGAGAAATGAGGAAGAAAGAGTTAGAAAAGAGAGAAATATAAGAGAAATGATTCCACTCTCTTATCTAGTTAGAAGAGAAATAGAGAAAAAAGAAAAAAAATGGTAGATCTCACAACTTTTTCATTTCTCTCCTAAAGTGAGAAGAAATTAGTAGAGGTGAAAATTTGTTTAATATACAGTTTATTTTTGTTATTTTATAAATAAATAAATAAAAGTAAATATATATTTATAATAAAGTTTAATTTTCTTTTTTCTTACTTCTCTCATAATTTTCTTAATCTAAACAACTTAAAAATTTACTCATTTTCTACTCTATTTCTCTTATAATTCAAACAAAGCCTCAATGAAAATATCAATTGTTACAACTTAAGTTCATGATACGAGCTCATCTTAAAAGACTATCCTATTAAAAGAAAGAGTCTGATGGCACCAAAAATTTCTCCATCACCATGTTCAATTGTTGGAGGTGGGCAGGAGTTAGAGCCAGTGACATAAGTGACCAAATCATAGCTGATGAGTAATAAGTGAAACTATTTGTTCAAAGTAGGATATATAATTGTTTCCATTGAGTTTGATTAGGAGTTAAGTAACAGTATTAAATTGTACTAGGTCCTTGGAATTAATTAGGGGAGGGAAAGGGAGCAGAGTTTGTGTTGGTAGAGTTGGCACTGGTCATGGATAAGGATCAAAATGTTGGTTAAAGGTTAAAGACTTCTGATACCATATAAATTTAAATAGAAGATGGAATATTGCATTACCTTGTGTTTGAGCCTTTTACAAGTATATATACATGAGATTCTCTATCTAATATTTGAATCTTAAAAGTTGAAAATCAAATGCTAACTTCTTAATAACAAGTGATTACATCCTTAACTATATTTGAAAATAAAATGGTTGACTAGATTAGTACACCAATATTAAATACCACATTAAACTTCAATTTTTTTACTCAATATGAGAGATAATAGTATCACAATAACTAACCGTGTTTAGTGATATAGAAAATGGGCAAGCCATAGAAGGGGCCTTATTTGCGATTATCTATATTATATTAACACAAAGAGATGTGTCGACCAGATAATTCAATTGGCTTCCAAACCTGTAAATTGTACGAGTTATTTTATATTTTATATTTAAAATGATGTTTGAAATTATAATTAAATATTTTGAATATGTTCAATGCATTTTGTTTATATAAAATTATTATAAATAGGTGAAAAATTAATTAAAATTAATTTTGTATAATATATATATATATTATTTTATTTTACATGTGCTTTGCATAGATATTTTATATTTATTATTTTTTTTCAAAATAATATTTTTATGTATAATTATTATTTTAGAGATGTAAAATTTACAAATTATTTTTCAATAAAAATTCGTAAAAATAAATGAAGAAAATGTTGTAAATTAGTTTTTTTTATGCTGGAGAGAATGTCATTTTAAAATTTATTATTCAAATTTTTTAATTTTAATTATATGCTATTACCCTATAATATTTTTGTCTTTTTTAATTTCATTATTTTATTCTTTATTTAAAAGTTAACATGTATTTAATGATACCGTTAATTGCTTCTCATGATAATTTTACTAATATATATAGATATAGATTTTGTTCAAAATAATGCTTTTATGTATAATTATTATTTAAGAGATATTAAATTTATGAAGTATTTTTTTAGGATTTAATTTCAATCCACTGCCAGTATAAAGTTTCTTTATAATGTCATCCAATAATGTGCTGACACATTATTAAAAGAGTTAGACTTTCTAAGTAGCTGTTGTGATAGTCAAACTCTTTTAATGATTTGGCAACACATGATTGGATGATAGTGTAAAGAAACTTTACACTGACGGTAGATCAAAATTAAACTCATTTTTTAATAAAAATTCTTAAAAATAAATGAAGAAAATGTTATAATTTAATTTGTTATGTTGGAGAGATTGTATTTTTTTTAATTTTACTATTCAATTCTTTAAATTTTAATTATATGCTTTGACAACACTTACTCCCTTCATTTTGATGACTTTTTTTAATTTCATTATTTTATTTTTTTTCTTTAAAAGTTAACATGTATTTAATGATATTATTATATTAAATATTACTATTAATTGCTTCTCAAAGGTAATTTTACTTATATATATAATTCGTAAAAATAAATGAAAGAAATATTATAAATTATTTTTATGTTGGAGAGATTATCATTTTTAAATTCACTATTCAGTATTTTAAATTTTAATTATATGCTTTGACAACACTTACCCTCTAATATTATTTTTTTTCTTAATTTCATTAGTTTTTTAAAATTTAATATGTATTTAATGATATCATTAATTGCTTCTCATGACAATTTTACTTAAATATATATATATATATATATGGATTTTGTTCAAAATAATGTTTTTATGTATAATTATTGTTTCATATATGTTAAATTTGCAAAGTATTTTTTTGAATAAAAAGTATTAAAAATAAATTAAGGAAATGTTATAATTTAATTTCTTATGTTGGCAATATTATATTTTTTTAACTTCACTATTCAATTCTTTAGATTTTAATTATATGCTGTAACAACACTTACTTCTTAATGTTGTTGCCTTTTTTATTTTTTATTTTATTATTTTTCTTTAAAAGTTAGCATGTATTTAATAATATTCTTAATTGCTTCTCAAGGTAATTTTACTTATATATGTATTAAATAAAAATTCTTAAAAATAAATTAAGGAAATGTTGTAAATTAATTTTTTATATTGGAGAGATTGTATTTTTTAATTTCATTATTTAATCATTTTTATTTAAAAGTTAAAAAGTATTTAATTATATTATTGTATTTAATGATAATATAATTGCTTCTTAATGTAATTTTACACACACACACACATATATATATATATAGAGAGAGAGAGAGATTTTTCAAAATAATTTTTTATATATATAATTATTATTCTAGAGATGTTAAATTTACGAAATATTTTTTTAACAAAAATTTCTAAAAAAATGAAAGAAATGCTGTAAATTAATTTTTTTATGTTGGATAAATTGTCTTTTTTTAATTTTACTATTTAATTCTTTAAATTTGAATTATATGTTTTGACAACACATATCCCATAATATTATTGTATTTTTTAATTTTTTTAATTTTATTCTTATTTTTATAAAATTTAAAATATATTTAACAATACTATCAATTGTCAAAATACAATTTTACTTATATAATATTGAATGATTGATTGATTGATATATTTGTGGATTTCCTTTTTCTTTATACTCAAGGTTTGAATTTGCATTAGGCAAACTGGCAAAGGGCACACCTATATTAAAAAGGCCTGATGACAAAATTCATCCTTGGCAAGAGAAAATCTTTTGTAACAATTAATGTTCAAGGTCCCCTTTTTTTCTAATTAATTTTGATTCATTTATTAATAACTCAATTCATTAACTAGGAGTCTATCACTTTTTTCCCCCTTATAGAAACAAGGAAAATACAACTAATAAAAAGCGAGCACAGTGACTTATTGATCCAGTTGAGAGTTTGAAGATCGGAGACTAGATTACGAAATATGACAATCGACAAAATCTTCTTAACACGTCCAATTAAAGATTGACCCTTCGTATTGAATTTTTTTTATTGGACCTTATACAAGTAATAGCATGTAATTACAAAAATCATTTAGCATATATGCAGAGACAAAGGAAAAAATGAGACAAGGAATGAGAGAACATGAATCATAAATCTATTATTTGAACTTTACATTTCTAGTAATATATTTCAATCTGAATAACACAATCTACTGATCTAGTGTCCTCCGTTTATTATTTCTTTTTGTAAAGAAATATGTTCTGTATATAATTCCTCTCGTTTCATCTAAGTGGTCATCTAATGAGCCATAGTGTGAATATTATAAAATAAAACATGCTAAGATACTAAGAGATAACACCTGGTAATTAAAATTTATTCGTATCATGAACTACATCGAATTGAAACTGAAAATTTTCTTTAACATATTTTGGATCCCGCATCCATGACCATGTATTCTTATTCATTATCTTTATCAAACAAATGAAGAGAACATGACCGCGCATACTCGCTAACCATATATATATATATATATATATATATATATATATATATATATATATATATATATATATATATAGGACCCAAAGAACTTCCCGTTGATGAATTAATTAATAAGAAAACAATTGGAAGAATATTTCCAAGTAAAGTAGAACACGGGATTGAGAACTCAACAATATATTATTTCATATTTTTAATTATTTTCATTGATAATTATTAACTCTACATTTTATTTTATTTTGAGTTCAGTGAAGATCCAAATCCCAGATTAAACTCCCAGAACATTAGTTTTGCGCTGTACACATTTCTTCTTCTTCTTCTTCTTTTTGGGCCTTATCCACCGTGCAGAGTTACATAATTTGCAGTTACACTCAAATGCAAACCTAGGCAAGACCCAAACTGGAGAATCAAAGACGGGATCAGTAAGAGGCACCCTAAGCATAGTTCCATCAGTAAGTGAAAACTCTCCCAATTCAGATGAAAAAGAGTTGCTGGCGTACCCAGTGAAGTATATGCGACCGGCTCGAAGTCCTGGACAGAATTTAGCAGGAAGAGATTCACAACTGTTGTCAGCCAGAAACAAAACTTGGTCTTCCAAGCTGCCCACCTCGACCAGTTGGGGTGGGCTACAGTTTTCTTCAACCTTGAAAATATTAAAGCCCATTGTTGGCCTAAGAAGTTTTGAATTGTCATAATACCTCTTCACAACCAAAAGTCTTCCTCGACACTCCACCAAATAAACGTCAATTGATTCTGATTTAATCTTTGGCTGGAGAGAATTTATACTACCCACCTGAAGTAGCACTTGTGATTCATCATCAACTTTGAATGTATGAACCTTCTCGCCATCTCGGTTAATAGCATAGATTTTGTCATCGAGAAATGCAAGATTACCATAGTCTTCATCACCCCGGTAGCCTTTCCATGCTTTGTCTCCTATGTTGCACCAGGCCAAGTCCCCACCGTAAGTGACCATTGCGATGGAAATTGGGTTTAACTTGCTACAGGTTGAAATTGCGAACGATAAAGGGTTGTCCATGCCATGGGTATTGACTCCCTTAGACCGAAGAAAAACCGGCATTGTGCTCTGAGGAGGGAGTTCAATTCGAACCTTAGAGAACAGATTCAGTAGAAAAAGTTTAGTTTCAGCTCGGATGACCAACCAGCCCTTGAAGGATCCGACAATGAACGAACCATGCAAGGGCTTGAATGGTTTGTAAATCTTAAAGATTTTCTTATCTGAGTTGCTTAAAAGCTGATACTGTGAACTGGAATCATCGTTGGTAATTAGCCAGGGAGTATCAGGGACCCATAGGTAGGATTTGTTGGAGGTAGAAGAAAGCCACGACTTGCAGACGCTGCCAAATCGAATTTGTTCTGGAATACTCAAGCGCTTGCAAAAGAGCTCTAGGATCTCTGTTGGCAGTTGCGACCAGTCTTGGTTTCTGACTTTCTCCTCTTGATTCTCCATTTTCATATTGAGATAACAACGTCAGAGAATATATATATATATATATATATATATATATATATATATATGAGATATACAGCAGATAAGAAATTAAGAGATTAAAGAAAGAGAGAACTGATCCAAAGGAAACAAAGAAGAAGAATTTGAAGGGAAAAAGAAAGATAAAGCCTTCACTGCTTCACAAGAAGAAGACGAACCAGTTGAGACTCTGGAGAGAATTCTTATCCACGAAAAGAATAAAGAAGTCTAATAAAACCCTAATAATATCTGTAGTCTATTTAAATACAGAGAAGCTTGGTCTGGATTCGTATTATAATAATATGCATTGTAACCTGAAATGGCAAGTAATTATTTCAAGCAAATAAGGAAATTTATTACCAGATTCGGCTCCCCTTCAGATCTCTCTCACTATTTAATTTTAATTTTGTTTTGTTTTCTGTGGGCTGTTTTTGGCCCTTACCATAAAGAAAGTGAATGGCTTGAAGCGTTTTTTAAAGTGCAGCAAAGCGGTATAGATAAGATTTGACTCAGAGATTAAGCAGTTTTTCTAAAGAAATAGGAAACTTGAACTACAAATTTTAGGCATTTGAAGCATTTTTTTTTTTGGTATACTGGCTTGAAGCTATTCAACTGTAAACCTTTTTCTTTATTTTAACTTTCTAACTAATTCAAATACCAATCTTCATTTTTTTCTTTGCTACCCTTATAGAGAAAGGAGACTTCAGCTATTTTACTGTACCTTTTCGTATTTTTTGTGATAAAATAATTCATAATTATAGTATATTAAATATTATGTATTTTTATTATAATCTTTTTAAATAACAAACTATTCAGTTTCAGATTGTTTGTTGGATAGTAAAATATTTTCTGAAGTTTTTAAAAATTAATGGGTAATTTCTATAGTTAATCAGTTTGATAGTTTTAAATTGGTAATAGAAATTTTATTTATTAAAATGATAAAAATTATATGCATAACCCTTTTCGCATTGATATTTTTAAAATTACATTAATATTTTAATATGATTTATATATACGGTGAGGCTTTAGAAAATCATTACATAAACCCGTCATATCAAAATTGTAGAAGAAAATTTTTAAAAGAAAAAAAAAATTGTAGTCAACCTGTCAAGGTTAATAGCTTGAAAGACCAAGTTGTCTCTTTCTGCTAGAGTCTATTCATGATTTCAAGGCAGTCACATTCTTCACACAGATACTCCTGCTACGGTAATCTTACGTCTATTTTGTGGTACAGAAGATAAGAAACAAAAAAACTAAGCACGAAGTAACACAGAACCAGCCAAATCAGAGCTGATGAGGTGATGCGAAAGACCTATAGGGGATTAAGCAAATCCTCCAAAGGGGAAGTATGATGCGAGCCCCACTTAGCAAGGAAATCAAGAATGTGACTTATGTTAACATGCCACTCTCGATGAAGCAAATTTCTGATATCATGAAGGATTGTCTCATAGCTAGCAATATCGATCACGATCTATGATCAGTACACTGAGTTGGATGGATAGCCTCTAGCAAATATGATTCAACTTCCACGTGTCTAAAACCCAACTCCCAACAAAGATTTAAGCCCTGACGAATGGCCATAAAGCTCTGATGCCACTGAACCTATCTAGGAGAACTAGGAACAGTAGTAGAAGTTGGCATCCAAACCGTCCTGCAAGTCTCCCACAGATTATTAACCTTAGAAACAACCATATTCCAGTGCCACTTGATACCAGAAATGACATCATTATTCCGCCAGCACCAGATTGTCCAGATGGCACAAAGGAAATTCAATGAATTATCATTGTAATCCTATTGCAGTGCACAACTGTAATTGTAGAGGAAATCACAATTGTGAGGTTTTAGAGGAGATAGTAATTGCGGCTGCATCAATTATAATTTTCTGTAATTATTCACAAATAAGGTAACTACGACAGCAATCACAATTTAAAATGTTTGCCTAAGAATATCCAGCTTCCAGCTTGCCATAATTATAGAACCAGTCCTGCAAAGGTAGAGAAAAGAAGTCCTGCTCAAGGTCATAACCTAAACGCTGCCACAGATGTCTGGCTATCTCAATCCTAAGACAATGCAAAATAGTCTCCAAGCCATTCTCACATCTTCGACAGTAGCTGGAGGATGTGAGATTCCTAGCTGCACGGAAAGCTTTCGTGGCAACTACGGACTTACATCTAATATCATATGGTGTGTTTTCAGTTAAAGATTATTTATTCCTTAAACTCGGAGTGCTTTGGCCTCTGAATTACCTTTCTCCACCTTTGGGTCTTGCCAAGATTAGCACTACAGTGTGACAACAGTGATAAGTGTGCCATGTGCAAAACCAATATTACTTACTTTGCGTGACATAGTAATTTGTAGATGAGCCAGGGAAACAAAATAAGAGATCCACTGAATATAATTTTACTTATTTAAAAAATTATTACAAATAAAAATTTCAATTATTATAATGATGTAGCTCTTATTTAGTGGTAATATATATTTTTTAAATGAAATCGAAACTCTTTCAATAATTCATTCCAATGAAATGTTGGTATTAATTAAAAAAAATGCAGTATAAGACTATTTGAATGGATTTAATTTACTACTGTACTATTACTATTCATTTCATATCAAGTATTAATACAAAACAATTCCCAATTTTTTATTTTTTTGTTTTAACAGCTACGTACGGTCTTAATTAGGAGTATTGTTATGCGAGTGTTTCAGTTTTTTAATAATCACAATACATTAGTTTTTTTTCTTTTGTTAATTACACCGTAAGAGTTTTGGGTAGTTTTTTGAGTCAATTGAGACTTAAATTTTTTTTTTAATCCTAAGGATGCACCTCTCATATTAGTTTGTTATAGTTAAAGAAATTAATTTCCTTGAGTGCTCGTGGAATGTTTGAACATGAGTAATCAAGACATTAAACTCATCTATTTGATCACTAAGCTAACCCTTGAGTTCTTAAACATGAGGACTTCCAGGAGTCCAATACATTAGTTACGTTTTATTTTTTTGGTACAAAGTTACGTTGTATTTATTACGTGAAAATCTTCATATGAGCAAGCAATCTTAAATAGCTACTTAATTATGATTATTCAATTACATTGCTTGGGTTTCCATAGTTTTTGTGAAGACCAACAAATTGCAATAAAAATGAATTAATATACATTACTGATATGATTTGTTAAACACTGAAGTACATTATTTTTGTTCTGCACTTGAATTGTGTTCTTCATTATTTAGTCCTTGATATTGTGCATATTTAATTATATAGTCAGGAACTCAGGATTAAATCATAGATACATGCAGGGTTTTAAATCATGGTGACGTAGGGGTCACAACTGTGACATTCTATAATTGTGGCTCATATTGGTCCGTATTAGTTGTAACGTGACTGCAACTAAATCGTAATTGCGATTTAAAACCTTAAATACTCGCTTACATAAAGAACGAATAGTTTACATGCCAAAATAAATAAATAAAAACACATAAAAGAACGAATATTGCTAGTTACTTCAAACCGATCTGGTGAAAAATTCTGCAGATGGATTTCGGCCTCCTCAATCCTAGTGCTTTGATGTTACTAGCTTAAAAAGTATTCAAAATTTTCAAAAAATTAAAATGGATGGACAAGTACTTTTTGCATAAGATAAAATGAGTGTGAATACCAACAACGTCCGAAACAATTGGTAGATAACTTGATCCCTTAACTATATTGTCCTAATTTTAAATCAGATTGTGTGTATGGAAAAAAAGACTTTGTTGGGAGAGACTATACTCACTTCAATGATCTCTGTACTTCAAAAGAGATTAATCTCTAGTTATCGACTAGAGAGTATCTTTAGTTCATACAAAAAAGGAAAAGAGTCTGAAAATACAAACCTTAATCCTTGTTAATTAGACCGCCAGTGATACAATTAACTACTGTGTCATTAATCTTCAGCCTCCAAACTATTTTGTTTTCATGTTTTCGATCCTTGCCCAAATTAAAATTCCATGGAGGTGGGTGTCGTGGGAAGGTTACCCAATCCTCAGAGGATTTGGATATTGACCTTAACCAGCCTCTTCTTCCGACGGAGGAACGGAGAGACTTGAAAATATTTGCCTATATATATATATATATTATAATTTATTTCTTCTTTCTTCTTCTTTCAATTATGTCTGGAACTTTTAAGTTTTGCTCTAGACTTTAGTTTAATTAGAAACAAAAGAACTCATTTCTAATTAAAATCGTATTTACATTGTACTTCATTTGCTTCTCTGGTAAAATTGTCTTAAATTGCTGTTAGTTATCGCCCATCATGCATAATGTGAAAAGAGAAAAATTCACCATCTTTCAACGATTGGAATTAAGTTCTTGAAAATCTTTATTTTGTACTCAATGTCACAAAACCCTTCTTATATTCAGTGTTGCACTACTATAAGTTTGTTTCACCTCTTTGTGCATGTGATCTTAAATAATATCTGCATCCCTCTTATCTTACCATACAAATAATGAGATAAGCTAGTTCATTTAACAGATATTATTGCTAGAGGTGTTGGATTATTTAATCCTATGTGGAATAACATAGTCACATATTTGCTAAAAGACTCGGATTAATTAAATGTCATATTTGTGGAGCATATTTTTAGTTAAGTCAATTTGTGATCACTTTTGTTATTAGGCTTTTATAAGCACTTAAACCTATTATGGACTATTGTCGTGGGCTGTATGTATGAGCTTACTATGATAGGTAGGTTAGCCCATCTCTTTATAACACTTGGAGAGTGCTCTATTTCTAACCACTATGTTGTGTAGTTGCCCCATTGGGATTACACGCAGAAAAACATTATGGAATAGAAAGAGTTTCTCTCTTCACCCACACACAGAGAACTAACAAGGTGAATATAGTTTTTTTTTTCTTCCAATTGTCTGTGATTTGATCTCAGGATGACTACGAACTTATCGTCATCTTTTTATCCAAGTAATCTTAAAGCTTAATCTCTAAATTGATATAATTTATGCATGTCATGATTTAGGGTTAAGCCTTTGTTTGGTAGGAGAGAAATAGAGAAGAGAGGAGAGAAATAGAAGAGAAATAAGGAAGTTTTCTTGTTTGGTTAGATGAGAAATAGAGAAGAAAGAAAAAAAAAATGATGGGTCCCACATCTTTTTCATTTCTCTCCTAAAATGAGAAGAAATAGAGAAGAAATGGGTATGGATGAAAATTTGACTAATATACCTTTCTTTTTGTTGTTTTATAAATAACTAAATAGGGGCAAATATGTATTTACAACAAAATTTAATTTTCTTTCTTTCCTATTTCTCTCCTAATTCTCTTAATCCAAACAATTTAAAAATCTACTCATTTTCTACTCTATTTCTCTTCTCCCTATTTCTTTCTACTCTATTTCTCTCATAATCCAAACAAAGCCTAAATGATTAGGGATTTTCTCTTCTAATTTGGGATCATATTATATTCCAATTATTTAACAATGGGTATCAAAGCCATGTTTAACCCTTATTATGGCTGTATAAGCATTGAGATTAGAAATAATTTTAATAAATATTCGCTTGAGTCGTTGATGAAGCTTTAAGCTCCAGGCGTCTGCCAATGGCTGGCATTACGCTTTTATGAGTAATGTGCCTGTATATCTATATTTAGTTTAATTCATGGTAAATATTCAAGGGGCTCATGTTAGCTCCCATGGTGGAACATAGCAAGAGGAAGGGGATGACCCTTGAACTTCAGGTTCTCACATCGTAATTGGCAAGAGCCTCTCCTGCTTTTTATTTTTGTTTTGTTTTCTCCCAGTTTCTTTTGTGATCTTTCTCTTATTTATCACCAACGACAAAGTTGTTTTTTTTCTTTTGTTTTTCCCTATCAATCTTTCACGTGATGATACTCATTATTGATCTATTTGCCTATAATGTGGAAAACAAAACCAGCATTCTTCTCTCAATTTTTTTTTTTAATTTTCAATTCAATTTGTGAATCGAGTATATATGTTTATTGTGGTTTTACCAATGTAATTTTGAATCTGAGGCCTTACTTTGACAGAGTGGGATGGAGTTTTTTTGTCTTTGTTTGTTTGTTTAAGTTTTGTTGCTCATTACTGAGTAAGAATTTTATATATTGTTGCTCCGATTAATCTATTAATTAGTTCAGGTTTGCTCTTGATTTATGCTTGTTAATGATTGGCCTATGTATTTTATAAACTTAAAATAGTTCATAATATCTTGTTGGGAATTGGATAAAGTACTGTAGTACCATTATACAAACCTCTCATTGTTTATGATATATTACCAATATCACGAACCTTCTTTGTGATTTTTTCATTTGATGACCAATAGCTATGTCAGTTCTTATTTTGAGTAATTTGTGAAATTATTATTTGCATGACAACTTAATGTGAATATATAATTGGAAATTTTGCTAGGTAAAATTAAAACTTGTTTTGTAAATATTTGTTACTACAAGGTCAAAAGCATCACATATTATATACTTTTGGAATTATTGGATTTTTTTTTTTTTGCTGTAGTTCACACATAATTTGAGGCTATTTCATATTGTGTACTCTCTCCTTGCTTGTCATGATGGCTGTTGAAATATTTTTTATGCTATTTTATGAGAATTATTTGTGAGAATTATAATTAGATGCTATTTTATGAATATTTTACTGCTTTGAAGAACTTTCTTATGTGATAAAGAGTATTTCTATCATACTCTTTTGACAAATATATTATTATTTTTATGTCAAGATAAAATTTGTTAACCATGTCCACTATTGTTATTGTATACAAATTTTGTGACAATTTATCTAAATATTTACAATCTTAAAACATTATTGTTATATCTTGTCAAGATCTATTGAGATGTTATAAAATTAATATTTTGTATTACGCTATTACAAATTTAAATATATTTTGATTTGCCTATTACTTGTCACTTGATTACATTATGAAATTATTACTCAATATTTTAGTTATTAGGAAAATTGTAAAACAATCACAAATCTAATTGAGTAATTCTTGTGTGTATGCTTTTATATGTTGTACGATAATAAATTAGAGATTATTTTGTGTAAATTTTGTTACAAATTATGCTCTAATATTTGTTTTATGAGCCTTATATTTGGGGAGTTATAATGAGCTATTTTAGTTACAAGGTTGTTTCATAATTGCATAATCCAATAATGTTATTAACTAGTTGTTGACATCGTCATGCCTATTTTGAAATATGCAATTATATAAAAATGTGACAATTATCTAAAATGATGTGTCATGTAAACTTGTGAACTCTATAAGCAGTTTTATTGTTATTATAGTAATTTTCTATAATTGTGATATCACCTATCGTGGGAGTCAATTATAATGAGTTGAGTTTGCTTGTTATATTTTACGTTACTCTCATATGTGACTCAATTTTGACACATGAATAATTTTTTTGGGTGTTGTTATGTGCATATAATATTGCATAATATATTGAAACAAAATATATGATATTTTGCAATTTTGTGTAAACTAAATTTTGAGAATCACTATTTTGTGATATTTAAAACTGTTGTAGACATTTTGTATAGTTGTGTGCTCGCCTATTGCGGGACTAATTATGATAATGTGTTATTTTTGGCAATGACGTAATTACATTTGCATTAGAGATTATATTAATAATGTACTTACCCTATCGGTTTGTCTTTATTAATATGATTTCTAATGATTTGTTAAATGCATTAAATGTTATGTTCTTAAAGTTTTCAGTATCTTTTCGGTATTAGCTTTAGGGACATAATTTTTTAATGTTGTGGGAGTTGCTTATGCATTGTAATTCAGAACCCTTAGGCAGGATTACATAGGAGCTTAATTATAATTGTATGCTCAATTCTATTATGGTATATATGAAATATTACTCATTGTCAAGTATTTTGGTTGAATTGATAAATTCATTTGTGCACATTTATAAGTGACAATATTGTGTAATTGAATGTGTGCATCATCTTGTGAATCTTGACAAATGAGATAATTGAGCATTTTGTAACAATCTAAAGTTATTTTGTGGACATGTGATTTTGAATGATTTTGCTTTCGGCTATCACGAAGCTAATCAAGATAAGTTGTCATGTCAAATAAAATTTATTTTCTCAATTTCATTGGAATAGATTTACAAATATTATTTGGATTATTTAATTAGTTAACACACCTTATTGGTGTCATAATATTTATTGTAATATGTAGTTTGAAACATTTTTTGATTATGTAAGTAATGAACATACCCTATCGGTGTGACATTACTTGACATAATAATTGTGTGATAGAGAAAATATTTTGAATACTTAAGAAAGTTCGAACATACTATTTGTGTTTATTTTTTATTTTTTCTGGTATTTATTAATTCAACTATTTTTCTCTATGAAATGGGAGATGATTGTATATTGTAATTCGGACCTTTAGGTGAGATTGCAAGATACAATGACTCTAGTTTAATTAATTGCACAGTTAATTGAGCATGAGAAAACCAATGCTTATATAAGCATGCTACATTTTTTTTATATGATTTTCTCTTCCTTATGTGTTTGTCATTGCTTTATTGTTGGGACCTAAAATGAGGATATAATTAAGTCTCTTAAAGTAGCTTGTAATATAATGAACTCCCTCTATTGTGGTTGTCGTATATTGTTGATGATAAACCTTGATCTTTGATAATGCAACATGTTAAAGACTTGTTAGCCTAATACATTTTTGAAAAGAATAATTTTTCTGACTTTCTAATGTTTTAATTGTGGTGTTATTGATGTGTAAAATCACCTCTTGAACCTATTTTGTAATGGGTATTTTTGTAACAATTTTGGGATATACATATAAGTTTTATATATTATCTGTATGTACTTAGCATTTCTATTGTTTTGTAAATGCTCAAGCATTGTGATAATTATTATTTTGAAATAGTAAGACTAACTAAATGTTACTTCTCTTTGGCTTTCTATTTGTAAAGAATAATTGAGAAAGAATTATACTTTTGTATTCATCTAATGCCATGATCTTTAAAAGAAATTATCAATTTTGATTTTGAAATATCTTGAGTGAAAATCTAAGGATTAAATTGTTTTTCTAAGTTTTCTCATATGTTGTTATGATGAAAGTGATTTCCTATAAAGATGGTTTTGTAAGTATTTATTTTGAGTACAAATTTGCATATTAATTATTTCAATTGATAAAGTTTCTTTTTTGTTGGTGGTGCACAATGTTGAATGAATGATATTTGAATTAAACTTATTTTACTTATGATATTAGTATTCAACATTTTCCTTATTTGAGAATAAGGTAAAAACTTATATGTTTACTTTCTATATGGGTTGAATATATAAAATTGCTTATGGTAGATTAATTTGGATTAAATATTCTTCACATTTCATAAGGGGAATGTGATTTTGTAATTGTTACTCAATTTTGGAGTAGTTATTATAAAATATGTTAAGTTTGTTGAAATGCCTATTTTGATAAAGTTTGTCATATTTTAAGCATAATATTTGAGCAAATAAATACTTAAGTGCATGCTAAGTAGTTTATATATGGCCAAATGCTGGCTTTTAGGTATTGTTGTCTGAAATTTGATCTAAGATGTTTTGTTTCTTTGCATTGTTTATCAATGCATGGTACCTTAGGTTAGTGGGAGCAAGTTTTGTTGTCAATATGCTTTGTGCTAGTTGTATATTGGTGACTAATGTTGCTATTTTTGTTCTATGTAAGACAAGATCTTATATTCAGTTTTTTTTATTTCGTAAAATATTTTATGATGCCTTTTTTTTTTATTTAAGGCATACAAATATTTGAAATTATTTTTTTTGTAATGATAGATTGTCTCATAAACATACATATTTAGAAATTTTTGAAATATGTTAAATTTGTGATTTTGTTGCCCATTAATGTGTAATTTTTTTGTTATTAAGGGAGTTAGAGACTTTGTGATTGATATGTCCTCAATAGTGGTTAAAAATAGGTCCTATGTGCTTCCGCTGTTAGTAACTTAATTATATACTTAAGTGTGTATTGTTTATTTATTGCCTACGTTATAACACTTGAGTGAGCTGTTGTAAACTTGTAAGTAATCCAATAATATGTGCAAGGTATTATGGATTTTGATCTCACTCACAAGTGATCAAATCACTTTAAGTGAATTTTGGTATAGGTTATCCATTTGAGAAAATCCTTCAAGGATTTATATTTGTGATGACAAAGAGGAGTTAATATGTTGTTAAGTGTCAAGTGGACACTTGTAATCTCCTCAATTGTGGAGGCAGAGTATATGGTTGGTAATGAAGCCAATTTTGTGAGACTTTGTGATTATCCAATTGTTTTTTGTTAAGTTTCATATTGTTTTTGATTTATGACTACATTTTGATGACTTTGTAATAATGTATTTCTCTCAGTTTTGTACTTGTGTTATTAGAGAGAAAGATTGTGAGTTTCATACTCAATTTGAATAATTTTATCACAGAGTTAAGTTTTATCCCACTAATAAATATTTTACCATTAGAGTATTTTGAAACTTATGTGACTCTAATGAGGTTGGTTATGTTTTGATATGTTGGATTAATGTGAGTGTACACAATTGTTATTATGTTGTCTTGAGACTTATTGAAACTTTTGTTGTCATATGTTGTTATTATGTGCGTATTTTTGTGATAATATGACATATTATTGGAGACATTTTGGACCCATTCTCATTTTGGTGTGCTGAGATAATTTTGTTGAATCTCAGTTGGCATCTAGGGCGGATGCTAGGGCCATTTTGCTGGGAATTGCACATGATCACACTTTTGGCATGCATTTTGATGTGCTTTCCTTTTGACCCACATTCCACGTTATGTTAGGTCACCGGGATTTGAGTATCTTACATGTATGATATCAGTACTCTTATCAAGTTTGATTTTTTGCATTGTTAAGGTGTTTTTAATCTCATTTTGGACCAATGATTGAGAGTACTTGCTCATAATCGACATTCTTTGTAGCCACATTAATTCGAGATATTGTTTATTTTTAAGAAGTTTGTCTATGCTGTCCAAGTGGGAGATTGTTGGATTATTTAATCCTATGTGGAATAGCATAGTCACATATTTGCTAAAAGACTCGGATTAATTGAATGTCATATCTGTGAAGCATATTTTTTGTTAAGCCCATTTGTGATCACTTTTGTTATTAGGCTTTTATAAGCACTTAAACCTATTGTGGACTATTGTCGTGGGCCGTATGTATTGGCTTACTATGATGGGTAGGTTAGCCCATCTCTTTATAACACTTAGAGAGTGTCCTATTCCTAACCACTATGTTGTGTAGTTGCCCCATTGAGATTACACATAGAAAAACATTGTGGAATAAGAATAGTTTCTCTCCTCACCCACACACAGAGAACTAACAAGGTGATTATGGTTTTTTTTTCTTCCAATTGTCTGTGATTTGATCTCAAGATGACTACGAACTCATCGTCATCTTCTTATCCAGGTAATCTTAAAGCTTAATCTCTAAATTAATAGAATTAATGCATGTCATGATTTAGGATTAAATGATTGAGGATTTTCTCTTCTAATTTGAGATCATATTATATTCCAATTATTTAACAAGAGGTGGTCACATATATTATGTTTGTGGTAATAAAATGACTTTTTTTGAGATGGTGTTGTACACATGTGATTTTTCTTGTGGCTTCCTCTGCTTAATTGTGTTATATATTTTGTTTGTTCCATGTACCATTGCTCGTTTGCAATTGAATACTAGGTCCTTGATCCATTGCTTGTCTCTCTCAGATTTGAATGCCCAGGAACGGCTGACGGCTGGTGCCCCGATCTAATGGGATTTAGATGAATGATATGCTGCAGATCAAAGGATGATTAAATATATATTGTAATAAGCATTGGCAGATGAAATGGTATTTGTAAGATCAATTGTTGCTAAATATTATACTTTTCTTGCTTCTGTCTTGGTATTTTGTTTGGATAGGTAATAGAAAGGGCGGAGGGAGCAGCGCCGAGGGGTCACGTACAAGCAAGTAAAAGTTTTCCTATGGTGACACCTAACTTATATTTAAATATAATCATTTGTTTTTTTAATATATTTATAATTTTTTTATAATAAAATATAATGAAAATCTCATGTTTTTACGTGAATAATAGTCAAGTAAAATTAAAAGGCATTATTGTATAGCATATTGTTGGAATTAATAAGCATTTACACGTGAAATTGTTAGCTTTGGATCAGCATCTTGGTTTATATGGAATTAGATAGTAAAATCAAACTGTGGTGTTTGGTCTGATGAGTTTAAGTAAACAAATTTACGCTATGATTATCAGATATATCTTTTGATCAAATAGTAAGCACTTGAAGCTCTAAGTAATATTAGAGTTAAGTCACGAGTAGGCAGGTGCCAAATCAAACCATGATCCTTGAATTGCTATACTTAACGGGAAAAAATATATATTCTGACTATCCAGCATTTACAATTTATAAAGGCATGTTACTTAAAATTAAAAGGTAAATTAATATCACACAATATTTCAAATTAAATTGGTATGATTGTTTTCACAATCTGTGGATTTGTGTGTAAGCATATATGTAGGGACAGAGTCAAAAACTGAATGAGAGAGCCGCCAAGACTATAACGAGTCAATAAAAAACATATATCACATGATAAAATAAATAAATAAAATTACATTAAAAAATTTTTGCAAACTTTAAGAGGCCATGTCATCCCCACCTCCGCCTCCGCTGATACATGTAAAATAATCGCCCATATATGGGCGTTAAAACGACCATGCTGTCCCAGTAAGTATTATTTTTACAATGCAAAAATAGAGTAGCGCACGCATTATATTTTCCTATATCCCACATCACAATCGAAAGAATAATGTGGAACATATAAGAACAACTAGTAAATCCCTTTGCAGTTGCTGTAGCAAGTTTCCATGTTTTCCGTCATTTTATCCAAATCTGCAAAAGTAGAAGCAGCTGGAAAATCACTATGATTAAAAGAATCAAAATGCAAAAGAAAAAAAAAAAAGAACTCGCTAAAGTAATTAACGCATATAAAACAGTACTAGATGAGTCACCTCAGGGTAAATTAGAGATAATATTTAGAGTTTAATTTTGATCAATTGTCAGTGTAAAATTTTTTTACAGTGTCATTTAATCATGTATTAACACATCACTAAAAGAATTTGACTATTATAATAACTACCTAAGAAGTCTAAGTCTTTAATGATGTGTTAAAATATGATTTGACGATAGTGTAATTTTTTTATACTGGGAGTGCATCAAAATTAAATCCTAATATTTAAGGGTTTAATTTATTTATTACACTAGACAACCACGTTGTAGAAGATTCTGCCGCTCAATTTTAATGATATATTTCTGGTTCCTTATATTGATGAATATTTTTATTATTATTATCTTTCCTCCTTATTTCTCTTGGAGTTTCAGAGTCATCCAACTCACAGACACAAAAAATCATTTACTACCACCTAATTCTTCAAATGTTCTGTAAGTGATTTCTGCAGTAGTTGGGAAAGTCCCAATAATAGAAGACTTAAAACCATGGATCTAACTGAATTTTTCAATCATGAGTAAATTTGAATGTATCAGAATAATAATAGAAGACTGAGCAAAGGATATTTTAGCTAGATCGATAAAACAAATGAAAATCGTGCTTGTGATATGTACAAAGAAAAAGGTGATCAGAAAACACAAAACAGATAAGGGCTCCTAATCTTATTAATACGTACCAGTAACAAAGTTATTGGTCCTAGACCTTCCACAATCAAGGATGCAATTAGACGTGGGATCAGCAGAATTTCTCTTGCAAAGCATTCTATAATCACACACTCCTCAAAACAGTTCCTGATAGCAGTTGGGTTGTGTTTGAATTGTTTCGTGCAGTCTTTGCCACACGATTTAATACACATCAGATTGATGATCCTATGAATTTTGTCTTGGGAAGAAGGAGCAGAGATAAACACAGTGGCTGCGTCGTCTCCGGAAGAAGGAAAAGAAGTCTGATCGTGGCCATGGGCCTGCGGACCCAGCACTACCACAGAAAACATAAGAACAAATATTGCAATCCTTGTTAGTCTCATCGTCGCAATTGCATTTGTCTCCACAACAAACGAAAGACGATCTCTTCTTCACTCTCTTCAAACTAATGTTGGTTGTTGTAGTGAAAAAACCTTAACTTATATTTAAATTGTGGTTATATATATATATAGTTAAAACGTGTTTCATTATTTCAAATATCAATATCTTTTAATGGCCCTATAAAGGTGATTTTCTCCTTTCTGGCATGGTAAATAGATAAAGGATAATGTTTCTTGCTAAACCCTTAAAAATTGATCACTCATCAAATTGAAGGGTTTTTATTTATTTTTTATTTTTAATGTTGAAGTACTTTCCAAAGGCTATATTTCATCATGGGAAAAAATAGGGCTAGCAATGAGTCGAGCTGACTCGTGAGTTAATCACGACTTGGTTCATTAACAGCTCAATAAGATAGGCTCATGAGCTAATGAGCTAAGCTTGAGCTAACAGTTTTGACTCGTTTAATAAATGAGCTGAACTTGAACTTTCATATATTCGACTCATGAGCTTGTGAGCCAGCTCGATATATATATATATATATATATATATATATATATAAAACAAAAAATTTTAATATAATTTTTTTGTAAGTAATGAAATAGTGCTGGTAAATTGAACTTTGTTAGGAACCTATTAGTCATAATTCTCTAAAATTATGGTGATTTTTTTATTTATGTTTGAAGACAATTGTGGTTGTTTGGTTAAAACTTGTGAGTATATATTTTGCTGTTATGGTTGATTTTAATATTTTAAGTTAAATGATAGTGTGTTGATATAGATTTTGAGCTTGACTCACCAAGCTTGAGCTGCTCGTGAGCTTATAGTGAGCCGAGCTCAAGCCTAGAAACGAGTTTGTTTTTTTATTGAACTCGAACCTGAGCCAAGTATATTGTCATCAAGCTGAGCCTGAGTCAGGCCTAACTCGGTTCAGCTTAGCTCATTGCCAGCTCTAGGAAAAAAGCTTTTGAATTTAACTTATACTTAATTATACTATTTTGGCCTTAGCTTTGTACTTAATAACATTGGATAATAGTCAAGGGCGGATAAAGAATAAAATAAAAATACTGGCTGATCCAGTTGAAAAGCTACCTGTCCATGTCACTAGGTGAAAGAAGCTGAATTTTCGTTATCCAATCCGACATAGTAGCAGGCGATTGATTACTCACCATATTCAAAGGTTTTTTTTAATAATAATAATAATAATAATTTTGATATATTTTCAATAAAAAATTTACAATATTATTAAATAATATATTGACATATCATTAAAAGAGTTAAACTTCTTAAGTAGTTGTTGTGATAATCAAATTCTTTTAATGATTTGTTAATACATAATTAGATGATAATATAATTTTTTTTTACTTTAATAATAGATCAAAATTTAAAAAAATTTCTAGGTTGAAGTACTTTACAAAGGTTATAATAATGCTTTTATAATTGAAGAGGTAAACCCCTTCTATAATCAATTAATCATTGCAAGTTTGGTGCAAGTATTTAATTCGTCTTTAAACCCCTCTATTGCAAAGCCAGCTTCAAAATTTCCTTCATAGGATGCAAATAAAATATAATAGCACAAAAATATTAACCAATTGAGAGCAAGTATCAAAAGAAATCAAAGAATACTCTAATAAATGCTTGCATATGAAGAAGGAAAAATAAATAAATTTGCACCAAAATCCTCATAAAGCATATTTGTATAATAAAAAGTTATAAATTTAATTTTGATATATTATCATTCAATCATTTATTGACAAAGTATTAAAAGAATACAACTATTAAAACAAAATCTTCATAAGGCATATCCATATAATAAAAAAGTTATGAATTTAATTTTGATCAATTATCAATGTAAAATTTCTTTGTAGTGTCATTTAATCATGTATTGACAAATCATTAAAAGAACTTGCCTATTACAACAACTATTTAAGAAGTTTAACTCTTTAAATTATGTATCAATATATTATTAGATGACATTATAAAAAAACTTAAAAGTTAAAAAAGAAGAGGTGTGAGAGAAATAAGCACTTGCTAAAACTATCAACTTCAACAAAAAGACATTGCCCAGAAAAAAAGAAAGAAAGAAACACTTATTATAGAGTACTGAGATGTTTGGTAGGAAGGAAAAGTAAAAAAGTTATGTTTAAAAGAAAAGGATTACCATTTTACTTCAAGTCCTACATTAAAATGCTGCTTTACTCTCAAATAAAAAGAGAAATGTATGATTAAGAAGCGACGAACATGATTTCTTGTTCAACATTCCTATAATCCGTTCAGGTCAGTAGTATATTTTTGCAATGGGTCCTGAACAAAATAGTACCATAGCCATCTGGAGAAATAAACGGAAAATACTCGTGTAGCATCACTAGGTTACGACATCTAATTATATCTATTATTATCTAATGTTAATTACAAAGTATAGTGGAAGCTACATATAGTCTACTACTATAGTCTCATAGATGAGACAGAATACATTAGCTTGCATTGATTTGAGATGAAGAGTTCGGTCACCTTAAGTATCTTGTTCCGGATTCGATCCTTGGGGCGATGTGTATAGAGAAAATGCAGTTGGAAAAAATTTCCGCTTCACGCACCTAACCATATCTCATGGAATTAGTCTCTTACCTTCAAAGCAAGAGGATATCTTGATTTACAAAAAAATAAAAAAAAAGATGAGACAGAATATATAGTACACATGTTGACACATGCCACAGAAGATGGAGAATTTGTGATTGATGACGGCTTCAACCATATCCGGCAAAGCCACATTCCATTTGTTTTCCCAAATGGACAATCGTTAATCCGAAAAAACAGCTCGACTTCATAAGCTAAGGCACGATAAATAATTAATTTATTACTCATAAGGTTTCGGGTCCTTTTGATACTCAAAAAACTTTCAATAAAGTATTAATTAAATAACTAGACAAAGGATAAAAATGGTATATTGTTACAGGCTCCATTCGCTTCAACAAATAATTGGAACGATGCAATATTTGTACGTTACTTCAAATATGGCCTTTAATCATTATTAAATATATTGATAGCTCTTTTAAGTATAGATATTTGCAATCATTCAACTTAATAGAGAGAATAAATGTGTTCAAATTAATATATGAAGAGGAGCATTGCAACGTTTAGACCTATAATGATAAGAGAGCAAAATACAATTTTTTACAAATTTTATATCTTTGTGGCTTTTCCCTACAGGAGAACTTTATTATAATTGTATTATAATTCCGCAGGCGATTTAACCTGGGGAAGAAACATGAATATTGGAGAAATATCTATTAATTTTTAGGTATTCGAATCTAAAAGTTAATTAAATATATGTCATGACAATAAATTTAATAATTTAAGAATACAATACACACACACACTTATAAATTAACCATGGGTAGCGAGCTTTCTTAGTATTTACTAAGAACCGCGAACGACTGAAGACGAATACAGCTGTGACAATAGTGAGACTTGCATTAACAGCAGCGATGATGCTGATTATGTGTATGTAGCTGCACCTGCACCGCAAGCCAATAACCATTATCTCCAAAAAAAGGAAGCCTCCATTTGTTTCTTTGTACCCTCTTTTAGAAGAAAATTTACTTAATAAAGCAATGGATCCATTATATATGCGTCAAACGCTGTCGTGAGAATCGTATAAAACATTTCGGTCCATGGCCACCGTACTTTGCAAAAAACTGCTATATGAAGTGTATCTTAACTGGTTCCTTTGCCAAAAAGAATTAGTCTAGCCGCTGTTCTCCTTTTTGTGTTTCTATATATTTTAAGGGTCTCTTTTCACTTTAGAGGACCCTCTTTTTTCTCCTTTCTTTTCTCAGGCCTATTATACTTTCTCATTCACTTTTCAATTGTTAGTATTCTGGCCTGTCATTCAACAAAGACTGCTGTTTTGGAGTCAATATCTTTGTGCTAATCTTCTCTCTATGACCTTTTCTATATATATGGAGTAGTATATGAGGCTGTTTTTGGTGGTATTCGAGTGTAATCAAGCCATTGAACTCGTTAAACATCTTGTGAATCAGTTCGATTTTCAACCATATATGAACTATAAAATTTTACCACCTACTGTAACAATATATGACAAACAATTAATTCAAACAAATTAAAAAGAAAAACTAAAATAACAGGGAGAGGAGGGACAGCACGTTCACACACATAAGCTCCTCTAGACAACTCTAGGAATGTTGCATTATATAGGTTTAAATACATTGGGAAATGTTTTTTTCCAGCATTGCTTTTTAATTTTAGTTATTAAATTTATGCACCAACTTTACAAAATGGAGAAGGCACTCAGTTACAGTAATAATCATGTTAAAGATATGAATTAGAATTATTTATCATTGGTTTCAATTAAAATCAATATTACATTAATGAATAACTCTATTGTAGAATGAATATTTCATAAAATTTGTCCTTAGATTGAAAGTTTGTATCATGAATATTATATTCATAAATTTTTATATTAATCTAAAATTATATTGTGCTTTATTGATATATCTTAATTAACGTAAAACTTGTCTCTAAAATAAATTGTCACAAAACCTTGCCATAAAAAATACTACGTATGGCAACAATTTAAGTTGTTATTATAAATAAAAAATAATGATGACAATAATTGTTTGTTATTTTAAAATTTATGATAATTAAGTAACTAGTTGCCATGGATAGTTTAGTTGTCACAAATAATTAATTTTCTTATTGTGATATAAGTGTTTTCTTTTTTTGTGAATATGATATAAATGTTAAAATCAAAACATATCAACCGCTTCCCAAACATTTTTTTTGGTGGACAACCGCTTCCTAAACATTGGATTAATAGAATATTAGAATATACATCAGCACTCATCAACTATAGTCCAATCAATATTTGGAATAAAGATACATATATATAAGCAAACACACAATATAATTTACAGGAAGCTGTTATTTCTTAAAGCATACAGAGCCTCATAATATCCCTATTTGCTTATCTGATCAAAGTGAGAACCTTCACATCTTTTGGCCAAGCAGATAGAGCAAAATATTCACATATATATAATCTGTGCCTTACATGCAAGGGTAGGTAAATTAAGTGATTGAATCACATTATATCTCCATAGTAGTAGCTATATAAATATCGTCCATTAATCATGCTGAGGCTGCATAGGGATTTGGAGGAGATTTCTCATACACTAGATCTTTTAGAGCTGGTGCGTGTTCAGAAGTTGCAGGTAGTGAGCCTATAACAATGTAAGGCCCTGGAGGAGATCTTCGTTTTGGTGTTGGTCCAGGAGAATAGCCAGGAGGAGGTGGTGGCGAGCGTCGTCGATATGTTGAAAATCTGATTATATATGGGTTGGGAGGAGACCTCAGTTTCGGAGTTGGTCCAGGCGAATAACCTGGAGGAGGTGGTGGTGAAAGTCGAGGTCGAGGTCTTCCCCCAAAACCTGCCTTCATAAACAAACAGTTGCTCGAACTCTCTGCTTAACCAAAAGAGGTGGCATGTTATGTTCGTTAATAGATTCAAATTCTACCAAAAAAAAAGTTATAGATTCAAATTGTATCACTGTAATTTTAGTGTTCATCAGTGCCTCTATTTGTTAATTATATCTGCTATTTAATAGAACAATTTTAACTTTTAGAAAGTATAGACTTTATTTTAGTTTTAGAAATAAAAATGAATTAATATCGCTGGTCAAATTTAAAAAAATTCTGAATTTAGAAGTGAATTTCAGATTATGTTATCTATCTACCCAATCATTCAACACGATCAATGATCACTAAATTTTGATTGCCATGTCCTTGCAGATATGCTCCTCGTATCAGCCTCCTATACATACGATGAATATGAACAACCTACCAAAACTTTAAAAGTATGTATGTAATAAATGAGCAAGAGTGAAACAAAATGCAAAAACATACACGCATATGAGTAATAATAATTACCCAGTGTCAGCAAACGTCTAGCTTCTGCGGCAGTGGAAGCAAGCAGCAACGTTTGGAAAGCAAAGAGAGAAACTAGGAAGAGATGGAGAGTCTTCATCTTGTGCTAATTCATTACATTACATGTCGTTCCTCTAACTATCATTAATATATTAGGCAAGCATATGAAAGTAGTTGATGGGTCCAAATCACATATGAGCAAAAAGATCCACTCCCAGAATTGCTGGTTCTTTTTGTATTACACAAAACTTTGAATCAGATTTGCTAATCATTTGAAAAATCTAATCTTGTTTCTAATATGGGAGTTGTTATAATACTTTTATAAATATGATAGGTGAGTTGTTAAACATTTATTAATAGTTGATTTCATAATAAATGTTTGAAAATCTATTAAATATAATAAAAAAATAATGAATATTTAACAATGTACTCAACCTAGGTATTGGTACCTAAGAAAAAAATATGGATACAAGAATAATACCTTTCCAACATTAGGTTAGTTATAGGAGTACCTAATTATGAAAAATTCTTAAGTAGCTACATATAACCTATACCATAGACACTCTATTTAACATTAATACGTATAAGATTACGAATCATGTTATAGTTACACTTATCCATAAAAAGTGTTATTACATATATCAATTGTTGAATAGAGTGATTACATAAATAATATCTACCCAAGAATTTATCTGTAATTATAAAGAGGTGTATGATATGCAGATATTAGACCTCAGCATGTCTAACCAGGATGCTCCTGTTTGATACATGATTATATGAGATGACCATATAGGTATCTCGAATATTCACTATTTACTATTTAGTTAAGATGTCAATTGTGTATGGGCATGCATGTGATGCACTTTCAAACCCATCAGAATCATATATGCTTGGACATAAGATTTGACCATTTTTTTTATGAATTATTAATTTTACCCTATCATTAATTTTTTTATTATAAAGGCTTATTCATACTTACTAATTGTACTCTTATTATTTACAAATTAACAAAAACAATTAAATATATATTAGCGAGAAAAATTACTAATAGGAATTACTAATATCGAGAAAAATAATATCATACATATATATTAAATATATCTTATTCAAACATACAAAATATTTAAAGTTTTAAACATCTTAAATGTCTGACTCAAATTGTATGTACACGTAAAGCTTCCAAAGCGACTTATTAAAATGGCATCCCGTGATGTCTTCTTTGTTTTTGTATCCATGTATGGAAAGGTATTTATTAATATATGAGTGTCCTGAGTGCACTAGTTAAGAAATTAAAATTAAAATTAAAATATTAAAAAAATATCAACATTTAATATTTTAAGAATTCACAAAAATATTTAATATATTATTTATTTAAGTAAATACTCGTTAAATTATATTATTGAATAATATTAAATACCTCTTAAATAATGTCCTTAAAGTACTAGTTAATAACACCCTAAACATAAATTATGCTAAAAAAGAGCTCAAGCATAATTTATATATGTATATCAAGTATCAACCAAGAAGCAGGTAGCTAGCAAAGTAACAATCACATTGCCAGCAAAAAAAGTCACCTATAACTCATACCTAAACCTATATGTAAACAAACAAGTCAGATCGACCACATCTATTTGGAAATCTAAACATTTTGGCAATAAAGAACAGGAACAGTTTGTTAAAAGTTTCTTTATCAAACATGTAGTCGTTCCACAATGAAGTGGTTGTGCCATTGTTAATCAGCTAAAAGACTTCAGAAATGCATGTGTAGAATTAAGAATACTTCATTTTAGTATGTCCATTTAAATTTAACTTCACTTATTTTCTTTTTTACAGCCACTTATGATTGCATGTACTATCTCAATTTCTTAAGATCATTCTAATTAAATTTTTAATTATAATACATCCTTAATTAAGAGGGAAGTAATATAAAAAACTCAGTATCGTAATTATAATAGTATATAATTATATTTCATTATATTACCTTACCATATTTTTGACTATGTTAAATTGTTTATAAAATAAACATTCATTTTAGTCATTTAAAAATATCATTGGTTTGATTCTATAATAATTTTTGACATTAAGTTAATCATTTTAGGTAATCAATTTGATGAAAAATTACATTGAATTGAAGGATTAATTTGATGTTAAAAATTAACATTGATGGATTATTTTAATGTATTTATCATTAAAGGATTAAATGTGTATCTTTGGAAGAGAAAAATGAATGTTTACTCTTCTTTATATGTTTCAGAGCCCATCGTTGCAAGCCATGCATTAACAATAGCTAAGACATTATAGGTTTTTTCATTTTTTTTGTGGGAAAAGAAAATAAAATTAAAGACGAGGGAAAGAAATATGTAACACATTAGCCAACACGAATGGGAGCCATATTTAGCCAAGTGATAATCCCGATCTCTGTAAAGAACGCGAATATATATATCCTCAATGATATTCTCATAAACATGAGAAGCAACGTTCCCATAAGAATGCCCATGACATTTTAGTGCGGGAATTATTATAACGACAGCAGTATCTATTTCTTAATATTGGAATTTTAAACAGTTGTTAAAAGTTATATTTGTTCAACTATCATATATTTAGTGTAGAAATTAATAATTAATAAATGTTTCACCACACATTAAGATATTAATAATAAAAAATTATAATTATGATATCAAACTCCATATTTTTATAATTTATGGGGTTTGTTTAGTGATTAAAAAGGAGTGTTATTTATCTTAAATACTCAAATTTGAACCTTAAGCTAATATTTAAAAAAAAATAGTTTTTCAAAATCCACTGGACTAATATAAAAATACGCCCTTAAATTATTCTTAGAATAACTTAATTTTGATTCACATAAAAAGTGGCCTTACGACACTCTGTCGTAAAAGTATTTCTATGATTCTTCTATAATCATCAAAGCAATCCCATGTGTCAGTATGAAAGTAACATCCCTCCAAATGGCACATAATATATGCAGGAAAAGTATAAACTAATAGAGAAGAAGGTCCACATTACATAATCTAGAATCTAAGTTGGATTTTGTTTGGGATAATATGGGCTTCTTTTCCTTCTTATTTAATTTTCAACAATGGATTACACGCCTAAATTATAGAAACAAATTATTTTTATAAAAGCGAATTTACTAAACGTTTCTCTTCCATTTGTTCGAGAGCACCCTGTAGGCTGGGTCACAAAAGTAAAAGAAAATATTTTGTTAACATATATAACGAAAGTTGTTATAGTATCCTAATGAGTATGATATAAATGTAAGTTGTCAATTATTTATTCACTGTTAGCTTTATAATAAATGCTTGAAACTCTATTAAATATAAACATGAAATTACTCTGGTACCCATCTTTTTTTTTAGGGTACTGATATATTTAATAGACTTTCAAACATTTATTGTAAAATCAACAGTTAATAAATGATTGACAACTCATCCTAAGTACCATAACAATTCTCATATAAACAACATCTAATGAATATTTGACAACTCACCATAAAAACCAGTACCCTAAAGAAAAAAAAGATAAGTATTAGAGTAATCTCCAAATTTAATAAATATTTAGTCACTTAATTTTTATTTATTTTTAATCAAGAGTCTTTTAATTTATTATCTATATTCAATTTAATCCACTATAATCGATTATTACTCATTACTCAAACTAGTATAGAACACAAGCGTTGTTTGGAGCATAAAAAATATAACATTATAAAATTATAACTCAATAATTATTAAATATTATTAGTTATATATATATAAACATTATAATTATCAAATTTTATTTCTGTATTTTTTGTATGTAAAATATAGGAGATCATTTTATGATGAAAGATTAAGTTTAAATGAGAAGTCTCAATTTGAAAAGTACATACTATGACTAAAAGGAAATAAATTTTACATGAACACAACTACAAATATATACTGTCTAGACTATTATAAAATATTAGTCTGTACTATGATATATGACAACAAAATATAATTAGTAAATAATTAAATATTTTATATGATACATAAAATGATCAGTTGAACCTGCCAAATGCTCCAAAATAAACTTAATGATACATGTCATTTTGTTAAAATATATAATGATTAATAATAAAATAAAGGAATTTAAAAGAATTAATGAGAATTTTTTAAAAAAATTTGAATTTATTCTAGTATTATTTAAATTAATTATTTTTATGATAATTATAAAAATATTTTAAAAAGTTAATAAATTTCATTTATTTAAATAGTATTAAAATAATAATATTATGTAAATTAACTAAAAAACATTTTTATGTATAATATACATCCAATTATGATTTTGTATATAAGAAACAATGACATTATGAGTTAAAATACATAACTAAGTCAAGTAGTTGGATCTGATTATGCAAAAATAAATGTAATTTAACATGATTGCATTATTTTTAAGACACATTTAGCTCTCATGTTATCCTTAAGTTAAACCAAACCATATAATATTAATATATATTTCATTTGAATCGAAAAATAATAATATAAGAACATAATTATACGTCCTACAATCCTACATAAATATTATAGATACCGTATGTTAGTTTAAAATTTCAAATAGTTATTCATTTGAACCACATAAAGATAATCAATTACAATTTTGCGATTATAAGTAAGAGTAAGTTTAAGAACAAAGAAATTAAATATATTTTTATATGCATCTTACTGCAATCGAATTATACTTCATTTCATCTTATCATTTATAATTGTTTGGAATCTTGAATATTCTAAAATTCATAAAGACATTTTTTTCTTATTAATTTTACCAAAGATAGAATATTCACACAATGTAATATATATTTGTCTTTTTATAATATATTCTGACAATATTTCCAATACCAAAATATGTTATCCATTAGATATTAAAATTTTTATTCAATTACTCACAACAAGGATGTAGTAATAAATAAGTTATAAAACTCGAGCATAATTAACTTTGACAATTAAAGTTCCACCTATGTTTAACATATATGCATAACTTAAATTTTAACATGTATTTTCATTAAATGTATAATTATATATATATATAAAAGTGATATTGTCAATATTTTTTTTCCTAAATGACACATGTCAAAAATTTCTTTTAATGATCTTAACTTTTATCACAAATTAATGTTTAGTATGCAAGCATATAATCACAAATGAAGCATAAAATTAATTAATGTTTAACATGCATTCATATAATCATAAATTAATATTTAACATGAATGCATAAATTAAAGTTTAACATATATTTTTATTAATTATATTAAATATATAAACATATCTAAGTGATACTTATATATGACATTTGTCAAGATTTACTCTCTTTCTAAGTTTTTTACACTTTTTTATTAAACTTTTATTAATTATTCTTTAATTACCACTTGAAGTGATACTTGTCAAAATTTACTTTCTTCTTAAACCTATTAAAATATTAGATTGTTATTGTCACGATTGAGAAAAAATTGCGACGTGGTGCGGCGAGAAAAAATTTAAATAAATAAGTGGAGTCGCCACCAATAGTTTATTGGGTAGGGAAAATGACTGGCAAAACCCTTTAAAAATGGATTTAAAATAAAACAAAAAGAAAAAGGTATGCAATAACCAGATAGGGTTTGGGAGTCGATTATGCACAGGGAAGGGCAAGAACTTAATCCTACAACACCCTTGATACATCCGTCCTACGACAGTTACCTTAAGCTAGTTGTGCAAATTTAATAACCCAAATAATATTTGATTTACCCCCTAAATAAAATAAAACAAGCCAAATAATTAAATTACGAATATTCACAAATTCAAATAAAAATTAAATTACACAATTTACTAATTTGAATGAAAATAAAGGCAAAAGGCTAAATTAAATATTTTGTAGGTTTGTTGTCAGAACCATGAAAAATAATTAAACTACAAATATTCACAAAATTAAATAAAAAACTAAACTAAACAATTTACAAATTTGAAGGAAAAATAAACAAAAAAATAAATTGAATATTTACAAGCTTGGTGGAAAATAAAATAAAAATAACTTAATAAATAAATTAGAATATTTACAGGTATAGGAAGAAAATAAAGATAAATTAGACTATTTATACATTTGGCTTGCTGTGAGTGCCTACGTACCCCCCAAGTGCAATGAGGAATTCAAAGCCACGTAGTTCTCTAAAACATATATAAAAAAAATAAAAATGAAAATAAAATATTATTGTATAATGATTAAAAAAATTGATTTACCTAATTTATTAAAAATAAATTATTAATTTGATTTTATTTGAATAAGGTAAATAAATTTATTAATAGGTCCTAATTGAAATGGAACATGGTACAATGCCCATAGAAGCATCTCAAGGAAAATTAACCAGTAGGTACTTGACCCCTCGAGACTGCTAAGCGATGTTTATTTTATTTTATTTTAAAAGCGAGTCTTAAGTGGGATTGGACATGGCAATAATCTACAGAACAACCCCAAAAGTTTGGTCAATGGCTACCTGACCCCTCGAGACCACTAAATGATATTTAATTTAATTTATTTTAATTTTTAAGTAATTCCTAAATAGGATATTTTTAATTTAAACTCTAAGTGGAATTGATCATGACATTTTGATCACAGAACAATATCATAATAGGCTAGTGAGTACATGACTCATCGAGCCTTCTAAGCATATATTAATAAATTTATTTTTAATTTAAATCATAAACAGGATTAGCTATGACATTAAGCCACAAAACAACCCCAAAATAGGCTAGTGAGTACATGACTCATCGAGCTCTCTAAACAAATACTAATAAATAATTTTTTTTATTTAAATTCTAAACAGAATTGATCATGATATTGGAACACAGAGTAACCTTAAAAGCATAGCCAGTGGATACTTAACCCCTCGAGACCGCTAACGTGTCAAAACATTAGACTACTACTTTTATTAATTTTATTTAATATTTATATTTATTACCATAGGATTCAATAGAAACAAATTAATAAAATACTCAATCCGAACTATGGCAGACTTTTCAATTGTAAATAAACGTAAAAGGTTATGAAAGAATGCATATATGCACAATCAGGATTCATGACCCGCATTTTTTATTTATTAAGTAAAACTAAAAAAAAATCCTATTGCCAACTTCTTTATCTTTTCTCTTAAGAGAAAACACATGCTCACAGGATACAAGTTTAAATTAATGCTGTACCCAACGTTATAATTGAACAAATCAGTCCAAACAAACGTTGACTCCCAAACATATCAAAGCACAATAAAATAAATTACAATAATAGAAGTAAAAAGGTTGGGTGCCAACGCAGCACCATTGACGATGCTTTCGTGTAGGAATGAAACAGAGGTTCAGCAATTATATGTTAGGGGTTAGCTTGCGGGTTTGGAATGATGAAGTTCCAGGACAACCAAATGAACAGCTTACATGGGGAACTAGGCGAAAGATAAAACAATATCAAAATGAATAAATTAAGTACCGCAGAAAAACTTACTTGGAGGTATTCAAGACTTCTCCCTTCTCTGAATTCTCCGTCAATCCCTCCCCTCACTTCCCTCAATCTCTGCTTTTTACTCATGATCAAGGTATGGGCTCCTTATGGAAGATCCCCCCTTTACACCACTAAAGCTTTAAAGGAAATCGTTGATGAGTGTGTGTGTGCTAGAATGAATCATGAGGTGTGGGTGTGTGAAGTGTATGTGTGTGCTGTAAATGTTGGGTATGGGTAGAGTGTCCTATGTGTGCTATAAGTGTTGGAAGGATAAGGTGTGGTTGTGTGTGATGATTGTGTATTTTTTATTTTTTAATTTTATTTTAATTTCTTTTTTTTTTTAATTTTTTTTTATTTCTTTAAGCTATGACTAAAAAAATCCAAACAAAATTAAGTGTTGACAGTTATATACTTATGCTATTAATATTGGTAATGTATTAGGTTTAACTTAACAAACGCGAACCTTTACTTGGAATTGTTATTTTATATTAAACTACTAAATATTTTACACATCAAATCCAAAGTGGTACCTAGTTGTAATTTTGGTAATTAAAATTAGAGCTTAATTGTCCCCTTGGAGTTGCTCTAGTGGTTTGAGCACGGGACATATGTAGAGAGGGGGAGGGTTTGATCCTCCCCAATCTCTCCCACCTCCCTTCCCCAGTTCCCCCTCCATAGCCCCCTACAAGGGTCCCTTTGGCCCCACTCCAGTGGTGGGGCCCTCCTCATTTACCAAAAAATAAAATAAAATTAGAGTTTAATTTTAATTTATTATGAGTATTAGATTTTTTAATACTGTCATCTAATTATGTGTTATTAAGTCATTAAAAAAGTTTGACTATCACAACAACCACCTAAAAAGTTTAACTTTTTTAATAATGTATTAGCCCATAATTAAATGATAATATAAATTTTTTTTACACTAACAATAAATTAAAATTAAATCCTTAAAATTATTTCCGCTGCCTTTTTTTCTCCCGTGCATCTACCTGTCATCCATGGTTTCTCTTCTAATGCCATGCTACTTATCGTTACAGCAACCGGTAAAGGATTCTTGGTATTCGTGATTCTTGGTAATCTTTATTAGCTCTGTAAATGCTATCCAATTACATTTCATTGTAGACAGTAGAGCCTATATTGAACATTAATATATATAATTAAATAAGGAATAAAATAAAAAATAAAAAATAAAAAATAAAAAATAAAATGAATACAAAGAGACTCGAAATTAAATTAATCCATATAATTTAGAATACTAGTTAAGTTGGATATATAACTTGATATCACTGATGATACTAGTTATGACATCATACGGCAACACTCATGGTAGACTCCACCATATCACATGCACTTTCGAGGAAAAGGAAAAGATAATGCCAATAATAGCACAATATTTTGGATAAACAAATATAATCTTTTGTGTTTTTTAGGGTGTTAAACATAGTTAAAACCTTTAATCATTAAATGAGTGCTAAGCTTGCAATGTGTCCACGAATCGTAGTTAACGGCAGCTAAGGGCAAATTACTGAATGGATCACGAATCTGACAAGTGGCCCCTCAATGTCATTTTCATAGTTTTCAGTGAAAGATTTTTTAAAAGGACCCTACGATTTTCTGACATTCTAAATTAATGTTGATCCTAAAGGGTAGGGGTTGGCAATAAGTTTGAATCAGTTTTCACCGTTAAAGTTATTTCAATCAAATTAATTAATTTTTGTATATATATAATTTAAGGAATTATTTTGATATTTATTTTTTTTAGGTACTGTTACTCAAGGTGAGTTATTTAACATTTATTAGTTATTATTTATATTTAATAGACTATCTAACATTTATTGTGAAACTTACAATCAATACATAATTGACAACTCATCCTGGATACCAAACTTATCAAAGTATCATAACAACTCTTTACAATCAATTAGTTTTGTTCATATTTAGAAACCGAACAAAACTAAACTGATTGAGATCAGTTTGATTTGATTTGATTTTTTGATTTTTTTTCATTTTAAAAAAGATAGAAAAAATAAATCCTAATTCTTTGCTTTTTTTCATGACCCTAATTGTTGTTTTAATTGTTACTGAATCTAAAAAAAACAAGTCATGGAATATATCACTTCTAAATCAGTCACAATTCTAAGCAATTTTCATTTAAAACCATATAAAATATATTGAAGACATGGAAATCCAGCCACAAAAAAACAGAATGCCTAATTTCCAAACCAGAAAAATCCAAAACAGATTTACCAAATAAAAATGTAATTCAATATCTCTTAAGCCTAATCTAAAAAGCACATGAATTGCTCTGCTTTCAAATCATTCTCGACATGTTTCAATATATCCAATTAAAAGGCATTCAAATAAAGCATTTCATCGTATGTACAAATATCCAAGCTTTGGAAATTTTCCGAACAGACAAAGACCATCAATAAACATCATAGAACTAGGACCTCCAACATCTTCAATTAAGGATCATGAAATACAGCAAAATCCACAACAATAAGTAAAGAAGAATGGGGCATAAGGTATTATAAGCAGCAACACCCTTCACCATAAAACCAAAAGCTTCACACATTCAAGAAATCTCACTTAGAATCTGGTCAGATGAGGGTGGCCCGAAGCAGCGGTGTAGGCGAGGGCGGCCCGAAGCAGCGGTGTAGGCGAGGGCGACCCGAAGCAGCGGTGTAGGCGAGGGCGAGCTCCAATTGTGAAGGTGATGACGGGCTCTAGTGGTGCAGGCGAGGGTGACATAGTTTGATCGGCAGTGATTCGACAAGCTATAACAACCGGGCAAAGGCAAAGGAGGCACATCTTATTCGCTAGTGAAGGGAGAAGGCACACCAAAACAAGGAAATGAAATTAAGGTATAATACTTTAGGTTGTAAAATGGGGGTAGAATAGTAAGTTAACCAATAAATTATTATAAAGTATATATATATATAGATATATATATATAATTTTGATCGGTTCGGTTTTGAAAAATAGAATCGAAAACCGAATCAAACCAATCAATTTTTTTTAAAAACCAAACAAAACTACATTTTTTCTGTTTAGATTAGTTTTCAATTATTTGGCTCGGTTTTATTGGTTTTGTTCATGTTGATTTGATTTTGAACACCCATACTAAGGACCATTTACATCCTTTTATTAAAATAGTGAATGCATCATTTACAAATTACAACTAAACAAATTCAACATCATATTACACCAATAAAGCTTAGATGTTTTGAAGTTTTGAACCATTATTAGGTCTTGACATTTGTTTCAACAACTTTGATTTAACCATTGTACTCTATAACAATAACAGCTTAGTTTTTCTCGTTGCATGTTTTGGTTTAGGTTCAATGATCTTATCAAGTAGCTAGCCATTATTATTATTATTATTATTATTATTATTATTGAGTGCAGTTATCAAGTAGCCGTTATTGAGATTGAACCTAGTATCTTAGATTTTCATGTTCAAATTACTCATGTCTAGCCTAAAATTCAATCCCCTCGATCAATTGCTCAAATGATTGAGATGGAATATAGATATTTAAGTAGAAATCATAATTTCAAGGGGCTTGCTAAAGAGTTCTCTTATGACATTGTTTAAAAATCATTTAATATCTCTCAATAAAATTATCTAATTATTTAATAAAAACTATTAAATATTTGTTAGGTTTTTAAGATATTAAATACTCTATTTTTATATTTAATACTTTCTATTTTAATTCCTTAACAAGTATCTTTAGGGCACTCATTAACAAATGACTAATTTCAAATTATAGTGGTAACTAACTCAAGAGGCCCATAGTTAAGGAGGTGTGATTGATATCTTAATTATTCGGGTTTGAACTTTGAGTCAATTCCTCATATACCCCAGACTAATATAGGTTCGGGAACCAACTTAGTCTTAATCAACACAAAAGCTAACATGAAGATACCCTTTCAATAAAAAATAAATTATGATGGTATCTTTTTATGTTTTAAGTAAAATTAACGCTAAATTCCTTAGCATGCATCCGAGCCCAATACTCATTAACCTATATATGAAGTAGTGTATATGTAAATTGTATGTGTTCGTTTGGATGTGTGTTTTTTTGTTAAAAAAATATCTTTTTTTAAAAAAGAAATTCTTAAATTTTAGTATGTTTAAATGAGGTTTTATATAAAAAAATTTGAAGTACTTAAAAAAATAGAGTAATTACTCAAATTGATCCTTTAAAGATATATATGACATTAGTTTAGTCTTCCAATAATTTTTAACATCAAATTGGTCCTCTTAAATTATTTTTTGACATCAAATTGGTCCCTCAAAAAGACTAAGTTAATGTAAAAAATAATTAGATGATTAAATTGATGTCACCGATATGTTTAGAGGACCAAATTATATATTTACTCTAAAAAGTACATTTTATGTTTTTTAAACTAAATTTGTGTGCTTCTAAAAAAAAATTTTTTTATAACATAAAGAGGCCGCTCAAACGTAAAAAACAATCTTATCAAATATTGTATTCAAATAAAAAATATTTTTTACCTTTCTAAAACGATTTTTTTAAAAAAATCATATAAAAAATATTGTTTTTCTAAAAGCTTGTCGAGCCATATATCTATCTTTCTCACCTAGTCTATTGTAGTTTATAATAGGGGTGCTCATAGGCCAGGTTAAACATAACCCCCGCCTGGCTTGAAGTTTTGATCAGGCTAATTTTCATGGCCCGAATCTGATCATATTGAGGTCTGGGTTGAGCTGGGTTGAGACCAGATCAACCCGATTAAGATACAAAAAATACTTTTTTTTGTAATGTTTTGATAATGTTTCTTCTATTTGTATAAATTTATTTGTATCTACTACTTTTTGCTCATGCCAAGATCCAATCTAATTGATAATTACATAATAAGTGAATAACATAATAACAAAAATTATAGAGAGTGACAATACTTTATCAAAGTATAATATTTAGAAAAATATCATAATAATATAAATGAAAAAAAATTCAAAAATTATAATTTATTTAATACTGCATTGGACTAGGGTAGCTTGAAAAGTGACTTGAACTTGACCCAAAAAGTATATCAGGTCTAAAAAAAAGACAAAAACCTGACAAAAACACTTAGAGCTTAGAACCAATTTTCCGATCGGAGCGGTCATGAACACCCATTATTTATAAAGCAAATATATTGAAGGATTTGTGTGAAGGGACTTTCCGTAGCCTCACCTTAGAAAGTTGAAATTTTTTAGAAGTCCTTATAAGAAGGACCATTCTCTTACATGTAGAAAGTATTTTGGAACTAAAATATAAAAATATTGTATAGGTTAATTACGTATTTAGTTCTTATATTTTTATTTTGCTTTTAATCATTTTTAAATTTATTCATTTTTAGTTTATTAATTAATCAAACATATTCAATATTGTCTTTATCATGAGCTTCCATATACATTATTTTGTTAAATTCATGTTAAATTTTTTTAATCTTAGATTATCACATCAATAATCATTTGATACATCAACAAAACCAAAATAATATAGATAAATAATTATTATAAAGACAATAAATGTAATTGATAAATTAAAGTATTAAAATGAACAAATTAAAAAGTAAGAATTAAAGCAACCACAAAATATAAATATAAAACCAAAAAATTAATTTAATAATATTTATCTTTACTTTTATATATACATCGTTTATGTCACTGAATATTCAAAATATAGCGACGCTAAAATTGCCAGTTGGGTTGATGGTATCATGTTGATAATTATTTTAATTGCTTGACCTAGATGAAAAAATTTCTTAATGCTCTCAACGGATCAAATTTTGCTTAAATTTTATTATATAATATTTTTTATTTAATCTTATGATATGTCATATGTTACATTTTTAGTACACTAGTGTACTAATCTCAAAATACTTAAAATCTTAATTTATTTTAATAAATAAATCCAAAAACATCTATTTGAATAATAATAAAAAAACGAAAACAAAACAAAACAAGTTCACCTTGAAATAAAAATAGATAATCTTATTTACCAAAGAAAAAGATAATTTTAAACTGAATTTTTATTAGTGATCTCTTATTAATAAGCATTTACTAATTGTGACTTCTTATCTTAATTGTGAAATAATATATCTACCACTTAATACTTACTTTATATATATATATATATATATATATATATATATATATATATATTGCAGTACATAGTTTAAATTTCATTAGAAAAACTTGTGGTCAGAGTAAAATTCATGTTCAAGCGATTATTATTCCTACACTCAAATTGAGTAAGGATACATCTTAGTTTTACCCAAAAAAAAAAAGGATAATTTTTTTCTTTTCCTATAACGCTCTCTACCTCCACTTTTTTCTTTTCCACTTTATTTCATGCATTGTTATGTAGGGTTCTAATGCACTATTTTTATTAGTGTGTAGTCTTATTTTCTTTGGGCTTTTGAGCCCGTTTCCGCACACACACACACACATAAAAATGACGATAAGTAGTAAATAATTGCAAAGATTGAAATTGAGTAGTCTATCATCCTGACTGGACTGTGACTGCCCGTACTCCACTACAGCATCCAAATTAGTCGAAAACTCAGGAAGTGAAATTGTTGTGCTATGGATTAAATTGTTGCAATTTGATGATTGGGCATTGATGGATTGGGAGGTCGTGGAGGTGCCAATTTTGAAGGTCTCCCATATGGAATCAAACTTTTTTCGGTCCTTTTTATTTTTATTTTTTGTCTCTTCAATTAAAACTTAATAAAAAATTAATAATTAAGAGAGAAGTTATTTTTAATTAAAAGGAGAGATTTTTTTTACTGGGTTATTAGCATTTAATTGACAAGACAAGGGTCACAAAAAAAAAGACGAAAGATTTGAATTCCATCCTTACATCATACTTATGAACGACTCACATGGACTTGTAAATTATGCTTTTCTGGAGCTAACTCAGTCTTAGGTTGTGAACTTGTAGTAGGTCATTGAAAAAATTGGAGTCATTATCAAACATGAAGGAATTGCAATTGTGGATTAGAATGTGGGGTTTTGGTGAATTATGAGTTGACTCACTATCTCAATGTTCTTGCTTACCCAATGTTTACTAGGTGTCATTTGGTGTCCAAGATGATGAGCATTCTCTTTATTAAATATAGGGATGCACAAGACTCAGCTCGACTCAAGTTGGTTGGATTGGGTTGGACTCGATTTCAATAGAAAAATCAGACTAAGATTATGTCAACTGACTTTGACCCAATGTGTTTTTTAGGTCAAGATCGAGCCACTCCTCGAACCACCCAACCCGGCTCAAGATATATTGTTGATTACCGCAAGTGCACAGATTGTACAAGAGGTAAAGTAAAAGATCATTTACACGAAGATCGTGTGAATACCGCACTATAGTTACTTCAATTATCTAGAAAATCAAGTAAACTAATTGAAATTTTACTAAATTGCAAAAGACCAATAAAACTAAGAAAACTAATAATAATGAATACTAAAGGATTAAGGCTTTAGGACTCGAGATTCACTATAACTATTTTCTATGACAAAGATTAGAACATTTGAGTTAATGGTTCAATCATGCTTTGAAGGTAAATCTTCTAATTTTATTTGATGCTCTCTCTCGAGTTATAAGAAATGTGTTAAAATTAAAAAAATATTTATTCTCATGATATTAAGTTAATTGAAACTTATTAAGTATTGTGAAATTCAGTTGACCCTCGAAGGATTACGCATATTTTTGTAGTCAAAATTCCTAAGTTTAAGTTCTAGATTTTCAGATAACAAACTTCATCTCTCAATTCTTCATTTAATTATATTAGATCATGCATTTATGAGATCCTGACATAAGGCAAGCATTAAGTTCACTAGACTTGAATCAAAGCAATGACCTTCCATTAACTGAAAAGAGGTTCAACACATTGTCATATAATCATAGAAGAGTTACATCCTTAATCCTAAATAAGAGATCTAGCCTCTCATGTTTACAAGAAATCTCATAACAATCAAAGAAATTAAGAACATCATAAAAAAAGAGAGGTAAAGATGAGAATTGATGTGGTAAATCAGAACGCAAGTATACGTTATCGCAAACTAAGTAATATAATAGTAAGAAAGTGTCAAACCCACAGGGATTAATTCTAAATTTTACTATCTACTAAAAGTTTGCAAAACTCAATCTTATTTAAAAAACTTAATAAGAGATGATTTATGAAAGACTAAAGATTAAAGTAAATAAGAAAAATAAAGTTAATGATCAATTTAACTAAGCCTAAGATTGCAATTATTCCTCACACTTTACTTGATTCTCTTACTTCTATCTAAGATCAATTAATTATCTGAATTGTTAACTAGAAATTCTTAACTTATCTATAAGCCTCTTTCGATGGTCAAATAGAAATATCCTTAATTAATGATAAACTATATGTCTATGTCTATCAAATAATCAAGAATTCATTAAGTTCCGATTTCATTAATGATTACATATGTCATATACGTATATGTCTATCCTATATAAACTCAAAGCTTTCGCACAAAGATCATATGTTATCTTACCTAGATCTAAAATTAAAATCCCTTTGTCAAGTTGCTTTAGGTTTATCAATTCAATTTAATTAATGGCCAATTAATTAAAAGCATTAAGAACAAGTAAGATAAACAATTCAAGATAATCAACCTACTCTTGGATATGATAAACGAATCAAATTACGTGTGAGTTCAAATTGCAATCCTAGTATAGAAATTTAGCTACACATTATATTAAAGGAAACAAAAGAACAAGTGAAAAGCATGATAGAAATAAAAGTGGTTGTTGGTATTAACAAGAACACAACAGGCTAGAGTTTCGGGATTTACTTTAAACAAATTGAAAGATTTAACATTGAAATCAAAGTATAAATCTCACAATTTATGAAAGCTTCACCCCTAACTCTAGGAAGAACCTTAACTAAACATCAAGATGAAGAAACTTGAATAAGATGAAGAATATATTATACAAACTACAAGAGCTTTGGGATTTACTTTAAACAAATTGGAAGAATTAACCTTGAAATCAAAGTATAAATCTTACAATTTATCAAAGTTTCACCCCTAACTCAAACTACAATGAGAGAATTCAGAAAATGGGATGCCCTTAAGTGTGACAAATGCCTTCCTTTTATAGGTAAATGCTAGAACTATTCAATTACAATTTTGTCAAATCTCTTTGCACATGAGTTGAAATTTCAGCTCCGAAGATTACCAAATTCGTTATTGCTCCCGTCATAATTTAGAAATCTTCTCTTCATGAAAGTTGTATCACATGTAGTCGTGAAGAACATGTCAAAAATTCAGCCAGATCTAACGGTTGGATCTTGAGCTATGATAGTTTTTCCGAAACTACTCAGATTATATCAATAATGACAGCCACCAACTTGTTGCCTAATTTTAACCCACTTCCGGCACTAATATGGAAATATTCATTTCTATGAAAGTCATAGAGAATGATGTCATGAATGACATATAAAAATTTCAACTACATCCAATGGTTAGATCTTGAGAAATCACCGAATAACCGAGTATAGGTTTGAGCAGGAATTTTCTGATTTGTCCTGAATTTGATGTAACCCAAAATTCATTGAGTTTAGGTCTTCATTTCTCTTTTGTTTGAGTTATACTGATATCAACATTCAAGTTCATGATATTTTGATTCAACAACTACTTTGAATAGTCCTTCAGGTGTTCTGCTCAATTTGTAACAACATAACCAATATATGAGGAATTATGCAATTTTCACTTCATATATGCAATAATTTCATAAGAATAGACCAATGAGAGGTGCTAAATTATGCATATAAAATATGTTTATCAAGAATGTTCCTCAATTTCTCTAAGAATGTTCTTCTTCTATTCAATCTTTAGACTTGATCTTCGACCTTCAATCCTTGGCCTATTTTTTTTTGTCTTTTTTAGGGCTTTTCTCTTAGTTTTTATAGGTTTAGCTTCCCTTAGGGTTTCTCATATATGTAGGCCTCTTCCTCTTTCTATTTTACACAGCTCAAGCCTAAAGAGACTTATTTTCTGCATAATTTGCAACACAACACGACCTAGGCCGTGTCTTTTCACATGACCGTGTGATTTCACATAGCCATGGTTGTGTGCTTCTCTGAAGTATGAATTTGAAGGTGTGTCCAACAATAAAGTTGTAGATATATATCTTAGCTTTCCAACGCAATAAGAATCACCTCATTATCATCCATGTAGCTCAAGATATGACAATTTTATCAATCTTTGATCAACCTTGTGGATTCTTCAATGAATGAGTCCAAAATGTCCATTAAATACCTGAAAACGTAAAAAATGAGAGGAAATGTGGTCAAAGTGTAAAAGGATGCAAAATATAGTAAAGAGGCAAATAATCCAATCAAAATCGATCCAAATCCATGTCAAATCAAGCACTAGATATGTGTATTTTATTCACACACCATATATAAATACATATATTTCTTGACCTGGAGAATTTAAGACACATAAATTAAATATTACTTTTAGATGCATATATCTTATTATCAATATTTATTAAATGCTTGATAGTCATAGAACTATTAGCATATCATTTGGGCCTTCAAATACATCATGGAGTCCAGACCCAAAAAATTAGTCCGATCAAAATCTCAAACCAAGACTGAGTCAAACCAAACCTGGTCTAGCCCGATCTATCAACGCTCATAATCAAATCCTTCAAAAGTTAATGGATGTTGAACCATTAACGCCCATAATTCATTGGGAGTTGCAATTATGGTACCATAATTTCTATGGTTGAAAAATGCATTTAGGAAAAGTTGGGAGAAGGTTCTTGGTGTTTCTAGGCACCACTCGCCCTTTTTCCATTCTGCCCCAAAATAAGGCAATGGTCCATTACACCTTAGACTTCTCTTATTCTTTCTAAACCATAGTTTTTATGTTTGAAAAATGTATTTAGGATAGGTTAAAGAAAGTTCTAGTTGTTTTTAAGAACCTTACCATAGTAAGGAACCACCCACCATTCCCCATTCTACCCCAAAAGAAGGTAGTGGCCTCTTTCGATTTAGACTTCTTTTTAATTCATCTTGAACCATAATTTCTAGTTTTTAAAAATACATTTAGGTTATGTTTAAGACATAGGAGTTTAAAGGAAATGGAAGAGGAGTGGTAATTTTTTATTTTTAAATTGAGATAATTATAAAATATTTATAAAAATGAATAAATGATGATTGAGATGTTAGATAATAATCTCTTATTTTATTCCTCTTATTTTAAAAAAAATTCTCAAATAAAAAAAATATTTATTTTAAATTAAAAATTACTCTTCTCTTCTACCCTTATAGACATATCCTTATGAAAAGTTGAGAGAAGGTGCTTGGTATTTCTAGTCGCCTTACCTACGGGAAGGCACCACTCATCCACCTAGCCTTCCCTTTTCACCCCAAAATAAAGTGATAGTCTGTTTGGCTTTAGACTTTTCTTATTTATGCTTAACCATAACTTGTATGTAATTTTTTAATTTACTATTTCTTAAATTAATTGAATTTAATTTTTAAATTTTAGTAAGTTTCATCTAGGAACGACAATTTCCATACAAGATCACGGTGGCCTTGAAAGTTGAAAAAACAAAACTTCTAACTTCTGAGAGCATGTTACAAATAAAACCCACTCATACGATTATATTATATCTAGGAGTCATTTTCAAACACTTCTGCTTAAGAGATTGTAATAGAAATGAATTTAATTTAGGATTTAATTTCAAGTCATTATTACTGTAAAGTTTCTTTACACTGTCATCTAATCATATACTGATATATCAATAAAAAGATAAAATTTTTAAATAATTATTATGATAGTTAAATTATTTTAATGATGTGACAATATATAATTAGATAATAATATTAAAAAAAAATAAACTAATAATGGATAAAAATTAAAATCCTTAATTTATAAACCTTCACCTAACATATGAGTATAGGACATGACACGTTGATAGGGAAAAAGCCCATTCAAAAGGACAAATTGTATGTTAATAGTATGCACACGGCTATCTCTTCTTGATTTGGTTAGTTTCAACTCCATAACATAATCCAATAATCCGCTTCGCTGTGCATATACAGTTTGTAGTTGTGTGGTCCTAAAGAACAACAATATCTTTGTTAGTAAAGTTAACATTAAGAAATATTATCAAAGCAAGTGCAACTACACATAGTGGGATCACTCCCTGTAATTCCCTTGTAAAAGCCACAAATAGCACTTTATGGTTTCTTAGACTAACCGACCTCACTAATCATGTGTAACGCAAAAGCTATTATGCAGTTTCGGTCATCAATGTGAAGTCAAAAGAAAACTAAGTACATAGTTAATTAGTTCTTAATTAGTCAAGGTGACAAATGCCTGACACCAAGAAGATGAAAAGAAGCAACCCATTGCGATGGTTTTTCTTTGTCGTTTGGATAAAGCCAATGCAATATTGCATTTGTTATGAAGTATTCAGAACATTTGGTTGTTTCCTACTTTAGTTTCTAGTACCTATATGTGTTTCACCGCACCTCTTGAATTCGTAATGATAAAAGGCTCTTTGTTCTAAATCGTGTTTGTTCTTTGTCTCTTGGTTTTTTTTTCTCCATCTTTTAATCCTTTTTACCTGCAGCTACTTTTTTTTTTTTTTATGTCAATTATAAATTTGATAGAAACTAACAAACGAACATTAAACTATAGAATTTGAATCGTGCGTTTCTTCTCGAAATTTATAGCACTTTTTTTTTTTTTTAATTACTCATGGCACCTTCCAAAGTATCATTTTATCTGAAACAGTAAAACATTGCAGAGTCAGACCTGAACTGATCATGGCCCAACCAATGCCAAGACAGTGTGGTCAGGTATTAGTTACGTACAAAGCCCATGGAGCGAATTGGGCATCTCATTCATGGTTTAGAAGCAAAATACAGAATGGTAATTTTTTTCCATGTCTTTTATTCGTAGGCATAGATTACATTATAAGGAACAATTATTTTCCTTTTCTAAACTCTATTTGATGAAAGTGAAATATTTTTTTTTTAAGTCCTCATATGGCTAAAAATAATTTTAGAATAAATACTTATTTTGGTAATTTAAAAATATACGTGATATTACATTAGTCCTTTATTTATTAGTGATATCAAATTGATCATTCAATAATTAATGTTATTAATTTATTTTTTTAAATAATAATTTAATGATAAAAATGTGACATTTAAAAATTAATTTGATGTCTCATATTTTTAAAAAAAAACTAATTAAATGTATTTATAAATAAAAAATTAATGTGATATTACTTATGTTTTTTAAGGACCGAAATAAATATTTAATCTTGATTTTATCTAATAACTGATATTTTTCATGCTTCATTTACAAATATTAAAACAAGTCAAGCTAAAATTATTAGTAAATCAAAATTAACTTTTTTAATTAAATTTAATTTTGATTAGTAAGGAAAAAGAAAAAGAAAATAAAAAGTTGTCATTCCATCCACATGTACTTGATGAGTATAGGAGAAAACAAAACTAATAAACAAGTAATAAAAAAATAAAATAAAATGAGTTATGAAATTAGAAAGAAAAAGAAATTAGAAAGTTGTTATTTCCTTTGTTTTTCTCCTTTTAAGTTGGGAGTTAAAGGATAGAATGAGTTGTAATTTTTGTTTTTGTTTTTAATTTTTATGTTTTTGTGTTTAAAATAAGAGTAATATGAAAATAATAAACTTATAATTATTATCATTCTATTTACTTTTACTAGAACTTCAAAACAAGATAATAGAAACTTTCTTCCGCTTCACCAAAACTTTATTTTATACTATCTATTTTCATTTTATTCCATTATCCATTCCATTCCACCCACCACTAAATTTCCAAACATAGTTACAATTCCTAGATAACAAAAGGAAAAAAAATGCTTTCCACTTTCATGTCATTCAAACAAAGGTTCCAAAGACTTATCACAAATATCGTAAGTGATATGAGTTTTGGTAATTGATTACTCACGGATTTAGTTAATGATAAATAAATTATTAGTTAATAAAATATATCATTTGATTAATAGATTACCAGCTTGTAAGTGATTAGTTACTAAATCTATTAACTAAACAATATACTTTATTAACTATTAACTTGCTCATCGTTGAGCAATTATAAAAGTGGTAGAAAAAAATAATGTCCAAGAAACATTTTCCATATCCCAAACACTGAAAACTCCTACCTTTCTACATTTTTCTTTCCTCTTTTGTGTATTTCATTCATTTACTTTTTTGGCTACTCTTCCTCTTCTAAAGAACGTACACTAATTATGTCGCTGGTGACCAGAAACAGAAAGAAAGCAAACACAACTCCTCGCACTATAATCTGGTTAGAGACCAAATGGCACTTTTATCGAGCCACTAAAAGACATTCAAAGAGAGAAGCACAAGCCTTGTATCATCCCATCCACCTCAGGTTTGTGTTCTACTTCTACCATTCATGCTTTCCAATCTATTCCGCATTTCCACTAAAACCAAAGAAGAGTTAACTACATAAGTTGTTGGTATGTGACGTTTGTGACGAGCAAATGCTTGCACAAAAAAAAAAAAAAAAAAATCTCTGCTATTCCTTTTCTGTTTGTACTGCGCAGCCATTCTTAAAATTTAAAATGTCAACTGGAGTTGTGTATGAGTGCGCCACTGTTGAGTGCAGTACATGATTGCAAGCTGCATAAGAAATTTCATGCGCAAAAGTTTGAGATTATTATGTTCACGTTCTACCATTAAGAGGATGACATCCACCAGTCTCTAGCACCAATTTATTTCTTGTCCCCAAATGGGCATTCAATTGAGTTGAGTTGAGAATCTACTCATCACCTACTGAAACTTTCTGCCACAAATCATTGCATCAAGTGAAAGTATTCGATGAAACAAGCATTCCCACCTTGACTCATGCCACTGTGAGTAATATCAAACACCTAAGCATTCTCATTCTCAACGCCCAAAACGGATGGCAGTAAGAGAGACAGGGGGAAGGATCTTATACAAAGAGTATTATTATATACTGAGGAGTGTTTACATTACAACCAATACAATATGGTTCTCTTACAAAGATTGTTCTTCCTTTTACTTGTATACCCAATTTCAACATTTGGCCACTCACTTCCATGGCGCCACCAACACCACCACCACCACCCTTCTCATTCTTTGCAAACAGATAAAGCTGCTCTTCTGGAATTCAAAAAAACAATCGTATCAGATCCGTATTCCTCACTTGCTAACTGGGATGAAGCAGTTCATGTGTGCAATTTCACAGGTGTTGAATGCGACGAATCCCATCACCGCGTTATAAGACTAATACTGCATGATAATGATCTCGTGGGGCTGCTATCACCTGTCCTTTCCAATCTCACTGGACTGCACACTCTTGAGATTGTTCACAATCACTTATTTGGCATTATTCCACCTGAATTTTCCTCCCTCAGACGTCTCCACCTCATCCTTCTTGAGGGGAACAATTTGCATGGTTCCATACCAGAGTCATTTTCCCAGCTCTCCAAACTTAAAATTCTACTTATTATGGAAAATAATATAACCGGTTTGCTTCCTTCATCTCTCTTTTCCAATTGCACTCAACTAGACATTGTGGACCTTTCCAGCAACTCCCTAACCGGTCAAATCCCAGAAGAGATTGGAAACTGCCCAGGTCTGTGGAGTCTCAGTTTATACAATAATCAGTTTACTGGACAGCTTCCTCTCTCTTTGACTAATCTATCGCTTGAAAATTTAGACATTGAGTACAATTATCTGTCCGGTGAATTGCCTACAAAGTTTGTAACCAGCTGGCCCTATCTTCTTTACCTTCATTTATCATACAACCATATGATAAGTCATGACAACAATACCAATCTTGAACCATTTTTCATTGCTCTTAGAAACAGCAGTGCTCTAAAGGAGCTTGAATTGGCAGGCATGGGCCTTGGGGGAAGGTTCTCCAATACTGTCGTCAGCCAACTTGGTGCCAGTCTAAGAACTCTACTCCTGCAGGAAAACCAAATATTTGGATCAATTCCTCACAGCTTAGCAAATCTTTCTTGGCTTTCGATCCTGAATTTAACATCCAATCTTCTAAATGGAACTATTTCACCCGAGATCTGCAGATTACGAAACTTGGAACAACTTTTCTTGTCACACAACCTTTTCAAAACTTCAATTCCAGAAGCATTGGGCAAGTGTCTACATCTGGGTCTACTAGATCTGTCACACAATGAATTTTCTGGTAGGATTCCAGAAAGTTTGGGAAATTTGGTTGGACTGAATTCTTTGTTTCTCAACAATAACCTTCTCTCAGGAACAATACCTCCTACTTTAGGACAGTGCACTAATCTGTACAAGCTTGACTTGTCCTATAATAGAATAACAGGAAGCATCCCACTGGAACTCTCAGGCTTGCATGAGATCAGAATTTTCATAAATGTCTCACATAATCACCTTGAAGGTCCCCTGCCAATTGAGCTCAGCAAATTAGAAAAGGTTCAGGAGATGGATCTTTCATCAAATTACTTAACTGGAAGCATCTTCCCTCAGATAGCAGGCTGCATTGCTGTTGCTATGATAAATTTTTCAAACAATTTTCTTCAAGGTGAGCTCCCAGGATCCTTAGGTGATCTGAAGAACCTCGAATCCTTTGATGTTTCAAGAAATCAATTATCTGGATTGATACCAACAACACTTGGTAAAATTGACACACTTACTTTCCTCAATTTATCATTTAACAACCTGGAAGGAATGATTCCGTCTGGTGGTATCTTTAATTCAGTGTCAAATCTGTCATTGTTAGGAAATCCTTGTCTTTGTGGGACAATTAGAGGCATATCCTTGTGTTCTCAAAAGAGACAGTTATTTCACACTCGTCTGTTCTGGATTATATTTATTTTAGTCATCTTCATATCAACATTATTGTCAACATTTTGCTGCGTAATTGGATGCAAGCATCTTAAAGTAATCATCTCCTCTCAGGGGACTGAGGCAGGTAAAAAATCAGCTAGACCTGAGTTGATATATAACTTCCCAAGAATCACATATAAGGAACTATCAGATGCCACTGGAGGATTTGACAATGAGAGACTAGTTGGATCAGGTAGTTACGGACATGTCTACAGGGGAGTTCTTCCAGACGAGACACCAATAGTAGTTAAGGTGCTGCAGTTGCAATCTGGAAATTCCACCAAGAGCTTTAACAGAGAATGCCAAGTTTTGAAGAGAATTAGGCACAGGAATCTGATAAGGATTATCACAGCATGTAGTCTACCTGATTTTAAGGCTATTGTTCTACCTTATATGGCCAATGGGAGCCTGGAGAGCCGCCTCTATTCTTCTTCTGGATCAGCAGACTTGAGCATTATCCAGAGGGTGAACATTTGCAGTGATATAGCTGAAGGGATGGCCTATTTGCATCATCATTCTCCAGTCAGAGTCATACACTGTGATCTAAAACCAAGCAATGTTCTTCTCAATGATGACATGACAGCTCTAGTTTCTGATTTTGGGATTGCAAGGTTAGTTATGAATGCAGGTGGAGGAAACGGTGGGGCTATTGATGACATGGGTAACTCTACTGCAAATTTGTTATGTGGATCCATTGGATACATTGCACCAGGTAATGTATTTGGATATTGTCTTCGCAATCTGTATCTTGCAAAATTACTTAAAAATAGAAATCATTAGAAGGAACATAAACCAAGCTCAGTTAAATCTGAAAATTGTCACCTACCGACCTAACTATCAGGGACCAAGTAATTTTAATTAGTTCTTATCAAACTTGTACAACCACCATTCAAGCTAAATTTGTTAACAATTTGACACCAAACAAAACAAAGTGTTACACAAATTTTTGGTAACTGTATTATCACATACATACCAGTAAGATAACACTCCTCCTGTTTATCATGCGTTTATTCTAAATATTTTAAGTAGCTTCCATAATTTTTTAATTTTAGTTCAAACAAGAAGTCATCAATCTTCTTTAATACTTTCTCATGCAGAATATGGATTTGGATCAAATACATCTACCAAAGGAGATGTCTATAGCTTTGGCATTCTAGTTCTTGAGATGGTGACTAGAAGAAGACCAACGAATGACATGTTTGTTGGCGGGTTAAGTCTCCACAAATGGGTAAAGAGTCACTATCATGGAAGGGTAGAAAAAGTGGTAGACCCTGCTTTGGTGACAGCTTCAAGAGATCAATCCCAAGAGGTTAAAAAGATGTGGGAAATTGCAATTGGAGAGTTAATTGAGTTGGGGATCCTTTGCACACAGGAGTCACCTTCTACAAGACCTACCATGCTTGATGCAGCAGATGACTTAGATCGTCTCAAGAGATACCTTATTGGGGACACAACTAGAACTTTTGCCTCATCTCTTGGAATTTCATCTTCCACTATAGGTGACGATTAACGGTTTTCTCTTCTTTCAGCACATAATGGGAAATGCCACCAATTGTCATATATACTTCTGCGGTGTCCAATAGCTGGTCCAACCTAAAACTAGCAAAGGATAAATTGAATTTTCATTTAAAGACATCTAAATTGCATAATAAACAGTGGATTATAACACCAAAGTAATCCATGAGTGGGGATTTCCCAGGGTCATTTTTTGACAACTTAAGATAAATACTATCGGTAAGATTAAGATGTTCTAAAAGATATATAGGGCATGATTCTCATAAAACATGCATAACATCCCTTGATTCCTTTTAATCTAACAATACCATTTTTCGCATATAAAAATAGCTAAACAATGAATTGGTAACCTACGTTTGAAGGTTGACTATGCTGTCATTATAAGCATAAATCAAGTGAGGTGCTCTGAGCCAGAAAACAGAATTAAGTACTTCTAGTTGTGCAGTCTAAATGACATTACCTGCTTACAAATTTAATAAAATTATAGGGAAGCAATGACCCAGATACAAAGTCATTTTGCTTCAAAACAAATGACACTTAGCAATCAGTCAAATAATATTTCATATGCAAATTACAAAACCAGTACCACCTACTGATTTTATACACCACACATAACATTATGGGCATTAGTTGCAAGTTATCCTCACAGTTAACACTTTCCCTTGGACAAAGATTGTCAAATGATACCACAAATCTATACCAAAGCCTTCAAACACTTTTCCATATTATCACGTAGACTAGCATAGAACTCAAAGGGAAATAGAGAAACCAACCATTACCCTGCGATAATCATACTAGGAAATGTAAATGTCATCTCATAATGTCAACGCGATTGAATTTATAAATTTGCATCAATTATTGGTGTTATTTGATTAGATTCAACCTGAAAAAGTTGGCTATAGTCTTTCCAAATCATTGTCAAGGCATCCCATCTTAAATTGTTTAGCCCCAATAACTGATATCCCCATCTCAAACGTGAAAAAGACAAGCATCAAAATTTCAAGCTCAAAATAATGAACAAGAGTGTTGTATTGGTTTGCTGATCAACATTTGACCTAGGGAAAGTTCACAAGGAACATCAAGAATATTAGCCAACCGTTCCATCTTGCCAGCCAAGTCAGAATGATTAAAGACAGAGAAAAATGGAAAGTGATAATCTTGTAGAAGCAAGCACTAGTGGATGCACAAGATATACGTTGTTGCTGTAGTCTCACCCATCATCATGATTCATGATTCTTGATTAATGCAATCGCCCTTCCACTTTGGCATTGTAGTAGCAGTGTCAGTAATGAAAGAAAAGAAAAAAATTTCATAGTTTACTCACGAAAAGCCACTGTACTCTAACTGCGTCCAAAAATGTACTATCAATCAAAGTTACCTTCTTCACATGACCCATCTAATTTAGCGAGGAATGGAAAAAACAAAGCAAAAAAGAATCGCCCAGAGACAAAAATCTGACCTTTGAATTGCTTCATTGCCGAAGAGCCACAGCTTATTGGATATTATTAAGTAATGTTTGGACCGAGGAGTTTAAGATGGAACGGAAGGGACAAGGTAATTTTTTTATTTCAATTAAACATTGATCTTATTTAAAAAAAATTTAAAATAAAAAATTAGCATGTAATATTCTTATCTTTTTTTAATAATTTTATGATTTTCTTAATTTATAAATTAGGAAAAGGGTAATATTTTTATTCATATTTATAAATATTTTATGATTCTCTTAATTTATAAATCAAAAGTCACATTTGTCTTTTATTTTTCCTTAAAACTCTTCCCTTCCAAATATAAGCTGCGGGCAAATGGTTCCCTTGACTAACTTGGTAATTGTTTGTCATAGCACATTTTGTACTCGTGCGGGAGAATTTATTTTAGATTTAATTTTAATTTATTGTGAGTGTAAAAAAATTTTACATTGTCATCTAATCATATACTGACATATCATTACAAGTGTTAGATTTTTAAGGTAGTTATTATAATAATCAAACTTTTTTAATGAGTTAAAAATACATAATTGGGTGACAATGTAAATTTTTTTTACACTGACAGTTGATCAAAATTAAACTCTTTATTTTATGCTATATAATAATGTAAGCTTTAAAAAAAATTAAATTAGAGATTTTTATTCAAGGATCATAATTTCTTCTTAAAATCTAATAGTTAAATAAATGTAATCTCCATGAGTGTCGAGATGTACTATAATTTTACAGAAATATCATAATCTTATAAAATTAACAAAACTAAAATTTAAACTTGTGACATTAAGTCAAATCATTTTTCAATAATAATAAAAAAATCTTCATACATTTGTAAGTTTCACTATTAGTTCGTATTCTCATTGTCACAATAACACTTGATAATAGTGTTTAACAATATGAATGTTATGCGCCACATAGGCACTTATGGTATAAACAAGATTTTCATCCAGATGAATGAGCTTATGTAAACACTTAATCAAATCCAAATAAGGGCATCTGCCCGCCCAAACAGGCATTTAGGTGCTTAATCAAGCTTTTAACATTATTTGATGCTTGTTTGGTTTTACGTTAAAATAATATCTTAAACTTGATTCTAACCCTAAATTAGATTTTGGTCTGAAACAACAATTTCTTGATTTTATGTTAAGCGTTGGGAATTTATGACTAGTTCAATGGTCATCTTTCCCACACTACCCCTACTACTTTTCCAAGCTTCAAATTGCCATTATCAAGTTTGTAATTTTCATTTGTTTTTTGTTTTTTGCCATATGTTTCTTCCTGTTGCAGTCATTGTTTTGATATACAAAACTCATCTCTCAAAAGCAACACAATAGTGAGAGGAACTCCTTCTTTCATAACCTTCCATCCTAACGCTCTGCTAGTGCTCACTGAAAGAGGGCAACTCAAAAATCTCATCGCAGAGACCACAAAAGGAGATTGTTGCAGCAAAAATTCATATGAGAATTTGGCAAACATATATTACAGGATTGCTTGAGCTTTGTGATTGTGGTTATATTGAATGTAGATTTGAGAATTCTTTTGGATTTGAGAATCCTTTTACACACTAGTTCAGCGTGTGATCACCAATAAATTATTACTTGGAATATTATTATTTCTACGACTCGTACAAGAATAATTTGCAGTTATTAAATGATATTTTTGTTTATATTTGTTATCTAACATTTAATTATTTAATTTATAATAATTGTGCTACTTTTATGTATTTTATTGTCATTACATAAAATTTCATTTGAATAGTATTTTTTTAATAGTGGTCATTATTTTGAAAAGTCAAAATACCATCAATATTTTTTTTAATTTAATAATAACAGTGAAAGTAAAAACAATAAATATAATTATTATAACAATATTCATGCTATTTTAAGATATACCTCTAAAATAATGAAATGAAATAAAAAAAAGTGATATGCTCAAATCCATTTTAATAATTACACATTCAAGAGTAATTTTAAATAACACTATTAAAGTAGTATTCATTTAACTAAAATTATTTTTTATATAAAAATTTTCAAACATAAATTATTTTACTACAAATTCTTTTTTTTAATCAAAATCAAGTTAATTTAAAATAAAATTTATAAAATTTAATCCAAACACACATTAAACAGTTTTCAATTTATTTCATAAAGTAATAAAGTAATATAAACACTTATTTCAACTCATCTAAACTGGGCTCAACGAAACCTTTGTTATTGAGGTACTAGTAAAGTATATATTCAGAAGAAAAGCACTATTATATGTAAGCACGTATAAAGCATACATTGATCAATTATACTAAAGCCTGAGTCAAAATACTCTCATTTATTTTCTACCACGAATGATAAGAGAATTTGATGATTTCCTCTGTCCACATAGTTTCCCCTCAAAAATTGCCTTCAGAATCTGATGCGACACTAAACAAGATAATGTAGAGAGGGAAAGGTCTAACAATCGAACTGATTCATTGCCCAAAAATGAGCACCGTACGTGAAAAGATTAATTCTTTTCAATTAGAAATATGGATCTATGAATAACTCATAAAGAGTCATGGGGTTCCAAGTACACAGCTATATTGCTTTACCACCATAACCTGGAGGCTAGTTCTCAGAACAATGGGATGATAAACGAGTTGGAAATTTTATGTTAAAAGTCACAAACTGTTTGACAATCCATTTAGAAACCGAAAAATTGCATATCCTCTTTTTTATCTTGACCAATTGCTTAGCTTATCTGGGAAAAAAAAGGGTCGAAAAACACAAAATGCAGTATTTTCTATGTCATTACTTAAAAGAAAAAAAAAAAAGATACAATTTACATCTGGGATATCTATTCTTCACGGCAGAACATAACATTAAATATACATAAAAGGTTTCTCTGGCACTATATTTTAATGAGAGAATGGTATTTTTTTTATAATTAGTTGTCAATGACCACATATTTTACTTAATTGAAACACAATTATTTTATTTATATTTCAATATTTATATTTTAACTAAGTAGATTATGTATCTAAATATTAGTCACTAATTATTTAGAGTACCGATATCTTTATAAAAATAAAGGGCTCCATATATATATATATATATATATATATATAGTGTGAGGAGTGATTTATTGTGAAAGTGAGATGAACAAATCTTAACTATTAGATCATGCATATATTATCAAAATTAGAACATAAAGTCATGTGAAATTTTTAAGTAATCATTTAACTTTTAAGTAATTCTAATATTGACTATTTATAAAAGATTTAATAGTCAAAATTAGCTCATCTTACCTCTTATAATAAGATAGTTATGTATCATCTCTTAAATCATCAAAAAGTAAAAAAAATTTTCTTTTCGACATTAGTTATTACAAACATAATAAAATATTACTATTTATCAAATTCTTATGATATTTTAATTATATTGACACAATAACTTGTAAATAAAAAATATAGAAAAGATGCTAGTAGTATCCAGTGATATCAAATATGGATACACATTGCACTCTGGTATGACAAACATTTTAAAGTATATATGATTCCTATTGCTCAAGTGAAAGCCATTACATAAAGAATGACAAAGTTACGAGACAGTCCAGAGAATTTCCTTTCTAGTCAACTTCTTCAATCTTAGGACCAGCACCGGTTCCACCTGTGGATGATTTGCCATAGCCACAACTAGGGATGTCATCTCCACCGCCCATTGGCACATCCCCACCAGCACCTTGGCGATAATGGGGTTACACAATCCCACCAACTCTTTCAATTTGTACACAAATTCCTCCACTTCTGCTAGTTGGTTCCTGTCTCTCATCAATTGCCTTCTCAATCTTCTGCTTATCTGCGGGATTCAATTTTCCAGCAACATTATTTTTAAAAAATGAAAGGAGGATTAATATAATTTATGAAAGTGAAAAGGAGGTAGCATAATTCTACCCAAGATATAATATGAAGATTTCAAAAGTTAAGCATTTCAGTTTTTTTTTTATTTTATTTTACAGGATATTTCTGCTTGCGGTTGCGGTGACTCATTCATTGAGGTACTAAGATCTATTTAAGGGGTTAACTTCTTTCAACAGATGTTTTTTTATACATATGAGTCAAGAATCGAATCCCTAATCACATGTTTAAAGAATCAAAATATCTATCACTTGTACTACATCATGTTAATATTTCAGTTGAATAATAATTTAAAGAGGAAAGCATAATTCTATTGGAGATAATGTATTGGCAAGATATTCAAATTACGAAGTGAACGAATTATATTACACATTTTTCTTTAAAAAAATGTTGGGTGCTCCGCCCAAAACCGAAGATTCATTCATTCGGTAGAGGACTAAGAAGGCCCAAGCAGGCCCTTTACAAATGGCCGAGACTAGAAGAGACGAAATAATACTTTGGTGGTAGTGGTGGTGGAGAAGAGGCCCAATGGCAGACGATAACCAGATTATCTCGGGCGGCAAGAACCCAAATTGTGGGACACCTCCCTATTGCTAAGAAAAGTGAAAGCCCAACCTGCACTCCTGATTCCAATTGAAAGCAATGCAGTGACGCTGAGCTGAGCCAACTCAGTCAAGTCATGTTGCCAACTCAACCGCTCTGTCTCCACTCTCCAGAACCCTCTGGTGTTTGCCATTCACCGACTCCTCCTCTCCTCTCTTTGCTCCCTTTCTCGACTTCTCTCTTTCTTTCTCTCAATCTTAAGATGATGACATGACTTGCATGCCTAGTCCCTTCCACCTCCTTCCCTTCTTCACCACAAACATCCTTCCTCTCCTCATCAACCAATGCCCGTCCCATTCCCATCCCTATAAATAAATTCACATACCAGTACAACTCATCTTGTTGCATTGCACCCAGTGACAAAGCAAAACATTCCTTCCCATCCAACACATTCACTTAGCTCAGCTCTTCAAACCAACCAAACCTTTCTTTTCTAAGTTCTAAGTTCTAACACAATCCCCTGTTTCTGTTTCCTTCCTGTGCTGTGCAAGAAAAAAACGAAAGAAAATCAATGGCGTCCAAGTCTGAGAAGGCCATTGGCATTGACCTCGGCACCACCTATAGCTGCGTGGCTGTGTGGCAAAACGACCGCGTAGAGATCATTGCCAACGACCAAGGCAACAGAACTACTCCTTCCTACGTAGCCTTCACAGATACAGAGCGTTTGATAGGCGATGCTGCCAAGAACCAAGTCGCCATGAACCCACACAACACCGTTTTCGATGCCAAGCGCCTCATTGGACGACGATTCTCTGACCCTTCGGTCCAGAGTGACATGAAGCTCTGGCCTTTCAAGGTCGTTCCCGGTGCCGCTGACAAACCCATGATCGTTGTGAACTACAAAGGCGAAGACAAGCAATTCTCCCCTGAAGAGATTTCTTCAATGGTGCTGACCAAGATGAAGGAGATTGCTGAGGCTTATCTGGGTCACAACATCAAGAACTCAGTCATCACTGTCCCTGCCTACTTCAACGACTCCCAGAGGCAGGCCACTAAGGATGCAGGGGCCATTGCTGGGCTCAGTGTCTTGAGAATTATCAACGAGCCCACTGCTGCTGCTATTGCCTATGGTTTGGACAAGAAGGCCTCAAGAACTGGTGAGAAGAACGTGCTCATATTCGACCTTGGTGGCGGTACCTTCGATGTTTCTCTTTTGACTATTGAGGAAGGCATTTTTGAAGTGAAGGCCACTGCTGGGGACACCCATTTGGGAGGTGAAGATTTTGACAACAGGCTTGTGAATCACTTTGCGGCTGAGTTCAAGAGGAAGCACAAGAAGGATATCAGCGGTAATGCCAGAGCTTTGAGAAGACTGAGGACTGCGTGTGAGCGGGCAAAGAGGACTCTCTCTTCGACCACGCAGACAACTATTGAGATTGATTCGCTTTATGAAGGTATCGATTTCTATGCCACCATCACAAGAGCCAGATTTGAGGAATTGAACATGGACTTGTTCAGGAGGTGCATGGAACCTGTGGAAAAGTGTCTGCGAGATGCTAAGATTGATAAGAGTCAGGTTCATGATGTTGTCCTTGTTGGTGGGTCAACAAGAATTCCCAAAGTCCAGCAGCTTCTGCAGGATTTCTTCAATGGCAAGGAACTCTGCAAGAGCATAAACCCAGATGAGGCTGTGGCTTATGGGGCTGCTGTGCAAGCTGCAATTTTGAGCGGTGAAGGAAATCAGAAAGTTCAAGACTTGCTTCTACTGGATGTCACACCTCTTAGCCTTGGAATTGAAACAGCAGGTGGCGTGATGACTGTGCTGATTCCTAGGAATACCACCATACCCACCAAGAAAGAGCAAGTTTTCTCTACTTATTCGGACAACCAGACCAGTGTGCTTATTCAAGTCTATGAAGGTGAGAGGGCAACAACCAAGGATAACAACCTGCTTGGAACATTTGAGCTCAAGGGTATTCCACCAGCACCAAGAGGGGTACCTCAGATCAATGTCTGCTTCGACATTGATGCCAATGGTATCTTGAACGTCACTGCAGAGGACAAGACTGCAGGGGTGAAGAACAAGATCACCATTACCAATGACAAGGGAAGATTGAGCAAGGAGGAAATTGAGAGAATGGTACAAGAGGCAGAGAAATACAAATCAGAGGATGAGCAGGTGAAGAAGAAGGTGGAGGCCAAGAATTCCTTGGAGAATTATGCTTACAATATGAGGAATACCTTGAAGGATGACAAGGTTGGTGGAAAACTGGATCCTTCAGATAAACAGAAGATTGAGAAGGCCATTGATGAGACGATCGAGTGGCTGGATAGGAATCAGTTGGCTGAGGTAGATGAATTTGAGGACAAGTTGAAGGAGCTTGAAGGTTTATGCAACCCAATTATTGCAAAGATGTATCAAGGTGCTGGAGATGGTGTGCCAATGGGAGGTGCTGAGATGCCCAGTGGTGGATATGGCAAATTTGGTTCTGCGGGATCTGGTGCTGGACCTAAGATTGAAGAGGTTGACTGAGCCTGGGGCTTGGAATTTGCAAGGGCTTCTTTTAACTGCACTATATCGCTCTTTTCATGTTACCATTACTTGACTTACTTCCTTTGGGTTCACGGTTTAGTAGATTTCTGAACTGGAATTATGAGTGATTATAGATAATGGTGAGGGAATGTAGTATTGTAGATCGATGTACCAGTTTTTTTTTTTTCTTTGTCTTTTAATCAAATAAAGAATTCATCTCTAGCTCCTTTTAATGTGGATTACTTCGAATTTTCTATTTCCTTCTTGCAATTTAAAATTCATTTAAATTTTTTTTTTTGGTACATAAATTCATTTAAATTTATGCTGAGAGATATGGGTTATGCCAGTTCAGTTATCGAAACTGGTATGAAAATGAACCAGTTGATTCAATAATTGACATTTGCAGAGAATTAAAAATATAATTTTATGAAAATTGATCATTACAAAGCACAAGCCAGGAAGATGTCTGCAACAAGAGACATCAATTCTATAAAAGCAAATTGCAGACTCATGAACAACGAAGAACGTGCTCTCCTACTGTTACATTTACCCTGTCAATCTTATACGTAGTTTGCAACATAAAATAATAATATATGTAACCACGAAGATTGTTTGCTTTTGTTAATGAAACAGCAAAGAAAAAAAAAGTCGGTTTTTCTGTTAGCCATCACTAGAAGATCTGGGCTTAATAAGAGTCAGAATAAATCCAATTTTGTGTACATCCTATTTAGTTTCTAACTTTTATTCCGCTTCGCAGCAGCTCTTAGGTTTGATAATCTTCATTCTGTTATAACAGCATCTTGTTTCCTGAACCGAACAGAAAATATTCCGTTCAAATGAAAAATATAATATTAACTTGATTGCTAAGCATACTTAGGAGCATATTTATGTGTCACATAAGCTGTTTTCCAACCTTTGCGATAGAATTACACATACACGCCACCTTCAAAATCGGGAAAAAAAGAATATATCTCAACCTTTCCAACCAGCTTTCTTACGAGTCAAGAACACAGAGAGGAAAAGGAGCTTATGGAGGTGCAAATGTTAATCACCGCCCTCGCCGCTCTGAAAACTTCGCAGCATCATTATTACCTTGGATCTCCACTGTATCTGTAAGCCTCGCTTTAATCGTGGTCTTTTCCTTCCACTTGCACTAAGATGCTCTAAATAATTAAGTCTGTAGTATAATATGTTGTTTTTGTTTGATGCCCCAATTAGTGGTGGTTAGTTTGTTTTTGGGCTCCTTTATGAGAGCATCTTTGCACATCAGAACTTTCATATGAAGATGTAACACGAATGGATGCTTAAAGTTAAGCCAATCAAATGTTTCCACCAGAGTTAGAGAGGCAAATCATTAATAAATTATTTATATAGATTTTTCAATTGATAAATAACTATATACCTTCAGCCAAAAGCACTGCGCCTACCATCCCAAGTTCCCAAAGCTTTCCCCAGCAAACTTTGTAAAGCAAATTACTATTAGCATTTAGCAGAATGAAATGGATGAAGAAAAGCAATCATGTGAGGAGCACTTGATGTTAGAACAAGGAAAGTTGAACTTATGGGTTTCAAATTCTATTATGAATTTTTCTTCATTCACTAGTTGGAGCAGCAGAAGACTCTGCTTAAAATGATACCCCGCACCCAAATATGTTTTTTGAACCGCATTTGTTACAATCCTCTATGAATTGGTTGCCCTTGGAAATGAATGCACTGTTCTCAACCTATCAAACGTAATCTGGTCTCCATCCCACTGCAGGATTAAAATATGATTCAGATCCACAGTCTGGGTTTCTTACCATCCATATTTCCTCCAATTTTTAATCTAGAATTTTAGCTATTAATGGGTTGGTAAAATGCATGTAGCCGTATTAAGATAGACTACACCTAGCATATACTCAGCAACGCTGTCAAATATGGCATGTACGGGTGGTATAAGGGACATGGCTTGCACCGACAATTATTAAACTAGTCTTATCAAAATGTAATATCAAATCAGTAATACACTTGTTTCTAAAGTTCATTTATGTGTACAGATTATCACACTTTGCCGAGACATAGTAGCGTTCCAAAAGGCAGCCAGCCATGATTCAAAACGGTAAGCATCTGCCAGGCATATTCAATTCCTCAAATGTCATACAACAATTCCTGAAACACTTTCATATGCTCAGGCTGCAGAGAGATTGCCACAGATAAGCTCCCATCATTCGTTGAGCTTGGAATTATGAAAGATAGCCCCTCGTATGCAATCCCACCAGGTCCCATGAATATGGGCCTTCCCCAGCCAAAGTCAGCATCATGGATTGGGAGTCTAGCCCAGCTAGTGATACCAAGATTTGGACACCTAAAAGTATGTGCTCCACGAACGAGAGCTTTTAGATCAGGTTGTAGCTCTAGATAGTCGAGAGCCGATCTCAAATATTCGTTGTCCATACGTACCAATGCATTGTGGATTCTGCTTGCAGCATACCATGTTGGTTTTGACATGAGATCACCTGCCACAGCTATAGGTGTGGTTGTGAAGATCACATTGCCAAAGTAACCTGGTGAAAGGGGAGGTAGCAACCTTGACCGTCCATCAGTTGCAATGTACAATTTGGACTCTTGATCATCAGGAAGTGCTCTTGCCCTGCATACACTTCTCCATACATGACCAGCCAACATCTCATAAGAGCTATAGTTGATTGTGTTGCCATCTTCTTTGGACTTGGCTTTCAGTATGTTCAGCTGGTCACGAGTCAATTTGAAAATAGAGACCGCCGCACTGTCTGAACCTGGTTTTGTGGGTTGCAGGGGAGTCTTCATGGCTGGTGGGGGCTTGTATTCAATGTGTTCAAAAACAGGACGAGGCGGATCTCGGGCACGGAGTAGTGTCCTGTCAATGAATGGTGGGATGGAAACATCCAGGCCACGAGCCACATCTGACCACGTATTGATGAAGTGAAGACCAGATGCACCATCTGCTACATTGTGTTGCATACCAACGCCAAGTGAGACCCCTCCACATTTGAAATATGTTATCTGTAAAGAGTAAAGTCCAGAAATTGATAGGTGAGTCTCTGTAGCTTAAGGGAGTATAAATATGGGACTATACTTGGCAACTCATCAGGGCCACATTTAATAATATTCTGAAAAACAAATACATCATATTATTTTCAGTTCAAACTTCTCTCCGTTTGAATCATAATTAAAATTAGAAGGAAAAATAGCATTTTATTCACTTCAAATCAAAGCAGCTATTGTTCTCTCCACTGTTAGTTATCCTACATGTAGTGATGTAGACCCCTTGTCATTAAATGCTTCAATGAAATTTGAAGTTTAAACCTACATCAGCAGTTGGGCGCTCTCCATTAATAGCATGATTATAATGTTATCCTCTTAAAAGGAGGCTACAGAAACTAAGAAGGTATATTCATCCCCCATATCACGCTTCACATATGACATATGATCCATGAGGATTTATGAGGGTGGTTGTTCAGTCATCTCTTGACTTATTTTCTTTCTCATAGTACTAATGCCACCAATATTATATTGGTCTGTAAAAATCATATTCTTTTCCGATATCATACTATAATAGTCATATTTCATTATTACAAATTAAGTACTAAAAGATAATGAGTAATCATATAAAGTCAGAAAATGATAGAATTTTGTCTAATTTTGGTGGTTGTTCCATAAGTTAAAGTCATGTAGACCACTTATCCATCTAAGATTTAACAATAACAATGTCAAATTCATTCTTGTAAAAATTTTGACAAATTTTTTAACCATCTAGTACTTTTAAAAAATTGCAGTTTCGTTATCTAAAACTCAAATTTCAATATATCAAGTATTATAGTTCATTAAAAATATATGCTTATAATATCAAATACCTATTTTTTGCTTTAAGCCAAATTTTGTAAAGCTGGAAAAAAAAAGAAAAAAGAAAAAAAGAGAGCGGATAGAAATTGAACCCATAACATCAAGCACACCACAAAATTATGTAAATTATTAACTCACTAGTCGTTTTATTTTAAACTTTTTAAAAGAATCTTTTTCCATTTAATAGTAAATGAATTAAAAGAAATCATTAAAGATATTAAACAAAAAATATAATGATATTATTGACAAACATTGTGAGCATTTTAGCTGTATCAATAAAATAAATTTAATATTAATAAATCATCTGTAAATATTATTATAAGTTCTCATTAATGTTTGTGGCATATTTTAACCTTAAAATGAAACAACTTCACATCTCTTTAACTTTTATTATTCACCAAAAAATAAAATAAAACAAAATAAATTCAGCATTAATTACATATAAGAACAGGTTTCAAAATATTTTAAAAGTTTTTCCAACAACCTCATATAAAATGCTCCTTAACCCCTAGTTAGTAGGGCTCAAGTTAAAGTGCTAATTATTAGTCTTACAATGTGCAATATAATAATGCTTGCTACAATGTGAAAGAATAATCTTTGAATTCGTGTACAAAAAATGGCATTAAAATACTCCACAAGCATTTATTTATTTACCTTTTTATAGATAGTTTTTTCCATATACATTTATGAAGTTTGTCTTTTTTTTTTTTTAGAATATTGATACTTTTTATAATTAATAGTTAATATTTAATTATATATCTCACTTAATTAAAATATAATTATTTTATTTATATTTCAACTTACTTATACACGTGACTAAATATCACCCATAATTAATAAGGGTATTGTTGGTAGCATATTCACCATACATGATTATATTATCATTATAATACTACTTACGTCTGTGAATTAAGCATAGGTCAATGAACCAGTCGCACAATAATTTGTTAATTCTAAAATGAGCTTCAATATTCTGTCCAAATCAAAAGGTTGAATGAATATATAAGTTTTCAACTTAATAATCCTAATCAATCAAATTTTCAAAATCTAAGGACAAAACTAGCATTAAAATAATAATAAAAAAGTAATAAATGACTTCTTTTATCAATTAAGCAGCACTTGTGGTTAGTTATAAATTATTGAGAGAATAACTTATAAGTTCAGTTAGGTAAAATGTATTTTATTTTAATTTGATGATTAAATTAATTAAATATTAAAGTAATTTAATAAATTATTTATTTATAATTAATTAATAATTTTTATTTATTTTAATATTTAATAAGTAATTAATTATAAATAAATTATTAATTAATTTAATTTAATAATTAATTAATTTAATTCACAAACTAAAATAGAAATTTTTTTTACAAGTCACAGTAAATCATCATTCTCCCCAAATTATTTAGATAGATTACTATCAAATAATAGGATTTAGTTGAAAGCATATCAACTTCAATTCTACTTTTAAGTAAAGTTAATATAATTTAAAAATTAAAGTTTCGCCCAAAATTGTATCCAAAAACGAAGTAACACCTAACAAAGAAAGAAAAAGCAAGAGACATGACCGGGACAAAAAGTTGGAAGTGAAACACACCTGCAACACCAACAGCGGATACGTTTCGATTCCACCGGAATAATCGACGGCGGGGATAAGCTGCCGGAGTTCAAGGGTGGGAGCGAAGTCGCCGAAGTCGTCGACGACGGCGCCAGTGTGGGCCTCAACGAGAAGGACCCCTTGGGCGTTGCAATCAATCTCGACACGGCCGTCGTCGTCGCGGCGAAGGCGACCGGCCATTGGGTAGAAGGGGACGAGGACCTTGCTGAGAGCCTCTTTCAGAACCTTCCCCTCGAAGAAATTGGAGGCACCGTTGGGCCTGTAAAAGTAGACGCTGGGCGTGTGGAAATTGGGTACCACCAAGTCCACGTTCGAGTTCCACACCACCCTCCGCGGCGTCTCCTCCGCCGGACGCACCATCGTCGACTCCTTCACCTTGATGATCATCGCACGGCTGTGGAGTGGATGTGGTCCCACTACATAAATTTTATATAATTATTATTCAGTCACCATCACAAAACAAAATACTACATGGTATGGTATATATATATATATATATATATTATTGGAAAATGAAAAACTTGCTCAAATGGAAATTCATGAGTTTGTGTGATGGATGGATACATGGTAAACATTGGACAAAAGATAGACAAGATGTTAAAATTTTGAAATGAAAATTGAAGTCATAACCCGTTGACTAACTAGCCATCAAATTAAGAAGAAACGAAAGTGAGAATGAGAGTAAGGACACATTACCAGAAGCTTAGAAAGGGTGGGAATGTGGGTTGAGGGTAGAAGGTGGAAGGAGGACAAGAAAGAGAGAGAAAGAGTGGAGATGTTGTTTGTGTTGTGTTGAGGTTGAGGTTGAGGTTGAGGTGGGTTGGGATTTGGTTTGGAAGGAGGGAAAGTGGTGGTGCAGGGCTTTGCTTCGTCTTCCAAGTTTTTAAGCAAAGTAAGAAGAGGTTTCATGAATCATCATCACCTATACAAAACAAAAGTAAGAAAAGTTTCGGCCACTCACCAACCGCGCCAACTACAGCCACCAATGCTGCATGGCCACGTCAGGATTACTCGTTGACCCCCTCCCACTACCAATACTTGCGGACATTCATCTTCGAGCGAGAAGTTGGTAAGACGGTGACCCCCTTCTCAATTCATTTTAAGCATATAACTTAAAAAGAGAAATCGAACTTACACATGGAGGAGAGAGAGAGAGAGAGAGAGAGAAAATAAAAATAAAATGAGATATGTAAAATAAAGTATATGTATAAGTATCATTTTCTAACATAAATTAAAGGACAACAAAATTAGGGCTTTTCTTTCCCAACAGTTTTTTATTTTTAGTTACATTTTAAAAAAATTAAGATTTATTTCGTAATTTATCAGACTAAATTATTGTTTACATAAAATATCCTTATACATTACAGAATAATTATTTTAATTTTTTAAATACTTAAAGATGCATTTTATGTATAATTGTTGGATTTATAAGATTTTTTCCTTCTTTCTCAACGCCTCGTCATATCGTCCTATGAATTATGATGATTGATGGCTACTATAAGCTTATACTCATAATTAAATCCCCAACTTTAATAGTTATCCTCGTTCTTTGGGAACCATTAAGTTGGGTGGGTTTGACATGATGGTGTGATTTGTTTGGATTGGATTGGTCCGGTTAATCCAATTGTAAAACTTGCAAATTGACCTCTTCATCAATCTGACTAAAGCTTTGGATAATTTTTTCTCATTAGCTCAATTAACCTCGTTTGACTTAGTCTAATTCGGTTTACATTAAAAAATATATAATAAAAGAATTTATACTCCAACACATTTTATTAGATTTATGTTGTTTTGCTTAAAAACATGTGAAAAATGATTTTACATATGCGATTAGTTAGTTAAAAATCAATTTATGATATAGTTGGTTAAAAGTTTTTTTTATTCTATTGTATTCGATCATAATATTAAGTTATGTACTTTTTGAATATTGAATCTAAGTTATATGATGTTAAAAAGATGAGATACTTTTTTATATAACATTTTTTTGTCTGAATTTTTTCGTTTCGACCACTAAACCCTTAGTCATTGAATCACCAGTTTAGGTCATTCAACTATAGGTGTGATGTCATATTGGTAAAGAGGGGGCAATTATATGTGTGTAAAATATGGTTGACACAGAGGGAGTTGGTTAGAGGCATAAAAACACAGTTGGTCAGCCTCATTACATCATCTAGTTTATTCGTATAGATTATGCGAGTTGAGTTTTAAAATTAGTTACTTGTAAAAACGCGAGTAATTTTAGATTGACCCGTTTTACTCGCGAGTTAAACAGGTCAATTCGCAGGCTCGCGGGGTGTCCACATAATTTTACTTTATTTTAAGTTTCAATCTGTTTGTACCAAAAAAATTAATTGAAAAATTTAAAAGTTAATTAAATATTCTTTTTTCAAGTAAAATTACAAAATATACGTACTGTACAGGTTAGCGCACAATCCACACACAAACACATTTGTCAAATTTCATAAGTTTATATTATTTATTTATTTGAATTATCCCTTAACCCTTTAAATGATATTAAAGTATTCGATATTATATCTATGTAATGTAATATTTGATTTGAGATTATTAAATTTAAATTTATTTCAAAATTTAAACGCGGGTAATTTTGGGCCGACCCGTTTAACCCATAACCTGTCGTGGGCGAGTCTAAACGGATCGGGCCATCCTGTTTAACAGCCCTAAAGTTAGTGAATGGAGAGGGAGGGAGAATTGAGTTTACACGTTAATGTTGCCACCTATGACGTATGGCTATGTTTGATGCATAGTATAAGGATGACCTAATTGTATAAGTATATATTATTAAGCTTTAGCAGTTGTTTGGTACATTCACTTGATAGTATAGTCAAATATGGTCAAACCATTTTATCACATTATAATTGTATAACACTATCATCTCCCTTACCACTTGATATGATCTGATAGGATATCCATTCCCTTTTTACCCTTTATTTCATCTGTCTTATTTTGAAGCATCCACGTGGCATGGCCTTCGCCTAGAATGGGCAGGTAGAGTAGGTCATCACGAATGCCGATTTTCGAAAGAGTATATAATATTATGTCTTACATTGCCTAAATAAGGTAACTCAATAGGACACTTAAGTTATGAGGCTCTCCTACCCAATAAGCTAGTCTTTTTGGTTTGGCTCTCTTCATGGGTTTGAGTCGTAACAATTAGTTCTTTTGTTAAGCATCGGTCGATGTGGAAGGAGTGACTTGGAAAGGAACGATCTATAAAGGAGTAACCAGAAAAGGGGATACCTATACCAGAAGAGTTAAAGTGAAAGTTATCCTAAGTAGGCACTTAGAGTGGGGAGCCATAGTGGGTCATCGTGGACACCCGCTTTCTAAGAGGTATGCAGTGTTATGTCCCACATTGAGTAAAAAAAGAAGTTCAATGTGGTACTTAAGCCATGAGACTCTCCCACCTAATAAGCTAGTCTTTTGAGATTGACCCTCCTCATGAGCTTGAATCATAACAACCACTCTCCTATTGCCACAATTGTTGCTAATCATCGTTCTCCGACTGCTACTTTTGTTGTCAGTCACCGTTCACCAACTGCTCCTATCGTTGCAGTCAACTTGATGTCCACATCATATTTAGCCTGTTGCATTCAATTGCCACTTTTGTTGCCAATCATTGTTCTCTAATTGCTGACGACAGCAATTGAGAAAACTTTTGGTGAAGAAAGATGTTAGGAAAATATGATTAATATATGCATGATAGTAATTTTTTCTTTTTTTAATTAATTTTGCCTTAATGTTTAAATATTACTAAGGAGAGCTTTGATTTTTTTTCGCAAAAGAATGATATTTTTATTTTATTTTATTTTATTTAAAATATTGCCTAAAAGAGTAATTTTATCTTAATAAATAATTATGTTTACAATCAGATTGTTTAGACTATAATAATCAAACAAATATAAGAAGTTATCAACTTTGTTACTCTATCGAATCTTATACTATTACGCATGTCATCAAATCTTATATTATTTTGTACACGACTTAATATGTATAAGATTCATTGCCGTCGTCCTCACACCTCCTCCTAGGTAGCCTGTACTAGCTAAAAATTACTAATTCATATTCCTCCTATTACAATTATTTATTCCCACTTTATGCTATCCTCAAATGTTTGTTTCAACTTTCATATGTGTGAACCCGAATGCTCACACAATGGGACGAGAATCAATTCGTCGTTTTTCAAAAGAAAAATATGCTTTCACATATAATAATAAACTTAAATAAATAAGAATACGTGAGATATGTAAAGATTGTTGTATGTACAAATATTATTATTCTTTTTAAAAATGTATCTTCTATTAGTTTATAACTCGATGTTTCTATATCTCCCAAAAGAAATAATCACAATGCAAAGAGATGAAGTAATTGATTTATCCCACCATAAGCATCTTTGGGAAATTTGCAATCAGAAAAATGAACCTTCATTGATTGGATTATTTGGATATATATGTGTTCAAAGCTTAAACACAGTAGTTTTGAAGATGAGAAATTTTAGGTGCCCATCACATCAGCTTGTACCGAGAGGGAAAGCTAAATTATGTTCAAGCGATTTGGGCTTAACGTACATAGATCTCATTTAAAAGTTGGAAAGTAATTATGCGATTTGAACTAAAATCTGATAATTAAATAATTAGGTAAAATACACTTTACTATCATATTGTTTAAGTTTTTTTTAAATAACCTTCTTCAATAATTTTTTTAATCATTAACTCCTATTTTGTTTAGATCATGTTGAAAATATTTGATTTTCTATAAAATGTAATGATGGTTAATCTATGTAAGAAGCACGTGACTTTTGATTATAAGAAATGTGACATTCCTCATTCACAACTATAATAAACAATTTTTTTATGATTCAGTTTCTTGGTTATTGTGTTGATGAGTTTACCAAAGAGTTTGTACATGTTTCTATCAACACAATAACTAAGCAACTGAATTATGAAAGAAATATTTAATCTGCTAGTAAATAAAGAATATCACATTTTTTATAATTAAAGGTCATGTGAATTAATTATTGTTACATTTCATAAAAAATCAAATATGTGTATTGTAATCCAAACAATAAGGAGTTAAGTGATAATTTTTTTTAAGAATGTTATTTAAGAAAGACCAAAACAATAAAGTAATAAAGTGTATTTCATCTTAAATAATTTCATTATAAAATATCATTGTTAAATATAAATTAAAGAAACAGAAAAGTTTAAATTTATATCGGAAGCTAACTTAAAAATATACAATTATTCTGACTTATCAGGTATCACGCACTCTAGTGCCTAATTCTTATAATAAAAATTGGATATATAAATGTCAAATTTGGTCAATATTTCTCTTCACTAGTTTCCCATCTCTCTAGAAGACTAGAACCACCGACCCAAAAACAAAATAAAATATTTTCTTTTCTCCGTCTGTATTAAGGCCTTCTAGATTTCTTTGTTGACAAAAGAAAAATCTCTTCAAGAACAGTAGCTTTGAATGATTCTTCATGAAACTTTACGTAGAAAATAATTGAAGACAAAAACTCTGAATGGACTGAAAGGACCCTACATGCAATGATGCAAACATAGTTGTTAATTTATTCGAATTTGTAAAATACTGGTCCAATTCGATTTTATAGCTATCTTATTCATTAAAATATTACAAACCTCAGTTTCCCTTTATCAATATAATAAAGAAGGCACTCATACCAATCATGATTATTCTTTTCCTTTGAACTTTATTTAGGAACTTATACTACAATTTCTTTAGTAAGATATACCAAAATAAATTTACTAATAAATAAAATGAGCCAAACAAATAAAGCTGAAGATTCAAATATTGCACAAATTGTATTGCTTGTTTAAAAAAAATTTATTAAAAAAAAGCCAAAAATTTGCATAAATAAAGCTATCTGACTGCTGATATTGCTTGTTTAAAAAAGTTTTATTAAAAAAAAGCAAAAATTTACATAAATAAACTTATTTGACTTCTGAATATAGGTCTATGAAAGGATGCTGCCTAAATGTGTTAGCTATTTCGATAAATAATTTATATAAGTTTTTATTTAAGTGAAATTTATTTAATAAGTTGATATAAATATATTTTAAAATAAGTTAAATAATTTTTAGATAAATATTTTAAAAAGTATTTTTAATAAACTTTTTGTAATTAGTATCGTGTATTTAAACAATATATTATAAATTATGTGAATTTCTTAAGATTAATTTTGTCAAAAATTATTATAAAAATAACTAACATTTAAGTTATTTTTAGCTTTTGTAAAAATTCATTTTTATAAGCTTGAATTTTTAACTTATAAAAATAAGCCTAAAATAACTTATAAAGGTTTCATAAACTATTTTAATAAGCTCATCCAAATAAAATAACACTTTATAAAAAGATATAAATTACACGTAAATCTATCAAAAGGGCGTATGTATTTCTGAATCGCGTTTTGGCCTGGGTATCTATCTGTCTGGAACTGGAAATCTGGACTGGGTTGGTAGTTGGTACGAGACTTTGAGAGCTAACTTCTCTCTCTGTCCTTCTTCGTGTTGATCCATGGCCATGGATGGGAGTATTCTGTGTGGTGTGGCTGTCAAATGTCAGGTTGTGGATCACTGAACCGTGGCCTGTCTCTTATCAATGCCTATAAACACATTACATCTGATGGTATCCACTATCGAGAAGAACCAGAACACATGGTGCATGTCATTGGTCTGCGATGTGCCCAGAAGACATGGTGTCATGCTATCGTGTCATGCTATCCTTGATTATGTTATGTTTGTGGACTATACATGGACCATTGCTTATTGCTTGTCTCTTACTAATGCTCGATTTAATATTTATTGACTCTATTGATTTGCCCAATTAGTCCAGGATCATGATACTCCAGAATTTAACTCCAAGTGTAATTAGAGAGATATAAAGAGAAAGTATGAGTCCCATAATTTTAAAAATTATAAGACTTACCTCTTGTATTTATCTTTATCTAACTACACATGCAATTAAATTTCGGGTGATTCAAATTATAAAGGAAGCATCAGGTTAACACAAACTTGGACTGAGCCATGACAAAGCCTATGGTGTCGCCATCTTCAAAGGCCTTCTTTGTTTTGTATGGTTATGGCAAATAATAATAATAATAATAATAATAATAATAATAATAATAATAATAATAATGAAAGGTTAACTTTGATTTTAACTTTGAGATTTTATTGAATAAAAAATATGAGTATTTATAAGAGGTTACTTTGGTATCCTTTACTTTCATGAAGATATTGATACCATTAGTAATTAATAGTTAATCGAATTATAAATACAAAAAATAATTTATTATATTTATATTTTAAGTAAATTAGACATGAATATTAATAACCTCAAAAATCAATACAAAAATGGCATGACCCGTTCTTTTTCTTAACCAATAAAATTGGGGATGAAAAAGGGCTTTGACTAGGCCTTATGGTCTTAGCTTGTAGCATCTCAGCAATAAGTTTCTCTATTTCTGTCTTTTGGAAGTGTGGATACCGATAGGGTCTTACATTCACCGGTGAGGCACCTGGGATGAGATGGATTCGATTATCAATAGCATGGGAAGGTGGCAGTTGCTTTGGTTCAGCAAACACCTGAACATAAAAGTCCAACAAGGTCTGAATCTTTGGGGGCAATTGTTGCAGTTGCAATGGATCAGTTGGTGTCTCCACATGCAACTGGAATAAGGATGCAATCCTTTCTGTTGTGGCCAATCTTTTGGCTTGCCTATGGTTTAAGGGTTCCCAACTAAATTTCTCAGTTCCTTGTAACTTGACAAGTTGACCTTGATGGGTGAACTGCATGGATAAGGCTTCATAATCGGTCAAGATAGGCCCCAGTGTTTGTAAGTTTGTAACCACTGCACACCAAGCACTATTTCCGTGCCTTCCATGTTCAGGACACACAAGTCAACCAAGAATCTGTGTTTTTGTAGTGTCAATGGGATTGCTGTGCATTTTTTATTGCAAAGTAAGAATTCTCCACTTCCCACATAAACCCGAAACTCCTTGATTGCCTCTGGTTTCAGCTTGAGTCTCCTCATGATAGCAGGCTGGATGAAGTCATAAGTGCTACCTCCATCTACCAAAACTGTGAGGTTGTTGTTCACATAGGTGCCAATAAGTCTCAAGGTGGAAGGGCTAGTTTGCCCTGCTAGAGTATTAAAGATTATCTCGGGAATGCTTTTGTCACTTTCCAATTCAGACTTCTCATGTTCTGAACTTGTGTTTTCCTCGTGATCTTGTTCACCATGACCCTCCAAGAATTCAGTTTCATTTTCCTCTCCTATCAACAAGAAACATTGAGCCTTACATTTGTGGCTTGGAGTGTATCTTTCATCACAATAGTAACACAGGCATTTCTCCCTTCTAGCTCTAAGTTCTGCATGTGACATTTTCTTGTAATTTGGGGGTTTGGGTTGCTGATTTGAAGTACTGTTTTGTTGGGTTAGGTACTGGTTTGAGGGTTGGTATACTGACTGTGGGTAAAATTGTGGTTGGGGTGGTCGTGACTGATTGAGTAAGGGGTTTTGATGTCAAATTGGCCTTAGCTGGATAGGATGGTGTATGGTAAATAGTCCATAATTGCAGGTGTTTCTGTTCATGTAATTTTGCAAGAGACAGCATGAAAATATGATGGTGGTTGTGCTATTAGGAGTTCACACTTAAGATGGTTCTTTAAGCCAGCGATAAAGAAACTAGTTAGCCAAGCTTCAGATAGGCCAGTTACCTTAATTGATATGGCTTTAAACCGTGTCTGATAATCAGTCACACAGGTGATTTGCTTGACCTCTTTCAATGCTGCGCGTGGATCTTCATACAAAGAATCACCAAATCTCACCTGAAGAGCATCCAAGAATCTTTCCCAAGTATGCACCATATCATTTTTGACCATCCAACGATACCAGGCGTATGCTGGCCCTGTCATGGCCATTGAGGCCAATTTGATCTTCTGATCAAACGGAATTTTATACATGGTGAAGAATTCCTGAATGCGGAATATCCAATCTTTGGCATTGGAACCCTCGAATTGAGGAACCTCCAATTTCATATGTTTTATCAGTTCGGGCGGCAAATTTCTTGATGCGGATGCAGTTCCTTGCTGTTCTTCTTCTTGATTAAGATGCTCTAAATAATTAAGTCAGTAGTATAATATGTTGTTTTTGTTTAATGCCCCAATTAGTGGTGGTTAGTTTGTTTTTGGGCTCCTTTATGAGAGCATCTTTGCACATCCGAACTTTCATATGAAGATGTAACATGAATCGATGCTTAAAGTTATGCCAATCAAATGTTTCCACCACACAGTTAGAGAGGCAAATCATTTATAAAATTATTTATATAGATTTTTCAATCCATAAATAACTATATAGTTACCTTCAGCCAAAAGCACTGCAACTACCATCCCAAGTTCCCAAAGCTTTCCCCAGCAAACTTCGTAAAGCAAATTACTATTAGCATTAGCAAAACGAAATGGATGAAGAAAAGCAATCATGTGAGGATAACCTTGATGTTAGAAAAGGAAAGTTGAATTTATGGGTTTCAAATTCTATTAAGAAACTTTCTTCATTCACTAGTTGGAGCAGCAGAAGACTCCGCTTAAAATGACACACCGCACCCAAATATGTTTTTTGAACCGCATTTGTTACAATCCTCTATGAATTGGCTGTCCTTGGAAATGAATGCACTGTTCTTAACCTATCGAACGTAATCTGGTCTCCATCCCACAGCAGGGTTAAAATATGATTCAGATCCACAGTCTGGGTTTTAATCATCCAAATTTCCTCCAATTTTTAATCTTGAATTTTAGCCATTCATGGATTGGTAAAATGCATGTAGACGTGTAAAGATAAACTACACCTAGCATATACTCAGCAATGCTGTCAAATATGGCATGGACGCGTGGTATAAGGGACATGGCTTGCACCGACAATTATTAAACTAGTCTTATCAAAATGTAATATCAAATCAGTAGTACACTTATTTCTAAAGTTCATTGATGTGTACAGATTATCACACTTTGCCAAGACAATGTGGCGTTCCAAAAGGCAGCCAACCATGATTCAAAACACACAGCATCTGCCAGGCTTTCAATTCCTCAAATGTCGTATAACAATTCCTGAAACACTTCCATATGCTCAGGCTGCAGAGCGATTGCCACAGATAAGCTCCCATCATTTGTCGAGCTTGGAATTATGAAAGATAGCCCCTCGTATGCAATCCCACCAGGTCCCATGAATATGGGCCTTCCCCAACCAAAGTCAGCATCATGGATTGGGAGTCTAGCCCAGCTAGTGATACCAAGATTTGGAGGCCTAAAAGTATGTGCTCCACGATCGAGAGCTTCTAGATGTAGCTCTAGATAGTCAAGAGCCGATCTCAAATATTCGTTGTCCATACGTACCAATGCATTGTGGATTCTGCTTGCAGCATACCATGTTGGTTTTGACCTGAGATCACCTGCCACAGCTATAGGTGTGGTTGTGAAGATCACATTTCCAAAGTAACCTGATGGAAGGGGAGGTTGCAACCTTGACCGTCCATCAGTTGGAATGAACAATTTGGACTCTTGATCATCAGGAAGTGCTCTTGCCCTGCATACACTTCTCCATACATGACCAGCCAACATCTCATAAGAGCTATAGTTGATTGTGTTGCCATCTTCTTTGGACTTAGCTTTCAGTATGTTCAGCTGGTCACGAGTCAATTTGAAAATAGAGACCGCCGCACTGTCTGAACCTGGTCTTGTGGGTTGCAGGGGAGTCTTCATGACTGGTGAGGGCTTGTATTCAATGTGTTCAAAAACAGGACGAGGCGGATCTCGGGCACGGAGTAGTGTCCTGTCAATGAATGGTGGGATGGAAACATCCAGGCCACGAGCCACATCTGACCACGTATTGATGAAGTGCAGACCAGATGCTCCATCTGCTGCACGGTGTTGCATACCAACGCCAAGTGATACCCCTCCACATTTGAAATATGTTACCTGTAATGAGTAAAATCCAGAAATTGATAGGTGAGACAATCTCCCTGTAGCTGAAGGGAGTATAATTATGGGACTATACTTGGCAATTCATCAGGGCCACATTTAATAATATTCTGAAAAACAAATACATCATATCATTTTCAGTTCAAACTTCTCTCCGTTTGTATCATAATTAAAATTAGAATGAAAAATAGCTAAATCAAAGCAGCTGTTGTTCTCTCCAGCGTTAGTTATCCTACATGTAGTCCCTTGTCATTAAATTCTTCAATGAATTTTGAAGTTTAAACCTACATCAGCAGTTGGGCGCTCTCAATTAATAGCATGACTATAATGTTATCCTCTTAAAAGGAGGCTAAAGAAACTAAGAAGGTAAACTCATCCCCGATATCACGCTTCACATGACATATGATCCATTAGGATTTATGAGGGTGGTTGCTCAGTCATCTCTTGGACTTATTTTCTTTCTCATGGTACTAATGCCACCAATATTATAATGCTCAGTGAAAGCCAACTAATTGGGCTATGCTATACGTACATAATTAAGCGTGAACCGCGTTGGATATTTGAATTCTTTCGTGAAGGTGGCAGCAATTAAAGTCCGATTTTTGATAAGGATAAATTATACAATACTTGAAGTTACTTTTGAAGATCCAAATAAGTTTTGGATCAAGATAACTTCAACATCCAATCATGTCTGAAAGGCTTTCATGTTATATAAATTAGCCACCTAATCATATTCTTTTCCGATATCATACTATAATAGTCATATTTCGTTATTACAAATTAAGTAATAAAAAATAGAGTTTAATTTTAATTTATTGTTATTGTAAAAATATTTTACATTGTCATCCAATCATATATTATTATACCATTAAAAGAATTTGATAATTATAGCAACTATCTAAGAAGTCTAACTTTTGAATGATATGTTAAAACATCGCTAGATAACAATATAAAAAAACTTTATACTAACAGTGAATCATAATTAAATTCTAAAAAATACTGAGTAATCATACACAGTCACAATATTTTGTCAAGTTTTAGTGGTTGATAAATGAGTCAAAATAATGTTGACCATTTATTCATTTAAGAGTTAAAAACAATGTTAAATTTTTTCTCTTAAAAAATTTTACTATCTAATATTCTTCAAAAATCGCAGTTTGTTATCTAAAACTCAAATTTCAATATATCAAGTATTAGAGTTCACTAAAAAAATATGCTTATAATATCAAATACCTATTTTTTTGCTTTATGCTTAATTTTGTAAAGCTGGGGGAAAGAGAGAGAGGGGGGGGGGGATAGAAATTGAACCCATAACATCAAGCACACCACAAAATTATGTTAAATTATTAACACTCATTAGTGGGTTTTTTTATTAAAATAAATTAAAGGATTTCCTTCCATTTAATAGTAAATGAATTAAAAGAAATCATTAAATATATTGAACAAAAAATATGAATATTATTGACAAACATTGTTGGCATTTTAGCAGTATCAATAAAATAAATTAAATATTAGGAAATCATTTGTAAATATTATTATAAGCTCTCATATAGGTTTGTGGCATGCTTTAACCTTAAAATGAGACAACTCCACATCTCTTCAACTATTATTTACCAAAAAATAAAACAAAACAAAATAAAATGAGCATTAATTATATATAAGAACATGGTTCAAAATATTTTCGAAGGTTTTCCAACAACCTCATATAAAATGCTCCTTAACCACTAGTTAGTAGGGCTCATGTTAAAGTGCTAATTATTAGTCCTACAATGTAAAATATAATAGTGCTTGCGACAATGTGAAAGAATAATCATTGAATTCGTGTACAAAAAATCGCATTAAAATACCCCACAAGCATTTATGTATTTACTTTTTTTTATAGTTTTTTCCATATACATTTATGAAGTTTCTCTTTTTTTTTTTTTACGATACCAGTACTTTTTTGTAATTAGGTGTCAGTATTTAGTCATGTATCACACTTAGTTAAAATATAATTATTTTATTTATATTTTAGTTAAATGAGACACGTGACTAAATATCATACATTAATTATTAAGGATACCGGTATCTTTATTAAAATAAAAAAATACAAAAAAAATCTTATATATATATATATATATATAATTCCAAAATCACTTATGTATATATAATTTTTTTTAGGTATAGAATTAGAATTCTAGAAGCACTTTCGCCATCCATGATTATATTATCATTATAATAATACTTTACGTCTGTGAATTAAGCATAGGTCAATGAACCCGTAGCACAATAATTTGTTAATCCTAATATGAGCTTCAATATTCTGTCCAAATCAAAAGGCTGAACGAATATATAAGTTTTCAACTTAATAATGCTAATCAATCAAAATTTCAAAATCTAAGGACAAATCTAGCATTAAAATAATTAAAAACAAAGCATAGGGTCATCCGAATGAGCAAAATGGTATGAACAGAAAAAGTAATAAATTACTTTTTTATCAATTGAGCAGCACTTGTGGTTAGTAATAAATTATTTAGATAGATTACTACCAAATAATAGGATTTAGTTGAAAACATATTAACGTTGGCTTTTTTATATTAATATAGCAAAAAAAATTATCTATTTCATACTCTTTATAAATTAAGTATCAAAATCGAATTTTTTCTTTTCTTACATTAGGAAATTAGTTTACATGAGAATTGACTTTTCAAAGTCTTTATTTTATTTTATTTTTTAAGTTGTTGAAAAGTCAATTCCACCTATATCGACTTCTTAACAACATTTTTTTTGTTTTATAATAATAAAAAAAAATTAAACCTAAACCACTATAAAACACCCTCCATGGATTACTCACTCCTCACACTCCTCACACACTTCACTCTTTACATTCACTTCACTCCTCTCATCCCACCACATATTTCTTCATGACATGCATAAACTAGATCATTTTCTCTCCACCAATTCATACTCTTTCCCTCTTAATCAACTCATCCTCACCCTTTTCTCAATTTGTGTCCTTTTCACTCTTGCACTCAATTTGTTTTATATTTTACTCATCATTTACTTTCTTTAACTCGATCAAATGACAATATTAAGATTTCAAGAATTACATAAGTTTGGATATATAAACCATGATGTAATTATATTTGTATAATATTTAAGTTAGTTATGCTAAATCTTGTTTAACTAAGAACATTTATTGATTAATATAAAAAAAATTGAACAAAACCCAGAAGAGGATTAATTTGGTACAAGAATACATACAGGAAAGGAGCTACACCCATTAATTGTAGATTTGTTATGAGTTTCAGGATTTTATCATGTTATCCAACTTGGACGTCATTTGATAGACCTATCACTAATAACTACTTTGAATGAGCGGTGGAGACTAGAGACGCATACCTTTTATTTACCGAATGGTGAATGCACTGTCACTACGAAAGATGTAGCACTGATTGTTGATCTTCCGGTCAATGGCAGAGTTGTGGCTAGTAGTAGTTGGTATGTTTGTGACGAACTCTGTACTGAATTATTAGGTGTGACTCCTCCAACTGATCAGAGGAAAGGTGGCCAAATAAAGATCAAATGGCTATAGATAACATTTGTTGATCTCTCAAATGATGCTAGTCCTGAACAAATACAACGCTTCTATATAGCATATATTTAATGCTTAATAGGAGGTTCATTGATGCCCGATAAATAAGGAAATCGGGACCATTTAATGTATCTAGCATTATTAGCAAATTTTAAGCATGATAGATGATATAGTTTGGGATCAGCTTGTCTGGCAACTTTGTATAGAGAACTATATTGGGGGTTTGAAAAAGGTGCAAAGGTAATTGGTAGATGCTTAATGCTTCTTAAATTTTAGGCGTGGCTGACGGCCTTTTATCACACCACGACCAACTCGTTCACTAGCATACTCACTTGCAAGTAGGTAAATTTAGAAAAATATTTTTATATATTTAGTTATTATAATTAACAATATGAATTCATTTGGATCATAATAGATGGAGCAGGCGATGCAACCATGTTGGCAACTCATATAATGACTTGAGAGCATACCGACAACATCTGGATCACATGACACTTGATTAAGTAAATATTGACATTGTATTTAATTTATGTATTATACTTTGTTTGGCATGTACATTTAACAAATTGTTGTTTGTATTTGCAGTTTGTATGGATGTCATACTCTGCCACCAATGTTCAAGGATGTTTGTTGGCAGATGCATTCCAACATGCCAATATGTGGAATGCATGCACTGCTCTAATATGGTTTGCAATTATTGAGTGGCACCAAACAGGCCGGGTCAAGCATCAATTTACGTTGGTACAAGGCATTCCACTAGCACCAGTTGATATTGAAGTTTTGTTCAAGGTTGACATGTGTGGTAATCACTACATTGACTGGGGGGGACCATCACGCAACATGGCTGCAATTTTAGAGTCAACGTCGACAATTAGTCCTACAAGAACCCTCGTTTTTGTCATTGCTTACATGTCTAACATGTACACATTTGAGTCCTCATTTATTGATGCTTCCGCACATTTAGGTCACCATCTTCTACCCACGTACACCTATAACAGATGTCGACCCTTCGAGTAATGTGGAGCCATATCGACCAACCATAGAAAACATAGAAAAAGATAATCAAGAAGAGGAGTATGAGGCAATGTAGGTGCTGTGACAAGGCAAGTACAACTTGCGACAATTAGTCCTACAGGAACCCCCGTTTTTGTCATTGCTTACATGTCTAACATGTACACATTTGAGTCCTCATCTATTGATGCTTCCGCGCATTTGGGTCACCATCTTCTACCCATATACACCTATAATAGATGTCGACCCTTCGAGTAGTGTGGAGCCATATCGACCAACCATAGAAAACATATAAAAAGATAATCAAGAAGAGGAGTATGAGGCAAATGTAGGTGCTGTGACAAGGCAAGTACAACTTGCGACAATTAGTCCTACAGGAACCCCCGTTTTTGTCATTGCTTACATGTCTAACATGTACACATTTGAGTCCTCATCTATTGATGCTTCCGCGCATTTGGGTCACCATCTTCTACCCACATACACCTATAACAGATGCCGATCCTTCGAGTAGTGTGGAGCCATATCGACCAACCATAGAAAACATAGAAAAAGATAATCAAGAAGAGGAGTATGAGGCAAATGTAGGTGCTATGACAAGGCAAGTACAACTTGCGACAATTAGTCCTACAAGGACCCCCATTTTTGTCATTGCTTACATGTCTAACATGTACACATTTGAGTCCTCATCTATTGATGCTTCCGCGCATTTGGGTCACCATCTTCTACCCACATACACCTATAACAGATGTCGACCCTTCGAATAGTGTGGAGCCATATCGACCAACCATAGAAAACATAGAAAAAGATAATCAAGAAGAGGAGTATGAGGCAAATGTAGGTGCTGTGACAAGGCAAGTGCAACTTGCACATGATAGGCATCCTCCGGCATATGGAACATATAGCCATTGAAAAAAAATGTGAAAATGTTGTCACGCAATAATTGTACAACAAAAAAAAATCATTTAATAAAATTATTGTTTTAACTATTTGTATAAAATTAATATGATTAAGTTGCCTAGATACGTCTCATTTTTTTTTAACTATTATCTATGCCAAAAGCAAGTATACCTGCGTGGCAAATTGAATTAACTGACTTTGCTTAAATTAGATTAAATTATTATAATTAATTAGTGTTGGCTTGTTATTATAAATAAATGAATTAGATTAATGTATTTAATTAGTGTTTTAAGAACAATTGAAAATTTTTATAAAATAATATTGTAGGTTAAATTATTATATTGACATTGTGTTAGTTTTTTTATTATAAATGAATAAATTAGATTAAATTATTATAAATAAATCAATTAAATTAAAATATTAAATGAATTAGTGTTTTAAGAATAATTGGATTGTTTTTATAAATAAATCAATTAGATCCATTTATTTAATAAGTATTTTAAGAACAATTGGTAATTTTTATAAAATAATCAAATAAATTAAATTATTATATTGACCTTGTTTTGGTTTTTTTATTATAAATAAATAAATAAGATTAAATTATTTAATTAATTGATATTTTAAGAACAATTAATTTGTTATTAACAATTAATCAATTACATTAATGCTAATATTAATTATCAAATAATCCATTTGTGTGTGTTTATCACTTATGTTTGAAATGAATGCACTAACTTTCAACCAATGCATGATGAGAATCTTCTAATATATTTATTATTACATGCTATCTTGATCAATCATTTTGAAACACTTATGTTAGCTTTGAACTTGGTTTTATTAGATGTTTATTGTGCCCAATATTAATATATTAGCTGAGTTTTAAGTTGTTGGGCTTCATTGGGTTTTAATGTAAATTATGATTCATTCTTGGATTTTGATGCATTTTGACATTTTCTCCTTGATTTGGCCATAACTTGTGATTCGATTATCCGTTTGAGGTGATATTGATGTCTGTGGAAAGCTAAGACAAATATCTACAACTTTCATAAAGAACTTACGAGCTGGATTTGACTTCTAATGATCTAAAATATGTTTGAAAGTCAAAGTGGACTTGCTGTTGCTGGAATCTAAGTAGTGTGTACATATTGGACCATATCGTGCTTATAGGCATTCTTTTGAACTGAAATTGGTGCCATTTGAAAGATAAAACGCATAGCTCCAACTTTACTGAAGACTATTTTGTCAATAGATGTTGTCAGCATGATTATGAAGCTGCAAGTTAGTTTAAATTTGAAAACACGTTCTGCCAACGTGACTTGAAGTAGGTGCAGTGTTAATTACTTTTCTGTAATTCAATCAGTATATTTTCTTTATAAATCATAAAAAAAACTCTTTTTAATTATCTTAATTTAATTGAATCTTTATTTTTAGATCATTGAAAGATAATTCAGTTCATTCTCTATACTACAAATCAATTTATGAACTAATAAATTTTATTAATTTGATAGGTCTCAACAACCTCTTATTATATCTACTTACAAAACTTTGCTTACGACTATAGATAATAATATGAGTGATATACGCTCCTATCTGTACAGCTGCAATATTCTCTCAATCACCAGAAGATCTGCTTGATTAAGGAGATATTCTTGGAGTTAGTTTAGGGTGATTTGTTTGTATCTTTGACTTAGGAATATTGTTAGAAATAATAAGCGTTTAGTTTGGAGTAATTGGTGGATACGGTTTCATAGTCCTTATATATATATATATATTATATATATATATATATATATATATATATATATATATCAAATAAGAAGAGGCAGGGAGATTCGGATTTTATTATGGTGTCAGAGCAAATCACTTACGTGTCATTTAATATACATTTTTTTTTATTGTTGTTTATTTAAATGTATGTAATAATTTTTTTTAAAGTGTTTGTAATTTTTCAAATAATCTTAAATATTTGTAACTAATCAAAAAAAATAATATGTATCTATAATTTTATCTATTTTTTAAATTAAATTTAATAAACAAAAATAATTTTTCAAGAATAAAAAAATTGAAGACCAAATTGAGAATCCTATAAATTATGTTAATATAAAAAAGCCTACCAACGGCGATTCTATTTTAAGTAAAGTAATATAATTTAAAAATTAAAGTTTCACGAAAGCCAAATAACACCTATGGAAAAAGCGAAAAACGAAAGGCGAAGGGCAAAAAGTTGAAACAGACCTGCAACACCAACAGCGGAAAGGTTTCGATTCCGCCGGAATAATCAACGGTGGGGATAAGTTGCCGGATTTCAAGGGTGGGAGCGAAGTCGCCGAAGTCGTCGACGACGGCGTCAGTGTGGGCCTCAACGAGAAGGGCCCCTTGGGCATTGCAATCAATCTCGACACGGCCGTCGTCGTCGCAGCGGAGGCGACCGGCCATGGGGTAGAAGGGCACGAGGACCTTGCTGAGAGCCTCTTTCAGAACCTTCCCCTCGAAGAAATTGGATGCACCGTTGGGCCTGTAAAAGTAGACGCTGGGCGTGTGGAAATTGGGTACCACCAAGTCCATGTTCGAGTTCCACACCGCCCTCCGCGGCGTCTCCTCCGCCGGACGCACCATCGTCGACTCCTTCACCTTGATGATCATCGCACGGCTGTGGAGTGGATGTAGTCCCCCTTCATAAATTTTATATAATTATTCAGTCACCGCCACAAAACAAAATACTACATGATATGTTATATATATATATATATATATATATATTGGAAAATGAAAATCTTGCTCAAATGGAAATTCAGTAAGTTTGTGTGATGGATGGATACAAGGTTAACATTGGACAAAAGATAAACAAGAAGTTAAAATTTTGAAATGAAAATTGAAGTCCTAACCCATTGACTAACTAGCCAACAAATTAAGAAGAAACAAAAATGATAATGAGAGTAAGGACTAAGGACGCATTACCAGAAGCTTAGAATGGGTGGGAATGAGGGCAGAAGGTGGAAGTAGGACAAGAAGGAGAGTGGAAGAGTGGAGATGTTCTTTGTGTTGTAATAAGGTTGACGTCGAGGTGGATTGGGATTTGGTTTGGACGGAGGGAAAGTGGTGGTGTAGTTTATTATGGGTAATAAATATGCTGAAACCCGTGCGTTGCATGGGTCATTAAAAATGAAAAAAGTCTTCAAAATCTTCTAATATTATATTTCTGATCAGATTTGCAAAAATAACTTCACAGATGTCCAATTTTCATGCATTTCACCTACGTGGATCCTGGTCAACCTATTTTTTCCTATCATTCAATTCCATTTGTCTTATTCTTGCCATGTCATTATTATTATATATGTGAGGATGTCTCATAGGTGATTTGAGATGTTGGATAAATCTTGAAAACCACTTTAAAAGCTGCAGCAGGGCCACGCCACGGCATGGCTTAATGCATGCCGCGGCATGGGATCCACGCCCCGGCATGGAATAGTCCACGCCGCGGAATAGAGCCACGTCTCGGTATGGAACACTCCACGCCGCAGCGCGGAAGCTTTGGCCAAGTTTGCCATCAGGGTCTAGAAGCTAAGGTGCCGCGGCGTGAAGAAACCATGCCGCGGCGCGGACATCTGCTATATAAATTCTGTTTTCTGATGCAATAAAACAGTAGGTTAAAACTTGAAAAGGGAGGCAGAGGACGAGACAAACTTGTGAGAGGCTGCAGAATAGAGTTGTCTTGAGAGGAAACACCATTGATAGGTTGAGATTGCTAAGGTGGAGAGAGTTCAAGAGAGTGGAGAGATTGTAAAGATAGATAGGAGGTTGTTCCTATTGGTAAGCTTGATCCAAAACACTTGTAATCTTGTTCATCTTAGTGGATGATCTCTAATGCTGGATGTAGGCTATATTGGCTGAACCAAGGTAAATCTTGTGTGTTGTTTCTCTTTACTCCTCTTTAATCTTCCTTATTTTTGCTATTTTGCTTTCTTGAGATTGGTTTCTACATAACCTTTCTATTTCTGCATATGTGTACTTGCTGTGATTGCTTGGTATTGGCTAAGTGGAATAATCACAACAATATACCTCAATTGTTAAAAGCAAAATGTACACGTTTAATATTCTTATAGGAAAAGGCTTTTCATATTACTTCGGTGTCTCCTTTTTATTCCCAATTCTCTCTTGCTTGCTGTGCTTTAATTATTCGTTGTCCTTACCAAGGCCATTTCAAAATTTACACGCATGTTTTCTCCTTGGAACTTTGCAACTCATCAATTAGTTTTTTGGATATTTCAATCGATGCATTTATTCTGTTGCAATTCATCTGTAGATCAAATCGTTCATCTATTTTATGTTGATATAAATAAATGGCCATTGTTATGTTTTTTGATTCTGTTTCCTCTTCAAATCTTGCTATCAAAGTCTTTTGATTTGTTCCTACCTATTTCCAGATTCTCCATTCTAAAATCTTCCAAATGGCTTTTAGGTTTGACTTAGTTGAGAAGATTTCTCCAGAAAAAGAAACTTGGAGGATCAAGGTCCGCGTTCTGCGATTATGGTTTCTACCCAGTTTCAACAACCCTAATGTGGTAAATTCGGTAGAGATGGTTCTTATGGATGAGACTGTAAGTTCCTTAATCTATTTTAATTTATGCTATATATTTTAAGCTCAATTTTTAATATTTACCATCGGTTTTATGTTTTTGTTTCGTTAAAATGATGAAGTTATCAATATTCTTGAGGGTGAGCTCCAACGTCCTTTTTTAAATGGTATTTTGAATTTTTTTTTATTTGGTTTCTTGCTTTTTTATAGCATATTTTTTTTTATACATGTATGCATTTTTTTATTTTGATTTTTGTATCCGCATTATGATTAAATGAATATATATTTATTTGGATTGGTCATAGATATCACTTTATGTTTGATTTAGTTAAAGTAATATTTCTTGCGAGTATGAGTAGCATTCTAAGTGGTCTTTAACAGTCCCTGAGTTCATATTGTATCATGTCTTAGAGATATTAATTAGATGCATTTTTGTTTCAGTTATCCTATATTTTCCTTTACATTGATATAAATCCTTTAGCTTAGACATTCATATATATCCAGTTTTTACATGCTAATTTTATAATTGAAGTCATTGCTTCTGGCAGCATTATTGGTTGGGCTACATTACTTTTTGCTACAGGTAGTTTTATTATATTTTGAAAATCTAGATTATGACTTTGTTGTGGGTTAATACATTATTCTCATATTATTATGAATTTAAATTTATCATTATTGGTTCTGTTTTTGGGTTTATTCTTCTGCCATTTTATTTTAGATGTTTTGAATTTTAGAATTAAGATAATGTTGATATTCAATTGATTTAAATCTCTTCTTTTAAGGGAAACAAAATACATGCTTCTGTTCGAAAAGCATTGGTGTATAAATTTAATCCTTTGTTGGCTGAGGGAAATGTATATATTATGACTTTCTTTGGGGTTGGAGGAAATATTGGAAACTTTCGGACTACTCGGCATGAATTTCGTCTGAATTTTCAATTGAGAACTTCGGTGAAAGCATCTGAAACTTCTGCTATCCCATTATATGGTTTTTCATTTGTTCCATTGGAGGATATATTCCATACAGATGTTGACCTGCCATACTTAGTTGGTAAATATACTAATCTCCTACTTATTATACCAGTTGAAATTGGTGTTTTATTATTTTTAATTTGTCTAATCTTTGCTTTTAGATGTAATTGGAGTGTTATCTGCTGTTGGTACTGAGAAAAAATATGAGAAAGAAGGGAAAAAAACCAAGATGAATGTAATAGAGCTTGACATGGATGGGTAAGATATGTTGTTTATTTTTAGACAATGTTTTAGACTTGATTGCATTAAATTTTTCAATTGTTTTAATTCTTCAATTATTTAAATTGATTGTAGGCTAAAGATTGAGTGTGCCTTATTTGGTCCTTATGTTGACGAATTAAATTCATTTCTTGCTTTGGGTGATATCAATCAAGCCGTTGTTATCATCCAATTTGCGAAAGTGAAAAAGTTTAAAGGTATGTTTTCTAAAGGATCTTATAATTCAAATATTATTGGTAGTGGTTCCTATGTTAATTTTTTTTAAAATCAAAATAACCTGCAGGGAAGATTGTTCTTCAAAATGTCATGTATGCAACGAGGCTCCTGTTCAATTCAGATATTGAGGAAGTCGTAGAGTTTAGAAAAAAGTAAATATATTCCTTATTGATTTAGACATAATATTATGAGACACTATTAACAGATAATTATTAATTTCTACAATGTATATCGTAACAATAACAATTTGCGTGCAGGCTTCCTCAAGTAAATACATAATCATCCCAAGCACTAAGTTTTCTTACAGATGCATCTGCATACAGTTTGGAGGATGACTTTCTTCAACTTACTAATAGAAAATCTATAGAACAGTTGAAGGATTGTAAAGAGGTTTTATTGATATCCTTAATTTTCTTTTTCTTACAATCAGTTTATGTCTAAGTTCTATGACATGTTCTATATAATTTTTTATTTTCATTTGTTGCATTAGGATGTTTTTTGCATTATAAAGGCAACAATTAAGCATGTGGTGAAAGGAGAAGAATGGTGGTATACTGCATGCAGGTGTAACAAGGCAGTGTGTGCTGACTCTAGCATGTATTATTGTGAATCCTGCTACTGCCATGTTCTGAATGTTTTCCCAAGGTTTGTTTATCTTTAGTGCTTTTAAAAAAAGTCAACTTTCAAGGTCATTGATATACCATGGTTTTCAAATTTTATGTATATTCAATTGTCAATTATTATTGTATGATAGGTATCGAATCAAGGTCAAGGTTATTGATGAGTCAGATAGTGCAACATTTGTAATCTTTGATCGAGAGGCCACAGTTTTGTTAAACAAGTCTTGCGGTGATATGATTGAGCATCTACAAAAGGTTAATACATCAATATTTATCTTATTCATTTTGGTTTGTATTCGTTATATAAATGATTATTTCAATAATATAATATATGTATGTCGTTCTCATTGTTTTATCCTTATTCTAATATATTGCAGGGTGGTAGTATGCTAAACTATCCTAAGGAGTTGGATGTTTTGTTTGAAAAAACATTTCTCTTCAAAGTTGAGATGAAGTCTGTTTCTGCTTCCCATTTCTAGCCCTTCTATAAAATTATAAGAATAACTGATGATAATAAAATAATGAACAAATTTTTGGAAGCTGAATGTGCTTTTTCTCCAAAAGAGGTAATGCTATTGGCTAAGATCTTTTTATGCAAATTTTTTTCTTTTATTAGATTTAATTATAATATTCATTAAACGATATCTTCATGCATTAATTAATCTGTTATAAATTTTTAATTTTTTAATAAATTATATTCAGGCTGTTGTTACTGCTGGAATATCTGTTAGTGAAGTGAATGCAACAAATGAACTGCAAGATGCAGACTCTGGAATTCAAAAAGTAACTATTTCTTATTTGGTATTTTCAATTTCATTTCAAATTTTAGATATTTACCACAATTGATTAAGCAATGATATTCTTTATCCACACTGGTAGGATTTGCTTTCTCAATTTTGTGACAATGCTGTTGATCTTGAATCTGCTGATGCAATGACTCCTGCAAAACGACCTTCTGATGATGCAAATGAAGTCATTGCCGGTGACATGTCTACAACTAAACTCAAGAAACATATCAAGCAAGAAAAAGAATAGAGTGGAAACTGTCATAGGATATAGGGCATATGTTATCTTCTAATTTGATTTGGGACAATTTAAAGTCTGGCATTTTGGAGTTGTTTTTGAGTTGAATGGTGGTTTGAAGACCATCAAACTCTTATTTCATTTAAACTTATTTTGTGTGGATGTTGGATATTGACATCTCTATTATTAAGCGAATGTTTTTATTTTAATTAAGATGATGGATGATTTAGTTGTTGAAAATTATTAAGTCTGATCATGTCATACTTCTTTGTTATATGATTAATATTTGCGATGGACATTACTAAATCGAAACTCATTTTCTTCTCTGAAATGCAACATTATGAACTTCATTAGTTGGAATTTGTTTATTTTTAAATAATTAAAAATCATTTGACAAGCTATATTTTATAATGAATCGCTTTTTGTAATTTTTAGTAAGCTTTTTTGAGTTATAAGGCTTGAATACTATTATTTAGTTAGTTATAATGACATCATAATTATAATGATATCATTTTTAAGAGAATCAACTTAAAGAAACAAAATCGATTTCAATAACTCAATTTGGTTTATAAAATGAGGTAGCAATCTACATTTTTTTATAATTTATATTGATTTTTAGTGAGCCCAAATGATATTTTAATGAGCCCAGAGGTTATTTTATGAGAATAACAATAAGTAGTTGTTTTTCTAAATGTCATCTTTTTTATAATATAGAAATCTATATTTTAATGACTTATATACTTTGTGATCGTATATTGTTAATGTTCTTTATATTTTTTTTTAAATTTTCATTCAGCCCAAATATTAATTTATTAAGCCCAATTGTTTCTCTCTTAAATGACTTTCGCCAATTATTGTTCATGATATTAAAAAACAAGATTTCAATTACCTAGCACTAAAATAAATGAGCTCGGTCATATGTTGGCCCATACAAATGCTTAAACTACATATAACTCTTCCTTTCATTCAATATCATTTAAACCGGATACCTAAACTCGTATTGCCTACCAAGTTAATTTGTTGCTAACAAGTCTAATGATCACAATAGCTAGTTTTGAATTGCTTTCAATTTTATAATTATTTTAGATTTGTTTTACAAAATATTGGTGGATCTTTTATAGATGGTGACTTTTGGTTTTTTATTTTAAATGATGGATTTAGTGAAAGTAATAATTTAACATTCAATTTGATCTATTTATTTAATTTAGATTCTTATACTTTTCATATAATAGTGACTTTTGATCTATTTATTTACTTTACGTTTTTATTACTTTAAATATAACTGCTTTTGTAGTGATAGATTTCTTGTTAATATTAACATGAATATTGACATAAATGTTTATTATTATCAACTAATAATCAATTAAATTTGAAGGTGACACATGATAAGATTTCTAATAATACACTTATGTAATTGTGAGATTTTTAAAGGTGACACATGTCACAATTTTACTTACTTTACGTTCTTATTATTTTAAACATGACTGCTTTTGTAGTGATAATTTTCTTGTCAATATTAACATGGGTATTGACATAACTATTTATTATTATCAATTAATAATCAATTAAATTTGAAGGTGATATATGAAAAAATTTCTAATGAAACACCTGTCTAATTATGAAATATTTAAATGTGACATATGTCAGAATTTTACTTGATGATCTTAACTTATATATATATATATGTAAATTTTATTTAATATTAAATATATATGAAGTTATATGAGTTATATTATAAATATATTTATTTTTAAAAATAATTTTATTCATGTTTATTGTTAAATAAAATATTAATAAATAATACTTACTCAAATGAACAAAAGTAATTAAGAAGCGGTTGGGCCACTCACCAATGAAGCCAACTACGGCCATCAATGCTGCATGGCCATGTCAGGAACTTGGTGGACATTCATCTTCGAGCGAGAAGTTGGTAAGACTGTCACCACCTCCTTCTCAGTTCATTTTAAGCATATGACATAAATGAATGGACAGCAAAATTAGGACTGTTCTTTCCCACAGCTTTTAATTTGTAGTTACATTTAACTTTTTCTTTAAATATTTATTTCTTAATTTATCACACTAAATTATGGTTTTGATAAAATATCCTCTGTTTCATACATTACAGAATAATTGTTTTAATTTTTCTAAATACTTAAAAATGTATTTTATATAATTTTTGAATTTATAAGAATTTTTCCTTCTTCTTTATCATCTCGTCTTATGAATTATGATGATTGATTTGTACTTATAATTAAATCTCTAATTCTCTAATAGATAGAGGATGTTTGGAAAAGATTATTTCTTTTTAAAAATAGATTTTTTTAATAAAAATTTATTTTATCTAAAAATTATCTTGTTTATTTAAAGTGTGTAAAATTGATTATAAGATAAAATTATTTTTCTATAAATAGAAATATCTTTTTTTAAAAAAAAGTTGTATTTGGAGCTTTTAATTATGTGATTATAGATTATTTCAAAATTTTTGATAGATTAATACTCCATTTTCCTCAATTAAATAAAAGTTTCAATCATTTCATATATATTTTAGTAATTTAATACATAAAAATGATTTTTTATACAATCCAAACAAAATTCTTTATCTTAAAATGATTATGAACTAACACATCCAAACATAAATTAATTTTCTAATAATCATATTTTTTTAAATCAATTATACATATAATTGATTTTTAACATAATTTTTTTTTCACAGTTAATCCAAACACACACTTATTCATTCTTTGGAATGCAAAAATGGATGAGTTTGGTGGGTCCTACATGATGGTGTCATCATAGTTGTTTAGACTAAACGGGTCCAATTAGTTTGATTGGGAAACTCGCAAATAAGCCTCTAGTTCAATCCGATCAAAGTTTGAGATCATTCTTTTTATTAATCCAGTTAACCTTGCTTGACTTGGTCTAACCTATTTTCATTAAAAAAAATTTGCTTGATAAAAAAAATGCTTTAACATATCTTATTAGATTTATGTTGTTATTTGCTTAAAAGCATGTAAAAAATGATTTTATATGTGCTATTAGTTGGTTAAAAACAGGTTATGTTCTTAGTTGGTTGATTTTTTATTTTTATTTTGTTGTATTCAATTATAATATTAAATTATATATTATTTAAATATTAGATCTAGGTTATATTATGTTAAAAATTTAAGGTACTATTTATATAACATTTTTTTTATCCGAATTTTTTGTTTTGACCACTAGACTCCTAGTAACTGACCGGATCGATCACCGGTATAGGTGATACAACTATGGGTGTGATTAGGGGTGTTCAAATACAAAACAACTCGAATAAGACCCAAAAAATTGAAAACTAATGACAATCAAAATATTTTGGTTTTGATTTTCTTTTTGTTTGAAACTGATTAGTTTGGTTTGAGCATTAATTTTGATTTCTAGAACTAAACTTATCCAAATCAAATCGAATTAAAATTTTATGTTGACACTCAAATTTGTCCCGAAATTCTTATTTTCATCAATGAGCAATGTACTAATAAATTTGGATCTGATCCATTTACTAAGCCCAAATTCAATGCTTTAAGAGAATAGTAATAAATAAAAAATAATAATTTTGGTCTAGCATGCAAAAATGGGGTGTATGCGGTTTCACCTTCCACTTGTAGATATGTCTCTGTACTTTTATTTTTTTAAAGAATCTCCTATATCTTGTGAATCTGTCTTAGCTACCTCTCTCGCATTCTCTTTTATCTGCAGTCTACACCTTCCCATTTTCTCTTCTTTTATCTTTTTCTTCTGATTTGGCATTTCCTTTGATTTTTATTTTTCTTTCTTGTGTGAACTCGATGAAGTTGGAATGACTTGCAATTCTTCAATGATTTTCTAGCAAATCATACGGCAGATCCGCTGCCACCATTCTCCGGTCTAAGATGTCATTTTCCAGTAAAGCTTGAACCATTAGCGGCCCAAAATGGAGGTCAACAAAAACCATTCATCTAAATTTGTCTTATGTTATTTTTATTGGTGGTAAATTCCTCTGCAAATTCTATTTGCACTCATAATTGTTTTGCATGAATTTTTATACATGTTGTTTTTATTATACATTTATTTGGAAATTATTTTATTTAAATCCCAATGTTGAATTTGATATTGAAGTTGCACTTGAAATTATTGGATATTAAATCCCTTGGTTGTGGTTATATGTTTCTTTTAGTATTAAATCTAAATGTTTCGATGTTTTGGTTGTAGCTTATTACATGTGATTGGTTTGTTGCATTTACATTCTTGCAAGCTTTTAGTTTGAGTGTGTTTTTGGGTCTTAAAAAAAAGACTTTGAGCATTTATTTTTAATTTATCTTGGCCAAAAATCGAAAAAATCGAATCGAACCAAACTGAACTAAATCAATCCACTTTAGATTAATTTGGTTCGATTTATTTTCAAAATTTGAACCAAACCGATTGGTTTTCAATATGAAAAAATTGATTGGTTTGGTTTGGTTTGGTTGAGTATTCCTCTCAAAATTGATATAAATCAAACCGCGAACACCCCTAGGTGTGATGTCAAGTGAGAAAAGTGGGGGAATTATGTGTGCGTAGAAATATGGTTGACACTGTGGGAAGGAGTTGGTGAATGGTGAGGGAGGGAGAATTGAGTTTACAAGTCAAAGTCACCACCTATAACGTATGGCTCTGTTTGATGCACGATAGAAGGATGATCTGATAGTATAATCATATACTATTAAGTCTTACCAGGTGTTTGGTACATTATTCTCCTGATAGTGTAGTCAAATACGGTCAAACTTTTTTATTACATTATAATCGTATAACATTATCATCTCTCTCACCACGTGATATGACCTGATTGGAAATTCATTTCCTTTCTACCCTTTATTTCGTCTCTCTTACTTCGAAGCATCCCTGTGGCATTGCCTTCCCTAGAGTGGACACTTAGAATGGGCAATCAGAGTAGGTCGTTGTGTGTGCCAGCTTTCAAAGGGTTATATAATGTCTTGTCCCACATTGCCTAAAAAAGGCAACTCAATCGAATAACCCAATAGGCTAGTCTTTTGGGTTGGGTTTTCTTCATGGGTTTAAAACAATTGGTAAATTCGTTGAGAGTCAATCGACACGTAGGGGGCAACCTAGAAAAGAGCAAAATAGGAAGAAGCGATTAGAGAAATAATTACCTGTACTAGAAGTTCAGACTGAAAGCCACCTAATTCGAGTTGCTATGTTCAATCAAATAGTAAGAATTTGTTCACAAATAGATTTGTAGCATAAGTTAATGAACCAAGTCATCTCCCAAAGATCGTAAATGTATTTCAATCAAATCAAGACTCAAAACATTGGGGATTTTGTGTTTTCAAAGTATATAATCACGAAATAAAAGAAACAATTAAGAAAACAATCAATCCAAGATCCATTAGAAATCTAATTTAGGTTATCATTGACCACTAATCATGAACTTGAATCCAATTGAAGTGGTTAATTCAAACATAACTGAGATCTTTGCATTATATTTGAGATTCACTACTAGATGATCATCTAGAATTCAACTAACAAATGAAACATAAATCTGCATTATCAATGTTAGTTTAGAAACAATAATTCAATTAACCTAGCTAACAAATCTGTTAAGCTAATTTCTTCAATTTAGAGGATGCAACAATGATCAATCAACCAAAATCACATCCTAATTCATAATTCTAACTGTACAAACATATATCTCTATCCATGTAATTCAGAATTTCGAACCAAGAAAAGATAAAAGAAAGTTTAATTGCATTCAATTTCAGAATTTAAAGTACAAGGTCTCAAGTCAAATCGAATTTCCTTCAAGCACCTTGAATTGATATCAGATTTAGCCTTCCATGGCTGCAATCCAATGAGGATTGTAGAGGAAGAGAGAAAGAACTAGAGAAAGAAACCTAGAGAGAAGGAAGAGAAAACTCAAAGATACAAAAATCTGATGAATGTGAAAAGTCTCTCTCGTGTGCCTCTGTTTCTCTCCAAATATCTGTCTTACAAAATGAAAATACAAGTTTACCCTTCGATTAGGTGTAATCATCAGCATTTTAGCTTTCCAAGGCTACCAAATTTACTTAATTTAGGCTTAAGATAAGAAAGTTATGTCTAAATTAGTCCAAAGGGGTAATATGAAACGTCTCCAAATTCACATGGGTAGAACACCCTTAAAACGCCGCAGTTTGACAAAATAGTCTTCATAAGAGTTGTAGACACGCGTTTTATATTTTATATGGCACCAGTTTTAGCTCCATTAGACATCTACATCCCAATATATGATCCATTTCCTGGACGCGGGTAGGGTTCCAGCGACAACTTCTATGTTCTCACTTCTAGGCTCAATTAGGTCCACTAGACATTCAATTCAACTTCTAAGCTCTCATGAAAGTTGTAGGGCTTCATCTTAGCTTTCATACAATATAAGAATCACAATTTTTAGATGTCTAGAACTCAATATATGGCCAAAATACAGAGATAGTGTCAAAAATCACGAAATGCTGACAATTTGCAATTAAGCTTATTGAAACCTAAACTGATAAGACAAAGCCAAATACAATCAATTAAGCACAAAAGAGGTATAAAGTACTAAATATGAGGGATTATAAATGCATGTGAGTAATGTTTATCATCACCCTGAGTGGGCACTTAGAGTGTGGAGCTAGAGTGGGTCGTCGTGGATGTCGATTTTCAAAGGGGTATGCATTGTTATGCCCCACATTGAGTAAAAAAGGAAGCTTAATGTAGTCCTTAAGTCATGTGTCTCTCCCACCCAATATGATATTCTTTTGGGATGGACTCTCCTTGTGAGCTTGAGTTGTAACAAGCATTGTCTCATCACCACTATTGTTGTCGGCTATCGTTCTCCAACTGCCACTATTGTTGTCAGCCCACTGCATGACAACGACAAGCAAGCACGAGTTAAAAAAAATTTAAAGAAGAAAAATATTGAGAAAGTGAGATTAATATTTGCATAATAGTAAAAAAAAAATTTTTGTTTAATGATTCTACCTTAATGTTTGAAGGTTGTTATTTTTTTAAGAAGAACTTCGGCCTTTTCTGTTAAAGAATGTTATTTTGATTTTGAGTTTTTAAAAATATATTAAAAAAAGGTAATTTTATCATAATAAATATTTATATATACAATTAATTTATTTAAACTGTAATGATCAAATACTTAACAATATAAAAGCTTATAAACTCTATTATAATATGGGATCTTATTCCTTTACTACCCTTTACTATCAATTCTTATATTATGAGCTAATATGTATATAATTGCCATCGCAGGGCCTTACTACGACGGGCTTTACTACGGTTTGTCTTCCATGCAGGGCTAGCGTGCTGGCACGGAAGATGCTCACGTGCTTTCTTTTCTTCTTTCATTTTATTTCATGGAACGCCACTTACACTTGTTTTATATGGGCCATCATGTCATGTCTTGTTGCTATCAACATTTGACTGTTTCGTGATGTGGTATATCATTAGCATGTGATATTGTTTATGTATTCGGATATCATTTTGGTTGCTCATAAAGGAAGTTCTTCTAGAAACTAATGTGGATTTTTACAGGTCTTATCAGATAACTAAGTGAAGCAGGCAAGAAAAATCCTAATCTAGATTGACACTTTTGACATAATAGTGACTGAGATACTATTAATCTTTAACATGATTCTTTGAATTTTACACAATTGTGATAGACCCTGTTATTTTGTTGAAATGAAATCAAATGATGATGGCATTTAATTAGCCTTTAACTGCACCTGAATAAATCATCATTTTTTAGTCCGTTTAAACAAATTAATTTACAGGCCTTAGTTGAAAAGCTTTAAGCAGATTTGCATTTGTAGTCTTAGAAAACTCTGCGCAATTGGGTGTTTTCAGTTTTATTGATAAACAACGAGCAATTGTCATGTAAGCATATAGAAGAGATTTTAAAAGAAATTTATCTATTATGATATAATCGGTAGTCATGCAGTATTTTGTCTTAGAATTATGTTGAGCTAAAATTGCATTTAAGGGCAAGTGTACTTTATCACACAAGTAATAAATAAGTATTTCGAACTCTCTAAGTATCGAACTAACAAAGATTGTTAGCAATTACTAAGTTAATTAATCCCTTATGTTATCTATACAATGAAATTCGAATGAGAAAAGATAAATTATCAAGTAATTAGGAGAAAGTGAAGAAATCAAAGATTATTAAGCAAATATTCAAATATGAAAAACCTAGGGTATCTAATTTCACTTATGTCAATACTCATAATATTACCAAATTCCTCAATAATATGTGTTCCAATTGATTGTCAATCACCTACTCTAATGCTATTAATACCCAATTGGCATGCAATATTAATATTTTTTTTCTCAATCTGAAACCCTCAATGGTCATGCAAGGCAAACAGTCAAAAAAAGCATAAAGAACCAGCAGATTTGTTAATTAAATAACTGATTGAAAACAAGGGATTGAGTTTGGTCAACACAACCCCAAATTTGATTAATCATAGAGTTCCGTTAACTAATTGTGGTATGGTTGTTAATCAATCAATTAACTTTTTAAAGGGTGCGCAAACCTTGTTGGAAAACAAAGCGCTAAGAAGAATCCAATCAATTGGGAAAACACAAAATTATTTTGAAATTATGAAAACATTATAAGAATTTGAACATAAGATCCAATATAACCCTAGTTATGGGTTTAGCTACGCATAGTCAAAGAGAACAAAGTATAAACCAAAACCAAATTGAAATTCATAAAAGAACAATAGAAAAACTAAAAATCAGAAACCCCTTTGCGGTGAAACAGGTCCTTCACGAACAATTGGAGAAACGGTTATTCGTTTGATAGCTTCAAAATCCTCCAAAGCTCCGCTACAATTCTCTAATCAAGCAAATGACTATAGCTACTTTCTTTCTTTCAATGCCGGATCCCTCTCTCCTAGTTACACATCTTTTTATAGGTTTTAAAAACTTTCACGTGCACAACAGGGATACTGAGCACGACCGTGTTGAAAGAAATCAGCGTCTCCGTGCCAAAATGAGGAAAGTGAACAAGGGCTTACTGATGAGCATGGCCGTGCTTAAGTGATGCATAACCGTGCTTAATCTACGATGTCAGATCCGTGCTTAAAGGTCATATTTGTGCACGGCCTTGCTAATGGTAAGCACGATCATGCTTTTTGACAATTCTTCAAAACAACACTATTTTTTCGCATTTTTTTTAAAATTACTTCCATTTTAACACTTTAAAGTCTTATTGCCATAAATCTTCAATCTGTATTCAAAGAAAATTGGATAAGTTTCTCTTATAAAATTTTCAAATAAATACTAAATCAAATTCAATTTCTCGACATTTAAGTATATAAAGCGACAATTTATCAAATTACTATTATGTGTTTGATAAGCTAATTTTGGTATCTCCAGGAGTGTGTGAGAAAGTTTTTAAAAGATGTAGTATCTTATGTCTAAAGATGAAATTTTAGATAACTATTTTTCTTCTTTAATCTGTTATGATGAGGAGGGCAAAGGTATCACTTCTTTGTTGCGCACACGGCACACCTATAAAAATAATATCAGTCATCTATTGATGTGAATGTTCAGCTATATAACTAATAATTTTTCAAATTTTCAGAAGGATAAATCACCCTCCTCCAGTATATCTCTACGTATAAGAAATTGCCTCTCTTTGGAAGTGATGGTTGCATAGATATGATATATACCATGGTTCATTGGTAATTCAGTAGCCTCGTGTGGCCTAGGCTTATACTGAATTGAGTAAATTCATGTAATTAAGGACCGGATGGGTCAGAAATATTGAGGGAGATGACGGGAATGGGCAATTTGGATTCTGGAGGGATGCATCTAGATGTCAATATTATTTAGTGATATAGCCATCACCTACCTTGGCTCATACTAAAGAGGTTATCGAGCGGGCAGGCCCAATTTGAGCCCAAAAAGGTAATTGGGCTGGCCTGTTTTTAGCCTCAAGATTTCAGCCCGAAGAGGTGATCAGGTTGGCCCGTTTTCTCTCTCTAATTTTTCCTCTTTTCCTGTTAGTTATTAGTAGTTTTAAAACTTCTCCTTTTATCTCTCCATTTTCTCAGTTTTCTTATTTTTACTCAAATATTGTGTCTCAAAATAATAATTTAGTCAATAATATTCATAACATCAAAGAGTTTGAAATGACAAGCATGTCAGTGTGTGAAAACCTATTGTAGTGGCAATTTTAGTTGCTAAGAGGATATGTAATTGCCCTTTATGCTAGTCTAAAGATGAGAAGTGTCGTCACCTTAACGACCAGTGATTTTTACGGAATGGTATTGTTTATTATTGACTTATGTTTCTTTTCCTTCATGATTACAATCAGTTGCGCATTTGGGTTTTCATGGATGTTAAAGTTTTTTATGCCCAATAACGGGGACGGGGATATGGAGTTTAGACATAAACTAGCTATAGACCCGCGCGTTGCGCGGATGATACCAAGGAGGTGCTTCTTGTGTCTCTAGTGCACTGATGTAATAAATTTCTTCCAAATTTAACATTTTTATAAATCTAGAAAGCTAAAAGAGTTATTCACGATTAATGGTAAGTAGAAAATAAGTGATCACGAAGCATTATCATCATAATACTAATAACCTTGGTTTTAACCATTGGGCATTCAACATGTTCATCAAATCTTATGAAATGAAAGTTGGTAGATGTGTAGAAAGAATAGAACCCATACTTTTATTTATTATATATGAGCTTCTTTAGTTGTAATACATAATTTATTGACATTTTTTTTTATCAAATATTAAATAATACTTTAAGTCGTATGATAATTTCTTTTATAGAATCAAATTCAACATTGTAACTATATCTTTTCATAATGAAAAAGACATGCTGGATTTGTATAAACAGGCAGATCCTGTAATAATCACCCACATTCACATTTACTTATACCAAACTTGGCCAAACATTAAAAACATGAAAATTAAATAGCTTTATAAGAGGTCAAAAGACTCAAAACACAAATAACAAAGCCCTGTAGGCAACAATGGACCCACTCTTGAGAGCAATTACACACAAATACTCGTCCCCTCACATTCTTCCATCTGCTATCTATATATATTCAATTCATTTGAAATTGTGGACGCTCCTATGCTCTCCTAACTTTTCCACATTCCTATAACAACATTATGATTAAAATCCTTGTCCCATCAAGTGAGTGGAAAGAAAAGAAGATCCTCCGTCTGTGATTTGATCTGCACAAAGTCCACATTACCCACATTACTTTAAAGCCTTTAAAAGATTGGTAGGCATATCTGCATATTCTTAGATGATCCGATCCTCTCTTTGAAACCTACAATTTTCTTTTGCTTGATGCTGCAGAGGAGGTTCTTGAATATTGCCACTGTTAAGAACACTTCTTCTAAGATTGTTTATGATACACAACCATGAACAATTTCCTCCAGGAGACCCTAGTTTGCTTATGCCTCTCTGATATGCCTCCTTGTCCTCAAGTTTGTGCTTAGCATATCAGCCAGTAAAGAGGTTCTTGCTTTGGCTTCAATTGAGGTCAATCTCTTATATGTTATCTTTCATTTGTTTGCCATAAGATGGAACTATGTAGTAATCAATACTCAGTTTCTTTGCTTTTGTTATTACCATTACATATTCATCGTCCGCCAATTGACTAAGTAACTTCTATTGGCAGACAAACAAAATACTCGAATTTTTGCAGATCATGAGTCACATTCTCGATTCCAAGTAATATGATCTTGACTAAAATGGTAAGAATGATTATCTCTGTATCTGCATTGAATATGGCATTTAAATTGAATTGTTCATTGTCAAGCTAACTTAGTTAAATGGTCGAATAGGTAATAGATAGGATATAGATTTCCTCTACTTTCATAATCCTAAACTACACAAACTTTCATGGGAGCAAAAATAAGACTATACCTATGCAAAGAATCGATGTTTCTTCTGTTCTTGTACAACAACAAATTATATGGAACTGATATATTTATTGTTCATGCATTTTGCTGCCACACAAATAAATTGAAGAGTTCACACTTTAGCAATTAATATATCAGTAAAAAAAAGTCTTTTGATCATTTCTTATTGTGGTTATTATACTATACTACTACTCCTCCATATACACTCCAGGTCCTCTTACGTGTAAAGCCTGAACATGTTGTCATCATTAAACTTTACAGAACTTGGACTCAGAAAACAAAATCTAACATAAAAGATCCTCCAGATGCATGATTAGCACCATTGCACAAATTAAATGAACCTAAAATACATGAAAATTTAAGTTCTTGTGCCAAGCAGTACCGTGACTGTTAAGTGGTTTTTCTTCCAATGGAGAAAATGATCAATTACGCAGATGCAAAAGAAATTTTGGATGGAATTGTATATGAGAAGAAAGATAGGAGGTTAAATTTTGGATGGAATTGTATATGAGAAGAAAGAGATCACTGAAGACGATGTAGTTGATAGGAGAAGCTAAATTGAGAAGTGACTTGCTGCAAAAATCCATGAATGGCTATGGCAGAAGAAAAAGAAGAAGAAATTGGAGGGAGTAGAAGCGGGAGGGAAAGAAAGAAATTACAGATATAAAATATAGCGTATGAGGACAAAGCAATTGTCAAGGCTTTTATTGTTGATTTCACATAGATTAAACGGTTAGTTGCTATAGTTTATGAAAGAAAGTTGAAAGAGTACTGAAAAGAGTAACATAAGAAAGTGGAGAAGACATGGTGTAAATGTGAGGAAGTAAATGTGAGGAAAGACCTGTTAAATGTAGCTGAAAGTTGGGATTGGAAGAGAGTAACTTGAATTGCCACATGGTTGAAAAATAGAAAAGTGAAAACTTGACATGTCACTGTAAGAGAGATTATCATAGCTGATTTGTCAAGATTACAGCCCATGAGCCTGAAATTATATATTATAAATAGATACTTTGGTCAAATTGTGCGCTATTTTTTATATTTCCCTTCCTATTGAGGCAGAATGGATGAGATGACACAGAGGGTGGAGAGAATTAGCAGTCTAGGGAGATAAAATAGAAAAGTTGTCTAGTATGCTAGAGGGGTTTATATGGTCTCCCAAGATTGTTGAAGTCAATGACCATGTCGATGATTGGGCTTTTGAGGAGGCAACAAATAAGGAACACGTTTTGTTTTTCTTGCAACATCACTGTTTGTTTTTCTACCTTTTATCTAATCATTCTGTTGTTCTACATGCATGTTGGAAATATTTTGATGTCGAAGGATTCATATCGCATTTAAGTTTAAAGTCACTACATTGGAAGCTCTTAAAAGTTTGCTTAAGTGTGTTCATATATAACACAGGCTATGAACCACATATGCCAATGTACCTCAGCATTTTTTTTTACTTTCTTGTTAATTTTTCTTAACAGAAGAAAATCTTCAAAAATAAAAATACTTTAACCATAATTTAACTATACTTGTTAATGTATATATCTCTTGGTTTTGGTATGAGTTATTTGCATAAATGTCTTTTGCGAGAACTGCTTCCAAACTAAACTATACTTGCACGCAGAAAAAGTATTTGCCAATTGCCACTTTCTAAGACCTTTTGCTGCTAATTGGGTTGTTTATGATGAATGCTCACCACCAGAATCCAGACTGCCTCTGCCCTTGTCATCACCCTCAATATTTCTTACCCATCCAGTCCTTAATTACATAAATTTACTCAATTCAGTGTCTGAATTAAGGCCTTAAGCTACATGGCACAGCTAATGTTCTGTTAAGAACTAACTCTCCTAATAGCTTAAGCTGTTAAGTTAAGGCTCATGATTGATTTTATATCTCTAATACACTCTCACACAAGAGCTCTTTGGGCTTGAAGTGTGGATAATGCACAAGCTCACTCTACTTTGTACTGAAATTCAGCTTTTATTTAGAACAATGAGGGCGGCAATGATCGAACTGTTGACCACTTGGTCATAGAGACTCTAATACTACGTTAAAGACCAACTCTCCCAATAGCTTAAACTATTAGGTTAAGGCTCATGATTGATTTTATATCTCCAACATGTTCAGCAAGATTCGTATGCTTGGTTATTTAATGAAGTTTTATTTGCAGGCATATGTTTTGTCTAAAGATCACAAGCCTGACCTTGAGGTTGAGAAAGAAAGGATTTTAAAAGCTGGTGGTTTCATCCAAGTTGGACGAGTCAATGGAAGTTTAAACTTGGCTAGAGCAATTGGTAATGGAAGTTAATTTTGTTATAAATTCTTAATATAATTTGAGAGTTTATTATTCTCCTGAAATTTCACTTGATGCTTTCTTGAGAATTTTTTCCCTTCTTCAATCCCGAAGTGTTTGTAATAGAAAATTCTTTCGGTTACAGGTGACATGGAATTCAAGCAGAACAAGTATTTGTCTGCTGAAAAGCAGATTGTAACTGCTAATCTGGACATAACTTCTGTAAGTATTGCTTAGTGCATTATATTCTATAGACAAGTTTTATGGAATGATTTTTTTGTTTTATGTGCCACTGGTTTGGTCGTGTTAAACTGATAAATTTTTTATTTATTTGAAGAAAAGAAATAAACTCATTCTTTGAGATGACATGAATTTCTTACACTTTTTCTGGCGTCATTTAACATGTTCCTTTATAGTGTTCTTCTCTTTCATTTATTTGCTCTGATTTTTTCTTCATATTCTTTTTAATAGGGTGAGCTCTGCCATGATGATGAGTTTCTCATAATAGCTTGTGATGGGATATGGTAAGCTACTTGTTTGCTAAAAATTTCCTGTAGAAACTTCATTGATATTATTAAATTCATATACATGGCGATATCTTTATTATGATGACGTAATTTTCATTACAATTAATTTACTATATGTTAATTTACAATATCTCTATTATGAATACTCCCTTAATTTAAGCAACCTTTTCTCCAATATTTTTTTTCTCACCGAAGCCACTAAGTCTAAAGTTTACTATTCTTATCATAATTACTTATCACTCCTCAACACTTCTATTAGATTGCCACGTGATGTAGTCCATATTTACGCTTCTTGAAACTTATTCTGAAATTAATATGAATGCTCTCTTAACTATGGTGTAAAAATAGTTCTCATCACCATAACTTTTAGCTAGCTTTGAAACTTCTCTACACCATCTTGCGCTGATTTTACCCTCACTGTTGTCTGCGTTATATGTGTAGGGATTGCATGTCAAGCCAACAGCTTGTGGACTTCATACATGGACAGTTAAAGACAGTAAGTTTTCTATGGTCACCTTGTTTTATTGAACAGATAAATATTACTTTTCATAAAGCATTCAGTTTGCTGTAATTGCAAAATCTTGTTGTAACATATACATCAAATCACAACTATGCAGGAGAATAAACTTTCTGTGGTTTGTGAGAAAGTATTTGATAGGTGCTTGACACCAACTGCTGGTGGTGAGGGATGTGACAACATGACCATGATCTTGATTCAGTTGAAAAATCCTTCAAATCCACTTGCCTCTGTCACAAATCCAATTACTTTTGTCACGGACGGACCAGCCTCTGTCTCAACCATCTGAGTCTGATAAGAGTTCAGAGAAAATAGAATCACAGTGAAAAAGAATTTTGGACCAGACTAGATGCCATCAATTTCTTACTGCATGTTGAAGCATTGGTGAGCAGAGGGTCATGGATCCTGTTTCATATTGTTATCCACACTCGTGAGCCAAAGGCCGAGTCAGATAAATCAGTCGCAGCAGGCCATATCAAAGTTGCTGACTCAGATCAATTAGTTACAATGGATGGACAAGTGGCAGCTGTTGCGGGAAACAAGGAAAAGGGCTGAGGGATAGGATTTAAGGAGTGAAGAGGAGGAGGAATAGGCAGGCAATTACTGAGAATGATTTCCCTCTCTCTCTCTGGACATTCTTCCCCTTCTCTGTGAACTACTTCTTTCTCTCTTGGAACCTTTCTTGAAATGCTGTTATAACAGCATCTGTTACTTGTAAATAACTCTGCAATTTTCTTTTTACTTCAATATATGATTGAGCTATTGTCCCTGCATATTCAGTTGAATCCTTTAGTTGAGCTCATTTGTAGCTTGTGAACGTTTATAACTGCTAGCTACCATTACACATATCCGGATTTCAGGATGTTGATTCTCAATAGGGGATTGTAAATTTTTGAAATACTGCTAGTTCATCGGGTTATTGACTTTTGTAAATAAGTGTGGGTGTCTAGAATATGAAAGGGAAAAAAAAAACACAGGTTCTGGTTCGGCAAGCAATATTAACAGGCAGTTACATGGATGGCTAAAATCACCTTTTGGAAACTTACCAATGCCAATGGCCGTTAACTGGAAGAACAGATAAAAGACGTGTCTGGGCTCGAGTCAGATTCATAAGTCTTGATCTGTAGATGAAGTTCTTAAGGATTCAGTGTGATGTATGGAAATCCCAGAAATGACCTTTTTTTGTTGTGCAGTGTCTAAAGACCTTATAGCTGGTTGATGCACATGTGATACTTTCGCATTATTCTTATTATTGTTAATTTTCATTTTGGAGATTGCACTTCTGCATTAATTTATTACCTAGTTCTATTGATGTTAATTTTTATGGAAAGTAAATGATAGTCTAAAACAAATAAGCATTTTGAAAATGGCGAGGGTGTTGATAGGATCTGAAATGGTTATGTTATGTTTTTGGGCCTGCCAATTAAGGTTGTGACTCTAATTTTTAATTTCGAACAAATTTACTTGTGTGCAAGATGCCAAGACATTGATAACCAGTTCGGCCATGCATTTAGATGAAGAGTAATAGTATTTTGTTTATTTTAATGTGTTAGACGTATTTAAGCAGAGTTTTTTGTGTATTGGGCCATAATTCCGTTGTAGTTTGCTTTACGCGGATCAGGATTAGGGATTACGCTTCGTGCTTTTATGTAGCGACTTTGACATTTTCTGCGTCAATGGCATTGGCATAGGCAACCATATTTGAATCTTAAGGTGGACCATATGATATGATCATAATATGAATATGATCAACATTGAACCACAACAACTCCGATTGTGATGCTATCGTGTTTGCATGTACGCCGCGTGTCCCATCCACTCTGATTTTGAGAAGAATCGTCCTTCTCCAATCATTTCCTCAAATTATTCTCACTCCCAACACTTTTATCATCATCACCTCCTAAGTCTTAACCTTCCGTTACTCACACTGCATCAAAAGTCAATAGTCAACACGTGTTAGGGTCATGTTATAGAAATATTATATCCCACATCCTTTATCTATAAAAGAAGAGTAGCTGGTGCAAAGTCTAAGGGTAGTTTTTCCCGCTAAAATGAAGGGCATATTAGACATATATCTAAAAAGGTAGATCTGTTATATTTTATAATTTAATTATAAATTAAATTTTGCAAATCATTAATTGCAATTATGACTTATTAATGACGCTGCATTCTATACCCAATCACTGGTTATTAGTTTTTATTGTCCATCGGTTTTCAAAAGTGAATGGGGACTCATTTTTGTCTATAGAATGTCTTCTCTCTCTTTTCACGACTGTTTAGGGTTCAAAACTTTCAAAATTCATTCGAAGGGTTTCTCTATTCCCATTCTATTAATCACACCGTTTCATCATTTCATTCCCGTCTCATATTCCCCATCTTTATTTATAGCGTTTCATTCCTATCCCATAATCTCTATTTCTGTCTATTCTGTCGCTATCTTTTGCAAGCATTATTGGTTCGATCTTTGCCGAAGGAGGAAGCGTTTCCAAAGGTATGGATTTTAGTTGCCCAGTATTCATAATATATCTCTTCTTCTTTTTTGTTGATCCTATTTAGAATCATGTTTACTAATCGTTTCTTATTTTTGTTCATTTTATTTTTTTGTATTTTAGTTTCTCTGTGGAAGCATTGTTGTCAAAGCCTTCTAAAATTTCAGGTGCTGTTTTCATAATTTATTTTTTATGATTTTTTAATTTATCTGTTTTTATCAGATAGTTAAGATTTATTTGGTTTTTTGGTGCTTCATTCTTATTCATTTTCCTCCTTTCTCTTGATTGATTCGGTTAAATTTTTAAGGGTTTATCTTTCTTGATGGTTTTCTTATTAACCAATTCAATCTATAACATTCCATATGTCGATAGAATTCTAAACATATTTTTTTGTGTCTGCACTTCTTAAGCGGTTCATTTGTATCTGAATTGCTTTTTTAAACTTGATTGCTTAAGGATTGAAGTTTGATTCAGTTACCTTCAAGAAATTATTTTGTTCTGTTTATTAGTTATTTTATTCTCTTTTTTATGTTTTACTTTCAGTCATTTAGATTCTGTCATATGGTTTCCCGTATCAGTGATTTTGCTATAACTCTGTGAGGGATATTTGATATCCTTTAGTTATTTTAGTTTTTTCATGCATTTAATATTTGCTAAATTATGTTCTGTCCTGTATGTTATGTATCTTTGTTTTTGTTGTTCTATTATTATAGTATAAATAAATCCTTGGTTTGGTTGCAATATGAACATCCAATTTTTTGCTTTAAGTCTGTGAGGGATATTTGATATCCTTTAGTTTTTAAAGTTTTTTCTTGCACTTAGTCTTTGCTAAATTAGGTTCTGTCCTGTATGTTATGTATATTTGTTTTTGTTTTTGTATTATTATAGTATAAATAAATCATTTATTTGGTTGCAATATGAACTTACAATTTTATATTCAGTTTTTTTCTTAATTAATATTTTTACCCGTTGATATATATGGTTATATCTGATACATGGTTTAGTATGGCTTTTTTTATGGTTTATTCTCTTTTTTATGCTTTAGTTATAGTTATTTAGATTCTATCAAATGTGGTGTCATGTTTCAGTGATTTTGATTTTACTCTGAGGGATATTTAATATCCTTTATTTTATAAAGTTTTTTTTTTCATTTAATCTTTGCTAAATTAGGTTTTGTGCTAAATGTTATATTTACTTTTTTTCTTAATTAATATTTTTACCTGTTGATATATATGGTTTTATCTGAATCAAGGTTTAGTATAGTCTTTTTTATGGTTTATTCTCTTTCTAATGTTTTATTTTAAGTTTTTTATATTCTGTCATATATGGTTTCCCGTATCAGTGATTTTGCTTTAACTCTGTGAGGGACATTTGATATTCTTTTGTTTTTTCTTGCATTTAATCCTTGCTAAATTAGGTTATGTCCTCTGTATTATGTATTTGTGTTTTTGTTGTTGTATTATTATAATATAAATCATTTATTTGGTTGCAATATGAGCTTCCTATTTTATATTTAGTTTTTTTCTTAATTAATATTTTTACCTGTTGATATATATGGTTTTATCTGTTACATGGTTTAGTATGGCTTTTTTTATGGTTTATTCTCTTTTTTATGCTTTAGTTTTAGTTATTTAGATTCTATCAAATGTGGTATCCCGTTTCAATGTTTTTGCTTTTACTCTGAGGGATATTTGATACCCTTTATTTTTAAAAGTTTTTTTTTCATTTAATCTTTGTTAAATTAGGTTCTGTCCTGAATGTTATATTTACTTTTTTTCTTAATTAATATTTTTACCCGTTCATATATATGGTTTTATCTGATTCATGGTTTAGTATGGTCCTTTTTATGGTTTATTCTTTTTCTAATGTTTTATTTTAAGTATTTTAGATTATGTCATATATGGTTTCCCGTTTCAGTGATTTTGCTTTAACTCTGTGAGGGATATTTGATATCTTTTAGTTTTTTCTTGCATTTAATCCTAGCTAAATTAGGTTATGTCCTCTATATTATGTATTTGTGTTTTTGTTGTTGTATTATTATAATATAAATAATTGATTTGGTTGCAATATGAACTTCCAATTTTATATTCATTTTTTTCATTATTAATATATGTACTGTTGATATGTATGGTTTCATCTTATACATGGTTTAGTATGGCCTTTTTTTTGGTTTATTCTATTTTTTTATGTTTTTTTTTCAGTTTTTTAGATTCTGTCGTATATGGTATCCTGTTTCAGTGATTTTGCTGTAATTCTGTGAGGGATATTGGATATCCTTTTTGTTTTTTCTTGCATTTAATCCTTGATAAATATGGTTTATTCTCTTTTTAATGTTTTATTTTCAGTTATTTAGATTCTGTCATATTTGGTATCATGTTTCAGTGATTTTCCTATTACTCTGTGAGGGATATTAGATATCCTTCTTTTTTGGTTGCAATCTGAACTGCTATTTTTATATTTAGTTTTTTCCTTAATTAATATTTGTACCTGTTGATATATATGGTTTTATCTGATACATGGTTTAGTATGGCCCGTGGAGAAGGTAGTTCTGGACATGGATCAAAAAAGGGGTTCCAAGTAGTTGTAAAGCCAAAATTGGTAAAAAGAAGATCTACAATTTAGTTGTTTTGTAGTTGTTTTAAAATTCTTGCTATCATATTTGTTGTTGATTTCTTTTTTAACCTTTTGTATAGGATTATGCATACATCCCTAAAGCATTTTATAAGGAATATGGTATGTATTTGGGTGGTTATGTATCTTTGAGGGATCCAACTGGAAATTGCATGCATATTGGATTATTTGTTAGTGGTGAGAATGTGTCACTGTTTGATGGATTGAATGAGCTAAAGTGGTGAGAATGTTTGATGAATGTGTCACTGTTTTTTACATATTGATGATGATAATGAATATTATTGTTGTTGTCTAATATAAATATAATATCTACATTTGTCTACTTCCATTATTAGGAAAAAATGACCATTTCAAATGCTTATCGTGGTACTAAGCTGCTCATTAATCCAAATCTGAAAGAAGATGTTGTTTTTAGAGAGAAGTAAGTATTTTAAATAATGTAATCCAAGTTTTTGCCTTATTTTCAGTTTGTAATTTAATAGAAATAATATATGTTGTTATTTAATATGGATGTTGTACAGACTACTGAATGGGGAAGATACTTATAGCCAGTTGATTAGTCAGATGTCTGGTCATGTTTCTATGTCCATTACTGATGACTTGCTTCAAACAGATAGGATGACTATAGCTAATTTAGTTGAATCTACCGAGGTATTGTAATTCATATAATTGGGACCGTATATTTCTTAAATGTCGTGATAATTAGTTTCCATTTACTATGTTTTATGTTAATTATAAAAGTTAAGTTAATGATTGTAGGAAGTTGTCGATTCTGTCCTGGCAAAGATTCTGGAAATTGATCAGAAGATGATTGGTGGTATGAGGCATGTAGCAAATGTCTCAGGAAAGCTGAACCGGTTGGGAGGAAGTACTATTGTGAAAAGTGTGAAAAATTGGTGACTGCTATACCGAGGTAACTGATTTAAACAATTTTTTAGTAGGTAAATTTATATTTATAAATCATTAATATATAAAATTAATTCAAGTATTGATTGATTGTTATTATAGGTTCAGAATTCAGGTTAAGGTTATTGACAATAGTGGTTCAGCTTCCTTTGTCATGTTTGACCGTTTGGTTTCGCAATTATTAGGGAAGTCGGCTTCTCAAATTATTGAATCATCAAAGAAGGTAATATGTGTGTTGGTCACAGATATACATATTTGTTATAATTAACAGATCATCTGGATATGTTTATATACGTTTATTTATTCCGATTTGGCTATATTGTGATCCAAGTATTGGATCATTTCTATTTAAAAATATTTGAATCTGATTTACATTTGGCAGATTGGTATGTGTTTGTAAGTATGTAGTGTTAGTTTATTTACAAGATGATATTTACTCTGTTAAGGTCAAACTGAATTTATTAAACATATGCAATAATGTGTGCAAAATAGGAAATGCAAGTTATGATTCTATAACTTAATTGTCTAATTTGTTTGTTCTTAATTCTGTTATGTAGGAGATTTGTAAGAATAACTATCCTTCTGAATTTGATGCAATTGTGGATAAAGATTATTTATTCAAAGTAGAAGTTAGTTCAATGAATTTAAAAAATAGCTGGCTAGTTTATACTGTCAAAAGAATCATAAGTGATGAGGAGATAATCCAGCAATTTCAATCACGTTACTCTAATATGGTAAATATACAGTTGCTCTTACTAGGTTTATTTTTTGTAGTTGATTGAATTTCAAGTAGTTCTCCGTTTTTTACTGTGTTACAAAATCATATAGCAAGTCGTAATTTATTCCTCATAGGGATATGATGAAGAAGAGGATGTTGATACTACCAGAAACGTTTCGGTTCAAGTTGCTGACAACATGAAGGTATTAATTAATATATGTTTTACTAGTGGCATTTAGTTCATGATCTTATTCATGTATGACAGTTATCTTATTTCAGCAAGATATTGAAAGTGTGTTGTTTCAATATTGTAGGATTTTGGTTCTGATGTGCAAGAGGTAACTCCATCAGTAAGTCTCCTAAGAAGAGAGCTGCAGATGAATTAGTTGTTTGTTTGTTATCAGATGATGGTGCAACGAAAATGTCCAGCAACAAGATGTTAAAGAATATAAAAGTTAAGTAGGAATGATTGACTAAGTCATTATTAATAGTGGGACAACTGAATTTAGTTTTTTAGTCTTTGTCAGCTGAAGTCCATTATTATGGTTTGGGATATGGTTTCATGATGTTCTTTTTTGTGGGAATGCTGTTTTTTGGATGTGATGGATGTACATCCATTTAAATCTTATGAACTATATGTTCCAGCAGTTTAGACTTTGGTTATAAGTGGACATGGTCACACATGATATTTTATTTGGTAGTAAAGTTGGTGTCTTTTGGTTCTTGACTGGTGTTTATAAACCCTTTATTGACCAAAGTTTTCTTTTGAAATTCGTATGAATTGATTGTTATAATTATGGATGCACTGGATTGTTATCATTTAGAAGTCATTGATTGACAGGGGCAGTAACAGTTATCTTACACAATTGTCAAAATCAAGTGAGAGCTAAAAAAAATTAAATTACTTAAAAAAATTGGTAATATTTATATGTTGAACTAAATGTTAATAATTGAATTGTATGATGCATTGTTATAATCGTCCTTTACAATGGAACCTTCAAACTATTTTACATTACAGTATCATTTCTAATTCTTAAAAGCCACTATATTCGGTTGGGCCATATATTGGTAACTCTAATGTTTGTTTGGACTACAATGTTAGGGTGGTTCAATTAGATTAAACCAATAAAAATATGAAGTCAATACTAAGCCATTTATATATAACCAGTTACTGTGAAATTCGTATATGAATAAAATATCAGGTGAAGTTCTGATATAAAAGAGACATTCATCAATTATCAGGCTATTTAAAATTTTAGACAATAAGAAAGAAATTATTTTAAATATAATTTTCACGAAAATCATCAATGGTAGCATTACAAATTACAAAACAAATAAATTTAATAAAGTAATCGTTCATTATTTATTTATTTCATAGCAATAATTGCTTCTGTTTTAATTCTTGATATCTTCATTACTCATTCCAATGCTGCCATTTATTAACAGCTGTATCAGTAGAGACTCTACAATTTCTCAAGCTCTACAACTTCTCTAGCTGCATATGAAAATAGTATTATTATTATTATTATATTTATTTATAGTATTATTATTCTATTATAATATATTGTATGTATGTTTATGTATATTATTTTATATTATTAAATAAATTATGAAATTAAATAAAATTATTCTCATATTGTTAAATCATTAATTGAATTAAGTATATAATATATAAAATATATATATTATAAATGTTATATGTATATATTTATAATATAATATTTTATTTTATTTTATAATATATAATATTAAATTGTTGTGACTGTACATATAACCAACCTTTCCTCTCTTTTAAAAATTAATTAATTAGCTATTATGTTTGCCTTTTACTGATAACGTTGAATAACACTTTTGTTTTGCTGTGCATATCTTCGAAGAACTATACCAATCTCAGTCTAGAAGAATGAAATATTTGTTTTTGCAGATTGTTCAGCTCTCTAAAGGTATGAAGCCTCTACTTTTACTCCTTTTTCTTAACATTTTCATTTTCCTCTCATGCTGGCTGCATTTTTCTTTTTTTGCTGTTAAGCTTTTATTGTCTACATTGAACTATACTTCTTCTCATCTCTGCATTTTAGATAAAATGTTTAGATTTCAAGCTACAGTAAAGCCAATATTGGCTTTAAAGATAGTTGAGGTATATTAAGGTTTGAAGCATCATGCTTGAGTAAATACTGTTGCATTCTACATGTTGCTTTCTTTCTATTAACTCTTTTACCAAATTGTTATTGACCTGTAACAAAATGATTAGCTTATATTCTTATATAATAATATATAATATATATATGTATATTTATTTATTTGCTTATACACACACATAGACATGCACACTCACTCACTTACCCAGGTTTTTAGAGTTTTTAACGGTTCTGAATTTTTAAAAATTTTACTCCAGGATCTTACTATTAGTTGTTGGTGTAGCGGGAATTTAAAGGAAAGTAAATTATGATAAATCGGGGGAAACGTAGAAGAAGAGATCATTCAACCCCAATTTTGAGTTCTGAAAATAACAAAAGATTGTCAAGTAGTAATGGACCTTCATTCGAGGGTGTCATTGGAGGCAATGTTGAAAGGACTCCGTTGTCTAATATCACGAATGGTATATTCTTAGTCTTATATACGTTGTTTAAAGTCCTCCCATATATGTAGTCTTCTAAAAAATATTTTTAAATTTGTATAAAAGCTTTAGTTCCAAATCTGATGTAGATGAAAGGAAGAAATTTGCAGAATGGGTGTTAAGCATTGGGGATGGTATAACTGGAGATTCTAATGATGGAGAAGTTGACATTGAAATTCCAAAAGATTTCCTCATTGAAGATTCTGTTGATCCACTTGCATCAATTGTGAACACCATTTATCCACAATTCTTGGATGGTTTGAATGATCCCAATTACCTACAACATAGGGCTATACTAGCTCCTACTAATGAAATTGTATAGCAGGTTAACGATTATATGTTGTCAATGGTTCCAGGTGAATTAAAAACCTATTTGAGTTTTGATAGTCCTTGCTCAATGAATGGGAATATTGATAGGCCTGATGACATTCATACTCCTGAATTTTTGAATATTATATCGTCTTCAGGTCTACCAAATCACGAGTTAAAACTTAAGATTGGTGTTCCTGTTATGCTATTGAGAAATATTGACTAATCATCAGGTTTATGTAACGGTACTAGGCTTTTGATTACGCAATTAGGGAGACATGTGTTGGAGGCAAAGATTATAACGGGAACAAATGTTGGGCACAAGGTCTTTATTCCAAGACTTACTTTAACACCATCTGATAGCAGAATCCCTTTTCAATTTCAACGTAGACAGTTTCCTTTAACTGTATCTTTTGCTATGACAATTAATAAAAGTCAGGGCCAATCCCTTCAACATGTTGGCATTTACCTCCAAAAACCAGTTTTTTCTCATGGCCAATTATATGTAGCAATCTCCAGAGTTACTAGCCGCAACGGGTTGAAGATATTGATTTGTGACAATGATGGCCAGTCTTCAAATTCTACAATGAATGTAGTTTATAAGGAAGTTTTCCAGAATTTGATCTAAGTAAGTTTTATATTTCTGTTTGAAGTTAAAGCATATTTTATTGATTATTTATACTTTATATTATGAAGTATGACTGTCACTGAGTCAGTCATTGCTATTTAAGTTATTGTGATTGTGTAGTATTGTAAATGTTAAGTAATTGCAAAAGATTTAAATGTAACAGATTAGTTGTTTTATGCAGGATTGCCGTAGGCGATGTTCATTATTACTGAAACCAATATTGCTATGTAATTTGTATATACATAGGCATTGTAAGTCTTTTGGAAATGGCTATGAACTTGACCATTTTTTACAAGCATATGAGACTCAGGGTTGGCTGCTATTTGAATTCAGTGATGGTATTGCAAATAGTTAGAAGAAGTATGGATTCTTTATGGAAGCTAAAAACAATGTCACAAAATTTTCAGAATTAGGATGAATTCCATTTGGCTGTAAACTTATATATCCAGAACATGTTGTCATTCCTTTATTAAGGTAATATTAACTAAATGTTATATTTGTTATTGTATTTATACATTCTCAGTTCACGGTTATATTTGGTTTTAATTCGAAATATATGAAGACAAATATAAATTTGCTTCATTATTTTAGTATTGGTATATTGTATAAATTTTTTGTCATGGTTAACGAATTGTTTTTTATCATCAGGTTGTTTTCTTTATTATACTTCAACATTAACAGTGTTGTTTACCATTGGAAACAATAAAACATAAAATGGTTATTACAATGTTTCTTACTTTTCATTTTTTATTCAATGAAGTTGTTGAAAATGTTGTTCTTATTTTGTCTTTCATAATCTTTGTGCACTGCTGACAATATGTTGGACTATAGTAATAAAATATTATACTTAGTTTTCTTATTTAGAGTTGCTAAGTAGATAAGTTATTATTATTTTTATCTTACATTCACAAGTTACACTTACCGTGCAACGCACGGGTGCACTTCTAGTTGAATAAAAAGAAAAGTTGTGGATAAGTTGATAAATTTAGTTTTATGTAAATAAGTTTTATTATTTGTGGTATGTGAAAATTTAAGTACTTAATGGTTAGGGTAAAGTCAACAATTAAACGAGAATTAGTCTCACACTAAAAGAAAGTGAGAACACCTTGTGATTTTACAAAAAAGGAAGTTTAATTTGGTATTTAAGGCATGATGCTTTTTCTTTTTAATAGGTTAGTCTTTTGAAATAAACTCTTCTTATTAACTTGAGTCATAACAATTTGTGCTTTAATTGAGAGTCGGCTGATGCAAAAGAAACAATTAGAGAAGAAGCTACCTCTAAGAGAAGGGTTATGGTATGTAATGTTATACCCTACATAAATAAATAAATAAAATAAGGAAGTTTAATGTAGTACTTAAGGTATGAGACTCTCTCTTCCTATATATAGACTAGTCTTTTGGATGAGCTATCATTGAGTTGTAATCATATATGTTTTCATTAAGAATTAACAAACACGAAAGGAATGACCAAAAAAAAGATTGCCTCTAATAAAAAAAGTCAGAGTATGTAATATTATGTCCCAAGTAAAACAAAAATTCAATATAATACTTAGAGTATGTAACTCTCGATTCCAATAAACTAGTTTTTTCAAAGTGACTTCTCACAATTTTAAGTCGTAACATGCCACCTCCTTAATTTCTTTTTTGATCACGTTTAGCCTTTAGTTTGTCCTTTTCATAAGTTCAACCCTAAATACTTTTAAACCTATGATGATATAGTTTTGCGAAAAACATATAAATAAATGATAACTTTTCTTTTAGCTCTCACTCATCCGGGCGATTCTTATTTTGGAGAAACTCAGTATTTTTACTTACATTTGGTTAGTTACTTTGTAAATTGGGCATGAAATGACATGACCAAACCTACCGTGACCTATTGCCAACATGCACTACTAAAATGTGTTGAAGCAGAAAAATTCCAGAGAAACACGAGGGTTCAAGAATTAAATCCCAAAGATCCTTTGGCAAAGACCTGGAATATACCTCAAAACAAACCAAAATAACAGTATTCAGACCGATGAAGAGGTAAAACAAACAGGTAAGATAAGCCCAACAATCTCTCTTTTCCATTTGTCAACATTATTTTTAGTCAAAGGTTGAGATTATAAAAATAAAATATTTACCTTAAAACATAAATTAAAATTAATTATTTATTTATATTATCTAATTATTTAAATCTTAACTGGAAATAAGTTCCTTTCAAATCCTAATCTGCAACAGCAAGACTGCAACTTTGTTTTTTGCCTTGTCTGACTCTCTCTCTCTCTCTCTTTCCCCAAATACTAGGTTCCACGTCACGCCACGCCACTCCTGACCGAATGGATAAGAACCGTGAGTCCCACCTCAAACGCCCCCTCTTCTCCATTGAAATAATTTGATTCCTTTCGTCTCTGAAATTATATATATATCCTTCCAGTTCCAGGTTTAGATTGTCGTGTATCTTATATCCTTTGATCTATTCTGCAATTATTGAGTTTCAAAGCAAACCCACTATTTTAGGGTTCAAACAGTGAGTCCCCATCAAAATCAAATCGACTTGCCGTGCTCATTCATTCATTCATTCTAAAGAAAAATATCAAAGTTTGATTATTTATAGCCAAAGGTTTTCTGGGTCGTTGTGGGTTTCTGTTAGACATTTCTGATTTTCGAGATTAAGAGCTAAACAATGGCTGCCGCTGCTGTTGCTGGGGTTATTGGTGGTAATGGGTCATCTTCTTCTTGGATGCAATTCAGAGACACAAAAAGGAAGCAGAAGAGGGTGAACGTTGTTAAGATTTGTTGCTCTTCTTCTTTGACGGATCCTTATAAGACCTTAAGAATCCAACCGGGTGCCTCTGAATCTGAGGTTAAGAAGGCTTTTAGACAGCTTGCTTTGCAGGTTTTATTCTTAATCTTCTATTTTCCCGATGTTTGGCATAAATTTTAATATTAGATTTGATATTTGGTCTGCCATGCCCACCTACCTGGCTTGGTTTCCATTTTGAATTTTGAATGGCTGATATCTAGTTATTGGATTCATTTTGGACTATTTCTGAGAAAAAATATTAATATTATTATTTGGTATTCTATTGTGTTCCAGTACCATCCAGACGTATACAGAGGGAGCAAATGCGGGGTGCAGTTTCACCAAATCAACGAGGCTTATGATGTGCGTTACTTCTCTGAATGAATTTAATTAAATAGTGATAATTTCTTTGCACTGCATTTAATGGAGACCGAAAGCTACTGGTTTTTGGGACTGTCTTTTTGGTCATTAGTTGCACAATGGTTGTTATTTTCCCCAAAATGCCTTCTTTATATAGATGTATAAAATCTTCTATGACTATAAGGAACATATAGGTTTGATTGGTTATTAGTTATATTACTATACTATAAGGAGGGTGATGCTGAGCCAAGTCATAGCCTATTTGGAATGATTGATTGGAATAATAATGCTGAGCTCACGAAATGTGATTAGTAGTTCGTATGATTTGATCAATCGCCCAATTAGTGTTTGTTCAACACCAACAAAAGCAATAACTCATCATTTTTTTTTGGGCCATAGTTTCTAGCAGAATTTAGACTATAACAAGACAATTATCTAATTGGTATTTCGACGTTGCTTTTGTGGAACGCAGATTGTGATGGCCAATTTGAGAGGAGAATCCAATACGACAGAAATGTATGAGGCGTATGATGCAGGCGTTGATGAACCAATGAGGGGAATGAATGATCCAGATTGGGACTTGTGGGAAGAGTGGATGGGATGGGAAGGAGCAGGAATTCGTGATTACTCATCTCACATTAATCCTTACATTTGAAATTTTCTGTATTTTATTAATTATTCTTTGAGTCATTATCATGTATTGGTTGAAGTTACACCCACTTGTCCTCACCAAAAGTGTTTGGTGTTCTGTGTACATAGTCCGAGTGGGTGTAAAGTCATCGTCCTCTGCATAATTCAAGTTGAGGAACTGACTTTGTGTGTAATACAAATGAAAGGAAGAAAAAGTGCATTGCATGAACAGTGTGTAACACGTCATACCCTAAATTTATCACTGATAATAAAGTGTGATTCCTGAAACTAAAGATAGTTTTCCTAATTATGAAGCTATCCTTGAAGTCATTATGCCTTTCCTTTTGAAGTAAGTGTTTTAATACTTTTGGAAGCTATAATATTTCACAAGAAACCTTTAATCATAAAAAGCATAGCGCACTATCCGTCTATACTTTCTATACGCTAAACGTACTCTCTCTGAATGAAATAAAATTAATTCTTACTTATAATATGAAATTCTAATGAAAATCAAAGACCATGGAAAAAGATTCTGCCTTCTAGTAGTCTTAGTTGTGCCTAGTTGTTGACTGATCTGATCTTGTACACACAATAGTCAGACGTGAATATATTTACATACTTCATTTGGATTGCACTTTTGTTTCAATATGGAATTTAGTAAACCTATTTTGACTATTCAAATTTAAATAATGGGTTAACATTTAAAAAATTAATTTTTTTAAACGTACAAGACTGATGTGGGGTGCGCGCACATTAAGATTGTCTAGGAGATTTAATCTCTGTTAACGCAAAAGTTAACTAAAAATACCTTTACTCACATATCCAATGAGAGATTAAGGGGATAATTCTGACACTCATAATCTCTAACATTAGGACGTCAAAACTACGTGTGTTTTACTTGACACAACACCACCGATGGCATAGTCTGGAGCCATGTAGCCATTGAAGCAATAGTTAAATAGATTTAGTCTTAAGAGAAGATAAAAATGACACTAGTTACAACTTACAAGTGAAATTACAAACCTGTTGGTGTTTTCTTCTGCTTCTTTAAAATTAAAAATTGTAGCGAAGCCAACATCTGATTTTAGAATTTATTTCATTGTGGGGTAAAACATTACTTGCTTCCAAGTCCGGGTGTATCACTTTTAATCTTGAATATTTGTGAAGATAAAGAAGTCTTTGAGCAACATCTTCAATGATGTGAAAGCGTTTCCTCCAATCTAATTAATTCTTTCTATTCAAATATATTTCAATGTAAGATTGCATATTGATTAGTGATGCTAAAATTGATCCGATAGTAATACTTTAGAAAACAATAACTGGTAACAGACAATTAAGATTGAAATGCATGACTTAAAATATATAGAAATTTAAACTCTTGTTTGGCAAGTACTCATAGACTAAAATTCTTTCTTCCCTCTCAATGCAGAATTATAAAAGCTTTACAAGATTAGTAATTTAGTCTGCTGTGGTTTAGCTGAGTTTCGCATCATTTTTTAAATCTATTAACCCCTGTCCCGAACCTTTTGACTCTTGATAGTCCTTTTATTACTAGTTTTTTTTTATTTAAAGATACCTTTTATTACTACTTCTTGCACGCAAATAAATTTTCTTTAAAAAAGTATATGTCTCGTTATGGTTTTTTTTTTTTAATGTTTAATATAGTTAAGATATGTTTGGGGGAAAGATAAAATAAACATGAAAAAGATTAAAAGAATAAGAAAGTAATTTGAACGCTTATTTGATTTTTTAAAAATACGATAAATAACATTTAGGTTAAAATATAATTTTGCTTCTTATAGTTTGTACCCATTTTTAATTTAGTCATTATATTTTTTTCTTTGTAAATCAATTTTTGTACTTACAATTGTTAGCATTATAGTTCATGCCGTTAATCCCGATTATGACACCGTCAGTTTATGATCTGACTTGAAAAACATATGCTAAGATGACATCGTTTTTGTTTACATCATCGTTTCTAACATTAGTATAGAGACCATATTAAAATTAAAAGAAAACTATAAGGACTAAATTTAAAATAAGACAAAATTATAAGGACCAAATGTATAATATGTTTTAAAAACATTTCAGCTTAGCCATTTTTCTTTCCCATTCTGCATAATGTGTAACATTATATTTAGCAAGCATTGTGTCCATAAGCACAATCCTACCACTATAATTTTTCATGTTGGCATACAAGCTTCTAAAGAGAGAAACTTGTTCTATCCTACCCACAAACAAATATCTTTGTGTAAAAAATACTAGTATTTATTTTTTATACGTAAAAGTATCATCGAGCCAAGTTTTGCATCAACTATGATTTAGTCCCTCCCTGGACAATTTTAAGAGCACATTTCCTACATTGGCATGGTGCATTTAAGATAATTAATTGGTCCAAATGTTGAATTCGAGTGGTTAATGTAAGCACACCTTCTTATACCTTAACTACTAGGTCAACCACATTGAGTTAAAACTAATATTAATTACATAAATACAAAAGATTGAAAGTATATTAAAAACTAAATTAAGCAATGAATAAAAAGATAAAATTGTGGGGGGAAAAAGGAAAATTTTGAATTTTTTCCCTATCCATTTTACAATTTTTAAGAGTATATAATAACTTTTATTATGATTAAAGTTAAACTGCTCTCATAGTATATATAAATAGTAAACACATACTATATATTTGGTTAATATAGTTTTATCTTGTTTTAAATTTGTTCCTTATAATTTTTTGTTGTTTTTAATTTAGTTCCTATACTAATAATGTTAGGGACAATGTCACCTCAGTCTCTATTTTTCATCTTAGATCATAAATTGACGGCATCATACTTTAGTCTAATGATAAAGATTATTTTATTAACGATTATAAATACAATGACTGATTTATATAAAAAAATACAGGGACCTAAATTAAAAATAAATATAAATTACATAGACAAAAATATATATTTTAACGTAACATTTATTATACTACAACTTTTCTTAAATAACACTTATTATACTCTTTATTTTTAAATAACACTTATCGTACTATAAGCTTTTTTTAAAAAGAACTTGACGTAATTGACTACAAGGTGTAGTTAATTAATCTAAAATACTATTGTGGTACTTACAATTTAAATTTTAAATATGTTTTACAATTGACTCTGAATATTTGAATCTCGATTCGACCACTAGTCTAATTATTATTTCAAAATCAAAGGTTTTGATTTTTATAATGAGTGCCGTTCGTGATTAGAGTTAAAATTAATATGTAAAAGTAGAATATTTAATATATTAAAATTTTAAAAAAATATTTAATATTTTTCTTGTTTGATAATTTGAAAATTTTATTAAGAGATATTAAATATTTTTTAAATAATACTTTTATGATTTGAATTTTTTTATATTTAAACATTTAATAAGTAATATAATAAGGTTATGTTAGAGATAAAAAATAAATTTTTTATTATGGTAAAACTCATTAATATTTATATAAAATTTATTATTTATTATTTTTATAATTTTCCCTCATCCGTACCCTTATGGCTCTTATCAATAACTTCTATTTTTTTTTGTGATAACACTTCTTTATGAACCCCACAGTTTATTAATGATCAATCATTTCTATATAAATATGAAGATATTTGTTAAGGGAATAGGAAGTACTTAAAAAATATTTAATTTTTTTCATTTAAAAATTAATTTTTTAATTAAGAGATATTAAATAATTTTTAAATAGTATTTCTTTTTGTCTATTTTAAGTGTTATTTTTTTTTAAAAAAATTGATTCATTATAAGTGATATTTTCAAATATGAATAAAGCATTAATTATTACTTTTTAGTTATGTCTTTATGAATAATAGAGTAGGTAAGAAATAATGCAAAGTGAAATAATTAATTGTTAAAATTTAAATAAGGGTAGATTAATAAAAAATTTTTTACAATTAAGACTTAATTTTGCATTTCTTAATTTTTATGTCTTACACCAAAAAGACATTTAAAATAAATCAAAAAATATATCCCAATGATATTGATTAGCATGACTTATATAAATATAATATAATATAATATAGGTATTTACTAACAAATATCTTAGGCATTGTTTAAAAAATTAAATATATAAAAATACATTTAATATTTTAAAAATAAAAATATTTAATAATTTTTTATTAAATAATTAAGAAATTTATTAAAAGATATTAATTACTTATTAAATCTTACCCTTGCAGTAGCTTAGATACAGTGTTAATTATTTTTCAAAAATGAATAAATGTTTATAAAATATCATCAGATTATTATTGTTTTTTTGTTTTTGTTTTGGTGTTTAGATTAATAGAGTCCTCAGACGCAGAAGCATTGTGATTTGAACTCCACAGCCACACAAAGAGTACGGAGTGCGGACTCAAGTTTTCTTTTTATTTATTTTTAAAATTTTTTTTAATTCTGCGGCAATCAATCCCAGTCTCAGGTACTTTCCCATTTCCTCTAAATCAAGGATTTTAATCTTCTCTTTTTCTTAGTTTCGAATTATTTTGGGAAAAATCATTCCTTTTTGGTGGCAGAGTTGTGTTAATCGCATAATTTAAGATACCCATATCGGCTTTAATGCGAATTCCCGATATTATCTGATTTTCTGTTGAAAAACAGAGGTATGAATGTTTATACAAGTCTATGCGGGTTATGCACTTGCTTGAATTTTTTATTGGATTTATTTATTTATTTTATTTTTTGAGGTCTTATGCTTGCTGAGTGAAGAATTTGTGTTATTCATTAGAAAGACGTATTTTTTATTTTATTTTTATTGTTGGGTGAAGCATATTAGCACAACTGCATTGCTGGGTCTAGAATTTGTATGATATGCTTATATTCCTATATCATCCAGTCCTTTGGCTTGTAGTTTTTCATATTTCTTTTCGATAGAAGAAGTTGGCAATCTCAGTCAAGTGTATATAATTATTAGATCCTCACTCCTCAGTAATATAATTGATTACATCTTTTTAAGATGCATACAATGCTCCTCAAAGATAATGGTATTGATAAGTAAAGACCATTGTGCAGTTATGATGTGGCCAATGCAAGCTTCTGATAGGTGCCAATAAGGACATGGTCCTCCCACAATCTTGCAGTTGTCTGAGACTTTTATCATTCTCCAGACCATGATGCTACTGAATATATAATGGGATATTCTTAATAGATGCATGCTTCATCTGTTGGGGCCACAAGTATGTTGAGAGATTGATACTATGTGCCTGGATAGATCGACCCTGTCATATGTATAATATTATGTTTGTGTACTGCTATTGGAATTGACAAAGTGCTAAAGTGGCTAATGCTCTTACCTCATATATGCTTTCAGCAATTAGCAAACCTTGATAATGGCAGATCTTAAAGAGCGGCTACTCCCACCAAAACCTGCATCAGCTTTTAACCTAAGAGAGGCTGCCAATCGACCATCTGCCTCTGGAAGGCAACCTTTTCAAGGAGTGGATGTTCTGGGGCTAAAGAAACGGGGCCAAGGTCTCCGATCATGGATTCGTGTTGACACATCTGGAAACTCCCAGGCCATTGAAGTAGACAAGTTTACTATGATGCGACGTTGTGATCTACCTGCACGCGACCTTCGCCTACTTGATCCTCTGTTTGTCTACCCATCAACAATCCTTGGTAGAGAAAAGGCTATTGTTGTAAATCTAGAGCAGATACGGTGTATTATTACAGCAGAGGAGGTTCTTCTCTTGAATTCCCTTGATAGTTATGTATTGCACTATGTGATGGAGCTACAACGACGATTGACAACTACTGGGGTAGGTGAGGTCTGGCAGCCGGACAGTTCTGACATGAACAGAAGGAGAGGAAGTAGGAGTTTTGAAAATGTCTTTAGCAACACTTCCCCTGATTATTTGCCTTTTGAGTTCAGGGCTCTTGAAGTTGCCCTGGAGTCGGCATGCACATTTCTTGATTCCCAGGTTTGTAGAAGTACAAAATTAAATTAGAGGCTAACTTCTGTTTGATTTTTGCATTATTTTGTTGATTTTTCTTTCTTTCATCAGTAATTTACTTCAGAAGAGAGAAATGGTTACTATGAACAGAGATCTTGTATTTCTATAGAATAGTCTACATAATAGCATTTTGCAATGTATATGAATTTCTGCAAATATTAACCTGTGCCATATGGGGGAAGTATTATCATATTAAGGTTAAATGAACTTGTAGGTAATTTTATTAATTTGACCATGTATATTATATGTTGTTTTGATGTGTACCTGCCGATTAATGCCAGAAAACCCTTTTGTGGTAACAGGATGCAAAGTCCTTAGAATCTTCAGATGCAGTTCTTTAGAGAAAGCCAGTATATGTACTACCTATAATGGATAAATATCACTTTTGTTTCCTGTTGGCACTAAAAGATATTGCAATTTTTCTTTCCCCTTGTCCAGTGTAGTTACTCATGTATGTGACCTCGAGTGTAAGAACTGTGCACTTCATCTTGTTGTAGAGCAAACCACCAGTGGCGTCGTCTATTATTCTCCTCATTGGGTAGCTTGGTCTTGTTTGTCATATCTGTTCTAGGATTTATATGCATGGTTTCTGTGTAGGAAGAGCTGCAAAGCCACACCTCATATTCATGTACTTTACAAAGCTATGGGAGGATCACATGGCTGTGCAGTAATTGCAACAAGTACCATTGCTCCTTGTAGTCTTGGGATGATTTCAATTTGACATGTAATGTAGCTTCTTTGGTCTGTTGGTAGTAAAACTGTCTAGATTTTTCTTACTTACGACTTAAAATAAAATAGAGAAGAAAGAAACAAAGATAGGAAAAAGGAATTAAATATGAATCTGTGCATCTCTCAGGGAGTTTCTACATGTTAAGTTGATTGTGGAAAAGAGTGGGAAAGAGTAATTGATAGTAGATTAAGACGGGATTTACATATTAGAGAACCAATTTGGTTTTATACCAGAGAGGTCAACCATGGAGGCTATATACCTATTACGAGGTTTGATGGAAAGTTACTGAAGGCAACAATAGGCCTACACATGGCCTTCATTGATATAGAAAAATCCTATGATAGGGTGACACAAGAAGTCCTATGATAGTGTGCAAATGTACAAAATTCTGTCATTTTATATCCAAACAGGATTCTTGATCCATACGCTTGCATATAATATTTCTCTTTTTTATATTCATGTTCATCTGGTTTTGATAAATTAGTTAGTAACACTCTCAGTTCCTTTCTGTCCATTTCTAAAAGGCAGCAGAGTTAGAAATTGAGGCTTATCCGTTGTTGGATGAACTAACATCAAAGATCAGTACTCTAAATTTGGAACGTGTTCGTCGGTTGAAAAGCAGACTTGTTGCCCTGACTAGGAGAGTTCAGAAGGTGATGTTCATTTATATTTTCTTCTTTCTTCACAGTTGCAAATGACAGGTACCATATTTTTCTTAGTCTTATATTTTCTTTTGGCTTTGCTTTTATTGGATGCATATATTCAGGTTAGAGACGAAATAGAGCAGCTTATGGATGATGATGGTGATATGGCTGAAATGTATCTTACTGAGAAGAAAAGGCGGATGGAGTTGTCATTTTATGGAGATCAGTCTATGATTGGATATAGATCAGTTGATGGTGCATCCATTTCTGCTCCAGTCTCTCCTGTTTCATCACCTCCTGATTCTCGGAAGCTTGAAAAGAGCTTTAGCATTGCTAGGAGTCGACATGAGAGCACAAGGAGTACTGAAAGTACTACAGAAAATATAGAAGAGCTTGAGATGTTGCTAGAAGCATACTTTGTTGTCATTGACAGCACTCTAAACAAGTTGACATCGGTAAACAGTGTTATCTATGTTAACCTTTTCCTGTTTAGCTTCATCACAGTTTATCAACCATTGTTTCTTGTCTCTTGTTTCAGTTGAAAGAGTACATTGATGACACAGAAGATTTCATTAACATTCAACTGGTGTGTTTTCTTTCCCTCCTTTCACCTTCATATTTTTCACCAAAAGGTTCATGCTGATTTCATTCATCCAATTTTGGTCATGCTGCTTATAACTGATTGTACATGCATGCACAAATGAACACACATGATCATACAAACAACACACAATTGGGAGAGGGAAGGGCATTTCAAAATTTGTAACTTTGGACTGAAATGGTAAGATAATAGGTGTATGGGACATAATAGGTATAGGGCTTGGGTCTGGCTCTCTGAGGGATTTTGGTAAGCCTTTACTGATTATCTGATGTGTTCTAGTGACTGAAGAACAAAGATGGTTATACACCATGCCTGCATTTTGTATGTGATTACTTGGTAGTTCAATGAACTTATTTAAATCTGGGAACAACTGACTGAATTTTTTCTTACAGGATAATGTGCGTAATCAGCTTATCCAGTTTGAGCTTTTACTCACAACTGCAACATTTGTCGTTGCCATATTTGGTGTGGTAGCAGGAATATTTGGGATGAATTTTGAAATTCCATTATTTAATGAACCCTCTGCATTCCATTGGGTCCTTATAATTACAGGAGTTTGTGGAATCTTCATATTTTGTGCATTTGTGTGGTTCTTCAAGTGCAGAAGACTCATGCCCCTATAGTAAGCTAGACCACCATCAAGAAGATTAAACAATTGCGTCATTGCTATTAATGTTTTGCATTTGGAATGCAATTATAAAAATCAAATGAAAAGCCAGCTCATATCGAGCAATTCTTTCAATTCAATTTTGCATCAATTTTTAGGCGATTTCTTCTTGTATTCTGATTCAGCAATGTTTGTATATTAAGACAGTTAATAGTTAAAATGACAACAAAACTTCCTAGGTCCAATGTTCTTCAGCCGTGTTGTATGTTCTGTGGGACGCTGAGAGAGGGACATCTTTGAGGGTACCATGTTGTGCAATAACCTATATGGAGAAAACTCTGGTGATGCTGTACCTTTACTGCCCTACACTGGTTACTCGATTGTTCCCTGCCCAACAACTTAGTAGATAATTTTTTAAATATCATCAAGCATATGATGAAGAACAGTTAGTGGTTGCTGTTGCTCAAAGTTTCAGTAATCTTCAGGTGCTATTTCTGTAATATTCAGCCTGCTTTTGGCATATAATCGACAAGCTGGACTGTGCCATTTTTCCAACATCCCCATTTTGTGAGTTTTTGGTTACTTCTTTGCTTCAGCCCTCTTTCCATTAGGTTTAGCTAATTTTTTCGCAACAAACGGTAACTTAAATTATTAAGATGTCAGATCATATTGAGCAACCGACCTTATATTTTCTTTTAAACCAGTAGGGCAATAGGCTTATAGCCTATTTTATTTAATCTATTTTTATGTATATGTTTTATATTCAGAACAAAAGTGTCGAGTGCAAAAGAGCTGTGGTAAGTAGAGAGCCCTCTACTATTTGAAAGTTTGAAGACTGAAGCCTGGCAATGAAAGCAATAGTGTTGAAAATTAGTTGAACTGTACGAGGTTATAAAAATAATTTATATGTAATAATATAAAATGTAAAAAATATTGATTTTTTTTTAAAAAATAATTGGTTAGTTTAATTGGATAAACTAACAAGTTCGATTTGGTTTTGACTGATTCAAAGTAGTCTAATCATAAATTCGATTATGAGACTAAATCATAATGAACTGACAAGTTTAATTAGATTTTAACTGATTCAAAATGGTTTGATCGTAAATTTGAATATGAAACTAAATCATAACCAATTAATTCTTCAGTTCACGATCAAATTGGTTAAATCATCCAGTCAAGTCTAGTTCTGACAAAATTGCATAAAAGTTTGGCTTTATGAGGACTTTTGTGATTGGCTCAAGGATTCTGGATAAAGTTTTGTACTCCTTAAGTGTACGAATTCGAATCTCTTTTTGGACAATAATCTGTCTCCCTTTGCTAATCATTCCTCTTAAGAGAAATCTCCTAACACACGAGAGCTTTAGGTGGCAATTGGATAGACCTCTTCCTGCCCTTCAAGATCTCAGATGTGCCATTAATATCTTAACTAATAGTACTAAAGTAACATATCCTTATTACTATTATTTTCCAACCAAAAAAAAGAACTTAGCTAGAAACACACCTCTTTTACCGACGAATTATAAAATAGCTATACTACTTTAGACTCACAACTATGCACAATTGTAAGGCGAATTCCATCCAAAAGTGGCCCCACTTGAACTTTTGTATAGTAAATTCATTGAATGTCACATTGTTGTTCATAGTTATGAAACTGTTCTTTTGGAGAAATTCTTTGACGTATGAAACTGTTCTTTTGGAGAAATTCTTTGACGTAGAGCAATATTCTAAGCTCTTAGGAGAGTGACACGTAGTTAAAATAAATAGATCTTATCATTTTTTTTATTTTATCTCTCTTTTATTTTAACCACATGTTATTCTCCTAAAAGTCTAAAATATTACTTTAAGTGTATCTAAGAATTTCTCCCTTTTTTTTTTTTTGACAATGATAACATTTTTTAAATTTTAGATAACACCATAAAAAATGTATAAAATCTTACAGTTTACGTTACGAATCTTGTGTTCCTTATACAAGAACTTGAAAACGACAAAGCCTTTATCTGCATGCTTGTTGGCTCCGTATTCATTTATCCTTTAATTAGAGTGTGATTGATTTGCTTTTTATTTTCACTTTTAGTTAAATATATTTTTATTATAATTATAAAAATATTACATTATTTTTATTTCGTTTCTTGTTTCAAAAATTTAACGAAAGAAATAATGAAAACTTTTTGTTACTTTCACTATTTCTTTCACAAAATTTTAAAAATAAAAAACAAAATAATATTTTTATAATAATAATAAAAACATATCTAACTAAAAATTAACCAAACAAGATATTATTGTTTCATCTTTAAATGAATATTATCTCTCTTGAGCAATCAAAGCATAGGCAATGGAAGATTAGTGTATTAGATTGTATATCAGTTCCATTCGTAACTATTTCCCGAACCTGATTCCGGAATATAAACTGAGCTCCTCGATCATGTGAAGTTCCACATCTAAAACAGGAGAGCATGGCCATACACTGAGAAAGTAGCTTAGGAGTAAAGTGAGAATGGCCCCTTCCCACCTCTCTCTCTCTCTCTCTCTCTAATAAATTCACCAAGTCATTGATGACACCTCCTATGCTCAAAAAGAAAGAAAAAAATACGATCAATGAAAGCAGAGTTTAATAGCTGTAAAACTAAAATACCATGCTGTATAACAGAATGCTGTAGAAGATCATTTAGCAGAAGCAGAACTAGAAGAGAGTCTTTGGCTTCTTGCTTTATCAGCTCTCTCCAAGTAGTCTTGATGAGATTGATGTTTGGTTCCTGCAGGGAAACAGAAGCTTGACAGATTAAGTCATTAAATGAAGGCAGGAGGCAACATATGTATACAACTAAAGCGGAAAAGCATGACATAGATAAGAAATATCTAAATATACCACCAATCAAACAGAAAACATCATTGAAGAAACTGTAGTAATTATTTAATAACTCTTAACTCTTTGTTTCTGGTGAGGAGAATCTTTAGGGAATCAATACAATACTCGAAACCCAAAATGGCCAGCGGCGTTACAATTAACGCATGAGAGAGAGAGAGAGAGAGAGAGGGAGGAGCTAATGACATTGAATAAACATTATGCGATGGCCAAAACTTGCAAGGACAACCTATATGAGTATGACTTGCAATTTATGTGTAGTCAAATTGGTGATGTTGCAAAGTAAATAGTTTCTTTTGACGCAGATATAACTCCTTAATGTTTAAGCGTTAATGTAGACTGAAAATCCTAGTGCTCTACCGTTCATAAAGTTGTACCACAGATATTGGCAGTTTAGAACTTCAGATCTCCCATGTGTACATACATTACCTAACGGATAAATTAAGGAGGCTATAGTCTTAGCCCAGCAAGAATGGGATGGATAGGATATCTGAATCACCCGTTTGAGCAAAATGAAAAAGTGATTCTGGATTGCATATATGCTTGAGGTTGTTTTTAAGTAAGCTGTGATGCCTTTATTACCAATTTGGTGTCATCTCATTATTCAAGTGCTGCCAGTCATATGGGAATCTTATATGGAAAGTACTATCCTGTCATGAACCCCAGAAATGAGAATGAGAAACCAAAATAAGTATGATAATAAGTAATAGTTTCATTTGCAAATCTCCAAAAAATTGAAAAACTTTTTTTGCTTATCTAGTACGAATGGTTTCACAGTGCAGAGGAAGATAACTTAGAGATAGAAAGAATAAAATAGGGAATAAAAAATTTATCGGGCAGAAGGTTTGAAATTGTATACCGTTTGGATTTGGATTCACTATCAGGCCTTGAGAAGAAAAAAAATTATGGTTTCAAGGCATTAATTACTCTACAACACAACAATAGCCAATCTGAGAAAATAACTCTGGGTAAAAAACGAAGAGATTTAAAGACAAACTCATTATTTTGGAAATAAAATATATGTTGAGCTTTCCAGCAAAAAATTTCTTGGTAAGTGGAGAGAATATTTATTATGAGAAATATTAGGAGAGAAGAAGATATCTTGAAGTCCTGAGAAAACCAGTTGTACTCAATTTCGCATTTTTTTACCAACCAGAACAAATTATAAGATGCTTCCAAAGATTCGAGCTTAACCCTTATGAAAGCTGATAAATTTCAATAATCATAATAATAAAAAAGCAACCCATGAATTCTGCCAAGGAAAAGTTCGAAACTTTCTCACTAATCCTAAACTTAAATTGAAGGGGAATTCATAATGCTACTCCTAAAACAAAATCAGTCATCTTGTTCTGCAATTAGCGCTTCAATAACAAGAAAGAAAACAAAAACCAATACAAATGGCGAATATAGGAGTTGGGGGAGTAAAAGAAATAGGTACCTCTATTCATGAGGTACCAAGGGATGCTAAAGACAGCAGTGATGAGAACTATGCCAGCGATCACGTGCTTCTTGTCACCGCTATAGAGGTAGTGACCCAACCTTGACCTCAATCCCCCTCCAACTTTGGCACCACTCTTGCCTTTTGTGTCGCTGCTCATCTTCATACCTTTTCCTCTCTTTTTTGGTTCCTTTTTTCTATTTTGTTTTAAGGGAAAATTTACACCATTTTTTTTTTTTTTTGGGTGAGAAGAAAAATTTACACTGAAAATATGACTCTTGGCAGAACTTTCCTTGAAACAACTTATTGTAAATCATGATAATCAATATAAGTAGATAATGATATTTTATTTAATTTTGACATATTTTTTTAGAGAAGAATATATTTATAACATTAACCACACAACTTAATATATACTATGTAATATAATATGAAGTGCATAATAACCCACGATCGAGAGGACTCAATATCAATAGTACTGAATGTGGAGAGGGCTTAAGTTCAAGTTGTAGCAGCTCTAGGCTCAAAGTCCAATGGCTCTACACTACCTTTCAAGGGGGCTGCACCTGCATGCAAAACATCCCCAACTTGTTCTGTCGCTAACACTTGACTCAATTGCAAACTCACCCTCCAACCCTTTTTCCTTCGTCTCGGCTCACCATCTCTCTCAGGCATTGCATCAAACAGTTTCATTACCCTTTCAGTGCCCTCCTCCTTCCGTCTCATACCTCTCTACTCTTTCGCCCTTCACCGCCCAAGGGCTTGTTCTCAATGACCACAAGTTCCATTTCGATGACCCACAAGACCCAGCTCTACCCCAATTCCTCGAATTGCTCAAAAAGTTCTCCCATTTTTCATCGCAAGCAGAGGCAACGACCCGTCTCGACGAGTCAGGTTTGCAAGTAAATAGAGATTTGATATGTTCCGCTATTTGGGCGTTGAGGGAAGAATGGAAACCTGCATTTGTTGCGTTCAAATGGGGCGTGAAATGGAATTGCTATGATGAGAAAGTTTGCAACTTGATGATATGGGTTTTGGGAACTCATGGAAAGTTTTCCACTGCGTGGTGTTTGATTCGAGATATGCATCGTTCTTCTCTGTGCACACGTAGGGCTATGCTTCTTATGATTGATAGGTGAGATGGCTTTTGCTCTTGCAACTTTTTGGGTGTTGCAATTTACATGAGTTATAAATGGACATTCAACTATAAGCTTACCTTATGTTATAGAATTTTTTCTCATTTGCTTTTGCATTTGATTATAGGTCCTTTTTATGACATTGTTCTTATTTATGTCACTGGTTTATCAGGTTGTTTCCTCATCACTCTGAATATCTCTAGTCCCCTGGAGTTGGGTGAAATTATCAGATTTCAGTTTTTGTAGTGTTTGAAACGCAACCAGCTATCTTTAAATGAAACTTTCTAACCAAATTATGCTATACAATTATGTATTGTAAGTTACCATGGGAAGAACTGCTGGGTAGTACTAGGAAGTAAAAGAGAAACATTCAATTTTGATGTGGTTTTGCAGGGTTGCATCGGATTGCGTTTTGTTTAAATTATTCTCACAAACTTCTATAACTTGTTTTCTTTCAGTTTTTGGTGGACATTACACCAATTTTCAGTTAAGAAGTCATTATTTGTCTTTGCTGTTGGAATTATTTAACTTACTTAATAGCTGAGGAGGCCCAATGTAATGATTTTCCTTGCTATTTCTTTTTTGGTAATCATTTTCCTTGCTATTTTAACATTAGACTTTTACTGCCATCCTGCCATTGTCATCAATGTTATGATTCATGTGCATAATGTCTGTTCTGTTGTGCTGATAAATTTCTTGAACTCTTGTTAGTGCCATGTCAACTCTATTGATAACAGTTAATTCATTTTTCCCCTTTTCACTTGTGGCATTTTGCTTCAATCAGATATGCATCTGCAAATAACTCAGCCAAGGCTATTCAAACATTCAACTTTATGGAGAAGTTCAGATTGACTCCTGATCAGGAAGCATTCCATGCGCTTTTGAATGCTCTGTGTAAAAATGGAAATGTCGAAGAGGCTGAAGGGTTTATGCTTGTAAATAAGAAGCTCTTCCCACTTGAGACTGAGGGCTTTAACATTATTCTTAATGGATGGTGTAACATAACAAATGATGTATTTGAAGCAAAAAGAGTTTGGAGAGAAATGTCGAAATGCTGTGTATCACCAGATGCTACTTCATATTGCCACATGATTTCCTGCTTTTCAAAGATAGGTAATCTTTTTGACTCGCTTAGACTCTATGATGAGATGAAGAAAAGGGGATGGATTCCTGGGATAGAGGTTTATAATTCTTTAGTGTATGTTTTAACTCGTGAAAATTGCTTGAAGGAAGCTCTCAAGATTATAGATAAGTTGAAAGAAAACGGTTTGCAGCCAGATTCTGCCACCTTCAACTCCATGATACGCCCTCTTTGTGAAGCTGGAAAACTAGCGGAGGCAAGAATCATATTAAACACAATGTTAGAGGAGAATCTTAGTCCAACCATTGAGACCTACCATGCATTTTTTGAGACGACAGACTATCAAGGTACACTGGAGTTTCTAAGTAGGATGAAAGGTTCTGGTTTAGGTCCAAATGGGGATTCCTTTCTCATAATTTTGGTAAAATTCTTAAAGTTGAAGCAACCTGTTAATGCACTGAAAATTTGGATTGAAATGAAGACATACGAAGTGGTTCCCAGTTGTATTCATTACAGAACAATGGTAGAGGGGCTTGCAACATGTAGGTGGTTCATAAAGGCCAGGGATTTTTATGAGGAGATGATTTCAAATGGATGTTTAGAAGATCCAAAGCTTAATAAGCTCTTTCAGAAAGAAGCACTTGATAGTGGTGATAGAGGTAAACGGAATGTTAAAAAGGCTAATAGTGATAAAAGCGTGAGTAATCTGAAAAGCAATCGATGAAATTGAAAAATCATTTGAGACCAGTCAAGAAAGAAGACAATCTCTAACTCGGAGCGGAGATACAGAATCTCCCAATATTTATCTTGGCATTCTACATTCTACCATTGTGAATACCATAGCATTCAGTGCTAGTCTTGTTAATTATGGCGGGACTTCTCAAGAAGTTCACTTTGTCATAGTCCCGACAGCTGAGGCAGTCTGGCTCTAGCCCCTTAACAACCTGCCCAAGTTTTGAATTTCATTACAGGAGCAGATGTACTGAAGACATGGGAAAATATTGAGTGAACCTACTATTTATTATCTGATCTTCAAATTAAAGCTTGATGGTTTTGGTTGCTGCTGCATGCTCCGGACCTCAGACTCCCTTGTTTTGATTGTCGTGGTTCATAATTCAACATCACATGAAGTTCAACTTTTGGTTTAGTTGGCTATATCTTATAAATTGTGAAAATGAGTCTAAGAACATTCCGTTCCAACCTAATATCTATTATAAAAAGCAGCACATTATGCCTTAAAAACTAAGTAGTATGTTTTCTTTCACAAGTTTTTTTTTAGGGAAGATAAGTTTAAACTTAAAGGTGCAGAAGACTGGTGAAGTGATCGTATCTAGGTGCTTGATATTTTTTAAACCTTTTTTTGTGTATAGAATGCTCTGTGTATCTGGTAGTTGGCTAATACTCTATTTTGAAAAATATGAATCTGTATGGACGTACTGATTTCCCAAATATTGTGGGGAGCTGCAAGTTTTTGTTTAACTTTTCCTCTTCCTTGACGGATAACACTCGCCCTCCTTTCCTCTAAAGAAGCCTGTGCATGTGCAACAAACTCGGTTTCTTTTCTTTTTTTTCTCCAAGTTATTGTCATGTGCCCATATACGTACGCTACATTTATTTCTAAATCATGCTACGCGGTTTAACCAAAATCTGACCGTTAGAACAGGGAAGAAGAGGGGAAAAGAAAAGGCAAAGGAAAGTTTAATTTATTAGGAGTATGGGTCTGTGGGTAACACTATGACTATGACATAACATGCAGTCCAACACAACAATGCAGAAAGTGTCAAACTTTATTGGACCCTTGTGCAATAATTGTTGTTGTGTCTGTCTCTGATGCGCTGTAGTTGTTGCACTCATCGCTTTATTACTAGCGAGTGGCGAGTCCAAGTGTGGTCAAAAAAGGAAAGGAAAGGCACTGCAGTCCTGTACGGTACAGTAGAGGAAACAAAGAAACCGTAGGACAGGAACAGAACAATACTACTACACTAGTGACCAACGATGTCCATGTCCTCACCCCAACTCATATGTGCCCTCTTGCTCCTCATCTCTGCCGTTGCCACCTTCTCTCCTGTCACCGCCACCGACCACATTGTTGGTGCCAATCGTGGCTGGAACCCTGCCATTAACTATACTCTCTGGGCCAACAACCACACATTCTATGTCGGCGACCTCATCTGTTAGTATTTACTTACACACTACGCCCTCTCTCTCTCTCTAGCTTTCTAGCAACTGGCAACTGTTTATGTTACTTAGATCCGTAGTTTAACATTCCAGATCTAAACATACTTTCCTTTTTTGGTATGCTTAGCTTATCCTTTTACCTCAAAATATGTCTTCTTTTCCAAGAAAAAAAAAAAAGAAAAAGGCACAGAAGGAATAGCTAAATGGCGAAATCTTGTTTTTGAAGATTAAACAGCCATAATATTACGCCCTCATTTACTTGGTCTTGGTTAATGCGTTTGTTTGTGGCTAAATTTTAGTTCTTTTCTTACTTTTGTTTGTTAGATTACATTATTCACCATTACTTGAGCTTCTTCTTTCTTTAAGGGGATTTTGATTTCTCTCTGTTTTTAATAGCATTTAGGTACCAGAAGAACCAGTACAATGTGTTTGAGGTGAACCAAACTGGCTATGACAACTGCACTACAGAAGGGGCTGTTGGGAATTGGAGTAGTGGCAAGGATTTCATACCTCTGAATAAGGCCAAGAGGTATTACTTTATTTGTGGCAATGGACAATGCTTCAATGGGATGAAGGTCTCTGTTCTTGTCCATCCGCTCCCTCCTCCTCCTCCTTCTGCTGCAACTGCTGCTAACCATTCAACGCACGAATCTGCTGCTCCAGTGGTCTTGGAATGGGGACTCCGACCTCTAGTGTTGTCTTCTGCTCTAGTTTGGTTTGGATTTGTTTGGATCTAGCAAATGTGTTGCCTCTGTTGAGCATTATAGTGATTTATTTTTCTCTTTTCCTCTCAATTCAGACCTTATCTTGTTGTGTCATACGAATCTTCACATTTGTTTCGATTTCACACCACTCCCAACTGTATCCTTGCTTTTAGCTCTGCTCATCTTTGAAAGCGATATGTACACTTCCTTAACTTGCTAGTGGTGAATTGCTTAACTTCTATTGTAGATTCTCCTTTCCAGAATGGGGTATAATTGTGTTTCATGAGTCTTGTGTCAATTCAGATGCAAAACAAAGAAAATACTAGTTTTTAAGACCTTTTCACAGTTGTCGGTAATTGAAGTAGATAACAGCTGATTGCAGTTAAATTTGAGTAATAACAGTAAGAGACACTGTTCTATGTGCAATATATCCCTCTGAATTCTGGTAGACAAGTAAAGATTAAGAATATTATAGATGCTTTTATGTGCAAAATTATAGTGTATTCCTGGTTCTGCTATCATCAAGGGGCTGTGATCTTACATTGGGATGAGAGGTCGAGGTCTAATGTTCCAGTAACGTGCATTATACTTGCTTAATGCTTAACTTGAACTTTGTCTCCCACAGGCAAATGGAATAAAGCTCTCAAGTTTCAAATTGGGGTCCTAAGACAAAATTTTGGTAGCGTAATCTTCTATGGCTGCCCTGTATGTCACTTATACTACTATGAAAGTCAATCCAAATAATGGCATATAATAGCATGAACAGTTTGAAGCACTTGGGATGTTTAGAGACTAAATTTCACATTGGTATATGATTTTGTTGAAAATGGATCGCCCTATTTACATATACATTGAAGAGTAAATGTTACGTAATATCACATTGGTCTTTTATTTATAAATACATTAAATTAGAAGATATATGCGATATTAAATTAATCTTTTAATGTTATAATTTTTATATTAAATTGGTCTTTAAAATAACATTAAATTAATTATTGAAAAATGAAATTGATGACATTAATTATCATTGATGCATCAATTTGATATCATTAGTAAATGAAGGATTAATGTAATGTTGTGTATATCTTTAGAATATTAAAATGAATGTTTACTCTACATTGAAAATTTTATGCTATATTGACAAATTGTTCGAATTTTGATGTCATGTTTGGTACGCAAGAATGATGATTTCATTCTATGCTCATTTCAATAAGGAATTTCCACGTTTGTTAGGGAAAAAATAATTTCATTCCAAGCCTTATTCCACAAAATTAGGAATAAAGCTTGGAATCCATTCCCCCATGGAGAGGTGGAATTAGGATCCCATACCTATGGAATGAGATTTTAATTTTTCTCTTTCTAATATACCCTTATTAATTTCATAAACGACAATTATTACCCTTGTTAAATTTAACCCAAGGGATTGGTTTAGTGGTTAAGGAGATGTTCTCTTTACCTTGACAACTCAAGTTTGAATCTTGGGTCAGTATTTAGTAAAATTAATTAATTCCTTTAAATGCATCGGGTCAATGTAAGGAAACGTGCCCTTAAGATTGATGAGAAAGAATTTAAGGTGTGTTTGTATAAGTTTCTTTTTTAAAATCCTTTTATGATATAACATTTTTTTGTGGGGCTTTTACGAAAAGTAAAAGTTGTTTTGTATTTAGATATAGTTATTGAAAAATCCTTTTTTATCGTTTCTCTAATCTGAGTTTTTTTTCAAAAGTTCCAAAATATAACTTTTAAAAAAAAACACTAAAACAGCTTTTATTTTAATTTAACTTTTTTCCAAAAAGTTTACCCAAACAATCATTTATTATGTTATAAGTGCTTTTTTTATTAATAAAAGTGTTTTTTCTTTAAAAAAAAAAGTTTACTCAAATTAGTCTCGGTTAACAAGAAAGGTAATCTGAGAAGCCGTACAAACCAATTTGTTTTTAACCCATTTAAATGCTATTGCTATAATATTTAAATAAGAGACAAACTGATTAAAAGTTATATATATATATATATATATATATTATTTCATTTTTTATGGGAATATTTATATCATTTAGATTAACTTTTATTTTATACCTCATTCATTCCACGAATCAAACAACAAACCTACCAAAGCCATTTCATTCTATTCATATTCTATTCTCATTCTACCTTTCCGAATATCAAACGTTGTGTTAGTCTGCAATAGTATCAATGAATGCTACTACCATGTCATTAGATTTATATGGCACAAGACAACAAGAGGGTTTTTTTTTTTTTTCCGGTACAGAGACAACAAGAGGGTTTATTACTATAGAGTCAATTTCTGGCCCCATTCACTGATATCTGTAGCTTTGGAGCTATATGATACTAACATAAAGAGATGCAACGCAACATTCGACTCCACTTGGTTGGTGGGTTACATGGTCTTTCTTTGACCAATATATATATGCTTTTTCAGAAAGTGCTATAACATAATATCAGAATAATATGATTACTTAGTATTAATAACGTTTAACGGTCTCTATCTGAACCGAACCGTGACTTTGTTCATTTTAGGCTTGTCCTTATACCCGAAATTTTTGGATTGGGTGGAATTTGATATGGCTTTGTCCTCTTAAAGATCTGATGAGGATAAAGACGACGAGATGATTGTATGTTATGCAAAAGTATGGAAAATACAAAATATGTCAATGACATTATGACACACTTCACTAAGGGACAGAAATAGTACTCTAGTGGGTTAATGATGTTGTTTCCATAGTGACTCACTTTAGTCTGTGATTATGACTTCTGTGGTCCATAACTCAATTACCAATCAACTAAAAAACATGCCAGAAGTGACTATACAATCAATATAATCCAATTTCAAACCATTTAGGTGTTAGAATTGTTCGTTAACCAAAAACCAACTTAGTTGTTGGGTCTCCAAGATCAGACTGACCAGTGCAGCAATGAATCTTTGTTCTGGTTGCTTATGGGTGTCAAATCCAATGTGATGTGGTGCCATTGTTTTGTCTTATTGTCACGTGTAACGTTTCACTTCCACTTTCATAGAGCCAAACCACAAAATATGATAACAGAAAGTATGCTTGACCTCAAGCCTCATTCATCTTCTTGTTCTTTCATCAAGATGAATTGTTTAAAGCTTTGGCGGATCACCGGACAACATTCAGAAGCTTAATTTGGTTGAACTACTGCTTTTAATATATAACAAGTAGGAAACATATGTTGAAAGGAGTAATCACAACAAAAGTAAATGTTTTCTGAAGAAGGAACACAAATAAACAAAGGTCAGTCTTAGAAAAATTTGTGTGAGTAAGAATGTGTTTCTGTCAAGGTCAAGGCAAGCCTACCAAACAACTTAATCTCTTAATACTGCAACTAACACGTAGCAGCCTTTTGCCCTTATCCATTACAATGAAGAGGTAACCATCCCATACCCAGTTCAGCTGCAATCTGAGCGCTAACGAGGGAGGCAGACAACACAGTAAATTCTAACATAGCCAGCACACTGAGGACAATCAATGGAAATTGAGTCATCAAATCAAGTTTATGCAACTTTTAGTGGAGAAAAGCACAAATAACTTATCTGATATACATACAACATAAATTGTATTCAGGTTCCAAATGCAAACATATTTAATGATCTGTCCCATACTGCACTCAGAATAACCTGATGTTAACATGGTGAGCAGATGACTCATAAAGAAACCTTCAACATTACAAAGCCTATTCTGCAGTACCCTTCTGATTTCTCCTTGATCTGCTGTATAATTTCGAAGGTGGAGAAGGGGAGAACTCAAATGGAAATGGTGGAAGATCCATCTCCCCCTTCAAAATCTTGACAATATCCCCAATATCTGGCCGCAACTCCGGAATTTTCTGTAAGCAAGTGAGTGCCAAGTTGATACACAGGCTTGCCTGGTCCTTGTTGTAATCTTCTTTCAATCTCTCATCTACTAGCTCTAAAATGTTACCAGCTTGAGCCAAGTGCCTACACCAGCTTATTAAGTTAGCTTTCTCTAGCTTCATCGGGGATGCAAGAACATGTAATGGTCTTCTACCTGACACAATTACAAGAATCAAAACTCCGAAACTGTAAATGTCAGCCTTCTCCATTAAGAACCCACACCCACCATACTCTGGTGCGACATAACACAGTGTCCCTCTCATGCTAGTTGTGCTGCTGAGCTCGCGGCTGAAAAGATCTCCACTCCACATGTCACTTCCAATGGAACGAGTACTTTTCTTCTTCCAACCTCTTCTGAAGCTAAACTCCCCATTTTGATCACACTCATTCTGACCTTTCTTTCCACGTCTGCAAAGGTAAAACCTTCTACCCAAATCAAAATGGGGCACTTTCAAGCCTTTTTTCCACTTAGTTTGAAGATTTTTCAGCTTACTGCTCTTCTTGCTTAATTCAGCAAGATGCTCTTCTTTCCACCACTCTTGCATCTTCCTGTGCTTCTTCTTATGATTTTTCTTTCCCCTCGATTCTTTCTTCTCAACCCCATTATCTGTATTTCCTATCCCAAATACCTGTAATTGGGGTCCATTTGCATCATTGGGTTTGTCTATTGGACTTGAATTTTCCAACTCTGCTTTCTCATGAATATTGTTCTTTCCATCATCCCAATCAGGGTTTGATGGACAAATCTGACTCCCTATCCACTCCATGACATAGTCTTTACTACATAATTCACCACCTCCATCCTGTCTCCACCACCAGTCCTTTCCCCATTGTTTCCCATTTGCCTTCTCATCATCCACCAAAGAAGCATTAACAGTTAACTCCTTACTATAATCAATGCTAGAAAACTCATCATCATAAGGAACAAACTTATTATTCCATTCATCCCCTCCTATATCCAAAGTTGAAATTTCCTTACCCTTTGCGTTAACACTCCTGATTTCACTTTCACTGGCAATATTGGCATTATAATTCAAAGAATTCAAGTTCAGAGCTCTAACACTAAAACAGGTCCTGCTATTTTTGGATGAAGAAGAGGCTTGCAAAGCTAGAGCAAAATCTACTTCATTAACACTCTCAACTGGTGTACCAATAGCCGGAGTTTCTGCAGTTAAATTACCTGAAAGCTCTTGGCTTTTCCAAAGCTCCTGGCTCTTCCCCAAGTCCTGGCTAAACAAGTCCACACCAAATTCACCCTCCACTTTAATCCTTGACAATCCGAAGTCTGAGATCTTCCCACGGTACTCTGCATCAAGCAGAACATTGCTTGGCTTAATATCCCCATGGATCACTGGTGGATCACATCCAAGGTGCAAGAACTCCAATGCTCTAGCAACATCCAATATTATGCAAATCCTTCTCTGCCAACTCAAACTCAAACACCCATCTCCAAAGAGAGACTCCTGCAAGCTTGTGTTGGGCATATACTCATACACCAACACTCTTTTGTTCTTTTCCACACAATAGCCCAAAAGGGTCACCAGGAAGGGCGATCTTAACCCTCCAAGAATCTGCAGCTCATTCTGAAACTCTCGCTCTACCTGCAAAGACAACGCATCCAGGTGCTTGATAGCAATCAATTTCCCGTCTTTAAGTATTCCCCTGAAAACGGTGCCAGACCCACCTTTACCAATGACATTGGCAGTGTCAAAGCCATTGGTGGCTTGCTTTAACTCTTTGTATGAGAATCTTTGGAGCTTCAAGGGAGCACTTGCATCAAAGGGGATAGTTTTAGCTCTGTGTACAAGGGAATGCCAGATATGGTAAAGGAAGTAAAGGATTGAGCAGAAAATTACAACAGAAGCTGAGATAGTGAGTACTAGGAACAGGACCCTGGTTTTGGAGAAAAAACTGGGACTGGGAGGGAAGGGTCTTGAAGGCATGGTGGGGATGGATTCTGCTTCAGGGCCTCAAGGGTTGGTTGTGGATATTGATCACTAGGAACTGAGAAAGGAAAAAAGGTGAATGAAGAATAATAAGGAGATGGGCATTCTCGTTTTATCAATGGGTATCCAAAGTGGATTGCTTTACGATTAGATAATCATCAGAGGAGGAGCTGTATTCTACTATTTTTAACTTTGGTTTTGTTTTGTTTTTTTTTGGTTTTCCTTGATTTATGGTTTCAATCTCTTCTTCTAACATTTGTTTTCTACATCCTTATTTATTTGTCATGAGATTAGTGATTGGAAAATGAGGATTAGAAAAAGGGAGGGAAGTGAGGGGAGGGACCCAAGGTACTTTTGACTAAAGAGAAAGTTTTTCAGGCAAAGTCTTAGTCTCTTTGATTACTTGCATGAGGACGAGGGGGAGAAAAGGAAAGGGGAAACAAAAATACAAATGGATTACAGTGAGAACTTGAGTGCTATTGTGAGAAGTATACTATATGGTATTGGTTGGGACATGGGAGGTCATCTGGGCAGAGATTTGTCTTACGCGCCATGACTCAGGCACGTGCACTGTTTAGAATCTAGAGATACTGCCCTTTTTAATTCCTTCTTGTTTGTAATTTTTGACTGATGGAGTGATGGTTCACGCTTCACACTCACAGGTTCACATGGTTGGATATCAACAAGTTCTTGTCTTCCATCGTTCTCACATTGCAGCTCCGGTCCCATGTTGCACTAAAATACAACATAATATAAAGCTTTGATTAAGAGATCCTTACTATTTGTATTTGGTCATGGTTGAATATATAACTTATTTTTTAAATTTACACTCAATAACTTATTTAGAATAGATAATTTGAAGTATAATTTCAACAAAGGACAAAGACTTTCACGTAAAGAATTTGTTGAGCACAAATAACTTATTATAAATTGTTTCTACATTTCAAACATAAAAGACTTTCACATAAAGAATTTGCTGAACACAAGTCCTTTCTAAGTAGCGCTCCATGATATAGTATAACCAAGTGATTAAGAGTAAATAAGGTGACACGTGCTTTGTCCACCTTTCAACTTTCAATTAAACTGCACATAAAAAAATAAAAAAACTTTGTCAAAAATGTAAATAAATTTTGGGCTTTTTAACTTTTACAGGTAATATGGTATTGGAGTCAAGTGGATCGTGAGATCAAGAATTCAATCATTTTGTCATTGTAGCCTTTTTAATTAATTTAAAACTCAACATAATTAAGGCGACTGTATCTATTGCCCGGGGAAAAATTATGGTTGTAGATTACTTTCCTTTTATCATTAGATCACAATTTTTTCTTTGTTCAAGATTCATGCACCTTTATAAACTAATGGAACTTTTCTAATAGGTCAAAAAAATTACCTCCTTAAAAAGATAATATTGAAGTTGGCTTATGTACATTGCAAATCATGCACACTATTCTTTTTAATTGTACACATTACAGTATTTAAATTAAATTAGAACCCAAGGACAGCACCTAGTGGTTAAAGGTTGTGCTTTATCTAGAGCTCGTTTGGATAAATTTTTAAAGAAATAATTTTTATAACTTTTTTTTAGTAGACTTTTTTTTATAAGAAAATTTTATTTTGTATTTAGATGCAATATTTGTAAAATATTTTTAAGTAATAGAATGATTTATAAGTTTGTTTTACATAAAAAAGAATAAAATAATTTTTTTATAGCAAAATTACTAAAAATATAAGATATTCAGAATGAAAGATGCAAGGTTTGCAAGGGAAAAAAGAGGACATGAGATGTAAATTTTAATAAAGACAAAAGGTATTTTTGTCAATAAATTATATTAAAAATTATTTTTTCTTCTCATTTTTTTAAAAACTTGAGGATCACTGACTTCTAAAACAAGTATTAATTAGACTTTTCTTTTTAACTTCTACTTTTTCTAAACTTTTAACTAAATATATTTAAAAACTTATGAAGTACGTTTTTTTTTTATTAAAAAGAAAAACTTTATCCAAATGCATTCCTAAATTACTCAAATTTAAACTTTGGGTCAGTACTTTAAAAAATTAATTAATTTATCTAAATGGATAAAACATATGTAAAGGTGTGCTTGAAACTGGCTTGACAATAAATCTTCACTGTATATACAACCAAAAAAATTAAATTAGACTCTACTAACTAAATTCATTTTGCACCAAAATTATCCTTGGCTTTCTGTATTGTCTCCAAGCTTCCTAGCGATGGAACTAAACTTTAATATCTTAAGCGTTGTCTAAAATAAATTAAATAATGTTTGGATAAACATTTTGAGAAGTGTTTAAGAAATATGTTATGAATTGTGTCAATTTATTAAAGTTAATTTTGTCAAAAATAATTATAAAAACAACTAACACCTAAGTTATTTTTAGCTTTCGCACAGACTTATTTTCATAAGCTTAAATTTCTGACTTTTGAAAATAAGTCTAAAACAACTTATAGGGGTTTTACAACTTATAGGGGTTTTATAAGTTGTTTTAATAAGTTTATTCAAACGGGATAAACCTATCTCATAAACACTTATTATAGTAGATAAACACAAATAAACTCCATATAAACCTATCCAAATGAGACCTAAGATTAGGATATTGGAAGAAAAGATAAAGTAGGGTAAGAGGTGAAAGAAAACAAAGAAAGGAAACTAGTTGGAATTGATAGTTAATTAGTAAAAAGTAATTCAACAAATGGTGAAACTTCTCTTAATTTTGTTATTTTAGGCAGTTGCATTGTAAATTTGGATATATTGTAAAAAATAAAACCGTAAAAAAAAGTAAATTCTGTCTTTTCTTTACTTTTTTTTACTTCTTTAGTTGTTATCAGAAAAGCTTTTGGTAGAAAAGGGTGAAAAAATCAGAACTAGGAATATTCTTAGAATTAAAGAAACTCTTGATATTCCTCTTTGCATGCTACAAGACCTATAATTGTCCCTTTATTCTTGAAAGCTCTACTTTGTACTTTCTAGAGATCATTTGGATGACACACACAGCTCACCTTCACCTTTCACGTCATTCTTATAGAAGCACTGAAGAAAGTAACAATTAACAAAGCTCTCAAGTTATATGGTGTCCACATCGTGGAACCCCAAAGCGGATAATCTGCATTTACAATATGCATGCCATCTTGCCATATCTCTTTGTTACTTTTACTCTCTCCCACTCCCTGAAAAGGGAAGTGCATTACCTGCCTTAAGGAATAATAGGTGAAATGTTGTTATTGCGCGCGGGGATGATATATGGTGTGTAATGCACTGTACAGAGACAGTTTGCCTTTTGTGTGCTTCAACAGGTAGTGAGCACAAGAACATGGGTGCTGGTGGAATGCGTGGGACCTCTGTCTAGTCTACCAAGAAGAAGAAGATGATATTTGTGGTTTGCGGGTGAGATGACAAGCTTTAAATTCTCTCTTAATTATATTTGCCTCTTTTATTTGGCATGGGAATGGAAAGAAGAACTCCTTTGCATTTCCAGCATATTAATTGAAGTTGAAGAGGACCAAACAAGGCACAGAACCATGCCATAAAGGAAGATTGACATTCATTTTCTTTTTTGGTAAACTAGAGAAAAAAGAAAAATCAACACTCGCAAACATTGCATTCATAACTTCAACCAACTTGAAAAAACTAGTTTAATTTAAGAGGAATATTGCACTTAAAAGTGTCGACATATATATTTTTAAAAATAAATTTTATAACTAGATATCTCAACCGAAAAATTCATGGATAATAATAAAAAGTAATCATTGATGACGTTTGAAAGACCACATGTCGTCTACATTTCACCAAATGTTACACGAATACTATGTTGCGTACATTTATTATTATTATTTTCTAATAGCTCTTATTAGATCCTTTCAACAAAAAAAAATAGCTCTTATTAGATATAAGAAAGAATAAGAAATGGGGATAAGAGAGTTCAAATCCTCACCAGTGGTAGTTGTTAACATTTTCTTTTTAAAAAATTAACATTTTGGTCTTAAAAAAGAATATCTCTCTCACAAATAGTGGCGGAGCCACATGGAAGTGAGGATGTGCACGCACTCGCTCATGAATTTTGCAATTTCAGTGAAGTTTGCTTTTAGATTCAAATGCTCATCCTTATAGTTTAGATGTGACCCAACTCAATTTTACTGTCTAGAAAATTCTAGAATACTAGAGAAGAATGAGAATTCTCTAAAATTTTATACAACTTAGGAGAATGAGGTCTTAAAACTTTGGAAAAGATTCTAGACAACTCTAATTATTAGGCATCATGAATGTTTAAGAAAAAGAACATCTAAAAGAGTCTTTGTAAATATTTTAGATATTTTCTTAAAAATATTTGTAAGCCTTGAATATTTTTAAATACTTCAAAAGTAAGGTGGATAAAACAATTATAAATAGGTGAGGGTGCTTATATAAAACTATAAAGAAATTTGAGAGGCACAGATAGCATTCATTAGCAATACAATGTGGTCTCTTTAATTCAAACAATTCTGATAAGACAATGATTAAAAATTTAAAATATGAAATGAAAAGTTACTAAAAGTTATTGGAAGGCAAAAAGTAACAACTTAAAGTTTTGATTTTTTTTCTTAAATTTTATGTAAAAAGAATTAGTTAAATATTCAAACTTCACCACATGAAAAAGGCACCCATGGATGTTAGAGATGTCAATTTGAGTCGGACATCCAAGTTTATTTTGGGTTGGAATAGGTTGGGCTATAATAAATGTGAATTAATAAATAGTCAGTTCAGTCTAACCCATGCGGGTTGCCAATTAAGTTGGGCTGGCTCATGAGCTGAATTTTTTTTTCTTTTTTCATATCTTTAATAATAAATTATTGATAAATTAAACTTCTTTATCAATCAAAACCCATAAAAATCATATACACAAATTAGATATAAGTATAACATATTATATTAAGTGTCATCAACATAAACAGTGAATATTTACTACATTATTTATGACATAAACAATTTAGAATATATCTATGAAACATTGTTTAAACCATAAATTAATCAATTCAAGGAACTAACATAAACTAACATCATATTTCAAGTAGAGAAAAAAGAAAAGCTTAGATTTACTCACTAAATTTGATTTTTTTAAAAATCCAAATAAAGTTAGTTAAGTAAAGATATGAATAAAAAATAATAAAATTAAATATATAACAAAAAGTAACATTTCACATAGTCGATTAATGGATTTTCAGGTTGGGCTGGGCAGGCTCATAATTAGTTCGGGCTAAGATTTCTTTAGTCCATCTTACACTTTTTATCAAGCTATTCGGGCCAAACCCATTTGGAGACCTCAAATGAGTGATGCACTTCTCACAAATTTATTTGTTAATTTAAGTCGAGTGTAACATTATTATGGTATTCGTAGTTGAATAAAGGAGACGATTTTTTATTTTTTATTTATTTACAAAGTTCCTAGATGTCTTTATTTTTATCATATTTATTGATAAATCTAAAAAACTTGAAGTTATAAATATAAGTAATAATTTGAATAAAATAATAATAAATGGTTATAACTATCAATTCATTTTTTTCCTACTTTGTCTTGTTTTACTTGTATTTTTTTTTCTAATTTAATTAATTTTTATATGAAAAATACTTTTAAAGTTACATAAAAAATTCTAATACATTAACGTTGGAAGCATTTTGATGAAGAATAACAACATTATAACAAGGCTTTAATAAATAAATAAAATGGGTAGCAAACAAGTTGTGAAGGGTTAAAATTATGAAAAATATATCTCTAGCAATCAGGCCAACCCGAGTGGAGCTAACCTTTAATTAGGCCAGGTCAAATAATATGGGCAAATGACCCTCAAGTTCAATTTGGTGAATTTAGTTCTTTTTAAAAATTAATTCAGTATTCAATTAATTTAATTAATGAGTTTAATTTTGATCTATCGTAAGTGTAAAATTTCTTTATACTATCGTCTAATTATGTATTACCAAATTATTAAAAAATTTTGACTATCACAACAACTACCTAAAAAGTCTAACTCTTTTAATGATGTGTCAGCACATGATTAGATGACAGTGTAAAAAAAATTTACACTGACAGTAAATTAAAATTAAATCCTTAACTAATAATTTATATATGATTAATTAATAATTTATCTTTATTTTTTAAAATTAAATCCTTAACTAGTAATTTATATATGATTAATTAATAATTTATCTTTATTTTTTATATTTAATACGTGATTAACTCTATATAAATTATTAATTAAATTTATTAAATAATTAATTAATTTTTAAAAAAAACCAAATTGTCTAACTTTTTCCGAGTTAAACTTGATGGTCATTTCCCAAAAAAACATTCAGGCTATTCAAGCCAGCCTTTCAGACTTATTCCATTTTGATATTCCTAATTATAACACATGATAAAAACGAAAAAGAACATAACCCCAATCCATTTTCTTTTCCCAATCAAATATTTTTATTAACAGCAGTATTACCAAAAATATTCGTTATTATGGACATAAAATTTGAATAAATATTAAATACAATTATGATGACTATAAAACAGATTTCTAGCTGGCCTAGAGCTAACTTATCATCCAAGATTTAAAAAACTTACAATGTACCCACAAAAAAAAAAAAGAGAAACCGAGTATACTACACTTCTTTAACTCCTGTCTTAAAAAAAGATTCAGAGCAAGAAAGTCAAAGGAATGAGAATGTTTCTCTTGAAAAAGGACAAAATAATAAGCTTATAAATACTCTGAATGCTTACATAAAAATCTTCTACTAATTTGTGTTTTTGATCTTATATAAGCCAGGGGAAAAAATCCCTAAACAAAAACAGATTCCAATATAGCGCCATTTAGGCACTAATCATCATCGTCACCCCTCTTCTTGGGCTTGCGGTATTTTTCCTCGACAAGCTTTGCCATAAACAAGGCAGTATCAGCTAGCTTCATGATGTTAGGAACTTGATAATTCTGAGCCAAGTAAACCCCACAGACTGTCCCAGATATGAAAGAGAAGCAACTCCTGATTATACCCATAGCCGCTTGAGTGCTTGCTATGAAATTTCTGCTATTGAGAGATCGCTTTTGCAAGAATCACTGTCAGAAATAAGCAAATCAGCCTTTGGTCAAAATCATATGAGATGTGCTTTTAGAGTTTTTGTGTGGTTGGCCATTGATTGGAAAACTAAGCTCACATTTAAATATATCTCATAAAACTCGATGAATATGTCTTGGGCTTCTTAGCATTAGCATAAAAACATAGAAGGACAATTATATCTAAATTCTAAAAACATCTAGGACGATATCCAACCTGGCCAATAACACAATAACAGAGAAGCCCAGCAGAAAATGCAAACAGCAAGCAGCATACTATAGCTCAGACCCCAGAACAGGGATGCAATACAAGCCAAGGCAAGGCATAGCCAAGGCATATACAAGGCGAAACCCAAATAACCAAATCAAGAGAAAAGAGAAATCGGAACAGTGAAGAGAGTGGAGGAAGCAAGATAAAAGCAGAGAAATCAAAACAGAGAAGAGAAGATAGCAAGTGGGTGTAATTGCTTTCACCTGAGCGCACTGGCAGAACTTAGAAGGGGCTAGCTGCCCCCCAATTTTTTTCCCCCCTTAGTAGTTAGTACTACTAGATATCAGATAAGGCTTCTTCTAATTAATTCTCGCTGGGTTCAGAATCTTCAGATTTCAAGTCCTGTCTTACTGATTATGGTTTCTTAATCCTGACTATATGGATGAAACCAGTGCCACTTCTTTATTCTACAGAGCACCTACATGCCATAGCTTTAGGAGGCCACACACTAAACCAGCTGATGTATACAGCTTTGGGGTACTTCTCCCTGAGCTTTTGATAGGAAAAACACCCTTTCAAGACCTTTGGAGTCCTTGAGCTTTTGACAGGCAAAACATCCTTCTAAGACCTTGTTCAGGCATATGGTTCAGCTTTTGAAGTCCCAATCATCCAAATTTGAAGAATTTTTTTTGGTAAGCCAGATTTGAAGAATTTAGTTAGCACCTTTGCCCTTTTTAGTAAGCCAAATTTGAAGAATTTAGTAACACCTTTGGACCGGCAAAGTTTTTGGTCAAGTTCCGCCATTGCCTGAGTAGATGACGACATGCCTCCACCAGCAAAAGGGGGAACCAAGTAAAAAATTTGCATATTCGAAACACCTTTATCATTTGCATAAGCCAGTTCATAGTCACTGCTTTCAGAGGGGGGAAAAACCTAGATTAAATCCTTTGCTTAGTCATTTATCATATGATCATATCTATAATGGACAGAAGTTAAAAGATCAGAACTTCTAAATTGGATTTAATAATTCTGCATATCTTTACAAACTCTCACCAACTTATACTCTAATCTCTAACGACTATGGTTGTAGGAATAAAATTATATAAACGTCTCATAGAACCCTAATACCAGTTGGCAGTGGCACCTATGCATCTTTATATCTCACAACCTCAAATTAACCTGAAATGTGAAAACTGCTCATAAAGGTTTCAATTTTTTTTTTTTTAAAAAAAGAAGAAAAAATTATCATAACTATCATGAAACCTGAACATCCCATTGAAGTTTATGAGCATTCAGCTGCTGAGAATATACAACTTGAACTACTTTCCTACCTTTACCGAAACTGAGATCATCAAATATTAGCAAGAAACAACTGAACTAAACTGAACCCTTTAAACAAAAGCAGAAATTAGATATAAATAAGCAAACAGAACTATTCTCTGTTCCTCTCAATAAGAAAACAGAACTATAAGCAATCATCTGGGTATTTAAGAAAAGACAAAAACAAAGAAACTATTTTAAATTTAAAAAAAAAAAAACAAAAAACCCAGATTCATTTGTATTTTGTTTCAGTTTTCCATCTTCAGATTATGTCAATGAATGAAGTTGACGAAATCAGGAATCATGCAGCGAGGAAGAAATTGATACCTTGACGAAATCGTATTTAGAGGAAGCGTTTCCTCTTGCTGTCAAAGGTTGCACATTTTCAAGCACTCCAACAAGGATTGAAGGATCGCACAATTTCAATCAAATCTTTAGCAAACTTTGCTAACCCTAACAAGATGCACCAAACAACAAACGTAATAGGCGCAACAGGTGGCACCTGCATTGTATATTCTTGTTACAAGTTGAAACGCAGCGTTGCACTAGGTTTTTGTTTCTTGCCGCCGAAGTTTAACTAATTTTCTTTTTCTGTCAAGGTTTGCTTGCTGGAGAAAAATATTTTATATTTACTTGTTACAAGTAAAAATACGAGATAAGTGAAAGTAAAATGCAATTTAATTTTCTAAATTGCGCAACTCATTTATATTTTACGAATTTCGACCAATACTTTTAAAATATGAAAGTAAGTTTTAAGTGAAATTAGAGAGTTACAAATGGTTTTTCACCATCTATTAAAGTTAAAATCAAAAAAAAAATTCTATCATATTCAATTTTCACTCTTAGCTAAGGACGGACCTAAAATAAATATATTGAGAGACAGAAAAAAAATTCTAAGAAGCCAAAATCATATTTTATAAAAGAAATTAAAAATTATGAGTAATTTTAAATTGTTTGAAAAGCCATGGCCTGAAGAAGACGATAATTTATATGAATATAGCTATTTTTATTTTTATTTTTTTAAATTATTTCACTTTTATTTTTATATACTGTAATATATTGTTTCCTTTAAATTTATTCAAAAATTGTCATGACCTATGATTTTTATTTATGTTTTTGAAAGCTAAAAACATAAAATTAAGAGAAAAAACATATTAGAAAACTGAGTAAGGTATTTTTATAAATAAAAAATTAGCAATATTGGTATAAAAAATTTCAAAGAAAACATGTAATTTCACCTCTGTTCCCATCCTTATTTTTTAAATTTATGTTTTACCTATTTAAACAAACATTACTTTAATATTTAAATATAAGAGTCGATTTAACAAATATGATACAAGCTTTGATTTTTTAACCGAGTAATGCTACAGAGCCCGAGTTCCGCAGCCCGAATTAACCCGGAAAATAAAAATCATAGAAATTACTATTGAAACACTGAAAATTTTCTATAGTTACATGTGGGGTCCACTATAAGAAATTTATTCTTTATACTTATCCGGTCACTTTCGGTACATCTTTTTCCGGGCTTCTAAATATTTTCCTAACCCACAAGGTCCACGAGTACATGAAAGCCTATGGAAAACACAACCAAAGAAATAAGAATGTTGCGAACTTAGCCCCATATTGTCCATTGTGGCGGAAACGTTTAATATACACCTTAAAATATTAAGTGTATGGATGTATTAATAAATATTAATCATTAATTTAGGATAAAAAAAATTCATAAATTAATAAAATGGTAAGGAGTTAATGTGTTTACTGGTTTAATAGATTCTATCAACTTTGTGAAAAAAAAACTCTTAACATTTAAGTTATTTACTTTTTAAGACCCTTGGCATTTATTTAATTTTGAGGGTGTAAACAAATATAAAAATAAATTAAATTAAATTAATTTTTTTTTCTTCGTAATCTTAATAATTTATTTTATATTTAATGTATTTCATAAAAATAAAATTTAATATATGAAGAAAATTTTTATTTTTTTATATATATTATTTATTTATCGTGAACTATAAAAATGTTTTTTTAAAGAAATTTCTTTATTTTTATATTTATTTGATGGATATTCGATATTTATTTTATTTTTTGCTTGAAAAATAAACTTAAATTTATAATAATGAAATGTTTATTTTATATTTTTATATAATGAATATTTTATTATAATTTTCTATAAAAATCCAATATAATAATTTTTTATGAAATGTTATTTTTACCTCATAACAAAGTTTATATTTAAAAAGGTTAAATAAAATAATATATATATGTTCATGGCAGGACTGCATCTTATTCCTAACAAATAAAATAAATTAATAAATTTATTACATGGTCGAACTGTCAGTCCTGTCATCCTATTTCAAATGATAAATAAACTAATTTTACCATGACATATTAAAATATATTTTATGAAGACAAAAAATAAATTTAATATTCATCAATAAAACAAAATAAATGAGAAAAGAATTATTACCGTTAAAAGAAGTCATTTTTGGGTCATGTAACAAAATAAATAAATAAAAGTAACATGAACTTAAACAAAAAAAAATAAGAGAACCCAAAACAAATATATTGTTTAATCATACATTTTAGTGCAGTTAGGTTTTTTTAATAATTTTTTAAAATTAATTTTAATGATTTAGATTAACATTTTCTTTTTGAATGGAATTTTTTTATAAATTTTTTTTAAAAATAATTTTAGTGAATATAAAAATAAAATGTGATGAAATAAAAAAAATTTATAAATAAGAAATTAAATTAATATATCATAAAATAAATAAAAATAAAATAAAATTTTCATATGTAATAAAAAAAATAAAATTTAAAAATTAAGGCCCCTAAACATAAAATAAAAATAACTGATTATCTTAAATAATTTTTATAAAGCATCAATATTCCTTTTTGATATAGGTGCATAAGTGGCTTCAAGGTTTCCATGTTTTGTGTTTTAGACCTCTGAGGCGCAGAGCTGCTTTAATGGCAGTAATCAAACCCTTTAAAATTACGAAGAATGCCAATAACAAAGTTCCAAGAACATGAGGGAAAGCAATAATAAGACAGGACAGTTTATTCCAGCTACAACAAAGTCAAGAAGCATAATTCATGTATCCATTATTAATAAAACAAAAAGCCGGCCATAATGAAGTAAATAAAACATTTTTAGGTTTTTCACGTTTGGAAATTATAGAACGTCATAAGCACAAGTAATGAGAAACTTGCAATGGAGAAGCGGAATTCTTCTTATTAATCTCTCTTTTTATTTGGATAAATAACTTATATAAATATTTATTTAAATAAAACTTATTTAATAAATTTTAATATTATAAATGTGATTTAAAATAATTTAAATAACTTTTAGATAAATAATTTAAGGAATGTTTTTTATAAATCTTTTGAAATAAATATTATATATTTAATGAGTATATTATAAATTATGTCAATTCACTAAAGATAATTTTATAAAAAATTATTATAAAAATAACTAGCACAAGCTAATTTTAATTTTTCCAAAGACTTATTTTCATAAGCTTAAAGTTTTTAATTATGAAAATAGTACAAAATAACTTACAAGATTTTCAAAAATTGTTTTAATAAGCTCACCCACACAAAATAAAAAATACTTCATAAATATTTATTATAATAAATAAACTCAAATAAATTACATTTTAATACTATTTAAAGGGGCTTCGATTAATTATCCATATGGTTTAGCACGCTTAGGTTGACTGAATAATCAGCACAAGAACTAAGGTAGAGTTTCTTTTAAAAGATGACCCGATTAGGGGGTTGATTCTTAATTAGCACATCTAAGAAATTAGGATGGCAAACGTGCAACACAATCTTTGTTTACTGACTCTTGCTTTAAAATCATGAAATAAACCACAATACAAACAATACCTACAACTAATAGCTACTGATGATCATTGACCAACTTCACTCCAAATCCAAAATCCGCACATCTCCTTATATAAGGAAAAACTGTACCAATATCATCTATGGGCTTTCCCATGCAATCATGCTTAGGAGGAACATGAAAACAAGGCTCCATAGAGAAGTCTCGTTCACAGGGTGGATCCGGGATGTTCTTGTCTAGTAATTTGTAAAGAACCCATGGCTTCAGGCCTCCCAAACTTTGAGCCACATACCCAAAAGAAGATACAGAGCTAGTCACCAAAACATCACATAAACTTAATAGATATATTTCTGTCAATGCCTTTATGTTGTGAATGTTATCATGAAATTTTTGATGATCTTCGTGACTTGGCTGATAAAAGCCTATGATCTCCCCAGTAACAGTTGGTTTTGTCAAATACATAGTCCTAAGGTTTTCACCATACTCTGGATACAAAGATGCTACCAGAACAGACTTCAAAGTCTGGTTTTTCCATGGAGAAGCTATGAAATCTTCCGTGCCAAATTCAGGCAGTATCTTATACTTTAAGGTGCAGCTTAAAATTTGATTCATAATTGTTTGATATGGAGTGAGATCAGGATTGAATACTCTTATTTGGAGGCCAATCCTCTCATCTGCCTTTGCCAAATATGCTTGATAGAATCTGCTGATTGGTCCCCATACCTCATTTGAAGGGAGAAAGAGGTAGCGTCCCAAATGGTGGAAAACAGTGTCTTTCTCAGGGAACATTTTGCTTAGCTCTTGGTTGAAAGATGGAACCATAAAAAGAGAAGGTACAAAATATTGATCCGAGAGCAAAATCAACAGGGGAACTTTCCGGAGAAGATGTTGACTATGATCACAGCTGAAAAACCTTTCATGATCATCATTAGTGTGTTTTATCTTCAGATGTAGAACTGATGGTAAAATCTCCTTTGAATTAGTTTCCCTGTCCTTCTTTAACATGATTTGATATGTTTCAACATGTCCTTGATTGTTAATAAAAGGAAAATCCTTGGGCAATATCCATGATGAATTGGGGAACGGTTCACAAAATAGACCAACCATATCATTCTGAAATTCCACCAGTAGGACTCGGTCTGTGAGGAGTGCATAAAGGAATGCTGCAACCATGCTCACCATTCTGTTCCCCAAGCCATTGACAGGTGTCCAGACAATGTAGTTACACATTTCAGTAGCTCCATTGTTCCTAGAACTTCTGAGCTTTATCATGGTTCTGTTGTAAGATCTAGTATGAGGTCCACACCTTTTGTGAAGATCTTCGTAGTTGCGTAGTTTAGATATTAGACATGGAGAGGGTTTATGAGAAGCAGCTTTGCGATATAAGTAGGACTGAAATCTGCTTAAGCATGTTGCTTCATCAAACCCAGAAGGGAGAAGTCCGTCAAGGAGTTTATCAGCATGATTTCTTGTAAGTTGGGACAAATCCTTTGTTGAACTTGTAAATGAATTATTTTTTGAACCTGCAGATTTGGATATGTTACAGTTTTAGCAAGTAGCAAAGGAAAAGCCACCATACAGCATAAAACTGTATCAAATATTCCAAGTTTAAAACATAATCTGTAGATAATGATATTACCTACATCTGGCACTATAAAACTGTGAGCTCCCAATCCCTTTTCTGTGACGTATTGGGCTCTTCCTCCCATTTCTAAGCCCTTGGTTGTAACGTTTTGACCTCTCCCACTTAGTAGCTTATCCTTTGAAAACCCCTCAAAATGATAAAAATTTGAGGTTTGATACCTGAGCGTTAATATGAGTAGAGGGAGAGCTATGGCAAAGACGACCAAGGATGTTCTGAACCTATTGGAACTAAACCCCAACCATTCCATGGTGGCTTCAAGGATTTTTATGACATATAGATGTCTCACCTTTGACAGTAGTAATCAGTTATCTGCACCCCCTTTAAGATCAATATGAATGCACATGATCAATCTCCCAGAATATGTAGATTACAAATAACAGCATCAATTAGAAATTTTAACTTATACGTTATATCCACAGTGATTAAAGAAAGGTTCTTGATTTTATTCTAACTGAAAGAAAGTAATAATCATGGGTGGCGGTGCATTCTCAATAGAACCAAAAGCCGGCTCACAAATCAAAAGACAAAAAATGTGATAATAACATAAAAGAGACTCGTATTTATTTAATTGTTTATTGAAAAAAATGTACATACACCCGTTGAACTCTATCTCGTTTTGAAATAGTCGTCATAGACTTTTGAATATGTATAAGAGACTCTTAAACTTTTCAAAACTTATAAATGGATCATTCCATAGGTAAGTTAAACAAAAATCTATGATGCACGGATACTCCAAAATTAGTGTTGTATACGTATCGTACCTGTATCTGATATTGATACTTATATAATACTACTATATTTGTATTTTTGTAATATCCCTATTTTTTTTCAAATACTTACCGTCCTCAAAATACTACTGTCACGATCGGAAAGAATCGCGACGGGGAGTGGTGAGAGAAAAATAACTAAAAATAATAGAGTCACCACTAATATTTTTTTAGGTAGAGAAAATGACTAGCAAAACCCTTTAAAAATGTATTTAAATTAAAAACACAAAAAAAGTGGTATGCGAAAACCATGTAAGGTTCGAGAGTCGATTATGCACAATGAATGGTAAAAACTTAATCCCACTGCACCCCTAATACATCCGTCATAAGACGGCTACCTTAAGCTAATTGTGTAAACTTTATAACCTAAGTGATATCTATTTTATCCCTTTTAACAAGTAGAGAAATTAGATAAATGCAAATAATTATTACAAACAATAAGGAAACTAAATTGTAAAAATTAAAAGTTTGGCTTGACTTGCGCATCAACATATTCCCTCGTGTAATGAGGAATTCAAAGCCATGTAGTTCTTTCTAAAAAAATATATTATGATTTTACTTTATTTAAAAGAGAATTGTGTTAATGCGTTCTAAATGGAATGGAATGCGGTACTAGACTCACTAATCCATCCCAAGGAAGATGTCTAGTGGGTACTTGATCCATAAAGACAACTAACATGATTTGTGACATTGGACTACTTATTTTAGCAAAGGTTTTTATTAACGTGACCTAAATGGAATGGAAGGTAGTACTAAGCTTACTGATCCACCCAAAAAGGATTGTCTAGTGGGTACTTGACCTCTGAAAATAACTAAACGTAAACGATATGACATTGGACCATTTAACCTTTTATAAATCAAGATTTATAACATAAAGTGAAGCAATAATTTCAAAGGATATTTATTAAAATTGAAATTAAACAGTTTGAATGGGAAAATAAAACTTAACCGAGCAAAATGGGAAAGGACCTATTAATCGGTCGGAAATCTGAGCACCTCGGAAGGGATCCGACTAGACCACTGACTATGGAACTGAAAACACGACCAGGTTGTTCGGCCATCCGAGCGGGCCCTAAAGGGGGTACTCGGTGGAGAATGAAACACATGGAACAGCAAAAATAACCAATTAGTAGGTAAGCAATCCGAGCATTCAGGGGTATCCGACCAGAACATCAATTATGCACTTGAAATCCAAACCTGGTCGATCGATCATCCGATCGGAGTTGGGGAGGGATACCCCAATTGGATACCAAAACACATAAGAAAGCAAAAGCTCGGTCGAACACTGAAGATCATGGAAAAGGTTATCCCCCTCATTCGGTTACCGACCAGTAAATAGTGGACATCCAGAGGCAAACAAACCTGATCGGTCTGGATTGATCGAGAGGTTTAGGTGCCTCAAAGGAAAGATTGACTCGGTTTGGTGGATCGGTAACAGAGGTGGTCAAATTGCAAAGGTCTGAGGTGTGTCTAATCAGAGGTAGAGGTGGCCAAAGGGAAGGATCGGATTGGTTTGGTCAGTGTGCCCGATCAATTTAGTTGATGGATTTCATGTAAGGGGTAGGATCAATGAAGGGGAAAGTGTTTGGTCAGCCGATGTGAGGGGATTGGGCTACAGAATAAGATCAGATCGGTTAAAGTGAGGTTGATTGGGTTAAAGGTGGGCTCGGATCGGTAGGCCAAGTGATCCCGAGGATGATAGGCTAAGGCTTGAGTCTACTCGGTCGGTTAAGGGGTAAGGGGGTTAACGGTGAGCTCGGCTCAGTCAGTGGATTTGAGGGTAAACTTATAAGCTCAGGTCGATCTAGTGATGAGGAAAGTGTTTAAAGGGTCGATCCTGTTAAAGTATGAGTCTATTTGGTCGGATAACTGATATAAAGAGTTTGGGGCAAGGTTAAGGTCCGATCTGAGAAGTGACTCAAAGGGGTTATGGTTAAGATTGGGGTATCCTCGGATAAGTCGAGGTAGTTGATGAAAGAAAGTGTTTAGGGAGATCAGCTCGGTCAGGTACTAAGGGATTTGTGTGTATAGGCTAAGGGTTGGATCGTCTAAGAATCGATCGACCAAGGGTAAACATGGTTAGAGGTGACCGGTCAGATAGGAGGGTGATCGGTTGGATGAGTGGATGATCGGTTGAAAAGTTGGTCTGGGAAGTCGCGGTTGGTCGAACACGGGCGCAGACTCTATTTTATAGTTTTTTACAGATTTGGGAAGTTGTTTGATGGATATTGGGGTGAGTATTGGTACTGTGTTTAGAGGCAATAGGAGATTTTTTATAGGAGCTTTGGTTGTTAGTGAGTATCCTTAGGTGAGATTTTATGAGGAGGGTGAAGATGACTCTGTTTTGGCTTGGTGGTGGCTGTTTTTGTGCGTAAGATTAGAAAGTCATGGTAAGGTGGTTGGGTACAAGTGGTCTTGGTTGATGATGGGAGAGAAAATGAGAGACATAAACAAAAAGAAATCACCTAGCACCAAACGGAAATAGGATTACAACCTATATCATAATCAAATCTCATGTAATAACATTATTTGATGGCACGAATAAGTGAAATATCAAAAGCAAAAGACATAAGGAGCTACAGAGTTTACCTCTTGGAGTAAAAATTTAGAAGAGTCAGATGATGGATATCAAACCTTTTTTTTTTCAAACACTAACTCCTCTTCTCTTTTGGTTTTCTTCTCAGTTTGCCTCCCTTTTGATCCTCCTGTTATCCCCTCTAAAGGACGAACCTTTGAAAGAGGGGGTGGTTGGGGCTTGGTCAGATTGAGCCATCCCTTGCTTCCTTTTCCTCCGCTGCGATCTCTCCCAACTCCCCTCTACCACACTCAACCTCCCTCATTTCTCTAAAATTCACGTGCAGAGAAAAAGCCAAGGCTGGGCTCGGCAAGTTGGTCAAATTTGGGCTTAATGAATAAGAGATGGGTTAAGTGGGTGTGAACCTTCCTTTTTTTCATCTTTTTGGTTTTTTTTTTGGCTTTTTTAATATTGATTAAATTAAAAGTTAATTTTTATTTGATTTTCAATTTTGTTGAGATTTTCTAAAAAAATACCCGGTCAAAATAAGGTGATCACAACTACTACTACTTGAAAAATTCAGAATATGGATTCAAGCCTTATTCTCACCAATTACCTTTCTTAAAATATATTCTCACTCTTGCAAATCTTCTCATTAGGGGTGTTCGCGGATTGGTTTGGATCGGTTTTGAGGGGTAAAGTCATCCGAACCAAACCAATCGGTTTTCTCATATAGACAACCAATCGGTTTGGTTCAAATTTAGAAACCGAACCAAACCGAACTGATATTAATCGGTTTGGTTTGGATCAGTTTTTCGGTTTTTGACCATTTAAAAAAAATAATCTTATTCCTTTGCTTTTTTATGGTCCAAAAGATAATGTAGTCTATTTATACAATAAATAACATATTTATTCATTTAAAACAAACAACAACAACTCATTTAAATAAAATTAACAATCTTCTAGTATAATGATCAAATACAACCATGATCAAACTTCTAGTGTAATAGTCAAGTATAATCATATAATAAAAATCTAAAATTTCAAACTAATTTTCAGCTACATAAACCAAAATTTCTAGCCATAATTACCAAAGAAAGCAACCGTTAAGTGAGCATATACCTTAAATGATAAATGTTATTTTGAAATCATTAATATGAATAATTTTAACAAGATAAAAAAGTAAAGCTTTGAAGATATTCAACAACACATACCAAGTTATTTACAATATGTATATATATGATATTTTAATCGGTTTGGTTTGGATCGGTTCGGTTTTGACAATTGGAACCGAAAACCGATCCAAACCGATCGGTTTTTTAAAAAAAGAACCAAACTAAACCAAAAAAGTTCGGTTTTAATCGGTTTTCGGTTTTTTTGGTTCGGTTTTTCGGTTTTGTTCGGTTTGGTTTGGATTTGAACACCCATACTTCTCATCCTCAAAATTATAGTAAATTGGTGAAGAATTTCACCGATTTTAAAGGTTTTTTTTTTACATCTATAAATATAAATTTATTTTATTCCAAATGCATTATCGTACTCATATTCTAATTTTTTTAAAAAAAAGTTAACGTATTTACATATCATATCGTATTATGTAACTTGTAAGTGTTTATTACACATAATAATCTCTAATTTTTTTCATATAATTTTTAAAAAATATTTTTCTCCTTTTAAATTAATTTATTTCAAATTATTCAATGTTTTCTATTTTTAGACATAGAAATTAAAAAAATAGAAAAAATTATTCAGTTTTTAAGAAAATAATATGAACAAATTAAATATTTCTATATGTATTAATTAATATATCTAAGTCACGTAATGAATAATTTTTGCTTAATTAGTGAATGGAATGGTCTATTTGTAGAAAAGTTTGATGACCTAAAAGAAATTTAAAAATTTAAGATGACAACTTTAAAATGAGATAAAATTCTTGGGGGTGTCTATACATTTTCATCTTATTTATTTATTTTACTTGTCCTTTTCGTTAATCAGCTGAGAAGGATTAATCAATCCTGAATTGAGAGCCAGAAAGGAGTTCCCCATCAAAACAAAGTTCGCAAGTTGTACTTCTAGAAGCGTACAATTAAGAGGGAAAAAAGAGAGAAGAAATCACCATAAGATTGAACGGTACTCATTCAGTTGAAATTTTAACATCAAGATGGATGAAAATCATTAATTCCAAAGAACATGTAGACTACAATTAAAAAACAGTATAAAACTTATATCTTTTGGTGAAAAGAAACAATGAATAAAACAGTGTCTATAATGATCAAAGAAAAGCCAATAGGCAATAGCTAGTAAGCAGCACATTCCATGCTTATGTATTTTCAATAAAGCCAAAAAGGCCATGAAACTAAAGCCTAAATAAAGTGAAATGCATGTAAAAGACAGACTCATTTTTTCTTCATGGATTACAAAATTCACATTGGGATTCATATCGTTAAAAAGATTAAAAAGCCAATGCAAAGTTCATCATCAAATCATGCAAGGAGGAGAGAACAAAGGAAAATGAGGAATGAAACTTAATAAGCGTATGCTAGAATGAGAGAAGAAAAATCTTGAAATAAAAGTTGGAGCAAGAACCACATACCTGGAGAAGAAGATTATGTGTTGCGAGACTCCTTTAAACAATGTTTTGTGAAGCAACCTTTGAGTCATATATATATATATATATATATATATATATATATATATATATAATAAGATTACGTTGTTATTAGTCTCATTCATTGAATAGGAAAACATATTTGATTTCCATTAAAAGGGTTTGAAATTGGCTATTTTAATGTAGTGATTTTCCCCCATAAATGTTTAATGGAAATCAAATATGTTTTCCTATTCAATGAACGAGACTAGTAACAACGTAATCTTCCCGGAATAAAAATATTCTATTCTGACATCAAACCATGCTCGCGTGATTTAAGGAAAAATTTCCCATGTGCACACCTTAAAAATTACGGCAAGTTATAGAATAATTTAATAAACATTTAAAGATATTTATTTTAAAAAAATTAATACTATTTACAAAATTATAATTACATAAAACTGGAATTATATTAATTTACTTAGACGGATCATGTCTATAATCTATTTATATACTATTATATAAAATATCATTTATAAAATTTGAATAAATATCACATATCACTTATATATGTGTTTTTTTTTCTTTTCAAATTCTTACTTATTTGATTTCTACTCTTTTGATGCTCAAATTTTAAATTATTTTTATACTAATTTTTTAGTTATACAAAATATTTAATTTAATTTTGTTTAGGAAATAATTTATCTTATCTATTTGATAAGTAATGAACTACAATTTTGAATCTTATTTTTATTTTAAAATTTAAATAATAACTAATTAATCTTTAATACGACTTTTTCATTATCCTACCATTTGAAAAACTATTTTCTAATGCAGAATTTTTAGACAATTTTAATATCCATATCAACAGAAAAATAATCATAAATCATAATTACATAATTTTCTAAAAAAACAAAATTAATTGTTATAAATGACATGCAACAAAAGCAAATAATTTTTTAATTTTTAAATGGATTATCCACAAATTTTTTAAAAACATAATATGAATGAGTTAGGTGAAAGGAAAAAATAGGAAAGTAAAATTTTAAGAAGTAAATAAAAGAGGAGTATTCTTTCTTAACCCTAGCCGTTCTCTCAACCTTCCATTTACTCGTCTTTTTCTTTTTTCTCATCCACCGGACGAGGTGGTTTGGACATTTTTTTGGCCTAGAATCACTCATCTAATTCATTTTTTCTTTCCTTTTATCTAAATAAGTGGTTTTTCTATATAGATCTGATTTTTCTTTCATGTTTTTTCGTGTTTTCATTGTTTGAGTGCGACTATGTTTTGTTCGTCGTCTTGATGCGGCATCGTTTGGTTTCTCGTCTTGTTACGGTGTTAGTTTGGTTCAGATTGGTAGATCAGCTTCGATCCATTACAGATTCAATCAAGAATTAGGCGTCAACGTTACAAATCAGGAGGCATGGGTATTCCGGTCACTTTGATTTTGTCATATTTGTAGGCATTTTGCCGTGTTATGCTATTAACCTGGGTACTGTGAGTTTGTTCACAGATTCATTTTTTTTTTCCGTTTCTAGCGATGTTGAATTTGTGTTATTCTTGATGTATTTTACCAATTTGAATGAATGAATATCTTATTAGAAATTTGAATAATACGTACAAATCATAAATTTGTTTAGATCTTATTAGATATGCTTTATTATCATCATTATTATATAGACCACAATTTATAAAATTTGGACAAATGCCATGTGTCATTTATATTCATATATGTATTTTTTTCCCTCCAAATTCTTACACATTTGATTTCTGCTCCTTTAATGTTGAAATTTTAAATTATTTTTATACTGATTTTTCAGTTATACTAACTAATTAATTTGATTTTGTTTACCAACAAGGTCTGACACAGTTGGTAGATAGTTGGGTTCTTTAACCATGTTGTCCTAAGTTCGAATCAGGCCATGTGTATGGAAAATGATTTATTGGGAGATGTTGTACACACTTTGGTGATTTCTCCGCTTCGAAAGAGATTAGTCTCTGGTTGTCGCTCACAGATATCATTGGTTCTCACAAAAAAAAATTAATTTTGTTTAGGTAATAATTTATCTTATCTATTTGATAAGTAATGAAATATAATTTAGAATCTTATTTTTATCTTAAAATTTAAATAATAACTAATTGATCCTTAATATGATTCTCCTATTATCCAACCATTTGAAAAATTATTTTCTAATGCAGAATTTTTAGGCAATCTTAGTATTCAACTCAACAAAAGAATGACCATAAATCATAATTGCATAATTTTCTAAAAAATAAATTAATGGGTCTAAATGACATGCAACTAAAGCAAACAGTTTCTAAATTTTTAAATAGATTATCCACAAATTTTTTTAAAAACATAATATGGATAATATCTCTAAATTGTATATGTGTTTAGATCTTATTAGATATGATTTTGAATATAAAAATTTGTTAATATTTAATTTTTTTACATCTTAAATATGATAAATATCTTTTTGATAAGTTATATAATGTCTCTAATTGCTTTTGGTAGGTAGAACAAAAGTTCAAAACAAAAAAATTCATCATATAGATAAAGTACTTTTGTTTCATATCTTTAAAATTTATCCTATTAATGGATCCCCAAAGTTGTTAAAAACAACATAAAGTCTAATTTTGAAAAACTATTTTCTAATGCAAAAGTTTTAGGCAAATAGTATCTATCTCAACGGAAGAATAATCATAAATCATAATTGCATAATTTTTTCAAAAACAAAATTAATGGGTCTAAATGACATGCAACTAAAGTAAGCAATTTCTTAATTTTTAAATGAGTTAACATAATATGGATAAGACCTTAAAATCTTATATTTGATTAGATCTAATCAAATATGCTTTTGAATATAAGAATATGTTAATTCTTAATTTTTTTATATCTTAAATATGATAAATATCTTTTTATTATGTCATATAATGTCTTTTATCTCTTTGGGTGGGTGAAATCAAATTTTAATTTTTTTATAGATTTAATTTTGATTCACTATTAGTGTAATTTTTTTTTACATTATCATTCAATCATGATTTAGCACATCATTAAAGAGTTAGACTTTCTAAGTAGTTGCTATGATAGTCAAACACCTTTAGTAATGTGACAATACATGATTGAATGTCAATACATAATTGAATGACAAAATTAAACTCTTTTTTTTAATCAGATAGTTAAATAGAGTAATAATATTTCATATCTTTGAAATTTTAAAAATAGTTAGAATTTAATAACAGTCAAAAGTAATATAAATATGTTATGCAAAGATATAAAGCCTATTCAAAATTCATTGAACTTGGCTTTGAGCTTTTGCATTATGATAGTGGTTCGAAATGTGTTTTTCTTCAATCTTTCTTTGATGTTCTTTACTTTCTTGGTGTTAGGTTATTATTATGACAATGCTTTTATGGAGTAGAGTTTTGAATTCTTTACTTTGTTTTTATTCGATGTGACTAATTGAATTTAATTTTTTGTTCATTTCAGTGCTGCAATGACTGTCCGATATGATTTTTGTTAATACAATGTCAATAATAATAAGAAAATATAGAAGCTTAAAGTAAGGATTTTATGGTTCTATAATTTTATTAGCGAATTTTAAAGATTTGACACATTTTCTTTGTATAATTATATCATTTATATTTTTTATTTAATTAACATATTGATTAATGAGTTAAAAATGTATTTAGTTACAAACTAAATAGTTATGTTTGACATTCTTGTATTAAAATATTACAAAATCATTGTGTATTGTCCAATAGTGTAAAGTTGTTTGATATTGTTAGAGGCTAACAATCAAAGATCTCAAGTGAAGAATATTTTTATAGTTGTTACTTAATTTTTTTTAAAATCTCGATAAACACTAGATAATAGATATGTTAGTTATTTTATGTTAAGGTTACTTTTTATGCATTTTATGATTTTCATATGATATAATTAATTTAGGAACTTATATAAAAATATTACAATAAACAACACATTATTATTTAAAAATCTATACATATCTAATTTAATAAATCCCACGCGGTAATAAAACTAGTTATGTATAATAGAAACTTCATTATTTGTAAGTAGATTATTAAAGCGTAAGATGGTGAAGCTGCCTTGCTTCTTAGTTCTACTCACTTACCTATGTGGTTTAGCAGGGTAATGTTGCCTCAAGGACTAAACCCAAGCCAAGCCAAGTCTCTGACTTTCTTCAAAAGGGTACCCTATTTCTGCGAAGATATTAACTTTTGTGTCTGGGTGAGATAGTTCATAGCGATTGTATTTGGTAGATCTTTTTCTTATTAATGCATATTGATTAAAAAATCTTGTTGGTAAATAGAATTCATGGACCACTCTGAAATCAGAATGTGTGCTTTATATCTCCAATTGGTAACCTCGAGGTTCGTTAGGTCATGAAAATCGCAACTGGTATGAGTTATAGACCAAAGCCATCAAGAAACAATAGCAAGTTTACCAATAACGTCCAACACAATTGCTAGATAGTTGAGTCTCTTAATCATGTTGTTATGAGTTTGAACCAGATTATATGTATGAAAAATATTTTGTTAGAAAAGATTATACCCACTTTAATGTTCTCTTCGTCTTAAAAGAGATTAATATTTGATTGTTAACTGAATGATACCCTTAGTTCTCACCAAAAGAAACACAATCAATTTTTGTTGAATATATAATATATAATTTGTAAATTGTAATAGCGTCATGACATCAAGAATTATATAATTTTGGAAATAATGTTAAAGAAATAATTTTTAGAGAAAAAAATAACTTTAATATAAAATTATTAGATTGTATATAAATTTTTATAAAAAAATATTATTTTCATTATTGGTAAAAAAATGTGTTTTTCTGTTACAAAAATAATGTATTTATTTCTCTAACTTCTGTAGAATAACATTATCCATCCTTAAAAATATTCTCTAAAATATATAGTGTATTTTTAAAATAAAAGCGTGGCGTGTAAACAGCTGTTGATAACAAAATCAACCAATTATAATTTTTTTATAATGAGCAGTCCATAAATTTATACAAACACGCTTTCCTTAATTTATATTGTCACACATAATAGCATAATTCAGTGCTCTTGTCAATAGTTTGTTACCTAGCGATTATCAACCAGCCTCAATCCGCTACTTACATCTTCACAATGCCTCATGTGATGAAAAAGGGATGTAAAATCAGCCGTGCTATTGGCCCTACAATCATACTTGGGAGGATAATGGAAACAAGGTTCCATGGACAAGGCTCGTTGACAAGGTGGATTTGGGATATTTTCACCATATGCCCTCTTCAGAATCCATGGCTTCAAACCTCCAAGACTTTGAGCAACATACCCAAAAGTAGACTTGGGGCTAGTAATCAATGCATCACACAAACTCAGCAAATATATTTCAGTCCATGCCTTAATGTTGTGCATGTCATTATTCGACTTTTGATGCTCTTCATGACTTGGCTGATAAACGCTTATGACCTCCCTGGTCACAGTTGTATTCGTCAGATACATAGTCCTTAGCTTCTCACCATATTCAGAATATAAAGATGCTACTAGAACAGCTTTTGAGGTCTGGTTCTTCAAAGGAGAAGTTGCTGACTTTTGCAGGTCTAATTCAGGCAGCAGCTTATGCTTAAGGGTGCAGGCTATAATTTCATTAATAATAGTTTGATGTGGTACTCGATGAGTATTAAATACTCTAATCTGCAGGCCAATCCTCTCATTTGCCTTGGCCAAGTGCGCCTGATAGAACCTGCTAATTAGGCCCCATGCCTCATTTGATGGGTGAAAAAGGTAGCGTCCCAGATGGTGAAAAACAGTGTCTTTTTCTGGGAACATTTTGCTCAGATCTTGCCTAAACAATGAAATCATAAAAAGAGAAGGAACAAAATATTGATCCGACCTCAAAATCAGCACAGGAACTTTCTGGAGAAGATATTGACTTCGATCACAATGAAAAAAGTTATTGTGACCATCATGGGTGTGTTGTAGATTAAGTATAAGAAATGATGGCAAAAGCTCCTTTGAATTGTTTGTCTTGTCATTTATTAGCATGCTTTCATACGTGTCAATATGTTTCTGATCTTTCCAGTAAGGAAAATTCCTGGGCAATAACCATGACGAAGCAGGAAATGGCTCACAAAAGAGGCTAAACATATCTGTCCCAAATCTGACAAGTAGAACACGGTCTGTGAGGATAGCATAAAGGAATGCTGCAGCCAAGGTTACCATCCTGTTCCCTAAGCCATTGGAAGCAGTCCAGACAAGGTATTTGCACTTCGTACCTGCATCATTTTTGCTATGTTTTGTGCCCTTTCTCATGATTTTGTCGTAGGATTTGGTATGAGGTCCACAACTTCTATGAAGGTGTTCATAGTTACGTAGCTTGGATATCAGATACGAAGAGGGTTTATGTGGAGAAGCTTTGCGGTATAAGTAAGATTGATACCTACTTAAGCATGATCCTTCATCAAACGTGGAAACTAGAAGTCCATCAAGGACTTTGTCATTAGCAATGCTAGTAGATAGGGGTGAATCATTCTTCAGATCAGCAAATGAATGATTCTTTGGACCTGTAGATATGGAAATAAATAAAAAAGATCACATACAATTCTATATAATATTTAAATCAAGATTAAAATGTGTTGAAATTTTATTCGAGAGTTATGGTAGCTTTGACTCCATGAAACAGAATGAATTAGATGAAACCATCTTACTGCTCATTTTAATGTAAGACAGCTAGATATCAAAATCTGAGTGCCTTAACCAATGATGGTATTAATTGTAAATTTTCTCAAGCATTCAACTCAATAATAATGCCAGCTTTAAGTTCTAGATGTCATAATTGTGTTTGTTACAAATAGACCCTTAAAGTGATCTTGAAACTAATCCTGTCTTTGTATAGTATAAGTATTGTATATATAATAAAATGAATAACTAGGCAGAACAAGAAATAAAATACGCTGAAAATTAAGCTGCAAACAAAAGTATTACCAATATCTGAGGTTGTTTGTGTTTGAGCTCTTTCTTCCAAGATCTCAGGTATACCATCTTGATCTTTTTCTCCCAACACCTTATCTAACATACAAGATAAAGAGATCAAAGATTGAGGACATCAGATTAAGTAACTATTGATGTATTAAAGAAATATGATTAGAAAAAAGAAATGAAGAATGTTGTAGACAATAACAATAGGAATAGGTTGCAAACAAAGGCCTTACCTACCACTGACCCTGTAATATTATGGTCTTTTCCTCCCCTAGCTTGAACTGTAACATTTTGAGTCCCTTCTTTTAAGACATTAGTAGTAGCATTCTGGGCCCTTCCAGCCAATTCGTTAATCTTGGAAAATCCCTCAACGAGATCAGAGATTGAGTTTTGGTGTATCAGAGTAAATGTGACTAAAATAGAGAAAGTTATGGAACCCACAGCCAAGATTGTTCTGAATCTCTTGAAACACAACCCTGTTTTATCCATTGAGACTTGAAAATTTTCCCAGGATTTCTACATGGCCGAGCATTGATGGCAGTAATCAACCCCTTCAACATAGAGAAGGAAACAAACCATGCATATTGAAATAGCACAGCACATACTATGCAGGAAATGAATACAAAGAAGGATCACTGAAATGTAAGAGGATCCAAAACTTGATTGGGCTAGAAACTAGTTGTTCTACGGAGTAGTGAACAAAGCACCAACTAAACTGAATTGAGAAAAATACCCAAAAACAACAAACCCATAATTTAGATTAATAAAAAATAAATACACTTTCAAGAAAACAGAGCACGCATTCGGCACAAAATGCAATCAAAAGCGAAAATTGAACCCTTTTTTTTCCTCTCTTTCTCGTCAACCAAACAAAACAGAGAAAAAGGAAAGAAAATCCTATGAAAAGCAATGACAGGCGAAGACCTTTGAGGTAAACATCAACAATCTTGGTGATTCATCAAACAAAGGGTGGAGCTTTATGGCAGCCACACAAGCAGATGCACCGCTTCCGTGTGCAGTGCAGATCCTCAAGTTCCCTTCTTTGTATTAAAAGGTTTTGGCACCGACAGAGCGTGAGAAGGCAAAGTCAATCAGAAAGGGTAATTTACTCATTAACAAATAATTCCTTTTCTCCAAAACAAGATCACTGTCGAGTGCAATAATTGTGTCAAATTTACTGCAACTTATGTGAAGCCCATAAAAAAAGAAAAAAAAGAAAAAGGAAACTGATTTCCGACATCTGTGAGTTTGAGCTAATTCATCACCCCTTTTTTTGACCAATTATTTGCTATATAAATTTATACAACTTTACTATGATTTTTTAAAATGATTTTGTGTAGAATAATTATTATCAATGTGTGAACTAAATTAGTTTTTTTCATTAAAAAAAAATGGCTCACTGGTATTAAAAGGATAAAATGAAAGCAAAATATATATTTCCCATTTCAATAACGAGAGCTTTCAAGAATAAAACTCCTTGTTCTTCTAAGAATTTGTGAAAAATGTTGTAAAGTTTGAATTTTTAACCTAATAAATCTTCTGAAAATTTGTGAAATTAAATAATAATTTGCTAGAAAAAATTTCGAATTGAAGTTTGTAACTCAATAAATATTTCTGAAATTTCTGCTGATAATGTGATGCGAGAATTAAATAAAAATATTCAGCCACATAAAAATTGGACAATTTACCTTTTTTTATTAGAAAAAAAAACCTTTGTTTAATAATCAACAAGGTTTCTGTTTCTCTTCAAAGTTCAAACCTCGGCTCAGTTTCGCTCTGTGACTGCTGAACTCGCCTCAGGTGGCCTCCCCCACTCGTTGATTGGTCTCCAATCCCACAACGTTAGCTCCATCTTTGCTCAGTTCAGGTTGTCTCCCTTCTCTCTCTATATCTGTCTCTGTTCTGTACTCTTAAGTTGTGAGTTTTTCTTTTTCTTTTTCTTTCTTTTTCTAAAAGGCAGAATTTTGATACGACACCTTGTCTCGTTTCCTCGATTTGTTACTGCCGTTTTGGTATTCTTCATTTTTCTTGTTCAACGTGTGTGCAACAGCCCCCACTGAACTAAAGGTAGCACTTGGTTCAACTTTGTTTTCACTCGATTACTATACTCTTCTCCTTTTACGTTTGAGCGTGAGTTGTGTATTTATCCAAGAAAAAAATATATATGTCTAATTGAAATGGGAATGGAAGTACATGTGAATCCTGTTCGTTTTACTTTTTTTTTTTCTTGTCTGAACTTCTTAAATCAGAGTTTAGAAATTATTTTCATGACTGGAGAATGTACTTGGGACATTCCTGAGAAAGGCAGGTGTTTGAAACATGTAATTTATGCAATTCAATGAAACTTTGCACCAAATGCATTTTCGTTGTTTTGGAGAAGAGAATTTGAAAACACATTTCTATGCCAAACGATACCTAGCACTGTTTTGGAGAAGAGAAAGTGGAGGGGAAGAAATAAAGGAAAGAAATTGGGTGGTGAAAGTAATTTTCTTTTTTTAAGAAAATAAGAGAAATTGAAATGGAAGTAGAGAAGAGAATTGTAGGTTGGAGAAATAGGGAAGAGAAAATGGAGTGAAACAAGGGACCATCAAGCATTGATATGTTATTTCAACCTTCCAAAATTGATTGGATCGCCTAAGTCCCTGACAGTGTTATTAATCATATAGTGCCGCTGCCTATTTAAAAAACAGTTATAAGTTTTTACTAGAAGTAAAAAATCTTGCTTACTAGAATGATCTGATTGATTCTTGTTTCCTGACATTTACTTGGACAGCCGATCAAATTTTACTCTTAATTAATTATTAGTGATTTAATATTTTTCAATTTTCTTCCCATACTTGTTTTCTTTTTTTTCCTTTGCCCTGCTTCTCTCCTTATTTTGTTCCCAACCACATCATAATAACTTTTGCTTTCTTTACAGATTCAAAGCAGAAGCTATGAAGTTGTTCAAGATAAATGGAACCACTCTTTCTCTTGCACTCTTCACTGACGTCACCAATTCCAAGTTAGTCTCTCTCTCTCTCTCTCTCTAGTGATCTAAAAAATGAGCATTTGTGATATTGAGTTGCAATCCTCGTGGATTGTTGACTATGCTTGCTTTTCTCTTCTTCATATGATGAGAAATTGGACTGTAGAGAAGAAGAGAAGATCCTTTAGGGTTCTGAAACAATCAAGGAAGCAAGACACACAATTACAATTGGGCAAGTAGTTTTATATAAGATGAAATGTAAATGATGTGGGATGATATGCATCTAAGTCACTAACTATTATCACTTTCATATATTGATTTTTAATGCAATTTTTTTTTGGAAGACTGGGGAAATGATTTATTTGCATCATTTTAATGAATAATAAAAGAGGAATAACAAGATAGGAGTTTGTTATCTCCTTTTTATAGTTTGCACTGGGATTATCTTTTCGGTTATATAATTATGGGTGGGTAGAATTTGATTGTGTGAATGTTACCTGTTAGTGAATGTCAAGATGTTATAATCAACTTGTTTGCCATTTAGTATTTAGTTCAAATTATTGGGATTTTTTTCTCATGTCAACTGTCGAGTGAGGTGTTGTTGTTATAGAGTTATGATTAAATAATGTATGTGGGGTTGAGTTCGATGGTTGAACACCTTTCCGTTTCTTTATTATGGTATTAGGTTAAATGGTTCTCAAGATGCATGATTGTTTCTGGTTAACCTGTAACCATCAGACATAGCTATCAATAGACTCAAGGGATCACTTCATCTCAAGGTTCAGTTTCACAGCAGTTAGAGTTTAATTTGCCTCTTTTCTCTTGTGATAACAATATTTGTGCTAGTAGTGCAGTTATGACAGTTAATTTATGATAAACCAGTTGCTCCTCTGTAATTGTTTCAAGATGGTAATTGAAAAATATTTGCTATCATGGTCATACACCAATCTGTAAAAGCAATTATATAGGATACATTGTAAGTTTTTTTTTTTTATCTAGTTATTTGTAATTGATTAAAAAGATTGGGAACCTGCTCTTGGCTGAAGTATATAATGTAATTCTTGTTCTCACAGGGAACTCTTGGAAAGTATGCAAGCTGGGACATTGGAGCCAGAAGTTGCATTCCTCAATGCTTTACTTGTATAATTTCTTATATTTGTTCTTTATGTCATGTCCAGCACCATTTACAAGATGATAAGCATGATGCTGGTGCTTAAACTCTAAACAATGACTGTTAACCACACTTTTTTCATGTTTCTAATGTTACCACTGTTATCAACTGAATCAGGTTCCAGATATTTTCCCTGTTCTAGCAGCCGCACACAAGACACTTATAGCCAAGTCACGGGACTCTTTAACCACACGCACCCTTCATTCAGAGCTCGTTTACAATTACTCAGGGTCCAAGCATGTAATTATGTATTGATATTTAACGCTATTATGGTTCATTGTTTCGATTAGAGTTGCTAACTTCGGCTTGTATTATGACTAGATTACTGAATCTTTGAAAAGATGTGGCATCTCTGACAGCACAACTTATATCCTTGCTGCTCGATTTGATGCTACTCCTGATGAGGTGAGATGATTCTACAATCAAATATGGCACTTATTCACCTTTACTCACATAACTAAAGTGATACCCGTTTCTCTTCTAGATAAAAGCCATAGAGAAGCTCATTAAGGGCAAAGAGATTGACCTGGAGGAGCTGGAAGGGAGAGCAAACCAATCCCAGATACAAAAGGTTAGAGATGCCACTGATCCAGATCACTTTGTACCTTTTTGTGCAAACTAGCATATTCAATAATTTGTTATGTTTCAGCATTACAAGATATCTGCCTCGGAACTTGGACTATCATCACTCGCAGATGGAATAACTTGCCGGATAGCTGCCCGTGATGCCTTGTGAGAAAAATGGTTGTGATATGCTTGTATACTGCTGGTTTTATGATCTCTCCATCTACCGTAGAATATATCATGGAAATTTAAAAGAAAGCATTTAGCTCCCATCATAGGTACTTTATCTTTTCATATTTCCTAACTTAGGTTCTTTTTATCAATCTTACTGCTGTAACATTTCTTATGGAAAATCAAAAGTAAGGTAGTTCTTGTCAGGTCTTGAAATCTCTTTTTTCCCTTTTGGTACATCAGAAAGAAAAAGCAATAACTAACTAGAAAACAAAACACTGGACAAGTCTGCAAACAACACGACTCTCATATCTGCAAGAGGAAAAGTAAGTAGGATATCATCAGTCAGGTGGATTCTCCAGTGCCCTCAAAGTTAGAAGGGTTTTGAAACCCTGGTCAGATGGTCAAATAAGAAGAGCACATGTGGTCAAAAGGTAGCTGATGTTACAGCTGATGTGTAAAATTAATATTTGCCCCAAATGATGTTAAAATTTCAAAATGACTCCTGAACCCTCTACAACATTATGCCCCCACGAAGATGCAAGATCCATTCCATGCTTGGCAGCAAGCTTTCCTCCGTTTCTCTCTCTGTGGAAAACCCTCCAATTCCCTTTCCTCATTCATTAATTTCATTCTATATACAATGTTAAATTCCTAAGCTATTTCCATCCATTTAGGTTTTCCAAGTTTCAATTTTTTCCCTTCACTTTAATTAAATTGCAACCATGACGTTTCCATGGAAGAAAAACCGGCCGAGTCACACAAATATCCCAAATCGTTGCCGATCTCTGGTTGCAAGAACACGGTGGTTCTCTCATCGTTGAGATTGGATTCCCCACCTCAATCATTGATCTCTTCGTCAAGAATCGAAGTCGGTTCAAGAAACCATAGTCCAAGAAATTGGTTCAGCTTGAAATCCTTGATCCGCTACTGCCGCCGCCGCCATCTTCGGCGCCTCTCCAATGCAGAGGAACATTGACGAGCTTGCTGTGGCCTTCGACAGATTTTTTGCCGCGGCCTTCCTGTGTTTTCTTACAATGAGAGATGAGAAAAAGATAAAGAGAAAGAGATTGCTCATTTCTGCATACAACCCAACAAATCCTCCAACATTCTCAACCTTCATACCCCTTCTCTCTCTCAAAGGAAAAACAAAAGAAGTAAAAATAATATGCACAAACAACTCAGCCATGTGGTGAAGTTCTTGTCCTGGTACATGACAAAGTTGGCGTCATTATCGTGCTTCTCCAAGCTGTGTCCCAAATCAGGAAACAGATTTTGATCTTAAAATGTAAATTTGAAGAAATTGTGTATCAATCAATAATTTCCTCTTTTTTCCCAACTGTCAATTATTGCATTGGTGTCTCTATTTGGCTCCCTCTAATTGATACACATCACAAGGGTTTCAAAACCCTCTCATTATTGAGGGCACCCAAGACTCCACCCATCAGCTAAAGAACCCCTCTTGTTCAGGTGAGCTGCACACTGGTTGGCTTCAGGAAGGGAGTGCACCAAAGTTAAATTAAATCCCACTTCACGATGAGGGAGCTGCCTAAAGCAAGGACAAGAGCAGCATAATGATGAAAAGTGGTATCACAAGTGAGGCTCCTTGTGCGAACGTCAGAGGCCAGTTGGAGGTCGGTCCTGATCGCTGCAAGCTCAGAGTAAGTATTAGTTTGTTCACCTTAAAAACCAAGAAAACCTGTCAACCAATTTCCTGCTGAGTCCCAGATAGTCCTACCCAGGAACAGGGTTACCGATGGCACTGGCATCAACATTTATCTTTCTAGACCCCAGTGTAGGACAATATACAATGAAACGAATCAGAGGTGTTGTGCCAAGAGAAGCATCCCAAAAAGTCGCTATGCAGTTATTTACCATGCAGCGAGCATGCTGAACTAAGCATACACCGTGAATCGCAACACTTCTCATATATGATATCACTTGAAATGGGGTAGTCCCTTAAACAACGGAACCCTAGATTTTTCTATTGGTTTAAATAAATAAAGCAATAGAAAGATCTCCAATTCATAAGTTTGGCATTCAAACAGAACATACTTGATGTAGAAGGCTTATTCTTACCTAGAAATAACTTTCAAAATTTCACATTATTGCTCCACATGGAGCCTTTCTTTTTCGAGAAAACTCTGAAATCCGTAAATAATAATGTCTTCTTGATCATTGTTAAAGGTAGAATAAATGACTAATTTTGTAGTTGTTTTGTCTACGATCAAGATATTCTCATATTACTTATTAACATGAGAGAATTATGTACGAAAAGAAAGACTAATTTTATTATGATATGCTTCAGGCCTCACTTTAGGTCAGCCCAGTCTATGAGACAACCCATAATGCCCATTCAATCTAACCCCCTTGAATAGAATCCCTTCCTCCTTGCGAAAGTTCAGTCACGAAATCTGGGTTCAGTACTAGTATGGTGGTTTTCATAGGCATACTTCAATTTATGCGCATCAATGTAAAACCTAAAATAAAGAATTTTGAAGTATCTTAATTTGACAAGCTTAACAAGATAAGCCTTTTCCTTTTGAAATGGTAGATATCATATCATATAGCATACAGGTACGAGCTAACCTATTGAAAATTGAAGTATGAACATTGAATAAAATTTACACTTCCGATTGTATTGTGTTATGTAATGTCACAGATAACGGGGTCTGTCTGGTACTTACTAGCTATAGAACACAATGACAGATGCTGGAAGGATGTAATACACGTTTCTTAAAATTTAACCCGTTTTGATAATGCTAAAGAAAATTTATAAAATAGTGCACTTGTTATTGTTATGATGTAAAAAAAATATTTCTGATTACTTTGTTTAGTTTGCTTTAGTATACTTTATTTCAGTTTGGTTAAGTAAAAAGTTTTATTATTTTAAAATTTTACTATAGGATTCAACATACAGGAAGACAGGTGTCAGGGCTTCAAGACAAAGTACGAAAAGCTATTAGTTAATATGGTTTTAACCTTGTTTTAGTTAATTGTAGATAAATCCTGATTTATTATTCTATGCATTAATGCGTGAACTTTAATTCTATCACATGAAGTCACTTTCAAGTGCTAGATTACCTTTACCACACCCAGATGGAGATTTGAACTGAGCTCCCACATTACGCATACTGCATTTTATGGTCGGATTTCACGGTAGCCATGAATTTTGAAGTTATGTACTAAACCTCCTTTTAACAACAAAGTCATAATCTACATCAGCTGGAATTTCTCTTCAGTTTTGAACACTATTGGATAATACTCCTCAGTAGTATCTGTTGCATTCAAAATGATCAACAGAAATTGTCTTTCTTTATTCAAAATTCATGTTATAACTGCAGCAACGCACGGGTTAGTGCTAGTATTATAAGAGCACATGTATTTGCTGGATAAATTGAAAGGTATTTGGCCCGCAAAGAAGTACGAGTTTAATATCTGTATGTAAGAAAGTCTGGAATGTGGAAAACAATTCAAGGCTGAATGATGAGGCAGATTGAGGAGATAAAATGATATTGCTAATCTGACAGCACTAAGTAATTAATATGCTTGTATCACTTTTGGCTTGTGTTGTGTAACGCTTGTCTACGTAAAAAAAAAGTGATATTAATAGCTAGTGTCTTGGGGCATGTAATTTCTATCATAGTGTGAACTTGTGTGGGAGTAATAATTAATAAAGGAGAATACAAAATGGCATCTACTTCACTCCCAGTGCAATTTTATATATCATCTCTTATTTAAATAAATTAAATTTAGGAGAAAACTTATGTTTGTGGTGTTGTTATGTAATTAAAATATAACATGTATATATATATTTTTAATTTTAGTGTTACATGATTCTCAATTTTGGTGCTTATGTGTAAAAAATAATATACATATTATATTTTAATTAGAAAACAGTACTACAGGTACTTAAAAAATTTTATTTAAGTTTTGTTCTTAAATTTATTGTCACTATAAAAAGAATTTTACACTGTCATCTAATTATGTATTATTAAATTAATAATAAAATTTGATTAACTCTTTTAATAAACACATTATTATATGATAATATAAAAAAAATTTATACTGAAAATCAAATTTAAACTCTTAACATTAACATGAGTCCATTTGTACGGGACATAACCTCCTAGGACATTCTGCATGATAAGAAAGATGTTCTACAGTTTCCACTGCATAATTAGACAATCGTCAGCAGAGAATTGGAAAAATGCATACCATTTGGGAGGTGCTTTCAGTCTCCAGTTATCTTTGTTCCGAACAAGATTCCTACATTTCCAATGAAATTCATAAAGATTATTAAAAAGATTGTTTTATCTTCATTTACCGGATTGGTTTCTTGTTTGTCTTGTAATTGAGTTCAACATTATTCAATTAATTATATAACCAATCATAACCCTTTATCAACTCAAGCATATATTTTGATATACAAATTCAAGTTCAAAAGTTTGAGTTTTTTTTTTTTTTTTGGCCAAAGTTTGAGTTCGAGCTCATGTAATTAAAACCTCAATCAGACTGAGTTGAAACTATATTTAAAGTTAATATGATAAACTTCATCACATGAAAGAAACTCTGAGAACGCATTATCTTGTTATATGGAGAATAGATGCTTGAGAAGATCTTTGCTTTAAGTGTAAGCGGAATCGTGACATGGATGGCATGTGTGAGGCCATTTTAATGCCACCAGTTGAACACGAAAGTAAGCTCAGATATCAATAGATCAGAGATTCGTGGAACTTTAATCCCTTATCGCCTCTTACTTTCAATATGCTTTCTTTATGTCAGATTGCAATACACATGACATAACTTTGAATCTAGTTGCGGCTTGTGGAGTATCTTTATCATTTGTCTTCCTGCATAAAGTTCCCACATAATAAAGGATTAAAAAAGTGCTTGGTAAACTTGTAACCAAAAAAAAAAAAAAAAGTGCTTGGTAAAAGTAAAACACTACTTTTTTTTTTTTTTTTTTCATTGGCATTTATTTATGTGCATGAAAACGACATTGTGCAACACCACACCACACAACACACCACCTCGGACTGGTTCAAACTTCAAAACTGTGTCTCACTCTCTCACTCTCACTCTCGCATTCGCTCTCCCTCTGCTCTAGGCTATAGGCTATACCCATGGTCATGGACGACTTGTTGGCGCTAATTTGCCCTAATTCTCCAACCGTACGCATCTCTAATTTACCTTGTCGTCTCATTTCTTTTCCAACTCAATTCCTCTTGTTACAGATATCGTCCTCTTTGTCTTGGCCTTTTCTTCTACCATCTGTTTGGCAGCTAAGAAAAAACGGCACCAAATCTCAAAACACCAAAAAAAAATAAAAACAAAGAAAAATTCAAGCTTTTCAAGTTTGTCTTTCAGAAAATTTTCTGGGCATGTTTATTTTGGTCTTTTAAGAAGGAACTAACAGTTATTACACTAAGCCAGAACTTTATATTTGTACGAGTTTTATGTGAATTTCGACCTTTTAACTTGTCAAAAATTTTAAATTTTAAGGTTTAACTATAATGTGTTCTACATATATTCATTTTCAAGCCAACCCAAAGGGAGTGTAATCCGTTGTTGCATGATGACGTTCAAACTGCATTTGTTATGAAAATTTGAGGCAGAGTCATCAGACTCTGTTTGTTACTAAATCCTAGGCCTGTGGGTTTCTTAATGGGTGCAAGAATATTGTAGGAGTTTGGAGATTATATAATGGAAGAGTCATACGCTTCTGAATCTGTTTCTGTTTTTCAATTGAGTTCAAAGTTAACTTTTCTTTGGTGACAGTGTCACTAGAGTAGCTGATTCTTTCTGGGATATTGTGAATGGATTCAAAAGTAATGGGATATTAGATTGTGCATTTTTTTTTTTTTTAACAGTAGATTGTGCATTAAAGATTACAACATTTAAGATCATAAAGGTACATGCACTCTGATCATGAATTCCACTTCTTTTTCCTCGTTTACAGGTATGGGATGGAAAGAGATTCTCAGAGTGTTTTGAAGACATATATCCTTATTGCTTTTGATATTTTGGTTTTCAGTTTGTGAACTGACAAAATTGATGGTTTTTTCTATGAATTGTTTTTCCTTAATAAAAACTACTGTTTTAGGTTTTGGAGTGAACATAGTGACTATTGTTATGATAGTTGTGCTTGGATTTAATCAGAAGAGTGGCCGAGGAGTTCAGAGATCAGGTGCCCAGGTAGTAGCTGAACTTAAAGGTTTCTGAGAAGGCGCTAGAAAACCACCACAAAGAAACATGTCAAAAATTCATAACCTACAAATCAAGAGTGGCCTCTGTTTTCTGTTTTCAAAACAGTTATTTGCAAGTCTTCAACTGTTATCCTGTAGTGTTTAGTCTATACGGTGTTCTCTACAGTTCGTAGATTGTCCATGAATTGTCAAGCTTTGTTGAAATTGTCTGAATCATGCATGAAAGAGTTATTAATATCCCCACTTATGATCTTTGTATTTTAGGTATATACCCGAGATAATATCTCCACATGCTGATGTTTTTGCAATGATTAAACAGATGACCCTTCCAGAGAAATTTGTCCTGGATTTTGTACCAGCTGTTGGAGCATGTCTTTCAGTCTTGGACATAATTTTTCTGTGGAAGAAAGAACATGATAATCAGTTTGTTGGATATCATAAGTGGTTTTATAGCTGTTCTGAGTTGATGGTGTGGGTAAGTTTCCTAATTTTTAGTTGTTGGCTACAATGTTCTGATGAGTTTAAGGCATTTGATTTCTTGTGATCTAAATCTTCACTTATGTCTATATATAGGCAAATATCATTATCTTTCAGTGTGCCAGCAGTCATTACATAGCCTTCAACTGTGTCTTATGTTTCTGGTGGATTCTGAAACTAGTATTGGGGGTCTTCCATTTGCTGACGAAGTTTCCATCATTGGAGGTGCTATTATTTTCTGGCTTAGATTTTTTTTTGGCATGTCAAGTTTACCTTTATAACTAATAATATTTATTCATTTTCTACAGAATCTTTATCAGTATGTTAGATGTGAAAGATTTGGCATAATTTTTATTGCAGGTTTCAATATGCATCATGGAAAGCTTAATTGTTCTCTTGAATATCACATTTGGCATAGCTATCAATGTGATCAGGATAAAGAGACTATCTTCAAAAAGAAGGTATATACTGCCCTCTCATTCTCACTTAGTCACTTTCTTTTTTAAGATTTGTGATAAGCATTGAACATTAGATAAAGTTTTAAAAGGTGGCAGAAGCAGAGTTGATTATCTCTCTCACACACATATGTTACTTTAAACCCATTTACTTGCACTATAACCTATTGGCCATGCTTGATGCCTAACTATCCTTGGTTATGAACATAGGGTGCATTACATTTCATTCTACTTATCACTTATTTAACGTGATTTGATCTGATTGTGATAACTAGAATAATGCATTCATTTGATTGTCTGTCTATGTTGTTTAGTTTATAGAAATGAAAATTATGTTTTGTTTCTAGAGTACTTTGAGAAATCTTGACTGAATCTGCTGTCATAATTTTAGTTTACTGGAAGATCCACTTCTTTCCAATGACATGGACCTTGAGGAAGGTGGCCATTATGACCTTGTAAGTATATGTCGTTAATTGTAACTCTCCTCTCAGACTCCTGACTTTACTCTCTTAAGATAATTAGTCTCAAATGTATATGGGATGAGTACAGGCTATAATTTTTTATTTAAATACAATTTAACTTGTGAATACTGTTTTGTTTAAACAATTGAATAGTGGTAAAGCTAAGGGGGAAAATGCACAAAACCCTTGTTAACTTTGGGGCTTTGGCAAATATAGCCATCAACTTTCAACTTTGGCAGTTAAACTCCTTTAACTTTGAAAAATGTCTCAATAGCTAGTTTGTTTCTAAGTATGAATTTTTTTAATAAGGAACCAATATATGGATTGTAGTTAAAAAAATTTAACTTAAGAGTGGTGTGAAGATAAATTAATTACCAAAAAAAAGATAAAAGCAAGCTATTGAAGCATTTTTCAAAGTTGGTAGTTAATTGCCAAAGACCCGAAGTTGAAGGGGGTTGTATGCATTTTCCCCTTAAGTTTTTTTTTTTTTTTTCCTGTAGAATGTTATCTTATTGAAGTTGGTTTAGCTGAGCCCCATCATATTCTTCTTTTATAATTCAGCTGTATTATTTTTTCATTTAATGAATGCATCCCTTCTTTTAAATCTTTGACTTAGTACGATATATTGATATGTACATACCCAAAATCCCATAACAACTATTTTCATCTTGAATGTACGGAAAGTTAGTTATAGCCTTGTTTGTCTGTTGATTTGGTTGCTTGTGTCTGGTATAACCTCCCAAATTACTTTGAAAGCATGAATCAGTATGTTGTGTATTTCTTGTTCTCAACAAACTGCATATAAGATTTTGTTGGAAAATTACTATGATTTTAAAGATTTAAAATTTATATTTGTATATATAATAACATATCTGGCCTGGTTTTGAATGAAAACCTACTCTTCTTAAAGCTGTCTAATTATGATCTCTGTTGTTTTTATTTCAAATTTCTGAGGTTGATATGTCTAACTAGTTGTCTTTTTTCAACTTTCTTTCTAAAGGGAAATAATGGGAACTTATGGGATTTGATGACTTTCAAATTCATAACTCCAGTAATGAATCATGGTGTGGTAAAGCAATTAGACTCTGAAGATCTTCTGCATCTACCCTCTGACATGGGTCCTTCTTCCTGTCATGATATAATTTTAACCTGCTGGCGTGCTCAACTGAGTAATAATGGTCCAAACCCATCCTTGTTTAGAGCAGTCTGTTATGCATATGGATGGCCATATCTCTGCCTGGGTTTATTGAAGGTATTTTTCCTCCCCTGTGCTAGATAAATCTAAGTTGATACAAAATTGAAGCTTGTGCATTTTTATTTATGATATTTACTCCATGTTTAAGCTTCCATTCACTTGTGGAATCTAATTCTTCTAAATTACGGTAGTCTTCAAGACATTGGAAGTCTGAAATTCCACCACAGGTTCCTGACCATCTGTACGGAGATGGAAGTTCTAGTCATTTTTCTGGGAACAAAAGGAAATTTAAATCCCTGTCCAGTATGTTAAATTGTGTCTACAGGAGTTGCTTTCTGTGCTGTACTGTATAGTGCCTTTAATAACACACAAATGGTTCTTGGGCTTTTGATCAAATATACTGATAGTTTGTTAATTTCTGCGATAAATCACAGAATGTATTTGTGCCTAAAAATTCCAGTTATGCCAATGGAAATATATTGATAGTATGACAGCTTACATGACATAGCATATTTTACATGTATCTTAAAAGGCAATGATTCTTAGCTGTTTCCAGATAAGCAGTGAGAAATGTAATAATCTGTATACAGTGTCCAATATCCCAATTTCAATAGTGTTGATACCATGACATGTTTTAAATTTATAGAAGCTACCTGGATTATCATGTCAATTTAAAAACAGGATTACTTAAGCAGGAATGGATTACATAGATTATCACATCAATTTTAATGGTGTTGATACCTTGACATATTTGCTTATTTGTCTACTAGAGAGAAAACAGGATGTTTCTAAACAATATTGAGTCCTTGTTTGTATTGAGAAGCCTTTTATGAAGTACATCTATGTCAATATTAAAAAAACCACTTCTTTGTCCATGAAGAAACCAAATTTTTTAATCCAACTCTATTTTTATTTTTATTTTTAATTTATGCTCTACAACTACAAAATATTTGAAATTCTTCCAGGTGATTAATGATTGTATGGGTTTTGCGGGACCATTGCTTCTCAATAAGCTGATCCAGTTTCTTCAACAAGGTGTTGCCACAATGAATAGTTTGTGTTTCTCCATTGTGATCATTAAAATGTTTCCTAGCATCTATAGCTTTATTTATTCTCGTCATAATACCAGTCGATATTCTAAAGTTATTCTGGCAACTTATTTACTTTTGTTGCACTAGCTATAATATTTATTTCTGTGAATTCTGTTGAAACCGTATGCATCTCAGATATCTGATCGAGAATAATATATGATTTTTGTGAAAGAGTTGTGTCCAGACAGATTAAGCAGCAAAACATATTACGTGTGGGCATTTTATTGTAGATGTGCTTCAACTATAAGATAAAAGTATGTATATTTTATAAATATGATCATAGTAAGTGCAAGAATTGATTTTAGACTTTCTTTTTATTTATGCAATATGGAAAATTACAATTGGTTAGTCTGTATCATGAAATAGTTAAATTAATATATTTGAAAATGATAATGAGGTGCTTATATAAACCTTTTTTAATTTATCAGCTATGAGCTTACAGAAACCAGGTTATATAGCGAGAATAATGAGCATCTTTTTATTATAATACAGTTTGGTGCATCTACAAAAGCATTTTCAAATGCAGTGTGAAGGAGCAATGCATGTAGTTAGAGTAATCTAGAAGAGGGTATACTATTATTAATTTATTATGTACATGTCGATATTATTATATATAGCCTTCTGTACATATTTGCTTCCTCTATCCCCAATTCTTTCTCCCTCTCTTGTTTTCTCTCACACACAGAAACAGGAGTATTGCAAGTATAGAGATGAGTAATATTTCTTACGTTTTCCAGTGAAGGTGGGGAAAGAAAAAGATGAAAAAGAGAAGATTAAAATCCACCCAAGTTAGGCAATCTTCTCAGTAACATGAATATGGAAATTTAATTAGCGATCTCCTTTGCGCTCAATATTTTTATTTCACAATCCTAGATACATAACTTCATTAGTCAATTGAAAACATTTCAAGCAACTACCTGACAAACTTAATAATATAAACATTGTAACAGGGATGGTAGTCCCATCCTCTTTTTTTTTCCCTTCTTGCTGCTTATCTGTCAATTGGGAAAAAAATCATAATAAAAAATTGGTTCCACTTTTGTTACATATTTCAGGTTCGGGGAATTTGGATGGTTATTTACTTGCAATATCCTTGGGCCTCACATCTATAATTAAGTAAGTTTGGTTCTTGTATTTATATTATTTAATACGTTTTTCCTATTTATATTTTCTTCTTGTGCTTCATGTTTCTAGGCATCGCTCTACTTGGCTATTTTTTATTGCTGTTGTTATGGTTTATCCTTAACTACACATAGGTAAAGATTTATGGATAGACATCTTTATGGGTGATTGATTAGTTCACAACTCATTGGAAAGTTTAATAAGCCAGAGACTAATCTCATTGATAAATAAAGGTCATCAGTCTAAATCTTGTATTAAAAATATACAAAACAAAACGATATAGATTAACTAACTGTTTCTCCCATAACTAATTTGGTACTGTACCTACATAATAGCGTAAACAACATAAAAATAAGAAAGACTGAGAAGTGAGAACCCCATAAAAGAGTCATTATTTTATTTAATTTTTCAAAAGAAGAAGAAATTATGTTAGCGTTAGAGATATGAAACCATTCCTAAGCCTTCACCTATTAGCTTAAGCTTTTAGGAGAGTAGGTCTTTGACAGAGAAAAGAGAAGAGTACAACTAGGGGTGGATAAGATAGCCTCCAGAACAAACAAACTGAAAGAAACAGAGTGCCAATGTGGCTAAAAAATGCAACAAAGCTGTCCAATCTCTGCAAATCAGAAAGAGAAACCCCCTTAAAGCAACCATGTGCAGAACAGCAAAGAGAAATTACTCTCTGATGAACTGATTTGCATCTCTTTGTTGCATTTTATTTGTATCAGTCAATATTTTGTGTTGTGATCCCTTCGACTTTGAGCAGCCTAAATTTAATCTGTATGGATTTATATAACTTCTATAATGCTTTTTTGCTTTACTTTCCGGTAACAATTAGTAAAACAGTGCCCTTCTGGTGTAGAACCTTTTTAGATACACAATATACTTTTCATCTTTCCAAGCTGAAGCTAAAGCTGCGATCTAGTATCATGACTCTAATCTATCAGAAGGTATGACATTTGTTTTTATGATTTTATCTCTATTTGTACATGCCGCAATTATAGATTTTCATAAAATTGAACTAATCATGCTCATTTTTTTCCTAATGATGTTATTGATGCATGGATTTCTATGATTAGGCCTATGATCATGCTTTCATACTAAAACATATATATTGTTTCATGTGTTTCAAGTGTCTATGTGTGAACCTAGCAGAGCGTTCAAAATTCACTAATGGAGAAATTCAGACATTTATGTCAGTAGATGCTGACCGGACTGTCAACATGTGTAATAGTTTCCATGATATGTGGAGGTATTCCCTTAATTTTGAATTTCTTAATGCTAACACATTACACCAAACTACCTTTTTCCTTGTCTCTTTGAATATCTGTAGTCCAACAGACTTATCATCTTGTACAAGACCCTTCCTTCTTTTCTTACTTGGAAAACAAATTATTGATGTTCAAGTTTAATAAAATTTCCATGATTTATTTTTTAATTTTTATTAAGGGTTAAATATATGTTCTGCTCTAACCTACTTCCGTGTTTAATGGAATCTACTGAGCTTTCAGCTGTATGTGATATTATTGAGTTTTACATAGATGTATTTGATAGAATTTATACGGACTGGAAGCTGCCTTCTGTAACTTAAAAATTGATGTAAAATCATGTGTGTTAATATTTAATAATGTAATTTATATAGATTTTAAGCACCGTGGTTTTATTGTTTCAGCTTGCCTTTACAAATTGGAGTGGCGCTTTATCTTTTGTATACTCAAGTCAAATTTGCATTTGTATCTGGATTAGCAATAACCATTTTATTGATACCAGGTAGAAATGTCACTCTTACAAAAATTTTAGTGGCAGAAACTTGCACTTGTTATATAATTTATTTTAGTCCTTTTTTAATTTGTTTTTAACCTGCTTGAGTGCATCATTACCAATATCAGTAGCTGGAATGAATTCACAGAAAAGTTTATACAAGTATTAATAACTGAATTTGATTCCTAAATCTTAACATGGAACTCTTTTTTATTTATTATCAACAAACATGCATTACTGCACTCACTGCCAGATCCTTACATTGATTTGTACTGCTTGATCAACTTTTTGTTTTCTTTATCTTGTTTTGTCCTGCTATATATCTGTTCCTTACATTTATGTGGTCTGGAAAATTTTCTTGTTAGTGGCCTTTCCTAATAGCCATGTGGACTAACATGCTCCTGCTGTACAATTGTACATAATATTCATAGATAATCAATAATGCATCTTTGCATTTATATTAATGCGTATGCGTGATACACCTATTATTCACTTTTAAGCTCTTGAGGTTAGATATAATTGAAATTCAATATTTTCATACTTCTTAGAATCTGGGGACGATATTGTACCCTTAAGCCAATGATTTGACTAGTCTATTTCTATAATACTAATAATAGAAGAAATATCTCATTTCATGGTTATGGTCTTCTGTAAATCTCATGTATTGAGCCAAATAGGAAATGGAGTTATAATATAATTTCAGGTCATACATTAAGTGATATTAGATTTAGGTTCAATTCGGAAGCTTGTTGAAGAATTAAGCTGTACTTTCAGGACAGATTGCCTGATACTACTTTTGATATAACATATATCTCAGAAGACAGTTCCTTTTTATTTTGGACTACTTTTCAGAAATGTATACTTGACCTTCTAGTTTATTTTATTATACTAGTGTTTACTTTATTTCTAAATTTTAATTGATGCAGTGAATAAATGGATATCAAAATTAATTGCAAGTGCTACTGAGAAAATGATGAAGGAGAAGGATGAAAGGTATCTAACTATCTATACATTTATTGACGTCTTGGCTTTTCTATGAGTAATAAAATGTTTGTAGAGAAACCTGTAATTAGCATCTTATTTGGTGGCAATTAACCAAAGATAACTCATACTTTGACATTCATATTTCCATCACCTTATAGTTGGTTATCTCCCTAAAAATAAATGTAGCATGTTCAGTACGGTTTGCATTTTTTCTTTTCAAATTATATTATACATTTTTCTATAAATTTTCCATAAAATATGATATACTTGCAGAGGACACCTGAAAGCAGCACATTGCATAGGGGTAGCTTAAAAATTGGTTAACTCCTTAAGTTGTGGCATAATCTTAAAAAAGCAATTTAAGTTACAGCCAGATGTTTCCATAGTTATTTGCTGTGCAATGAACATTTAATAAACATTTGCAAGTTGTTCACATGTGAAATCCTACTTCAAACATATACTGTTATGCAGAAAATACTAATTTCTGTACAATTATTTATTTGCTTCAGAGGAATTTTCTAGTTATCAGTGGATGATTTCTTAAATGTGTTGGAGAGTGAATCAATTCATATTACTTAAGAATATGATGCAATTTTTTCCAGTGGTTGCTTGAGACTTCCACATTCTCATTTTCTGCCCTCAGGGCTAACAGTTTATTATTCTCTTTCCAGTTGTAGCATTTTGCTTCATTCTGCGGTGCCATAATGGGTGAATATGAATCAAAGCTGCTGGTGCTTGTTAACACTCTTAAAATTATGCTTCGTACAGGATTCGGAGGACAGGAGAACTTTTGACTTATATTCGCACTTTGAAGATGTATGGGTGGGAACTTCTTTTTTCTAGTTGGTTGATGGAGACAAGATCTTTGGAAGTGAAACACTTAGCTGTAAGAATTTATATTCTGATTTTATTTATTTTGAGATGAAATTGTAAAAATTTTCTTGAAAGCCACTGGACCAGTCTATCCAAGTACACCAGAATTATATGACACCTCAAGGAGCAAAAGAAAAATGGAGACAGTTTTACATGTTCAAGAATGGCATAATCAAATGGATTATTTTCCTTTTCTTCGTATTTAATTTTGATCATCATGTTTTGTAGACTCGGAAGTACTTGGATGCATGGTGTGTATTCTTTTGGGCTACAACACCAACTCTCTTTTCTCTTTTCACATTTGGACTCTTTGCATTGATGGGACATCAACTTGATGCTGCAATGGTATTTTCAAACTTGTTTGACCTAATTTTACAAGTTTTTCTTCTTTTTTATTTTGAATTTAATTATTTTTTCTAAATGGAATTGTCATTGTCAAGAAATTGTCCAGTTAAAAAATCTTAATTGCAGGTTTTCACTTGTCTTGCTTTGTTTAATACACTGATTTCGCCACTGAATTCATTCCCTTGGGTGATTAATGGATTGATTGATGTGAGTCTCCACTATTCCATGGATTTTATGAACAAAGTTGGCTTGTGCACACTAGTTAATGATTATATTGAAAAGATTCTCTTAACTTCATTGTAGGCCATGATATCCTCCAGACGGTTGAGTAGGTTTCTCTCTTGTCCTGAACATAAATTTAAAGTGGGAGAGACCAGTTCCTGTTCATCATCATTCCTGAGTAAACAGGCTGATTCTTTACAAGGTTTGGCTGTCGTTATAGAAAATGCATGTTGTACTTGGTCAAGCAGTGATGAACAAACATCAGATTTGGTGTTGAATCATGTGACTCTAAGCCTGTCCAAGGGTTCCTTTGTTGCAGTTATTGGAGAGGTCAGATCCCTGTTTGATTTTTCTCAAGATGTCTTTAGCCAATAAAATGAAAACAGCATCATATATGGTAAAGGAATTTCAATGGATATGCATCCATCAAATTTCTACATCACAACTTATTGAAAATGGATATTTGAGATTGTTAGTTTGAAATGTAGACGTGGTTCCTCTCACTTAGTCTTCTATATCTGTCAGTATCATCAGCATTTGTAATATTTCACAATTCAATTGATAAATGAAATGGAAAGAAATATGTACTATCAATTTGTCTGAATGCCTGAGTTTCTTTACACTCAGCTGAATTTATATAACTATTTTACATAGGTGATAAGATAAACAAATATTAATTCCTAAGGTGCATTGCATATAAAATGACTACTTTATCCTATCCTGTATGGCTGTCCAGTATGGCTGTCTAGTATAGCTGTCCAAACTCAATTATGACAGGCTGTCTAGTATGGCTATATGGCTGTCCAAACTGCTGTCCACTATGGCTGTCCAAACTCAATTATGACAGTCGTTTCAAGATGGTCAGTATAGCTGTCCAAACTCAATTATCCTATCCTGTCTCATAAAAATATATATCCTACTAACATCCCCCCTCAAATTGATGCGGCTGATCAAGAAGCATCAATTTGCCAATGAGAAATTGATGACGAGGCCGAGGCATTGCCTTGGTAAAGACATCAGCAAGTTGAAGATCCGTGGTGATCTGGGGAAGGAGATAACATGACTATCAAGAACCTCACGAATGGAATGACAATCCACCTCAATATGCTTGGTACGCTCATGGAAAACAGATTAGTAGCAATCAATGGCACTAGTATTATCAAAGATGTAGAGGAGTGGAATCTAGTTGAGGAAATCCAAGTTCAGCCAACAAACCACGAAGCCAAATAATTTCGGAACAAGGAGCAGACATGGCGCTGTATTCAGATTCAGTGGAAGATTTGGCAACACGGGCTTGTTTCTTACTTTTCCAAGAAATAAGTGCATTACCAAGAAACATACACCAACCCGTAATCTGAGGCCGAGTGTCCTGGACATCCAAATTTCCAATCAAGCATCCTCCGTGTAACTAATCAATTGAAGAGAAGACCCAACGGGGAAAAAAGGCCACGAACGGAAGTGTTTCGATAGCGAATAATACGACGAATGCAGCTAAATGAAGATGTCTAGGAGTTTGCATGAATCGACTCGAATGACAAAGAAGGAAATATCTCCGGGGTGAGTAATAGTTAAATAGTTAAGACTCCACCAACTGACCGCACATCAAGGGATCGAAAGAATGTCACCCTCTCACGACGATACTACATTGACTTCAAGAGGAGTGTCAATCGGAGAAGGCCGATTGAAGGCCACGCAAAGAGATCGGATCCTCGCATATACTTACGTTGATGTAAGAAAATACCCGTAGGATCCGAGTGCACTCAAGGCCCAAAAATAGTGAAGGGAACCAAGGTCTTTCATATGAAAGGATGCCTGGCCGTTGTTGAATCGCATCTAATGAGAACAACATCCGTCCCGGTGATAACAATATCATCAACATAAACAAGAAGAAGAACAATACCATAATTGCTTTGTGAAGGAATAAGGAAGAATCATACTGGCTCGACGAAAGATAAACCAAGTAAAGTGGAGCGAAATTTCTCAAACCATGCCCGAGGAGCTTGTTTTAACCATAAAGAGAACGCTTGAGCTTGCACACAATTGGACAAGATGAAGTCGAAAATAAGCCTCGGAGGTGGAGTCATAAAAATATCTTCCTTAAGGTCACCATGCAAAAATGCATTCTTAACATCCATTTGGTGGAGTAGACCAACCCTTGGAAGCAAAGATAGCAAGAATGGTTCACACAAAGAGTCATCTTAGCCACCGAGCAAAGGTCTCATCATAATCCACCCCATATTCTCGTTGCTCCCAAGAGCAACTAGCCGAGCCTTATATCCGTCTAGAGAACCATTAGAGTTGAGTTTTATAGAATATACCCATTTACAACCAATGGGTTTAATACGTAAGGACACAGAACAATATCCCATGTATGATTCTCTCGAAGAACCTCGTAGCTCAAGATGCTGGCTTGCTCCCAACATGCATGCTTAATCGCCTCGAGAATAACAAGTAGGGAACAATAATGCCGTATAACATGGCAAGTGATGTAATGTGGAAACCCATACCTATCTCGGTGGATGAGAGATACGAGTAGACCGTCGAGGCCGGAAGTACAGCTCAGTGCATGTGTAAGTGTCAGAAAGGGCAGAGGTGGCCGACGCCTCGTATACAAAATACCTGGTTTGAAACGCTCAATAGGACCGTGAGATCATCAAAATTAGGAAGCATAACAGTATAGAAGAAGAGACCACATGCGATGGGAAGAAATACTCGATTTTCAAAGAAAACCACATTTCGAGAAATACGAAGACGATTAGCGTAGTATCATAACACAAAAACCTTTTTTGAGTATTATCAGAACCCATAAACGCACATCGAATCGCTCGAGCCCCAAGTTTGTGACGTTGTCAATAGGTGGTAAGTGAACAAAAACAGAACCTGACCAAAAGTATGAAGACGATGATAAGTAGGGAGGCTTGTCATATAGGACGATAAAAGGGAGAATCAAAGTCTAAAACCCGAGAAGGAAGACAGCTTAATGACATAAACAGCAAGTGGACAAAGCCTCAACCAAAAACGAGGTGGGAACAGATGATTCAAGCAATAAGGTTCGAAAGTGACATCCAATAGGTGGCGATTTTTACGTTCAAGAACAATCAAGTTTTTGAGGCGTATATGAACAAGAACGTTGAGAAACGATACCCTTTTATGTAAGAATGACTCAAATTCATTAGATATGTATTCTCCACTTAATCGAACGTAAGATTTTAATACAAGTAGAAAATTGAGTCTCGACATAGGCTAAAAAGGTCCGAAAAATTGAAAAAACCTCAGATTTGGAACGAAGAAAATATACCCAAGTAAAACGACTGTAGTCATCAATAAATGTCACAAAATATTTATAGGTTGCGTGAGATTTAACAGGAGTAATACCCCATACATCACTATGAATAATCTCAAAACATGTTGATGCACGACTACCATGAGAAGGAAAAGGTAAAGTCTTGCTTTTGGCAAGCTTACAAACAGAACAATCAAAGGAATCAAACTGAATTTTATTACCCAATGATCCATGCTTCAACAAATGAGACAAAAACAAGTGAATTAGATGGCCCAACGCTTATGCCAAACCTCACTTTGATTAGTTACTATAGCATAAGCGAAAGAAAAAAGACTAGAGTAGTAAAATGTATAGGAAACATTCGTCCAACTTTAGGCCCCTTCGCGATCACTTTCCCCCGACACCGGTCTGCCGCACAAGACAACCACCACGAGAAAATGCACATCACAATTGTTATCGACCAATTGTGGCCAACCGAAATTAAGCTAGAAGAAAGTCTTGGAGACACAAACACATTACGAAAAGATGAATCAATATCCCCAACAAAGCAAAGAATAGGAGATTACTACCATTTGCAATTTGAATGTGTGTGCCATGATAGGGTCGAACATTATGCAAATAAGTAGAACTACTAGTCATATGATTCAAGCTCCAATCAACAAACCAAGGTTGAAGAATTTTCTTATCCTTACCTTGAAGGCCCAAAGTCGAAAAGGCAAGAGATTATCATCTCGTTGCACCATCTCGAGTTAGGACAGATTAGGTGAGTCAGTAGGAGGTGCTACCATATCATTATTCGGACACTGGTAAGAAGAGGAATAAACCTTTGCTTGAAAGGCATTGGCTTGACGATTTTACGGTCTCGTAGGACATTCCTTAATAATATGGCCATGCCGCTTTTGGCAAAGAACTACAAAATTTCCTGCTACAATTTCGAGCAATATGGCCAAATTCTTTGGCAGGAATAACACCGAACCCGCTTGATAAACCTTCCTTTTTCCTTCCTTGGCGGCAAAGATAAGCCACAAAGCGATGTACTTCTAAAGGGAATTGGTCTTGCGCCATGGCTCCTGAGTGGATAGGCGTTGTTCCTCCCGGCAATTCACCAAAGCATACATCCATGGAGGAACTCGATCTCGATTTAATAAAGCACCCGTGTAATCTCAAATTCTCGTCCGAGTTTCATGAGAAACTCGATCCCTTTTGCTATCATTATAAACTTCTTGGAGAGCGGAGTGCGACCTGGGGGATTTTAGCATGAATAATATCCGAACGCTGTTGGCATAAATTCGAGAAAACCGAGAATAGTATTCTTGAATAGACAGACACTTGGCGGTAATTTGCAATGTCGAGTTCCAACTGAAAACGCTTGGCACTATTATCTTGATTGTAGATACGTTTAAGATAGTCCCACATCTCCTTGACTGTCCTAAATGACCGCAAATTGTTGACCATGTGTGGTTCAATGGAGCCCAAAATCCAAGAGATAATCTTAGCATTCTCGCTTTGCCATGTAGCAAGTTCGGCCAAAGACAGGTCTTTGCGCAGAGGAGCCATCAATGTGACCCCATAAGCTTTTGCATTTAACAAACATTTCGAATTGAAATGCCCAAGCAAAATAATTCTTGCCACCGAACCTAATCGAGAAGTTATCGGTTGTCATGGTGGTCAAAGAGAAGCCAAAGAATCGAAAAAAAATTGAGAAGTACTGGGTTCGAAAGAAAAGCTAGAAACCAAGAGCCCCTTGGAGCTAAACCAGAAACTGTGATCCAAAAGAAAACCAAACTAAGGTGCCTAAGGCACACCAAGAGAGACACACAGCAGAAGCCCTTTTGGGCAGAACCAAAATATGGTTTGAAACTTTGACTGCCTAAATTCAAAGAGTAGGCTCTGATACCATATCAATTTGTCTGAATGCCTGAGTTTCTTTACACTCAGCTGAATTTATATAACTATTTTACATAGGTGATAAGATAAACAAATATTAATTCCTAAGGTGCATTGCATATAAAATGACTACTTTATCCTATCCTGTATGGCTGTCCAGTATGGCTGTCTAGTATAGCTGTCCAAACTCAATTATGACAGGCTGTCCAGTATGGCTATATGGCTGTCCAAATTGCTGTCCACTATGGCTGTCCAAACTCAATTATGACAGGCTGTTCAGTATGGCTGTATAGCTGTCCAAACTCAATTATCCTATCCTGTCTCATAAAAATATATATCCTACTAACATGTACTTCATCTAATCTCTGAAGCACAACCTTAATTATATCTATTTCACTTCACCTACTGCATATATTCAGGTTGGCTCAGGTAAATCATCCCTGTTAAATTCAATTCTTGGAGAAATGCGGCTTGCTCATGGATCTATTTATTCCAACGGATCCGTGGCTTATGTACCACAGGTTTGTATGTGATAATGCCATATACTTAGCCCTGGGAATGAAATTTCTTATGTCTTTATTTCCCTGAAACTGCAGGTCCCATGGATTTTATCTGGAACAGTACGTGACAACATATTATTTGGGAAAAGCTATGATCCTGAAAGGTATAATGCCTTCAACAATAGGATTTCCCCCCTCATATTTTTGATCTGATTGAAGCTTACTCCTATTTCTTCTACTTGATGTGAACTAGATCTTTACAAACATGTTTCAAACTAAAAAAACTCTTACGCTCTTCCCAATTTATTATCTCCCTGCTATAAACAGGTATACAGATACTCTGCAGGCATGTGCGCTAGATGTTGATATCTCATTGATGGTTGGAGGTGACATGGCTTATATTGGAGAGAAAGGAGTCAACTTATCAGGTGGACAGAGAGCTCGTCTTGCTTTGGCAAGGTGATACCTTGCTGTTCTCCTTGTGGCTCTACAAGTTTATGTGGGATTTTTATGCCTTGATTATTATCAAGAAAAACGTGTTAATATTGTGCAATTAACAGGGCAATGTATCATGGCTCAGATGTTATTATGCTTGACGATGTCTTGAGTGCAGTTGATGTACAAGTTGCTCGATGGATCTTACACAATGCAATTCTAGGTCCTCTTATGCAGGGAAAAGCTCGATTACTCTGTACCCACAATATTCAGGTTATGTACTCTCTTTGCAATTATTATTCATTGCCTTAAATTACATTGATTTTGTCCAGCAATCTGCATAAATTCAGATCAACGTGATATTTTCATTGACATTTTGAGCTATAGTTGAGGAGATTATTCTTCAGAATATATGTATTATATATTTTGTATTTTTATAAAATGTGTATTTATATAAGGATTAGCATATTGATGCATCTAAATTTATATGCAGGCAATATCTTCTGCTGATATGATTGTTATTATGGACAAGGGACATGTAAAGTGGGTGGGAAGTTCAGCTGACTTTCAAATTTCTTCATATACAGCATTCTCTCCATTGAATGAAATTGATTCAGCTTTACAGAATCACAGACAATCTTGCAGCATAAATTCTTCTTCCAAATCCAAGGAGCAGTCTCTTCCTGATAGAGTTATTATACATGCTCCAGAGGGAGCAGAGGAGGTAATTGAAGTTGAGTTGAGGAAAGAGGGCAAAGTCGAACTTGGAGTGTATAAGTGAGTATAAACATATACATCATTGATATCAGAGATGTACAGGGAGCTTATGTTGTCAGTTTTTTAGATTAACTTCTGTGGTCTGTGGATAACAATTTCAATTGTTGGTTAACAATTTAATGTCTTTTGCAGGAATTATGCTGTCTTCACTGGCTGGTTCATCACAGTTGTAATATGCCTGTCAGCTATTCTGATGCAAGCTTCTCGTAATGGAAATGATTTATGGTTGTCATATTGGGTTGATACAACAACAGAAAGCGGTCAAACAAGATACTCTGTGTCCTTCTATTTGGTGACGATCTGCTCTGTAGTAATAGCTTTCATAGTACATTTCTCTTGCTGGACATATGACTGATAGACAATTAAATATTTTCTGGCACTGAATGTCTAATGCTAGAAGCACAACAAAATACTTTTAATTCAAATTTATTTTTGTTAATTATAATAGCTCTGATTAATGCTAAGGAAGTTTCTTCATTTGAAAATTCAGTTTATAAAGCTTGGAGTTCCATTTTTATTTTATTTTTTAAATTTTGAATCCTCTACTTTCACCCTTTAAAGATCATGTCGGAGAATGGAGTGGTTAAATGAAACTTTTAGCAATTCTGAAAATTTCAGTATTAAGCATAATTGAAAGTTCATGCTTTGTTTGCTGTTTATAACGTCAAACTTTCTGTTTGTTATGTAGTAAATTGAATATTACCTAATCATATACCAAGACTATCAGCTACTAATAAATGTAACTTTCTAATTTGTTTGACATGGTAATTAATGCTGCAGGCTATACTATGTCTCTTTTGTATTATAAATTCCTTTTTCACACTGGTGAGGGCATTCTCTTTTGCATTTGGTGGCTTGCAAGCAGCAACTAAGGTGCACAATAGACTGCTCAGCAAGCTTATCAATGCACCTGTGCAATTCTTTGATCAGACCCCAGGTGGAAGAATACTGAACAGGTTAGAATAAGATGTCTTCAGGCCATAGCAGATTGTACTTTTGTGAAATTTATGTTTCATGATTTATGTTGTTTTATGCAGGTTTTCGTCAGATCTTTATACAATTGATGATTCTCTTCCATTCATTATGAACATTCTCCTAGCTAATTTTGTAGGCCTGTTGGGTATTGCAATAATTTTGTCATATGTACAGGTATGCATAAATTGTTCTCAGTTTGCCTATAAGGTACTACGAAACTTTGAAAATTGCATTAACTGCCCCCATCACCATAATATTTTTATCTTTTGGTTTTCTGTAGGTCTTCTTCTTAGTCCTGCTATTGCCATTTTGGTATATCTACAGTAGACTCCAGGTATTCATTTTTCTTATATCATTTTCTTGGATTTAACCACTATCCTTGTAAGTTGTAATTATTAGGATTATTGATGTTATTGTATTGTATGATTTGGAATTCTTCATAATTATGGATTATGAAATAGGAGTTTTTATAATACTACAAATGCATTATGAATTGTTTCTAAATCAGGTTACTTGAGTTTAAAGTTAAGAGTTTTCTATCCTACAGGAATTACATTAGTTCAGTGTGCCTGCATAAGAACTGGTATAAACTTTAGTTCTTAGGTTTGATTGAATAATTGAATGATGAAGTGATTCTCCTTATTCTCTCTCTCATCCCTTCCCTTTCTGTCTTCTCTCTTTCCTCTCTCTCAAGATTAATCTCCATTTTATCCAATGTCTTCTCTCTGTATACTTTTCTTTATGGGTCCAGCATTACTTTTGTTAAAATATGTATTAGGTTATGGGCTTGTCTATTTGGGTTAGGATTAGTACATGGGCTGGGCTTGTGTGTACACTTGTATTATACTTGTACTTAACCTAGTCCTAATCTATAAATGTAAGTGTTGGGAGCCTGACAAGACATGTTAGTGTATTCCCTTTTCTAGACTTGTTCTCTTTCTCTCTCTTCCGACATGGTATCAGAGCCTCGCAATTCTGATTTCTCTAATTCCCAAATTTCCGAATTGTCTCCCTAGTATCCCTAATTCTCCGTCATACTTCACCCTTCTTCTGAGGTCCTTTTCAGCTATTGTCTTTTGCTGAACAAGCATACCAAGCCAGAAACCACTGGTACTTACTAGGCATTAATTGAAGGTATTAAATAACATGGTAAGACTTGTCTAGGGATTATTTCTCTAGAAAATGTGAATAAATGCAAGCAAATGTGGGTAGTTGTTCTCAAATAAAATTTTAAGCTACAAAAGGTCTTCAAAAGAGAGAGTATCCCTTGGTGCCTTCCAGAGGAAAATTCAAGATTTGGATGTGTACTTATTCCAAATTTGATAGGGTGGGCAACTTTTTGGAACATAATTTTACTTAACAAGGTTATAGCAGTGAAAAACTAATGTCCAAAGTTCTACAAAATGCTATTTACTTATTCAGTGGGCAAGTCATTTTACTTTGAGAATTTATAGATTGTCTTTAAAAATATACACATATGATGGTTCAAAATATTTTCAAAGAATGTTTTAAACTGTCATGACTTCTTTGACTTAATATGATAGACAACATTCAACTGATCTATACAGTGGTTTCAGTTCTTCTACAGATCAACATCAAGAGAATTACGACGACTGGACAGTGTATCTCGTTCTCCAATATATACATCTTTCACCGAAACACTTGATGGATCATCAACTATTAGGGCATTTAAATCTGAGGTAAATATATGTCATTTCATAGTAATAATTGTCTTCTGATATCATTCATAGAGCATACCACTTATAGGTGAGGGTCATCAAATGACTTCAATTCCCACCGCTACCATATTTTAAAAGATAATTTAATTGTAGAAATGGATGCAGAAATCATTGAACTTTGGATCATGTGTTCAGAAAGGCTTTTATACCTCGTTGAAGAAGCACTTAATTGAAAAGCTTAAACTGTTAAATGAGGGACAAAAAAGGGTACATATAACTCTTAACATTCCACATCAACAAGGTTTAAGGATGAGAAAAAGCTATTTGTCTAGAATTCTTGACTTCTTATCATATTCATGAACCATATGAAATTTTGGTGCATGGAATGGACCTACTGGTACAGATTATTATATTTTTGCATTGTTACCAAAAAACCATTTTTCCTGTGTGAAATTTCTTATAGAGTTTTTATATGAAAGATTATTCTGTTAACTAAATATTCACACAGTTGGCTGGAAACTTATCTTTCCCTATTTTAACAAAATAATTATCTTATCAAAATTAAGGAGAGGGGAAAGTATAAAAAGGAAGATACGGTATCCTCCTAAAAATGAAAGAAAACAAATGAAAAACAACAGAAGATGAACAAGCAGTGCCCTCCTCCTCCTTTCAATATCTGTTATTGTCAGAGGAAAAGTTGGCTGGAGGCACTGATTGACACACTCAAACAACTAGTTTAAGTTATTTTGAAAGCAACTTGGACTGAGTAGTATGTGTCTAAGGAAATACCCAAAGCACTATGAACGGACCCTCACTCCAAAGTGCTTGTTAGGTTTGGTTAACTTGAATATGTGCTTAGAATCCTCCATTTTACTTCTAAAGTGAGACTTCAATCATGAAACTCATCAATTTAAATTTTTCAATACCATTTGTTGTCCTTATTTTGACTAGGGTGACTTTTAATGTACTTTTTTTAAAAGTTTTGTTTATGTGGTCTTCTGAAGGGATTAGTTGCTTGCCCTATGTGTTATGATTTTTGTAATAGCCTTGTGAGTTCATACAACTAATAACACAATGGTCGTTGGGGACAGGACTTTTTCTTTGCCAAATTCACTGAACATGTAACATTGTATCAGAAGACTTCCTACACAGAGATAGTGGCAAGTTTATGGCTTTCCTTGCGTCTTCAGGTTTGTCTTTGAGTCAACTATATTTACTGACATTTCAAGCAAAGAAAATATAGCAATACACCTAAAGGTTTACGCTTTATAAGATTTATTCATGCAGCAATAAAACTATGTATTCAAGGTTAGGTTTGAATGTATGAAATATGGAATATCAATTGTTTCTATTGATGACTTTCTTCCAGTTATTAGCTGCATTTATCGTCACATTCATAGCCCTGATGGCTGTTGTTGGATCTCATGGAAGTCTGCCTATCAACTTTGGTACCCCGGGGCTGGTTTGTTTGTTTACTCTTGTTAAATCTCTGATTTAGATCAACTGAGTAATACAAAAATTGAACATGGCACATTTTTTTCTACAGGTAGGATTGGCCCTCTCATATGCAGCTCCAATTGTGTCCTTGTTGGGGAGTTTTTTAACAAGTTTCACTGAAACAGAAAAGGAAATGGTTTCAGTTGAAAGAACCCTTCAAGTATGAATTAGGACTTATTTCACTTAGTAGAAACATGCAATAGACATATATACACAGACACCTAACATCCGTTAAACATTTTCTAGTACATGGACATTCCTCAAGAAGAACTAGCTGGATGCCTATACTTGAATCCAGATTGGCCAAATCAAGGAGTTATTGAATTCCAGAATGTTACTTTGAAATATATGCCATCTTTGCCTGCTGCACTCTGCAATCTTAGTTTTACAATTGCAGGAGGGACACAGGTCAGTGCATGATACTTGAATTTGAGCTGAAGTTTTCTTAGATTATAACACCTGTTATGTTTAATACTTTTCACATGGCATGTAATCAGGTTGGAATAATTGGAAGAACAGGTGCTGGAAAGTCTAGTGTGTTAAATGCCCTTTTCCGCCTTACCCCAATATGTACAGGCTCCATCACAGTTGATGGCATGGATATTAAAAATATTCCTATCAGAGAACTACGTGCACATTTGGCTATTGTTCCTCAGAGTCCATTCTTGTTTGAAGGATCATTAAGGTACTCTATTCAAATATTTTTGCAGTTTATACTTCTGATGCAAATTCCGATTTAGTTCCATTTCAATTATAATATTCTTACTTTCTTTTTGGGAAAGGTTAGCATTAGCAATTATTTGATTGCACCTAACTTTCATGTCTACTTAATACCCAGTATTATGAACGTCTTTCAAAATTTTAGGGATAATCTAGATCCATTCAAAATGAATGATGACTTAAAAATTTGGAATGCATTGGAGAAGTGCCATGTGAAAGAGGAAGTAGAAGTAGCTGGAGGGCTGGATATTATCGTGAAGGAAGCAGGGATGTCGTTTTCTGTTGGCCAGCGGCAGCTTCTTTGCCTTGCACGTGCACTTCTCAAATCTTCAAAGGTAAGAATGATAATTTAAGAGAAGAGGTCATAAACTAATTCACAAGTGGCCCAATCTGTGTCAACAATATGAATCTTTAAGCTTAGTAGAGACACCACACGTATGATACTTTGCATCATACTGTAATTTTGTCATTGATGATAGTATCTTCTTAGGCAATAACTTCATTATAGCCCATTGTAAATCATAGAAAGAAACAAATCACGTTTCTAGATATTCATTGTCAATGTCTCAACATAATATCATACACCTCTTTTAGATCTGATCATTAGGTTATTGAGATGTTCCTGTTGCTCTTTTTTTTTCTTTTTTCTTTCTTTGGGCCTCTTACTTTCACTTAGATGTTCTCTAGGGTGGGTGTTTCAACTGGTTTTGTTTTGACTGGGGAGCTGGCTTTACTAGTGTTTCAACTAGTCTTTTGGACTGGCTGACCTGACTTTATTAGTACTTTTCATCCAGTGATCAATAGGGTTCTTTTAGGCTAAGAAAATGCAGTCCTAATTTATGTTTGTCACTTTTTTTTGCGCCTAATTCCCAAAGAAATACAGCAGGTGATGTGGCTTTCAGTACACTGGAAGTAATTTATGATTCATCCATAGTGGTCATTTGAAGGAAATCATAAACTTGAAAATAATATGACTGTAATGCATGTGTTGTTGCACATACATCAACAGATACATGACTGACAGTACCTAATATTTTTAGGTTCTTTGTTTGGATGAATGCACGGCCAATGTAGACATTCAAACTGCTTCACTGCTGCAAAGTACCATATCTAGTGAATGCGAAGGCATAACAGTGGTCACAATTGCTCACCGGATTTCAACTGTTTTAAATATGGATAACATTTTGATTCTTGACCACGGGAACCTGGTATGTTTTATTTTCTTTAACTTTCCACTTGTCAAAAGGGTAAGAACTGGCTCAAGGTTATTCTTTGTAGTCAGCTTCATTGATTCATTACTACTGAATTGTCCATTAATTTATTTTGCTTTTTTTTCTTTTTCTTTTTTTTTGTGTTTTACTATCTTGTGTCCGTGTAGGCTGAACAAGGAAATCCGCAGGTTCTTCTGAAAGATGACTCCTCTTTATTTTCTAGTTTTGCTAAAGCTTCATCAATGTAGCCACCGAAGGTGGCTGCTTGCACTTGGTGATGAGATCAAACAAACGTCAAGTTTGGTTTGTTCTCGGTCTCCAGTCATGCGAATATGGAATTGTTGAGGCCATGATTTAACATTATTCATCATCAGCAAAGTCTGCAAAGAGTGCCAGAGATTATTCTATGCAGTAGTATCATTTTAGGTGTTTTTGGATCTTTTCTTTGGTCAGTTTCATGTAAAATATCTAACCAGTGTAGCTGGTATCATGTCTGATGAAAGACCATAGAGCATTACTATGTACAACCAAAAACTGCTATTTCCTTCATGGTAAAATAGGAATTTTTTCTTTTAGCTAATGGTTACATAAGTTCCGTGCAGATCAATACAAAGCTATTTGGTAGTGAATAAAAATAGTGCGATTTTGAACTTTTCATCCTAGTTACAAATCTATAATCCATGTTAAGTTAGCACCACTTTCAGCTAACAAGTGATAAATCTCATTAATAAAAAATTTCAAATACCATGTCAAATTCCTTAATTTCATAGCTAATATAACTACATAAATTATCACATAATTTGACCCAATATTCTATATATATATAGATATAGTAAGCATTAATTTTTAAGAAAACAGTTGCCGAAATCATGTCAACTAATATTAAAACGTTTCATACAAAAAGATTTGGGATTAATCGTGCACCTATATTAACAAAACGTCTACAAGTCTTACCTAAAATAATAATCCACTCCCTTACCTTAATACCATGTTGACAAATTGAATCAATTATTTGAACATTATGGTTTCTGCACAACCACTTTGTTATTTTCATCAGTTGTCTCTAATTATGATTAATAAATCTGCTACCTTTTGCAAGATAACATCTCTGTTAAATTATATATATGTATATGTCTGCTCTTTCGGTTTTAAGTGATGATTAAAAGGAAACGAATGGGTGAATTAAACCGCCGCCTCGACCGATATACCTCGAGTCTTTAATATCGATATGTTCTTTGTTTCTTTCAAGTGCTTAATTCGCGGCCCTAGTTTTCTTAGTTTGTTCACCCAATTGTAATAAATTGGACCACAAGGGCTTCTCACTGGTGCACCACCCACCCTCAACTGCCCAACTAGACAAGGAAATCTAGCTAGCAATGTAATTAGCGTTAGCGCTTGGCATATATTGTTTTGTTACTTCTTTTGCATTTGTATTTGTTTCGTCAATAACTTATTGTCTATCATATTACTCCTACAATAATAAAATAAAAAAGGTTGACAACATTGGAGATTGGGCATTGCCATAAACATAATCGCTCGCTTCTGAATCTTCTTCTTCGTCTTCGGAGCTGCCGAACGTCATTGTTTTTCTCCTTCTGTCAGTCGCTGTCATTTGTCATCTCATCTCATGGCCTGACCTCTTGTGCCTCCCTGCACGTATAATAAATAATCTTTGTATCTTGTCTCTATACTATTACTACTACACTTTTCTACTTTCCTTTTCTTGGTTCTGGGTTTTGGTGTAAATGGCCAATGCATCTGGGTTCTTCACTCCTTCTGTTCCCAACTTCAAAGTGAGGGTTCGGCCTCTCCTTGGTATTCATCGATTTGAAGGATTCTCCACCAAAGTTCTTTGCTTTGGTGCCATCTATGCAGCTGACAACCATGCTTCCGCTCTTTCCCCCTCTGAATCTCGGTTACCCAGGTCAGTTTATCTTCTCTTTCTTTTTTTGTAAATTCCCAATCTTTTTTTTTTTTTTGTTTCGCTGCTGCTCAGCATGCTTTCCTCGTTGCTTGGTCTCAATTTCTTAGATGCAATTATTGCCGTCCTATGTTCAAGACTGCTGCTTTGGATTTAAGATTTGATTTTGAATCTTTTTTTTTTTTTTGCAAGAATTATGTTTAATCTTTGCGCGATTTGTATTACTATTTACATTATGTGATGGAAGAGAGTTACACCCAACAATTTTGGCATCTCAATCATTTGCCTATTTTCTTTTTATGAACAAACTATGTACAAACATAGAATCTATTTATAACTTATAACTGTCTAATCATCTGCCTTATTTTTCTTGGCATGTTATGTTTTTCTATTTTTGTGCAATACTTGTTGACATATTTCTAGGTTAAAAATCAGATTTTTCCTATGATATGTCTTAGGCCAAGCATGGCCTAGAGGGGAGGGCACTAATTTATTGTTTTGGGATGGAAACCGGATTGCCCTCGTTTGTTTTTCTCTTATTTATATAATTCAAGTGTCTACAGGCTTGTCAGTAAAGGCTGCAAGTTAGTTGGATGTGGTTCTGCTGTGCCAATGCTTCAAATTTCTAACGACGACCTTTCAAAAATAGTTGATACTTCTGATGAATGGATATCTGTTCGCACTGGGATTCGAAAACGACGAGTTCTTTCAGGTTAGTTATTGGTATTAGTCCATGCTAATGGCATAAACAGATAGGTACAATGGTTACATTACACTACCTGATTTTAGCTTAGGCTCTTGATGGTAAATTGCCAAGGGTATGGATCTGAAATTGGGCATCTCAAGGGTTGTTCAGCTAGAAAGTTTTAGCTGATCTAGGGAGAAGTTTCCATTTGTGGAGCATTGCCAGATTTATAAAACCCATTGTCCCATTTCTCTTTTCATAAGATGATCCCATAAATATATATATCAGAACTTGTTTAAAATCTTATTGGAAGTTTTGTAGTATGGTGATGGACCTGGCTTGCTATTGCTTGATGTTGTGCTTGCAGGGAGAGATAACTTGACAAATTTAGCAGCAGAGGCAGCTATGAAAGCTCTTCAGATGGCCGAGGTTGATCCTGATGATGTTGACCTAATATTGATGTGCACATCTACGCCAGAGGATCTTTTTGGTAGCGCTCCACAGGTATGGTTGAGGATGTATCATTTTTAGAAGCTTCATGCATGTTGTTTAGATTATGCATTGTGAACAATATTGTAAATCTGAATATGCATACACACAAAAAAAAAAAATTTGAACTAGTCTTCATTTAAAGTTTATTTTTCTTCAGTTTACATGCCTATTTAAATTTGGAATCTTTCTTACTTGCATTTTGAAGTGGCACTGGTAGCATTGTTCGTTAAATGCAATATTGTTGGTAGTTATATTAATTTTATCATATACAGCAGGTCATGGTATTAATTGGTTCTTGATGTCATGTTTTGTACCTACATACCTCTATTGACTCTGTTAAATATTTGCCCAATATCTTTATTGTTTATAGTTCATTACATGCATGGTTCCCTAGTAAGTAAGGGTTTAGTTAGCTCAGCTAAGTGACATGCTTTTCAAGCCTATCTTAGTTTTATATCAGGCAATATATAGTGTTTTAAATTTTATGTGTGTTTCTAGTTTGTCCTTCATCAGTTAGTCAAATATGAGTAAGGAAATCACTGTCTCATCCCATTAGAATCTTAATTAATCCAGTACTTTGATATCTGTTCAGCTTGAAATCAAGGTGTGTTTGCTTCATTGTTCTAAATGCTTTCTGAGAGCATTCTTGCATGCTTTTGAGCAGTCAATCTTCCTAGGCAGTTATAGGAAGATTATACCTTTTTTCTGATCCTTAAAACCATATCCGCCGAGAATGACAATAGGATTTAGAGTCAAATTGGTGGAAGGTGGGGGTTCTGTTATAACAATTCAGATCATCTTCCTCAATAAAAGTAGACTACTTGAATTTCCACTTACTTAAGGTGCTTGTAGCTTTTAAATCTGCTGCACCTTCCATAGATCAAGTCCTACATGAAAACTCTTGTTCCTTGACTAGATGTTATGGCACTGTCCATCAAAAACAATTTGCTGTCATGTTGGAGCAATTCATTGGGCTAACCCTGATGCTGGATGTAGTTCTTTACATTCTACCATTGTCTTTAACCTTAGCAAAGTAATCTGTATTTTTACATTAACACATTTTAAGTGATTATTGGAGTATTTGAGCAATTCTGATGTTGCAAACTCACTCTTGCAAATGATTGAATCTTGAGCTTCACAAAATTACTCAAAAGTTCTTCTGTTTGATTACTTAGATTTGTCCTAATTTATTATTGTACTCTTATCTCTCCAGGACTGGGTATCTTCTTTTTGTTTCTTTATCCTCTCCTATAATTTTAATTGTCCTTATGAGTTTCAGATTCAAAAACAACTTGGCTGCAAAAGAAATCCATTGGCTTATGACATTACAGCTGCATGTAGCGGATTTGTGTTGGGTTTAATATCAGCTGCTTGTCATATTAGGGGTATGAATTGGTTATTTTGTTGATTTAATACTTGCTAAATGTGGTGAAAATCATTGCCCCTTTATCTATGTCAATGCAGGGGGTGGATTTCATAATGTTCTAGTAATCGGTGCTGATGCTCTTTCACGATATGTTGATTGGACAGACAGAGGGAGCTGTATTCTTTTTGGGGATGCTGCTGGTGCTGTACTAGTACAGGTAATTGTATATCTTCCTGGCATTGTCCAACATTAGTAGCAAATGTTAATTAGCAATTTGGATCTTGTTTCTTGGCAATTACTATTAGTGTATTGGTTATATTTGTCTTCTCTGTTTAAGATGAAGGCAAGGTTGAGAGTCTTGTGTAAAATTTATGACGATGCCAAACTGTTGTCCTAACCCTTGAACTAACTGTTTGTTAGAATACTAGTCTTGGTTCGTTAGCACATTTAGCACATGCTAAAATATTAGTCAACTATAATTATGGTGATTGCTGATTGTTACTAGTGATTAGACTACTGATTTACTGCGAATTAGTCCTTGATTAGCTCTTGTATTTAACATGCTCAATAGTATAAATAATATTGACTTGTGTGTAAGCAATACACAATTCCTTCCAAATAATATTTGTTTGAACACTGTTCAAAATTGCAAATAAAATATTACCTAAATTCTGAGATGAAGTCTGCTGTCCCTAGGTTTTCTGTTTACTGATTTTGTTGTTGCTTAAGAATGACACTGAACTGATGCTTTTTTCTTCAACAAGGAGAAGACATTTATTGCAAAGGGATATAAATTGATGTCATTGCTCCGATTTTATCATTACATTGCAGGCCTGCAACAGTGAGGAAGATGGTTTATTTGGTTTTGATTTGCATAGTGATGGCAGTGGTCAAAGGTATGTACTTCTCATATTCTTGTGAAGAGCTGTTCTCTTCATCCTGTAAGCTATGTAATTAAGCACCTACTCTCACTTCATGTAGGCATTTAAATGCTGTCATTAAAGAAAACGAGACAAATAATGCATTGGATTCAAATGGTTCTGTGTTAGACTTTCCTCCCAGGCAGTCCTCATATTCATGCATTCAAATGAATGGCAAAGAAGTCTTTCGCTTTGCTGTACGATGTGTGCCACAGTCAATTGAGTCTGCCCTTGAAAAGGCTGGTCTCCCTGCATCTAGCATTGATTGGTTACTTCTCCATCAGGTACAGAGAAATGATCTGTAGAACAAAACTCAGGCATGTCATCTGATATCTAATATCTAATATACATACGTTGGGAAATTATGCTGGGAGTATTACTGATGAATGAATCAAATCTTTCGTCTATTGTCCGTAATTACTCTTCATAGCATCATTGTTGCTTATAGCAAAGGTGATGATCAGGGGATAGGTAATATCTATTGGTTCAATCACTAGTGCAAGGAATTAACTTGCTATGATTTCTTCAAATGGATGGACAAAATGGATATATACCTTTGCTTCCATTTGCTATGCATTTGTGATTTGGGACATCCTAGGAGGATACAAGGTGGCTATTACTTTTGTTTTTATCTTTTTCTTACTAAACTAGCAGGTATCAAGTTCATTCATACTTCCTGGTTTCCAGTAAAAAGAATGTCAAATATAAATTAAAAGGTGGAACAAGCTGAGCTTGATAGCATTCTTTATATCCAGCAATTTTTTGATATATTATCAATTTGCTGAGTGGTAAGATTAACTTTTAATTCAAAATAGAATATCTTTTTAGTTAATTTGGGAATTGTATAGCATACATGATTATATCTTACTTGGAGAAAGGAAGGTTACATACACTTATAGTGCCTTACTTCTTAATAAGTGCAGGCAAACCAGAGGATCATTGATGCAGTTGCCACTCGGTTACAAGTCCCCTCAGAACGGGTGATATCAAATTTGGCTAACTACGGTAACACAAGTGCGGCTTCCATTCCCTTGGCTTTAGATGAAGCAGTTCGAAGTGGGAAGGTTAAGGCAGGCCAAACTATTGCAGCTGCTGGCTTTGGCGCTGGTCTTACTTGGGGTTCAGCAATTGTTCGATGGGGTTGAGACCTTGTCTTTCACCGGCAGGAATGCAAATAGAGTAGAAATTCATGAGCAAGTGCAGCTGTCCAAATACCCCCACTTTCTTACACATTTGTAGAAATGGGGTTTGGGGAGGTTGCACTGAGATAACAATAGCATGCAACACTCCCTCAACTTGTTTTTTTCGTCTTCAATTTATAGTCTCCTTGGTCTTCTTTTCTGAAGTACCAATTTTCTTTTTCCGAGGTATGTATTTGTCATTCAGATTGACTTCAAACGAGGCCTACTATTCATGTTTCTCAACGGGACCTGTAAATAAAAATGCGGCATGGGAAGTCTCTGCTTGCTTGCACTTAAATCGCAACCTTGTCAACACCAAGCAACGACTTAATTTAAACTTTTTTTGGCTTATAAATGAAAATAAAAAAAGCGGAAGTAGAGGAATTTCAATTTTTAGACAATCTAGCATTGCCAACCGAAGAAAACTTAATGGCCAAGAAATAAAAATATTTAATTACACTACAAATTGAAAGTTAATGTTGAAAGGTAATGTAGTTGATAATGATGTGAAAACGTATCATTGAAGTTGATGATACAATTGATGCATTGGCGTAAGAAAATGCAGAAATTGGTAAGTATAACGGGTGTTTAGGTCTGCAGCTTGTGGAACTAACACTTTCCAGCATCTATAAGCCACGTGAAGTTAAGAAACAGACCATTAGCCATTAGGCACCGACAATAAGCCAATAAATTGTAATGATCATAGAATCTAACGGATTCCGACAGGATTCAATAAAAGGAGGGGAAAAAGGGTTGAGTCACCACTTAACTTGAAGAGCCTATTAAACACCAAACGTTCATACAAAGCCAGATTTTAGGTTGGTGCACTGTGCTGTTATGGTTTAATTGGTCATTCTAAAAATTATCGATAAAAAAAACTAAAGCCTCTTTAATAAAGGAGGTGCTGTGTTGGTGCATTGTGTTGCGGTGTTAAGGTTTTTCTGACTGGCATGATCACTGATCAGCAATGACTAGTGCATGGGAAGCGGATAAAGGATATTCTAGAACTTCTTCTCAGTGCTTCTTTCTCTTTTTGAGTTGCTTAGGCAACTAAGAATGGAAGCAGAAATCTTTTCCAAAAAATGAAGTCAATTGTGGGTGAGATGGTTAGCTTAGGCAACTAAGAATGTAACTCTTGCACGGAATGCTCATGAGAAGTTTATGTCAGGGGCGTCCATTCAAAATTCTTTGTTGTTTTCTCCCACTCTAATGGAGGAATGGCCACGCCGTGAACTGTGTTGAAAGATTTGAAGCTTTCTCTATATCTTTTTTTTTTTTTTAATGTAATTACTGATGGAGATTAAAAAAAATGGAAACTAAGGCCATTTGTAAAGATTCGTTTTTTTTTTTTTAATTTTTGTAAACATTCTTTTGAGTCAATTTAATACCCCTTTTAATAATATAATTAAAAATTTAGAAATGTTTTATATAAAAAAAATATTTCATTAAATATTTCATTCTTAATTTTAAGAAGATACCACAATAACTTTGAATATCTTATTAGGCGACATTCCTATTTCCTAGTGTGGATAAAAGTTTTGATATATATTTTTTCATAAAAAAAATAATAAAGTTGCCCATAAGTTTGTTAGGAGAGTCTTACGTATTGAAGCTTGTTTTGTAAAAATAAAAAAATAAAAAAGGAAAAACTATTAAAGTACAAAAGAAAAAAATATTAAATTGAAGAGTATTAAAACAAATTGATAATAGGTAAAAATATATTTTTTGTATTTATAGTTTACACTCATTTTCAATTTAAGCTTAATATTTTTTTGGTAAATCAATACTCATATTTTTAATAAACTTAGTTATAAAACTATTAGTTTATGGTCTAACATGAAATACAGTAGTTGAAGGAGCATCATCCACGTCATAACCAAGACTACTGGCATGGGTCATTTTGCTAGCCGTTGAAAGATAAAAGCCACTTTTGTAGCTTGAGAAAAAAAGTCAGTAATATCTTTCAGTAGATTAAATGATGAAGAGAAAATTTTCTCTCATTTCTTTGATTCATGTCAGAGGAAGAAGGAATTTTTCTTCTTCCTTTTTAGTGGGGAAGCAATAAAGGGAGGTCCATTCGTTTATCTCCTTTATTCAATTATTGCATTTCATTTAGAAAAAAACATATAATTTCTCCTGAGTTTTTTTCTAGCGTTTTCTCATATTTATTTATAGATAATTGTAATCTCTTAATTTTAAAAAAAGTATCATTATTCTCTCTTTCTATTTAGAGAAATAATTATAACATCTTCCTCATAGTAAAAATATTTTACTCTTACTTAGAGTTTTTTCCTTAATTTATTTAATGATATTCCACATTAAATTCGTATATCTAATTCATTTTCTCAACTTTATTTTAATTAAGTGATACTGTTTTTATAATTTGGTACCTAACACTAACAATAATATTTCACCCTGAATTTAATCTTCAGATGACAGAAATATTTTTTTCTATATCTGTATTGAATGGTGTCGTTTCACTCCTTGATCATGGGTCAATAGGTCAAATCCTCTTTGCTGTGCTTACTTTAAAGCCCCCTTTAAGCTGTCCCATAATTCTTAATATAATATCAAAATTGGGTATGAATAAGATTTAGTTGCTTAAGACAATTGATTTAGAACATATGCCGACCAACCTTTAGAACTCCAATCATATCAGTATACTCAGCAGGCTCTGGAAGTTCATCATCAGGATCATAAACATTTGCCCACCTCACATTCTTATTCAACTCATAAGTCTGCTTCCTTCTCTCTGACGCCAACACATCAATCTGAACATCGGGGTATCTGTTCTTAATCAACTGAATAACTGGAAAGAACAAGAGGTTCTCATAAACACCGCCAGAGATCACACAGCAGCACCTCCTGACATCACCTCTTACTTTCAGTGCCAAGGAAGCTATCTCCACTGAATACCCAGCAGGGAATTTCAAGAAGCCATTATGGGTTGTCCGGGTCATCCAGTGGCTTGAGATCCTCCTCCTGCTTACCATATGCAAACAAGGAGCCATATTCCATGTTGGGGTCCTCCCCATCATCAAAAGGGTCAAGCCACGGGTTCTTCTTCTTAGCATTGGTGTGAACATATGGTCTTCTATTGGACTTATGGGGTTGATGGTCTAATGAGCTGAAGACTGAAACTTGGGTGGAGTGAGTGGAAGTAATGGAAGGTGGGTTTGTGATTGTGAGGAAAGGTGAGAAAGCTTTTGGATTTGGCAGTAAAAAATAAGTTGCAGCCATTGAGCTCTTCAAAGTTGCTTCCTTTTTGCCTTGGCCGTGCTGCTAGTGTTTGAATGTGTGGGAAAGAGTTGGACTAGTGGCCCATGTTACCATGTAATCTCTGCTGCTAGTGTATGTAGCGAGCCTAGTGTTATCTATCTACTTCTAATTCCGCTGTAATTCTGACAAAGTATGGCCAAAATAAAAAATTCTAACAAAGTGAATACTGTTTGTATTTACACTAACGATTCTTTATCCTCAAAAATTTCCATCAATTATCATATAATTTATGAGTTTAATTTTAATACACTCTCATCTTACTAATATATTATTAAAAAAGTTAAAATTTTTAAATAATTATTATAATAATTAAACTCTTTTAATAATTTAATAATATAAAATTAAATAATAATATAAAAAAAATTTACATTTACAATAAATTAAAATTAATCTCATAATAAATTATCCACTAACACTTTTATCCTATCATGATTTGTTTTATTTTATTTTTTTGAAATGATCTAAATAAGTCTACCTAAAAATATGTGAGAGAGTGATAAAATAAAATCTATTACTCTTATATTTATTTTCAGATAAGTAATTTTTAAATTTTGACATTTAACTGGGATATATTTTAGAAAATAGTTTATATGACAAAAAAATAAATGATAGCAGTACTTTGTTTTTTTTTTTTTAATGTGAGATTCTTGCATATCATTTTTGGATTATCCAAGCGTGTTAAATTTTTTACACTGATATTTATTATATTAGTTAAGGAGAAATCAAATTGGGTACTACCAGACCAGAAATTTCTCCGTACTTCTTCTCTGAAAGGAAGATAACATCGTTGGCGTTTGGAGTGGAGCACCGAGAAAAGAAAAGGAGAAAAACGGCGGCGTCGGACACGGAATCGGATAATATTGTGAGTCCCAATCGCAGGTCCCAGCAGTCAGGAGAGGAGAGTGGAAGCAACCTATTACTTGCTGTGTTAGAGTGTAGCCTGGTTCGACCGACAAGGTTGAAAAGATTGTATTGGAGGGCAAGAAAATGTGTGCTTGGGTTACACCAAATACAGGTATCTTCAATTCATTCCTTCTGGATTTGTTCATTGTGTAGTAGCTAGTGACATTGATATCATTGGTTTGAGTTTCTGAGGCATCAGTGTTTAGTTTGGAAGAAACAATTAAGACAGATGGACAGATAGGTTCATAATCATATTGTCTTTTTCCCTTGTATGGGTATTGGGTAGGGAGTGAAGACCATGATGGTATGCTACTAAGAGCTGTATATGCTTGTAAAGTTGTAATTGACGGCAATGTCAATGTGAAAAATAATCAGGAAAGTTCAAACATAATGTGTTCTATGATTCTCACTCTCACATCTTTTTGTTTTGTTTGGTTCCCGGTGCTTAAGTTTAGCATTCAACTTGTCATTTGCCAGTTTATTAACTCAACTAGTCGTTAGACATGTAAAAGGTATGGAGTTTTGTCCCTAGTAAACCATATGTCTTCGGCTTTACATGTTCATACTGAGTATCACTGCTTGCCGTTGAGAGCTCATTAGCAGAGCTATATTCTCCGTTCTGATAGGTTGAAAATATAGTTCCCATGTCTTTCTAAAGTGCATCGGTTGGTAGTTGGTACTATAAATCAGTATACTTATTAATCAATGTTTCAATATCACCCAATGACTGTGGTGTGGTCTCTTTATACAGTGCATTTTCTGCAGCTCTGCCCAATTAAACATTACGATCAGATGCTCAAAAAGCTCCTTTATGTATCTCATATTTTTGTCTTTCAAAGCAAATGATAATTTTAGCGTTAATATACACTAATCAAAAAATTCTCAAAATAGCAAGTTATGCTTTTACACTTTCCAGGTTTACATCAGCATTCAGCTTGAGTAAAGAGCTTTGATTCTCTCCATAGCGTAGCAGGTTCTTGTACTTAGTTCTAGCCTTCTAGGTTATGTATGAAAGTGCCCTATTATGTTTTTTTTCATATTAATTTTGTTCATAGAACCTCAGTGGTTTTTTAAGAATAATGTTAATAGAGATGTCAGCCAAGAAACCCTGTGAGGGCTCATGTTATTGTCTTGATGGCACCAAATCAGCAATTCACTTTGTACTTTGTTCAATTAATCTCAGTATTAGATTGATGGTAATAGTCAGTACCTGAGTGTGATGTGTGAAAAATATCGTAATTATAAATTTATTAAAATTTTGGATCATAATTCTGAAGGTTGATCTGATATTTTAATCTTCCATGGTTGTCTATTGTCTCATTAAATAAATTTAAAATGGTTTTAATTTTATGAAGAGTAAGTAATTATAAATTTCAGGTTTTCAGCAATTTATCAAGTACCATGATTTATAGAATAAAAATTTGTTGTTAATATTGGAAGGACAGTTATTCTGAGTTCCTTATATAATTTGCATGGATTTTTTAAGGTTTTTTGTAGTCTATAAGCAGGTTGGGAAAAGATGCTAATATAGATGAGTATAAATGAATTGTTCTCAGTTTCTGTGTGTCTGTTGCAAGATTATCTTTTTTGTACATCAACAAACTCATCAAAAGTTGATACATTTTACCTGGTACCTGTTAGAATCACTAATTTGCTTGCATTCTCCAACCTCCTAGGAGCCATCTGATCTGAGTTCTCATGTATAACAAGCATTCTTTCTGAATTGAATGACCAAACATAATAGTCAGATGCTTCATAATTTCATAGACCACATATGCTTTGGTTTTCATGAACAAAACTAGTTTTATTGCTCACACAATGCACAGGTTTGTTATATTACATGTGTACAGGTTTTTTTAATTATAATGTGTTGTTCATTTTGATATTTTTATAAGAATTTTTTAATCAGATTTATGCACAAAAAAAATAGCTTAATCACTTTCTAATTTTTAGTTTCCCAGGGTATCCCCCGCAAGCGGCTGCGGGGACTAATCCCTCGAAATACTGAGATCCATTTAAATGGCTGACCTCTCCCAACAGATGTTTTTCCATACACATGGGTCAGGAATCAATCACTTTCTAATTTAAATATCTCACAAGAAAAATAAATTTAAAAAAAACTCATAAAAATTAACTTTATCATGAAGCATTTAATATATCTAGTGTACATCAAGATGTAAAAAAGCAAAATAATAACTATAAGAAAATAAAACTTGAAGTATTTGATTAAGGTTAAAAATATTTATAAAAATATAAAACTTGAAGTATTTGATTAAGGTTAAAAATATTTATAAAAATATAAAACTTGAAGTATTTAATTAATTTAAAAAATATGAACAATTTGAATATGCTATGATATATGATCTTTATTAATCACACTTATTAATAGGTAATCTGTAATTGGTATTTGGATTAATATAAAATTTGAAAAGTTATAGTAATTAAATTTATCACTTAAATAAAATAAAATCAAATATAATTGAAATTTGAATTGGATTTGAACTTTTTTAAATAAACTTTGAATACAGAAAATAAGGCTATATCAAAGGAGTAAAAATTGGGAGGGAAAAAACTCATGTATGAATGACACGTGACATTGACCTCACTTGCATAGACTGTTTTATATAATAGTATATAAATTTCACTACCTGTAATTTGAGGATAAATATAGTTAGGCCCCGTCACCAAAAAAAAAAATGTTAGGCCCCTGCAGTTTCACTATTTCACTATTAACATTGTAATTGCAAAAAAATTTTACTTCTTTGATTGCTAATTTGTTCTCCTGTGTCAGAACCATGTTATGTTGCTTTTCATGACGAAGAGTGGGGAGTTCCTGTTCACGATGACAAGTATGCGGGTTTGTTCTGGTGTTTGCACACTTCTGCTTTCAGCTTCCATGGTGAAACTGTGTCTCGTGGTGGTTTTTGCTTTTGTGCAGGAAACTGTTCGAGTTGCTCAGTTTCTCTGGAACTTTGGCCGAACTTACATGACCCAACATTCTTAGCAAAAGGCAGTTATTTAGGTATTGATTTAGTCTTCTGTGAAATATATATTCTGGATTTAATTATATGATTGGCATATTAGTGATTTTACTCATACACATCAGAAAAGGTTACTCATCAAACAACTGGCTCATCATATTTCCAGTGCTTCCATTTGGCTTTTGATTGATTATGAAAACTTTTATGTGGAAAATGCACTATAAAGTTTTGGGATTTAGCTCTGGATTAATTGCTGTGACATACCCATGAACACAGGGAAGTCTTTCTGGATTTTGATCCAAGTGCTGTTTGTCAAATGAATGAGAAAATGATAGTTGCACCAGGAAGCCCTTCAAGCTCATTGCTATCAGAGCTCAGGTTGCGAGCCATAATTCAAAATGCACGTTGTGTAAGGTAAATACTCCCATTTCTTCATTTTCTAATCTTATGTATAGCAAGTGTAAAAATTGCAATGAAGTATATCAACCTTAAACGCTTAATTTTCAAACTTTTCTGCTACCTACCAAGGAGACTATTATTAAAAATGAAACAAACCTGCTTCCTGACCCACTGATGAATATAAAAAGAACACTTGGCTGAGAGAAATCAAACTCTCAGTCCAACTTGTTTGAGGGTGGGTAATATGAATTTATTAGTTTATAACACAAACAGAAAGGCTTTGTAATTTATGTCTTTTAACTGCATTTTTTCCCATTGGAATGCAGGTGATTGAAGAGCTTGGGTCCTTTCACACACATTTATTTGGAACTTTGTGAACCATAAGCCTACAGTCAACCAGTTCCAGTACCCACGCCAGGCACCTGTCAAATCTCCGAAAGCAGAGGTCATAAGTAAAGACCTTGCAAGGGGAGGATTCAGGAGAGTGGGTCCAACAGTCATCAATACATTCATGCAAGTGGCTGGGCTAACAAATGACTACCTTATCAGTTGCTTCAGATTCAAGGAGCGTATAGCCAACGCAGAAGCAGTTGAAAAAGATAGCTCCCTCAACTCTATGCTCAAAGAGAAAGCAAATGAGGAGCCAACCGAGGTTGTTCTGTTGCTAGTTGTGGTTAATTGAGCTTCACCCCAACGTAGTACGAGGGCTTTGGTCAATGGTCATATTCAAAATCTGGCAGTTGGCACAACTTGGGGGAAGATGGGTGGGTTCTGGAGTGTACAAATCCATACAGATATGAAAGGTAGGCAGCTGTATTTGAAAAGGAAAATGGCCTTTGGCAATTCTTCAACTTCAAGTTCTCATGTATTAAAGATATACTGAAATGGCCATACTCAGTTGTCCTTCGCCCACCCTTTTTCTTCCTTTCTTCCTTTATTTCTTGTGGTCATGAACAACTCCCTTTTACCCTAGGATGGGGACCAGGCCTCCCTAGTGGTATTTTATTCCCTCTAGCACTCTGTTTTCTATTTTTGGGTTACTTAAGTATCTGTAGTCGAGTCTTACGGTCAACTAAATCCAGCATTAGCTGCATTACCTACCTGGTCAGTGGTCATCAAGGTACAATGCTGGATTCGTTTATGGTACTTAATATTTTCTACCCACTTTCAGGAAATCAGGGTTAAAATATTGCAGCTAGGAGTTCTAGGCATTTTGACCAATTTGGTTTATGAAAATGGAGTTGGGGTCAGGGCAAACCTGTAAATGATGGATGAAATGCAATTAGGCTTGGAGTAACCACCGATTTAGTCCAAGGGGATGCAAAGGGACTGTTATGTTATCTTCCAAACCTGAGGGACTATCCTGTTGGATAATTTGTTTCTCTCCCCTTGATCAAGGATGAAAGAGAGCTGATTAGACTGAAGCTTGGAAGAATAAACTCTCTTTTACTAGGGAGCCTCAAGATTACACTTGAACTCCTTTACTAAATCAGCCAAGCTCAATGCTGTTTGCAATGACATGCAACCTCTAGTTAACCCAAAACAATTTCTACTATATATCATTCAAGATCACAATTCAGTCATCATAACTTAAAGTGTGCTTATTACTTAGTAGACTGTTGTCTAAGTATTTTTGGGGTTTTCTTAAAATTTGCTTAACAGACCGTAGATATTGTAGTAGGGAAACTCAGTATTATATCAGTTTGTTAGCCCAGAAGATTGATGGGGACTTGTTTTCAATAAACGACGTTCTTCAAGTTTGTGACATGTTGGGCTTGACTCAAATTCTTTCTTTTGTTTATTATGATTAGTTTCTTGTTTTATTAGTAATTTTTTATTTTGAATTGTAATTAATATCAAGATATGTGATAAATATATTTTTAATAAGAAATTAGGAAAGTATTTATTTAATAAGGAGAGTATGGGAATGGTTACATGTCAAGCAAATTATTGAGTTATAAATACTTGTATTAGAGAATTGTTATGATCATGAGAATGAGAGAAGAAACTATGAGAATATGGTAGCTGGAATGCAGCTTCATAGGTTCGTCTATAAAAGCTGCATTAGGAGAGGGTTTCTAGTTTTGTCCAGCAAAAATTGTAATAAAATTGGTAGATGGTTTGCAATTTTTATCCATAAAAGTTGTAGTAAAGGAGAGTTTGTAGCTTTTCCTTCCAAATGTTGTATTGTATTATAATATTTATAGTTGATTTAATCTGTTCTCATCCGTAAATATAGGCATGGACAAAACTATGTTAAATTTATATCATTTGTTTGCGGTTATTTTTTTCTTATTTTTGTCTTTATAAGTATTTATCAAAACACGTGAATAAAAGAAATTTATATATTCTGAAATTGGGTTCAAATTGGTGCAAATATAAAACTAAATCAATTTTATGATTTCAAATTAACATTATTCGGATCAACTGCTCAAAATATCTATCTTTGAATTAAAAGCTCTCATCGTATAGATGATGTGCTTTCCCAATAATTAAGATTAACATAGAAAATAGTTTCTAAAATGAAAAATCTCAAGCTTGGAGCCCAAGTCTGTCAAAAAGAAAATTATGAGTCTCTATAATATACTAAACAGCTTGCGAACTATCCGATCTTTACATCACTGTTATTAATCGTTTTATGATATGAAACGGGGAATAAATGGAATATGGAAATATCAGGATTAAAGGAGAAATCATAGTCATTACTCATTAGAGATGCACTGCACGAAACGAAGTTTTCTTCTTTGTTTACTTTTGATAGAATTTTGCAAGAACTTAATTTGGAAATCTGATTTGCGCTATCCTAAATCTCTACCGTAAAGCAGAAGAGCATAGAAGACTGCACCAAGCTTGATTAGCTAATGTTTAATCTGCTCAACATGCTATCCTGAGTGGAACTTAATTCCCACTTAAAAGGATCAAATTGAGGAATATGTCCCAATATTCTATGTTGTATTTACATAGAAATCCTATGCTCTAAAAAGGATCCATTTATAGAATACTTGACAGTTGCAACTGAGGTAAATACACTTGGCCAATTTTCTACTTAATTCTTGTGCAACACTCTTCCTGAGATGGCAGCAACAAGTGCTGCTCTGAAATTAGGATCCTTGGTCAAGGAAGTAGCCATCTGTTCCACCAAAAACTGCGGGACTCCGGGTGAATCAATTTTGGGTTTTGTATTCTTGGAATCATTGCTGGACTTAGATTTTGTCAAATCAAGGGTAACTGTTGGTGCGGAAGAGCTAAGAGACGCTGCACAAGGTACTGAACCTAGGGTCACACAACGGCTGGAGCCTGATGTTGCCTCCATCTGAGAAGGGTGGGGATGATTGTGCTCTCCTTCATAAGTTGCAACCAGAACAGATTGATCATCCACACTTCTTTGCACCTGAATAACCAAACACAACACAGGAGCAAAAAACAACTTAGCTTGTGATCCAGTTCCTTAGTGGAGTTTGAATAACCAGTTCCTATCCTAATTTGCTCTTCTTCTTAGATTTACCTTCTTTTTGACAGGGCAGCTTGGAGCAAAAGAGCATTTGAAGTATGCTCTTGGAGAAGGGTTATCCCTGGTCACCTTTTGCCCATATTTCCTCCACTGATATCCATCTTTAACAATCTGGAAACACATAAATGAAAAGCCTGTCAAACAATTACATTTACACCTAAATAGATATGACTTCCGAGTCTTTGCTCTATTGCTGTAACCCAACCCACGAATCCAAGATTCCAAGTACAAGTGTGAACGAATGCTTGGAGAGTAAAGAATCTTACAAGGCTTGTATCAGATGCTTCCGTCCTGGCATAAACTCGGGAAATTTTTGCCTTGATGGTCTCTTCCCTCTGTTTCTTGCATGATTCTTCATCAGTTGAGCTGCTCTCAGAGTTTCCATTAACTCCCATTACATTACTATTGTTGTTGCTGCTTTCAGACTTCCTTTTCTTCGATGAGCTCAGCTCCTTTTCAGGATTCTTCCTCATATATTCCATCAAGTTGCTTCGCAAAGTGTTGTAGTTCTCACACATCTCTGTGAGCATTTCAGTCAACTTCTTGTTCTCTGCACTCACCCGCTTCAGCTCCTCCACCAAGGCACCAGTGGACTGAAATGGTAGCATGAATATGTTCATTCATACAGCTTTAATGAAGAAAAAATAGGCTCATATCTAGTATCCATAATGAACTGATTAACAAGAAAATCATCCAAGAAAATGGTGCCTCCGGCAGCAACATCAAAACTAGAGCAATCCCTGAACAAAAGGGTCTTTTTTTTGGATTAAAAAATTGTTTCAAGTCTTACTGAACAAGAAATTCTTTTAATCAATCTAGAATGTTGATAAAGGAACACAATTGAAGGAAGGGAAAACAAAAATAAAAATAAAAATTGCACAACTAACCTCTTCTTTCATAGAACACTTCCTCATCCCCAATGAGAAAAAATTGCTTTGAACCTCCTTTTTCTGAAATCAACACACAAGAAATAATTATTCCCCATATCAAACATTATTCTGAGCGAAGCGTATCACTGTAGCCCTTCTGGGCATTCACGCAAGATGATATATCATTCGATCGTTTATTATACTTACGGGAACTTCTTCATGAACTCTCTGAGGATTAATGTTGAGATCCAAAGAAGTGTTAATCCATGATGAATAATCCATGGCTGCCAAATAAATTCAAACAAGTAGCACTTCCCGGTGATAAGCTCTTGGTCAAAAGCTCTTCTTGCAATTAAAACCCACTTTCTAGATTTGCACCAAGCAAAACCCAGATAAAGAAGCTATAGAGCAAGCTGATAAGCCTCAAACTTTGTGAAGTTCGTAGTGAACCGAGAGAGAGAAGCATATATAGAGGTAGCTAGCTAAGGAGCACAAGTTGAACAAGGAAACTGGGTGGAAAGAGAGTGAGGAAAAGGAGAATATAATCTATATCCCAGTACTATTTTATTTTTATTTTTGGTGGAACCCACTACTAGTTAAAGAGCTGGCATGAGCAAAGAAGCAGGTCCAGTTCTTCGTCTTTTTGTTTTTTTATTTATTTTAATTTCAACGCACAATATATATATATATATATAGTAGTATTAATTAGAGTAGACAAGACTGGATAAGAAGAACGTGTCAATCCATTTATTATTTTTAATATAATTATATAGTTCTAAAAAGTAGATAGGAATAGGAAGCAAGGCATGAATCTGTTTGGTGTGCGTGATTATTTTGTAATATTAAAAGAATGTACTTGTTGTGGGATATGTCGGTGAATTCTTGGTACATGGAATGGAATTCAAATTTCAAAGTCAAGCCCACCTTGAAAATTCTCCATCAAATAATACTAGTTTAAAAAATGTAAATTAGTTGTACATAGAAGTTTTATCTTGACCCGAAGTCATCTTAATTTGTCGTGGTCTTGCTTTGTTTATTAGTGGGGGCCCTTGTTTATTTCTTGTCACGATTACTATGTCAAACATTTTTCACGTTGCATGTTAAACTATACCTATATATTGTGATGGGAAGACTTGCTTGTAACTTTAGTCTTTCTAGCTTCTTCGACCTTCACACACACACTTTTGGTAAATTTAAATACTGTATACAACTACGTATTTCCTTTATACTTTGACAATTTTATCTTATTTTAAAATACATATCAAATTTTAGAAGAGTGAAAGAATAATCTCTTATTATGCAACATTTATAAATAAAATAAAAGTAAATGACATATGTCAAAACCCCTAAATAGTTCAATTCTTTACCCTAACTACGAAGCCAAGATTATTTGTCAACTCTCTAACATCCATTGACAAAAAAGAAAAAAAGACGTGTGTGTGTTAGTGTCTATATATATATATATATATATATATATATATATATATGTGTGTGTGTGTGTGTGTTCATGACTGTTCTCTTGAGATTGGATTGGTCTTATGACCAACTCGGCCCACTTCCAGATAACATTATGGGTAGCAGTTTTGAATGTCAGAAAATCAAAGCAGCAACATCATACTTTTTCCTGATCATGCTGAAGTAAGAGACATATCCCTGGAGAAGGTCATGTTAATAGTGTCTTATCTCTCCTCTTCTAGCACTCTTATATAAAAGAGAGTCAACCTTACTTGGTAATCTCTAATCTATGACCCTAGCTTAAAAAATCAGAACCTAACTTGAGCATCAAAGTGTCTTTGCAGGTACCTATTCATCGCAGAAAGCACTGTAGAGAGCAATTTCAGCACCATCAGAGAAGATAACAAACAAGTCGGAGATCGGACTGAGTTCGAGCGTAAACAATATATATATGTAACTCAATTGATCATCTACGTAGAGCAATTTAAAAATTATTTATGCATATTTATTATTGAACTTGACTTCCACCTGAAAGTTCAAGCAATAAAGAATTATTTTTGTGTATACTCTATTCTAATGTCTATTCTCTAGATGAGGAGCGAATGGGGAATTGGCCTCTTCTCTTATTTTTTTCTATCGTTCCTTCCTTCTCCCTTTTTCATCTTCTTTCGTCCTCTTATATGTTTTTAGTTTTGTTTAATATATACGGTTGAATAGTGATGGTCCAAAAGTGTTCAATTTGGTCTTATTTTGCATCGGTAAAACATCACATGTACAATAAAACATATCCCAAGGAATTAGTTGAGGAATATTTTTTATATTAGTGTTATTTTTTAAAATAACACATTATCAATAAAATGGGTTTGGGATACCTATCAAGGCATTTATGAAATTAATTTTAATTATTTATTTTGCATACCAAAGACCATGAGGATTAAGCAGTTTGTGTAGCGCGAGAGCATCAAATTTGAAGAGAGTTTACTTACATATTTTTTGACAAAACAGAAGAAGGACATCATAACTTGCAATTAACTTATGTAAATTAAATACTCTACCACTTTTTCAACTACTTTTATATGTTCTTTGAAAATTTGACACGCAAAAGGAAATTTTCTCTTACACTATTGGAACAATTTTTTTAAATAACATTTCAAAATATAAATCATACTTGTCTAATAAAATAATTTTTATACAGCCGATTTTCTTCAAAGTTAAATCTCTCACAAATGGGGCATAGATCTATTAAGGCCTTTCCCATTGACTCTTGGGCAGCTCAAGTACTTGATAGTAGCGATCAACTACTACACAAAGTGGATCGAAGCCAAATCACTAGCCATCATAACCTTAGAACGCGCGCGGAAAATTCGTGTGGAAGAATATCGTCTGCCACTTTGGAATCCACAAATCACTAATCTCAGACAATGGTACCCAGTTCTCAGACAAGTGATTAAAGGAATTCTGCTCCGAGTTACAGATAAACATCCACTTCACCTAGGTGGAGCACTCTCAAGCGAACGGATAGGCGGAGGCAGCAAATAAGGTCATCTTAAACAGCCTAAAAAAAGGTTAAAGCAAGCAAAAGGGAACTTGGACCGAACAACTCCCGAATGTCCTTTAGGCTTAACACACAACCCCGCACTCGACTACCCAGGAGACTCCTTTCAAACTCACTTATGGGGTAGAAGCCATGATACCCGTAGAAATCGATGAACCGAGTCCAAGAAAAACTTTTTTCGACCTTGAAGCAAACAACTCCGCTCTCCAAGCTGAGCTCAATGTCCTGGACGAAGTCAGAGAAGCAACCCACATCCAAGATGTGGCCTTCAAAGCCAAAACAACAAAACACTACAATGCAAAGGGCAGTCCGAGAACACTCCGAAAAGATGACCTTGTTCTAAGAAAGGAAGACCTTGGCGGGAAAAATAGTAGAGAGGGAAAACTTGCACCTAATTGGGAAGGGCCTTACCAGGTTGAAGAAAACATCGGACAAAGGGCCTACAAACTAGCAAAACTCGGAGAAGACCTAATTCCGAGTACCTGGAACGCCACAAACCCTCAAAGATACTACAGCTAGATTGTCTCATATCACGGCGAGGGTTTTTGATACCCCCTTCCTTTTTTGTAATATCGACCAAGTACATAAAGAAATGAGTATTCAGGCATTCAAAAGGCAATCACATAACGTCTCCCCACTAAGATGACCCAAGTCATCTTGGAAAGAGAAGAAACTCAAATTAACTCCCTACCGAGATGACCAAAGTCATCTCAGAAAGAGAGGAAACCGAAATTAACTCCCAAGTCATCTCAGAAAGAAAGGAAACTGAAATTAACTCCCCACCAAGATGACCAAAGTTGTCTCGGAAAGAGAGGAAATTGAAGATTAACTCCCCACCGAGAGACCAAAGTCATATCGGAAAGAGAAAAAATTGAAATTAACTCCCCACCGAGATGATCAAAACCATCTCAGAAAGAGAGGAAACCAAAATTAACTCCCAACCGAGATGATCAAAGTCATCTCGAAAAGATAGGAAACCAAATTAAATCCCCACCAGGATGACCAAAGTAGTCTCGGACAAAAAAGAAACCCAACAATCACACTCAAAAACGGAAAGAGAGCATAATAGATTTCGATCTTCAAACAGGCTGAAGGACTTTGGTCCTTGATAGTGCTATAATAAAGAAGCACAAAGAGAAAAGAAACTAGTCTTATAAAGTTCTCAAAGATGTTAATACATTCATAAGTTGTCGTGAACGACCTTACAAAAAAAAGGCAAATTAAAACCTAAGTATCTACAGGTCCAATTTCGACAAAAAAAAAACGTTAGGCATCCACCTCATCGACAACCAGGGCCCCAGTGGGCACTTCCTCACCAACCCCGGAAGACCCATCCACGGCCGCTTCAATAACCTCTACTTCTACACCTTCCCACTTCACCTTGTCAAGAACATCCATAATCGCCTCATCACGAACCTCTTTAAAATGTCTAACAACGACGTGTTGAGGTCGGGGTAAAGAAGGGTAATCTAGTTCACATCATTTTGGAATGAGCTGTAGACAGACTCCTCCCAACTGCTCACCAGCTTGGCCTTTTTTTTCCTCCTATTCTCGCCTTTCCTCCTCAAAGCGAGCATGGTCATCCTGTGCTTGAGCATGGTCGACATCGACATTGGCCCGAAGTTGAGAAACCTCATTCTCCAAGTCAAGAATCATGGCAGAGCTTTCCAAACAATTTTCTTCGTGGCCTCCAGCTCCCCGAGCACAACCTCAGCCTCCTACAGCTTCCCCGCCAGGGCATCCTTCGCCTTGAGAGTTCCCCCCGCTCTCGGTGAAAGGAAGGGAGAATTGGCCTCTTCTCTTATTTTGTGTATCATTCCTTCCTTCTCCTCTTTTCATCTTCTTTCGTCCTCTTATATGTTTTTAGTTTTCTTTAGTATATACAGTTGAAGAGTGATGGTCCAAAAGTGTTCAGTTTCGTCTTATTTTGCATCAGTAAAACATCACATATGTAATAAAACATATCCCAAGGAATTAGTTAATGAATATTTTTTATGTTAGCTTATTCTTTAAAATAACACATTATCAATAAAATGGGTTTGGGATACCTACCAAGGCATTTATGAAATTAATTTTAATTATTTATTTTACATAACGAAGACCATAAGGATTAAGCAGTTTATGTACGTGCGAGAGCATCACATTTGAAGAAAGTTTACTTACATATTTTTTGTAAAAACAAAAGAAGGACATCAAAATCGGCAATTAACTTACGTAAATTAAATACTCTACCATTTTTTCAACTACTTTTATACGTCCTTTGAAAATTTGACACGCAAAAGGAAATTTTCTCTTTTGCTATTGGAACAATTTTTTTAAATAACATTTTAAAATATAAATCAAACTCGTCTAATAAAATAATTTTTATACTATCGATTTTCTTCAAAGTTAAATCTCTCATGGAAATTCACATAAAAAAATTTCTATAGGATTAAAAGTTTACTATTATGACAAAAGCTATAGTTAATGGCCAAATATAATTTTATTTTCTTATAATTTTTTAGAAAGGATTAAGAGGTGACACTCATTACAAGCATCATAAATCGGAATGTTAAGTCTACAAATTCTAAAGAAAATATTGATCAAATAAAGTAAACAATCTCCCCTGTAAACTCATAACCTTAGCATTAATACTACTTGTAAGATTAAGCACTTATCACTAAAGTAAAAACTATAATTAATAGCAATGATATAACTTAATTTTTTTTATAATTTCTCATAACGATATTAAGTATTAAGGGGATACATATTACAGATGTCATAAATTGGGATATTAAACCCATGAACTCTAAGGCTATGTTTGGATTGGTGGTAAAGGATGGAATGGAAAGGGATGGTAAGAGATACCATTGTTTGGATGTTTTAAAAGATGATGGAAAGGAATGGCATGGGAGGGTTTCCATTCCATTCCATACCACCATATTCTCCTATTTTTCTTATCCCCCAAATTGGGGGGAATGGGATGGAATCAATTAATGTTTATAAAATATAATATCAAAATTACAAATTTATCCTAACTTAAAATAAATTTAAAAAACTCTTTTACATTTGTCATTTCACATTTCTATAAAAGTTTATGAAAAGGTACATGAAAATAAAATGTTGTTCAAAAAATTAAATTTTATAAAATAAATAATTAAGATTAATATGTATGAAGTAAGGGTAATATGGTAACTACAAATTTATAATTCTTACCATTCCATCCTATTCCATTAGAACTTTTAAACAATGGAATGGAAGCTTTATTCCATTCCATCACTAAACATCCAAACAATGGTGTGGGAACTTTATTTCACTCCATCTCATTCCATTCCATCTCATTCTATTCCATTTTATCCATCATAAAACTTCTAAATAGAGTCTAAAAGAAATGTTGAAGAAACTCAAATAATAAATATTAATTTGAAGACTGTTCTTACAGCAAAGAAATGCTTTGGGGCACGTTTTCCTTACAGTCTTTATTTACACAATTAACATAATATAAATAAATAACAATCTAAACAGAACATATATATATATATGGGCGTGACATTATTATTTTATTATAAGAGATAAGATAAGCTAATCTAATCTTTATCATTAAATTTTATATAAATTATTAAGATTAGAAGTTACTTATTTAATTATTTAAAATATTTATATAACTTTGTATTCTATTCTTAATTATTTATATATAATCTAATGATGATAATTTATTCTTTTTACTTTTATAATAAGTCACTCCTATGTGTTGATACGCTATATATATTGGTGAAAAGAATTATATATGATAAGAGATATAAAAGAGAAAACCCCGTCCAAAGTTGTAGCAGGTCGGCCATTTCAATTATTAATTTCAAGAATTATTAGATAATGGAAATAGTTGGCTGGAGAGGTTAGATCATCTCAACTTTTGACCATATTTTCGTTTTGTCCTTTGACTATCCAATACACATGATCTATTGTGTTCATAATTCGGTGGGCAAGTTGTGAGTGGGATATACTTAGTTGTCAAAGTGGGTTCAATTTATTAAAATGGTGGGTTAGATTGTTCAAAAATTAGTTTATAAATTTTTTGACTTGATCCACTTGATTGGTAGGTTAAGTGGGTTCAACTATTTATTATTTAATTTTTTAAAAAAAATTATTAACTCACTAACCTAATTCTTATGTTTATGTTAGTAATTATGACTTATGAATTATGATGTAATTTAAGTTTGATAATTATTGTATGATTTTAAAATTTATTTGGTAATATAACTTATCTTTGATGATTATTTTATGTTTAGAGTTTATTTTAAAAAAAATTATTTTTTTATTTTATGATATATCAACTCATTTAACCACTAACCTACTTAAAGTGAGTCGGGGTTAGTCATTTTTCAACCCACTACCAAAATGAGTCAACCCGATTCAACTTACTTAATTTCTAACATGTGATAAGCCAACTCAAGTAGGTTAGGTTGGCTTGTTTTAACAACTCTACTCTAGATACTTAGGCGTTAATAATGTAATAAAAAATCCAATAAAACTATAAAATTTGAGTATGTGCCAGATACAAATAAGTGGGATGGAATCTATCTCACTTTTATGCTTGTTCCATATGCACCCAAATTATAGGGTTCTAAAAAATATTAAACGTACTGAATTTTTTTATATATAATTTAATATAAGACTAATTACTCATAATCAAAAAAATATTTAACATAACTCATAATATTAGTTAATATTTTAAAGTCAGTTATATATTTCTATAAAGTTATTTTAAAAAATTCAAAAACTTTTTATATAAAATTTATACTTCAAAAAAAATATCCTTGTTTTTAAGTAACACTAAACTTACTCCAAACGCCGAAGTTTGGTAGCGGAACACCACGGAAAAGCAAGTTGGGTTTCATAACTTCATATGGTTGGATCATGGATGCACTTCCGGGTTTTATTGGCTGGTGGGTGTTACGACATGCTATAAGATGAATCAGTGAGCCCCACATCATTTCGGTGATACTTTCAGTGCAAAGTCTCGTCTTATATATCATTTTCCATAGTGAAACAGTAATTAATAGCGAGAAAGAAAAACCGACTGAATGTAATTATTGTTTTGTCTTCTATTTTAATTTCACTTAAATATAAAATTGGGTATAAAAAAAGTTATCACATATTCTCTTAATAATAATAATATAAGAGGTTAACAAATTATCACGGTTTACAAATGATGAAAGACTTTTGATTTTGACATAGTGATGCCTCTTATCAAAGAGTTTATAGGATTAACCAAAAAAAAAAGAAAAAACCAGAAACCAGAGTTTATGGGATAGATTGAATAATTTAAAGTGAAAAAGTCAAAAACCTAATCGGAGAAAGTACAAAAAAGTGAGACCCACTGATGGACCATGACCAAATTAATCAAACACTCACTTCCCCGCCCATATTCACCTAATTGGTCAATCCATTGAATTGAACCCAGAAAAGCAAAAACCATAACTTTCTTACGGCATGTTCATATTCATGAACGGGATTTTTCCTCCCGTGTCCACGTCCAATTAATTACAGCACCTAATTATGGACAATTAATCCTTGGAATTCAAACCCTGTGGTCTCACTTGAGAACACGTGTCAGAGGAAAAAGATTGGGTTGATTCAAACACAAGGTGTTAATTTGTTTATTTTGTCTGAGTGGCCGGGATGAGAGGCGAGGCTCATCAAAGTGCTCTAGTACTGGACTACCTGACTTCAAATGTGGCTGACAATATAGGTGGTGTTTTGTTGGTTTGGTTTCAATCCCAAACAGGAATTTGATTGGTTTCGGCAACGAAAGAGAGAATCGCTTTTTCATTTTCATTTTTCAATTCAAGGGGAGAAGCAAAAGAACAAAAGAAATTGGGGCAGGGGGGCGGGGGGGTTGATGGGATACAGAGGAGCCATTGCACGTTATGTGACTTAGCAACGACTTTGTACATTCTTTGTCAGCTTCTGTCGGCCGTTCACTCCCATTAAAAACATCAAATGGTCAAAATTCCTTACGCGCATTTAATTTTAATTCATTTTTAGCTGTAAATATTTTTTATATTTTTATTTAATTATATATTTACGTACCATTAAAAAAATAAAATTTTTAAATTATTACTATAATAATCAAATTCTTTAAATATTTTGACAATACATAATTAAATAAATTAAAATTAAACTCTCTATATATGCATTTAATTTTAGGTTAAATTTCTTTAACAATGTAATTTATTTATGTATTGTCAAAGTATTTGAAAATTTTAAATATTACAATAATTATTTAAAAGAGTTGTTATGTTATTTTTATGAGTTTGATATTTATAATAAATTATTAAATATTATTTTTATAATAAATATTTAAAAATTTATTAAATATAATCAATAATTATTAAATAATTAATAACTCATCTTAAATATTAATACCTAAAAAAAATAAGTATTGAAATAATGGTCATTTATGTTTGGAAAAGGAAAAGAGATAAAAATAATAATAATAATAAAGATGTGAAAGGAGATTTCACTTCTCTTATTTAAATGTATTAAGTAAAAAAAATAGAAAGATTTTTCTTTCTTTTATTTAGGAGTTAAAATAAAAATAAAAAAAATGATAACTTAAAATTAAATTTTTAATATAACTTTTATGATGTTAATGTTATAATACAAATATTGGCTGTATATACTGAATTTAATAAATATTTAATTAAATATAAAATTTTCTCCTTCCTTACCTTCCTTTTTAAGAGAAAAGAATTTATAAACTTTAAGAAAGAAGAATTTCTGAACTTTAAAAGGGAAAAATGAAAATAAATTTCCCCTCTTTTTCTTACTTTCCTTTTACTAAAAATTATTCAAACAAAAATTTAAATTTTTTTCCTTAACCTTTACCTGTCGCCTCCCTCCTTATCCCCATCCATACAATACATAAGTAAATATTCAAGGTGGCTCAATGTACTTTTCATCCCATGCTATTTTTTTACCTTTTACCAGTTGAACATTTTAGATCAACAAAGTGACAACTGACAACTAAAATTTTATTCCGCTCGCATTTAATAAAACTTCATTCAAGCACTCCTTTTATTTTGATTTATTAGTTTGAGTTACGATACACGTTTCACTTCCATATATTCTTCTATTTTTTTGTACTTAAAATATATCTTATTAATATCCACAAAACATAGTTATGAAAATTCTATCATACAAACCACCATTTTGTTGCCCGTGCAACATATATGTTACGTGTTGTGTGTTACAAATTTTAATATCAGTTTAACATAAAAAACTATTTTCACCGAGATATGGATATTTTGTTAGATCTGGATTCAATTAAAAAATATTAAAGCTGCATCTATAAGTATAATTAAAAAAAGTTAATGTTAAAATGAATTTAAAATTTGTGATTCAGAATGCATAATTAAGAAAGGCGTTGCACCATACAAGTCAAAATATGGACTAAATCCAACAAATGCTCCCAGACAATTGATTAACACAATGAAACAGAGAAAAAGACAATTTAAGTAGAGACCAAGTGCTCCTCTCACTCATCTTAATAAATAAATAAATAATAGACACACATATATACATATATATATATATATATATATATATAACATAAGGTTTCAAGGATAACATCTTTAAAATCTTGACAAATATGTTTGATTAAATTTGAAATTTAGACTTTTTTTTACAATAACGAGGTTGCAGTTTAAACTTATAATCTCTTACAAATTATACATACCCTTTACTATTAACTCAATTCTAATGGCTTTGAAGTTTGAACATTAACCTAATTTTGAATGAGCACACATAATTCTAGCACCTCCAATATGATGCAGTGTGAAAACACATGTAATATTTTTTTTAAATGTGAGTGAAAATTAAAAAAAAAAAACAATTGAGAGAGTGTGAAGTTAATTTTAATAATAGTAACTTAATTGGTATTTTTAATTTTTGTTAGGATAAAAAACTACAAAAAAAAGTGTAGATATCATTCTTGCCTGATGAAAACATGATTTATTTTTTAAAATCCAGATTTCTATAACAAGACACTTTACTAACTCGACCAATTTGCACTTTTAATTTACTAACGGTTCTTCATAGTGGTGGTTTTTTTTATTAAAAAAATGTAAGAGATTTTTTTTTTTTAGTGTCTTTTATGTATCTGATATTGGGTTGGTGTATTTAAATATATTTAACAAAGCATGCTCACCCTTGCAAGACCCTAGAAGCAATTTTCTGGTCCAACTTGCGAGTCATGCATGTCCTATAATCCACACAAACCTACTGATTGGAACGCAACCGCGCGTGAAGATAACCAACTTGACCAAATCTACACACTAAAGCACTTTTCCAAATAGTTTTGATCACTTTAAAAACAGCACAAGTTGGAAAACGAGGGTCTTTGCAAAGTGATGCCATGCATCATGCATGAGATAAGCATCGCCGACGCCATCTTTCCTCAGCCCACATTTTGTGCATACTAGTCACGACTTTCATGTTGGCTTTTTATGAATCTGTCGATTTATTTATGGAATCTTCTGTTCTTTACCCTTTTGCTAATTAATTAAGTAATTAGGATTAAATTTAGAAAGCTTTTATGATTCTTTTTTCCATGGAAATATTATTAATTTTAAAAAAATTATCTAAATTAAAGAAAAATTATTATATAAATTAGTTAACATAATGTATGCACATTAAATCAAAATTATATAATATCTCTTAATTATTTAGGTTTGGACTTGGGCCACCACATGAGGAAATTAATTAATTTTTTTAAATGGTCTATACAAAAGTGTGTTCTTAAGATCATCTAGACAGAATTTTAATATCGATTAATATAAAAATTGATTAAAAAATAACCTTATTGTATAATTAAAAAAATTATAAATATCAAATAAACTGAATTTAAAGATGATTAAAAAAAAAGTTAAAATCGATTGTATATTTTATATTAATCTTAGGTATTCTATTTGTTTTTAAATACAATCTGTCTCATATATATTTTTATATTGAATTCAATTCACCTTATGATAGTTTATAGTTAGTTAAAATCTAACAAAAATTGTTTATTCAATATACAGTAATTCTTTTAACTAAGTGAATGTATCATTAATAAGAGGCATCATAAAATTTCTCTTAAATTTATCTTACATACCTTTATTCTTGGTTCTTTTGTTAATCAAGATTAATTAAATCAAACCGTGACCATTTATATCAGCTCTATAAGATTGGGGTGTTATTTGTGGAGTAATTTAGAAAAAATGTCTACAAGTTCGGCATGGCTATTTTAATTTGTATTAGGTACTGTCGATATTTTCCTTTTTATGAAAGATTTATCTTATCATATATATCTTGTTTGAGTAATGTTACTACATAATTTTTACGCTTTATATAGCTTGGAGAATGGTGTTTAGCATTATAAGATTATATTAGTCTAGACTGAGAAGGAACGACACAAATTGGAATTTAGTAAAGTGAGTTTGGTTTGTTTTTTATTTTTATTTTTAATTAAATATATTTTTATTATAATTATAAAAATGTTATTTTATTTTTATTTTTAAAATTTTATAAAGTAAATGATGAAATAACATTATAATTTTCTTTACAAAATTTTAAAAGAATTTAATTTTGATTACTGTCAATGTAAAAAAAAATTTATAGTGTCATCCAATGATGTTTTAATAAATTATTAAAGAATTATATTTTTCAAATAATTATTATAACAGTCAAATTCCTTTAATTCCTTTAATGATATGACAATACATAATTAGATGATAATCTAAAAAAAATTTACACTAATAATAAATCAAAATTAAATCTATTTTAAAAACAAAAAATAAAATAACAATAATATAATATTTTTATAATTATAATAAAAATATATCTAACTAAAAATAAAAATAAAAAATAAACCAAATACTCTCGTAATCACGTTCGATTGGTGTGTTGGGTTCGGGAATTAATAGTCAAGTTCGAGAGATTGACCTACACTCACCGACGCACGTGCACATTTCGGTGAGGCATGTCTCACGTTCTATGTTTACGTGCGCTCTACAGAACCACTAATCTTTTGTCCATTATTAAGAACAAGATAAACACTTTGGGTTGTGTTAATTGACTTCTTCTTGCGCGGGTGCCCTTTTGCCTAACTATATTGTATTTTAGATTTTAATTGAAAAATAAATAAATACGAATATTTGTCTAATAAAAACAAAGGCAACATGTACTTTAATTTTTCTAATAAAAATCTTAATTTGCGTATATTTCACATCACAAGCCAAAAATAAAATTATCAAATTCAACGTCTTAATCTTTAGAGCTAATGTCTAAATGGTTGATACTTTTAACAGTGTATAGAATCTGCCTGCTATGAGTTAGATAAATGTATGGATATAAGGACGAGAAAAACAAAATAATACAAAGAAACAAAATATGAAAGATGAGGCTGTCGCCCAAAGGAGGGGCGTATACAGCCTCTCAACGTTCAAGAGATCGAAAGGCGAAAAACCTTGTATGAACAGGATAGCAGAGAACAAACACAAGGTCAAACGAACCTACCATCAAATTTTAAGGCTTAATTCAATGCATTATATAATGTTGTATAAAACTTTATTTTAGAGAAGAAAAAAAAAACACTTCATTTGAATTATTAATGCTCGGTTTATGAAGGCTAATATCGTAGCTTACAATATTAAATTAGTTTTTTTAATTTTTGTACTTCTTTATTTTTAAAGTTTAACTGTAATAAAACAATTTAATAGTCTATCAGCATCACATCATTATAATAAGTTAATAACTGTTTTTTACAATTAAATTTTTTGACAGTTTTTTAATAAAATTTAATTTTGATCCACTATTAGTATAAAGTTTTTTTATATTGTTCTCCAATTATGTTTTAGCACATCATTAAATAGTTAGACTTTCAAGGTAGTTTCTATAATAGTCAAACTCATTTAATGATATGACAATACATAATTAGATGACAGTATAAAATAACTTTATGCTGACATTAAATCAAAATTAAACTCTTTTTGATATAAGTTACATTATATGATTGAATTTAATTTTAATCCACTATCAGTGTAAAGAAACTTTATACTGTCATCCAATCATGTGTTTACAAATCATTAAATGAGTTTGATTATCACAACAACTACCTAGGAAGTCTAACTCTTTTAATGATGTGTTGACACATCATTGAATAACAGTGTAAATAAACTTTACACTGACAATTGATCAAAATTAAACTCTATATGATTTGCATAACTTTTTATAATTTTTAATGAATTAAAATTAAATCAATTTTTAAACTGTTAGTATGCGAATTAAAATTCTTCCCCTCTCGTTTATTAGTTATTATTTTTGGTCTTTTGGGTTGATTATTTCTCATTGCATATATGCATTAAATAACCCTCAATTAAGATGGTAATTAAACAATGTTGCAATTGAATCCAAAACTTAAAGGATTTAATTTCTATCTATCGTCAGTGTAAAGAAACTTTACACTGTCATTTAATCATGTATTGACATATCATTAAAATAGTTAGACTTTTTAGGTAGTGGTTATGATAGTCAAACTCTTTTAATGATTTTGGATAACAGTGTAAAAAAACTTTACACTGACAGTGTATAGAAATTAAACTCAAACTTAAATCACCGGGAAGCCTCTCTATATCCCTTTTCTTCAGGAGAAAAAGTTGAAATGCATATAACCTAAAACATGGATAAAGGGTATGTATTAAAGAGATACTTTAATAGAAGTCACAATTGTGTTAATATTCAGTGCAGAGTATTGAACCTGTGAAAATTGGTCTACGGCATTTACATTCAATTTATCTACCTCCATATAAATGTCAGGGCTGGGTTGACGAATGCTACTGAACCAAGAAAATCCCTGGAATTCAAATTCACTGTGTCATATTCTCAGCACATGTTTGGGACTCGGCGAATTCTTCTTCCTTGATTTTGGTTCGCTGCAAGTAGCCCTAGGAAGACAAATATTGAAAGCCTTAAAGGGCAGCTTGAATAGTAGTCGATCCATCATCTAGTTGAACTTAGTGGGGCCCTGTTTGTCAGGACTCCAATTCGGACATTTCTTCTAATTCAATTTAACAACCAGAAATAACAAACGGAAAGGGAATAGAAAAACAAGAGATTTGGAAAACATGACAAACAAACAAGGAATGAGCACGATAATTGACTTCTCAATGACTTGCTATGCTAATTATTTGTGTAACTTTCTTTTGTCGGTCCAATCAACACGTTAGTGAAACTTTTAAGATTTATTTTCATTTCCTTTCAACAAAAAAAAAGATTTTTTTTCATTTCTTATGTCTTGGATAAGGATAAAGTCTTATGTTTCTTCACTAATATTAACCACTTTTACTTAGTTTTTAGTAGAGTGGAATATTTTTTTTTAAAAAAAAAAACTTGTTAAAAAATCCTCATTTGTTTCTCCATTTTTTTAAATATTTTTCATTACAATAACTTTATTTTGTTAAAAAAATCTTTTACTTCAACCAAAAGTTGCTTTTTTTTTTTATAACATTTTGCCTAAAGAAATATTTAAACTTTCATGTTCTTTAATAATTTTATAGTGTTTAGATGGCGAGATTACAAGTTCTTTATGTACAATAGTGTAATTCAATACAATAATAATATAATCATGATTCATGAAATACAACATTTTCCAAAATATATAGTCTAATAAATAAGAATGGAGCTTACATTAAGGGGGGGAAGTAAAAATCCATAAAATAAGTCATTTGCTCTATGGCCAAAAAGTAATTTCATTAATAATCCCTTGCAAGTATTGGTTTACATGATTGAAGACAGACTTTTTAAGGGTCGTCTCACATTTTGTTCATGCGTGCATCCCTCACCTCTTCCTCGGTAATTCTTGTGGAATCAAGACTTAAGAATTTTGATGATAATAAAAAGTTGGACAATAAGATGATCAAGCTTTTACCATTTGTGAAGATTCAAATAGGACTTAGGATCTTCTTGTAAGGGTAATGACTCTTACTTAATAAGTTCACCTAGCTATTCTCCTTAAATTATCTAAAGTTTAAGAAAATTGTTTTACCCTCAATCTCAAATGAATCTAGCCACATGAATGCTTTTGAAAAATATTTATCATATTTTAAAGTAGCCACATTGCAATTTTATCTAAGTTTTGAACTCAAGTAATTGAGTATCACAAATGTGGTAATCAAATACTACTTAACCGATTTTCAAAATTGGCTACTAGAGTATAAGGTATTTGAATACCATAAATACGTATTCAAATACTATTTGTTACAGAATTGTTTTTCAAAAGCCAAGTATTCGAATACTCAATATGACAGTATCTAAGCTCGAAATCACATATTCAAATATCACTCCCAAGTATTTGAATACACTCTTCAATAGAATGTTTTTTTTAAACTCAAATATTCGAATACGCCCATATATGTATTTGAATACTTGTTCTTGAGCAAAATCCAGATTTGGGGAAGAACGTGTATTTGAATACCCATATTAAGTATTCGAATACCTAAACCATGTATTCGAATATTCTTTGGGCTGAAAACAAAAATAATTGCTAGTTTTCTACATTTAATGATCCCCAATCACTCCTAACAACTCTAATTACTCTTGGGATATAAATGCCACTCTCAGAACAATTCAAAAATGTATTTTAACCTCTGAGAACATTTATTGATCATTCAACTCTTACATCTACAATTAGTGAGCTTATCTTGTGATATTCATATTTACTCGTAGTACTTCAATTTGTATATCTGTTCTTGTGAGAGTATCAAACATCCAAAACCTTACCATTATCTTGTAGATTCAAGGAGAAAAGTCTCTTGTTATATTGAGTGAGGCTTTTGCATGGAGGACCCCAAACTAGTGAAAAGTGCTCTAATTTATAAAGGTTTTCTCAAGCACCCAAGTTATAAGCTCGAAGAATATTGAAAATTTCGGGTGGATGATCTCGAGGACTGGACATAAATCACAAGGAGTGATTGAACCAGTATAAATCTTATTTACATTCTCTCAACCATTATCTTTTACTTACAAGCTTTGTATTGTTCATTTAACTTGCTTGGTACTTTCATTTTGTGAAATCTTTTCTCATCAATTTCTGTGTTGAGAGTATATTATCCTTAATTTATATTACTCTTAAGCTCATTGATTCAATATAATTAGTACCATTGAAGCTATTAAGAAAAGGTTTTTGAAAAGATTTTGAAAACTCAATTCACCTCCCCTCTTGAGTTATTGAAGCCACTTGGTAACAATTCTCTTCGGCAAAACAAGCCTGACCTTAAATGTTAGGCCTATTTTCTGCCTAATAATCTTTTTCTTCTTCTTTTATGTCTCAAAGTTTAAGGAGACAGAAAGTTTTCTTATTCTAACGCCAAAGAATGTCACAAGTATCATTAAACGTTTACAATGGTACTTATACTGTATACGGGTCTTGGACTCATCCCAGCAAATAGCAAAACTCATTGCTCAAGGTCTCAATCAAATCATCACATTGCTTAAGGCTACATGAAGGGCTCAGACTCCATCCACTTTATAGCTTTACTAGCACATATAAACAATGAAAGACTCCCTTAACGAGTAAGCTCTCTTCTCTCTCTTTACAAGATATAGCTCTTACAAACACTAAGTTAAGTTTCTGAATGCCTTTGCAGGTACCTATTTCTTATTCATGACTGGAAGCTTGGAGCTAGGAGACCCACCAAAATGAACAAGAACAATACTTTAACCTATTTTTTTTAAAATGATATGCTTTGGTCCTTACTAGTAAAACCAACTCTTCTTTAGTTCTAACAAAAAAATTAATTGGCCCAAAAGCATCTCTTTCAATTTAAGTTAGCTCACAAATTCTAATGTTGCACTTCCAAACACTATCTCTGTATAATATTGGATGAGTTTGTTTTTATCGTCATATAAAAATATTTAAATTCTAAAATGTGTTTCTTTTTGCCATATATATTTGTTGAACAAACCGAACCATTAAATTAAAATTAATTAACAAGAATAAAATAATGAAACGAGCTTCTTTCTTTTTTTATCAAAATAAAAGGCAGTTAGATTATACTATTATTATTAACAAAAGATATTATATATTATTTACCATAATGTACTTTGAAGAAGAGTTTAATTTTGATTAACTGTTAATTTAAAAAATTTTACACTATCGTTAAATTATGTGTTGACATCTTATTAAAAAAGTTCAACTTTTGAAGTAGTTGTTGTAACTATCTCGTTTTGATGAGCTTATTAAAATAACTTTTAAAACTCTTATAAGCTATTTTGAGCTTGTTTTCATAAGCTTAAATTTCCAGTTTAACTTATGAAAATAAACCTTTGTAAAAGTTAAAAATAACTTAGGTGTTAGTTATTTTTATAATAATTTTTTTAAAAAATTAGCCTTAATGAATTGATACAATTCATAATAGACCCCTCAAATACACGATACTTATTTCAAATGATTTATGCAAAACGTTTCTTAAAGTATTTATCCAAATGTTATTTAGCTTATTTTATATTGTACTTATAACTGTAGAGCTTATTAAATAAGCTTTAATCAAATAAGTATTTATATAAACTATTTATCCAAATAAAGTTGTAGTCAAACTTATTTAATGATGTAGCAACTTATATCATTAAATGATAGTTACACTAATAGGAGACCAAACTTAAATTCTTTAAAGAATCCCCATGCCTAATGCCTCTTCCTTTAGAAATAAACTTTAAAACTAATTAGATTATATAAGATTATGTATTTTATTTTGATTTTATTTTGATCAAATGTTAAAGTAAAAAAAAAATTAGACTGTCATCCAATCATGTATTGACAAATTATTAAAGGATTTTAATTATTACAACAATTATCTAAAAAGTCTAATAACTCTTTTAATGATACGTTAGCACATCATTAAATGATCGTGTAAAAAACTTTAGTAGTTAATAATCACATACAAGGTTGTGCGTAGATCATAATGTAGTATTAATGCACCACAATTGTTTTGTAGTAGACAAACCCAACTTGTAGCATAAATTAAATCCGCATTTATATTGTTAATGTAAGATTTCCTTTCCAACTTACTCCTAGCCAAGTTCTACATATATGCATGATTAGTTAACCGTCTAAATTTTTTGTTTGTTAACTTACAGTCATATATTGGTCCAATAGGCTTAGTAAAAGAAAAACTCTAGCTCCAAAACATATCCCAAACAATAAATCACACTTCTTAATTTCCTTTTCAGCTTAATGAACGAGAAAACTACAATACGATGACAACAATTCATATTGGGAAAGAAATCACGAGGATTTTGTTAATTCCTACTTGGTAAAGCACACGGCCTAAATTGCCAGCTTATTTGGACCAGTGTCACAGTTCAAGGCTTCTTTCCAAAGTTGAATCAGTTACATTGAAAGAACAAGAGGGTTTCCCAACGTATGCCTCTTCCACCACCATCTTGCTCTTTATAGCATCACAGGAACCCTTCTTGAACTCCCCACATGCGCCTGTGGGATTCCCATAGCTAGCAAATTCAACTGCTCGAATGGTTTTACCCCCTCCCCTTCCAATGTGGCTCCCTCATCAGCATTCCTACAAGCAGTTCCAACAGTGACAGTTCGTAAATTCACCCTCGTTGGGTCTCCACTAAGTTCTTCAAACAAAATCAATATGTTGTTCCCATCTGCAAGGAATGATCTAGGGACATGATAATATGTCTGGGTTGGATTCCCACAATTTGTTAAACATTTCTGGGCATTGTAATTTCCACGATAATATCATGTACTGCTGCAGTTGCCTCAGCCTTGAAAGTAGCCCAATAGCGACCAATGCTTTTCCCATTCACCCAAGCATGGCCTTTGCCCATTCCACTCAAGTCCACCACAACTGGGTCTCTCCCATTTGGAGGTTCAAAATTAGCCTTACACCAAGTCAGAGGTGTTCCTTTGGGAACTGCCCCTTCCTTCCTCCATTCTCCAAATTTGACTTGGTAAGATTTTGGGTCATGGTATTTTTTGGTCTCACTAAGCAACCCAACTTTATATGTCCATTCATTATTTGTTAGATCCAACTTGACATTCCATTCCCCAATCAATTCACCCGAGCCATTGGCTAGACCAATGGGTATCAAATCAAACTTGAAACCATAATTTGCAAAACCAACTGTATCACCAAGCAAGGCAATAAAATTAGCTCATTTCCTCAAATTAGAAACAGGCTTCTCAAATTGAAACTCGTACTTGCCTCCAATACCCCATTCCAAACCTACTAAGTGCCATTTCACAAATGCATGGAGAACACGCCCTGAGGTGTTCACACGCAATGTTGCATTCTTCCAAGCTACTACGCTATCAATGTGGGTCGTGGTTAGGTACCAAAGGTAGTCACTTGCATCCACAGCTGCTGATTTTTGGTCAAGCAGTTCTTTGGTCTTCAACAATTTCCCTCTTGCGTTTAGTACAATTGCGTCCTCCATTGGTTCAAGCTATGAAGTACGGACACCGGACACTGGGACACTGATAATGTCTAAAATATAAGACACCCCGACACAGCAATATATATTTAAATAAATAAAAGTATAAAATTAAATATAAGTATCAATATAAAAGATCTAAATTGGCAATCAAGACTTATATATTCATCATGTCAAAATAACTTGTTGAGCATTACAATTTTCCTATGATAATGATAATAAGTCTCACCAAAAAAATACTAAGAGACATCATTATCTAATTTAAGCACTTTGTTTCTTTACAAAAAGATTATAAAACAAAAAGATGAACTATATCTTTCACCTTTAATCTATCCATGTCCAACCAAAAAATTAAGAAAATATCTAGTTTATTTAAGGTCTTTCACCGCCTTCTTGACCATCATCATTAAAAAAGACAGCCTCTAATTCTGGATCATCTAGAGACGAAAGAGTGTTGGCTAAGTGTCCGAGCCGTGTTCGATGAGGTGTCCAGCCACGAAGGAGTGTCGACTAAGTGTCCGAGCCGTGTTCGAGCTGAAAAAAATATTTTTTTAAATTAGACACCTGAGTAAGGGTGTCTGACACGTGTTGTACAAGTGTCAATGTCAGACACGTGTCTGACACCTGGACACCTCCGTGGACAGGAGTGTCTGTGCTTCATAGGGTTCAGGTAACCACAACCAATGGATTGGTAAGTTATTGCGGTTCTTTTCCTTCTCCATCAAAGAGGTCTGAACTTCGATCTTTGCGGTATTGTGGATTTCCTTGTTGCAGTTCTGAAGGATACTTACTGACCACGTTGGCACAAAGTAGTTTCCAACTTTCCATCAGCTGCAGGTCAACATTGGCTTCTCCATAATTGTCCATGATATTCTCATACTTATTCTCAATTTGAGCTAAAATTATGTGTCCCCTTTCTGGGGCAAATATCTTAGCTTGTTTCATCATGTTGACAATCTTTGTTGTGAAAATCTCCATTTCATTCCTGTAAACTTCGTTGTCTGTTCTCAATTGAATCCCTGGAATGTTGTGTAACCACGTAGGGAAATCACTATAGGTCAATTCAGCACAAACATATGGACCAATTCATAAAATGGCATACAATCCAGCCTTTTGGACATCATGTATGAATCTGATAAGGTCCAGATGTCCTGAGAATTCATACATGTGCCGCTTGGGCTCATGGAGATCCCAGAAGACATAAGTTTCAATGGCATTAAGGCCACCTTTCTTTGCTTTTTTGATCAAATCAGGCCATATTTCAGCAGTGCTGCGAGGATAGTGAATTACACCAGAAAGAGTAATTTTGTGTTGCCCATTCATGATTAAGGCTTTTGCATCATATGAAACATCATATGCAGAGCATATGCTCAGCAAATCTAAGCTCACAGCAAATAGTAGCACAATCTTGAAAATTGACATCTTAACAGTTCTAAGACTTTTTTGAAAATGGATTTCCATTGAAACCTTTTGGTTATATGCCATTTGGCTTGGATTTTGGCCTGTATAGGATATCGTTCCAAGTAAATTTGTACTCGAAGTCTAAATTAGGACACTTTGATTTGTGTTCTAAAACTCTTTCGTTTCTCAATATGGAGAATGACCGTGTCAAGAAATTGTACATCATAAGGCATATTAATCATTAATGAGCAGTTATGTCAAGAACTCTTCTTCATCCCCGTTTTAGTTTCCATATAAGGAAAGGCATCATTAGTGGTTTACACCACAGATACAATACCATAGACACAAATCACCAGCAATTCATAGGTAACCGCGGTTATGGATGAACCATATCTTATGACTTACGCTATAATATCTATATCATTCTAGTTAAGGGTGTTCAATGGTTTGGGTAGATCCGATTAACCCGATAAACCGAATCAAACCAATTAAAAAAATTTGGTTTGGTTTAGGTCATCGGGTCCAACCCGATCAAAACTGACCACCAATGATTTAGTTTATGGATCTGACAATTTTGAACCCGCGAACCTGATTACCCGGATAATGACCTGATAATATACCATTCTTTTTTATAGTAAAAGTACCACTCTTTTACTCTTTTTTTTGGATAGAAAAAGTATCACTCTTACTTTTTTTATATAGAAAAACTCAAGAAGTACCACTTTTACTTACCTGCAGACAACGTATGAAAATGAAATTATGAATCATTGATTCATTTCCATTTTCTTTACTGTACCTGCAGATTACAGAGACGCGAAGAGAAACTGAGAGAGAATAGAGGCACCGTCACCGACCCAGACCCACCAGCCACCACCACCGCCAGCAGACGCGATCGCCTCGCCATCACTGTGGTTGCTGTCTTGCTGACTTGCTTGCGTGGTGTTCCCCTCGCCATCGTGGTGGTCTTTACTTTTCAGCAACCGTGGTGTGGAGGGGTTGCTACCACCGCCCACTGGAGAAGACAACTTCTGAGTCACGTAGGAGTGGGGTTAGAACTTGGGCTTGTCTGATATCTTCTCCAACCACCAGTACTTATTTAGCCATTTTCACAGACCAAAGGCAAAATGTGAGAAGAACAACTTCTTCAACCAATAGCCTAGTACCCATTTGTCAGGATAACCCGATGACCCAAACCATTGGTTCGGCTTGGTTTCTTCAAAAAAAATTTCAAAAATCGAACCAAACCAACCCAACTAAAGTTGATTGGTTCGGATTTTTTTTCCCTCAAACCCGAACCAACCCAACCCACGAACACCCCTAATTCTAGTCAGCGAATATATTTTATGAGCGAGTGCAGGGTTCAAACGAGATTAGTGATGTGGAAACGCGTCATAATCTTATAAAAAAATTATTTTTGAATCAGTAACAGGCATCATGTTTATACTTTAGATAAGAATTAACCTTTCATTCATTTTATTTTAATAATTTTACTTTATTAACATTATTTAGAATAGGTAAAATGGATAAATTAAAATAAAATTAAAATTTATACATGTAAGCAACTAAAATCAAAAGAATTTTAAAATCAAATTAACTTTTATTTTGTAACATTTTAAACAAAAAAATTCATGTATAAATAAATCAATTCTCAAATTTTGTGGTTCCAAACATACTCTAAGTAATATTATAGCTGGAACCACAAAAATTGAGTACATTTTAGTTTTAATTATTTAAATTAACAATTTTATTCTTATTGTTTTAATCATTTTACCTATTTTATGTAAGGATAATAAAATAAAATAATTAAAATCCTATGTTAATGTATTCCAAACATAAAAATTAATTTAAAAATCAATTCAAATCTTATTTTTTTAATGAATTTTAAATTTTTTTTTTAAAATCAAATCAATTCTATTTTTAACAATTCCAAAAACAGTTTAATTAAAAAATGAGTCCAAATATGTACCCAAAAAAAAAAAAGAGTCCAAAAGGCCATAATGATTTACAGCTTTGGAGTATGGCATCGCTAACAGCCTCCGTAGCCCAATATCTATCACAAATAAAAGAAAAAAGGAAGCAGGCTAGCCCAATATCTGTTTCGCAAGTGACACATGAAGCCCATTCTTGACCCTAAACTGAAAGGGTAAAATTAACAATGAAAAGCCCATTCTCTTTCTCTCTCTCTCTCAAACAGGTCAGTCTCCGGTTCCATCTTTCTCTCTCTAAGCCTAATTTACTTCAACTTCCCACTTTTTATTGACATTGAGAAATTCATGTAAACTCCATTCGTATGTTGTTCATGTTCGCATTTCAGTACATGGGTTTTGCTTTTCAACTTCATTGCTTTAATCTTTTATTTCAAGCAGTAAAGTACAGGCAATTAGAAAAAGCTACTAAATAGGAGACTCTAATGTACAGGCAAGAAAAATACTAATAGAGCTGTTTTAATGCGACGTATCTTTTCAGGCTTTGGTTGGAAGTACCTAGAACTTCTTGGTTTTTTGGCCAAACTTTGGCTTCAACTTAAACTTGAAACTGTTCCTCAACTTAACTTTTCAGTTCTTGAGCATGACACAATTCCTACTGCCTGTCATTCCTTTTTTCCTGCAATTAAATTTTCTTCTGTTGGCCATTAGATTTTTATTGATTAGTTTGGGGGATCATGATTTTAGCATCACGTCTCACGAGTTAGCTTTTAAAGAAAAATTGTAAATGTTTAAAAAATTGATCAGAAGATACTCTTTTTTTTTAGAATCTATGCTTTGTCACTTTGTTAATGCTTGCTAATAAAGTTTGAAAGAAAACACTAGATATGATTGGGCTTTGGGTGGAATTACTCAATGCATGAACTTAACTTTGAAGCCAATTCCAAATAAACCTGGTTGAATCTAGTCTTCTGCATCTTTTCTATTCCTTTCTCTGCTATTATCTTTTCTTTTTAACCCTGATGAGTCGCTTCTAATCACATTAATTAAAAGCAACATTTTCGAGTCTGAAATGAGAGTGTGTTTGCATAGGTTTTTTTTTTTTTAAATAAAGTACTTTTTAAAATTAAAAAAAATACTTTTATAAGTTTTTATGTAAGTTTGGACAAAAATTTTAAAAAAATTTTTTTTAAAAAAAGCTTAATTATCTTTTATTTTTATTAAAAATTATATCTCTTATTCTCTTTTTTTTTCCTTGTAAACCTTATTTTTTTTATTCTGAATGCTCTATACTTTTAGTAATTTTGCTATTAAAAAGTTCTTTTATTTTTTTTTATCCAAACAAACTTATAAGTCTTTCTATTACTTAAAAATACTTTACAAATATTGTATCCAAATGTAAAATATTTTTTTCTTTAAAAAAAATCTTTTTTTTATAAGTTTATCCAAACAAATCCTAAATTCATCAAAAGCTACCTTTCCCAACTACAAAAAAAAAAAAAATGTGTTTTAATGTGTGGTTTGTGGTTCCAATTTGTGCATTTCATCTCACGTGATTGTCGTTTTGTTAATGCTTGCATCTGAAGTTTGGGATGGAACGGCAAATATGATTTGTCTTCGTCCGGCACAATCAATAAGCTTCTGAATTGGGAAACTGTAAAGTACTAAATAACAAGAAAGGGACTAAAAGGACTGAAAGTCTACAAGCTGATTTCCTTTAAGGTAGATTTGAAGGTTTCGATAAAATTACATGAGGATTGGACATAACATTGAACCCATAACCTATTGCATCTACATACCTGATACCACATTCGTTTTTCAGCTATTAAAATGTACTTCCATTCACTTCCCCTTAATTATTGATTCGGTGGGTTTAGTATTACTTCTCGGGTTGATTCTATTTATCTTTGATTGAAAGAACATTTTATAGTGTTTTTTTTAAAATGATTGTCCGCGTAACTTTTCTAAAAGCATCAAACGCTGCCTTTTTAAAATTATTGCACCTTCTCATGGCTTGTCATGCGCGTACAGATCACATTATAGTTGTTTTCTTTATGAGTCCTAAGAGAATAAGGCTACTCACACAAATTGTTCCAGCTACAACTGCAGAGATGTGATTTCATCTAGGTTTGACACACACACACACACAAAAATTAAAATAAGCAGAGACACTTATTGCAAGAGTTTGTTTCCTGGAAGTATCTACGGAAAATTTGGTTGAAAGTGCCTGTGGCTTCAAGTACATCACATCGAAGCTATTTCGAAATCTGGTCAGAGTTTTTTTTTATTCTTTTTGTCCAGTGTACAAGCTCTTTAATATATCATGTCTATTCAAGAATTTGATTACATCTCAATTAAAAGCAAGAGTTTTGTAGTGTTTAGTAATTTCATCAAAAGCTGCTTTTGAAAAATCCATCGGTGGTGCTTCTCATGATATGAGAGTTGCCCATTAGTGCACGCGTGATCATATGCTAGTCAATTTCTTATTGCTTTCAAACAGTTAGATACCACATAAACTAATAAAGTTTGGGAGAAGATATCAGACATGATTTATTTAAATAATACATAATTCAGTATTAAAATATATATTAAAAAATGATTTAATTTTTAATTTATCGTCAATATAAAAAAAATTATATTATTATTTATTAATGTTTTAACACACTATTAAATAGTTAGAGTTTTAAATAGTATAACATAAGTAAAGTAATATTGAGAGAGAGAACGCATTGAGACCTAAGTAACGTTATTCTCGTGTGTTATGAACAAATCATTCTCCTAAGCGCACAGCATGAAGGCTACTTACGTGGCTCATTCATTTACCCAAGTCTATCGCTTACGTGGCTGCTTGTTCCCACACGCTTATGAGTTTTGACTGGACCAATTATTTTATGGCTATTCATTACTGGCAAATTTAATTTATTTTTTAATTTAATTTTGTTTCATCGTAAAAAATTATATTATTAAAAAAAATTGGATAAAGCTTTTTAATATTTAATAATGTATTCACACATTTAAAAAAAACTTTTATATTGATATTATATTAAAATTAAATTTTAATAATAACTATTTAAGAAGTTAATTTTTAATAATTTAATAATATATGATTAGGTGATAATATAAAAATTAAATTAATAATATATTAAAATTAAATATTTTAATTAACTAATTGGGAATTGCAGATTTAAGAATTTTAAAAAACTGAGTTTACCGCAACAAACTCTTGTAATTAATTAGTATATACATTTTTATGAATTTAATGATTTATATTTATTTTATACAATAAAATATAAAAAATTATAAAATTCATTACACTAAATAAATTTAGATTTTTAAATTTATAAAAGGGCACGTTTATTGTCACTTCACAATTAACTTTTATTCTCTTTCTTAGTTAAACTAAGAGTGGATTTAGATAGGATTTTTTTTAAATAGAGCTCTTTTAAAAAAAAGCATTTTCATAAGTTTTTAAGTATATTTTGATGAAATTTTAAAAAAAATAAAAGTTAAAAAAAAACTTAATTACCATTTTTTTAGAAATTAGTGATCTCTAACTTCTAAGAAAAAAAGAAGAACAATTAATTTTTAAAATAATTTATTGACAAAATACTATTTACCTTTGTTAAAAATTATATCTCTTGTACTCACTTCTTTTCTTCTTGTAAATCTTATTTCCTTTATTCTGGATACACTACATTTTTAGTAATTTTGTTATAAAAAACTCTTTTATTTTTTTTATCCAAACAAATTTACAAGTTCTTCTATTACTTAAAGTATTTCACAAACATTATATCTAAATGTAAAATAAATTTTTCTTTAAAAGAAAACTCTATTAAAAAAAGGTTTACAAAAAAAATTATTTTTTAAAAACTTATCCAAACAAGCTCTAACTATTTATAACTACTTCTAAGTTTATTTAAACTCTTCATCATTAATTTAATAATTAAAAAAATGTTTGTGTTTGTAGATTCCTAACTATTCCATAACTCTTGCCTCTGTGAGATTAACGTTTCATTTAATGATTATCTTGAAATTGAAACACTTGCTCGTATACTTCATAATTTTTTTTATAGCATAGATAGAAAATTTTCATTTAATCCATCATAAAAATGGGTAAAATAGTAACTAATCAAACTCTAGAAAGTAGAAACCATGGTTAATGAATGAGGGATGCAGATAAGTGGGGAAGTCTCATAACCAATATAGTTGAAAGGCAAATAGCAATTAATCAAACACTAGAAAGTAGAAACCATGGTCACTAAAAAAAAACGAAGACAAGTGAGGAAGTCCCATAACTAATATAGTTGAAAGGCAACAAAATAAATAGTAAACTAGACAAAACAACTACATATAATCCATTAACTCATGGTGTTGATCATTCGTCTTCAGAACAATGCTAACAACATCACAGTCTCTCTTATTGAACACTCTTAGATTAACAATTTAATCATGTCTGAAAGTTATACAGTATACGTATAATACTTTTAAAAGTCAAATTTTGACTGCCTATATATATTTGGGAGAGGACAAATGCATCATTTGTAATTCTTGCCTGCAAAGCTGTTGGTTTAATTGTTTTTGTGCTGCAATAGCAAGTGTTCACTTAAAGAGTTAAAATATTTTTAAAAATTAATTAATTATTATATTAATGATAACGAGTTTAAATAAAATTAAGAGTGAAAATAAATAATTAATTTAACTAAAAATAAATATAATAATTTTAAAATATTAAATAAAATTTAGTTAAATAGGAGTTTGGCAATATAGCTCCCTTTGTAAAAGAAAAAAAATACAAATTATGTTCATACGAAGATTCGTTATCAATCGCCCGCTGTAACTTGGTTTTCTCTCAAATTATGGAAAAAAACAAAACAAAACTTGGTTTTCTCTCAGCTTTTTATGGAAAGTAATACTAATTCTGTTGACAATAGTCTTTCTTATCTCTCATTATCGTCTTTATCTCTACAGGTTTTCTTTTTTATTTTCTTATCCGTGTTCGACCGAAAGAAATTCTTATCTCTTAATCATATCGTATCTCTAATCTTAATTTATTGTTTATAATCCTAATCTTCAACCTACTTTGAAACTAATAAAGGCTTAAATTAAACCATTATGACTAATTCGGGTATTTCATTATTGGGAGTTGTTCCTCAACTTGTTTATTGGACTCTAATTCATGAAAGGGAAACAATTGACGTGATTCATGAAAGTGAAATTGCATTAATTTTTATTTATTAATAAGCATGATATATATTTATATTATATAGTAGTTTTATTAATTATGGATCGTGACACCAAGTTGTGAACTGTCAAGCATATACAAATGCATTAATTTTGAAATTACAAGTCAAAGCATGTTTAGAGGTATGCGTGTATTTTTTTTAATACGTAAAACAATAGCAGGAAAAAAAATTCTTGTACAGTTCACAAATTTAATATCACCACACTTTATGCCCTTCAAATGTTTAGTAGGGATGTGTGGCTTGGATTAGTTGATAAAGAAATCACAATAATGTTAAGTCCTAAAAAAGGGAAATAATATCGCAACACTGTTTAAAATAATATCATTCAAGATAATTTTTTGTGCTAAAAAAATAATTGATCACGGAAATGAATTCCGAGACTATTTTACTTATATTTTAGCTTATCATTTCATTTTTCAAACTATATCTTAAATTGAGGTAACTAATTATCTTATCTTATAACAATGTAAAAGTTCATATGGTTTCTATGCTACCACTCTTTTTTTTTAGTGTTTTTGAAATTATGATTAAAATTTGTATTGAAATTTGTGCGACAATGAAAGATTTAGCGAGGATACTAACTACTCCTATACAAGACATCACAAACGAGGATTAATATGGAATTTAGGAGATTAATCTGTTAACTTTTTTTAATATTGATACTTAGAGTGAGTTGTTAAGCATTCATTAATTATTGATTATATTTAATAAACCTTTAAACATTTTTTTGAAATCAACTATCAATAAATATTTGACAACTTACATGGGTGCCATAACTATAAGAATATCATAACAACTTCTATAATTTATTAAAAGTTCAATTTTGTTTTCTAATAAAAATTTCATTTTAATTAAAAATTTTATGGCAAAAATATAAATTTTCTCCATTAACTTTACTCTAAATTTCATTTTTGTCTTACAATTATGTTTTATTTTATTTTTGTCCTAAATTTTTTCAAAATTTACAAATTTATCTTAACTGTTAACATCTTTAGAAATGTTAATGGAACTTGTTCACATGGCATCATATGTGGACACAAGTACATAGTTGATATTGTCTAATTGAATTTTTTTTTCTAAATTAGTGGTTGAGGACGAATTTAAGGAGTTTTAAAAAAATTTGGAACGAAAATGAAATAATATAATTGTGAGACAAAAATAAAGCTTATAGTAAAGTTAAGGGACAAAAAGTAAATTTTTTCGTATAATGAATTTTTATGCATAATTTTTTTAAAAAATTTTTGTATTGTAGAAATAAAATTATTATTTATGAATTTTATTAGTCTTGAATTAAATTATATTTTTAGTGATTTTATATGATATATATTTAATTAAACATTCATATATTATTATTTTTATGTAGTTTGACTAGTAATTCACTAATTGAAGCAGTGTATCACACTAATATAGTACTTATTAACATAATATTTATCGTTAGTCAATAACCGATTCGAGTTTTATAATTATGAATACAAATTAACTTAAATATTAATATTAAATTTAAATTAATTGTTATTACAAATTATGTATTTGTGTCTACATAAAATGTTATGTCAACAAATTTTGTTAACACTTCTAATGGTATTAATAATTAGGACGAATTTGATAAATTTTAAAAGAAATTTGAGATAAAAATAAAATTATGAGAGGAAAATAAAATTTAGAATAAATTTAAAGAATAAAAAGTATATTTTTTCCAAATTTTATAAAAGGTCTGAGTCTGAGATGATATCGAGTTGATAATGTTATTAGTTGTTAAATGACTGTTAAATAAATTTAAATACATAATTGAATAATTAAATACGAATACTACAAAACAATCAAAATCTGACAGAAAATAGATGCTTTAAGAATTCAAATACAATATTGTTTTGGTTTGTTTAAAGAAGTTGTAGTGGAATTCTGTGGAACATAATTTATTTTTTTAAAAAAATAGAAATAATGAAAGGTTGGGAGGTCAAAGGAAATCTGTGTTAGAAGGTTGCTAATTCCTAATGTTATGATTGGTGCAGCCCCTTCAAAGTTGAAACTTGAAAGGGAGGACCAGGTCAGGTTTCACAAAGATGTGTCCACTCTGAACGGCCATTCAAATCACATATATCGCATGGCACTGGAGAGAGGGAGATACCATATAGTATAGAAATATAGAATATAGAATTTGTTAGATGAGAATAGGATTCATATTCAAAACCTACACACGCCGCGCACTTAGCTGTATTCGACTCAGTTCCACGTCAGAACCTCATCATTAACCTCCAATCATTAAAGTTTAAACCATCTCTCTCTCTCTGTACTTCCTTGCAAATTTCCAAACAAAACCTCCATCCCAATTACAATTTACAAAGACCACTTCTTCAAATATTATTGACAAAAATACAAAAACTATTAAATAAATTATTATTACTTCAAATTAATTAATTGACATATATCAACAAATATTATCCTTTTATGTTTTTTTATTAAATTAAAGTAATCAAATAAAATTTATTTTTAAAAGATACACAAATGTTTATTAAATATTTCTAATAAAAATAAAATTTTCATTTCTTAACAATATCAAATAATTTTGTAATTATTAAAATACTAAAAAATAATTCTGTTTTAAGTAATTAAAATTTTTTTAGGTAATTATTGATGAAGATTTAGCACCCTTAAAAACATTTATATTTTTAGGAAACTAAAATTTAAAATGAAATAGTAATTGTAGGAATTTTTTCGTATTAATGTTAATAAGGAAATACTGCCGACAAACCTAAAAAATAATAATAGGTATTCGATTAGCTAAGAAAGGATATTACCAAAAAAAAAAAAAGGATTAGCTAAGAAAGGGTTGGTTCTATTTCCATTAAACAAACATTACAAAACAAACAAACAAACAAATACAATTAGGTTTGGCCCTATGTCACCTCCACTTGTTCCTCGCCCTAATTGACTACATTTCTCTAATTTAGGCTTTTCGAGATATTTATGGTGTTTCTTATCCCGTTCGTTGCGCTCCCTTGTTCCCATGCTTCCAGCCCACAGCATGTTTCCTTCCTTAAAACCGTGTTCTCATCTCCAATGCTTTCTAGACAACCCACTCTCCTATTCAGCATGACGTCTCCTCCTCATCCCTTTGGCCTTCTACTTTTATCCACCTCCATTTTTTGCCACAAAAACTATCTTTAACCATTGATTCACATCCCAAATTGGCACACCCCTTTTTTCATAAATCTCTCCCTCACATACCTGGTTATCGGATCGGACATATTTTTTTTCTTCCCTATATGCAGCATGAAGATTTTCAACCCTTCTTTATGCTTTCTTCAGAACGTCGTGTGTCCATCGGACACCATATTCCTGAAAAGGATGCAGCTTTCCGATCTGGGTCCTGCCCATCTTTACCAATTCAGAATGTCCATTAGTTGTAACTGATAGATAGAGAGAGATAGATAGATAGTAGTAGCTAGTAGCACTACCTCCACACCCCCCACCGGCCACCGCTTCTTCCCCTTTTACCGATCCCACATGGATCCAGAAAATGAACAAAACCTGCACCAGAACCCATCCAACAACACCCGCAGAACCATCCTCTTCAACAAGTACGAGATGGGGAGGCTCCTGGGCCAGGGGAACTTCGCAAAGGTTTATTATGGCAGAAACCTCATCACCAACGAGAGCGTGGCCATCAAGGTCATCAAGAAAGAGAAGCTGAAGAAAGAGACGCTGGTGAAGCAAATCAAACGTGAGGTCTCTGTGATGCGCCTGGTCCGGCACCCCCACATCGTGGAGCTCAAGGAAGTCATGGCCACCAAAGGCAAAATTTTCATGGTGGTGGAATACGTCAAAGGTGGTGAACTCTTTGCTAAAGTCGCAAAGGGAAAGATGAAGGAAGATGTGGCGAGAAAGTATTTCCAGCAACTGATAAGCGCTGTGGACTTCTGCCACAGCCGTGGAGTCACCCACCGTGACTTGAAGCCTGAAAATTTGCTTTTAGATGAGAACGAAGACCTCAAAGTCTCTGACTTTGGCTTGTCCGCGTTGCCAGAGCAGCGCAGATCCGACGGAATGCTCGTGACACCGTGTGGGACCCCTGCTTATGTGGCACCGGAGGTGCTGAAGAAGAAAGGGTATGATGGGTCCAAGGCAGATATATGGTCCTGCGGTGTAATCCTCTATGCTTTGCTTTCTGGGTATCTGCCATTTCAAGGTGAGAATGTGATGAGAATTTATAGGAAGGCGTTCAAAGCTGATTATGAATTGCCAGATTGGATTTCACCAGAGGCCAAGAATTTGATTTCTAAGCTGCTGGTTGTTGACCCAGAAAAGAGATACTCAATCCCAGATATCATGAAGGATCCTTGGTTTCAAATTGGGTTCATGAGACCAATTGCGTTTTCAATGAAGGAGTCAGCAGTTGAAGATAACATTGATTTCAACGAGGATACTAGTGAAGAGGTGCCAGAATTGGTAGGGGCTAAGCCTGCTCGTCCATTTTACAATGCGTTTGAGATTATTTCCTCCTTGTCACATGGGTTTGATCTCAGTAACTTGTTTGAGACGAGCAAGAGATCCCCATCTATGTTCATTTCGAAGTTTTCAGCTTCGGCGGTGTTGGCGAAGCTTGAGACCATGGCGAAGAAGCTGAATTTTAGGATCACGGGGAAGAAGGAGTTCAGGGTGAGAATGCAGGGGACAACAGAGGGAAGAAAGGGGAAGCTGGCGATGACGGTGGAGGTGTTTGAGGTGGCGCCGGAGGTGGCGGTGGTGGAGTTCTCTAAGTCTGCTGGAGACACACTAGAGTACATTAAGTTCTGTGAGGACCAAGTGAGACCTTCCCTCAAAGACATCGTCTGGAGTTGGCAGGGTGACAAGTAACTGCCATCAGTAGCTGCAATTGTGTTTGTATTATTGTAAGCACAAAAAAATAAAATAAAAAAGAAGTCTCTCTTTTAAGTTGTAATTCATTTATTTACCAAAAAAAAAAAGTTGTAATTCCTTTAGATTACCGGATTTATTACTGTGTGATATTTGGAGTTTGGAATGTGTTTGAAGATAATAACTAAAATCACTATGACAAGCAGAGTACTTCTAATTTGGGTCTTCATTTAAATAAAACAAGATTTAGTTTCGATACTCTGACCGAATGAGGATTTTGATTCCAGTGTTGGGTCCTTTTTATGTTATTAAGTGTGTTTTGGAGGTGGAGTGTAAAGAAGGGTAAGTAGTTCCTGAACAGAGAATTGTAGGCCCTGGATTACTAAATTCCATTTGTTCAATTGGATATTACTGAATTTGACTATGTGATATTTGGATATTAGTGAAGATGTATGTAAATTATTGAAGATTAACCAAAGAGGGGAAAAGGATTGGATACTATACTCAAGGACTTATGGTTTTGATTGAACTTTTTCTAGGCACCGTTGTTTTGCCAAATATGATATGATTTGGGAAAAGGTAGGAATTGGGGCTTTTAAAAAAAATATGGGTATGGGCCAAAAGATTTGTAATGAGTAAATTGCAAAACAAAGATTTTCTTGAGCATTATTATAGTCTGGTGGGTGCGCTTTTTCTGCAGTTCTGTCCCCTGGTGTGTACATGTTTTAGCCAAAACAAACAAACAAAAATTCAAGAAAGGTAAACCTGCCATTGCTGTTCATTTTATCCATCTTTCTATGGTGCTAATCTGCGAATTGCAGAAGGCGAAATGGACAGCGACTTTTCTTTTTTCTTCGTCAGTTTGTTCTAATTACAGCATATTAGGAGATAAATTATCGAAATGTCACTCATTTGAAATATATTATCAGTATAAAACGACACGTTGGCATATATTTTTTTTTTAATATTCTACGTGTATCATGCCAAAGCGGTAGGCGTGATACAAGTCATCACGCCAACACGAGTGGCTTGATGACGTGTATTACGCCAACACGGGTGGCATGATATACACAAACCCTTTATTTTGTAAGTTATGAAACTTTTTATGAAAATTATATGGGTATTTCATGAAATTAAGATTAAACTCATTTTTTCCTTACAATAAAAATTTAATTTTTTTTTTCATTTTTATGAACATTTCCTTTTAATTTTTATTGTAAGGAAAAAATAAGTTTAACTTTGATTTCATGAAATACTCATATAATTTTCATAAAAAGTTTCATAACTTACAAAATAAAGGGTTTTTTAGAATTCCGGTGGACCAAACCGCCTATGGCAATTTGCATTGCACTTGGCCTCGAAAAGTTATATGAAATCGATATAAAATACGTCTAAATCGGACAAACGAGTCAAAAGTTATGGCTTTTCAAAGTTTTGACTTTGGTTATATAGATTTTCTTGTATTAATCTATTATTTTTTTTCCGATTTTGTGTATATCACGCCACCCGTGTTGGGGTGATACACGTAGAATATTAAAAAAAAAAATATGCCAACGTGGCAAAAACGATAGTATACTGATAATATATTTTAAATATGTGATATTTCAATAATTTGTCTCCTAACTTGCTGTACTTAGACCAAATTACCTTTTTCTTTCTCCTTTTCTTTGTTTTTTGGGTGATGAAGTGGGCATTGGGTAGAGCCGGTGAATGAAGCATTATGAGCTGTCCCTTGCAATAAAGACAGGTGTTGCATCATATGGGGCCTCCTAAATTGAGAAGGTACCATCATCTGACGCGGATCATACTCAGTTTTGTCAAATGAGGCTCCAATTGCACTCGAACGAAGCAGATGATTCGAATCATGCTAGCACTCAACTTGTCAACTTGCCCGGGCAATCATAGGGATATGATATGACGCATCTTTGCTCAGCTTGAGCCCCACCCTTGTGCAAGATTATCAACAAGAATAAACAATAGTTATCCCAAGTTAATTCAGATGGTTTGGTTAGGTGATAGTAGAAGCCTAGGTAAAAGTGATATGCTTAAGACGTAAGTTGTGAAGTTTTTTCCCCTTCGAATTATATGTATCCTAAATATACTTTGACAATGCAGTGGATGAATACAATGAAATATTTTGTGGTATTATTGTATCACGGAAAGTGAAAAACAGAAGTCTTATTATGAGGTTTCTGTCAAACGAAACATATATTAATATATTCTTATGTTGTGATGCACGATACAAAATGAAGTTCTTGGAAGAAAAAAAGGAAGAAAGAAAAGGACAAATTAGTGGATGGTGAATTTGTTGGAACGATAGAAACGTAAAGTACTTATAAAAGAGACTCAGATGCTTAAATTAGTATATAAAATAAATAAGTTAAAATATTTAAATTATGTGTTTATATTTGTAGAGAAGGTCTCTTTATAAAATCATGAAATGATAAAATTTCAATTAATTTGATTGTTTAAGATATTCTGAATTTATGTAGTGATGTTCTTTTAGTCTTTAAAATATAATCAAGGACAATTACTTGGTGGAGATAAAGTCAATGGGATGAACAGTAACGAATCACCATGGCAATCCCTCACGCCAATCATATAGCTTGAAGGTTAATTGTGGGCTACTGGGCTACAAGATTTCTTTCTTCTCAATCTTAATTTGATTATCTTCATAAGATAGAGTAGTCGGTCGATGGGTCAGAAAGATAACAAGAAACCGCATATCAAAGTCAAAGGCTGAGGGCGTGATCCTTTTGGATCTTCACTCCACAAAAATGATCCGATGAGAAGAATAAAAAAATGTAGATTTCAGAATACAGGGAGCAATAATAATCGAGTAAATTACAATTATAAGTATGCTAAAGACGGAACTCGACCCCTGCAATTGCAAAGGAAGCAAAATCCGTTTCCTACATGCTTGATCCTTAATTTTCATTCAACTTATGTGACTCATATCACATGTACATCACCTGACATTTTAATTCAAGAAAATTAAAATGATATATCAGCTCTGTTATTTTAATGGTTATTTGTTTCATCCAAGTATAGTTTATTCATACCTGCTACTCTATGTTTTCTTGTTTTTCTTCGACATACAGGCTGGAATCAAATAAGTTTATTGGTTCAGTATGAAATTCTAATACACTTGTTATTTCCACGTTAAGGGTGTCCTTAGTAAAAATGAAAACGAAAGAAATAAAGAGAAATGAGTGAGAATTATCGTGTATTTAAATATAATTAACTAATGCGTTTTACATTAATTGTTGATTTTTCTTTCATTCATCTGTTTCTAATGTTATTAGTCATCTTACTTGTAATTTGTACGAGTTGTTTTAAATTTTATATCTATAATTATTAATTAGCTTATTTTATTTTTTAAAAGTTTATAATTAAAATGTTTTAAAAAGAGTTTTAAACTATAAAATAAATTAATTTAAATATATTTCTTATAAAATGTAAGAGAGAGACTTATTTTTAAATTTTATTAATTATATGACTTAATTTTATTTTGTTTGTGCAATATTTTTAGTGTACTTTTGATTTATGTATATATATATATAATTTAAAACTTACATATAAGTTGTGTAAATAGAGTTAAAAAAATAAAATAATTTTTTTAATTTATATTGATATATTAAATGACTTTTTTATGATATAAAAAATCTATATAAAATTTAAATTTTTTTTAATTTTATTAGTAATGAATTTTTCCATTATTAAAAGTACTATTTATTTATAAAATTACTAATTAGTAATATATTAATTAATTCTCAACCTAATATCACATTTGATATTTAATTAATTGCTTCTCAGTAGATGATAAGATGTTGACACTGCTTGAAAGTTGAAACATACTGATATGATAATGATAGCACGCAAGCTGGAAGAAGTTGCCACATATAGCATGCTTCAGGGGGCCTTCTGCTTCTGCTGGCATTAAATTTCAAGGTGCCCTCCATAAAACATTAGCTGAAATATCTGGTACTACCCAAGGTGTCCCTTGTGTTTTGGCCGATATTGGCCCATAGCTATCTTAGGATCATCTAGCTAGTTGACACGTGATTTTAATTTAAAAGATTAATGTCAATGTTCAATTATTTTAAGAAATTGTATGTTGACTCAATTAAGTGACCAGTAATCTTGAAATAACATATTCATATTTTTTTTTTTAAGAAAACAATCAAAGTATTAATTAGAATGGATAATTGGTTCAATTACAAAATCTTTTTATAGTAAGTGTAAAAATTTACAATTAAATTGATTCATAAAAAGTAATAGAATTTTAAAAAATATTTTATTATATAACTCATACTTATAAAAAGAAATTAAAGTGTGTATTAAATTAGCCGAATGTGACCAAACATTAATTTGAGGCGCATCAGATCTACCTACAGGGAAACAGAAAATTGATGTGAACTTGTGAAAGGCCCATCGATGAATAAACCACTGCACTGTCCAAAGACCCCCAAATCAAGTGAGATATCAAACACGAGACCAAACGTCACTGTGTTTAGCATTGATTTTTTAAATAATTGATGTATGTTATAACAATCTATTTATAATATATAATTTTAGGCTCATAAGTTATATCCACGTAAGCTAACTTGAGTATTTTCTCTCCACATCATATTTCCTTTCTCTTATCTTTTCGACACCTCAGCAATATCGTTCATATCTCCACCTTCCCTCATTTCTCATCTCCAGCTTCAGTTACTAAACGAATCATTTTCCCTCTCATCAGCTGAACTCTCTCTCCATTATCCTCCCTCTTTTCCTTTCTCATCGCAATACCCACCTCCCCATCTCCAGAACTCTCATTCTCCCTCTTCTTTATACTTCAGTTACTAAAATAAAAACTTATAATGATCACATGTGAGACCTTTATTTATTTTCATAGACTAGCGCAATGCATAGAAAACAAAAAAAAATTGCCTACGAGAAGATGGTGCACAACGTAATGGACGCAGCTCGAAAAAGAACTCAGACGCAGGCGATATCATATTCATATGAAAAGGAAAAGCAAGAAATGACATTCTTTTTTAACAAAACTACCATTGCTTCCTATTTTCGATCTCACTATAGGTATTATTATATCTGTTTCTTTGTGACCATCTATTGCAATTATTATTATTTTTTCAATTATTATTAATGTTATATCAAATTTCGATTTTATTTGATTCTTTGTCTTATGCTAAAAATCCCTTTTGAGCAAGCGAAAGTCAGAAGATTTGGTTCCTCTCTCGCATCGCGAACTCCACGTCGAATCCGGGCCTCGTGAAAAAGCTGTAAGGCTTCCATCTTTTTTCAATTTTTTTTGTTTGTTAATTTTTCCACGATTCAAATAATTTGGTGCTTCTAGATCACCTCATCTATGATCATTTGCTTCAATAACTGGTAAGAGACTTACTCAGGTATTTGATTCTACTATTAGTTTGATGTACCCTTATCATTTGATGCTTGTCTTTTACTGACCCTTAATATTTTTTTTTCTTTTTCCTTTATGCTTGAAGTTGATCAATAAAAATGGGTTTTTGAATTTTTAATAAATTCATTTTGTCGCGAAATATTGGGAGACACGAGTAAGATAATTGCTGAAATTCATGGTGAGTGCTAGCCTTTCGCCAAAAGAATTCACTATCCCCTTTATTATCATAGCTTGTGCTTGCAAACCCTCATATTGGGAAGCTGTTATTGTTCATGCTCAGGCTATTAAGCTTGGAATTGGATTTCACGCTTGTGTGCAAAATGCTTTCTTGTCTTTCTATGCTGCTTGTCGGTTGATGCAAAAAGCTCGGCAAGTGTTCGACGTTATTTCTAATAGTGAAGCTGGTGTCGTGGAATTTGATGATTGTTGAGTATTTTAAAATTGGCAGTTGCAACAAAATGATTTCGTTATTTCAATAAATGCAACAACTGGGAGTGGAGCTTGATGTGTTCACCTTGGTTAGCTTGGTTTTTGTTTCATCAAAGCATGGTAATTTGGATATGGGAAGATTTATGAATCTTTATATTGTTATTACTGGAATTGAAATTGATTCGATTGTGATGAATGCCCTCATAAATATGTATGCCAAGTAGGGGAATTTGCAATATGCTAAAAGTGTTTTTGGTGGAATGTCTGACAAAAGTGTAGTTTCATGGACTTGTATAGTTAATGAATATGCTAATCATGGCCTTACTGATTATGCTTTGAAATTTTTTAATCAGATGCCAATAAAGAATGTGGTTTCTTGGAATTCAATAATTTAGTGTCATGTTCAAGAAGGACAATGCACATAAGTTGTGGAACTTTTCCACAGGATGTGTATTTCAGTTACATTCCAAACAAGTGATCAAGCTCTTTGCAAAAAAACAAAGGCAGAGGCACAACCACACCCATTACAACCCACAATGAGCTATTACATCCAACAGCAGCAGCCGCCGAATAGAGTTCCACCGCCACAAGGTTTTTTGTCATTGCCTTTCTCTATTATATAAAGAAAGATTCTTGCAGGCTTATCAAAGGTACTTTTATCAGATGATGCATTCCATCATCTTTAAATCGTATCATACTTATTAAGTGTATACCCCACTTTTACAAGTGCGAGATGAAATTGAACATCTGTTAGATGACAATGAAGATATGGCCCAATTAAATTTGACAAGGAAGTGGTTGCAGAATCAACAATTTAAGGCTCATTTGGGAGCCACAACCTCAGATATATAACCTTACTAATACTGCACCTGTTGTTCATCTACTTGGTTCTAACAGAAGTGGAAGTCTTGTGACTAGCAACTTTGGGGATGATAATGATATGAAGGATCTGAAGATGTTGCTTGAGGCATATTTTATGTAATTGGATGGAACTCGTAATAAGATATTGTATGTAAGTGTTCTTTATTGATAATAGTATAACATAGCTGTTTTCTTATGACCAAATTCTGGTCAAATCATGTCTGCCAGAAAATCTGGTCAAATTATATCATTCAAGCTTAGGTTTAATCCCCTCCAGCTAGAAATTTTGGCTTTGACTATCTATCTCATATAAAGAAAATGGATATTAAATATGAAATATAATACTTTATGGTATAAAATGTTAAATTACGTAAAGGGTTACAAATGTTGAATTGGCCAAACTTGTACCCAACACTACTAGAATGTCGAAACAAATTTGCATTCCACTTATTAGAGAACCATGATGAATTATATATGTATTTACTGAGATTTTGTGAGTAAATGAGTCCAATTTCTGTGTATGCTGCATATCATCTTTTGCAGAAAAGTATGTCTATATCTGAGAAGATATGCCATGGCAGAGCTAGATGAGAATCAACATGGAAAAAGCAAAAAAAAAGGATCCACCTCTTCCTGTTCCTACTAACAAATTTGATTCGATTTAACTTTTCATTACACCATAGTAGCTGATCTTTTTTCAATTTTGACATGTATACCACCCTTGAAATCAATATCAATCCAACCTAGGCAAACAACTGATCATGATCCAATTGATCTTCATGATAATTCTACCGTCTATGGCATTGTGATTTGAAGAAAATAATTATTTAAGAATCAAGCGAATTTAATATCCAGTCGCGCAACGCGCGGGTACATCTAGTTGATTGTAAAAATTAAAAAAAAAATGTATAATTTACAAAGGTTAGCAAGTTCTATCAAAATATCAATGTTGTTACTGTTAAGGAAGCTTTACATTAATGTTTCATAATTTAAAGGGAATTAGTCCCATATTTAAAAAATATACGAGAATACCTCTTATCATTACAAAAATAATATCAATGATTTTCTATTTTTCATTATACAACGCTACCTAGATTTAACTTAGAGAAACTAATTTCAAACAAATATATATATATATATATATATGTATTTGTTTTTGTTTTTAATGAAATGCTTGGCTTATAGAAAAAGTGTGGCATCCCATGTTTCAGACAATTCTACATGAGATGTGACCTTACATAAACAAATATTATAAAGTAACTACATGAGATGAGACCATAAAAAGCCCCTACTTCGCTGCATGCAAGCCATTTTAAATGGGTATTTTTACTGTTTCATATATGTAAGTGGGAACTGGTAACTGATCGGAAAAAAAAGTGGGAACTGGTACTATGAATATTTTTTTTTTTTTAGTTTCACCATTACTTGTAACTTTTATTTTTTTATGTATGATAGGAGAGGAAGATTAATCAGAAAGAAATCTACATCTTCTCTTTTGAGTGGGAGTCTGGGAGACATATATAGTTGTCATTTAAGAATGTCATTCATAATTTTTTTTAAAATTATATTCACACCCGCTAATAATTTGTCTATTTGTAAATAATTATTATAAATTATAAATTTTTTTTAAATTTAATCTATAAACTATATCAATTATCGCAATAAATTTTTCTATTTATTTTTTATTAAGTTGTTAACAAAATAAAAGTGTATCCAAACTTCTTAAACATTGTCAATTATCATACAATCGCCATAATTATAAAATCTTTTAATTTAATTTTTAAATTATATAAATTATCATAATAGGTTCTTTCATTTATTCATTAAGTTGCTAACGAAAAAGTGACACAACATAATCATCAATAAAGAAACACATAATACGAGGTCGAGCATTATTGAGGCTAAGGATGTTTGGAGATTGGTTTGGATCGATTTTGACGGGTAAAGTTATCCGAATCAAACCGGTCAATTCTCTTACATATACATATAATCGGTTTGATTTTAATTTGAGAATCGAATCAAACCAAACCAAACCAAACTAATATTACTTGCTTTGGTTTAGATTAATTTTTCGACTTTTGACCATTTAAAAAAAAAACCTAAATTAGCACACTTGTATACACACAAATAATCACATATTAACCAAATTCCAACATTTTTTATTTATATAATTAAAAATTAACATATTGCATCGGGATATAAAGTAGACTTACATCTACAACAATTTAATGCATTACACTCACAGCAGCCAATTGTTTGCTAAACATGTTGTAATGGTAGATAAAACAAGGGCAGGGATATAAAAGGGAAGACAATTGTTTTTAAGGATAATTTGGTAATTTTGTCTCTAAAGTTAAAAAAAAAGTTGAATATTAAGAGCGATGGCACGATAGAAGAGATAATTTTTTCCTCTGTTCGTGCGAGTGAGAAAGTGAGAGAGCGAGAGAGAGAAAGAGAAAGAGAAAGAGAAAGAGAGAGAGAGAGGTAGAAAGAGAGCTCGATTTTAGAGCATAAGGTGAGTTATTAATCTTTGAGTTTTTACTCTTTTTATATCTTTGAGTCATAAGAACTCTAAAATATAGTGGGTAGCTATATTTTGTGGAAATGATAATTTCTAAGGGGTGGTTGGAAACTTTAGAGTTAGATTGGAGTAGAAATTTCATGCTTCTTGAAAGAACTTAGAAATCTTAGAGTCTCTGCTTAAGTTATATTACGAAAAAGGTTATCTAGATTTATTAAAGTATTTTTATTTGTAAGCAGATTCACAAGATACTACTCCACTTGCCTCCACAGGAGCTGTTGGAGATAGTTGATACTAGTTCTTCATTTTTGTGAGTGAATAAATTACTTAGTGGCATCTTTACTATTTTATTTGGAGAAACAAACTTTCCAATAATATTTGAATTTTCATTCAAATGAAGTTTTATTACAACGAGCAACTTAATTAAATTTAATTTCATTTTGTGTTGAGAAATTTTAAAGATTATGAAGGTTATATTTTAGCTATAAGCTATTTGAGTTGTGATTTATAATTATTAAAGTGAAAGTTCAGCTTGATATTTAGAAATAAATTTTAGATTTTATTATTGAGAATTGTTAGTTTTATATTATGTTTTCAACATCCATATTGAGTTACGTGTTAGAACACCGTTTGTCGTTAGCGAAGAGATATAACGGCCTATGTGCACATAGTTGATACATACATATATATATATATATATATATATAAACAGATCTGGCAAGGCCAGTTGTTTCAGTTTGGCTATTGGGTGAGAGAACCTTTAGCCTTTTACGTGGTTTTGGGTGAGCGGACCTTAACCACAATATTTGTACTGGGTGAGGCATGGCCCCTAGCTTAAGATGAACATGAAAATTGGTATGTTGGGTAGAGTTAACTCCCCAACTTGTATTATAGTTCTTTCAATGGTACTCATATGGATTGCATTATTGATGATTATAATTTTTAAAAGAAATTTATGTTCATGCACAGTTTTGAGAAAATAGAGTATTTGATGTAGTAACTTTATTTATAAGTTTTATTTCCATCAATTAGTATATTCGGAGATTATTAGAAAGTTTAAATATTCATGCTATTATTTGTTTCTCTTTCAGTTCACTTAGTTTATTACTCCCTCAATGAGTCTGTGTGACTCACTCCATTTCATTTTTTTCTAATTTAGATTCGCAGACAGCTGAGTAGCTGGTTTCTGGAATTTGCTATTCTCCAGGCTTATAGTCTTTTGGTATATCTCTATTATTGTTGTCGTATAGTGATGCATTTTGACTCCAGTATTTTGCAACTATAGGGGATAGTATTATAAATTCTATTGAGTTGTATATAGTATTATTATCCTAGTTATGTAATATTTTGTAAAGCTGATTTTGATTGTATATATGTATATGTATAGCTGGCGCATGAGAAAGACTCATGCTTGTTGAAATTCTGAGATTTTTCTGTTTTTCAGGCTGAGTTTAAAATTTTGGTTAGTTCAGTTTTTAAGAGAAACTTTGCCGAATTTTCGGTAGCCTTTTTCTAAATTTTTTTTTAAGTTGTTTTTCAGTATTCTTAGTTAGGCTTGCCAGGCTAAGCAAGTGTTGAATTGACTTAACCTGTGCATCGACCTTGGTCTAACATCGGGTCATGACACATGTTGTAGTATAATTCTCTTTATTAATTATCAAGTTAACTTAATAATGTAGATCTATAAAAGCAAAATCATGCGTCGTTGATTAAGATGCAAAGCAATTTTATTTATTATTATTTTTTTGTGTACAGATCAAGAGCAATTCCTAATTTCCTACTAAAGTACACAACTTTAAGTTTTCAATTCATAAATGAGGCCATGACTATGCTCACACAGCAGTCTCATTTATAAAAGTAAGTTTATAAGTAAATTATTTTAAAATATGCATATATCATATTCTAATCAATTTAACTTAAATTGATTTAATTTTAGAAAATAAAATAAAAAAATCAAATCGAACTGATCAATTTTTAAAAATAAAAAAAAAACAAAATAAAAAAAATTCAATTGTATTCAATTTTTAATTTTATTAGATTCAAATTTTTGATTTTATTCGATTTGATTTATATTTTGAACACCACTAAGTGAGCCTAGCTCCGTAGTTCATCACATGGGATTTATAGCCCACGGAACTTCGCCTGCTATTGAACATTGCTTTCTGTGCTACTTGATGGGCTTCTGCACTACAGCTGGAGTGATAGTAATGCTATTGTTTCACGGACACAAACGGCTGAGGGCCCATACAGCAAAACTAGACTGACAAACTTAACGATTATAATTGGATACCTAACAGCTAGTCACAAACTTAAGGGTTATGATTGGATATATGTGAATGATTATTTTGTTAGTGACTTAACAAATTTTTAAAGAAACAACTTATTAAAAAAATTAATTTAATTTAAAGACTAAATTTAAAAAAATTTATAATTTATGGTGACTGTTTTGTAAATAATTTAAGTTAAGGGATTTAAATATTCTTTTCTCTTAATTTAAAGTGTATTTCAATATGTTTGAAACTTTGAATAATTTTTTAATAAATTTTGAATTTGTATAATTAGTTTTAAGAAAAATTTTTTATTTTTATTTTTATGTTGAACAAAATTGATTCGTAAAAGTTATAAATTCTTTAGAAATATATTTATAATTACATTTTAAAAGTAATTATATTTTATTATTTAAATAAAATTAATTATTGTAAATTAGATTTTAAAATATTATTTTAGAAAAACATAAATTACTTTTTTTAACATCAATTTTTTTAAAATTACTTCTTAAAATCAATTCAACTAAAATATAAACGAAATGCATCCTTAATAATTTGATTGCATTTAATTTGTTCGTCATCTCTAAAATCAGTCGTTCAATACATTAATTTTATGGATTCCTTTTTTATAAAATAAAAAATTCAAAATAGATCATTTCTTGCAGAAAGGGTACATGTAATCGTTGAACTGTTAGATATTTTTGGGTAGGCAATGCCTAACACATTAATTTTAGATTTTGTTACTGAATTTGTTGACGCTTGTACCAAGTACCAACTTCGTTAAAGAGTGTACAACCTTTGTCGAGTCGGTATGCAAAAGATGGTTAAAACTTAAAAGTATTATTATTATTTTTTTAAAAAAGCATCTGGGCTGGAGGGCTGATAATTTGTTAATATTCTTTTTTTTTCCTGGGGAAAAAGTTTTAATATTTTATTTCTAACACAGAGGCTCTAGTCCCCTTTTTTCTCTCTCAAAATTTCCATCCACGGTTAAATCATTTATCGATTGGTATTGTGATTGTATTTGAAATTAATTAAAAATAAAATTAATATGATTTGAATTAATTTGATAATAGTAAAATAGTTAATATAAATAATTAAATTTTAAATTAAATTAAATTCATTCAAATTCAGATAAATTTATATGAATTTTTAAATATATATAATTTAAATAAAAAATTTTAAAATTAAATTAAATCATATATTTTAACATTCGAAACACACAGTATAAGACTTAGGACTTGTTCTTGATTCTTGCTTAAACTCACGCATTTATTGGCCAGCCTTTGAAATAGAGCTCAATTTGTTTTCAACCAAAAGCCCAAGGCCCAAGACTTAGAATTAACTAGTAATTATAATAAGAACATGTTTAAAGAAGATTAATTCTTTTTTAAAATAATTTTTTTAATAAAAAATTATTTTATCTAAAATTTATCTTATTTGTTTAAAGTGTATAAAATTGATTATAAGTTAATATTATTTTTCTATAATTAAAAACAATTTTTTTAAAAAAATTATTATTTTAAGCTTTTAATTATTTGATTTCAGATTATTTCAAAAGTTTTAAGAAAGAAATACTTATTTGTCCTCAATCAAATAATTTTTTCAATTATTTCATACATATTTTAATAATTTAATACATAAAAGTGATTTTTTTATACAATCTAAACAAAACTCCTTATCATAAAATTGATTATGAATTAACATATTCAAACATAAATTATTTTTCTCATAATTGATTTTTTTGAAAATTGATTATACACATAATTAATTTTTCACAGCTAATCCAAACACACATTAAGTATATGAAATTAGAGTAGATATGCTTTGAATTCTCTCTCAAAATTGGCTGCCTTCAATTTTCTCTTTGAGGCCATTATCCGATTCTCCCTCTTTGCTCTATCGACATTTGACAATGGCGGAAGCGAAATAGGTGAAAGCACAATATATCCTGGTAGCACTTAGCAGATGCTTTGGATCGATTTTTAATTTTCTCATTTTCTGAAATATTTATTATTAACATTTTTCAGTGTGTAAATATTGAATAATGAGTAGAAAATGTTTGCTGGAAGTTTTTTCTTTTATTAATTCTAAAACTCTTTTTCCAACCCCACTTTTTGTTTTGGGGGTGTACTGTAGATTTTGATCAGAAAGTTCTTTTTCCTTGGTTCTTGATGTGTTTGGTCTACTGCAGATTTGGTTCAAAAGAATGTGCCGAAATGGATCAGCCTCTAGCCCGTGTCCATGGACCATGCAATTAGTCCATGCTCTGGGTCCACTCTGTATTTTCATTTTTATTAAACTTTAAAACTTGAAGAAGAAAAAAAAAAGAAATAATTGAACCTTAAACTTCGGCTCAACAAAAATATTTTTATTTTAGTTCGTACAAATTTTTTAGTTAAATAATAACATAATTAAAATTTAAATTAAATAGAAATAACTATTAAATATATATATATTTTAATTCATATATTAATTTTGATATATTAATTTATTATAAGTATATTTTTAATTAAAATAATTTAATACTTAATTAATTAATATGCAAACTAAAATAACATCTTCATAAACCGTCGGTCATTTTCCTAATAATTTTTTTAATTCAGATAGGCACAGGCACAAGTAAAAGAGAGTAGTAGTAAGCAGTGTTATAAAAATTGGATCAGACCGGTTGATGAATCGGTCAAATAATTGACCTGAGTGATTAATTGGATTAGACATGTTTTGGACTCAATCTGATTCAACTATTTTAGGCTAAAAATTAGTGACTCGACCAGTTGAACTAGTGAACCAGTCGGATCATAAAATTAAAAAAAAAAGATTTTAAACTTTGAAAATTCTTAATCTTTGACTTATTTTTCTGATTTAAACTAATTATATGTATATTTTATATAATTTTTCGAAATCTATGTCATGTTGATTCTAATTTTTCAATTTCTTTTGAGTTATAAGCATTTTAATAAAAATATTAAGGCTTTTTTTTTATGAATTAAGATTAAATTTTTTTTATTTAAATATTATCATTTCTCTCAAAATAAAAATATTTTAATTATTTATAATAATAAATATCATCATATATAATATATATTTATATATATATATTTAAATATTTATTTAATCTTATACAATTTAATTAATAAAATTAAATTAATACTTATTAACTTAATATCCTAACCAAATCAATTACTGAATCGAGTTTAATAACACAATAATAAGAGGCGTTGGTTGGGTTTAAGCGTTTTGGGGGGAGCTGGAGCTGTCCTTTTAATAGAATCCAAACCGCCTCGAATAGCCAGGCAAAGTACGATGTAGGACCCGCCCCGGTTACCCCTGGACCTGGACCCTGCTAGTGGGAGATGCTGTTCTCTTCTCTACAAACACTACACCTATGACCTCGCGGGTCCCACCTTTGAACTTTTATCTTACGTGGCAACATGCCCTCTCCTCCTTTTCTTTTAAAAGTCGAATCAGAGAGAAGAGAGTTCCTCTGCTTTGTACCACACTTTCTACGGTCCTCATTTCTCCCTCTCCATACTATATACTTACTATACGCAAACTAGTATTTTCAACTATTGATAAACTTCACCGTGTCTAATTTAATTTTTTCAAATAATTTATATAGCTAACCTTTATATGCAAGCCAGTATTTACACACAGTAAAATTATATACACTTTTAAAAATTAAATAGTTTAATTATGATAATACTATTTAATGTGTCAAACTTTTTTTTTAATAACTTCATAAAAAGCCAATTCTTTATTACCTTAGTGAGTCCACAAGTTAATGTTATGTGGGGTAACTAAGTATACGTATACGAGGATGAGACTCACTGTTCCATTTGACTTTTTCAATTAAAAATAGGAAGAAACAAAAAACATTTTAGGCGAGATTGTGTCGTGTGTTCAGATAGGGAGGTGCAAGCAAGAACATGAGTATAAATAAAGGGAGAGAGTTGCAGTACTAGTTAGCTCAGTTCTGAAACAAACAAACAAAGGAGAAAGAGTGTTGGATTTGGGCGGTGTTCATTTTCTTGCAAAGCGGTTTTGATGAGAGCATTTTCTGACCTGACCACCTCATTGGTATGCAATCCCAATCTCTCTTGTTTTCTGTTCCTCCATTTTTTCAATATATTCTTCCTATTTTCCATCCCCCAGCTGTCTGCTTGTTTCTCGAGAAAATGTTGACAAAACTAAGGAAATCATATCCCTGCCTTATCCAGTTCATCATTCTTTCATTGATGCCACAGTTAGTTTTTCCGCTTGCATGTGACTCTGAAATCTGAATCTTCCATTTTTCTCCTCTTTCCTTATGCACTTACCACAGTTTTTACGCTCTCTTTTGCTTCTCCGAGATATTCCTTATTCATATCATTCTTCAGAAGGATTAATTTTTTATTACGAATCTAGAACTCGGTTGTTTCGGGTTTTACTTCACTGGGGATTTCTCGACTATTGGATGGGATCTCAGTTGTGTGATTTTCCTTAACTGAAAGATTTGTCTTCGTTTTTGCCAGTGTTGGCGGCAGAAAGGAAAAAAGAGAATATGTCTGTCACAGGTTCAGGTTCTGGGAAGCCTCAATTCATTTCGAGCACTGGGAACCGGAGCTTTTCCAATGCGCCGCTGATTGAGAACTCAGACACTGATCAAATTGTTGTACCTGATGTGAGTTTGGTTTGTCATTGAATCTCGTAACGTTTTTGAATTTTCCATTTAAGTTATTCGTGAGCTTTGCATAATGCAGTTGTGGTTAAAATAATGAGTAGAACATGGGCTAAAGCCAATATTGCTATAACTGGCCACCTATGTTTAAGATTAAAGATTCACTATTTCAGATAGGTTATTCTCTGTTTATATGCTAAATTTGAAATGCTTTCTTTTATTGATATATATAATGGACTGAAAAGATGCCATGCCTGTCACAAAGGGAGTGAAAACAGGTGTTTGCGTTGACACAGGAAGTAAAATTAGATTTTAAGAATAACTTTGTTGTTTAATTTATCATGTCATGTAGGAGTTAAAGTATTGAGCACATAAGTGACAGAAATCATAATTTTTCTTCCAGTAATCACATCTTATGAGAATAGTTAATTTGTAGTCAGCTATGTGTCATTTGCTTAGCAAACCTGCAATTAAATTGAGTTGGCTCACGGTTGATAGAAAACAAAAGATGTGACTGATATGAATTGAAGAACACCACCGTGGGGAAAAAAATCATTTTTCATTTGGCACTTTGTGAAACAAAATATAAGACTACTGACTATGACCAATGACTGTTATTTTTTAACATTATATTTTCCATTTGCCAGATTCTTTTTAACATTTTGTTTTAATTAATGAAGTTTAATCTTGATGCAACCTGAGTTAGCGATTTGATTGTAGAGTACACTTCAGTAACTCATATACTTAATTTGATATGAAGTGAGGTTTGCTTCATAACCACCTATATTTCAATTTTGCAGAGGAGAAGCTGGAAAAATTTATTTGCATACATGGGGCCTGGGTTTCTTGTTTCCATTGCTTATATAGACCCAGGAAACTGTAAGATCATCATTATTCATGATTTTCTTCTGTAATAAAAGGAAATATATTCCTGACAAAATATGCTTATTGTATTCTTATAATAATTTGCAGTTGAGACGGACCTTCAGTCTGGGGCACAATATAAATATGAGGTGTGTATGATGTATTTTCATGCAGATGCTTCGCCTCAGAAATATCATTGCATTGCAATTTTTTTGCTTCCTATTATGATGAGAAATGTCTTCAACTAGCATTTAATGTTAGAATGTTGAAGTCATGTGCCATGTATGCATAGGAGGCCCATTATTCAGTCCCTGCCACTTTACCAGACTCAAATGGCATTTTTAAAATCTACAAGCAAATCTTTGTTTATATTTCTATTCTACAAAACAAGTCCAGGTTTTGAGCTGATCTTTTTTGTCCTTATTAATTATGTGTCCAGCCAGATCTTAGCTGGGTCGATGGGGTGGTTGTTCTGTACTCCAACAATTATTTTTTGTATGTTTGTTCTGCACGCCTACAGTTTGTTTTTGCATACTTCATTAAGATTGGCGGATCTGGTGTAGAAATTTACTAGTCGGTTGCATACTATTACTGCTTTTTCTATGCTCTAGGCTTCCTTCATCTCTTTTTCACATTTGTTTTCTCAGTTACTTTGGATCATATTGGTGGCATCTTGTGCTGCTCTCGTAATCCAATCAATGGCAGCCAATCTTGGGGTGGTCACTGGTACTTGATTTGATAATCAATTTTATTTTTACTGAATAAATTTGGTAAGTATGTGGATGGTAATTTTCATTTTTTGTCCCCAATTCTTTCAATTCTATCTTCTGCTTGCAGGAAAGCACTTAGCAGAGCATTGTAGAACTGAATATCCCCAGGTTCCCAACTTTATCCTTTGGATTATTGCTGAAATTGCCATAGTGGCCTGTGATATTCCTGAAGGTATTGAGATGAATTAAGCATTTTGAACTGTTGCTAATTATTTATACATGTCCATAGTACATGACATAGTTTTTTTGTGTTGATTTATTTGTCTTCTTAGGATTATTTTGAAAGATACAGCAGAGTCCACTGATTAAAACATATCCAATAACTAAGATATTGAATAAATTCAATAAGTTCATCATTACATAACTCAATCAAGATCAGTGTCAAGCTTTATAGTTCAAGGAAGAGATGCTCTTTCACTTTTCTTTCTTTCTTGCTTTTTTTTTCTTCATTTGAGCTACATATAGTGCACTTAAGTTCAAAATTTTGGTCAGGGTTACTAGAAATACTACTGGAGGATAACAGTGAAAGCGGATAACAGTGAAAGCCAGATGGGCAAATTGTCTAGTTTTAAAATACAAACCATAAGTTTCCTTTTTTTTTCCCCTGTTGCTCTTTAACTTTTATTTATTTTCATCTTGAATTTTTATTGTACATATGCAGTAATTGGGACAGCCTTTGCATTGAACATGCTCTTCAACATACCTGTTTGGATTGGTGTTCTTCTGACAGGACTTAGTACATTGATCCTCTTAGCATTACAGCAATATGGGGTAGTTTTCTGTATTCCATACTCCCCTGGTATCATGCTATGGTTTGATATCATGAAGAGAATTTTTATATCCTGAACAAATTTATGGTTGTCATTGCATTTTATAGTAGGTAATATCTATATAAAAAGCAATATGAGCCCTTTTTTGTGTTGTTGAACAGGTTAGGAAACTTGAATTCTTGATTGCATTTCTAGTATTTACAATTGCTGCCTGTTTTTTTGCTGAGCTTGGATATGCAAAGCCTGATGCTAAAGAAGTTGTAAAGGGTCTTTTTGTGCCACAACTTAAAGGGAGTGGTGCTACTGGTCTTGCAATTTCACTCCTTGGGGCTATGGTTATGCCGTGGGTTACTTATGTCTTCTGCAGCCATTTAAATTTTCTTTCCATTTAAAATGTATTCTCATGCCATGTGTCTTTATGCATTTACCTCAGGCACAATCTCTTCCTGCACTCAGCACTGGTGCTTTCTAGGAAAATACCGCGATCAGTTCGGGGAATCAAAGTAAACATTTAATCTCTTGTATGCATGCTTAAAAATTTATTTTAAGATTTATCTCTGATTTAGTGATGTTAAGTTGTTGGTCTACTTAGAAGTTAGAACATTGATTTAAAATCAGTGGATATGTGAGGTATTCCCATTTGCATCAGATTCTTCAACAGTATGGTTATTGTTCAAGACGTAGTAAATTTATAAATAATAATGTTTCTCTTTTTAACTCTCTGACCCTTACTCCCTATGTTACTTCATTCAGTTTATTTTGCCATATGATTGTGTAGATATTAATGTCCTTATCTGGCCTGAGTATTTACAAATATCTTTGTTTGTTAAGAAACTGTTGAGATTTACATCTTTCAGTCATCTTCTAAGGGTTTCTAGCTTTCTCTACCAATTGCCCATCTTGGCTTATCATTGCATAAATCTGCATATAATAATTTAATAATTAATATCAAAGCCATTCTCTTGTTTCTCTATCTCTATTTCTCTTCTTTTTTTTGTTGTGCAGTTTTCAAAATGTGTTTCTTCAATAATACTGAATTAAGCTGTATCTTCAATCTGTGGCAACTCATGCTTTTTGCCTTTTCATTTTCTTTGCTCAGAATATTCTGAAAGAGTAAATCATATTGGAATTTGAATTATTCTTGGAAGGTCCTGTTAAGGTTTTAACTTTGTGAACATTCAGACAATATGGTCTAACTTGACAGTTGAAACCTAGACATAAGTGTGTGAATTATGGAAAAGAAGTATCTGATGTCTTATTTAAAAAATTTCTTTGACAGGAGGCTTGCAGATTTTACATGATAGAAAGTGCCTTTGCTCTTATGGTGGCCTTCCTTATAAATATTTCTGTTATTTCTGTAAGCGGTGCAGTTTGCAATTCTTCAAATTTGAATGCAGAAGATCAGATGAGCTGTCAGGATTTGGATCTGAACAAAGCCTCCTTTCTACTAAGAGTATGTGAAGCCTGGAGATGTCTTTCTTACCTTGTGTATATTGTAGTGTTAGGTTTATTTACTGATGCTACCACAATTTACCTAATCCTTAAACTTCATATATGATTGTTATTGGCAAGGGTGATCAGAAAGTCATTGATGTTAATTTCTGACATGTGCCACACTCAGAATGTCTTGGGGAAATGGAGTTCAAAACTGTTTGGAGTTGCTTTGCTTGCGTCAGGTCAAAGTTCTACTATAACAGGAACTTATGCAGGGCAGTATGTCATGCAGGTATACTGTTTTATGGATTTTTTACATACCTTTTGCATAAAAAATAATACAATACTTTTGCATCTTCACTAGAAAGAAACCATAGTTTATCTTACTAAATGACAATAATAATCACTCCTAGTAATATATATATATATATAGGGGCATATCAAGTGAGAGCACTATCTTATTATGAGAGGTGAGAGGAGCCAATCTTGACTATTGAATCTTACATGGATGGTCAAGATTAGAAGTTACTTAAAGGTCACATGATCACTTAAAAAAGTCACTTGACTTTATGTTCAAATCTTGACTATACATTCATGATCCAATGGTCAAGAATTGCTCCTCTCACTCTCACAATAAACCACTTCTCTTACTTGATATTCCCCCATATATATATATATATATATATATATATATTCTCTTTTAAAAAAGTAAGGAGCATTGATTATAATTCCTCAAACTAGATTATGATTGCTGCCATGAGCCATCATGTTTCGTATTTTCATGTGCAATAAACCTGTCATATCCTCTAAGAGCTTTAATAGTACTGACATGTGTCCCTAATGAGCTTTGAGATTAACAATTATTTTAATTTTCCTGTGGTTCATTTACATAATGACCACTTTGAAGCATTGGTTATCTTGTGCTGTTTCTAGTTTGCTTTTCCCCACAACTTCTTTCTTATTTCAGGGATTTCTTGATTTACGACTGAAGCCATGGTTACGGAATATGTTAACTCGTTGCTTAGCCATAGTTCCTAGTTTAATTGTTGCAGTCATTGGTGGCTCTGCTGGGGCTGGGAAGCTCATAATAATTGCGTCGGTAAAATATCTTTGCGATCACATTCTCTCTAGTTTTTTTATCCCGAAGTTTCCTCTAATACTTTTCACTTAGGAATATGCTTGTACTAAAATCAATATTTTGTTTAAATTGTCAATTTGTCATGCTATAAGTTTATGGAAGTTTCGCATATATTTTTAACTCAACTACATTGCATCCCATGTATGATGTACCGTAGAGAAGATGGTATATGAGTGTTTGGATGGAGGGGAATGGAAGGGAGGGGTAACTTTTCATTTGAAATAAACATTTTCTTTATTTGAGAATTTTTTAAAATGAGAGATGATCATGTAAGTATGTAACCTTCCAATCATCCCTTATACATTTTTATAAATATTTTATAATTCTCTCAATTTAAAAATAAAAAATTACTCCTCCCCTCCCCTCCCTTCCACTCCAAACTCCTCCATCCCAAACATACCCTAAGAGTTGGCACAACTCTTGTGGTCACAACTATGCATAAATGCACTGTTGGCTTCATCTGAGTTCAAAAAAGATTAAGTAGGGCCACTCATGGTTGTATACAGTTACATACGCATCACTTGTGCTGTTATGAAAAATTGTCTACGTGGCATCATTTTTTTAAATTCCTGTCTGTTTGTATATTGATACACTTTGTTTATCACAGAATTGGCCTTTTGATATTTATCTTTTGGTCTCTGCTATAGTTTGTACTGAAGCCCTTCTTTGTCTGCTGATCAGATGATCCTATCATTTGAGCTTCCTTTTGCTTTGGTTCCACTCCTCAAGTTCACTAGCAGCAAAACCAAGATGGGAGCACATGTCAACTCTACCACGGTAAATTTTTTGGTATGATGAAATTTATAATGCTACATTGAATGCAAATAGTAAATTGATTCCAAACTTCACAAAATTATTCTAAAAATTGGAATCAGTCTGACATATGCTGTAATATCTGTAAAGATGCATATACTATTTACTTAAATTTGACTGAGACACTCAGTTTTCCTTTGTTCTTTTTTTTGCACTTCCCGTGGCCATAATTCTTGAAGTTAATGAATCAGAGAACTTGCTGTTGCTTCATGCACCAAAGTTACTATGTTTCAGAAAAGACGGTAGTTCTGCATCTTGTCTGATATAAGATTTACTTCAAATTCTTCAATTGCAGATTTCAGCTGTTACTTGGATCATTGGTTCCCTCATTATGGCCATTAATATATACTATTTACTGACCGGCTTCATCAAGCTGCTTCTTCATAGTCACTTAGAAGTTGTGGCTAAGGTGTTTCTCGGGATATTAGGATTTTCAGGTATGGCAGTATATTTGGCTGGTATAGCATATCTAGTATTTCGCAAAAATAGAGAGGCTACACACCTTTTGGCTCTAACAGCACCGGAAAGTCAGCAAATGGCAAATGAACAAGGCAATGGGTCAATCTATTGTCTCCCAAGAGAAGACATAGTAAGCATGCAGTTGCCTCAAAGAAGTAATCCTGCAGATCTGGACTGAGGAAATATGTCCATAAGGTAGATTAGCAAGATAGACTCCTGGCATAGCTTTTGTTTGAGGGATATATAAATAAAACCCCATTCTGTTAATTTCTAGAATTGGAAATATGCAAAAGATAAGGATATCTTCAGACTAATATGAGCATGACTTCTGGTACCACTTGGCTGGAAACACCTTAGCTTTTGTCTGGGCACTTGTGTGGAAAGACCCTTCTATCCTTTTCTCCACATTATTCTCATTGTCACTTATACGAAATTTCTAGTACCTTATCAGTAGAAGAAAGTACTATCCTTTTTGTAACTTTCTTTCTCGAACATCCCATTTCCCAAAAGAAGTAATGGGGAAGTAAAGGTACCACTTATTTGAAAGCAAGAATTTGGACCCCCTATTATTAATTGCTTTTTTTTTTCTCGATGATAAAGAAATACAAGATCATAGGTGATTTTTTGTAATGAGTTGATCGCTTATATTTATCCTTGCTCGATTAGTTTCATAATGTAAAAGCTACTAGAGGTGAAAGGCAAAAGGGGAAACAACAAACTTCTAGTCTAGGCCATCTCTACTGCATGGTGCATGGGCTTGACATGATTAGACCCTGGCTAAGCCCATTGCCTTTTGACTAGCCCAACACGCTATAACCCACGCCTACGCATGTGACTGAAGAGGTTGAGGAGCCTAAAACATGAGGTGGGTGGGACTCATCTCAAGATACACATCCAGGAGGATTTAACGCCCTGAGGATCGAGATGCAAAAAAGTACACACGAAGAAAGACGTTAACATTAGAAAAAGAAAATAGTAAAATATTTGACTATTTTGTATTGATTTTCCGTAAAAATTAACTACGTTAGCATAACTTTAATTGTAAAAATAAAAGATTATGATTTTCAATTTACAAAATCCTAAGTTACTTACTACTAAGAGTTCCAAAGACCGACAACTAGTTATCCTTTTAACATCCAAATTATTTTACTCCTTTTAGCATCACAGCTAGCAAGTTAAATCACTGAGTTTTCAAAGAATTTTTTTACTATTATCAATAAGGGGCTAAAGACATGCCTCGCCTAAACTAGAAAGACACTCCTAAGGTGCCTAGAAGCTTTAACCCCTTATAACGGCTCACCTCAGCACCTTAGGCATGTCTTTTGGTGCCTTTGACTACACTGGATGTAACCAACTTTCTCTCCCATGTCTACCCCCTTTTAGATGGTAACAACCAAGGTATATAAGAGGGAGGGGATTCTTTTTTAAAGGTACGTTTATCGTTCTAGCCTAAATACTATACCTTTCTTATTTACAACCAGGGGCGGAGCTAGAAATCTGAGCTAAGGGTAGCCAAGACTTAAGGAGGCCAAAACAAGACTAAGTATACACAACATGAAATGATAAATAAATTAAATAAATTAACTACCGTTTCGTATAAAAACAAAATTTGATATATAATCTTAGGGGAGACCATGGCATCTCCAGGTCCTCCCTCCCTCAGCCTGTTTACAATTTAACTTAAGTGTCAGAGTGCCTTTGCAAGTATCTCCACCCTTGACTAGGTGATCTTCCAGCTAACTCTAGTTCTACTCACTAAGTGACTTCTAGAAGTTGACGTGAACAGTGCCCAAGCTCCCGCTCTAAAAAACCATGAAGCACCATTCAGGGTATGTCAATTGTAACCAAATTTCACTTCGTGAGAAATAATTAAACATCAAGTGAAAATTACTATTTTGTTTCCCTTGGCACCTTATTACCCTCCAGCCTCCAACCTAAGCATGGTTGTCTTAAATGGCCATATGTAGAATTAGCAATACATAATGCATTTTTCTGAACAACTTCCCCCCCACGAAAATTTTACACTGTGCCCTGCTCTAGCTGGAAAATTAAGATACTGTAAACTTGTCATGACCACAACTAGACCGAAAGCCCAATAGTCTGATGGATATGATTAGATTGCACCTGCCCTTGTTGCCTCAACGGTGGTGTTGCCTATTTTGAAGGGTTTTCCAAACACTGGCGATTGCCACATAAAGAAGTCACAGACAGGCTAAACATATATCGTTGTTTTCTTCTCATGAGAAAGTGAAATAAAGAATGACCAGAAATCGATCATGTGCCTAGTTATATTAGCATGAAATAATAGAAATAGTTGCCACATGTTACCAATAAATAAATAAATAAATAAGAAATAGTTGCCACAAGTTGCTGAAGCCTTTTAGTCTGCACTTTTCAAAGTTGAACACTGCGCTCTCGTGATAAAGCAGACTCAACATCACCCCGACCAGTCAAATTCAAGAATCTCTATCTTCTGTATGTTGACCAATCAAATTGAGTAACGGCCACCCATGTTGAAAAATTGGCTAGCTTCTCATATTATTCCATCATTAGCCTAGTTTCTCTTTTCCTTTTGTTATTTCTTTGGAGGTTAAACATTGTTCCACCAACTACCCTTTTCCCATATCTTGGACTGACGAGAGGATGGAGTTTATTGCATAGGATAATGTATTTGAAAAATATTAAAGGATATAAAAAGAGAAAATAAATATGTAGAATTGCATAACACCTGATTAGCTGTGTACTAAATCAATTGGTATACCCAACTAATTTAACTAAGATAAACTATTGCATTAAGAGTCAAATAAATCTCAAATAAACTACGTATGTCTCCATTTATTTAAAGTATAAGATGCGGAAGTATTTATCATCTATGCCATAGCCAATTTTCTTATTGAAAGTTTGAGATTTTTAAATAACCTAATGTGGAAAGAGAAAATTATAGAGAATGTGGATTTGGATTAACCAAGGTGGTACAATTCTGTGAAAAAAATTTGAGGGAAAAATGAGGTCCATATGGCCTTTTTTTTTTTGTGTGGTAAGAGCACGAAATGTAAGATTAATTTTTGCTTGAGCATCAATTTGATCATAGCTATAAGATATTTTTAATGAATTTCAAACTTCAAGTAAAATTTATTCATATAAAACTTAATTTATCAACTAAATATACCTCATAACTTTTTGTATGACCAAATAAACAAGCAAAGGGTTAAAATTGACAATACATCAAGATATAAGGTGTGTCAATACATTATTAACTTTTATTATTTTTTTCATTACTCATTTTCAGTTCTACAAAATACAAATAAATTTTCAATGTATATTATTTAATCAAATGTCATGTTAATGTTTGGAGTGTTCAAATTATACAGAAAAGTGGGGGGAAAAAAACGCTCAGTCAGAAAAAGAGAAAACAACTTGAGGAAAAAGAAAAATTAAAATAGGGGAGAAAAATACATTAATATTACTAGGTTTAGACGGGGCAACAATTTGCATTGGGTGTCTCTTACAAAATCCAAATACGTTCTTCTGTCTTGTGATTTTCTATAATTTTACATGAACCGATATGGCCATATTGCTAAAAACTGCTTTTTTTCCTTCATTAAACTTCTTGACATATTGCATCCATAGAGGCTAGCTTGTTTAGGATTTAACTGTAATAGAATCTTCTTGCTTTGTAGGAACAGAAAGGTGGCCTTTCTCCTGCAGGCTCTTAACGGTTTCATATAGACACTGCTTCACTGGGGTGAATTCCAATCCCAAATCTTTCAGCTTTTGATTTGAAAAGGTGTAGGGTTTTGCTCTCGGATTCTTTTCATCTGAACACCTGCACGTGCACAAACTATTATGCTAACGTCGAGTCTCTGAAAGTGAAAAGCATTCTCAAACTCAAACAAATTATTCCACTGAAAGCAACACCTCGTAAGGCACGGGCTATTTATTTTAACCTTCAGGGACCCTGTTCCTATCAAGTTCTCCCAAAACAATGCACATATATATGATGTGTTACTAGGCAAATCACCAAAGCAGGTTACGATAGTTACCCATTCTTCACTAAAATTAAAATCATAATAGATATAAAACTTTATTAATAAATGATTTAGAAGACCCTTATATTAAAGGAGGTAGGTAAAAGACTATAGACACTATCAGGGTCTTAGGCTGACAAGGACATTGAGTTTGGTAAGGACTCGTAAGCTCCACTCGATTGTACCTATAAAACCATTGAATATTTCGTAGGCCTGGATTTCAATTTCACTCTAGACTATTCTTTAGGTGGATCTCCAAAACAAGACAAGACAAAGTTGGTACACCCACTGCCCCCACCTTTGTATATCCTATCCACGCTCATCTCCAAAATGTTTAATATTCATATATATTTTTATTCTACATCTCAAGTCAAGAAAATGTAACCTTAGCCATTGAGGTACTCCCCCTTCCCCCTATGTAGCAGGTTCGAAACTGGGGTTTGTAAAAATCAAAATAATAATAATAATAATAAATACTTATTTTAGTCTTTTAAACATTAGTTTAATTATTTAGTAATTGTTGACATCAAATTAGTCTATGTAAAATATGTTATTAAAAATCTAATTTAATATAAAAAATAACATTAAATAATTAATTTAATGTAAAAAATTGACATTAAAAGATTGTTTTAATGAATTTATTATTGAATGACTAATCTGACAATACTTTGTATATTTAAAATACCAAAATAAGTATTTATTCAAAAAAAAGTATAACCTTTCATCAATAATGGGTTATCACAAGAAAACTACCTCAAAAGAAAAAAAAAAACAAACAAAAACAAAAACAAAACTAAAGCCATCCACGGTGTGTAACCACCAGGGCATTCCTGTTATTAGCATATCATTGGTTTTCAAATTTCAACCAGCTCATCAAGCAAAACAAATAACACAATTGATTTTTTTTAATAGCCAAATGGTTGTGGGAATAGGTTACTCTTAAGTAAAATATGAAAAGAGTCAGATTTTGCAAGAGACGCAAATTTGGAAGCAAAGTAGGTTTTAGCCTAATTGGCAACACGAAAGCCTGAGATCTACTGTCTCAATCCCAAACCCCAGCATTAGGGCTAACAAGTAAAGAAATATGTCATTTTCCAACAACCCTCCAGTTTACATACACCATTCATTTTAAGGGAAAATTAAAGAAAAATTTCCTACATAATTCGGTCATCATGTGCCAAACAAAGAATAACAACAATAAATTCAATGTAAAAGAAAAAGAAAATCAGAGACATTGGCCAACAAGCATCTCTTGGCAGATACCCATGTCTAACCCCAAAAATTCTTACCCAACTCAGATGTGGTCCACCACCTAGCAACCCAAAGGAATTATATACCTGGTCTTAATTGCTCATTAATCATCACAACTATAATAATAACAATAAAAAGTCACTTACTTGGTAGGAATTGGGTAGTCCGGGAAATACTCGGCCAGAATTTCAACTAGCTCTCCACGGTGCAACGAACTTTCGGCACATAAGTATCGACCAGAAGCAGAAGGCGTCTCATAAACAAGTATGTGGGCTAATGCCACATCCCTAACATGCACATAAGCCTGTGTGGCATTTGCATACGTCTTAGCGGAGCCAGTGAGGTACTTGAGGATGTGAAATGTGCTGGCATTGATGGTGGGTTGTAGTAATGGTCCGAGAACCAACACTGGGTTCACTACAACCAAGTCCACCCCTTTCTCTTTTGCTATATCCCATGCTGCTTGTTCAGCCACAGCCTTCCCATAGCAATACCAGTTCTGCATAAAAAAACGACCATTTATTACCAAACATTAACATACATATTCACTCATTCAATTTATTAAAACTTATTTATTTATTTATTTTTTCAAATACCCTAATTAACTTTTTATGTTGAGTGGTGTCGCACAATATCTCACGGGTTTTAGACCCCTACGAGACTAGACCTCCACCAAGAATTTAAACTTCCATTCTATCCCATGACACGAGCCAAAACTTTCATTTTAATTGACATTATATAGTGTATTGAGTAGCAAATGGAACCTTGGTGTTCTTGCAATACTCGAAATCACTCCAACAAGACTCGTCAACCACCACATCGGTACTCCTATTGGGGTCCATATAGACGGCGCCAATTGATGAAGTGAACACCACACGTCGCACCTTTGCTTCTGCAGCTGCTATAATCACATTCTTGGCTCCATTGACCGCTGGCTCCACCATTTCTTCCTGTGTGACCCAAATTAAAGATTCATCTAAATTACTGTTTATATGTCAACATTTTCGTATAAAATAAAATTTGCAAAGAAACCATTAAAAAAATAAAAGAGAATCACGCAGGGTCCAGCACAGAGCACGCCTCTACTTTTTAAGAAAAAAACGTGGTAGGATCCTACCACTACCACCAGCGGTCCAATCATGACATGGTATGATCATCCCAGATAGAGAGTATTCATAAGAATCAAACAAAATAGAAAAGAGGAAAACTCACCGGGTTATCAGTGACCGGAGAAGCCGTGTGAAAGACACCATCACAGCCGTGAATGGCGTCTTTAACAGACTCAAGATCAAGGAGATCAACCTTATGCAGCGTTAGCCTCTCCTTTGCTCCTTCCAACTCTTTCAAGTGCCCATTCTTGGGATCATCTGATAACCAAAGTCCACGCATGCCCACGTTAGAAATAACAAATATTTCAGCTAAACAACGTTAAACAAGCCAAAATTAAGATCCTTTTTGAACACGAGAGAGAGGGAGAGATATGATGGGTGCACAGCATGCCTGGGTTTCGTACGGTTCCTCTGACAGTGTAGCCTTTCTCCAAGAGGAGTTTCACCATCCAAGTGGCGATGAAGCCACCGGCGCCGGTGACACATATGGTTTGGCCAGAAGCTGATGAAGAGTCAGCAGCAGCAGGCATCTTCCTCGGTTCTGTTCCTTCTTGTGAGGTTGGCGAGAGAGTGAGAGAGAAAGAGGACAACGAAATGTCGTGTGAGGATGAACCTTATGGTGATGGTGGTGAGTGAGTGAGTGTGACACAAAGCAACGGAGAAGGGAGAAGATGGCTTTTATAAGGAAAGGAGAAAACCCCCACCCCACCAGACTCACCTAACCCGGATTGAATATATGACACCCCACAAAAATCAAATTATTAAAGGGACAATCTCACGGAAATCTCTTTTCCTTTTGAAGTTCAAGCGGAGTTACAAATATTTTTACCCCAAAAGTAAAAATAACTAGAACTGAAAGATATGCTTACCCACAAGGCTTACATACTCACTAGTATTAGTCTATTTGTTTAACACTTTAAATTACCGCAAACGCACGTTGGATGAAAGAAAAATAATTTTTTTTTTCCTTGCAAACGCATTCAAAACGCTGCAAATAGGCGATCGCGGCGAGAGGATTCCAAATCAAACACAGTATATATCAATGGTCATGTTCAGCCATTTTTCTTCTTCTTGCAAACGACATTAAAAACGCTACAAACAGGCGTTCTGGCGAGAGGAATCTGAACCAAACACAGCAATATCAATAGTCATGCTCAGCCATTATTAACCAAGTGTTACCTTGACCGATTCAAAGGAAAAAAAAAAAGGTTCTGGTAAGGTTTATCTTATAACATGTTTGATTTACATTATTTTCCCTGTCAAATCGACGTTTACATTAGGTAAAATTGTAAATGGCCTTTTTGGAAAAAATAATAATAATAAATCTTTTTGCATTAGTATGTAATAGTTTTTCAAAGAATTAATTAATTCTCAAAGAAGCAAAGTAAAATAGATGTAATTGCTGAAATAAATATTGAAAAATCAATTTATGTAAAAAAATAATATTAAAATATTAATTTAATATTAAAAATTAACATTAAATAACTATTTTAATATAATTAAAAATCTAACTCATCACACTTATATTTTTTGAGAATTCAAATAAATGTTTACTAAAACAAAACAAAAAAGTTTCATCTAAAAGCATATATAATATAATTGATTTATTCTCTACCGGTGAAGTGGGAAAGACAAAGTGCTCCTTGGGTTGGTGAGTGAAGAGATTCAAATTCAAGCATCCAGAAACGTAGAACAAATTGCAGCCCAGAATCATCACCCAACAACCCCAAGCCACGCAGAGAGAAAGTACCATTTCAGAAGCAGTGGGGTTGGTGAGTGAATTGCTAGACCTTTTAACTAAAATCCAACTCAACATCCAATGCCAAAATCGATCTTCTCATTTCTCATATTAGTATTACATTCTGCGCTTTTCAGTTTTCGAACTACTGCTGTGCTGTGCTGACTGAAGCTTCCATGAGATGTGGCCCTATATTTTATTATTTTTAGTCATTTGTATTTTATCTTTCTCATGTTTTAAATAGAAGTATTTTTTTAAAGTAAAAAAATAAATATATTTTAAAACAAGAAATTCACATAATTAAAAAGTGAATTAACTATTATTTTATTAAATTTTAAAGTATAAAATTTTCATAATTAAAAACTAAAAAGTGAGTATTATTTATAATAAATATGTGTTACAGTTTTATAAATAATAAATTTACACTTGTTTTTTCAATTAAAGTTCTAATATTGTGCAAAGAAAATTATATTTTTAATTTGAATGAACTTGATATGTATATAATATTCTGAAAGTAAAACATAAAATATACTCCTAATTTTTATTTATTTTTAATACAAAATGCACTTCTATACTTTAAACTTTAAAGAATGATAAATAGTACAATTAAATAAAAAAAGAAAAAAAAACAAAATAACCCTAATCTTTTCTTATAGACAAAAGAACCCAAATCTTTTACTTTAGAAATAACTTTAATTACATAAGGAAATTGGCCTTAAATCTCTCATAGAAGCAGGATTAAGGTGTAATGTCCTCTACAAAGTCATTTCTAAGGATTTGGCAAACCGTCTTAAACCTTTGCTCCCAAAATGAATATCTCAAGAGCAATTTGCGTTTGTTGAGGGACGCTCTATTCTTGACAATGTTCTTGTTGCTATTGAATTAATTCACCATATGAAGTGTAAGACAAAAGGAAAAGTTAGAGAAATTGCTCTTAAGATTGACATTAGCAAAGCTTTTGACAGAGTGGATTGGAATTATTTAAAAGCCTTGCTAAAGAAAATGGGTTTTCATGAGAAGTGGATTGACTGGATATGTGTGTGCAAACAATGACCTATAATGTTATAGTAAATGGGGAATCAGTTGGCCCAGTGTATTCAGGGAGAGGGCTTAGACAAGATGACCCATTGTCACCCTATCTTTTTATTCTTTGTATGGAGGGCCTCACTACCTTTCATAAGAGAGTAGAATCAAAAGGAGGCTTGCATGGTATTAAGGTGTGCAGAGGAGCTCCACTCCTCACCCATCTTTTATTTGCTGATTACTGTTTTCTTTTTTGTAGGACCAATGAAATGCTGATTACTGTTTTCTTTTTTGTAGGACCAATGAAAAAGAGACCTTAGTCCTCAAAGATATCCTTCTAGTTTTTGAGAAAGCTTCGGGGCAAGCAGTCAATCTTTTGAAATCAAAAAATTTCTTTAGTAAAAATACTCCTCAAAATGTTCGTGCTGATATCTCTTCTTTTCTAGGAGTGATTGAGTGTCTTGGAACTGGCAAATATCTTGGTCTTCCTTATATGATAGGAAAAAATAAAAAATCTCTTTTCAATTACCTGAAGGATAGAATATGGAGAAAAATTCATCATTGGACTGGAAATCATTTATCAAAAGCTGGCAGGGAGGTTCTCATCAAATCAGTTGCTCAAGCAATCCCTTCATATTGCATGAGTACCTTTTTACTCCCTACCTCTCTTGGTGATGAAATTAAAAAAATGCTTAATTCTTTTTGATGGGGCTCAAACAGACAGGATAGTAGAGGCATCAAGTGGCTAAGTTGGGATCGTCTTTCAATGCGAAAGGAGTTTGGAGGTATGAGTTTTAGAAATCTTTATGCTTTTAATTTAGCCATGCTAGGGAAGCAGGGTTGGAAGTTTGTCTCTAACCATGATGCTATGGTTACTAGAGTTTTCAAAGCTAAATATTTCCCAAATGGGAATTTTTTGGGGGCCTCTTTAGGTCATAACCCAAGTTATGTTTGGCATAGTATCTTGGCTTCACAGGTAGTGGTTAAAGGAGGTATGAAATGGAAATTGGGAAATGGAGATAGGATTAGCACATGGAGAGATCCTTGGCTGAGATGTCTTGATAATCCTTATGTCACTAGTACCCCTACTATGGGCTTTGAAGATATGAAAGTCTCTGATCTGATAGACTACACAACCAGCACTTGGAATCATGATTTTATTCATTCTATTTTTAATGGGCGTGATGCTGAAAAAATAGTTTCCATGCCTATCTATTTTGCAGATGAAGATGATGAGATTATTTGGAATCTTAGCAGGGATGGAAAATATTCAGTTAAATCATCTTACCATTTTATCATGGAGAAATTGATTGACAACTCAACTTTTCGGGTGCCTGGAAATTGGATGTCTATCTGGAAGCTCCAAATACCCCCACAAATATAAAATTATGCTTTGGCGTGTTGCTCGTGATTGCCTACCAACCAGACAGAGACTTGTTGAAAAAGGAGTGCAGTGTTCGTGCCTTTGTCCTTTCTGTGAAAATCACCCAAAATCATCTTTGCATGTGTTTTTCGGATGTGATCAAGCAAAATCAGTATGGATAGCTGCAGGTCTTTGGCCCTTAATTGAACCAATTGTGGATATTGCAGAAGGCTTCTCGGATGGACTTTTCAAATTGTTGGAAGTCCTTTCGAATAATCACAAGCAAGATATGACTGTTGTTCTTTGGTGTTTGTGGAGGAGAAGAAATGAAAAAGTTTTTTTTTTTTGGGGGGGGGGGGGGGGGGATCAAAAAGATCCGCAAATTTCTATTATGATTGCCAAGGAATCATTCAGGGAATGGTGCAATGCTCGAGCTAAAACCAATTTAAGCAGTCAACATCTTCTTGTGTAGAATCACACGGACCAGCATACTTGGAAAAAGCCTCAACAGGGATATCTCAAGTGCAACATAGATGTAGCATTTTTTTAAGACATTGGACCATTTGGCATTGGCTTGTGTATCAGAAATGCAGATGGCAATTTTGTGATGGCCAAAACGGTTCTTCATCAGGGAGCCCCTCCAGTGCATGAGGCAGAAGCAATTGGTTTGTTGGAGGTTGCCAAGTGGCTCAGGGAGATGAATCTCCACGATGTTATACTGGAATTGGACTGCAAGCATGTGGTTGATTGTTTCAAGTCAGCATATCATCTTTCCACTGAATTTGGATCTATTCTACACAAGTGTAAGGTAAGTCTGGAGCATTTACAAAACCACATAGTTGGTTTCACTAGGAGACAAGCTAATCATGTTGCTCATTCTCTAGCAAGGGTATCAAGATTATTTGCTAGTCACCATGTTTTTCATTTGATTCCAAGTTATATTGAAACATTGATTCTTAATTACATGATATGAGTTTCTTTCTGTCAAAAAAAAAAAAGAAATAACTTTAATAATCTGAGGACAATTTAATAATGTGATATTTATTTTAAAAGGAAAAACATAATCAAATTCAAAACTGGTTCAGTCAAAACAAGTCATTTATATCAAAATGAGAAACTTATAGGAAAATGAAAATTCTTTGGACTTGACCGTAAGAAATTAACAAAATTGGAATTCATGAATTGTTGGCACAATCTCAATCTTTTGTTCTTCTCCTATTATTGTTGCCCACTAGTTCAAGGGTCATTGGAGCATAACCCAGAAGCGGTGGAATCGCTGATCGGAGTTTCAACGCTCTCAGGCATCGAAAATTTTGCAAGGAACTAGTGGGACTGGGTCCACACTGCAATGAGTTTCTAAAAAGCTCTACAATGTTTTCTTTATTTTGGGTTGTTGCAGATTCTACTGTAGAGACTTCCCTGTGCTCAAGGTGTTTGATGAATGGAGTGAACGGATGTAAGTGTTGGCACTTTGTAGTTTATAGGTAAAACTGTCATCACTTTATTGCTTTAAGACCTTTTCACTTACCTTTCCATATATACATATTAGATGGTAGTTTGGTCTTACACAATCCAACATTAGCACATTGTTATTTCAAATAACACGCTCTCCAAGTTGGCTTGCATGAAAGCAGGTAAGAGATCACACCCTGAATGGCCTGATGGCTATCAAGCTTTATCAATATACTAAAGTATAGTTCATCAACCCCAGTTCTAAATATTGTTCAATGAAAATGCAGGGTTCAACATGATAATGCTAGAGGCACTATGAAAGGAGGAATAAGATACCATCCTGAGGTAATTTATATTCTGACTTTCGAAAATCTCTGTTACGAATCACTTAAATATGAAATGATTATATTATGCTTGTTTCATATTTGACTTAAATATGCACTAAATTGATTTTGGAACTTAATACTATCTTTCTGCGTGGTTATGAATGCAGACTATGGCATGGATACTACATGAGTATTCCAAATTTCATGGCCACTCTCCTGCAGTAGTGACTGGAAAACCTATAGTAAGTAAATTGTTTGTGTTTGTCATTTTAATGTGCGTTGCATTATATATATATATATATAAAATTCAAATGCCTTATTGGCATCATCTATACTAATATAATGGCGAACTTGGTGTTGGTGTTTAGTGTCTTTTCACCATACAAATTTAAATTTTATTCTAAAAAATAGAAAGTTATAGTTAGTAACTTAGTAGGATACTTATTCTTATCTTTTCTTTTTAAAAAATAAATAAAACAGAATAACAATCAAATAGTTATATAATTATTTATTTATTTTTAATTTTACTATTAACAAAAACAAAATAATAGGAAGATTTACAGGCACATTTAAGACACTAGTATTTTTAACTCTCAAACACAGAAATCAAACGCCAGGTTATACATTGTTGTATAACACATTAACTGAAGTCGTGGTCTTTCTGTTATGTGCCACGGTCTATTAATGTTGTAGCTCATTGTTTGGCTAGGGATGCTTTGACGTTTATGTCTAAATAGGGTACAGCAGATGGATTGTATAAGAGATATTTGTCACTATCTGCTAAGTACTTAGCCGGTTTTCTTTTTTTTTTTTTTTTGTACAAGTATTTTTGTATTTATTTTCAGTATTATGTAGGAATTTTATGTGTTTTAGAAGAAAAAGGCTTAATTATCATGGTTTTGGCCCATGAACCCAGGGCCATACAGTTCATACATTTTGCCTCCATCTTCTTGGCTTGTTAGGGAATGGTTTCATATCACCAGTTAATTTCACCTTGGATCCTTTATGGTACCTAGTGGCTGGTGTCTAGTACTCCCGTCGAAAAAGGTTCCCTATGCATCCCCCCAAAAAAATATACAGCATTTATGGCCAAAAAACTTACTATTAGCACAAAACTTACTGTTTGACACCATGTTACCTATATTTAGCGAAAGCTAAAACTTTTTAAACACATGCAAAAATAAACAAACTAACTTTTTCAAATGCAGTGAGTGTTGAAACCAAAATCTTATAAAAAGGTTTAAGTACTAAATTCTTAAAAGCTGTAACTTTTCCTGTTTAAATTTTGAGGATAACAAAAAATATTTATTTAGTTTGAACAAGTAAGTGTTCCGACAATAGTATTAACAAATAACTCTTTGTGCGTCCATTCTGCTCTATGCTTAAAGATAACTCTTTGTGCGTCTAATATGCTATGACACTTTGTGCGTCTAATATGCTATAACTCTTTGTGGGTCCAATAAATGTATTATATACTTTTACTATTGGTGCGTCCAATATTTGTTTGCATATACTGTTACTATTTTTATTGGTTCGTCCAATACAATCTGTCTGTCAAAGCTCGGACTCACTTCACTCTTTCAAAGTTCAAGCTCAAGCTCTCGTCCAAGTGAAATTTCGAAAATGAAGAACTGTTCCTCATTAAATGCTAGAAAAGAACTCGACACCACTACGACGTAAGAAGTCAACTAAGCCACTTTTGCTGACATTGTCTAACAACTACAAAGATTTGCAAATAAGAAACCGTCTGCAATCTTAGACAAATCAGGACTTTGTTTTCATTGATTGGAAATCTCAGAGAATAAAAGTCACCGTCAGAAGAAGTTTAGTACTTTTCCAGTATATGCATTTAATGCTACTCAGAACGGTAATAAATGTTTCCGTTGGACGATCTAGCCCATGAAGTCTACTCAATTTGTTCTTACTTAAAGAGAAGAAGCAGCACTTAAAACAGAGAGATTTTTGTTGAAGCATAAAAAAAGTCTAAAAAGCTTTATTTCTTCTTGGATTTCCATATACATGTAAAAAGAAAAAGCCTTGAGATTTCTATTGTCTATTCTCATTTTGTCAGTGAGTTTCAAACTCAAGCTTTCATCTACTTTCACTTATTCATCTTAAGCTTTGTAAGCCTGAAGAGGCTGTGTGTAAAAGAATACTTGTGTGATTGAACCTGAAGAGGTTGAAAATACTTGTTACCTGAAGAGGTTGAAAATACTTGTAATCTCGAAAAAGATTAGTTGAAAAATCCTTCTGGTTGAAGGGACTGGACGTAACTCTTGGTTGATAAGAGTGAACCAGGATAAATCTCGTGTGTAAGCTTCTCTTCTCTTCTAGTGTGTTTTATTATATTCACTAACCTCTGGAGTTTACTATTGTGTTTATTAACAAAGATCTTTTATTTGGTTTTAGAACGTGTTAACGGTTTTCTTAAAAGTCTTTTCAAAATCCTTAGAGTCCAATAGGACTGAGCCGTGTTGGTTCTAAGCTCATTGCTTGTCAAACTTTATCCTTCGCTGTGTTCTATTTTCTGTTGAAAAGGAAAATCTTTTATTAATCTTTAAAAAGGGTTAAGAAACACAATTCAACCTCCCTTCTTGTGTTTCACTTAGTTATTTCAGTGAGTCCACCTATCCATGATGCGGGACAAAAGCTGCCTTGCATGGAAGCCATTCCCTATGTTATAAGAGAAATACCAGCCTTCCCAACAAGTAGGTATGAAGCAAAACCTTCTGCAGCAAATAGTTTTGAACATCATTACATATGAAACCATGTTTAAAAAATGGGTATGAAACAAACCCTTCTGCAGTTAATAGTTGTGGACTCCATAATATATCAAACCACGGTAGAAAAAAGAGAGGGGGGGGGGGAGGAGATACCAGTTTTCAAGGTTCTTGATATTAAATATGAAACAAAAAAGACTAAACTTAGTATAGCCAAAGTAACGAACTCTATAGCCTCCTGTTGGTACTAGTGAACTCTGCACAGCTTCACCACATTAAGGTGAGTAACCGGTAACCTTCCCATATGTCTTAGCTCATCTTGTTGACAATTCCCTACTGCAGAATTCAAGTCACTTGCGGTTTTGCCTTTCGAACATGTTCATTCCTAGGTTTGTTCATTTTTATGTCTGAACCAGTCTTCATTCTCTTGGATTTTGGCTTCCCAGCAGAGTCTTGCCTATTATCAATTCTAGGTGGACCATCCATGGATTCTTCACCCAAATCAGGCCTGTCAAATGCAAAAGTATCCACAGATTTGCCAGCAGATTTTACAGATTTATATTTGGAGATGCTGGCAGAAGCTCTACCCCTACTGATCCAATAGAATATTTCAATAAAGATCCAAAGAAAACACTTACTAAACCCAAATGTTTGGTCTAGCATGCAGACTAACCTGGAGCAAGAATTGACATTTCCCTTGGCTGGCTCTGACTCTGATTTTTCTTTGCTTTTTTGTGCTCTGCATATTAAGAATAACATGACAGTATAAACTTATCAATCGGATACAGATTAGTTGGGGGAAAAAATAACTACATAGCAATAATTGAGGACAACAATGTAGCAATCGTATAAGATGAAGGGCATGTTGTTGATAAGAAATCCAAGATATTTTTGTCAGCCATAGATATTATATAGTTCAAAGCATTTAAAATAAGAAAAATAATCTATTTTGAGGCCAGTTCAATTGCAATTGGACTGAAAAAAATATATTGGCAAAAGCCCTCACTTTGATATAAGCTAAAAGTTGAAATTTTTTTTTACCAAGGAGGGTATCATCCAGATACATTGAAAGTATACAAACAGATACCACCAAAGAGTAGGGTTTAAACAAAACAAATAGAGAGAAGAATGGTCCATCAAGAACAAAATTTCAAAGCATCTAAAATGTCTACTACAGGTACTGCCATAATAATAGAGTCACACTGAGTAGACCCACTAACGATGAGATAATACTAAAACAACTGACTTCAAGAAAAAAAAAATGAGAAAACTAAAATCATTTTGCTTTATTTTTTAAAAAAAATTGCATACAACAAATGAACTCATTACTATTTAGGACTACTGATCGCATGTAGCAAAAGTATTTATGGTTTGCCCAAGGTAAAAATATTTGGACAGAACAAGAGTGGTCCTTCATTCTAATAGGGTGCCTAAGAGTTTGTGTCTCTAGATTTGAGGGCTCACACAACACGCAGCTTCCAGATAAAGAGCTACCTTGATAGATCTTGTTCTTGTAGAAGTTAAACATAATGGGCAACAAGACCCCATATCGATAAAAGGAATAGCATACCTATTTTCACAATGGACTCAAGCCAATTTTAGCCTACCAGTTACCCTTTCACAAAGAAATGCCTAATCTTTTATGTTACTTCATAGATCATTGATAAAGGCCCAGGGCAGTATTTGCATCATTCTTGTGAGGAGGGTGCTAACGTAACACGTCAGCAATAATTGAGGCTTGCTATGGATTCTTAAGAGTAGAAAATAGTAATACCAGTAATATTAGGCCCTTCAGACCAGATTATACTTACAGATCTGATGCCTCCTCAAGCTTTTGAAGAGCAATTCCTTGTTCCTGGTAGCAGAATATCAGTATGCATGAATTAAATTTATGATATATGTATAGAACAATAATGAAATGACATCCTAGCTTTATACCCACCTCATCTGGTGAAACATCATCAGCGATTATCTTCCAGCGTTGGTTTTTGAGGTTTAACACTTCCACATCACCGTCAGCATACACAATCTATTGAAAATTCATTACAAACATAAAAGAACCATATTAACAAATACAAATATAACTGTCCAAGTTATCCAACAGTTTACGCTTTTCAAGTTGAGTAGTGTTACTCTCACACTTTTGTACACTCTTCTCACACTCAGTTATTTAACACAAAAATTACTTTTTTTTTTGTTTTGTAATCTCAATGCACAAATTTCAATGGTTACTTATGTTTTAAATAATTGTGTGTGATAAGAGTGTGAAAGAAAATGAGAATAGCATTTTAACTTCGAGTCACTGGTAATTTATCACAGTACAGTAGGAGGAGCTATTAAATTCCAGCTCCTCTATTAATCTAACTTAAAAAATAAGTCCTAAATTTGGGAAACCATCAAAAGGAAATACTATGCCAACTCCTCATGAGGAGTCACGGGAACATCTTAACGAGTAAAACATCCATGCTCTTCATAGTTGAAGTCTTAAGCTAAATGGTACTTTGTATTATTTCAAAGCCCAAAGATGAAAGATAAACCTTCATGGAGGATAAGTAAAATTGAAATTTAGAATGGTTTAAAATGCCACCAAGATACTATCAATGTTACCTGTTTGTTAAACAAGGATCAGAATATGTTCTATCAGCACGTGAGTAAGGTTTAAAGACTAAAACACATAATGCACTCCAAATAGGCTAGTCGCAATACATAAATCTTACATCTGCAAAGAAGACGCATGAACCAATCCTAGAGCTAAAGAAAACTTAAACAAATAAAATTTGATCAGCCACAGTCATCTAACCTTGTGCTTTCCTTTAACAGGTTCATAAGAATCAACAACACCTTCATAAAACCTGAAGAAAAGAGTTTTATATGTAATACATGCAAGGACAAAAAGGAATGAACCTGTACTTCAATGCCACAAATTACTGGGATAAAATCAAGCAAGCAACAGATATCTTTAAAGGAAAAAAACTTCTAGGCCTATCGAAGTCATGTATAGTAAATACTCCAATTGCCTGGTTATGCATCTGCAATTGATGATTTGCATAATAGTTGGTCAATAATGGGAATGAACCTAAACACATATAAAATTTTCAGAGTAATGTTGAAAACTTCATTTAGCACTAAAGCTAAAGATATAACAACCAACCGATCCAAATTCTTTATCTAAACCACAAAGCATGTTTCTTAATTCAAATGTTCTACTACTGCATCCTCCTTGTATGCATGATGCATCTATAATTCAGAAGCCAATTAATTTTTATAGCATCATTTATTCTAAATATAAGCATTGTCCTAAACCCATAGTTCATAAGCATGAACCTAGAGCATCATATGGCATAATGTAGCTCAGGCCTATACTATTCTAGCTTAGAAAGTCGACTGACTTTTGTAGATGAAATTAAAGTTGATAACAAGAACAAATGCAAATGAAGACCTCATTAATCTAGAAATCTACAAGCCCCAAGGCATGATTTCTTACGTTAGTACTAATTACAAATTGCATTAGAAGAAATTTCATTACTGCAATAGATAGCTCAGCAAAAAAGAGTTATTGCATTTCAAAGAACAGAACTTTGTCAAGCATAAAAGCTTATCAAGGGAAACATTTGTAACAGAGGAATGCAGAGATAGAACTGAACACAATAGTGCTACTGAAGTACTTACATCTTGTCCAATGGCCACCAGACCTTGATCCTGCTACCAACCGATAAGTCATTAGAGTTGTGCGTTTCAGATGCCTGGAGGAAAAAATAAGAGCAAATATTAATTTAATATTGAAAAATTAATAGGGTATAAATTAAGAAAAAAAATTAATGGGAGGGAGAAGTTCCACTAGACAAACAACATTGAAAATAAGCTTCTGATTCAAATTAGTCTGGCAAAAGCCAGCAAAATAAAGCCGTTATGTCAATTTTTGTTAGTTTTTACCACTATCACTCAGTAATAAAATGGTAGTCTCCCAAGGGCAGAAATTTTGACACTGGAAAATGGCTAAACACGCAAACTTTTTATCAAAAAATTCAAAAGCAGTAATATGAAGGCAATAATTTTCCTCCATTAGTCTTTCCAAGACATCAACTCATTAGTACAATTAGCACATTATCTTGGAGAGTGCCACCTGTTAAGGACCTTCCAGGGTAAACCAAAAAAGAAACCAGGGTAGTGTCATTGAAAAATTGAAGAAAATGGGACATCTCAAGGGATTTTATTGTAAAAGATTGAAATTTCAATAACTCTGCTAGAATTCAAATGCATATCTCTACACTTACAATGGTGCGCCTCCTCCTCAGCCTTGTTTGAGGGGTTCCCTCAAATCCATGTAATGTTTTACTTGCAGACTCAGTAACCAGCTCCTATAAAGTGGCGGCAACATGGGCCCCAAAGGACAAAAAGAAAATGTGAGGTTTGACTAGTATATTGTGTATTGTTCAGGCAAATTGTAAAAAGATACTTGCTATACTTTAATAGAAGATGATTCATTGAGATCTTTATTAGGAGTAGCATTAAGCCTCCTCCTTTTCTTAACATCTGTTTCAGCTGAGAACTTGCCCTCTTCTCTATTTGAAACCTCAAAATTCATAGCTGACTTGGGTTTCTCCTCATCTTCACAAGAAACCTTAGGTTCCATCTCGGTAACTACCAATTCAGGAGCTACAGCAGTTTTCTCATCAATCTTTGCAGCAAGTTTGATTTTTCTCATGGATGCCCGAGGTTTTACTTCAGAATCTTTCCTCACTTTAGATTCCTTTTCCAACCTAACACCAAGAGGTTTCAGAGAAGTCTCCTCAAGCAGAGGATTCAAATTGTCTTCCTTTGACATTGACACAGAATTAGAGTCAACATCTTGATTTCCTGTGCTACTTCCTTTCCTTGGCCAGCCCCTTTTGGGATGGCTTCCATCAGCAATGCTATGATTTGTTAAAGGTGGAGCAGCATTAGTATTCTCATCAGTTTTAGGTTGAGATTCATTCATTTTTTCAAGCTTTGACAGCAAATTATCCTTGCTGGAAGCAGCAGGGTTTTCAGAAGGTGGAAAATCAGTGCCATTATCTCGAGTCTTTCTTCCCTTATAAATGCAAGTGTGATCAGAGCCTTCCTCCGGATTCATTAAAGAACTAGCTTTACGGCCCCTCTTCTTTGGCACAGTAGCCAGCTCAGTTTCTGATTTGGGTTCCCTAACAGACTCTAAATTGCCAGTTTCCGAATTGGTTTTTGCATTGCTACTTTTAGAGTTCTTAATAAGATCAGAATGGGGATGCCTTTTTGAACCATCCTTTTTTATAATTTCACTGTCCATAGTAGAAGGATCGGCACTTCTTATGTTTGACTTTGTATCATCCATAATTTGGGCAACATCTCTCACACAAGTCATAGCTGGTTCAATCTCCTTAGTCACCTGATTAAGAATAAAGTTTAATATTTCTTAATACTTTAATGAAGCAAGAGTTGCAATTGTAATGGAAAAAGTAAGAATCCAATAACTTATACAAGAAGAGAAAAGATAATTACGTCACAAGGTTGTTCATCTGCATCTTTATATACATCAAGCTTGTTCTCAACTTCCTGAACCTGAACCTGAAGCATTGCAACACAACCAATCCTAACTTCAATCTAGCTTAAAGCCTCAAACCAAATAGCAGCTTGTTGCAAATAACAAAAGTATGAAGGTATCGATGTAAGTATGTGACAATAGGTTACATAAAAAATAAGCAATGGCAGGCCACCCACCATCCATATTCCTCCCCCTGTTAGTTTTCAGTGATTGACAACAGAACTTCTCTAGCAGTTATGAAAGATGGAAGTGGTTCTAGGGAGCATGAATTATGAATGTTTTGATGGTAACTTACCAGTTTATTACCACAATAACAACAACCAATCCTTATTCCATTAGGTAGGGTCGGCTACATGGATCAAGCAAGGTCTCTTTTAATGGTTTCTCCTAAAGTTTTCTTAGGTTTTCCTCTACCCTTTTTAATTTGACTATCTTCCATTTGACCTACTTTTCTCACCGGAGCCTCTATTGTCTTCTTCTCACATGACCAAGCTACCTTATGCGAGTTTCCATCATCTTCTCTTCAATAAGTGTTATTCCAATTTTCTTCCACATACATTCATTCCTAATCTTATCATTTCTTGTATATCCACTCAACCACCTCATCCTTCTCATCTCCGCTACATTTATTTATTTTTCTCTTATTGGCACTTCACAACACTCACTAATTACCAACCAAATAAATTCTCTACTGGACCTATTTTTTATTTTTATTTTTATTTTTTTGTGGTTGGTCTGGACCCAGTTATTTATCTCTGCTGGAATTTGATCAGAGATTCCTCTTTGAATAACTGATGCACTCCCTACAAGTGTTTTAGTAAGGCCATGCTTCTTGGGCAAGTTTCAAGAAGGTGAACCAGTCAGCATATGTTTTGAAACACATTTAATCACAACCATTTTTCAGATTGGTTATTTGAACTGAAAAAGAAAAAGCCGACCATGCTTAACCTTCTTTCATTACCTTACAAATTTCTAATTCCTTACATTAATTTATTTTCCTCGGTGGTTCTGTCTTTTATAAAGCAATTTGCACCCTTTGCTTTCTCCAAGTGAATCAATTTAGAAGAGGTTCATTTATAAATCTAATTTGCTATCAAAGGGTTGAGAAAATATACTAATGAAACAACAGCAATAGTCAAGGTTCTAGAGAATCTGTGTTTATTAAATTTGTTGCATGGTTTCCAACATGCAGCAAAATTAAGATTAAGCAAGGATATCACAAAATTAGCTATACCAGTTTATCTGATAGAGTACTGCATATGATAAGTAAAACACACCAGTGTCTTCTTAGAACCATTTGAATGATCGCGTTGTGGGGATTCAGATCCATTCTGGCAAATAGAAGTTACTATTTGAGCATACTCATCCAGAGCTCTGCCAGTGGACTCTACTGCTTTCATGAGATAGGGCTTAATCTTAACAGCACAGTTGGTAATAACTTTCTCCCCCAATGTGCTAGAAATAGGTGAAATAGTCTGGGAAAATAAAATAAATCAGATTTACAATGTTAAAGAAAAGGACATGAAATAACACCCAAAAAAGAGAAAAGGATATGAGATGAATTGACATAAGCAAAGCATGGTACCTGATTTTCCTTTCTTACACTATCTAATAGAGGTCTAAGAAGATCCGAGGATATTTCGTCACTTTCATCCAAGACCAGGGTCATTATTGATTCCATGGAAACCATCACAGTACGAGGATGGTTTGGACTTTAAATTGAGCAAACAACACCTTCAGTCATTAATCACTCTAAAAGTGAATGAAACTTAGAAGAGTGATCAGAATGAAAAAGCAATCTACTTTTGCATTAGCACTATTAATGTAAAACAACTTTCCAAAGCTTCAAATATTAGTTATTTGCAAAAGGTGAATGCAGAGAAGCCCCAATTCATTGGTTGCACCACTTCGCTGTTGATATACTCAACACATTAAATAATTTATAAGAAAGTGCCTTCACCTCAGAAGCACCTCTCAAGTATGTTCTTAAGGATAATAAGCACAGTATTGAGAAGATCTGACACCTGATTACAACATCAATGTGATCTTCTAGTTCTGTTAAGTATCATCAGCATTGTAAAATTGTGCATGTGTCAATAATATCAACAGAGTTCAAAGTCCCACTAAGACAAAATAGAAAAGAAATTTGAATAGCAGTATTTTTGCAAAATAAAATATCTAATACCATTTGTAAAATCCAAAAATATGTCAATTGTCAGGGAAACCAAATAAATTATGTACAGGCAATTTTTGAACCATAAGAAAGAGATAAAAGATATGTTGTCATGGCTCCAACCTTATAATTCTCAGGAAATTCTGAAACATCTCAATAACCAAGTCATAGCACTCCAGGTCCAGCATGACCAGGCATAATTTGATACTTGCAACATTATCAATTATCGAAAGTGCTTTTTCATAACAACGTCCAGATACATGAGACAATTTTTCAAAAGCTGCCACTGTGAGCTTGAAAATTTCCTGTTCACCATGAAGCAGAATGTTTTTTATGTATAATTTCAACAACAAAACTATGATTAATAAAAAGCACTAACTACATTTATTGTATACAGTTTACTTGAATTAGATTGAAACATGATAATTGATTTTAAACTGGAGTTTAATTTTGATTCACTGTTAGTATAAAGTTTCTTTACACTGTCATTCAATCAAGTATTGTCACATCACTAAAAGAGTTTGACTATTATAATAATTACTTAGAAAGTTTAATTCTTTAATGATGTGCTAAAATATTATTGGATAACAGTGTAAATTTTTTTTTACACTGATAGTAAATTAAAATTAAATCCTTTAAACTAACACGAGTACCTTCATTTGTTCATCATCATAAGGGGCATCTGGCGCTGTAATTCGGGTAATCTCAATGATGCAAGATGTAACCGAAATCTTAACATCCTCATCTAAGTGCCTTAAAAGTTCAACGGAAATCAATGCCTTCATTGAAGGTACAAGTGCTTCTTGCACTGGCTTGGGCGGTGCTTGATCCACAGTTGATAAAATTAGCTTGAGTTTCTGAAAGTTAGAAAACCAAAAAAGAGAACAAAATCAGAGTTATATATTTGGGCTCAGAAGAGCTGTTATAACTGTTTTTTAAATTTGTTCCAAAATTCAGAAGAAGCACAGAAGTATGTGGGGGAAAAACTCTTAGAGCCCATTTGGAATATGAGTTTTCTCTACAAAAATAGAAAACGGGCTTAAAATATGGCCAAATCTAAAAACAACAAATAGTCATTTCTATGTTTCCGGAAACAACAAATATAGGCTAAGTTATTCTTCGAAGGAACTACACAAGTAGACTTAATACCACATTTTGACCCAAAAACTTATGGCATTACTTTCATGGATCTTTATACTTATATGATCTTTTGTTTGTTCCTTTTCAATGTCGGACTTTTTCAAGTATTTGATGGTATTAGCGGGCCCTTTTTTTCATTGGTTGCTTTCCAAGAGCCACCACCACTCTTCACTGGAGTATATGCCTGCAATGCTCCACAGTACTAGTTGGGTCGATTCTGTTTTTCACTAGAGCTAGAACCACACCTTATCATTCCACTTGGATTTTGGTGGATCATAGCTCTTCTTTTTCAATGGGGACAGGCACACCAACCATAATTTCCAATACTCTTTTTAGTTGAACCATCAACTCTGATCCAACATGTCTAGTCAAGAGGAGCCCGAAACAGTAGGAGAGTATACTCCTCCTCGAGCGAAAGTCTTTTTTGAGTATTTGACAGTATTACCAAGCTGTTTTACTGAACGATCAACTCCAATACCACCTGTCAGGTCAGGGGGAGCCCGAAACACTAGGGTGATCTCCTTTTATGGGCTAAGCTATTCTTTTATGGTCTAAACAAGGAACCACATTATATGGTCTTCATTTTGTCCATTCCTTCTCACTCACTTGAATTTTTAATAGTATAGACTTTTTAACTGTCTCACTATTTGCTTAAATTTATCCGAGTTGCTCGACCTTACTGACTTAGCACTAGAATGGACCAATTTGTCCCACATCCAGACAGAGAATAAGGCAAAGGTTAGGAATATAGAGATAGTGTGTATAAGAGAAAAACAACTGCAAGGGTGACTATTTAGAGATAATCAAATATAGCCAAGCCTAGTCCTATAAATCCAACTCATTTAGCTAGTCCTATAAGTGGTCATCGGATAAATAAGTCGTCATATCTGATTATAGTCGGTATAAATTAAAGGGAGAATAACCCTTACATTCAACTTGGGAAAAATAATTCCTTATTGATTTGTTTTGAAAAATTAATCAAGTATTCAACTACATTTACCAATAATTTACATACGGTTAACCAACAATTTATCTTCATTTTGATACTTGATACGTGGTTAACCGTATGTAAATTATTGGTTAATATAATTGAATACTTGGTTAATTTTTCAAAACGAACTAATGGGAAATTATTTTCCCTAAGCTGAATATAAGGGTCATTCTCCCTAAATTAAATGTTAAATGGGAGCTTCAAAGTTTATCTGAGTTGTCTGGACTTGAGCATCAAAGTGGACCAAGTTGTCCCACTCGCTCTTTCTCCTTCTTTTAGGTCACGAGTCAAGAGCTCAGAGCCATCAAAAATCAACACCGACTTACCACCTCTCTATCTAACATTCCGTGGCAGAACATATACAAACTCATTAGTCATTATCAAATTCAACATAGTAGTGGACTGAAAATGGCCATAAGCTATAACATCAAGGCGATAGAGAGCATCAAACGCACAAGGTTATTAATAAAAAGAAGTATTAGACCATGAGAATAATCACAACAATAATTTTCAAAAATAAAAATCTATAGGATTCCTTTGGAAAATATCTAGACTTGTGTTTGCACCAACCCATTTGAGGTTAGAAATGCCAAACATCAAGATACACAATTGTTTCACATAAAAAAAAATGAAAAAAAATAACTTTGTAAGGAAAACCATATATCTACAGATTCTACACCAAAAATAAGAAACCAAGACCAGCAATAAGGTGTATGTTCAACAAATGTTCATCCAACTAATTGGAATTCATGATCAATTGAGAAGATTCAATGAAATTGGTGGCACAAAAATTCCCAGAAACATATACAAATGGTCTAGAATAAAGATAATTATGCAGAACAGAGGAAAGGCAAAAGGGGCCATTACATCAAGAAGCTTGAGAAGCTGATCAACTGAAGAGAGGCATTTGAGGAGTTTGCTCCCCACATCTTTCAGCCTCTTTTTTGTATCTCTCACAGTCTTAATCTCATCAGGAGTGGTCATTTTCAGCTCAGAAACCCAGAAAGTCTAGCACATTTGCACTGAAACTCAGACCATTTAATAGCCCTAGGCAAAGACCTAGTGAATGCAAACAACTCAGCACAACTGAATTCAGGGGAGGCAGTTTCGGATTCCGCCCATATTTTTTTAATACCCTTCAAAGTCTGGGTTTTAAATCTGCCATACATTGTACTGGGATTTTTATTTTTATTTTTTTTGTAATTTAGTTACCTTAAAATAAATGTTCCTTTTAGGAGGCGTTCTTTCTTCTCTCATTGGCACTTTAATGCCTTTTTTTTAGAGTTGAGGGCAGTGCTGATGAGGTTTGGTCATCATCTGCCAGCAATTACCATTATACCCTTGTTCATTTAAAAAAAATGAACTCTTGCACAACATTGTCCGTGACTGTCACTAACACTCAAAACCTGGTTTAGTAATTGGAGTCTGTCTGTCAGGCTGTGATGCTGACAACTACAATGTTCACTGTAATGTGCGACATGGATTTTGTTCTTCACTATGGCATCTCAAAATGATACTTTTCCATATTTTGGCTACACAAAGTACTTCCCCCCTTTTCTATCTACAGACTACAGATGATAATATGCAACTATGCATGAATATGCTTGATATGCAAAAGGGTCAAGTATGTCAATAAACAAAACAAGGAAAAATCATCAAAGCAGTTTTGAATTAAGCGTTTGGAAAAAATAAAACAAATGTACAAATCAAGCAAAGGATAATTTCATGAACCTTTTTTTACTTTTTCTTTTTTTCTCGTCATATGTGTATTTTGAGGTCATACCAGTGGTGTTCATCCTCCCTTGAGCTGTATGACCACCTGCCAAATTAGCATTCAATTGTAGATAAATTACAGTGGACCGGGAGGCAAAGAAAAAATATTAATAATAAATTTATATTCAACGAAAGTTTAAGAATTTGGACATAACCGCATAACTTTAATTGAGGCAGAGCGAGATATGATATTTAATAGTTGGAGCACACCTTTAACTAATAGACCAACCCTTATGGATTATGTTGGCACTAATTTGGATTAATTACAATCTAAGCTCTATGTTAATTTTATTTTATACTTAGTTATCTTAGGGTATGTTTGAATGAAAGAGTTTGGAGGGAAAAGTAGAGGAGAGATCATTTTTCATTTTAAGTAAACATTTTCTTTATTTGAATTTTTTTTAAATGAAAGCAATTTAATAAGAGATTATCATGTAACCTTTCAATCATTTCTTATTTATATTTATAAACATTTCGTAATTTTTTCAGTTTAGAAATAAAAAATTATTAATTCCTTCCAAACTCCCCTATCCAAACATATCTTTATTATTTCTATGAATCATTAGTAATTCTATTTGTGTCTGGAAAAAATTAAGACCCTAAATCTCTAAAATTAGTTTGAAGATGTGGGAGAATTACAGTAAAAAAAAGTTGATTCGTAGTTGTTTGGTTCACATGAAGACATTATGTTAACTCTATGCATTTTACCTATTTTCTAAGACATGAGAAAATTAAGTGTATAAAAATAACACAAAGGTCATATACTCAAACATATATTAGAGAAGGTTACACTGTAATCTGTAATTATCCGTTTAAACAAATGTATGTTCCAAATGGCTGAAAATTATTTAATTTGAGAGGGAAAATTGGCTTCCAAATGCTTTATAACGAGTATCCCCCCCCCCCAAACATTGGATATTCATTAACTGTTCAAATAAAACAAGAAAACTAGCAACGTAAAAATTAGGATCAATTTTAATCATTTTACAAATTTCAAAATTACAAACTATAATAGTTGAAAGTATTTTGAATAATAATCGAATATATCTTTCTCCAATCACTCTTCTTGTTAAGTAGCCTCGACTTCTTATGTTAAACTAGATGAAATTATGTGTATTAACTGTGTGCATTCTTGTGAGTCTCACTATGACTAAGTAATTAGATGACTAACCCCTTTTCTTATTTAATTTTGTAGGAATAAAATGGTAATAAGGATAAGTTACTCCAATACTAACAGACATGGTGTTAGTGGCATGCTTGCGACCTCGAAGGGCATGTAGAGGTCCACTAGGAAATTGCTTCTAAAGTACTCATTAAAAGACTTTTCCCACACATAGACTACTAAACCGTAGGCCCTAGGCGCCAAGAAATTTCTCTGGTGAGGGATAACCATCAAAGTATGACTACTGCCCAAAGAGATTCAAACTTGTGTACTTAGGGAGTGCAAAACCTTATTCAAAATCCTTAAGCCTAGTTGAGCTAAGGCACGTTGGCATAAACCACTCTTATCTACCTCCTATATAAATTGATATGATAAACTATAATATTTGAATTGTTTGTGAGACTTTTAACCTAGTCAACACTTTAAACCCTACAAACAATAAAATCTCTATAATTTCCGTCTTTGATAAAGTATTTTTTAAAATTTTATTATTTCTGAGATGCAATTTAAAAATTCCTCTTTATGAGTATTATTTGGATTAAATAATAATATTAGACACAATTTTTATTTTTAAAAATTGATAACATAATAAAATAAGTTCACAAGAACATATTATAAAATAAAATAAATACTAAGATGTAATTATGAGACTTTGAATTTGAGTACTTACATATTTCTTCAAACGTTAAATTTCAGTTAAGCCATGAGGATTGAATTTCATCGATTAAAGGTCTTGGATTCGATTCTTGATAGTAATTCTTCATTGGTAGGTCATCTGTAAATACTATTATAATCTTTCTCTAAGGTTTGTGACATACCCTTATCGTGAAATAAGGCAACCTTCCTGCCTCCTAAACTTTTTGCAACAAAAAAAAAAATTAAACTTCAGTCAAACAATAACTATTAGATCAAAAGAGTTAAAATTAGATAAATGTATATAATAATTGGAGATAGAAATAGGCTAAGCTAAGGTTTATTTTATATAGGTAAGGTTTGTTTTGCAAAGGACTAACCTTAATTTAACTTATTACTAAATATAGTTAATTTTTTTTAGTTTGGATTAGCCATTTATAAAACAATAAAAACTTAACATGACCTACAAACTTATTTAAATATCTACATTGTATGAAGGCTATTAAATAGGCCTAGACTTTCAAGGTTTCAAATACAAATAGGCCTAAATCTTTAACTAAAAATTATTATATTATGTAAAAAATTAATAAAAGTATATAAATTATAATTGTTGAATTATGTATAATAAATAAAAAGACAAGCTTGCTATGCTAAACAAACATGCCTTTTTAGAAGGCCTTGGCTTGACTTAAGCCAGACGAATCGTAAACCCCTGATACCTCCTATGTTATTCTCACTCCTAATAATAACCATATAAATCGTAGGATTCTTTATATTAACCTTAATATTGAACGTAAATCAACAGTCATTTGAACCGTTCAAACGAGAGTAGTTCTTATATCAATTCTAATACACCACATATTTGCCTTTAGAAAAAATTACCTTGTAACAGAACAAAGTATGTATTTTTCTCACTAAAACAAATCAACACTTCAATCAACATCAACGTTTCGAAAACATTTTGAGCACATTGACTATAGAGCTATGCTCCATATCCATTACCTAATGAAGAGTCATATATCCTCTCCTTTTTCCTTTATATTATTAGTCTATCACTCTATCCTATCACCTCAATGTCACTACTCACTACCATATAAGTCATATTGCATGTTATACAAAATTTACAAAACTGTCTACTTCTTCATATCTTGGATTAAAACTCATTTGACATTATGTCTTTGAAAGACAAATCCCCAAGTAGCTCAACAGCATAATAATTTGAAAGAACATCTCTATCAAATGTTTCAAAAGGGCATAGACCAATACTAATAAGTTGTTTGGTACAATATGACATACCACACTTTGGGTTATTGCATGCTTTCAATATATGAGTTATGATATATAGCACACCAAATCCTTCGATATTGTAACTCCTCAATCTCAAAGTCATTTGACAATTTCTATCCTCTCCTCACACCATAATCCCAATTAATTGTCTTTTACCAACAAAAAAACAATGAGAGAATCATCAATTACCATATCCCTACTCTTTCTCATAGAAGATAACACATACTTGAAAAATCTATTCAAGCAATTCTTACAAAGTGAAATATTAGTTTAAAATTGCTTAAACCTAGAAAACAATTCATCCAAAGTCAAGTTCACAAAAATAATATTGTTGAACCAAAAACTCTTAATTTGTATAAATTAAAATAAGTTAAAATATATATATTCAATCAACCAGCAAAACGAAAGAAATTTATTCAAAAAGAGAGAGGGAGAAAATAGATCAAGCTCATTTTTGCAAACAAAACAAATAAAAGAATTCATCTTTACCTTGTAATTGCCTTTGCAACGATAAGTCTTTGAGTTTCTCGAACATATATGACACACAAAATGTAAAATAGAGAAAATTTTTATATAAATATAATTATATTCTTGGTAAATTTCATGGCAAGGTTTAAATTGAAGGTAGATCTAAAAAAAAATGGTTTCATACATGAAATAGGTTTTGAGATTAGGAATTTCACAACAATAGGGAGGTACAGAAAAAAATATATAAAAAAGGTTAAAATTATAGAAAGTTCGAGACTACGAGCTTATAAAGTAAGATTTTTATTTTTATTTTATTATCTTGTGGGACCCAAATTATATTGTCTTTCTAAGCTTTGTATTTTTTTTTAGTTCTACAATAAGATATTTTCTTGTCTGAAAAGTATGAGACTAATTTTATGAAATAGTATCAGATACATAAAGCAAAGATCTTTTTTAATTGTGTTTTTTTCATACATACTTTTTTAAGAATCAAACTCAAAATAAAATACTTAAGATATCCAAAATCCTTTTACTTAAATTAACTCAGGTTGGCTTAGGCTTTGTGTTTTACAATCCACTTAATGCAATGTTCGTGGAGGAAAATGAGATATTTGTGGCTTTTTTCAAAATGTGCATTGGTATTCTCACAAACACCCGTTGGCATTAGAAACAATCCAAAAACAAATATGGCATTAATTGTATCCCATATCTTTAAACATTGCTGAGGGATAAAAGAAAATAAGAAAATTATTATAAAAAAAATTAGATTCAATAATTTGTCTCATTCAAAAAAAAGATTCAATAATTTGTAATTAAAAATTTACAATAACACTGTACCAAAAAATCAAAATAAGAATTATGAAATTTTTTTTTTTTCATTTAAATCATACCACTATATAAGCTATGCAATGAAGTTAGTTTCTCAGTCTATGTTTAATTTTTAAACAAGAAACGCAATTCTCATAAGACTGTTGAGAAATGAATGGAAAGGACAACAAATCTATTGGGATGTATTCTCTCCTCTTAAAGTATGCAATGGCCGTACTTAAAGGATTTGTGTTCAATTTTTATTGATAATTCTTTATTGGTAAGTTATGTATAAATATAATACTATAAATTTTCATTTAGACTTGTGAGATATAAAATCATCCCTCTCTCAACTTTTTTTTTTAAAAAAAATCTGAAATGGCCTCATAAGGTGTGAGGAGACATTAAAATTTTGTTTTTTTTTTAATATCTATGATCCACCATTAATTTTGTTTTTTCCGTTCACTTATATTCTAGAAATTAGACACTAAAGTATATCGAGGGTTCGGTTCTTCCTTTGCCTCTCTTTTCAGTCTCATTTTCTTTTCCATTTATTTTCTCACCTTTACCATCATTTTTATAAATAAAAAATTATGAGATAGAATTTGATTTATCTAGATAGTTTCGGGAAATTTGGCTTCCACCCAAGTATAGAATGAGACAAGAAATGCAATTGAAACAAGTCAGTCTCTCACCTATTTAAATGTCTAACGTCGTGTTTAACACAAGAAGTGATAATTCAATGAAATGAGAATAAAATCGCAATAGAATACAATGGGATGAAACAAATAATTTTACTCTAAACATTGAATGTAAGACAAATGTGTAAAAAAAAAAGTGTGATGTCAAATATGATATTATGTACCAGCTTCTCATGCATCCATTACCCTAAAATAAGATATTTCTCTTACTTTAGGAGCACATAATAATTTATTTTGGTGGCCTTTTATTCTACCATACGTCTCTTTCTTACTTTTCTCCATGTTAAGATAACTTTTTTTTGGATAACTTACAAAAATTATCATTTAGCCATTAATATCCTATGGTCTTAATTTTAACAATTTACTCCATCACCTATACGATTGTACAGGCCATTCAAGTTGAAGATACTTTTTTATAGTTTACCTTGAATAGAAATAGTTTTCGTGAGAGTAGATGTACTCTTCTTATGTCCTGTACTATTTCCAATGCTCCAACCAAACAATAGGATGGCCAGAGGGGCATTTGTAATTACATTTCAATTTGCTACAAAAAAATTCTCGAACGACCCTACCAGAATTTACGGCCAAAGATTTCTTGTTGCTAAATATACAGACAGAGCAATAATGATTCGAAAACCGATCTCTCGCGAGTGCTGCATTTTTGTCCATATTTGCTATGACATTTGATAACACTATGGACATGAATACCCAACAATCATAGATACTGAGAAGAAATCCGAAAACATGATCACTTCAGACAAGTGGGATATTCAAATATACATATATTTGAGGAATAATACCATAACAACGCGTGATAATATAGTTTCTCTCTTCAACTTTTCGATTATCATTATGATGCATCCAAGCTTGTTGCAAAAGTACTATACCATCGTGCCCATTCATTAGTCAGCTTGACAGGGTATGCAAGTATTCCAATTCCTACCCACTTGATATTCTGTCACGCTTCGAAATTCAAAACCTTGACCGAGACCCAGAAACTTCGAACCCTGGCAAATTGGACTGACTATATTGCAAGGGAATATGTTATCTATATTTGCCACATAATCCTACCACTAGTTACACATGCACTCACATGACAGACTCACGGCATGGGTCCCTTTTCTCTAAATGGCTCGGATTATTCACATCTAGTACACATCGTATACTTATCGTTACTCCCTTCCTCATAACTTTGATTCATGGCAACAATTCACTCAACAGGTCAATCTCAACAACCATCATACTAAAACCAACCTCCCCTCCCCTTAATCTATTTCAATCTTTTGTTTTTCTATTACAACCTTCTCCTAACTGGTTGGAGTAAGTTAGGTGAAATGTGGAGGTAGGAATCGACAACGTCCGAGTCTTGATGTCGCATCCAAATACATTTTTTCACACCTATCCAGTTTCACTTTATACCAAGCGCAACATAAATCACTTCATACCCCGTGGTCAACAAATTGTCACACACTAAGCAAGAAGCACCTTTAAGGCTAATCAAATAAGTCAAATTCTTATCTGCTAATTTTACAATATCTGTGATGATTAATTTACTGCAGAGATATTATAGTGAGAAAACCAAGAGTATGTAATTAAATTAGAGTAACAGAAGCAATGGAAACGGGCATAGTAGTATTAAACAATCAAAATCCCTAGGCAGATACCCAAGCTAGAGGCAAAAATCATCTCATACAATAACTCCAAACTGAAACCCACAAATCTAGGCATATTGCAACTCAGTGAGATTTCACATGCTGCAGAACAACGTTATAGGCTTCGTGTTCCTCCCCGAAATCCTGAAAGAAGCAAGAATTTAAAGAAGGACATAGATAGCTAGGCAAAACACTCCAACAAACATTTCCATGCCAATACAGTTCATACCTTGACAACCACACAGGAGCAACCAGTTACCTTCCTAGCTTTTCCTTCTGAATCAATCTTGCACAACTGCAAGGAAAAGACCCGCCAAAATTAATACAAGAAAATGATGCAATATGACTAGGTAGTCATAAAGACTATCAGGAAAAAGATTGTGAAGTATAAATAAAGAATAATCACCATTCAATATTCACTAACTAAATTTTTGGGAGACAATGATGGCACAAAACAAAGGAATTGAAGTAATAAGGATGACAGTCAAAGGCACTTACACCAGCCCACTCTCCAAGGGTCTTTGCACTTGGGACTGTTAAGAGGCTAACATTGTGCTCTGCACAAAGGGCTTTCACAAGTTTGACGTAGTCAGGCTGGTCACAATCTTCTGCTAGAACACACAGCTGAGCGGCATGCTTCTCAATCACTTTTGCACTTTCATGAAGGCCTCGTGCAAGACCACCATAAGCCAGCGATTTTCTCAGCACAAGCTGTAAGGCAGTCATGATGTCCATAGGCTCACCTGGAATTGAAGCAGCAGCTGTCTCAGCTGCGACAACAACTTCTTCACTGCACAGAAAAATATTCTGAACAGTCAGGAACGGATAGAAGAATGTGGAAAACTTTTACCAGCAGCCTATACAAGAATTGTTTTAACATGTTGATAAACATACATATGATTGGTTTTCCTCGTTTTTCTTCTAGTTAAAACTAAGGTGCAGGGCTGTCAAATCCAATTCTCTGACCAATCAAGGTAAATAGATGGAAGTATGATACCCACTGACTTCATAGAATAACAACAATAACTATACTCACAGGGCCCAATTTTGACTCTGCACATTAGCAAGGGAAGGAATTTTTTTGGCAGTTTTTCAAAAGCAGCCTGTAAACATGTTTCGAGAAGGCATTTTCAAAATAATTCATGAGTCCTAATTTCCCTGACCTCACTACTCCCTGCTAAACTCTTCACTCTTACTAAATTTCAATCACAAGCTCTTTAGATATAATAATAGACTGCTTTAGATATTTAATACACCTTCAACATTAGTAATCATAGTAGGAATGAATGATAACATGCTTCTATCTGCAACAGGCAATAAAGTTAAGAAACCAAACAGGACGGTACAATTAACAAGCACTCTTATGACTGGGGACCAAAAATTGGAAGAAATCCTCCAAGAGATGAGAGTTCAACATCATAAACTTAATTAAAAAGAATTAACCAAACAAGATGTTAGTAATCCCATCAAATCATCTCAATTATGATCCATCAACAAGTTCAAATACAAACTTGAACCCACCAGTACCTAACCTCAAGAGTCATGACAACACATATTGACATTGTAATAAAAAATAAAAAATAAAAACTCTACCAAAATTGTCATCCTAAAGGAACCATTGTCAGGCAACTGTAACAAGATTTTCAGCAGGTTGTTCTGCTTAATGTTAATTAAAAAAAGGTAACGAACTACTGCTATGAATTCCAATTCTTCCAATAGTAAGTAGCTTCAATAACCAGCATAGCAAAACCAACTATATATTACAATCACCCATGAAAGAAAAATACTCATACCCTGACATTTTTCCTCGTTGATTACAAAGAACGCCCTCTCCTTCCTGCACAAACAAAATAACAAAACATATCAGACCTTGTGCCTCAAACAGTAGTAGAAAATGAGACGCAGCCTTCCGACTACAAAGAAAACCATTTAGCTTTTTCTTCTTTTACTTACTTATAGGGATTGGCAACTGCTCAACTGCACTAGCAATTACTAACACGATAGGATAGTAAGCATGCATCCATTGACACATGTTAAAATGAAATTGAGGAATCGCCTAATCTCCAAAATTGGCATCAACCATTTTCATGATCTCAACAACAAATACCTTGCTAAATAAAAAATCAAATATCTTTCACCACAAACCCAGTATAAAAAAAACAAACTTTCAACATGATTGAAACTCTAAATATATGGTTTCAGCAGCATTCAATGGTGTTTCAACAGAACAAAGTCTATCAAGCATGAAACTGGAAAAACGACCAAACTCATTTTATCAAAACTGGAACAGTTGGATCAAACGGCAGATTGAAGTCAATGCCACAAGAAGCTTGAGGATATGCATGGGAATATGGACTCAGATAGAGAAACTGACCTTGAAGTTGAAGATGAAGCAGCCGAAATCCCTAGTTCTGTATAAGGCGCAGAAAAAATTGGAGATTTATACGAGAAGCCATAAACCCTAATATTCTAACCTAATTCCTGAAAAGTCTGAAATGTCCCTATTCGGGTTTCTTTTTCTTTTTCTTTTTGCTGAAAAAAAAAGTCCCTCTTATATTTGGACCAATCCGGCCCGTATGCTACCGGGCCAAGCTCCACGGAATTTGCATAATTTGGATCTCGTCTGCACAGTTGGGCCCAATCACAATTTACGACTGAAGAAAAGAACATCTTGACAATTTTAACTTTCAGCATACAATATTGAACAAAAAATGCAATAAAGTCCCAAAAATAAACATAAATTTAAATAATAAACAGTGTAATTATTTTATGAATTTAAAGAAAAAATATTTTTGTCAAATATATAAATATGAATTTTTGTATGTTATGTTCGGATGAAAGGTAAAGAAACGAAAATGAGGAGAAAAATAATGACATGAACTTTAATTTGTAAAAGTTTTAATGAGAGAAAATTGTTCTAAACCTTTACTTTTCTAGGGTCAAAGTCAGGTAAGACGGATGCAATCATAGAATTGATGGAGGCATCGTTTAAGGCGTGATTGAATGAAAGAGTCAAAGAAAAATGAGGAGAGAAATAATTTTTCATTTTAAGTTTATGTTTTTTTATTTAAGATTTTTTTAAAATGAGATATTATCACATAATTTTTTAGTCATGTATTTTTTTATTTTTATAAATTTTTTAATATAAAAATAGAAAATTATTCTTTCCCTTCTTCCATTTCCTTTTCAAACTATTCTAATCTAAACATATAGAAAAGTAACTTAGCATGTTGAGTTTTTTATATGCTTTTCATAGAACATTAGGATTCATCCTCCATCCATTCCTTTGAACCATTCATCCCTTTGACTCAAAGTAAGGGTATCCTTAGGCGAGGATTTGCATCAACTTATATTAAGTTTCTTTTTTGGTAATTTTAAGGGCGTACCATTATATTAATTTGATATATTTAGATAAATTAATTAATTCTTATATGTGCTAGTTCAAAGTTTGAACTTGAATCATTAAGATAAATAGCACATATCCTTAACCACTACACAAACTCTTTTAGGTTATTTCAAATTATTATTATTTAATCCTAAACAGATAAGAAAGCTTATGGATAAAGTATAATCATTAGGGTTGCCAAATAAATACAAACATGTATGAATAATAGAATCAATTGAGCTCACAAGCTTTTAAATTTCTATCTTAAATTTTTAAGAAACACCACATATAAAAAAGAGTAATGATATCCACAAATTTTATCTTAACAAATTCTTTATAAACTTAAGGTGGACTCATCTAGACCATTCAAAAAAATTACAATGGGAGAAATATGTTATTAAATAGCTTGTATGAAAGTATGTGAGAGATTTGTGAAAATAAAGTCTGTGCAAATATCATTATTATATAAAAAATGCTTTACATAAAAGCAGTTTTACATATTCAAATAATATAATTAATAACAAATCAGTCATTTATATATAAACTGACCTTTCCTATTATAGTTATAAAAATCAGACCGGTAGTCGACTCGGTCAGGGTACTAAATCAATAAGTCACTGGTTCCACTAATAGATTACTGGTCAAACTGCATAAAATTAAATAAATATTTAAATATATATATATACATATATATAAATACGCACTACATTTGATGATATTTATCATTATAAATAACTAAAATATATTTATTTTGAGAAAAAATATGACCTATAAGAAAAAAAAAGAGTTTAACCATTAATTTATAAAAAAAAGCCTTAATATTTTCATTAAAATACTCATAACTTAAAAAATAAGTTTTTTTTTGAAAAATTAGGATTACCATAACGTAGATCTCGAAAAGTTATATGAGGACATATAATTAATATAAATCGGACAAACGAGTCAAAAGTTATGATTTTTCAAAGTTTAAATTTTTTTTTAATTTAGTGACATAGCCGGTTTCAATTCAATTAATCGTATCACCGATTTTCATACAGAACCGACCAGGTTAGACCGGGTCATATCGATTCTAAGACATATTCAATCCAACTAATCACTCAAATCGGTTACTTGGACGGTTCACCAGTTCACCAACCAGACTAAACCAATCGGTCTGATTTTTATAACATGGTTTCCTATTATTACCTACATTATAAAATATCTCTATATCATGCATCAACAATTTATACCTCAGCCTCTAAAATATCCAATATTGTAAAATATTTTTTGGGCACCTTAATATTTTATTATCCTTAAATTGACACATTTAAACATACTTGGACGTTGTCGTTTATAATCCCACAATATTTTTTAACATTTTGTATGATAATAAAATAGAAAATTTATCCACATATTCTTTTTTAATAATAATTTTCTTAAAGTAATAATAATAATTAATAAACGTTTTTTTGTTTAATTCCTTGTCTATCAATTTTTTTTTTGGGGGTTCGATTTCGATGTATTACTTTTTTTTTCTTTTTCTTATTGTGGTGAAGAAGAGGAGGCGAATCTCTCCTTCTATCTTTCTAGAATCTAGATTAAGATTTCGTTTCTCAGGAAACAAACAAACAGATTTTTCAAAAAAAAAAAAAAAAAAAATTTGAACCAAATATCTTGGCCGACCTATCATCTTCACCCATTTCATTGAAAAAAGTAAAAACCCTAGAACGGGACCAATCTTTTCCCTCTCTCTCTCTGCTCCATGTTCATTTCTCTCTCAACAATTTCCAATCTTTCCCTCGATTTTCCATTTCAAGTTCCCTGGCTCTTCTCTTTCATCGAAGGTCAGATTCTCTTTCTTCCTTTTTTTTAATTTTTTAATTTTTTTCGAATTTTGTATCCATTTTTGTTGTTGTAAATTTGAATGCTTTGATTATGCATTTGCATGATATTGGTGGTAACTTTCCTGGGAATTTAACATGAACAGATCTGGTGAAGTATATGTAGGTACAATTTTGTTTCCAAGGAAGGAATGCAGCTTTTGCCGAAAAGCGATTCGATCCAAATTCGCGAGGTTTGGAATGATAATCTCGAAGATGAATTCGCATTGATTCGAGAAATCGTGGATGATTATCCTTACATTGCCATGGACACAGAATTTCCTGGGATTGTTCTTCGTCCCGTTGGAAATTTCAAGAACAGCTATGATTTCCATTACCAGACACTCAAGGACAACGTTGATATGCTCAAATTGATCCAATTAGGTCTCACCTTCTCCGATGAGCAAGGGAACCTACCCACGTGCGGCACCGAAAGGCATTGCATCTGGCAATTCAATTTCCGCGAATTCAATGTGAATGAAGATGTTTTCGCCAATGATTCTATTGAGCTTTTGCGCCAGAGTGGTATTGATTTTAACAAGAACAATGACATGGGTATTGATGCCCAGCGTTTTGGTGAGCTTTTGATGTCATCTGGGATTGTGTTGAATGATAATGTTCATTGGGTTACTTTCCACAGTGGGTATGATTTTGGGTACTTGCTTAAGCTTTTGACCTGTCAGAATTTGCCGGATACACAAGTGGGGTTCTTTAACTTCATTAATATGTACTTCCCTACTATATATGATATCAAGCATCTTATGAAGTTTTGCAACAGCCTTCATGGAGGATTGAACAAGCTTGCAGAGTTGTTGGAGGTGGAGAGGGTTGGGATTTGTCATCAGGCTGGTTCGGATAGTTTGCTAACTTCTTGTACATTCAGGAAATTGAAAGAAAATTTCTTTAGTGGATCCTTGGAGAAATATGCTGGTGTCTTGTATGGCTTAGGTGTTGAGAATGGACAGAATATCCATTGAAAAATAAAAAATAAAAAATGTTAAGAAGTCATTAGAAGAACTCTATTTGTTTGAGCTGCTGTATATCTGGTGATGGTGAATACCAACATCTTCTATGCAAACCTTTGGCATTAAGTGTCTTACGAATACTTTTTAGTTTTTGTTATTACTTCTCCAGTGTGCTAATTCAGCTTTTAGCCAATGCATTTAGTGTCGACTTGGCATGACACGGGTCCGCAAATGATAGAGTTTCTTAAATCATTCTACGACTCGGGCTTGGAGTTTTTCCATGCCTAGGTTGATTCAATGGTCAAGTTCCTGTTAAGTTATATATCTCGATGCCCTAATTCTTTTAACTTTCTTGTCCTCTGGCCAAGGACCACCCTGTACAAGCTTTGGCTTGAAATTAGGACATTCTGTGAGCCATGGGTTGTTGATGACATTAACCTTGTCTCCACTCGAGATGATAAAGCAAGCTCCATTTTTTAAGGGCTTCGGAAGCTTCAACTATACCTTTCCTGGCTCAGAATTGCTCTCTTCCTGATTATTCTTGGAGTAAACTGTCATGGCGCAGACACTATTTATCCTCCCGTTTCCATTTTCTGGCCAATTTGGCCAATAAAGCTATATAAGTTGAGTTAATTAAACTCCTTAAAGCTTAATCCTCCATGGCCTTCAGGTTGGTAGAGCAAGGTCCAGACTTGGGGGCAATAGTAGTGAAACTGCTGACTGTCGACATTCCACCAAAAGCATCCAGTTGAGAGCATAGTATAGGCACGCTAGGTACACAAGTGGGATTTGGATATTTGAAGGGTGCACTTTAGAGTTAAGGATTTAAGATTTTGTAAAACACAATCTTGCATATCAGATCAGAGATATGTAACTATCTACTATCTTCATTTTTCATTAATGGTTACAATTTTGCAATTTTACTCATTATAAAATGCAACTCTCATTTTAGAGTATCCAAATCCATACATGTGTAGCTTGAATCACAAAGGTCTCTCCCTGCCCACGAAAGAGCCTTTTGTTCTGGTTCTGGGGAATATAGTTTGGTCTCAACGCATTGCTGACCATCTCTCTACTTCTGTATCTGAGTATTTTCTAGAGAAAAAGAAGAATTGAAGGAGCTCAGCATATGGGAACTAGCTAACTAGACAAGTGTTGTTATGGTGGGCCATGGACTATTTTTGCTGTGCCAGGGAAGTTTTTCAACTCGTAAAAAAATAAGTAAGCCGAAAAACAAAAGGAAGCCCATCTATTACTGCATGCCTAGCGTAAGTGGATGGATTGGATTGTGTTCTTTGGGGTCTTACAGTGAATTCTATATTTGGGCTAGCAAGTAGCAACCACAGGACCTCTGGTGTCCACATAAGGTCACCGAAATTATTAATTCTATTTGCAAAGAAGTTTTTAATTCTATTTTCTTCCCACCCAGAGAAAAAACGTGTAAAGCAAGGCTAATATTTTAGCAAATAGTAATTAATAACACAATTACCATGACTGTGATCTATGATCCAAATGGCCATGTAGCCATGTAAAAGATCAGAGAGTTCTGGTGACTCCAGTTAAAACTCAGCTTATTGTAATCTAGTTTTTTATTGCCATTTACATTACAAATATCCAAATAAGGACATGAATTTTTTTCAAGGAAACACGACTTACACTTTGCTTGCATATGAATTCAAATGATGAAGAATCAATAGCATTTTCAATACGTTGTCTTCCATCCTTCTCAACCTCCTTGCCATTTGCCAACCTCTCACCACGACTCTCTGTTTTTTAAATGAGAAGCAAAGGCATCAAGTTCATAAGGGCTACCAGCAACTAGGGAGCTGCAAAATCTTTCTTTCGATGCTACAGAAAGAAGGAGAATGGTTTTTCAACTTTCATTATTATTATTATTATGAAAACCTCTTATTAGAACCTAACTAAGAAGTAAGAGTGCTCATGGGTCGAGTTTGACTTGCCCGGTCTTAACTCAAGATTTTGAGCGAGTCAATTATTAAAGTTTGAATCTAATTTTAAACTCGTGCAGACTCAATCATAGTTGAGTTTGTGATTGACCGTAATGTAGTATGTTATATTATGCGATGTATTTGAAGGCTTACATTGTATGTTCTTAATAAATATAAATAATTAAATATATTAATTTAAAATTAATGTTTAATCTACATGTTTTAAATTATCCATGTTAAAAAATATAGATATTTATATATCTCAAGCTAAGCAGGGTGGCCCGGACCCGATCTAAAAAATACATCAAACCAAAGTCATTTGACTCGATCCCAACCTTATTATTCTATTAAAATCGAGTTTAATCCAACCCAAACAAATAGAGTTAGGGCAAGTTGACGGGTCGGACTTTAAGCACCCTACTAAGAAGTAATGGAAGGGGAAATGCAAGATTGAATCCACAAAATTTGGAGGATAGGTTGAGTTGAAAGGTGAATTTTGTAAATTTATCATAAATATTAAAACTAAAATATAATGAAAGTGTATAATATGTTCGGAGTTACTTAAGGTAGTTTCCTGGCATCACTTCCATTCCCCTTCAGTACAGACGCCACTGAAGAGAGGAGCTATATTAAACAAAACATAGAAGCTAATGTTGTGGTGCATATTTAGATAAAGCTTCAGCTATCAAGTTCGAATGTGCCACATTTTAATACTAAACAAGTGCGTTATCTTGGTAGAATCTTTCTCCAAACCAAATGGCCAATTAGTGGCAGCTTTAGTTTCCTCTTTTTCTTTTAGGTGATTGATGGGCAAACCCAAGCACAACTAAACTAGTTAAGTTCATAGTCTGGGAAGGTTTCAACCTACAACAACTCATTTTTTACTAAAAAAAATATACAACAACCATTGGCTCTTGTGTTTCCGCTTTTCTCAGTCTTAATTAATTACAACTTTTTGTAATGCCTACCAGCAAAACCAATAAGAACTGCACCTAATCATGCTCTCCATTCTGAAAGTTCTGTGGTCGACACTAATTTGCTTCCTCTTCTTTTTTGTGCTGCTTTTTATCATTTAATTAATTTTCTTAACACGGTTGACCTTTCGCTTTAATTTGAATCTTCCATTTTTCAAGTACAGAAGAAACAAAAAGAGAAAAAAAGCTTCAATTCCTTTGAATTTGGGTGACAATAGCAAATCATTACAAGATAACGCGCTTGACCAACGATATATCCTTCGCTAATCGGTATGCGCAAAGATGCAATATAAAGTTTGAGAGAAAGACTTTGTACAAGAATCCTATAGTAAATAGGAGATTATGTCGTTATTTATTTATTTATTTATTTTTAAGTATTGTTATTTATATTTAATAAATTTTTAAATATTTATTGTGAAACTAATAACTAATAAATAATTAACAATTCACAAAAATATTATACTTTAGTAACTTCTTAATAAATTTGTTTCGTCCTGTTATGACTCATTAACTCCTCAACACTACATAAAACGATCAATCTAACACATTAATTATTGGTGCACACAAAATGATCAGTCTGCCACATTACTATAAATAATTTTATTTCCTCTTAATTACTTGAATACTTTTTAAGTTTTTAAGATATTAAATAATTTTTTTATTAGTATTTTTTATTTTAAGTAATTAATAAAATATTAAAAAAATATAACATTACTTTATTGTGCACGGCGACGGGCCCTCTCTAGAGGGATAAAAATTTTCACACAAAACTACAAACCTTCGTCTCTAAATTGATCATCCAAGCTGCTCTCTCTAGGGCAATGCCTTGCACCAAAGGGTAAGGAGCTCATTTATATGGGAGACGACTCCTTGAATTTTTCATCCCAAACAATGTGAGACTTGAGACTTCAGGTCAAAAACCCAACAATACAGAGCAAAATTATTTTCAGAGCTGAATATTTTATATTCTTTCTTGTTCACATTGTGACAATTCTTTCAGTGCCTGGCCAAAGGAATAATAATAACCGCCATATTTTGGAAAAATTGTTACTAGAAAGGGATAAATTTTTGTGTAAAAGTTTACATAAACTGTGTAAGTGAGTGAAAAGTAGTCTTTACACACACACTGTAACTCATAATTAGTAGGGAATGACATTGAGATTTCCTTCAAGAGCAAAAAAAAACAGATACTAGGTGTTCTACATGGGCCATTTTGACAGATATGATGAAGTGCGAAGGGTTTTCTTTCTGGCTTAACTTCATTAGCACTACATATATGTTGAATGAAATTCCATTTCAAGGAACTGTGGTTTATAATAATGAACTTCCTGCGTCATGAAACTCGTCTCTTTTTTGCTTATGCATTGCGCCGGCAGTATCTACAAATTCTTTTATAAGTACAAAGCTGTCTGATAATCCCCAAAGTGCTAATCTTTGTTTTCCTCTAAGATGGCTTCTTTGCACCAAATCTGCTTTTAGATTCAGAATATAATTAGCTAAAATTAAAGTTACTACATTATTGAAGCCATGACAGAAGAAAAAGAAGAAAAGGAACGGTACAAATTAAAAAAACCTAGTGTATAACTTCAGCAAGCAGAATTCTATATTTGAAGTAAGTTGACCAATTGATGCAGAGTGAACTAAGTGGAGGACAAAATGATAAAAAAAGCCAACTCATTTTGACCCTTTTAATTTCATTATTTGCTGGAGTCCCACCTTTCAACATCCAAATGCAATGCATCTTTGAAGTCCTCTTCATTTTTGAGGGGGTTCTTCCATTCACCTACTTTAATTTCCTGTGGCTAAAACGTTTTTCGGACTGCAGTTAGTGGAACAACGTATAGAATGAGTACAGTTTAGCTCTCCCAGACCCATATACAATTTTCCCTGGGTGTGCAATTTCTTAATTAGGGTTGTGAAAGATATAAAGAGGGTACTGATTAAAAAATAAATAATAGTCATTCAATTTTTTCTTCTTATTCTATTCTATTATGTCTTGTAATGTTCAGCCAATTAAGCTGTGTGCAAGTCTCTCAACCATCAATTTGATATTTAAATCCAAACTGATATTGGTTGTCAACTTTTGAGATGAGACAAGTACAGTAATCTGAGAGGCTTCGCCTGATGATAACCCAATCTGAGAGTCAAAAAGGACACGAGGGAGGAAGACAACCACAAATGTTCAAATCACTGAAAGAATTTGTGCCACCTACTGTCATGCTTCCTTGAAGACACTTTTAGGGTCTCCTCCTCTACCCCTATATGATTTGATGTTTGACTTAGGAAAATATAGTTCAGACATAAATATCACTGTTCATTATGCTGATTCTTTAGCAGTAACACAACAATGTTCACCCTGTAAACTTAAGATAGCATGCCATCCACAAATCCTGTTGGTGTTGGTCGTATTCATCAGTTTTACAAATAGCATTTCATAATTACTGGTAGAACCCTCTATTCCTTTTTTCCTCCACTTTTGAATGAGTATGAGTACAATAAAGTGATTTTTTTAAATTCTATTTACACCCTTAACGAAACAAAGTTCTATTTGCACTTATATCATTCACCATAGATTTGTTTTATATGAACGAGCATTGCTCCTAATGTTTCCCCACCATTAATTATTTCTATTGCTTTTGAAGGAATAGTATCTTTTCCACGCGCGCATTATTAAATAGATATAAAACTAGATAGCAACGGGCATTATTTCGGTACCTATCTTTTTTTTCAGGGTATCGGTACCCAGGGTGAGTTGTCTAGCATTCATTAGTTGTTATTTATATTGAATAAATTCTTTAACATTTATTGTGAAACCAACAGTCAATAACTTATTGACAACTCACCCTGGATACCAAACCCATCAGGGTACCATAGCAACTCCCGATAGCAACAATATAAAATAGTAAAATTTAACATCTATTTTACCACTCATAACATCCTTTACAGAATAATATATTCTGGAACAGGAGCTTTCTTAAATACAAGCAGTAATATAGTATTTTTTTTTTCTTTTATATTCTCACACTCAAAATGTGGGAAATTAATTTCATTTAAAAGTATTAAAATTATTCCTTTTATAAGTATTATTTTTTATGAATTTAAATTCAGGACATTACGACATCTCTTAACCGCTAAACTCAATTTTTCCTTAGTCCACTGGTTGCGAGGAGTATAGAATCTGCATATGTGCACTCTCAGGTAAAAGCGTGTACCCATTAGAGAAATCAGAACAGCTTTTATATTAAACCCTTTTTTAGCACCATTCTAATTAAAGTTGGTAGATAGCACATTGTCCGCTCATATATAATACAATATAACTCAATTCCCTTGTTCGTATACATGAGAGAGAGAGAGAGAGAGAGAGCTTTCTTGTACTGCGAATGTTCAAGAAAGTTTTGCTGTAATAAAGTGTTTTGTAGAAAGAGAGAAAGGGGGGGGGGGAGAATATAAATTAATCTAAAAAACAAGTGAAAATTAATAATATATTATCACACGTAGCATGTCTAGATTTATACGCTATTTTATACTTCTTTGTTTCATTCCTTTCATTTTCATTACCAGGAAGAACATTCAGTTTAATACTTTGGATAAAACCGTCAATCGTGTGTTATACGATAATCTCCTAAATCGTGTATAGGCATCCTATAGCCATCAAAACTTTTTAGAGGGCACAATCATTAGTTATAATGCCCTTTATTTATTAAATTGGGAAATTTCTTGGACGGCGTCGAGGAATTGGCATTGCACATGACAATCACTTAAAAGAATACTTTAATATTCATTAGTGAGATTCTTTGAACAAATCTTAATTATTTTAATTAAAATTAAAATTACAAGAATCTTTCTTAAGTTTGATGAAACTACGTAAATTTTTTCTCCTTTTCTAGAATAACAAATGTCTCCCTCTTATTTATTTTGTCGTATAACATTAGTCTTACATGAAAGAAAATGCTAAAATAAGTGGTGATATCACACTGTTTTGTTCCTATAGGCTATAATGATGGTTGTCTCCATATGATTGAAAGAAAAGAGATAAACCAAAAGGCTTCTCATGTTGCAGGAGGGCTTACTGAGGCTTGACGAGTTCTGCTTGCCTCTTTGGCCCTTCCTTGCAAAGGTCATCAAAGGAATCTTACAGTAGATCACAAACATGACCATTTTAGCTTCGCAACCAGAAATTAACGTTGTTGGGGTGTTTCCAATTTACAGCCAAATTAACTCATGAGCGTTTTGGACAGCATGTGCCGAATCAGCAAACACAACATAACTTGAGCGCGGGATCCAAAATTCCATCTCATCCTGAACTATGGATAGAATTAGCAATTAGCTCTCGGTGGGTGCTCTTTAAACGAAGAAGATACTACAAGTTGGACTTTGGAGTTGGGTATGAACACAATTTGTGGATATGAACAATTTTTTTTATTTTTTTATTTAAATAGGGAAATGGATCATTGCAGGTTGAAAGAACCGCAGGTGGACAGGGAACTCAATTATAAAAGATTTGGTTCCACTGTGTATGAAAGTTTGGTGTATGAGTTTATAAAATATGCGGGTTATTCCTACTCTCAATTTTTATTAATTACTTTTAATTAAAAAATATATTCTTTAATTAAACTTTTTTTATTCATATAAAATCTTAACTAATTATAATTTTGTTTCTCTATTTACGCTTAACTGAGTGTAATTTAAAAATTATAATACAAATTAATAAGGAATAAATAAATAATTAGAAACGTTGATAATTCCACCCATATTAACACCGTGTACCGTTCTGCAACTTTAGCAAGAGGGGAGATCCGTGTATCCTCCGGGAGATTGTTAATTATAAGTTTATAACAACTATAATTAACTTGGTATCTAATGTACTGGGTACATTCATACGTAACTTTTGGGGCTAATTCAAATAGTATTTAGGTTTAAAATTTGATTCATTGGTAATGCAAAATATTTTACACTATTAATAAATAAATAAATGAGCCATCATTATATTAATTAAAAAATTATTTCTAATAAAAAGTTTTAACAGTTAACATGTGTTATAGTTCATTAATAATGTAATGATCATTTAATCAAAATGAAATCCTAATATTTAAATAATTGGCTACTTCATGTGATTGATTGAGAGAGATGGGTACTAATTTTGACAATGCCATGTTAAAAAAAAAATTGCATTTTGGTGGCTTTTAGATAAAATCTGAAGGGTGAAAAATAACTCTTATGTTTGCAACTGATTACGTTCATTCTCTATTGATTCTCCATCTCACCTATTTTTAACATAAATTTGATTATACATTGAGATTAGAATATTCAATGGGCAATCATTTGGATATCCCATTAAGATTTTTCCAGCAAACTAGCTCTTAAAAGAGGTAAAACTAGAGTTGACTTTTTTGCTTAAAGGAGGGGGAAGAAAACTTACCAGCCCTTTATTCAACAGTGACTTCCAACCATGCAATAGACAGAGCCATATGAAGAAGTCATATGATGCTTAGTTAATTAATTATATAATATGGTACTGAAAAGATAGTTGCTGGCAATTTCACCTTGATTGATTGATTGCAACAGACGCACTTCAATTGGATGAGGGAATGGTCTGTCACATAAGTGACGGCACACAGAGAGAGAGGGACCAAGGATGGGCAAGAAGGAAAGGAAAATGAAAAATGAAGGTACAGTAACGGTAGAGATGGAAAAACCATGATTGATGCCTAATGTTTAAAGCCTCTGTCCGAAGTTCCATATTAACCGACTCTCGCAGTGCCCTTCATCCGACTGAGACAGGATGCCTTGATACTCATCCGTGTGTTAGTATTATTAGGGAGATTTGTCACTGCCCACAAATCATCTTGATATTCGCTGGGCTTATACTTACAATGAGGGTAATTTTTAATGTTTTAAAAATTAATTAAACTAGATAATTCAAAAGGAAAGCAATTCAAGGTTTAATTGATGGTTAAACTACTATATATATACACACATATTAATAAAGAGATCAATCAACAAGTTAAATTTTAATCAAAGTTCTAACTTTTCATACCAAGTGCAAATTGTTCAATGACAAGGAAATAAGCACACAATACAATAACAAATTCAAGTTATAAAGTTAAACTTTAGGAATTTAAAGAAATGGGGAAAGGAGTAGACCTATCATGTTGGAGTAACAAAACAACAAATCAGAATTTAATAACCAATAACCAATAACCAATTTATTAAATCAGTCAAAAAATTCTCTAAGGAATTTAAAGAAATGAGGAAAGGAGTGGACCTACCTTGTTTAAGGCTTGCTGTTGTGGACATTCAGTTTCCCAAAGGTCATTGTTCAGCTCACCTGTAGCTCACTGTTCAACCTCGTCATCTTTTAGGTCGTGGAGCTATTAAGCCTTGCCGTCGTCAGGTCACCGTTTAGCCTCACCTCGCCGTCGTTAGGTCATCTCGTTGCCATTATTGCCGTGGAGGTGGAGCTCGCGCGGTGCTGGGTCGTGGAGGAGAGCTCGCGCCACCTTCGTTGCTTTATTTGTGTGTCGTGGAAGAAAGCTTCTCGACCAGTACCAGATTAAAAGTGAAAGTGAAATAGAATTAGAAATATGAAACCTAAGTTTTTTTTTCTTTTTTTTTTTTATATTAATAAAAATTTTAAAATGGTTTAAAAAAAAGAGTATCGAATACTTCACGTTTATCGGTTTTGAACCGACTTAATTGGTTTTATAAATTTTCATTGATTGAACTGCCTAATCAGTTTTGTGATTGAATTAGGACCAAAAGAATGTTTGATTCATGGTCTAATTGATTCAGTTAGACCGATTTTTAAAATATTGTTAATTTTTACACAAATGCTTTGGCTAACCATGCCTATTCCCATGCAGATGATTATATTGTTTTTCATTAGGTGCCTTTATTCCTGAATTTACGTTTTTCAGTTGATGTCAAGGTTATGAAAACTGAACCAGTAATTGAACCGGTCAAGGAATAGATTCAAAGTTCAATGGTTCAATCGTGGTCGAATCGAAATATAATTAAATAATTTAAATATATATATTATATACTAATTAAACAAATTTAAAATCATAAAAAACAACACAAATGATAAAAAATAGTTTACAACTTATTTTTTAAGAGTTAAAAGCACTCAGTAAAAGTATTATAGCCTACTTTTGTTTAAAAAATTCAAATTTCAGTTCAAAGAGATATACAATCAATTATACATTCAGTTTTTAAGCTTCTATACAATCTAAGTTTAAGTATTTCATATAAAATTCTTTTTAGATTGTCTTACATTGAGTTTTTAAATCAAAATGACATCATTTGAATTAGAAAAAAAAAAGGACTGGTGGAACCTAATTGGACCAGTCCGAATCGACCGGTTCACTGGTTATTGACCGGCTTTCAGGCTGAGCGATTTTTAGGGGTGACCGATTCCATATCCAACTGATCAAACTGGCTGGTCCGATCAGATTTTCTTAACATTGGTTGATGTAACTTGTGTTCTCTTTGATGGATAGCTACTTGTACTTAGGTTTGTTTTGTTTTGGGCTTTAGCCCCCTTTATATACGGATGAGTTTTATTTAGTACTTATATTTCATATCTTTATCATATGATTTTATGGGATTTTATCTCCTAATTGATGTTTATTTGCTATTTATTTTAGAAAAGTTGATCTTTGAACAAACCTACTATAATTATGGTAATTTGTGCAAAGAATCTTCAAGGGATAAAAATAGGAGATTTAGTCAAAGACTAATCAAAGAAACTCAATCAAATGCTAATCAAGGAAACTCAATCAAAGACTATTCAAGGAAACAAAGAAACTTAATTAAAGGCAAATCAGAGAAGTTTTTGCTGTCAAACCTATTGTAATAAATTAGGCATAACTTTCACTCCAGAAGTTCAAATGACATGATTCCGGTGACTATGAAGAGTTAAGAAAAAGATATACAAATATTATGTTGACTACTATTACTGATTCGATCAGATTTGATGAGTTACGTCCAGCCCATCTTAACGCCTTTTATGAAGAAAAGTGGCAGCAACATTCAATTGCTTTATGGTTTCATAAATCTTATAAAAGGACTTATTCTGCCTGATAAACTGCCATTTTATATACTTAAATGTTAGGAATTTGAGTTTGATTTGGTATTTATTTGAAGATTTTATAAGGGAAACTTACCCAATTTCCTTTAAATATTGCAGGTTGAAGATTTATGAGAATCAAGCTTTTAAGTGTTAAAATGGAAACAATCTTGGGAAAGATACAAAGATATCAGCAACCTAATTATGAAGGATTTTTCCAGAATTCTATGAAGATATCATCAACATAATTATGAAAGATTTTGGCAAGATCCTACAAAGATATCATCAATCCAGTTGTGGAAGTTTCCTATTTTTATATTCTTGGAAGATTTTCCTTCTTATCTCACATTAATTAAGAATAATCAAAGTGGGAAAGCAATATACTTTCCCTGTTATCCAAGAATTGCACATTAAATGAATTTGTGCACAATTAGGAAACCCTAGAAGAAAAGATTGTAGAGTTGTTGGGCCACTAAAATATTATAAAGGAGGAGTAGCAGCGCAAGGAGAAGTATCTGGCATTCAGATAAAGAAAGTAGCTATAGCCCTTTGCTTGATTAGAGAGTTGTAGCGGAGCTTGAGAGGTTTTTGAAGCTATCAAGTGAAGGACCGTCTCCCCAATTGTTCGTGAAGGACCTGTTTCACCGCAAGGGGTTTCCGGGTTTTAGTTTTTCTATTGTTCTTTTATGGATTTGAATTTAGTTTTAGTCTATGCTTTGTTCTCTTTGACTATGCGTAGCTAAATCCATAACTAGGGTTATGGTGGATCTTATGTTCAAATTCTTATAATGTTTTCCTAATTCCAAATAATTTTGTGTTTCCCCAATTGATTGGATTTTTCCTAGCGCTTTGTTTTCCAATAAGGTTTGCGCACCCTTTAAAAAGTTAATTGATTGACTGGCGATCGTACTACAATTAGTTAACGGAGCTTTAGGATTAATCGGATTTGGGGTTGTGTGGACCAAACTCAATCCCTTATTTTCAATCAGTTATTTAATTAACAAATTTGCTGGTTCTTTATGCTTTTCTTGTTGTTTGCCTTGCATGACCATTGGGGGTTTGATTGAGAAAAAGAATATTAATATTGCATGACCATTGGGTATTAATAGCATTAGAGCAGGTGATTGGCAATCAATCGGAACACATATTATTGAGGAATTGAGTAATTTTATGAGTTTTGACATAAGTGAAACCAGACACCCTAGGCTTTCCATAATTGAATCTTTGCTTGATAATATTTGATTTCCTCACTTTCTCCTAATTGCTTGATATTTTCTCCTTTCTCATTCGAATTTCATTGTCTAGATAACATAAGGGATTAATTAACTTAGTAATTGCCAACAATCCTTGTGGGTTCGATACTTGGAGTCCCAAATACTCCTTTATTACTTGTGCGACAGGGTGCACTTGCCCTTAAGTGCGATTTTAGCGTAACAAGTTTTTGGCGCCGTTGCCGGGGATTGTTTTTGGTGATATTAGGGAAATTAATTCCTAGTTAATTTAGACGCCAATTTTTATTTTATTTTATTTTGTTTTATTTTATTTTTGTATGCTAACGCTCTCCCAGAATCCTGTTTTGCAGTTTGACCCTGAAATTGATAGAACCCTTCGCAGGATTTGAAGACAAAGAAAAACCATGTCTGAAGAAGACCAAAGGACTATGCTGGACTTTGCTCGGCCTACGGCCACAAATCTAACAGGGAGTATTGCTAGGCCTACTGTAGAGGCTAATAACTTTGAGATTAAACCAGCCTTGATCTCTATGTTGCAATCTTCCATTCAGTTTAGTGGGTCACCAAGTGATGACCCTCATTTGCATTTAAATGAATTTTTGGAGATTTGTGACACTATCAAATATAATGGGGTCTCTAATGATGCCATTAGGTTGCGCCTATTCCCTTTTTCATTGCGCGACAAGGCCAAACTATGGCTAAAGTCTTTGCCCTCTGGATCCATTACTACCTGGGATCAGCTTTCAATTAACTTTTTAGATAAATATTTTCCACCTGCTAAATCTACTAAATTGCGTAATGACATATCTACTTTTGTGCAGGTGGAGATGGAATCTCTATATGAAGCATGGGAACGATTCCAGGAATTGCTAAAAAAGTGTCCTCATCATGGCTTTCCGGTGTGGCAATTGGTTCAATCATTTTATGATGGGCTATCTTCTTCTAATAAGGCCATGATTGATGCAGCAGCAGGGGGTAGTATTTGGCGCAAGCGGCCACAAGAAGCCTATGAGTTGATAGAGCAAATGACTTCTAGTTATCAGTGGAAATCTGGTGACAGGCATGTGGTCAAGAGACAACCTGGGGTATATCAGGTGGAGTCAAATGCAGCATTGGATCTCAAATTGGATGTCATTACAAAGAAATTGGAAACACTGATGCAAGCACAATCACAATTCACACCTGTCTCTCCATCTCTTTGTGATCTTTGCGGCATGGCGGGGCATGAAAGCAAGAATTGTCAGGTGGGTAATCGCTTTGTTGAATCAGCTGAGGAAGCCAACTATTTGGGTAACTTTAACTGGGGGCAGAACGATCCATATTCCAACACTTATAATCCTGGTTGGAGAAATCACCCCAATTTTTCTTGGGGAGGCCAACAGAAAGGTCAAAGCCAAAATCAGAATGTCTATAGGCCACCTCATTTGCAAAACCAAGGTGGCAGACAAGAAGAAAAGAAGCCTAATCTGCATGATACTATGATGCAATTCATGGAGAAAACTGATGACAGGATCAAGACATTGGAAAATCAAATCTCTACTCTTGTGACATTGATGACTCAGAGAGCGCAAGGGACCTTACCTAGTCAATCAGAGCCAAATCCAAAGGAGCAAGTTAAGGTAATTACCCTTAGAAGCAGTAAAGAAGTCGAAGGCCCTCATGATAAGAAATATGAAAAATTAGAGGAGGGAAAAAGGGTTCCTACTGATGGGAGCCCAAAAGAAGATGAGAAAGTTGACAATGTGGTGAAAGAAGTCTTAGAAAAAGAAGCTCCTATTCATACTCAAAAGTTGAAAATTCCTTTTCCTCAGAGGTTGAAGGCTAGCCAACATGACCCACAATTTACCAAGTTCTTGAATTTGTTAAAGCAGCTGCAGATAAATATCCCTTTTGTGGAAGCTATTGCACAAATGCCTAAATATGCAAAGTTCCTCAAGGAGATATTGAGTAATAAAAAGAAATTAGGGGAGTTTGAAACGGTAAGGCTTAATGAGGAGTGTTCTGCCATCCTCCTGAAGAGGTTAGGTATGCAAGAGCCTAAACCCACTACTGTTTCGTTGCAGCTTACTGATAGGTCCATCACCTACCCCAGGGGTATAGTGGAGGGTGTTCTAGTCAAGGTTGACAAGTTTATCTTCCCTGCTGACTTTATAGTACTTGATATGGAGGAAGATGAAGAGATTCCCATAATTTTGGGCATCTTTTGGCCACCGCGTAACCATTATTGATGTTCAAATAAGGGAAGCTTACTTTAAGGCTTGATGATGAGGAAGTTGTTTTTAAAATTTTTGATTCTTTGAAAATTCCTTCCACTTTTCATTCTTGTAATTTTATTAATTCTTTGGATAATACTACTGCATTGATATCTTCTCACTTTCAGGAACAATTAATTCAGGATCCCCTTGAGAAAATTTTAATTTTTGACAGGGATGAACTTATGGAGTCCGAAGAGGTGATAGATGACATAATGACATTGAAGGTAGGAATGGTCCAAGAGAGATGGAAAGGGACGAGACAATTCAATATTCTAGAGGGGCTTAATTCACAAATGCCAAAGCAGTCAATTAAAAAGCCCCCAGATATCATTCCCCCTAATATTTCATATGCACAACGTGAAAGATGTTTATTGCAGCTTAATGAGATGGATGAATTCCATCTAGAGGCATATGAAAATGCCAAGTTATACAAGGAGCGCACAAAAAGATGGCATGACAAACATATTCAAAAGCGTGAGTTTTCTGTGGGTGATAAAGTTTTAATCTTTAACTCACGACTTCGTTTGTTTCCAGGAAAACTGAAGTCAAGATGGATTGGCCCTTATGAAGTTGTCAAAGTCTTCCCATATGGCATGCTTGAAGTTATGAGAGATGGTCATGAGACTTTCAAAATTAATGGACAGAGAGCTAAGCATTATGAGGATGGTGCGGTACCTAAGCGCCAAACTATGCTCTTGGAATAAGCCCCTTGGGGCCTAACCGTCAGGCTCGCGACGTTAAACAAGCGCTTTGCAGGAGGCAACCTGTGTTTCTTTCCCTTTTTGTTATCTCTTGTGTGTTTTGTTCTTTTTTTTCTTTTTTTAAACTTAAAACCCGCCAAGCTGCGTTTCTGCTGATGCACTCGGAATACTTCTGTCGTTAGCTGCCTACCAGGAAGTGCTCTTTTCATCCCTCTCCCTTCATTATCTTTTTATTTTATTTATTTTCTGCATTGGGGACAATGCTGGTCTCTAAGTGTGGGAAGGGAGTTCAAAGTTTGTTAAGTCTTCAACTAATTAAATGCATGCCCATTCATTGAATATATCTGTTTGCATATGATTGCTTGAACTGATACTCAAAGTTTGTCTTTAAGTAATGAGTCTGACCCATTTATTTTGGGAATTAACAATTTCTGTCGTCAAGGATCCCAATTTAAAGATTTTTTTTTGGGATAAACATTTAATTGAAATTGATTTGGGTTAATCCTGAGAAAGCTAAAAATTAGCATAAAGTTCCCTTTTTGAAAATCTTTCCACTAAATTGAACTTCTAAAGGTGAGAATTGGACCATTACAGGGATTTGTGCTTGATATTGTATTATCCCTTTCTTTGTTTGAGTGATTTTCCCCTAAGATTGTGCATTCTAGAACTTGCTTTGTAACCATTTCAAGGCGAATTTGGATCGCATGCATGCTTAAATATGATTGAGGCACTTTAGGTATTATTCAATGTCTTCTGATTTGCTTATCCACTAGTTGCCCATTTTGAGCTTTATGAATACTGATATTCCTTGGTATCCTTGTCTTTAATTCAAACATATGCAGGTCACCTTTTGGAAAAAGGATGGAGCAATTAGTTGGAAATTTGGTTTGGAAAGAAAATAATTGTGTTGCTAGCAGATCTTTGCCTTTTCCTTCAATCTTGTTAAAAAAAAAAGAAAAAGAAGAAGAAAAAAAAATTCAAATCAAAATGACAATTGTCAGAATGATGAAAAAAAAAACAGAGAAGAGAAAAAAAAATTGTTGAATAAAGTTTGAAAAATAAAGAAAAGAAAAGAATGGAAAAAGGAAAAATCAAGTGAGGAGAGAAAAGGAATTTATGATAAATGCTTGTAAGGTAGGAATGAAATTTTGATGCTCCATCTTTGTTCTAAAAGGGTACTTTGTTTAATGCAAATTTTGATTAAGCCATTTGTGTTTATCCTTTCTTTCTTTACCTTACCTTTACGTCATCTAACCCATGGCCAAGTTACAACCAATGAAAAGACCTCTTGATTTTTGCATGCATGTGGTCTCCTTAGTGGAGATTTGGTTTATTATCAAGCCTATGGTAATGTGCTTTCTTCAGGGAAATTGAGTGTTAAGTCTTTACCCTCATACACATTGAGAGATGGGAGAAGAGTGACCCTATCCAGTGGAAAGTTTGATTTTTGGGAACCTAAAGCCTCTAATTGGGCTAACTCATGGTTATTCTCTTATCTGTTGAGATTGATTTGTTTGTCATTTCTTTGGTATGGATGGAATCCTTGGTCGATTTATTATTTGATTTCCCTATTCTTTTGGGCCAGGATTATTGCTTGAGGACAAGCAATCTTTAAGTGTGGGAAGGTTGATAAACTGCCATTTTATATACTTAAATGTTAGGAATTTGAGTTTGATTTGGTATTTATTTGAAGATTTTATAAGGGAAACTTACCCAATTTCCTTTAAATATTGCAGGTTGAAGATTTATGAGAATCAAGCTTTTAAGTGTTAAAATGGAAACAATCTTGGGAAAGATACAAAGATATCAGCAACCTAATTATGAAGGATTTTTCCAGAATTCTATGAAGATATCATCAACATAATTATGAAAGATTTTGGCAAGATCCTACAAAGATATCATCAATCCAGCTGTGGAAGTTTCCTATTTTTATATTCTTGGAAGATTTTCCTTCTTATCTCACATTAATTAAGAATAATCAAAGTGGGAAAGCAATCTACTTTCCCTGTTATCCAAGAATTGCACATTAAATGAATTTGTGCACAATTAGGAAACCCTAGAAGAAAAGATTGTAGAGTTGTTGGGCCACTAAAATATTATAAAGGAGGAGTAGCAGCGCAAGGAGAAGTATCTGACATTCAGATAAAGAAAGTAGCTATAGCCCTTTGCTTGATTAGAGAGTTGTAGCGGAGCTTGAGAGGTTTTTGAAGCTATCAAGTGAAGGACCGTCTCCCCAATTGTTCGTGAAGGACCTGTTTCACCGCAAGGGGGTTTCCGGGTTTTAGTTTTTCTATTGTTCTTTTATGGATTTGAATTTGGTTTTAGTTTATGCTTTGTTCTCTTTGACTATGCGTAGCTAAATCCATAACTAGGGTTATGGTGGATCTTATGTTCAAATTCTTATAATGTTTTCCTAATTCTAAATAATTTTGTGTTTCCCCAATTGATTGGATTTTTCCTAGCGCTTTGTTTTCCAATAAGGTTTGCGCACCCTTTAAAAAGTTAATTGATTGACTGGCGACCGTACCACAATTAGTTAACGGAACTCTAGGATTAATCGGATTTGGGGTTGTGTGGACCAAACTCAATCCTTTGTTTTCAATCAGTTATTTAATTAACAAATCTGCTGGTTCTTTATGCTTTTCTTGACTGTTTGCCTTGCATGACCATTGGGGTTTCAGATTGAGAAAAAGAATATTAATATTGCATGACCATTGGGTATTAATAGCATTAGAGCAGGTGATTGGCAATCAATCGGAACACATATTATTGAGGAATTGAGTAATTTTATGAGTTTTGACATAAGTGAAACCAGACACCCTAGGCTTTCCATAATTGAATCTTTGCTTGATAATCTTTGATTTCCTCACTTTCTCCTAATTGCTTGATATTTTCTCCTTTCTCATTCGAATTTCATTGTCTAGATAACATAAGGGATTAATTAACTTAGTAATTGCCAACAATCCTTGTGGGTTCGATACTTGGAGTCCCAAATACTCCTTTATTACTTGTGCGACAGGGTGCACTTGCCCTTAAGTGCGATTTTAGCGTAACACTGCCCTAGAAGGAGAGGAAAAAAGGGGGCTTTGGGGAAGAGGGCTTCCAGCCCTAGGAGAGCTAAGGAGATCATCAAGCAATTGAATGTTGCTGCCACTTTTCTTCATAAAAGACGTTAACTTGAGGTGGACGTATCTTATCAAATTTGGTCGAATCAGTGATAGTGGTCAACATAATATTTGTAGATTTTTTCTTAACTCTTTATAGTCACCGGAATCATGTCATTTGAACATCTGGAGTGAAAGTTATGCCCAATTTATTACAATATGTTTGACAACAAAAGCTTCCCTGATTTACCTTTAATTAAGTTTCCTTGTTTTCTTGAATAGTCTTTGATTGAGTCTCATTGATTAGCATCCTTTGAAGATTCTTTGTACAAATTACAATAATTACAGTAGATTTGTTCAAAGATCAACTTTCCTAAAATAAATAGCAAATAAACATCAATTAGGAGATGAAATTCCACAAAATCATATGATAAAGATATGAAATATAAGTACTGAATAAGACTCATCATATATCCAAAACAAAGTTACACATAATGTTAGATTCATATATTTCATATTTGTTGATTAAGCAATTATTAATTGGTTACTTAATTATTGAGTCAGTTGGTGTCATCTAGAATAAATAACAATCAGCGTATGTAAAAAATGTGAGAAGAAAGAGAATTATTCACAGACCCATCTTTTTTTTAGGGTACTGATATTCAAGGTAAGTTATCAAATATTCATTAATTGTTATTTATATTTAATAGACTTTTAAATATTTATTATGAAACTAATAGTCAAAAAGTGATTGACAACTTACCTCAAGTGTGAGTGGGATGTTTCACTCACATCTCACTCGCACTTGAATTCTCAATAATCTCCCCCTGAGTCCTTACACGGGTTCATTCTCCCTTACGCCTTTTTTTCAAATATTTTACGATCTAACTAATACCACATTTTTACCAAGCTCTATTCCAAGAGCTACGTCTCCATGTGTTACCATTCGTCCGTTGCCTTGACCAAATCACATTTCCACCAACGTGTTACCACTCATCCATCACTTTGATCAAGCCACATCTTCACCAACGTGTTCTTCATCTAGTCTTTTTATACAACCACCATCTCTCCAACACCATATATGAAAAAAAAAGGTACAACTATCACTTTTTTTCCCCTTTCCTATGTGAACAATGTCCCACCATCCACTTCCACGGACACACCTACATTCTTTTTTCATGACTAGCAGTATCAACCACTAATTTGCTTTCTCTCTCTTCCATTGGGATTCTATAAGTCAACTACACCCCTGCTATATATACCAGACAGTTTAAGCACTCTCATTGCAAAGCAACAAGCAATTGCAACGATAATCTGGAGGCCCTTTCACTCACTATACTCTGATTTTTGGACTTTTTTTTTGGTCTTAATTTACTTAATTGCAGAGTGTTTGGATAGATGGACAATGAGGAAATTCCATCAGTACCTTCAACACCTGCAACACCGGGGACTCCTGGTGCTCCTCTTTTTGGTGGGTTTAGGTCTGAGAGAACTGGTAATGGTATTGGGAGGAAGTCCCTCCTCAAGAATTGCAAGTGTTTCAGTGTTGAAGAATGGACCTTAGAAGACGGAGCCTTACCCAGCGTCTCTTGCTCATTGCCACCCCCTCCTGTCCCTCTTGCCAGAAAGGTATATAGAAAAAAAAAAACGAGATACAGACATTTCTCTCTCTCTCTCTCTCTCTCTCTCTCTATATATATATAGTTACACAGCAAGATAAAAATTGCACCGTTTCCATTGTAAGCTCGTTTTTCTGGGGAAATGAATAAGCAAAAGACCAGTTTTTATGTTAGAAAATTGGCGATCAATGCAGGACCATTTTTCCTTCACGTGTTAATGTTGTTGGGTTGATTCCAAAACCAGGTAGGAGCTGAGTTTATAGGCACGTTCATTCTCATGTTTGCTGGGACAGCGACTGCTATTGTGAACCAAAAGACACACGGGTCCGAGACTCTGATTGGATGTGCTGCCTCTGCTGGTCTCGCCGTTATGATCGTCATCCTCTCCACCGGTCACATCTCCGGTGCTCATCTCAACCCTGCTGTCACCATATCCTTTGCTGCATTAAAACACTTCTCATGGAAGCATGTAAACAAGCTTTTCCCTTCTTTTTCCCTTGCTCATTGCTCTTAAATCAAATGTTTTCATCATCTTAACTTTGAGCCACGTAAAAGAAGTAGCTGATGTGCTTTTCTTATCAAAGCAAGAGCTTAATTTTTCTGTATTAATTGCAGGTGCCTATGTATATTGGTGCACAAGTTATGGCATCTATATGTGCTGCTTTTGCTCTCAAGGGGGCTTTTCACCCCTTCATGAGTGGTGGAGTCACCGTTCCTTCAGGAGAATATGGCCAAGCTTTTGCTTTAGAGTTCATTATCAGCTTTAATCTCATGTTCGTTGTCACTGCAGTGGCCACCGACACAAGAGCTGTGAGTATCTTATTCTATTAATAACTTCAGTTAATTAGTCAAATTAATTGATGTCTGAAAAAGAGGATTTTAGGATCCAAAAAAGCTAATTACAGAGAAACAGGGTAAGGATATATATACAAGAGGAGATGTTTAATAATTTTTAGGCAGTGATATAAACTATAGGAAAATGCTATATCACGTGCACTTAAAACACACAATTTTTTTTATAAAATTATTAAATTGTATGTACATTTATATAATTTTTTTTCAGTATGATACTATATATATCGAAAAGTAAATTTAATAATATAAAAATATCAATTTTAATTTTTACTCTAAAAAATGTTATTTATATATCATTAAGCTAAATTCTGAAGACGTCATTTGTTATATATATATATATATATAGTTTAATTTAAAAAAAATTTTATACTGTCACTTAATCATATATTGTCAACTCATTAAAAGAGTTTGATTATTATAACAATTATCTCAAAAGTCTAACACTTTTAATAATATGTCAGTACATAATTAGATGACAGTATAAATTTTTTTTACACTTACAATGAATTAAAATTATATATATATATATATATATATATATATATATATATATATATCCGTACATTACAATATTAGGAATCTAGGATAGTTTTCAGATGAGTGGTTATATTATGGTTTTCAATTCCCAAAGAACATGAGTCAATGGAAATAGGTGGTCCCCTGCAACTGCAAGTCGCGTTTCTAATGAAGTAAACTATAAAAACCAATATATGAAATTTATGAGACAACGGTTATATTACCAAAATTATAACCAAAAAAAAAAAATCATCAATAGTTAAACCAAATAATTGCCAATTTATTCTCTCGTCATTACTCAAATAATTTCCATTTTATACTATTTTCAATGTCTGCACACTGGGATTACTTGGTACTTTTTTTTTAAAATTTTTAGATTTTAATATTTAAAATAAATTGTTAAATATTTATTTGTTATTATTTTTTAAATAATTATTATAAAATTAATAAATAATTTACTCTAAATGTCATACTTATCAAAATATCATAATAATTTTCTTACGTACAAGTTAATCTATTTTTTTTTTTTACGGAAGAAACTTATATGTATGTAGATCTTACACAAAAATAATTACAAAAGAAAGTAGTAGTATATTGAGTTAGTGTGTGCACTGAAATCAACCCAGTCGGGGAGGGGCCGTGCCACTTGGGCAAAAATTTCAGAAAGGTAATTGTTGGCATTCGAGTGAAAGTTAAAGATATATATCGGCGGCTTTTGTCCGACGAAATCCACATGAAAGTTGTTCATTTGCGACCATTGTCAACGTGAACATGTTTTGCACTGAGATTTTTTTTAATATTAAATATTTTTATTATTTCATTTAATGTAATTAAATAAATGTTAGGAGAATATATTATGAGTAATGTTATATCTTTCTAGCAAATTTTTAAAATATATATTTAATAATTAATAATTAATATTTAATCATATATTTTATTTAATTAAAATATAAATAAAATAATTATATTTTAATTAAGTAAGACACATAATTAAATATTAACCATTAATTATGAAAAAATATTAATACCTTCACATAAAAAAAAGTACTGAAGAAATATCCTAAAATAAAAAGTATTAAATAAAAAAGCATAGTCATTTAATATCTTAAAATTTTAAAATATATTTAATATTTTATTCTTTACATAATTAAGGAGATGATTAAACTGATCGAATATAAGAATATCTATTTATTCATAATATTAAAATGAGTAATGTTATATCTTCTTAATAAATTGTCTTAAAATTCTCTTAATTTCTTAAAATAGAAAATATTAAATAAAAAAATAAAAATATTTAATATTTTATTTTCTAAATAATTAAGTAAATTATTAAGATAATTGATTAAGAAGATATATAATTATTTTATTAAAATTAGTAGGAGGTCCTGTCTTGTATTATTGTATATAGATGAATCCCCATCCATCATCATTCATCAACCGTGACTGGTTATCATGCAGGTGGGAGAACTTGCGGGAATCGCGGTGGGAGCGACTGTCATGCTCAATATACTCATAGCCGGGTATGTCCCAACTCGCTATTCAATTCTTCTACCCTATTATTGTATTAACAATTACAGCTGAGGGGTTACCTACCCAGAAAAGAATAGAAAAACACAACTACACGAATTTTTAGGATACATACATGTACTTCCAATTACAACTTTCTCATATATATATATATATATAAAATAAATATATTAAATAACACCGTAAATTATTTATAAAATTTTCTGAATAATTTAAACTTATATATTTCTCACAGTGTGTAAATATATTTTTCTTGTTCTTTTCTCTTTTTTTGTGTGATCAAGTTGAATTACTTTCTTGGTATACGAGCTTCAATCTTGTGAAAATTATACTTTCATCTCTCCATTTGGAACCTTTCAAATGGATCGCAAACAAGGTAAGAACGGCTTATAATTTTGCTTTTGTAACAATTGGTTGAGATAGTACGAAAGTGGAAGTAAAATAAAATGCCCTTACTCCTCCTTTATGGGTCAAAAAGAAAGAAGTGTCAATTAAAGTTCAGTGTCACACCATTCCTTCATGTTATCATTGTTCTCAGCATGAACTTGGTTCATAAGGATTTTGAACTGCCTCATGAGCAAAATTTCAACAAATTACCGTAAAAAGTAGATAATATAAACATATGCTTGACACTGTACTGCAGGCCAGCAACAGGAGGCTCAATGAACCCAGTAAGAACACTAGGTCCAGCTATTGCCGCAAACAACTACAAAGCTATATGGGTCTATCTCACAGCTCCCATACTTGGAGCTCTAGCTGGGGCAGGTACCTACAGTGCGGTCAAGCTGCCTGAAGAAGATGATAAGGCCCAGGCAAAGGCTTCAACGCCCAGGAGCTTCAGAAGGTGACTCGTCCTCATGGTCATCAGTCATCAGACCTAAGCAAACAACTTAGACACCACATGACAGGATGTTTGTGTTTTGACAATATCCATATTGTGGAAAGTAAGCAAAAGTTCGTACCGTTTGGTGCGTGCACATATTAGATATACAAATATGTGTTAAGAAGGTGTATGTATTGCATAAAATATCCAAGCAAAAATGAGTGAAGTTTGGTACATGCACATACCACATTGTTCTTTTTATCTTTTGTGATAAAAATTAAAAAGATAATTTTATTGAAGATAAATGAGCGAAAAGTTAAGAGGCAGAGGATGAGGCATCCTCTTAGACAAAAAAGGAAACGAGAAAGACAAAGAAGAAAAGAATGATTAGTAATTAGACAGTAAATCTCTCCAAGTGCACATCGGATGTCACGGGCTAGGAAAATGGCCTCCACTCGACCATCCCCTCCATTTTTATGCTACTTGTTCCAGACCTCTTCAAAATCTGTTTGTTTCTTTGCTGTGACAGGCAAAACCCAAAGAAATATGGAGGGGATTATTGGATAATACTTAGATAGTCATTTAATCTATTGTTAGTAAGTTAGTTAATGACAGCTCATATACAGCTAGCAAAGTAAGTCATTCTGTTTTGTAGCAGTTAGATAGCTTGTGCAATTAGCTTCTGTTTTCCTCTTGTATATAAGCTGATTTCTCAGCATCTGTTCAATAAGAAATTCATTCAACACAAATATGCAATCGTTTTATGGTATCAGAGCTTTCATCTAGAAAGCTCTGTTGCGCAAACCCTAATCCTATCTCCTCTTCCTCAAGTTCTTGCAATGGCTGAGATTCTCGATAATGATGAAATGGTTCAACCAGAACCACCACCTCCACCAGTTGATCCTATTCGTAACCCCTATTATTTGCATCCTGGAGAAAATCTAGGTATGATTCTTGTGTCGCCACCTCTTGATGGCACCAATTACAATTCTTGGAGCAAAGCCGCAAGAAGAGCTTTGATATCCAAGAACAAATTCAAGTTCGTGAATGGAGTAATTCCAGTTCCTGATGAAGACGATCCAACATATGAAGCTTGGGAAATGTGCAATACAATGGTAATTTCTTGGATCACAAAATCTTTATGTCAAGAAATTGCTCAAAGTGTTGTTGAGTTTGAAAATGCTCAAGAAATTTGGGAAGATTTGAAGAATAGATTCTCCAAAGGAGATTACTTTCGCACATCAGATTTGATGCAGCTTGTTCATTCGATGAAGCAGGGAGAAAGAACAGTTTCTGGTTATTACACTGATTTCAAGACAATTTGGGATGAGCTCGAGTCGATGAGGCCAATTCCATCTTGCATCTGTGGCACAAAGTGCAATTGTAGTTGTGAATTAATCAAAGGTATCAAGAGTCAAAGAGAAATTGAATATGTGATTTGCTTTTTGAAAGGGCTTAATGATCAATATGCTGTGATCAAAAGCCAAATACTTGCAATGGATCCACTGTCACCAATGACCAAAGCTTTCTCAATGGTAAAACAACAAGAAGGCCAAATAGTTTCAGATTCCAAGGCTCTATTCAATAGTGCAGAATCAAATCAAAATTGGAAAGGACAAGGAAGAGGAAATGTAAATGGATATGCTGGAAGAGGAAGAGGAAGAGGAAGAACTAATGGCAGAGGTTCTGGTGGAAATTCCAACAGAGTGTGTACCTTTTGTGGCAAGAATGGCCACACAGTGGATGCTTGTTATTACAAGCATGGTTTTCCACCAAACTACAAGTTCAAGTTCAAGGACACTGCAAATGTGAATAATGTGACTTCAGATGAACCTGAGACTTCATTGGATGATCAATTGGAAATTTTTCCTGATGATAATCATAAAGAACCAAATATTAGCATTAGTCTAGAACAATATGCTCAGCTTGCAGCCTTATTTCAGAAGGCACCTCCACCTCAACCACATATTATCAATCAAGTAAGCCATGCCAAGATTGGTGAGTCTTCCACTCATCAGTCACAACAGAACTCAGGTAATGCACCATGGATCTTAGATACAGGTGCAACAGACCATGTGACCTTTTCCCTTTCTAATTTCACTTCGTACAAATGCATTAGACCTATCATTGTTAAACTACCAAATGGTGCAAATACTGTTGCACAACATTCAAGAACAATTATTTTTTCTGATGCATTCCATTTACATGATGTTCTGCACATACCAGATTTTAAGCATAAACTCATTTCAATCCATAAACTTACTTCATCTTTATCATGCAACCTGACCTTTGACCAATCTTGTTGTAAAATTCAGGATATGACTACCTCGAAGATGATTGGGCATGCTGAAGTCCAGAACAATTTGTACATTCTTGCTCAACCAAATCAACCTATCAAGTTCTCTCCATCCATTACTTCATATGCCTTCACAAATTTTACAAATACTGATAATTCCTTTGATCTTTGGCACTTTAGGTTAGGCCATCCTTCACATAATGTCTTACACAATGTATGCAAACATTTTCCTTATGTACAATTCAATTCCAATAAAGTTTGTGATTTCTGTCATTTTGCCAAACAAGTTCAGCTTCCCTTTTCTGTTAGCACAACTAAATCTGCTGCAGCTTTTGATCTTATTCACATGGATATTTGGGGGCCACTCGGCATCCCATCCATTCATGGCCAAAAATATTTTCTCACAATAGTAGATGACTATACAAGACACACTTGGATCTACTTAATGAAACTGAAATCTGAAACAAGAAACCTTATCCAAAATTTTGTTGCTTTAGTGTCAACACAATTCAATAAGAAAATCAAAGTCATTCGAAGTGATAATGGTTCTGAATTCATGCTGACTCAATTTTATGCTAATAATGGCATTGTCCACCAAACTTCTTGTGTGGAGACTCCACAACAAAACTCTGTCGTAGAAAGAAAGCACAGACATCTCCTCAATGTTGCTAGGTCCCTTTTGTTTCAGTCTAATTTACCAAAATCATTTTGGAACTATGCAGTAAGTCATGCTGCCTTTCTAATAAACAGACTCCCAACACCTATATTGCAGCACAAGTCACCATTTGAAATGCTACACCATAAACCTCCCACCTTATTGGGTCTAAAAGTTTTTGGAAGCTTATGTTTTGCTTCAACTCTCACACAAAACAGAACCAAATTAGATCCGAGAGCCAAGAAATGTGCCTTTCTAGGTTTCCAACCTGGCACCAAAGGATATGTTCTCCTCAATCTTGTGACAAGAGAGACTTTCATCTCTAGACATGTCATCTTTTATGAACACATCTTCCCATATTCCAAGCATCAAACAGAACAACACCACCCTGCACCTACTCATACTCCTAATCCAAATACTTTTGATTTTTTTGCCTTCGACACCATCCTCTATGACTCAAATATTCATCCACCACATGTCATCACCACAACTGAAAATCCTGAACCTACCAATGACACTCATGGACCATCCAACATTTCCATTCCTCAACACAATGCCAATCCACACACTGATATTCCTCAACCTTCTAACACCAATCCACCTCTTAGAAGATCAACAAGAACTAGAACTGCACCTTCTTACTTGCAAGAATTTCACTGTAATGTTCTGCAGACTTCAAATGCTCCATCATCTACAGGTATAAAACATCCTCTTTCTTCTGTCATTTCCTATAATTCCCTTTCCCCTTCTCATTTACATTACACCTTGTCCATCACAAACAACATGGAACCTAAAACCTACAAACAAGCCTCCCAATCTCCTAAATGGATTAAGGCTATGCAGGCTGAGCTACTTGCACTGAAACAAAATAATACTTGGTCTCTCACTGATTTACCAAAAGGAAAGGTTCCAATTGGCTCCAAATGGGTTTACAGGATCAAATATAAATCTGATGGGAGCATAGAGAGATATAAGGCTCGGTTGGTAGCTAAAGGCTACACCCAAACAGAGGGCTTGGACTATCTTGACACATTTGCCCCAGTTGCGAAACTCACTTCTGTTAGGCTCATCTTAGCCTTAGCTGCATCTCAAAACTGGCTATTACATCAACTTGATGTCAATAATGCCTTTCTTCATGGAGATTTAGATGAAGAAGTTTATATGGAAGTGCCTCCAGGAGTCAAATGTGACAAGCCAAATCAGGTCTGCAGACTACATAAGTCCTTATATGGACTCAAGCAAGCCAGCAGACAGTGGTTTGCCAAACTGTCCAGCTCCCTCCACACACTAGGCTACACTCAGTCAAGTTATGATCATTCCCTGTTTTACAAGCATAATGGACAGCAGTTCACAGTCCTACTCGCATATGTAGATGACTTGATTTTAGCTGGAAATGATGTTGCAGAGATCTCATTGGTTAAGGGCTACTTGGACAGCAAGTTTAAAATTAAGGACCTTGGTACACTAAAATACTTTCTTGGCCTAGAGGTTGCTCAATCCCACCTTGGCATCACTCTTTGTCAAAGAAAGTACACCTTGGCATCACTCTTTGTCAAAGAAAGTACACCTTGGACATCCTTTCAGATACTGGTTTCTTGGCTTCTAAACCAGCTAGCACACCAATGGCAAGATCAACTAAGCTCTCCAACTCAGATTCTGATCTTTATAAAAATCCTGCTGAGTACAGAAAACTTGTGGGCAGGTTGCTTTATTTGACTAACACCAGACCTGACATAAGTTTTGCTGTTCAACAACTCTCTCAATTCATGTCTTCTCCTACTTCCACTCATTATAAGGCAGCCACTCGAGTTCTAAGATATCTCAAAGGTTGTCCTGGTCAAGGCCTTTTCTATCCCTCTAATTCTGCTCTTCAACTAAAAGCTTTTAGTGACTCGGATTGGGCCACATGTTCTGATACAAGGCGATCTGTTACAGGTTATTGTGTCTTTCTTGGTAATTCCCTCATATCATGGAAAACCAAGAAACAAACTACAGTATCTAGATCCTCTTCGGAAGCTGAATATCGGGCCCTTGCTGCCACAGTTTGTGAAATCCAGTGGCTCACTTATTTGCTTCAGGAACTTTCCATTCCCTTCACTTCTCCAGCTTCTCTTTATTGTGACAGTGATTCTGCCCGACACATAGCAGCAAATTCAGTGTTCCATGAGCGCACGAAGCACATTGATATAGACTGCCACTTGGTTCGAGAGAAACTACAGTCCAAGCTCTTTCACTTGCTTCCAATTTCAACTAAAGACCAATCTGCTGACATTCTAACTAAGCCATTGGATCCTCAACCATTTCAGCATCTTCTCTGCAAGCTGGGAGTGATCAATATACACTCTCCAGCTTGTGGGGGGGTATTGGATAATACTTAGATAGTCATTTAATCTATTGTTAGTAAGTTAGTTAATGACAGCTCATGTACAGCTAGCAAAGTAAGTCATTCTGTTTTGTAGCAGTTAGATAGCTTGTGCAATTAGCTTCTGTTTTCCTCTTGTATATAAGCTGATTTCTCAGCATCTGTTCAATAAGAAATTCATTCAACACAAATATGCAATCGTTTTAGGGATTCTAGTACTAAAGGGAAAAGGAAGTTGCTAAAGTTCCCAAAGATGATTACACACAATATGGCCAGAGGAGTCAAAGCCCCGATATTAGTAATGTCACCCAATATTACAAAGCAGAACAATTTGATATTAGTGAACCACATTATTTATGACGGCAAAGCAAAGAGGCACTCAATCATTCTAAATTACTAACGGCATATCCACCAAAAAAAAATACTAACGGCATATATCCTACTGTATATCTCATGTTTCAACATAGCATCCACATGAGAAGAGAGAGAGAGAGAGAGAGAGAGAACAGAGACACAGCCACAACTTTATTTAAATTCATGGAAGCATAATTATGAATTTTAAAAATATAAATTTCAGAATAGCAGTTAATGATCACAATCACAGAAAATTATCTTCATTATATAACAAACATCTTTGGGTATTTTATCAAGCAGCATGTATGAAACTCAAATCATTGTCATGGTGGAAAACACAATTCCAATTCTAAGTCATGAACAAAAACCCATCATCACAGACATCACTAAGCTATTTGTCAGACTCAATTTCAATATATCTCAAATATAGCCCAAACCACAAGATGCAGAATACATAACTTAAGCCTCAAATTCTGCTTTAATTAGCAGTTAAGCATGGTAAATCAAGCTACAAATTAAACACACAAAAAGAAAAATTCACATGGATGAGATCATTATTCACAACCTGAAGAAATTTCAAGAACCTATATAAAACAGCACAATTCTGTCAATTGAAATAACAAAACCAAAAGGAAAGGGAGGGATATACCTATGAGAGTGGGCTTCTATCTTATCTCGTCCTCACTGTGGCCTCAAAGATTAATCCGCTTCACCTAACCCACTGCTTCAAAGAGCAGAGAAGAGTCAAGAGTCGAGGGACAAGAGGATTTATGAAATTCCATATATTTAGGTGTAAGTTGTTTTTGTTCCAGGGAGAATGAGAAATGGGGATGTGGAGGATTGAACCCCCACCACACAACCATAGTCCCCTGATAAAGATTAGGGGAGATACCAGTTGAGCTATACTCAGTCGGTATTTAGGTGTAATTTTAAATCCCTCATTTTAAGAGAGAGAGAGAGAGGGGGGGGGGGATACATGATTGAAATTATGGTGTTTTTAAAAGTCTTTCACTGATTCACTCTGCATCCAAACACAATATTTTCTGATGGCATTTAAATTCTGTGATAAATTGCATTACCTCTTTAAAATGATGCATCCAAACGCAACATGAGAGTTGAGAAACTTCTAGCTCATTATAGTAATTAACAAGAAGGCAATCACTAATGAAAAGAAGCAACACCAACTATATAATAACCCCATGCAATTAAAGAGTAACTTTAGGATGATTGATTCCATTTGCATGCATCTTGTAGCAGGTAATCTTTCAAATCCCCAAAGATCCGACTTACTTCCTACTCTCATACCCCGGCAAAGGAAAAAAAGGAAGTGTTTGATATACATACCACTTTTGGTAAAGTTTATTGTAAGAGACAATCTGTAACCATAGATCTTGAAACTTATGATATTGAAAGTTTCATGTTTTAATCTAAAGAGCACTGCCTTAGTTCCCCATTCAAGCATCCAAGTTTGGATCTAATAAGCAATATGATGAAGACCTTCAAAAAGGCTTCCAGGAGAATGTATGCATCTTATTAGGTTTGAGGAAAAGCGATATATTACTCTCATCACAAAAGCCAAGGTATAGGCTACATTCGGTAAAGAGGTAAGTTAAGACCCCAGTGAACAAATCCAGTGATGATACAAAAGCAAAATCTTACCACGTTAAGATGAATTTTGTATAAAGCACCCCAGTTCACTAAAAAGTAAAATATTCCCTTTAGGTCCAGTTGTGCATTCTGAGTAAATAACAGACTCCATTCAACAACAGAACCCAACTTCAACAAAGTAAATTATTAGGTAGACTAAAATCTGCAACTGAGAATCATGCAGGGCAATGAACAAAGAATAAGCAAATATAATTTAACGCCATTCCATCATAAGTTTACAGCAGAGACAAGCAGAGCAAAGTAACTGGCTTGAATCTGATATTAGCATACAAGGTACACATGGTTCGTGGTGCATATATTGGAATAAACAAAAGACAAAGAATTGAAGTTTCTTTCTTAAATTGAAAGCCATGTGCTCGGCAGAAAAATTGGATATTGGAAAGGAAGATGGGCAAGGAAAAACAGCAAAGACAGAAATGCTGACCTTGAAGATGTCTCTGTTAGCTCTGTGAATGTCTCCATGAAATCAAAAGTTTCTGGGAATGCCAATAAATACAAAATATCTGTCTTTTTTGACTTCCTTCTCTTTCCTAAAATTTCTCAGCAGCTAAAAATATTTTTCTTTTGTTCTTCAACCTTGAAAAAAATACAAACCCACCACCCAAAATGCCAAAAAACAAAAAAAAAGGGTAAATTATTTCTAATGAACAATTGCATCCAATGATATGATTATGATTATGATGGAGACAATCAAACCAGCGATATCCCTCGGAGCTGACCCGTTTGGGGGTCGGGTCGAGGGAAGCATCTGAATAGAGAAAGAGCAAATGAAGCAATGAATACGCCAAGAACGTCGGCGACGGCATCCTTGGCGGAAGCTCCGGCGGAGGGGAAGAAGCCAAGCTCATCGGCGACCTCTTTGGCGGCGCCGGCGAGGAGTGAAGCAATGGATCCAACAGGAATGGCGTGGCGGCGGAGAAAGGGGTAGCGGGTGAGGGATGCTACGGTGGAAAAGACAAGTGTGAGGGAAAAGCAGAAGAGGACGTGGTAGACCTTGTCTGGGGCAAACCACGGGTCTGGGTCTGGGTCTTTCTCCTCCATCGCCATGGCATTCCCTGCTTCAACTCGAAACTCCTATTTCCTGTTTCTTCTTTTTTTTAACTCACTTATTCTAATTTACATAAATTATTAAATTGTGTCTTCTTTAATTAGTTATTATTATTATTATTATAAATTATTAAATTGTGTTTGCCAATTAGGAGTATTCAAATGACAAAATTACGTGCACTAATTACACAAATTTACATAGCATGTTTCTTACAGGATGGTAGGGTGGAGTTTTTACATAGCATGTTTCTTAATGTGACACATGTGAATTGTGATAGGATAATTAGATTTTTTTTTTTGGGTACATAGGATAATTAGATATAGATGTATAAAGATGTGTTTCACTTAATTTTACACATTATTAATTTCCTTTTAGTACATTTGTACTAGGCTTTTTAAGAGGTGTTCGATACTAGATTCAATTCTCAAAAATTAAAAAGTTAAAAGAGTAATAAAAAAATAAATTATTATGATTTTTTTTTCTAGTTACACACACTTCTTTTTGGTAAAGCGTTACACACTCTTGTTCTTTTCTCTTTTATTAAATTTGCTTCTAAATATATAAAGAATAACGTTACACAAGGTTATGTATATAATTAATTTTTTTTGTTGTATAATTATTTTTATACTTATAAAATTATTTACTTTATAAAAGAATTTAAATTTGATTCATTATTAATGTAAATTTATTTACATTATCATTAAATAATATATTAATATATTAAAAGAGTTTAATTTCATATATAACTATTGTAATATTTTTTAATAATTTATTCATATATAATTAGATAATAATATAATTTTTTTATTAAATGTGAATCAAAATATAAAACCTTTATAAAAATCATTTCTCAATTCAGTATATGAAGAGGACCAAACCCATTAAAACACTAATAAAAATTTAAAATTTTGACAAACATTTTGTTGCCCATAAACATTTCTCATACAAGCCTTTGAGTGCTTTCACTACGAAAGGAAAGCACTCATTAATTAGTGGCATCTAAAATTGGTGCATTAGGAAGAAAGCAAAGCAACTCATTTTCCTCTTTTTTTTTCCTTCCTTTTTTTAATTTAAAAAAACATAAAAATAAAAAGGGGGAAAAACAGAGGAAGCAATTGTGAAGTCGTCTGTGCCGTGGGAGCATACGGCATGTCTTGATCGCCAAACAAACACAAGAACGACAACATTCCCCAACTTGACACATTAAGGAATCTGCAAAGTTTCCATTTTTTTTAATCTTTCTTTTGTTTGTCATCCATGGAGATGGAGGTGCCGAGTTCATGGGATTCCCTTCGCAAGCAGGTTCCAATTCTTCACCTTCTTTTCTTGTACTTTTTCTTTCTTTTGTGTAAATGAAATTAATGATATGGGTATGTGCAATTCGAAGGCCCCTGATGCGAAAGTTCCTTTTTTTTTTTTTCTTTCCGGGTTTTCTTCATGTTGTCGGTGATTGGAATTCTTGGGGATCAGTTTCTACCCTTTTGCTATCTTTGCCTTGAACTTGGTTTGGTTTATAGAATTAATGGTTTTGGATTGTAAAAATATATTTTTGAGTGCTTAGGGCAGCTTCCGTTGATGAATTGGACTTATAAAGTCTTGTTCTTGGGGTGGATCGTGCTCAATTCTGGTGGGGGAAATGCTTGCTTTGTAGTTTGTGATTTCTTGTGGCAAAAGGCTCTGATTTTTGGTTTATTTTTCAGTTTTAAATTGCTCAGCAAATGAATTATGAAGATTTGAAATGCTTCGGATGAATTTTGTTCCTAGATTTAGGTTCATTTGATAAATAGGCCAGAGGCCTACCTAATTTGCGTAGGAAATTAGGTTCTCTGCATGGTGATCTTTATATAGAATGAATATTCTGCGGATTTAAGTGTGAGAAAGACTAGTTCATATCTGTGTTCCTTCTGCTTACCCCAATCCCCTCAAGGGTATTGTAATTTGTAACAGAGGGTTCTGCAGGAACCAGGTGATATCATAGATGGTGTTAGCAATTTTTTTTTTCTGGTGCTTCACCAGATGGGTGCACAGAATGGTGAATAGATAAGCCTTTTAGAAAAAGAAAATGCCATGCAAGGCTGGAGCCTTGATTTTGTTCACGGACAGTTAGTCTTATTATTGTTAAAGGAATATGAAAGCTAGTTGTGGCATGATTGTGCAAACCAGAAGTGAGATGGAGTGACTTACTACTTGTAGGATGTAATAATTCTTGAACAGTAATGATTTTTTTTTTTTTGGAATTTAATATTTTTGAATATCTTGAAGAGTGCATGCATTCAAGTTGTTTTTGTCTTCCTAGTTTATACATATTTTGTTTTCTTAGGCAAATTATCGATGGCAGAAATTTGTTTTTTCTTTTTAATCTTTTGCAGGCAAGAAAACTCGAAGCTCAGTTGGATGAGCAGATGAATTCTTATCGTAAGTTGGTTTCAACGAAAGTTTCTACAAAAGCTGATGCTGCAGAGAGTGATCTGGAGTCTTGGATTGAGCGATTAATAAAACAACTCCAACAAGTAAACTCACAGATGCAAGCCTGGGTGTCATCTGGTGGGTCAGAAATGGTTTCTCATACTCTGACTAGACACCAAGAAATTCTTCAAGATCTTACCCAGGTATTCTATAGCGTGAGCTTGAGTTACCCTCTATCATTTTGTGTGTGCCTATTGCTTTTATGGTGTTTTGGTTATTTTGAATTGCTTCAGTGAAGTCTGTATACAAACTAGGGATAGATATGTTATGCACCAACTGAGCAGGATTTAAAAATAAATATATTAAATTGTGTCACTTCAGTAACTGGGCAGTAAGTTTCATTGGAAGTTTTACCTAATGAATTTATTAGTGATTTTTGGTCTAAAAAAATCCTCCTTTTACAGCCGGAAGATATGACAAACAGGTGGTAAATGTCATCAGCATTATTTCTTGTGAGAATCTCAAACTTGTGATAAAACTATATATCTTTTTGTGTATTTATTTCATTTGACTGGTGCTCAATGCTATGATTTTCCCCTTATTTTGAATCCCAATTTCTTTTTCAGGATCTTATTATATAGGGTAGGCTAGTTGATATAAAGTTTCTAACTCTAATATTACTATTATTATTATTATTATTATTATTTCTGTGATATACTTTGAGATCTTTTTCCACATCAAATTTACATCTCTCTTTGCTTTGTAATGTTCTGCTTGTATTTATTTTGATTCATTATTTTATTTCCTTAAGATTTTAAAAAATTTGCACTAAGCTTAGACCTGTCAGACACCAACCTGTTGCTAGATGTAATTGAAGTGCAGGAGTTTTATCGTCTCCGGTCTAGTCTTAGAGCTAAGCAAGAGCATGCTTCACTACTTGACGATTTTAAAGAGTTTGATCGGACAAGGTTAGACTTAGAAGAGGGTGCAGGTTCTGAACAGCAAACCCTCCTAAAAGAGTATGCATCTGTCAGCCGAAGTACAGGACAGGTCAGTGACATGAAACAATTACTTTGATTTTCTGTTATAAAGTTCTGTTTTGTTCTTATCTTCCCAGTGGAATGCTTTACTTATATTATTATATTATATATGAACCTTATATTTCATACTTAGATATTTTGGCAATAACATTATATTTATATATTTGATTTGGATATTGTCTAATTTATCTTTAGGTCCACAATAATAGATGATCGTGATTCCAGGGGCTTGAGTCTCACCGCCCATCTGATCCGATCAAAATTTTGGGATATTACTAGTTAGTTTCCACAATAAGAAATTATTAAGTGCCATTGTGGGCTACTGGCTTATTGGGCTAATAGGCAATGTTGATGGCAGAAAAGTCTTAAAGAAATTTAAAATGAAATTAACATTAGATTAAGTGATTTTGTTTTCACTTTTAAGCTATTTATTTATTAAATTCAGAAAATAAAATATAATAGGTTATTTGCACAATAGATAACAAACAAATTATTAGTCATATATTTGTGATATCTGATTTTATGTGTATATAATTATTATTTATGTTTCATTACTTATACAAAAACCTATTAGTAATAACTTAAAAATTAAAATTTGATACAAATACCTAAGTATTTAATTAGCTCAAAGCGTTTATAAAATCTTGTTTCATATCCACGAGGTTTCTAATATGTATCCGTTTCTTAATTATCTGATCTGCTGTTCCAATGCCATATTTAGTTCCTTGCTTTCATCTGGGGCACATGTCAAGCATAAAGAATTGCTTTTCCTACATGTCTTTTATTTTTCTATTAAGTTCCTATTTCTGGTCTTCAACTGGGGCCCTGTTTTGAACTGTTCTGCTTATTCTTGTGCTGCAGATGGACACTGTTATTTCACAAGCACAAGCAACACTCGGTGCACTTGTCCTCCAGCGTTCAACTTTTGGTGGGATCAATTCAAAGCTCAGCAACGTGAGCAGTCGCCTGCCAACGGTATTACTGTTATTGGCATAGATTTTGGTGTTTTAATAATTTTCTTTTGGCCATTTACAATCCTCCGTAGTCTTATGATATTTAAACAAGTAACGCCCCCAAAAAGAAAATAAGAACATCAATTTATACTTTTGAAATATGATGATTAATTTCATATTTCATGGGAATGGATTAACTGCTGAAAGATGTTGCCACCTTAATTTTTTATTCTAAAGCATTTAGTCTAGTCGAAGAAAGAAATTGATTTCATTTCTATCTAGTAAGCTTATCTGTATACGATGTTGTTTGAAATTCTGCTGTTTAATGTACCATTTTTAATAATGATGCAGGTAAATAACATTCTGTCAGCAATAAAGCGAAAAAAGTCGATGGATACCATTATACTTTCCCTTGTTGGGTCCGTATGCATATTTCTTATTTTTATCTACTGGCTTACCAAGTGAGGATGTCGTTTGTTATGGTGGGTGCTTGTGTTTAAACTATTGTATGCTCCTTGTCTATTGGGCTTTGTAGTTTGTGCCATGCTGGACTGTAATATTTTTTTGGGCTAATGTATTGTTCATTTTATGGTTCATCCCTTTTAACAGAAGCAATGCCTAGTAAAGATTTATTTACGCAATTTTTTTTACTTAAATATATAAATTTGTATACTTCATTTCTTGGTTCGGATATCATAGCCTAGGAAACAGAAACACGAACATTTCAAAATGATTGCCGTATCGTGTTGGATGTTTCTTAGATACCTTTGAATACTTCTAGTTTACATATTTTTATTTTTATTTTTTATTTTTTGAATTTTTGTATTAATATATATGAGGTACTATAATAATTAGATAAATGATAATAATTTATTTAAATTACAATGACAAATGTTGATTTTTGAAGTATTAATTTTTTATTTTAAATTAAGATTTGTGTTTTTATATAATTTTATATTAATTTTAAATGTTATATCTAATCGTGTCATGTCTTATAATTTTTAAATTTTGTCATATTGTTATGTCCGTGTTGTGTTGTGTTGTGTTGTGTCTGTATTTTGCTTCTTAGATCATAAAATTAGAAGAGAATAAAACATCAAATAAACCACAGATTGGATGGTAAGTGGTAACTACATATAGATTGGTGAGGATTGGTTCTCTTCTTAACTCCTTTGTTATTGTCCTCCAACGATCTTGCGAGCAAATGGCCTCCAAATTACTTTACTCGCATGACACTTGTCCTCCAAATTTTCAATCTACTGAAGTATGGTTCGCTTAATCTGCAGGAAGTTGCTGGATGCTATTAACTTCTGTTTCTCTTCTAAACGCTTAGCCGTTTGTCAATCTATACTTGTTCTGAATGTGATCTCATCTAGACAGCAAGAAACAGCCAGAAGTAGAGTAACTCGAGGTCCATAGAATCCAAGCGCCTATAAATGTAGGTGCATTTCAAAAATGTTGTTCACAAATGAACTATTTCCTTTGTCCTCAGCAAATTCCGACTCCAATCAAACATGTCACATTAGGCTCTCAGGCTTTTCCTTCTTTGAGGACAAAAAAAATTACATGTTCACCATATCCAGCACTTCAACAAGTCCAAAGATTTCTGCATAATATTTGCTTTAGGCGTAAAACGCCATTACATTATCCGCAATGGCAAAGCATAGGAGCCCCATCTTGTGGGTTGGAACAAAGTGTGTGAAAATGCATCTCCTCTACATATTATGTATATCTCGTGGGTTGGCAAAACCTAACATATATTATCGCTTTATTCCGCCATAAACATAAGCAAAATTACAAATAAATCATAACATTTTTCAAGATAAACCATTCTTTTCTAGAATTATCACCACTACCAAATATACCACCGGAATTTTTACATAGTCTCTCGGTATTGGTCCAGGAGTATGGTTGTACTTAGTACAACTTCCTGTGATTCGTTTTGTAGCAATATAATGGCGAATGACCCATGAACACGTGTTCCTCTCTCTCTCTCTCTCTCTCTCTCTCTCTCTCTTATAAAGACACCTTAGAGCACCTTGTGATTTGCATCTGACTTTATTAGTGGAGATAAGTGGTCATGTCTGAGTTGCAACTTACTTCCTTTATCTTTCATGTTGGTGTGATGGGATGGTGATGGACAAATTCTTGACTCCCTCCTAATCACTTTTAGATCACTGATTCATACAAAACAAACAAGCAATGAGATCTTACAAAGGGATTTTGGGTCGAATTTGACAAACTAAACAAAATAGTACTTACCACCAAAAAAAATAGAAACATTACCACAAAAAAAAAACAAAATAGTACTTGAGAAAATGCATCTGGGTTTTCTGCACAACTGACAAGCATATAACTTTAAAAGCAAGTACTCGTGTCCCATTACATCTTTGTCTCCTACCATCGATGCCTATTTTGGTGTTGCATTTGACTTGTGTCACAAAAATTGTGCTTATCTAGGGTCTATTTTGAGAAATTAATCATGCATATACTCCTCCCCACAAATCATATTTGTTTTTAGTGGAACACAATATATTTTTAAGCATAGGAGTTAGAAGTTAGAACAGCATAACAGTAGCAATTTATTAGGTCATATTCACACCAAACTCTACATCTACTGGTAAGGCAGTAGGCCAAATGTCACAATCTCCATGGCTTCTGCCTGTGCAACACGACAAAAGTACTTCTTCCACCGACATCTAGAAGCTAGAAATGACTGTAGAAATAATTAAAAATCATATTTATTGTTTATGTACTGATATAGGGCTCCTATTAGTCGATGAGTGCTTTGTTAAGAAGGTTCCAGTTACTTTGATCTATCGATAAATTTTTTTAAGTTGATAAAAAAAGTTTTAAGAATAAATTATTCATATTTTGCACCACCTAAGTTTTTAAATTTTTAATAATTCTCATTGTTTTTAAATAATAAAAACTTGTGTGGTAACCTATAAAAATATTGTTAACGGGTAAACTTCAAAATTTTCTGACTTAAAGTGTGTTATGGGATAATGTTATTTATACTTCACTTAGAACCACACTACGTTACATTTTCTTAATCATTAGATCACAAGATTATAATAATTAAGTAAAAAACAGTTTTTTATTATTCACAATAGTTGCATATTCTGTGTAATCATCCTTTCGTAGGAATGTATTTTTATCAATTAAAGTAATATTATTATCGTGATATGACTACTAGCTATTACAAGATATTTATATGATCTATCCTCCTTAATTTTAAAAAAGTAAATTCTTTAACTAAAATATATCTATAAATAATTTCACCTTAGAACGCATGGTGGAATCATTACTACTATATGATTATACAACTTAAATTTATTGCCGATCATTTATAAAAATTATAGGGTTTCTAACTTCTTTTTTTCTTCAGAGCAGTAAGCTTCTTACTTTTTATGCGTGATATTATGCTTTTCTCAGTGCTAGACAGCATAGAAAAGACACCATCTTCATCATTTAGAAACCTCCCCCACAATGATGATAGAACTAAATATGGATGGTGCTTGCAAGAGGGAGTCTAATCTAGCTGGTTGTGGGGATTTGGCCTGAGATGAATATGGAGAATACGAGCACAAAAGAGTTCTTATGGAATTTGATTTCCTTGTCTCTGCCAAAATGTTACATGACAAGCATCTAGCTCAGTTGATATATTAGCAATATATTCCAGAGGACACTTCGTTGGTTGCAACTAGACTGAGATGTGGATATCCGCCATACTTGTAGAGAGGGCAACTCTTGTGTTAACTGGTTAACGTCACACAACTTGACTCTTCCTTCTCACTTGGTCACTTACTGGAATCCTACTGCCTCCTGGGGCATATTTTCGTTACTGTAAAGTGTAAACTGATCTTTGTAGGGTACAAATGCCCCCCTGTAGTTCCCTTGTAATTTCTCTTTAGTCTTCTGTTGGGAGTTTCGCCCCGTCCATTCAACAAAACAAAGAATCAATTTGTAAATAGTAAATTCTTCTTTTTTTCGTTATGCCATTTTAGAGCCCAAAAGATGTAGAACATGTATATAAATGAAATGGTGAAACATAGACAAACTCAAATTCAAAAACAAAATCGCACATGATCTACAATTTATACAAGTTAGAATAGCACAAATTCATACCAAAAACTGTAAATATCGTTTAGAAGGAATAAAAAAATATTACAATTCCAAACGTCAAAAGTGAAATGAGAAGTTAAATTCAGGAATCAGATACAATCGTGTTAATGTGTGCAGGGAATTGGGCTGAGAACTTTAATTGATACATTGCACTCAGCTGGCCTGGCATATATATATATATATATATATATATATATATATATATATATATGTTGATTTCAATTAGTTTTTATAATAAAGGTTGAATAAACTCAAATCTTCACCCATCAACTTGTCCGGTTAATTGGATGATGCCAGTATCCTTATGTTCAGGAACAACGTAGAGTTTGACCTATTAGAGATCACTGTGTGGGTTGCAAGAGCATAAATTTGAGTATAGGATTTACATCCTTTCATATGATGTATTATGTCAGAATAGAAAAAATTCAAATCTAAAGTCAGTCGTAAGTCTATTTAAAGAGAAAAAAAAAACTGCATATCAATATCATGCTTCATTTCTCAGGTGGAAAACTATTAATTTTATTGACACTAAAGTGAATCTTTATGATATTAAGTATCCTAAATATGATTGAAAATATATAAATTTTGTCCTCCTCTAATTCATTGAACATATAAAGTACCTTAGAGTAAGCAATTTAGTCTACTATCCTAGAAGATTCTGTATGCAAGAACAGTTGTAGTGGGTTGTCCATTCTGTTCATGGTTCTGTATTTCTAACTGCGTGATACCCATAATGCTTTTCTTATCAGAGGCAGACAAACAGATACCCTTTTCTTGTCACTATCCTTTTTTGTTAAGGATTTGATCCCAAGCCAACGTGAACACAAGCAGAAGAGATAAACAATCTCAAAAGTTATTACTTATCCATCAAATGTCAAAGAATTCCTTGCTAGGTATCACAGCCTGTGTTTTTGCATGCCAACCGTGCGGCCTCAGTCGCTTGTGTCCAACACTTTGTATTAGTTGTTGTGACAATAAAATGAGGTTGCAAGTGAAAAAGGCTCCAACTCTGGGGAAAGGGAAAGGTCGGAAGAGAGAAAAGAAAGAAGGAGGGGGGGGGGGGGACCTCATTTGCACTTAGTATTATGAGATGATTAGCAAATTTGCTTGGTACTTAGGTGATTAGAAACTGACTATTGCCTGATTTATGCCTAGACTTCATATGAAGATGTGGTAGGAGACAAAAGCTACAATGGTTAAGCTTTATAATTGTGGAACTGGAAACTTACCTAACATCTTCCATGTCAAATTCAACTCTGTCACCTAATCTAGCTAACACACTCTTTATGAACAAATAACAATTCCACTTCAAAGGGAGACAATTAATAATTCAACTTCAGAAAGAGAAAGGGGAAGGGGGAGGGGAGGAAATGTCCATTTTATCTAGGGTGTTTTGGAAATTAAACTGCTGCGTATAGAATCATGCAACATGTTGTGTGGGACAGAAGAAGAATAATGGTGATATAATAAAGAACATGAATGATAGATGGAGCCCTTAAAGGAGAAAGTTGGGATTGGTTGCCTTCAGATGAGAATTGTTCATTTCATGCTTTTTTAGTCGAAGAAAGGACATCAAACTCCCTCTGAAATTCCTAGAATAGGCTTCAATTATTAAGTCTTAAGGCAGAAACATTATCATCTTAAGAAAAATATTTTTGGGAAAGGAGAAGGAGTAAGAAAGGACCCATACCCAACTATGAAAAGGTAGAGAGAATTGCTCCTGATAATACTAGTGACCTTACCTTAGTTTATGATGTCATATCAACTATGAGATCTCTAGAAGGAAAAGCACGGCAATATGGGACAGTTCAAAGTTCAAACCCCCAAAGTATACTTGATTCCAAATTTCAATAGGAACATATATCATGATCAAGCGTGAGTCTGTAACTTAGGTTAGTTTCATTCTGAAAGGTTACAGAGAAATAAGTGATATCAAGTATCTAAATGGTAGTTGGTGATATTGCAAGAACAGAAACGATGTATGTATAGTTTTTGCTCAACACCTTTACATCTCTCGTTTTTATTATATTAATAAATATTAAAAAATTTATTGATATAAGTGACATTTAATAGTAATTTGTTATATGTTAGAAAAATATAATAAATGCGTGAATATATCAAATAGTGTGTAAACAGCATTTGTCTTGTAAGAAAGCTTGATTAATCTATTAGAAAATGTTTAAAAGCCCGGAAAAAGATGTATCGGAAGTGACCAAATAAGTATAATGAATATATTTCTTGTAAGTGAATCCCACAAAAAAATAACAGTAATTTCTATATTTTTTATTTTCTGGACTAACTCAGGCTGCAGGGATTCCGGGCTCCGTAGCGTTACTCGTGCGTTTTTTATCCTAATGTTTATACATCAGGTATCGAATTAAATGGATTAGAGTAATGCATAAACATTAGGGTAAAAAACACACACATATGATGTATAAAGCTGACTAAGATATCACTATGCAACACGAGAAAGTTTGACGCCAAACACCTTTTTCTGGGTACAACATGACCAGATATTATGAAAATTTTTATTTGCACCTTTTGTTTTTTAAAAATTTTGGCTGGATCCTTATCACTGCTTATATTTTAATTTATATTTTCTGGTGAATATTAATTTAATAATTATTTGAAATAAGTTTACGAGATCAACCAAGCTGTTATTGGTTAGTGTCAGTCATACTATTTATATTTGTTATTTTACGGACTAAGTATTTCGATCACGCTTCTTTATATGATATCTAGACTGAGAATTTTTTTTTTGGTACATCTCTGTATTATTATTATTTTTTGGTACATATACTGAGAATTTGAAGAAGATAAGTTGATGTCTCAAGCATAATAATCTAATACAGTGGGGTACGTAGCTACCTACGTGTCTAGGCATGCACACTCTTACTGTAATTGTCTCCAGGTAATAATACAACTCTATAAAAAAAAATATTAAAATAAAGGGTAATGATTTTTATAATTTATTTTATCTTTTTATATTTCTTTTATAGGAAATTAGTCTCGGCAAAGGACCTACACATTGGTGGATCTCTTTATACATAAAAAAAATGATATGAAAATATCAAATTCTTAAAATAATTTTAGGGACAATGTGGACATTTCTATTTCCTATCATGAGATAAACAAACTATTATGCAGGACAAAGACAGAAGAGTTTCTGTAAAGAAACAGCAAATCCACCAACTGGATTAAGAAATTTAGGATAGCACACTTTTTATAAGATAAGTCCATTCTACAATACTACATTATTCTGAAATTCAAAAGCAGACTATTGATCTTATCTTGGATTTTTTAGCCTGTCATAAACTATAGACATGAATATACTGAAAAAAGGCAGAGACCCCAAGACAAGAAATGTATAGAGAGAGACAAGTGGGAAGACAAATAAAAGTTAGAAAAAACATCCAATGGGCTATGCGCTAGGCCGCTAGCAAAAGTTGTACATGGGTGTTCCTCATAAGTTCCAATCAAACTGGTATGCAGCACAATTCTCTCTCTCTCTCTCTCTCTCTCTTTAACACAGACGAATGTCTTGTTTTTCAGGTCTTGCTATATTAAGACCTTGTAACTGTAAAATAGTGATATCTACTTCTATACATAGCACAGAGCATTTATTGTTGTTACATCATTTATAAATTTCATCTTTCTTCTTGTTAAACCAAACTTTCATCATCAATAAGAAGGTAATCTTTGCACATTTCTTCCCATATGGACCTTCAAAGGTCAGAGCCATGTCCATCTGAAAATTTGAACATCATCTCATTTTCAGAGACTCCACCGTGCCCAAAACCTTCAATGGATATCCAAACAGAGAAGCGACAGACAGGAAAGGAAGATAAAAAACACCCACATGACTCAGCTCCTCGTCTTCAACTGGATCTAAGTCTCTCTAGTAAGGATTCAGGTGATAATTCAAAGCCAGAACTCAATCTCATCAACTGTTTCGATACAAATTCGTCCATGAACTCCCCAGAATCTAGTCATGGTAATGAAGTGGAGCCCCGGGTTTTCCCATGCAACTACTGCCAAAGAAAATTTTATAGCTCCCAGGCACTTGGGGGACACCAGAATGCACATAAGCGTGAAAGAAGTTTGGCAAAAAGAGGACACAAAGCTGGTGCTGCGGCTTCAGTAGATTTTGGACAGAGGTACACCAGTATGGCTTCTCTGCCTTTGCATGGCTCGTATAACAGATCACTTGGAATTCAGGTGCATTCTATGATTAACAAACCCTCCTATCAAACACCCATTATTGGTTTGTCCCGTTCCCATGGCCAAAATGGTTGGCAGAGGCAGCCTATGAATTCACAACCGGCAATTGGGAAGCTTACATCCGGGAAATTTTATGTTGGGGCAGAAACTGAATCATCCTTGGCTGGTGGCATCCCAAGGTTAGGGAAGTTTTCTCCAAGGCTGGTGACAGAGGGATTTGGAGGTTACTGGTTGGGTAGTATTACCCATTTGAAGACTAAACAAGACGAGTTGCAGAAGCTTGACTTGTCTCTCAAACTCTAAAGTACTCCCCTCCATGTCATATCCTGTATTAGTTGTATCTTTTCTCTATTGACCAACAGCTTTCTACCTTTTTCCTTTTCTTTCTTTTGTCCTCATGTATCTCTAGTTGCAGCAGCTGTAAATGCATTTTGGCTACTTACCAGAGTTTGTGTTATGATATTATTTGCTTTAATTTGTGTTAATGGATTCTCCGTGGGTTTATCTGGAAGTTAAAACTTCCATCAAACTTTAAATTTGCTTTGTAATAGCATAACCAATTCAAACTCTCTTATGGCCAAAAGCTCGTAGTCTCGTACACACTTGGCAGGAAGTTAGGTAAACTTTGAAGTTCGAAACTAAATGCAGCCAAACTTTCAGAGTTAATTGCAGAGGCAATCCTTCAATGCTTTTAGCCGTTTAAAAATTGGTTTCATTAATATTAATTCAAGGATCTGCATGTGTTAGATTCATCCAAAAACATAAGCCAGTTCAAAATAATAGATTAGAGAAGAACCAAACAGAGCAGGTAGAGCTGATATCACTTCACTACTGATATTTTAAATATACTATGGTCAAGCTTCTCCTGCCTGACTACAAGATGCTGCTAGTAGGATTCAAATTCATGCATTGAAGGTAAAGTTCGTCCACTTATAAGTCAGTTTAACAACTAAAACACATCTCATGGTTACTATGGGCTTCTTCTACTCCCAGAATTTAGAACTCTAATACTACGTAGTTATTGCAGTTTCCCTTCTCACTAAGAAAAAATAAAGATATCCAAGAAGGTTGTCTTTGATGGTTGTTACATTTGACAGTGTACTTAATGTCAACCTGGGACCGTTTGGATCAAGGTATATCTGTCTCACATTTTGGGTGACAAAGGTCCACACCGTGTAGAAATTTGGATGCTAGTGACCGTCGATTGTTTTAATTCTTATGCAAGATTGGTCCACCAAATGTACAGAAATTCAATGGTTGTGATTGTCTCAGTGAACTTTGACCCACCTGCAGTTGGAGAAATAGACCTTCTCTATTGTGATCAAATAAGTAGGTGAGGCAAGCCATGTGAAAGTAAGCCACACAATGACACTCGGCTCTGCTATCCCATCATTTTAAAAGAAATGTTTAATTATAATCTTGAATCTTGATTGCCTTGATTTCTCACCTACAAGATATCTTTAGAGAGGACCCACAAATTTGTAGGTCCATATCTGCCTGATGTTTACAACCTAATCTCATATTAATCATGAAACATAAGTTTGTGATGGAATTAAGATGCAAGAGTAACTGAAAATCTAGTCATTATAACAGTTAATAATCATACTAATCTCACACTAACAGGAGATATGCTGAAGCGACAGTAGGATCTGTGATGTTTCCAGACATGGATTCTGCTTTCTTCTTGACAAATGTAGCACCTCGGTTGGGCTGTCTATTTTACTTGTGGTGGTATGCCTCAGTCTTCACCATTTTTTCATTAAAATATTAAGAACCTTTAATTTTGCCCCTCGACCAAGAAAGAAAAACTTTAAATGCACCAATACAAAGGGATACATGAAACACGTGGAGCTTTCATTTTGCTGAGATTAGGTGAAATTTTGAAGCAAAAACTGCGTTTTGTTCATCAAGATCTTATATGATAATCAAGCTCGAGATTGTCAGTCATCTTCAATGAAAGATAGGCTATGAAATTTGAATTGACATCAACGTCTCAGTTAGGCTAGTGAAACTGTGTGTTAGTACTTTTCTGTTTTATTCTTCGTTCACTTTGGTACTACTTTTTGTATGTATGCCCCTTTATCACATTAGTGTCATATCAGATTATCGATTAATTATTTAATTTATTTTCCTTTCAGTAAAATAAGTTAAGTCATAATCACTTTATTTGTAATGAAACACGCAGCTTAATCATTGTTCTCACTTCTCAGTAACTAGGTGAAACAATATTGTTACATCGGAACAATGCATACGACAAATTCTGCACCACAAATTTTATTTAGTTCGACATAGTTGTCAGATCAAGATACGAATCATGTCCAAAAAAAAAATTGAATCGGGAATCGTTTGCAATTGTAAGACATGACGACAATTGATAAATAGTTTTTTAAAAAAATATTAAAAGCATATATACCTATAAAATAAAAGAAAAATATTTTTTTAATAATAAAATAAAAGAAAATTCTTAAAACAATAGTTTTAACCCAAATTTAACTATATTAGTATCAGATATGGCAATTAATATCCTACCGACGATTTTAAAACTAATCATAAGTTTTACATAATCCTCAGATTCAAATGTAATTAAGTTCGAAAATGATGAAAATAAATTACGACATACATATCTAGATGGAGAGGCAAGTCATGCAACTGGGCAGTTGGTATTCTAGTATTTTTTTGGTTTTTGATTCAGAGAAGTTTTCACTACCATTTTCCAGTGATAAAATGCCCCACACTACCTTTCGTATTACGCTTTTAAGGAAGAATCGATAAAAAAAAATAAAAATAATGTGCATTTTTCTATATGGTTGCGTAAATCCGAACCAGTCCGGCTGAAATTGGGTCAAATTTTCCGTATATTGTATTTGAAATGATTAAAATTTGGAATTGATTTGAATTAATTTAGATTAGAAATTAATTTTTATGTTTGCATCTTATTATAAAAAATAGGATTTGAATTAATTTGTAAAAATTAATTTTCATGTTTAGAAGTTTGAACACTTTAAAGATGAATGAAATTTATTTTATTTAACAATTTTGCTTTAATACCCTTATTTAAAATAGGTAAAAAATAATAATAAGGATAAAATTGTAAATTCAAATAATTAAAACTAAAATCAATTTTTATTTTATAATTTTTCAGATGAATATTATTTAAAAATCAAATCAATTCTTTTTTTGGGACTAAAAAAGATATTCATTCATTTAAATTGGTAAAATTCATCGAGAATAACATAAATTCAACATCCTAAAAACAGAAAAGGATGAATCTACGAACAAATTCATAGCACCCAGTTAATAGCATAACACAGCAAAAAGCCTTCAAATGTGACAAAATTAAAATGACTGGAATACATATGCCTCCGAATCTGTATCGCTGACGCCCAAGTCTTGATTGAATATGTAATGGATTAAAACTAGTCTACTAATCTGAATCAAACGAATACCGCAACAAGACGAGAAACCAAACGACACCGCATCAAGACGACAAACAAAATACCGCCGCACTTAGATGACGAAAACACGAAAAAATACGAAAGAAAAACCAGATCTATGTGGAAAAACCACTTATTTAGATAAAAGGAGATAAAAAACGATGTAGAGGTGTGATTCTAGGCCAAAAAAATGGCCCAAACCACCCCCTCCGATGGATGAGAAAAAAAGAAAAAATGAGTAGATAGAAGGTTAAGAGAACGGCTAGGGTTTTTTTATGCTTATTAAAATCAAATCAATTCTTAAAACTTATCATTCTAGACATATCCTTTTGAAGGAGAAGCACAAATTTTGAAACATGATTCAAGTTTGTTTATTGCTGTTCTGTTTCGTGTCATTTGGGATAGCTTAAAAAAAAATAAGAGATAAAAAAAAATCCATAATTATTTTATTAAGGAGACATTTATACAGATTATCTAATGAAAACCTTAAGTAATTCAAGGAAAACTGATGAGCTTCGTCTAGGAAACCAACTTTCTACATTGAATATCTTAATAACTGAATGAACTATTTACACATACTTATAAATACAGACCAGCTATGGCATTGCCCGTTGCCTTCAGTTGGAAATGGAATAGTGCTTTGAATTGCCCTGGCACAGGTTGGAACGCTGATACGTGTAACTAGCATTACAAGTTGTAACCACTTGCATAGACTTTTATTTTATGTTCAATTTTCTGTCTAGTTCGATTTGTGGGATACCAAACATTAACATCACTCAGCTGGTTTACATTATTATATTGATTGACAAAGCCTACATATTAACAAGAATATATATATATATATATATATATATTTCAAAAATGACTCGGCAGAAAGAAATCTAAGGTACTGAAGTCAATCAGGTCCTTTGTTTTCAACTAATTAATCAGGTCTTCGTTAAATCCATAATAATGCAGCATAGCAAGTTCTAACGGAACTATAGCCTGTATATTCCAACCACTTCAGAATATTTATTATTTGGATACCAATTGAGATCAAACATAGTAATTAGTAAATCACAAACTATAAACATTGCCGAAGATACATAGTTGTATGATAAGAAAGAATTCTGAATAAATGAGTTTGTTTGGTGCAGCACATAAAGGAAAATGATACTTCAAGAACATATAAGTAAACTCTGCTAAGTCATTATTTCGCAACAAACTCAAACCACCTAAAACACTATTTTGAATATGTTTGAATAGAAGAGTTTAGAGGAAAACAAAAAAAAAGATAATTTTTTATTTTAAATAAACATTCTCAACTTTTTTTTTATAGAGGGCTGCTACTCAGCCAGACAAAATTGACAGAATTTAGTCTATCAGAATGAAATGGCATGCCACTTAAGCAGGTTATTTATGTTTCAATTGCATGTCATTAAATATAATTATTTTTTAAACAAATTAAAAAAAAGAAACAAAAGCTTCCATCTTCCTTTCTCTTTTGTAATTTTTTTTTCTCTCTTACCTCCCTGTGTGTACTTCCATGGTAGAGGGGATTAACTTTTTTTTCTCTATAAACCATCGAATCAAACATGGTTTTGCAGTTAAGGGTGTAATTGGTGATGAAAGAGAAATATTGATTCAATCCTCTAACATGTTTATTGATGATGCCCTTGATTTTGTTTTTTTGACTATAGTATCTAAAATTTGCAATTCCCATTAGCTATCTCCCTATATTCTTTTGATTTTGGTAGCAAACAAAAAAAGTAAAAGAGCTGTTACACAAGATTTTAAGATTGAGAAACAAATAATTTCTAAGTGATTCTGCAAAGAAGAAAATTGAAAGTATTTTTTCATTATCTTCTTAATGAGTAACTGTTCACAGTCTACCACTGCTACCCACCAATAACTCTACTGCAATATTGATCCTTCATATTGATACTCAAAATGAGTATTGTGACGTTGTTTTTAGTGCGTCGAGGGAGATTGATATTGTGATTGGGATTTAGTGATGAAGCTGAAGGGTAATAAGGTGAGTATGAATGAAAGGTATTTAAGGAAAACAATAATAAGAAAACGGAAAAGATGACATGCAAGTTTTATTTAAGATGCTAAATCATTCGGTCATCAAGAATCGGGCAATTTTTTTGGTCGAATAGTATTTTTATTTTTTTAAATGACAAGAATAAATGAGAGATTATTATGTAACTTTCTAATCACCACTTATTCATTTTTATAAATATTTTATAATTCTCTCAATTTAAAAATAAAAAGTTATTCCTTCTCTCCATTCTCCTCCAAATCCCTTCATCCCAAACATACCTCGTGTTGCTTGCCACTTATAAATTATAATTACGCCCATTATTCAGTTATTGGCTAACTCATCAATTGCCACCACTTATTACCAGTCACTGTTCATATGGCATCATAATCATAAAAAGAAATAAACATGTATCATTCTTTAAGACTTTTCTTTGAAAATTAGGTAATTCACTATCTTATGTTTTTTTTTTTGGGTGGGGGTCTGTAGCAAAAACTATAAATACAATATGGCCATTCCCTATTATGATATAAAATTTCCACCAACACCAACTATAAATCTAAAGTAGTGGTCAATAAAAATGTGTACTTGCTTCGATTCAATATTTCAGAGTCAAACTACATATACATATGATCTATGGCTTATCTCATCTAGAACATTGAAATTCCAATTCTGTTATTTCCTTTCAATGAAAGACTTCATTGTCCCTATCCATCTTATGGACTCTATTTTATCCTTGTTTTTCATGTACTCGTGCATGAAAACAGCAAGTTTATTATTTATACCCCTTACTTCCAAGAAATCATAAAAGGCTATCTTGCATCTCACCGTCCAATTCTCTGTCAAGAACCAAAAACAAAAGGTATAAACATAGAATTATAAATCTAGGTATCATCTAAAGTTTCAAGGTAATAATTAGGACTGGAAATGAGTAGGTAAACCTACTTGAATTCAAGACCAACATAAGATTGAGCTAGCATCTTCTCACTTGCACGTATGAACAACCTTTTGATCTATATACTATTTGGCCAAGCAGAGCACATGATTTCAAAGACACCACCATCTTCTCCCTTGGAAATGTTGACAATCAAGGTAATGTGTAGCTGCGTATCTTCTCCAATGACCCCTCCACCACCACTTGCACTTGGAGCAAGAATAACTGCATCAAACATGGTGACTTTAACTTTAATATCTTTAGCATTTCCAAATTTTCTTTTCAATCATTACTCCCCAGGTCGGTCATCCACCATAAACAAATCAAACTTGGTAACAGGCTAAAAACAAGAATAAGCCATAAAACCTCACACACAAAAAAGGAAAAAAAAAGAGGATAAGTCTTAAGTAACTTCCCTAAATATAACTAAAGAAATGTGGAAATTTTCCCCAAACCATATTGATTGCCAAGAAAATTAAAGACACAAAAAAATAAAAATAAAATGCAGCCTCATTGATGTAAAAGCACACCACCCATATTAGAAAGAAATCAAATCTCATTTGTTGATTTCCATCACCATATCCATTTTTACCATTGAAAGGTTTGTGACATCAATTTGGTTTTTCAATAACTATTTTTACCATTAAGTTAGTCCACGCTTTACATTTTATGAAGAAATTGCTAGTAAGTGTCTACGTGACACATTTTTTTTTGCCAAAGTGATCCATTAAGTGATGACATGGTAGACTCAATCTCATCTAGTGCTTGTGTAATCCTATGAGGAGCTAAGTAAGACATCTAACGTAAGAATCCTAAATCCCCTTCTGCACTGTATAGCCCAAAGAGAAATCCTCAAATTCATGCATACAGCTTACACCATATCTAGCGCAGTATATACTTGAATACTAGGGCCAAATCATCAGGGAAAGCTTGTTATTAAAGGTGTCAAGGCACCAAGCAATGCTACCTCGGGGAGATAAGTTGTTGAGCTTGTTTATTAATGTTTTAAAATCATAATTGTACTTGCCTTTCTATACATGTACGAGAGGTTACTGAGGACCAGTTAACTGGGCTTCGCTCCGGCTTTCTTTGACTCAAATTAGGATTTCCAATCAATGAAGTCCAATGGAATAAGAATTGGCGAAAGTTAAGGTTGGGTTTGAGAAGCGTGGTGAAGAAATGTGAAGGATTAGGTAAAGAGAAAGAGGGCGAAATGTTCATTTTTATAACAAGATTGTATGAGCTACAAATCATAGATGTTTATGGATGGTCAATAATATATATGTATATATGCATTTTCCCAATTGTTTCTTTTACTTCTAGTCGAGTTCTAATAGAAATTTTGTTAGAAGAGAAAACAACATTACAATAAGAGATTGTTGTTGACTATGGATTTAGCTTATCATAATAAGGAAATAAAATGAAAATCTTGTAGTTTGTTGTAGGTTTTTTTCAATTTCTTAGCTTTGTTATAGTGCTGAAGAAGATTTGGGAATTTTAATAGACTAATCTTACATCATATGGCCTAACTCTATGTAGGATTGCATGAGCACCAGATGACGTTAAGGCCACCACGTCATCACTTTAACGAATCATCTCAGCCAAAAATATGCCACATTAGGCACTTATTAATAGTCTCTTCACAAAACGTAACATTTGGACTAACTGGATGACAAAAATGATCATTATATAACTAAATTGATGTCACAAATCTTTTAAAGACCAAATTAGTTTTCAAAATATTTTTTGAGAATTAAAATACGAATTTACTCTTTCTTTATTTTTTTAACCTATCCCAAAGGGCAAGAGGAAGGGTTCTTTAGTGGTTCACTCAAATTTGTCGAAACCCAAAGGCTAAGTGGATTGGACTAGATTCCATTGTTTGGAATGGAATGTCTTTTTAATGTAGGCTTGAAAGTTGAAACCTTTTAAAGGAAAGAGCACTACTGCTATGCATGTTTAGTTCCTATTTGTTAGATTTTCTTGAACTTTAACCAAATTGTGTAAGGATTTTGGCTAATTACGATCTAGATGCATCAACATACATAGTATAGTCATATTTATGGAGACACATTTCTCGTTTTGTGGCATCGATAGAGGAATAAGCAACACATATGGAGGCATAGCTAGGTTATGGAGAACGAGAAGACGCAGGAATGTACACTTTGTAAAATTTAAAAAAGAAAGAAAAAAGAAGAAGAAGAAATAGTCATTTGAATATCTAATGAATTTCATCTTCTAAAATCCTCTCAATTTTGATAGAATTTCTAAAATATTAAAATTCTCAAATTTATATAAAAATATGAATTGAATTATAAATAATGCAACATTTCAAACAAGCAAAATTATAAATTGAGAATTCTCAAAAGAGTGAGTTCGTAGAAAGCTTGTACTTTTTGTTTATTAAATCATCTTAAATGATGTAATGAATAAAATAGTATGTTTATTTGTTACACATTCTTTTTCAATTTACTACTCCAACTTCAAAGCCCTTCACATAACTTCATTCTCACTGGGATATGAATAGTATGCTTATATTGATTTTTAGAGACCTCATAATTATGGTTTGAACACAAACATCAAAAGATAAATTTTTGTCCATTTGAGACTTTCCAAAATCAATCTCAACATACTAAAAAACTGTTGTGCCCAAAACCGATTGTGGAATATCTCATTTCTATTTAAAAATTCATGTTACCAATCTGAAGTCTGAACCATAGATGCGATTAGAATTTGTTGGTGTAATTATTTACTACACCCACGTGAGGGCACAGGTCAAGGTCAGTCTCTTTCTATCTTCTGCAATCTTCACTTGACTTTGGGTAGAAGGATAGATTTCAAAAAAGGACCATGAATGATTGAGAATGATAACATTAGACACTTATAATCCTAATTTAATTCTTTAATCCAAAATATTGAAGTTAATTGAGCTCATTATCATATGGCTGGACCCCACTCCCGTTTCCCCCAAAATCATTATGGCCCTCCCTAATCATTATGACCCTCCCTTTTCTTTACTTTAAAATCAAAACTTTACTATGTACGAAATAATAATAAAAAAATCAAAACTTTACTAATCAGTATCGCTATTCTTTTATGGGAATAGTGATTAAAACCTTAAAACATTAGCTATTAAGTTTATTGATTCTTCTAGTTATATAATTTTCACTTATTTAATTCTCGATGTGTAACTTATTTCCCTTGTACTTCAATTCCTAACCATATATAATATGAAACCCCCCCCATACACGAAAATTATGGCCAAACGTTACATTCTTTGTTCCAAGAAAAGTTTTTATATTTTTTTCTCTCAAAACTCAGATCCTGTTCGTACTTGATCTGAGACCAACTCATGTGCAGGCAGAACCGTAATTTTGCTCCAAGTCCGAGGGCATTCATGTACAAAACACCGTTTTATATAACACCAACCATGCTCTGAATTAACAGAGACGTTGCGGCACCACCCGCCCACGGTAGAACCCATTACCAACCAGAAGAAGCTTCTAATTCTCTCATTCTTCTTCTTCTTCTTCAAAATTCAGATACCCAATTGGGAAAAGTAAATAAATTTACAAACTTTCAGTGAAAAAAAAAATCCGCTCGATTGGGCTCTGATACACAAATGAAGTTGGTGTAGCTCAGGAAAACGACGCCGCATAATGATGTGCATTGGGAAGAGCTCCCGAAACGGGATAGGTTCAGGATCGGTGCCGGTGTACCTCAACGTATACGATCTGACCCCTATCAACGGCTATGCCTACTGGTTTGGCCTCGGAGTGTACCATTCCGGCGTGCAAGGTTCGAATCCGAATATGCAGAAACCATTTCAGATCTGCGGAAAAAAAAAAAAAACTGATGGGGTATTTTTTTTGGTTGTGGTGTGGGTGCAGTTCACGGAGTTGAGTACGCATTCGGGGCTCACGAGTACTCGACGACGGGGATTTTTGAAGGGGAGCCGAAGAGGTGCGATGGGTTCAGTTTCAGGAAGACAATACTGATTGGGAAGACGGATATGGGACCGGGAGAGGTGAGGGTGTTGATGGAAGAGCTTGCGGGTGAGTACAGAGGGAATGCCTACAATTTGATCACCAAAAATTGTAACCATTTCTGCAACGAAGCTTGTGTTAGGCTCACTGCAAATTCTATACCCAGTTGGGTCAATCGTCTTGCCAGAATCGGTAACTCACAACAACAACACTGTTTTTCTATTCTCTTTTACCACCTTCAGATATTAATTAATGGATTATTTCTCGCTCTGGTAATCTGTTTTTTTTTTTATTTAATTTATTTATTTATTTTAATTTTTTTGAAAGTAAGATATGCTGAAATGATTGTATCTGTAAGAGAATGTACTCACGTAGACGTAGTTATTCAGCATTAATAAAATTAGCTAAAACTCGAAGTGGATTCCTACCAAAAAAAAATAAATAAATAAATAAAAGGAACCATGTTTAAAATCATCCACATGTATCAGAATTGTAGATGATGGAAAAAAAATAGTAGATAATAGAAGAAAGTACTTTAGCATAGTCTTGATTAGTCAGTAAGTAGCACTCCTGTGTCGTGTAAATCAGTAAAACTAAATGATAAATGACAATAATAGTAATATTTGTCATCTGCCACTACTATTTTTTGTGAAAACTTCTGGGATTTGCTTTTTTTTTCCCCTTTCTTTTTTCAACTATGTATGTATAGATTATTTGTGGCAATAATTAAGGTAAACAAAACTTGGAATCAATTAGTTTCCCAAGAAAAATAAGGAAAAGATAATTGAGATTAATTCAAGTTCATGTGATTGATTTTCTGCTTGGGTGGGTTGGTTGGCTTATGGTTGCAGGATTTTTGTGCAATTGTGTTCTTCCGGTGACTTTGAGTTCAACTAAAGTTAGGCATCACAGAATAGAAGAGAAGCAATGTGAAGGAGAGAAGCAAGCATTAACAGGTGACTCCAACAAGCTAACAGCTTCAAATTCAGCATCCTCTTCCTCATCATCCCCTGCTTCTAGCTCCGGAGTGCGCAGGGGTAGGAGTAGAACCAGACGTGCCCTTCCTCCATCTTCCCCTTCGATTCTTGGCTCTTCTTCATCTTGATGTGCAAAATGTGAAATTTTTTAATATATTTCTTTTTCTTTTAGTTTTGTCTGATTACAGAAGTTGCTCTAACGAAGAGAAGCAACAGATTAGATTTTCAATTATTTAAAAAATTTATTCTTCATTCTTTTCATCGAATGACCTTATAAAGGTATCAACAAACCTGGCAGGAATCCCGGAGTTCTTTTTCTTTCTTTCTATTTTTCAATATAGAAGAGGGAGGGAAAATGGAGGATTCCTTTTTTATTTGGTTTTTATTGTGAGATTGCTTTAGAAAAAAAAAATGGGATGTTAAATTTGCAAGACACCCTAATTTTACGTTCTTGGAAGTTTAAATTTTTTTATGCTCTTCCAATAAGTCGGTTACCCACAAACAAAAACTAAAAATATAATGTTTCGATGTCTTAAATCGTGCTTATCTAGAAGAAGGCCTTGAAAATACATTTCAATGGCTTAGAAAGATCTGTTTTCACATGTTGATTAAAGAAATTGTCATGTGATTTACTGTCATCTCTGGTCTCTCGTAATTGTCGGTAGACAATTCCATGAGGTTACAGGTTCAAATGCTGGTAACATGAAGAAGGAAAAAAGTAGTTGCCATGTGATTTTAATGAAGGAAACCAATTTTGAGATGCTTTCCAAGCAGACATTATCTATTTATTGTGCGGAACCAGGGGGGATCATGTGGATTACTCTTTAAAAATACTAATATCAAATAAATTAAATATTACTCTTAAAAACTTTGAAGCTGCTTATTTTGATGTTTAATTTTTGAACTTTGAAAATTAAAATTAACCTTTTAAAGGTATAAAATGTTGAAAGTGTATAAATTTTCTCCGCTTCCATCTTAAAAAATTATCAATTATTTATGTTTAAACATCACCATTATATTTTGAGAATAAAAAATTATCAATTATTTATGTTTAAACATCACCATTATATTTTGAGAATAAACATATAAATTTTAATTAGATATGTGAATCTCAACGAATACATTAATAACAATATCATTTATGAAAATTTTATTAATATATTATTAGTGTATTATTTTTCTAACAAAGAGAAACAATTACATATTTTTATAAAATCTTAGATAACAGTTATAGACAAAAATTGTACCAAATTATGAAGATGGATGGAAACTATATTGGGGGGCCACCAATAAGAAGATCTGCCCTTGTGTGAAATACTGAAAGATATAAGTGATTGGTAATTACCCGATATCCTCACACTGTTTAAGTATGATGAGACTAATCTCATATAAGCAGGCTCTCCGTTGAATATATGAACGATGAATCAATGATAATCGTTCTGATTCATCCTATGTTAAACACATGCTTAGATGCATAAATCTAGTTGCCAAGCAATGTGAGAGACAGGGACTTAGGAAGAACGTTCCAGTCATTTTCTATCAAAATCTATCGATACAGTTAATTTTCTTTTTATGGTAATGACTTTTGCTAATTGGACGTTTACACTTTTCCCACCTTAGACACTATTAGAGTCAACAAAGCTGGATGTTAGAACAACTACTTTTGACTAGCAATAATGGATACAGTGAAGAAACACGCACTTTTTATTTTAAAAAATTGTATGGGGAGAATAAGATAAAGATTTAATTTTGATTTTATATTATTATCAATATAAAAGTTTTATACATTAATATTTAATTTATGTATTGTCAAATTATTTTAATTATATATCATTGCATTATATATCATTGCTTGGATGATAATATTAAGAAAAGATAACTAATGCCCAAGGAAGAAAGCCACGAAATTCAATTACAGTAATGTAATCTAGATAAATTTCTCTTAATTCAAATCGGACCTGCTAATCATGTTAGCGATAACTGTGGTTCAAATTCAACATAGATAGATAATTTATAATTTCACTATAAATTTTCACTAAAATTAATAGTTTGTTTTAACTTTGGATTAAGGATGAGTCTTTCACCTACCTAAACTTCTTTTAAAAAACAAGTTATTTACCCATAATCATGCTACCAAGGCATTCATGATATAATATGAGATATGATTTAGTTAGCAAATTGAATTTTATGTAGACAAACTTTACTTATAGTACAGAAGTTTGAATATTACTAAAAGTACATTATAAATAGGATCAAGTTAATGTCCGAATGAAGATTAGTCCTACACTTAAAAAAAAGTGAAAACAACTTGTGGTTTTATCAAAAAAAAAAAAAAAAAAGACATTCGTGACATAACCTTTGATTGGACGACTATTAGGCCAAATGGTTATCATGTTAAGTTAAATAGTGTGATTTGCTGAGAGTGAAAATATGAACAAAGCGAGAAGTAGAAGTTGACTGGGAGTACTGCCAACAAATCAATCAGCATGAGATAGTAGGCAAATTTGAAAAGCCACAAAAAGAAAAGTGAAGCCCAAATGGTTAATACTTAAAACAAAGTTTCATGAACACACATACCAATGATTGCAGTTTAGAGCAGAGAATCAGGTGACTGAAAGATATCAGATTACTTTTGCTTTTATGGCACCCATTCAACAAAATTGTCCAAGATCAAGGGCCAGGCAAGTTCTGGATTATAGTCACTAAGCTTTGGAAAACTTATCTGTGCAGAGATAGGAACTTGCAAGTCATTCAGTTTTGATTAAAAATAATATGGATCCATGGAAAGTACAGAACATTCGCTAATACATCACAATGATCACATATTTTAAATCTATAACAGGAGCAGAATACTGTGGGATATACACGTCACCCATCATATGAAAATAGTACTCAGAAGTAATATACATGTCACCCAACACAGTTTAAGATGAAAATAGTACTGATTAAGTTTCATCTCCAGGTCACCAGTATTTGCCTCCTATTTAAGACAGTTAATGAATTTGTGTATGTACACAACTACACATGCTGACATGCAAGTGTATGTAGTCTGCAAATATCATCCACATGGATAAAAATATAAATATGCGTCTGCAAGAAAGCATGTGTTATTGCAATATATGGATATATGGAGAGAGGGGGCTTAATTACTCTTTAAATACATACTAAACACCCGGCACAAATAGCTAAACCAATCACTACATCCATAATTCACCATTGCTTTATGTAACCGAACCTAATTCAGCCATAAGCAAAACACAACAGTTGTTCAACCTCAGTAGGAAGAAGTTTCAACTGCTTATTTCATTTATCATAGAGGTTGAGCATGATTAGGTCTTTGTAATGATAAATGATAATAGGTAACCACTAGCATCTTTTAGAGTAAGTTTGATAATACATGCATCTTATGTGCTTCTGGTGAAAGCAAATGGTGCCACGAAAGATGAGTGCATCAACGGGTTGTAAGAGAGCAACTACGTAACTATGAGATGAATACTAAACTGTGTTACATAAAAGATTAAGAAATATCTCACTCTGTTGATGATTATCATAAAAATAATAATCTAGAAGTAGCAGAAAAAGAGACTACCTCATTGCAAAACCGGAAAAATCCCATCCATTGATCCATGTTTTTGACCTTGTAATCATTCTGAGTCTGCCGTTAATAATACATATAGGTAAGAATCATTAATATCTTAGTTTCTCGTCAGAGTCTAACTGGCTACTCTATCAGGAGAAAAACAAAGAAGCCTCCATAAGAGGTTCACAAGATGGAGAGTATGGCACTAACCAAGGAGATTACTCAATTTACTCATTCTCTCCCCCTCCCTTTTCTGCAGTTTAATATCTACATTCAAAGGGAATAGAAGATGGGAAAGGAAAAAGAAAAAGAGGAAAGTAACAATCCTATCAATAGAATCTAACATAAATGTCATGTTTGGTAATCTTAAATAAATAAGTGAGTGGTATATAAGTTATCCTTTCACTAAATTTAGATTCACAAGATTAAAGGCATGGTTTTAAAAAAAGAAAGAAAGGAAAGTGTGAAGAGAAGGAGAACTAACCCAGAACAAGATAAAGTAGCTGAACTTTATCTAAACTCTTTCATTCACAAGTACACGAGAGATTTGTGAGTACATTGTATCAATCAAAAATTCCAAAACCTACCTTCATAAGAAATACAACAACAATCTAAAAATCCATTACTCACCTTCAAATATTCCACAAGTGAGTTGACTTGTGCTGGAAATGTGGAACCCAAAACAAGAGTTAAGTAATTCACAAACGCTCTCTATATCAATGCTTTTCTGTTTCTCCTCTGAAAAAATTAGCGATAGGACATAAGTAGAATGACAAAGGAAATGAAAGTAAAAAAAACCCGGCTAAAATTAAGTTACATAACATCACATCAAACTGTACCTGTTAAACTATACTGGAATGCAAAAGAATAGAAATCTGAAAAGTTTGATGGCCTCCTGACCTTTACGTTAGAAGCCAACGGAAAAAGGTTAGCACCTTATAAAATAGTTCCGTAAGTAACAATTGCCAAAAAGTAATTTTCAGAAAATTATCAAAAAGAGTATCACTTTAATAATTATACCTCTTTTTCTAGATCTGGAAGTGCCTTCCTCAATTTACTTACTGTATCAGCCCTTAGTGATTTTAGGTCACTCATCCTATAAACATTGTGTTAGGCAGGTGATTTAAGTATAAGGATGAGAAAAGAAAGATAGTATTAAAGATAGTATTAGACTACATGATTGTGCATCTATGTATATTTGTGTTTGTGTAAAAAAATTGAAATAATTCCAAAATAAGTTAAATGATCAATAGACTTGACGTACATATGAAAAATGTCCCTTACCAAGGTAAAATATCCTTGCTTCTCAGCTTCCATTTTCTTGGTAGACGTAGTCTTCATCATCTCCAAACACAAAACATCAAGATATAAGAATGAGGTATAAAAGGACAGTTACGTGTAGCTTACCACGCAAGCATCAAGATCCTCACATTAGTATGCTCCACCTCCATATCAGCACAAAGTGTTTCAATTCCTTCTGGGCTGTATCCAAAGTTTATTAAAAAGATAATGAACCTACTTCCAGATTGTAAACAGATGTACTCATTTACCTAGTATGCACATAAAAAAGTTACTTAAGCACCAATAGTTACTTGCTGTCATTTATAAACACATTTAACTCTTCTTTACCTGATATTTTAGTTTCTTCTGTTTTCTATTTATATGCATGATTGATATAACATTAAGTGCCATTCTCATGGTGTTGACACCTAAGAGTAGTTCAGTATAACTGGATTAGGACCTTCTTGTCATTTTCTTGATACAAATACCTCTGTAACACCGGCTAGGCACTACTTAAGAAACTCACCTAGTCATATTAGATGTTTTATAACAGTTCATTTACTGTAGTCAACATTGATAGAATGTTATTTTCCCATATGTCCATGTCCTAGATTTGAATTACGAAAATGTCAAAAGCATAATATAATTTGGTGCACGCTCGCATGTGTAATATGTTGAATTACAAAGCAACATATTCTAGGATGAAGTATACTTTCTCAATCAAACCAGAGGACCCATTGGCATACGAATAAAATAGACTATCAATTCGTTTCGATTCCTTTGAGCTTGCTTTACTTGAAGCTGAAAAAATTATGCTTGTATGATTAGAACATTGAAATTTTTTGCTGCCAACTCCAGTAGTGCTTGCAAGAAACTAGTCAGATGATGTTTGACTAATGAAAGAAGAGGGGAAAATGAAAGGATTGTAACTCATACTTTGAGGTCTAGATTTAAAATTTTCTTAGGTTTGCACATTTTCCTTCATTTTTTCTACTTTGTCAGTGTAGCGGTATGTTGATTTAGAGTTAGGTTGCTGCTATTAGTATCACATGTACAGATTCCAATGAAGCCGATATTATTTTGCAATTTATGTGGATTGATCATTGGTGGATTCTTCTTTCTTTTATACATAGAGAGATGTAGGAGGCTTGCCTTTTCATTTCTCGATCCCAAAGTCATCCATCATCTCTTTAATGACAACGTGACATGTTATGTTTGGTGCCATCCTGATTCCTAAGTATAGAAAAACAGAAGAGGTTTAGTTGGTGGGGTGATTTGCGAAACGTGACATGTTTATGTGAACATTCTTACGCAAACTAAAACAACCTTTGAAGCAGTGTGTATATATTTGGCCAAAAAAGAAAATAACAAAAGGTAATTTAGCAGTTGTCATTCCTTTTAGGATCTGTAAACAGTGAGATAAACGAAAATGACTGGGAGGAACGAAAGTGTGCAACACATGCATACCTCTTAATATCTTACGTTACTTTTAGGTTCCTTCCCATTATATTGTAAGCTCACAAGTTTTAAGGGAAAATTGAGCAGGTGAAAGTGAAACCCACAACAGGAGAAATGACTAATTCAGTTGAGATGGATTTTTTTTTTTTTTTTTTGCTGATAATTCAGTGTAGATGGTACGTATCTAATGTGGCCCAGTAGAAGTTGATGATTCAGAGATTGCCTTCAAAATCTTCTACAGAACTTTCTAATGCGTGCATGGACGGATGATAATCAAAGTGTTTTTTTTTTCCTTTAAACAAGTCATCTTTGAGTAGATGAGAAGAAAGGAACATATATTGCCATGGAAAGTTTCTCCTTATTGAAAATGATCACTCACTGCTTTGGATTTCTATATATGATTCCAAAAGCACGCGTAATCTGTACCTTTTCGCCTGGTCGCTAAATGCTGGCACTCAAGCCACTTTTTGGCTATCTAGAACTAGAAGTGAAGTATATAAAATAATAATAATTAAAAATATTAAGATGTTTGTTAATATAAACGTCCTAGTAAGTATGACTACTGTGTATAATTTCTTAATAATATTCCTATAAATTTTTAGTATTTCGTTAATGAAACATGACACTGAAAATCTCATAGCTACGAGGAGAAATTAATTTGTCATACTTTGTCGAAAACTGATTATCATGATAATTCATGATGCTTGAGAATTCCATTTCAATTTCATATTAAACATACAAATCATGTCCATATATTCTCATAATAAGTTTCCATTGAATCTTTCCTAAATTTACATACCAAAGACTCTTTCAAGCATTATATATTATGAAATCGTTATTATGATTAAACTTATAATTTTTACTCAAAATTTCACCCACTAAACTATTTAAATTACGCCCAAGTGGCATAAGGAAGAATGTTAAATTGGATGAACACTATATTTACCAACTAAATTAAGAAGGAAAGTTTGTACCCAAAAAAAAAAAAAAACTAAATTAAGCGGGAATGTTCTAAGTTTCCCTTCCATATTTGGGGAAGATGATTAGTAATTACCTAAATTTAAACTTAAAAAGGATAATAACTACATGAAATTCTTAGGCAGACTAAATTTACTAAAATAAGTGAAACAAATTATTTACATTTATTTTGTGTTATGAAATCCAATAATGAAATCTATTATATAAAACAAATTTAGATAGTTAGATTTACCTAATTAACTAGATCTAATCTAATCTAATCTTAATTAGTTGAGTAAAAATTCTTTAATTTCAAGTTATAATAACCTCATAATTCTCTGATAATTGAGTGATATGTATATAGTTTCACCTTATTTTTCCATATAATGCAAAGAAAATTATGAAGGTTGGGTAGGGTCAGAAGTTCTGTAGCACTTATTGTAGTAGTGCCTGTAATTAATGGCTTGCTGTAACTCTCCATGATCCTTTGCAGTACATATGCCAATTCCCCGAGTGAAGTTCCTTTGAGATTTAATTGCAAAATGCCTCGCTATGGCAAATGTTTACATTCATGTTAATACAAGAACCTTTTGATATATTAAATAACAAAGAATAATTGCGAGTCTCTTGATATCCATGTTAATTATAAGTTACTAAAATTGGTGTAGAAATTTTATTTGCTGCAGAGTTATAATAAAAATTCATTATAAGTCTACATTATAAGTCTTATAATAGCTTAGGTAACTTTCCATAGAACTGTTATTTATTTAGGTGCTATCAACTTGAAGTATACTAACCAAAAAGGCTAAAAATCATATAAAAAAGGGGGTTTTTCACCGATCTTCATAGTATAGTAATAACTTTCATGCAGTTGCAGAAGGGACTGGTTTCCACTTTAACGTTCTTTGTCTGCAAAAAATTTTAGAGTAACTTAGAAGATGGAATTGGAGATTAGGGGAAGTCTCTATCATATAAGTTGTTACTATCATTGGCCTTTGAAAAAGAAGCTCTTTTGTACACGTCTTTCATAATACAACTTGATTTCTTAATTCCCATAATCATAAGAAATTAATTATATTATTTGCAAGAATCATAGCTCTAAGGCCATATTGGAGCTTTGGACACTGAAAATAAGGAGGAAGACAGTGAAAATGATAGATCATAGAACGCTATTTGGACACTGAAAGTAACCAAATTGCTAAGAAGCTTGAGTAATCTTTGGGTAAAAAAGCCAGTGAGTCTTGAAAATTTGCACTCCGATTCCAATTTGCTCTAATTTTTCTTTTAGGCTATTCTTTGTGATTGAAACATATAATAATTATTATTTACTTTTTCTCATATATATGTTGGTTCCACAGGCTGATGCTCGTCTTGTAGTGATTAAATTTAAAACTTACATGCAATGCACTCTACTGAAAGCATATACAGAGACCCAAGTCATCATTGTCCGAACTTCGTGAATGCTGTTCGATCTTTTGATATTATTGCAAATTGTAAATTGTAATTATTATTTATTATTATTATTTCTAGTATTTGTATCGAAACAATTCCATCGACATACAAAATAATACATTAATCAGTTACATTACAAATGGAAGAGCCTTATAGTGTTATTATTATGGTAAACACATAAGATCGAGAGGGGTAATTGGATAGTGCGCGTGTTCTGATCACTCAACAGCCACGTCACTTTATATTATTATAAACAAAGTCAAGTAATTAATTAAGTAAGAAGGAGAACAGTATTAATTTTCTTAATAATATTATGCAGATTATTTAAGACAAAATATCAGTAGCTATCATGCAAAATATTTGTCCCATATTAATTCAGGGTTAGTTGAGCTGGTAAGTAGGTTTGCTCTCATGAGATAAGAAATAAGTTTGAATCTTAGTGAAAGTCATTATGATTGAAATGCAACAAAAACTTTTATGCTTTAAGTTGTTGACTGTGGACTAGTTTCATAGAAGGCCTAAAGGATCTAATTCATACAAATACTGTAGGGCGCCACTTGACTTAAGAGGTTAATTAGAGTAGTTGATGAAATATATATATATATATATATAAGGGAGGGATCAACTTACACCGGTGTAAAACTTGATCACTCTTACGCCACTCAATAACTTTTTATTGAATAATTTTCTTATAAAATCTACCATTAGATTGAAAGTTTTTAACATGTAGATCATTTGTGTCAAATTTTGAAAAAATTAAATATCAATAAGAATATAATCAAATAATTCATATTTTTATATATTTCAATAGTTTATATTACTTTAATTTTGGTGTATATCAATGAGTCACAAAACATTTCAAATTAATATAGAATTTTATAGGTATGATCTACATGATAAAAACTTCCAATCGAATAGTAGATTTTGTAAGAAAGTTATTCAATAAAAAGTTATTGAGTGATGTAAAAGTGATCAAGTCTTATACCGGTGTAAGTTTATTGTTTCTCATATATATATATATATATATATATATATATATATATATATAGCCAGTACTGTACCAAAGAGCCTGAAATTGGAAAAACATAATTCTATGAAATGACTAATCAAAATGGCTCATCTTCTATTAAATGCTTTGCTTTGCGTACGTAACTCATTAGCTTAATATTCTTCACTTTTAAAACTGAGAGCCATGTGTCTCACGTCATGCCCTACAAGTTTGATGGAGCATATAATTTAATGCCCGTCTACATAAAACCTATTATGTCTACATCTATATTAAAATCTTTCTGTAAAATTTGTTTTCTTGCTCATAAATGTTTGATTGAAATGATCACAAGGTTTAATAAGGGGTTCACATATAATCTCTTTTCTTGTTTTGTCTCTGTGATATATTCTTTTTCTTCAACCTCTTCGATGAATATAAGACTTAATTTTAAATTTTTACAGTTATTATTACAAAAGACTTTTAAGAGTGAGATTATAAGGATACCTTAATAATTTATGAATCTTTATTAGATTCAGTAAGAATATGGTTGGCTTATAATTAAGTTACCATAATATAATTCTAATTCCAATTGAAACTTAATGATTGACTAATCAATTCAGAAATTCATTCTAAGCTAGTTTCTCTCTGTTAATGTTCTGTTAGAATGAAAACAGTATCTCTCGCGCCATATGATCATTCTTCATTTACAGTCTTCTATAGTCCTATCGAGCAAGAATAAATCAATTATCACATTTTTTAATATTCAAGCACATGGGGCAAAACTTTAATTCATCGTAGACATTCATTTAGATTTTCAACTTTGATATAAAAAAGTATATGGTCGAAGAATTTAATCCTCTTTGGATTTGAAACAAATATGAATTCTCATCTCGAAATACAACATAAATAAATGGATTGTTTATGCAAAGCTTTTAGCTAAACTTGACAAAAACATTTTCCAAGTTTATGGATTTGCTTTTACCATGTCTATAGACAGACACATGCAACTGGGAGATGACTTCATATATGTGGCTCCAAACTACATTATCCAGCTCATGATATTATTATGTCCTTTCATTCTGTTTAGAGACCCCGTCACAATCTGAGAGGCGTAATTAGAAAACTTAGGAATATTTTTTGTCTTTTGGAACAATTTTTTATTATTTGTTTTTGGAAAAGGATCGATAATCCTATTGATTCTGCTTGCATAAAAAACCAAAATTCTTTGTAAGAGATACGAAGTTTTTGCAGTGATTGAAACACATCGCATTAGGTTTATACTTATCAATAGATTAAGACGTAGATGGTAAATCCATTTTTTTTAAAAAAACGACACACACACACACACATACATTATGTATGTATGTATTTCATATCATTAACTGCATGAAATTCATTATAAAATTAGGCACACACGAAAATGTAGAGTCTATGGAAGTTTATATCGTAGTTATACTATGCTCCTTAATTGGAGTGTCTAAAAGCTGAAATGTTTTTCTTTCTTTCTTTTTATAATTTAGATGGCAAACTATGATTATGTAACTAATAATCAATTAACTAATCATTAACTAATCTACTAACTAACTATGTGTGTAATAGCATAAATCTTATTTTATTTGGATTCTATAAGATTTGTATTCGAGATTTATTTTTTCTGTCAAAACAAATTTGCAGACTTAAAAATTACAAGAGCATCCAATACTCAACTATTAAAATTGTCCAATTAATGCAATTTTAGTTTTAAACTTCAAGGCTTATTGCTTGTATATTTTTCAAAAGCTTAAGATTGTGATTAGAATTAATTAAAAATAGAATTGATTTAATTTGATTTGATTTAAAAATCAAATTTTATGTTTGGAACTTATTATAAAAAAATTAGATTTGAATTATTTTGGAAATTAATTCTTATGTTTGGAACTCATTAAAAAATGAATTGATTTTATTTTATTTTATTAAGTTTAAAATTTCTCAAATCTAACCAAATTTGAATGAATTTCTAAATACACACAACTTAAATTAAAAAAATTTCAAAATCAAATCAATTCTTATTTTTTAACATTGTAAACACAAAATTTGATTTGCAAATCAAATCAAATCTCATTTAACATTCCAAACCCACTCTAAAGGTTAATGACGGAAATCATAACAATTAATATGTCAATAATATTTCATTGTAATTAATTTTATGAAAATATTTAATTAGTCTTGATATATTTTAAAAGAACAAAACATGCTAATAGCTTCTAAAAGTGTTTCCTAACATGCTTTTAGTTATAAACTAGAAAGGCCTCATATTTGCTTGGGTAACGAGACCCAACTAGCTTGGCCTGTGAGAGTGACCAAAGCCTCGAGAGAACGAGGGAAACAATATGGGTGCCACATTCATTTCAAAATCAATGTTGCTAACTTGGATTGCCTAATGCCACAAAGGAATATGAGGTCAAATATACTACAATCCTACATGCCCGCAACACAGAGAGAGAGAGAGAGGATGGGCTTGAAAATTACATCAAACATGGATTTGTGTCTTCTATCACCTTGCATTGTGGCACATCGGTAGGGTTTCCATGTTAAGAAAGCTGTGGTGTGAGCCACGTACCTATGTCTACTAACTTGTTCAATAATATATACAAACATCCTTACCTCCCGTAGACTTGCCGTCACATTGAAAATCAGGGAAGGACATGCATACAAACCACTTCTGAAGACCATTATTAAAGTTATTATTAAAGTGCCTACCTAGCTATACTTCTTAATTTAGATATCATCATTGTCTGTCTTATTTATAGCTAATTGCATACTGATTTTTCGGAACATGATCTGAAGTGCACGCAAATAGATGACATATATGAAACACTGAAATTAACTCAAAGCAGAGTATAAATTTGGGTTAACTCCCATATACATTGACTTAATATTGTATCGAATACCAAAAAGTTTCTTGTTAGTTGATACCATACCAAATAGTGGAGAATCATGAGATTATTTGTAAAAGTATGGAGTCTCTCTTTCTCTAACTGAAACATTGTCCTAACATTCTCCTCATCTTCACATTTACTTATGTACTCAAAAATTTGACAATTGTATTAAGATTTAATGTGAATCTCTTGATCTCACTGCATGAATAATATAGTGGGAGAGATTTCTTTTTACTAATTTTAAATTATAAGACCGACTTTTTTTTCTCTCTCTCTCGCTGTATAATTAGGGCCACCGCATTGTAGTGTTTCCTTACTTGTTTTTTAGCAATTAACTATCAATTTCAAAACACCATCCTACCTGTCTGCCTTTAAGTACTCACTAATATCTAACTCACACAACCTTGTGTGACTGATAAGAAGTGAGGAAGAGCTAACTAGGCCTTTAGAAGTTACCAAGCTAATCACTTGGTTTTAAAAGGATGGCTCTAAAACAAAAATAAAATGCGTATTGGTTGCATATTTAGCAATGAAGGCTTTGTAATTATCACTTGCATAGAAAGCTAAGATCAAATATATTAATCTAATAGGATTCACCTGTTTGTGAAACTATAAAATTACCCAACTTGGAAAAGGGGATAATTTGGAAACAAAGGCTGAAAACAATTGTGTGGGACCATTTCTAATTAAATTGATATAGGAGAAGGCCGCAAAAAACGATTATATAAACCTGTGCTACCTCTCCTTCTCCTTCACTTCACTTCACTTCACTTCAGTTTCAGTCACCTCTCTGTTTCTCATTTTCTCAAAGAAGTTTCACAAACAAGTTTGAAGCCGGCTCCATCATGGCTAGACCCCAACAACGCTATCGAGGTGTCCGCCAGAGGCACTGGGGCTCTTGGGTCTCTGAAATTCGCCACCCTCTTTTGTAATTCACTTTCCCTCCAGAAGTTTCTTTTTGAAACTTCCTTCCTAGTAAGCCTGTTTTTATCATATGAATATGATTATGAACTTGAGTTTTGTTTTATTAAGAGAATGGTTTTGACAATACAATGCTTCCCTCTTAAATCTTAATGTTTTGCAGTAATTTCACTTCGAAGCTCTTTTCATGTGTCTTGAAAGTAAATAACTGCATTATAATATATGATTATGAAGCTCTGGTCTGGAGTTTAATTTGGCTGTTGATGAAACTGTTCTTGTTTATGGACTACAGGAAGACTAGAATATGGCTAGGCACATTTGAAACAGCAGAAGATGCAGCAAAAGCGTACGACGAAGCAGCGAGGCTCATGTGCGGGACAAAAGCGCGCACCAATTTCCCATACAATCCCAATGAACCACATTCATCTTCATCCAAGCTCCTCTCTGCCACGTTGACGGCTAAGCTACACAAGTGTCACATGGCCTCTCTTTCTCTTCAAATGGCCAAGCAGAAACCAGCACAGAAAGAGCCTCAAGGAGGACAGAGATCCAATACCAATCCATTTGCATCTGGCAATGCCATTGCTGGAACAAGAGCAGAGACGGGCTTTAGATGGCCAGAGAAGAGACACGAGGAATTGCAATGGCTAGAAGGGAATTGGGTTGGTGAGGAAGGCCAAGTTGAAGTTGCCCAGCAACAATTTCAGCCAGTTCTTGAAGATGATCACATAGAGCAGATGATACAGGAGTTGCTTGATTATGGGTCAATTGAGCTTTGCTCTGTTGGCTCAGCCTAGGTCCTAAAATGTAGAGCATTCTCCATAGGCCAATTCAAACCTCTTTTTTGGGGGAGGAATGGTAGGTAGTATGGTACTAATGCACGATGTAATAAAAGATAGTAGGCTTTATTATCATGAGAGAGTCACCATGAGTTTCAATCACTCCACCAATTAGTGGACAAGCAAGTGGAACCAGAATGTAGTCAATCATACAAAATCCAACTCATGCATATGATGGACTATAGCATTAGTATCAAAATACTATAACTTTCCTGCTTCTATTTTTGTTTATATCTGGGTAATACTGAAAGTTGCCCAAAATTCTTCAGAAAGTGCAGGATGGTTGTGGGACCTCTGTCTGTGTTAGACATTGTATCCTTACTTCCTTAGCTTTCATTTGTTTTATAATGATTATTATGCAGAGAAACTTTGGATTATATGGCAAGAAAGACAATAACATGAAAAAACAAACGAGAAAGAAAATGGGGCTAATCATATTAGTAGTCAAATTCATCGAACATTTGTTAGCCAAACAGACTTTAACCATTGCAATGCTAAGGTAAAGGTGAATCATTCACACAGGGTTAGCACATTGTTGTCATAAAGCCACCATTTTGGCAGTAGCAGGCGCTGGAGTCAACAATAACCGCACCACGGGCTATGATGAGAAGGGGTGATGGAAACAGAGCAAGCAACATTTTGAAAAAAATGATCAGACTTGGTATTTATTGTCCGAACAGAAAGTCAATCCCTCAGTGTGTATCCAAGGAATGTGCACACAGATTATAAAAAAAAAAAAAAAGGAATGTGCACACAGATACTGCCAATAAACATTCTTATTGTTTTCCACTTGCTTTTTCTAGTTGATAACAGACCAGACGACCTTTTCTATTCTCTTTTGAATTATCCTTCCATCGTCGATCCTTTGTTTTCTGTAAAAGCAGAACTTTTGACCCAAATACTCATTTTTGCTCACTAACCACAAGACATGTCCATACACAATCCACATAAACAACTCCTTTTAATTTTATACGGATTTCATCAAGCATTTGATTATATTATCTTTGTCATTTTCATTTCTAATATTGGAAATCCTTTTTAAATTTATTGTAATTTTATTGCACTATTTGTGTTTTCGCAATTCACATAAAAAAAAAGAATCAAAAGAAAATACACGTTTTAACAATGTGAATTGCCCTAGGCAGACAATTGCAGTCACGTGAATTGTAAAAATAAATGTTGAGGTGACAAAATGACAATCTCTATCATCTCATCGATCTCAAAAGATGGATTACATTACATTTTTTACTCTTCTTCTCTGACCAATATTTTTATAAGAATTGAAATTTCATAGTCTATTGCGAGAACAATATTTCTTTTGGAGATGCAATAGCCAAGAGTCAAAGTCCGCGTGATGCAATCGAATATACAATGTCTTCCATATTTTTTTAGATCTCTCTTTTCTTTTTTTTTTCAAAAGAAAAAACCATATCGGGAGCTTTGTCTGTCACTTTTGAAATGCAATTAGTTCTTGAGCAGAGCTAGCAACTTTAATTATGTGCATGGAGGTTGTCCTCCATGCTTACAATCAAGACCTTGTTTGTTTCCCACACTGCGGACCCGTATGTCCGTTGGCGTTGCAATCATGCCCGAGTCATATAATATAATTTGCTTGTAAGATTAAACTAAAGTTCTTATATGAATTTAAAATATCTTAATTAGTAAGTTAGAATACGTACTTTATTTGCTATGATGATTATCTAAGAATTTCACAATGAGTTAAGTCTTTTTCTCATTCTCTAAGTTTTAATGTGGCTCTAAATGGGTAAAGCATACAATGTTATGTTTAGACAGGAGATGAAACCTAACTCATATATAATGTGGTGTCTCAACCTTAAAGAAACCTTTCTATTATAAGCCTGCAAGATTAGACTTATACTCACAGTCTGCCACATTAGCTTAACAAAGTGAAAAAGACCCAAAATAATTAATTATCAACTTAAAGCCTCATATTATATCTCATATAAATCGACCATGCATCAACTTATTTTATTAAAACATAAAATACTATTAATTAGTAGCAGCCAACAATAAAAAAAATATTTCAACATTACTCTGCTTAGAGAGGAATAGTACAGATAAAGCCGTGTCAAACATTGTAGCTGGCGATCATACATTGCGATAAAGTGCATGCTTTCAAGCCATATGAGATTCTCTTCTACCTAATTTGTCCAAGTATATATGCATGAGGACCAGAGTGTCAACCAATGGAAGATCATACTTCACTATTTTTTGAGGTTAAGGTTAAATACATGAGCTACAAAGCCAAAACAACTAGAAAAACAAAAGCACAAAAAAAAAAAAAAAAGCACGCAGTTAAGATTTTGATCTCAACACTTTGGAGACCAAGACTGGGCTTCTGAATGTGATTTTGTATGTTCTTGTCCACTGTAAACCAAATTGGGTTTACCGTTTTCTGTGAGCTCTTTTTGCATGTGAAATATGTTCATGGGGTGAAAACAACGGCTGTTATAATCATAAAATTTTCTGCTTCATCATTTTGTAGTACTATGTTGATTTAACTTTGGTAAATTTAAATCTTTGAAAAGGTGGGTGGGACAATAGATTCCACTATTCTAACCTCATGCTTAATGATTATTTATCTATCTTGTAATTGATTTTGTCCCCCACAACCATTTAAAAGCACAAATTTGATAAGCCTGATGACATGACTATGAAAACCATATTTTCAGAGTAGTTAAATTTTGATCTCTTTGATGGTATATTTCGCCTTAACCAGCCCCTCTTCTCTTCCCCCAAAGAAAATTATTCTAAAATGCAAGGTCAGTGATACAACAGAATTGGAAAAATGGGTGCCGTCAAATCTGAAACTATTCTTGTTAAAACTTAGAAGGGAGTCAAAATAATGATAGTAGTCAAATGTCTTATATCATGGAGAGTCATGTGGAACTATGATCCAGATCTTTAAAGCGAGTCATGCAAGAATCACTAAAAGGCTTAATTATTAAGTGAATAAACTACCAAAACATAGCAAGTTCTTCTCCAATTTTTGGTTCATTGGAACCAAACAATTTTATGTTTGTTGAGCTCATTGAAGATACATTTATGTCGCCACAGTAGCTTCTACTTCTAGCCAGGATTTGAACCACATTCTCTCTATATATCTTTCACACTTAACAGAGAGAGACACACACACACACAGGCTTTCATGCATGTTTCCCTTTCAGTTCTCTTTCTCCTTCTCCTTCTCCTTCTCCATTTCTTCACATGGGAAACCATGTTATCGAAATAGGAAACCCTCAAATTCACATGCTCTCAGGGCATATTAGTTAGTAGTTGTGTTTGCATGTGTCTGTCTTCGTGTCCGTGGCTGTTGCAGCCTTGCAGAGTCTAATATCAGCTGATTGCAACTGTTTAGTTTCTGAATTTGGTCTCTTCCTTTGTTCTTTTGTATTTATTTATTGTCATTTTTTGGCATGGACAAGAATTTTTCAGTGTGCCTTCCATAAAGAATTGGAGCTAGTTAGTCAACTACCTTACCAGTTAAATTTTGGTTTTTGATATGGAAAATTTTGGTTTCCAAATAATGTTGCTCTCACATGTCTCTGACTTAAATGATAAATCATGTGGGGGCCATAATTGATACTATGAGGTCTAAGCTAATAAATGAAGTGCTAGATTGCATTAGCTCGTATATATGGATGCAATTAATGAAAAAGGAAAAATTAAATGGAAACAGCTGTCATTAATTTACGTATCAGGTCTAAACGCCATTATTTATACTTAATTATCTTTTTCTTAATAAAACCAAGGTCATTTGATAATTTCTTTTCTAAATCATACATGAAATAAGAAAAAAGTAAATAGATCACTGGTAGTAAGGATGGGTCATGATTAACGTGCCAATGACATGTATCGAATCAATCCTAGAGGGTAGGCAGAAGAATTACTTACAAGAATTTTTTTTTTATCTTCGATGTTACTTAATTAATTCCTGAGCATCCTAAGATCCTTTTCAAGAGGAATGACTACTACGCAGGGCTACCAGTTGAAGGGAGATTCTCATTTATGATTTAGAGAAGAAATTATCAAATGGGGCAATTCAAAATTTATCAAAATTTTCTTTGCATATTATCAAATTTTCTTCATATTTTGTAGGTTCAGTTGTTGCCCGAAAGTGTCATATGATTTGTGAAAACAAAATGGTCGAAAGAAAATCTGACTTTTACTTGGGCCAGAAAGTTAATCCTAGGTGTTTGGGCCAATTATCTATACAAATTTCACAGACACTCTATTTTGGATTTGACCAATGAGTATAATTTGGGATTGGATGGCCCGGCCCCAATGGAATGGGGACTTGGGGAGTGGTGCTTGTGTTTGGAATGTGGTGTTGTTAAGAATAAGTATGAGGAATGGCATATGATATGATCAAGTTTTTCAATTGTAAGCTATGGAATCAAATGTAATGAGTTGCCACGTGCGAGACCCCATTGAAGCGCATGACCGGGCCAAAGGGAACACCACGAGTCCCGCTGCTTCGCTATTTTAATTTTGATATTTTTTTTGTTTAATTGGTTAGTTATATAATAAACTATTAAGAGAAAGAAAGAAAAGAAAAGGAAGAGAAGAGGCCCAGTTTGTTAGTGAACGAGTGGGAATGAGTGATTTTAGTTTGAGAGAGAGAATTGAAAGGAGAAACTCACACACACAAACACACACCAAACCATTGACACCATGCCAACAACACCAAGTGAGAGAAGAATTATCCCTACTGTTCATGTGCTCTCTCCTTCCTTTCCTTATATATATTGAGATGCACTTTGACCGCTTTTTTCTTAAACAATAAAAGAAACCTCTTCTCTCTTGTCTCTCTCCCTTTGAAGAGTCTCAACTGAACAACTAATAATTAACAACAACATGGGAAGCCTCGAAGATATCAAGAAAGAGACAGTCGATCTCGTCAGTATATAATTCTTTTTTCTTTTTCTTTTCTTTATTTCTTTCTTTCTATTTTGTTGTCGATTTCAAACAAACAGCTGTTTGTTCTTACAATGCAAATGTGTTTACTTTGCAGGAGCGAATACCTGTAGACGAAGTGTTCCGAGAATTGAACTGTTCCAAGGAAGGTCTCACCAATGAGGAAGGCCAAAAGAGGTTGCAAGTTTTTGGGCCCAACAAGTTGGAAGAAAAGAAGGCAATCATTTCATTCATTCTCTTCTAGCTAGTTGCTACTTACTTAATTACTACAAAACATAATATGCAATCTTTTAATAATTACTAAGCCTTGGCCAAACATTATTCTTTCAAACAGGAAAACAAGGTGCTCAAATTCTTAGGCTTTATGTGGAACCCTCTGTCATGGGTAATGGAAGCCGCTGCTATCATGGCCATTGCATTGGCAAATGGAGGGGTGCGTAACAACTCTATAACTCCTTTGCTGATTTGCTTATGCTTTTTGCCCTTCACTTCGTATATATCATGTATCCTATTTCTCAAACATACAGGGAGAGCCACCAGACTGGCAGGATTTTGTGGGAATAGTGGCGTTGCTTGTTATCAACTCCACCATTAGTTTTATAGAAGAAAACAATGCAGGCAATGCTGCTGCAGCACTTATGGCAGGTCTTGCTCCCAAAACAAAGGTAAGGTCTTGCTAGCTAGCTTCCGGTATTCAGATATGCAGGCATGACGTGTTTTACATGTATTCTATTTGAACCGGTGGCAGGTTCTGAGAGACAGAAGGTGGACTGAGCAGGAAGCTGCTATATTGGTACCAGGAGATATCATCAGCATCAAATTAGGAGACATTGTCCCAGCTGATGCTCGTCTCTTGCAAGGAGACCCCCTCAAGATCGATCAGTCTGCACTTACTGGTGAGTCCTTGCCTGTTTCTAAGAATCCCGGTGATGAAGTCTTCTCTGGGTCCACAGTAAAGCAAGGAGAGATTGAGGCTGTTGTAATCGCTACTGGGGTACACACTTTCTTCGGTAAGGCTGCTCACCTGGTGGACAGCACTAACCAAGTTGGGCACTTTCAAAAGGTACTATGATTCTTACTCTTCTGTATTACAATGTCATGGAAATTCTTTGCACTAACTGTCCAACCAAATTTAACGGGGAAGGGTAATGTATTAGAAATAGAAGCTCGTTTCCAGTGCTTGTTTTGAGGTAACCTGGCGCATTCCATTGCTGGGATTTTGCTCCTAATATATGCTCATTTTGGTCATTGAGTTACATGCCTGGTATATGACAGATGCTCACGAAAAATATTATGCCTTGTTGTGGTAATTATATTCGCTTAAGATGATGCTGTAGTAGCGTGAACAAGTACAACTTTGCTTTAACCTGTGTGTTGAACTTTACTGATGTGCATTTTGATGGTTATGACTTGATCAGGTGTTGACAGCCATTGGTAACTTCTGCATTTGCTCAATTGCTGTGGGCATGATTATAGAGATTGTTGTCATGTACCCGATTCAGCACCGAAAGTATAGGAGTGGAATTGACAATCTCTTGGTGCTTCTCATTGGAGGGATTCCTATTGCCATGCCAACAGTTTTGTCAGTAACAATGGCTATTGGTTCCCATCGGCTGTCCCAGCAAGGTGCTATCACCAAGAGGATGACAGCCATTGAGGAGATGGCTGGGATGGATGTTTTATGTAGTGACAAGACTGGTACTCTAACGCTGAACAAGCTTACTGTAGACAAGACTTTAGTTGAGGTAAGTAGATGACAGACAAATCATTATTTAACTGATTATTTATATATGATTTAGGATACATCAATTTAATGTTCAATTAATAAATTTATGATTTAGGATGGTCAGGTGTTTAGAAACTCTTTCTGATTTACTAATCATGGATGTGGTTTGTCCATGTTGCAGGTTTTTGCAAAAGATACTGACAAGGACACTGTAATTTTGCTTGGAGCTAGGGCCTCTAGGGTAGAGAACCAAGATGCTATTGATGCTTGCATTGTTGGAATGTTGGGTGATCCAAAGGAGGTTTGTAATTTCTTGCAGACGATATCTTGGCTTGCTAGTTGCCTGCTTACTTAAGATAGGATCAACTACTAGGATGTTGGAGCACGGGAGAGAATTTTGGAATATAAATTTCAAAGATAAGCCGAATCATCCTTTGTCATTAGAAAGTTTACCTAAATTACAATTGGATCTTGAATGGAACAAAAGCAATCGTTTCGTCTTATAACATATCCATATTTTGCTTTCCTTCTATAGAACTCTTTTAAACATTTTGGCGAGACTTAATGTTGATCACGACATGATATAGGTAGGATAAATTGCTAACTTTAGGAAGATGAGCATGTTGAGCAACATCTGCATACGATACAAGAAAAAGTCAGATTCTACATGCATAAAATCTTTGGCCAAAGAAGTAAAAAAATATACATTCATAAAGTCCTCTTGTTGGCCTAGTGAACAGATCTTAGGTTTTTAGCCCTGTAAAATCTCATAGGGTGAACAAGCATATCAAACTTTTGATTATCATGAGTCATGACCTTAGAGGTCTTTTGATAGATTATAACTGCATGCATTGACAAGCTTCTCGTACTTACTACAGGCCAGAGATGGCCTTACAGAGGTGCATTTCCTGCCCTTTAATCCAGTGGACAAGCGTACAGCCATAACATACATAGACACTGAGGGCAATTGGCACCGAGTAAGCAAAGGGGCACCAGAGCAGGTAAATAGATCTTTTAGTGCACACAATTTATGTCTCTTGTTTCCTTGTACAACTAATGTCCATCAATCATGTAGCCCATATTGAAATTGAATTTCTTGCCAGATTATTGAACTTTGCAATCTCCGGGAAGATGTGAAGAAGAAAGCTCATTCCATTATTGATAAATTTGCTGATCGTGGTCTCCGTTCCCTTGCTGTTGCCAAACAAGTGAGTTGTGGTTTCTTTGTACCCACAAATGTTCCGATCATTCAATTCAAGCAATGATGAGTCAAACTTAAGTTAGTTTTGTGATTAATTATCTACTTGCAGGAAGTGCCAGAAAAGAACAAGGAGAGTGGAGGAGGACCATGGCAGTTTGTAGGTCTCTTGCCTCTCTTTGACCCACCTAGGCATGACAGTGCAGAGACCATCCGCCGTGCTCTCCATCTCGGAGTGAACGTTAAGATGATAACCGGTGATCAGCTAGCTATTGGCAAGGAGACTGGTCGCAGGCTTGGCATGGGAAGTAACATGTATCCTTCTTCCTCCCTCCTTGGTGAGCACAAGGATGAGTCTATTGCTGGGCTTCCAGTTGATGAGCTTATTGAGAAGGCTGATGGCTTTGCTGGCGTCTTTCCTGGTAAATATATAGATAGATTTACACTACACTACAGTTTATGAAATTTTTGTGACGTGCCTTTACATTGGTGATTTTAAAGGAAGACTTTTACTTTAACTTCATTTATTGAGGCATATATAATTTTGATGTCAATAACTTGAAAAATGGTTTTTGATTTAATAACTGATGTCAAGTGCAGAGCACAAATACGAGATTGTAAAGAGACTCCAGGACAGGAAACACATTTGTGGGATGACTGGAGATGGTGTCAATGATGCTCCTGCCCTGAAAAGGGCTGATATTGGAATTGCTGTGGCTGATGCAACCGATGCAGCTCGAGGTGCATCTGACATAGTCCTGACAGAGCCTGGTTTGAGTGTCATTGTGAGTGCAGTCTTGACAAGTAGAGCCATTTTTCAGAGAATGAAGAACTACACCATATATGCTGTTTCTATAACAATACGAATCGTGCTGGGCTTTTTGCTGCTTGCTCTTATCTGGAAATTTGATTTCTCTCCTTTTATGGTTTTGATCATTGCCATACTAAATGATGGGACAATTATGACCATTTCCAAGGACAGGGTCAAACCATCTCCTATGCCAGATTCATGGAAGCTGAGAGAGATCTTTGCCACAGGCATAGTGCTTGGTGCCTACCTGGCTGTTATGACTGTTGTCTTCTTCTGGGCTGCTCATGCATCTGATTTCTTCTCGGTAAGAATAAAGCCCTAAACTTTTTAAGATGACTTCCTTTGAGAAAATAAATAAATAAATTTAAAAAAAGAACTGTTGCAAAATTATTTCAGGCTTAACCTAGTAAACTATTGGCAGGACAAATTTGGAGTGAGATCTATCAGGGATAGCCACTATGAGCTCACAGCAGCTGTTTACCTTCAAGTGAGTATTGTAAGTCAGGCTCTCATCTTTGTTACTCGGTCAAGGAGCTGGTCTTACCTTGAACGTCCCGGTATCTTTCTTGTTGTTGCCTTTTTGATAGCACAGCTGGTGAGTTGTAATAAAATAAATGGTTTGGTTTGCTGATATTGTTTGTCTTGCATGCAACAAATTACTAAGCGCTGGCATTTCTTTTTCTGAACAATTTATCTTAGATTGCCACAATTATAGCTGTGTATGCGAACTGGGGCTTTGCAAGGATGAAAGGTATTGGGTGGGGTTGGGCAGGTGTCATTTGGCTGTACAGCATCGTCTTCTACGTTCCGTTGGATATTCTTAAATTCATCATCCGATATGCATTGAGTGGCAAGGCATGGAATACTATTACTGAGAACAGGGTAACTTCTCAATGTTATGCCTAAATGGAATGATATAAATGCCAAATCTCTATCTGTCTGACCATGCTTCTCTGTGCTGTGTGATGCAGACTGCTTTCACATCAAAGAAGGATTATGGAAGGGGTGAAAGAGAAGCACAATGGGCTACAGCTCAACGCACACTACATGGTCTGAATCCTCCCGAAACAGAGCAAATCTTGAATGAAAAGAACAACTATAGGGAGTTGTCTGAACTAGCAGAACAGGCAAGGAAACGTGCTGAAGTTGCAAGGTAATGTCCAGTGAAATGCTTATCTGCATTTTTTTTTTCTTATTTAAAGCTGAATCCAAACCAATGTGGTCCTTTTGTTTTATAGGTTGAGGGAGCTTCACACACTGAAAGGGCATGTTGAGTCTGTTGTGAAACTTAAGGGACTCGACATTGAGACAATTCAGCAGCATTACACCGTTTGAGTGACGCAAGCCCTTTTGGAATATAGATTTAGAATAGAAAAGAGATAAATAGGATTGTCACAATTCAATATATTGCCCTTTATTATCCTAAATCTCATTTGGATTTAGGAGGATTATGCAAGGGCTTTGAAATAATCCAACACTTTGAGATTGTGCAAGACAATCCAAGGTTGGGATGAAGAGACCAAATGATTTTTGCCCATGTTATTATCCTAGTACTAGTATGAAGTATTATTTGATTGATTTCATATTCAATGAAGGTTTCCTATCTTTGCTTTTTGCATTGCTACTTGTATCCTAAGTAGTACTAGTATATAGTTTTCTCAGCGGAAAATAATAAGAAGAAGAAGAAAGTGTGGAGCTCGTTCTGATCAATTTGTTACTCCTCAAATTGCCAATGTTAAACTCGCCTCTATATCTCATGGCCATTGAGTGTGGAATGTGGATAAATATCATGGTATAATGATCTATCTTTTGAAGGTATTTTTATCTGAAATGATTTCTTCTTTTTATATATAATGCATGATAAGCCACGTCTCAAACATAGGTCTCAACATCCATCACCAACCAAAAAAAAAAGTGTCAATTTACCTCACGAAAAAACAAAGTGTAAATTTACCTTTCTTCAAGGGCTGACTTAGTAATTAAAGAGATATATTCCTCATCTTATTATTTAAGTTTGAATATTAAGGTCAATCCTTAAAGAAATTAATTAATTCACTTAAATCCACCAAATTTATGTAAAAAATGCCCTCTTAAAATCATTAAAAGAGACTTAATTTCAATTGATACTGAAATTGATTCGAAAATACCTTACTGAATTAATGAAAATTATGAGAACAACAAGCATACAAATTAGATAATTAAAACGGTAATGGTCATTATAAAAAGAGGGCAAGGGGAAAATCTTTGAGTTCCGGTATTTGCACACCAAAATAGTTACATTATTTTTACACTGATTAACGATGAGTAAATTATTAATTAATATAGTATATCATTTAATTAATGGGTTTTTGTAACCAATCACTTACAAACCAATAATCTATTAACTAAACAATATATTAAATTAATCAAAAATTCATTCATCGTTAACCAGGTCTGTAAGTAATCGATTATGAAAATCCATTAACCAAACGATATATTGTATTAACCAAAAATTTACTCATTATTAATTAAATGTAAAAATAGTGTAAAAAAATTGTGCAGACATGTTTTTTTTTGGTAAAATCTGAGTTTTATTAGGTGGAAATTGTTGAAATGCTTAGTTATTTATTCATACTTTTAGATAAAATTATCAACACTCTTCAATAAATAAATAAATATATTCAATTAATTATAATTGTAATTTTTAAAAACATCTTTAATTAACTTAACTGCTTCATAGAAGCTAAATTTTTATTCTCTATAATGTTTTAGTATTTATGATAATGGTCAATATTCAATCATTTCAGTGGAAGATTACTGCATTTGTTTCGCTGGAAATTTTTATTTAACATTTCCAGTCGCTTAGCAAAATGAGCATAGATGAGCAAACAAGAGAAGTGGCTTGAAATCAATGTATAAAATTAGTATATTTATTTTATCACTGGCTTGAAGGGCCATGTTAATAAATGCCTTTATTAATAAATGTCTCATTGAATTAGATTCAGACACAACAGACTCGTGCTTCTGGTAGGTTCGTTCGTTTGGTTTTCCATCCCTCAACTACATCTACATGCAACCTTGGCAATTGGCATGACACAAAGAGAAACACGAATCCTCTGTTTGCTGCAGCTGCAAAATTTCATTACTGCATAGGGACAAGACAAACATGGACAACAAATGCTCCCACCCACCGAAAGTTGTTATTAATCTCAAACAGCTTCCTCCAATAGACCCATTCCGAATCATGAACTACTCCTCCTCCTCCTCCAAGGTAATCTGCAAACCCCATAATGGGATTCGTGGGTTTTGTTTCCATTCTTCTTTCATGAACAAAAATTTTATTTTTTTTTTACAATTGGGTATGTATAAATTTTGGTTCTTTTTTATGTATTGAAATCATTTTCCTCTTTGGTTTGGTGGGTGTGATTTTCCAGGGTAAATTGAACAATTCTAGTACCAGAGCTGTTGCTAAAGTCATAAAGCCAAGCCCAAATCAGGGAGTGAAGCTGGTTGATTCTGATGAAGCATCCAGAAAAACTAATTCTTCCAACATCGTGGAAACACCGACCTTGGTAAACGTTGAAGAGGCATCTTCAATTTTATCTAACAAAAAGAGTGAGACTTGTGGGAACACAATCTCTCAGACAGACTCTCCACATGACGGTACAGAACTGGCCCATGAGAATTTCGTTTGAGTCATTATTTGTGTTTCCTTTTTTATCTTTTATTTTCTTTTTGTACACGTCTGACACCCGTCCTGTTTTGGAGTATCATGGAAACCCCTTTTCTTATCTACATATTAATCAAAATTTTCCATGATGACATGATATCTTCTGAGTACTTGGCTAAAAAATTAAGTAAAATATTCTTTTTTATATATGTCTCCTTCAATTACTGATATTTTCCTCATTACAAGGTTCAAAAGGGTAGGCTTGGCATATAATAAAGGGGGACTTACACTTAAAGGACTAATCTAGCATGTTTATCATAAGAGAAAATGATACTTACACAAAAAAAAATTTCACAAAACCCTCACAAAAGTCCATATAAGCCATTGGATCAAGTTTAGGTCCCATTATAACTTTTTTTGACTTGATCCAATGGCTTGTATGGGCTTTTGTGAGGGTTTGTAAGAGAATTTTTTGTATAAGTATCATTACTCTTATGACAGTTAGTCAGTTTTAGGGACCAAATAAATAACCACTCTTACTTCCTAGCTGCAATAAATGTGCTAGATTGATGTATGATTATAAGTTTTCCAATATTTAAATCAAATATGGCTCCCCACAAAAATTGTGCAGCAAAACAAGAAGAAAGAAGAAATTTTTGTTCAGTAAATATCCACGTAAAAATAGAATTCAGTTTAGTTTAATACTGAACAGAGGAGATAAATGCCGTGTGTCTACTCCAAAGGTTCAAAGCACTAAGCCACTAACCCTGTGAACCTTCATTGGAAAATGAAGAAAGAAGAACAATGCCCTGGAGAACCTGGGGCAAGGGACGGAAACAAGGAGAATTTAGGTTGGCAATCAAATAAAAATTTCAAAGACACCCAACTGACCCAAGAACTAATGAAAAATGCTTATGGTCTCAAGTTACAAATAAAAGGTTGTAATATGGGAAGTTGTGTGGTTGGATTCTAGTTAAGAATTTTTAAGACATTCTATCAGCATCTATTTTTGTGAAGATTAATTGCTTCTGTGTTGCTTGGTAGTTTTCTGTTTGAAGTAGGCTGCTTCTATCTTTGTGCTGATGCGAAGCACTTTTTGGGTTAGAGAAATTACTCATCCTTCCTCCTTATTCAAAATTGTTCACCATTGTCATTAGAATTTGTTAGTTCTAAGTTTTTAGTGGAGAACCTTTGGATTTTGAATTTAGTTCTTTAAAACCTTTCTCAGTTTTGATTTAGTTTTGTCTCGATTGGAGGATGTCTTATCCTCCCCCTTAGTTGTATTTCTTTCTTCTAAAATTATTTCTTCTATAAAAAATTAAACTCCTTTGATTTTAGGTATGAAGAAAGGATCTGCTAGGTCAAATTTGTACGAGATCTGTGCTGCAAACCATTGGAAGCCCCCTATATTTGAATGTTACAAAGAGGAAGGCCCATGTCATCAAAGAATGTATGTTTACCAGCTACTACATGATATTTGATTAAGTACATGAGCTCCAACAGAATAATTCTACATTGTAATGTTTAAATAGTATTTATATACAAATGACTGCTTCCAATTATGAACAACTGACAAATAGTATGCTTATAATGTTGAAATTTTTGGAAGTCAACATAAACCACATTTTGTGTGTTGGCAGCTGCAAGCTCAGATAAATCAGATTTAATATAAATCAACTACTAACGGTGGGGTTGAAAAACTAGTTTTCTTGTGTCAAAGTGGCTTCTATTAAAAGGAAAGTAACTTTTCTCTGTCATGTAATCCAGAACTATTATTTTCCATACACAATATGGGGGTATAATAAATAAGGGTCATTTCCTATGTTGGTTCCTCAGCTGTACATTTTAAATCAAGATGTCATATATAAATAATAAAACAACTCAAAGCTTAGGTGCACAAAATCTTAGAAATTGTAACACCGTGCAGATTTAAGGCCTGACACTTGACAGGACCTTAATACCACCACTGTTTGTTGCTGAAAGTTAGTGCAGAGGAATTGCTCACGCCCAAGGTCATGGCATTCTGAATAAAGCAGGAATACTCTCTTTTTTGTCTGCTGTTAGGAAAAGTCATTTTAAATAAAGCAACTAGGAGGCCTTTTCTAATTGTGCTTTGTTGAACTTAATTTGTACTTTTACCCACCCTTGACCTTGACCACCTTTCATACTTTGAATGGAGACTTTTTATGAATTCCTTATCCCTGATTCAGATTGACAGATGATGGAAAGTAACAAGTGAAGACTGCAGACTGCTTATATTGGATTGTCAATTAACCTATCCATAGATACATTGGTGAATGCTTCCTGTATTACCCTCCAAATATTTCTATTCATTCTTGCTCACAAGATTTATTCCGTTGTTTTCCCAGCAGTTGTAGCAAAATTTGTCTTTATCCAGTCTTTGATTGGCATGCAAGAAGTTCAATTGCTTAACCAGGCATCATCCAAGATTTGAATAAATGTGAAACAAGTGGCCTTTATGATATTGAATGCATGGATATTCCTTATCTATTTTGCCACCTCTGTTTGTCACTCATAATGAAACTAAAGGAAATGTAATCATAAATTTTCTTTTTGTTATTCTCAGTAGCTACTTGATTTTTTTACAGGTTCACATTCAAGGTTATTGTTGAGATAGAAGGAGCATCGGGAAACATTATAGAGTGCTATGGTACCCCTCATCAAAAAAAGAAAACAGCAGCGGACCACGCAGCTGAGGGAGCATTGTGGTACTTAAAGCATTTAGGTTATGTTATGAAGAAGAACCAATAAATGGATTAATAAATTATTGGATATCATCATCAGCCAGGGCTTCTGCTGCCACCAAATTTATTTCATTCTTCAGTGATGCTCTCTAGACTTGGTTGCCAATGCTCGGAAGACCATACTTTCTTAGGAGAGCCTCTTAACTCATTTCCTGTCAAATCTTGTGTCCTCTTCCTGGTTAGTGTATTGTTATCACAAAGTTCAGTGCTGCTTGACGATGTTCTTGTTTCTTTTGTTGCATCACTAACATTTGCTTTAGTCATGACTCCAGTAAACAGGCACGTAAAGCAATTATCATATGATAAACCACCATTCTTATCGTTAACATTTAGATTCAAATTTCTTGCATCCGTTCTGATTTCTGATTTATCGGTTTTATTTCTTGATTTTTGCTTGCAGTTATACAATTGCTTTGGAATGCTTTTATTCCTGTAGTCACAACAAGTAGAGATCATACCATCATCTTCCTCCTCTTTGCTGGATTGTACGTTTCTAATTTCACCAACTGAAGAAGAACTGATTTTAATTTCACGGGCAGGAGAAGGAGAGTGCTTTGGAGAAAGCCTTTGAAGCTTTCTTATTGTGCTCATTGGTACTACATAGAACTTCTGTCCAAGCATGAGCATTGTGTCTGGTGCAACAATTGCCCATGGTTGCTGGAAAACATATGGATACGCAACACAGCATCTTGGGTTGTGGCACATAATCTCAGCTGCAGTCACGGGTTGGTCATGGAGCTCAACATAACCACCAGGATGAACAATCCGAAGAAGCATGGTCTTTGAATTATTAGTACAAATCCATCTTGAAAATGGCATGGTTTTTCTGTATCTTGGGAGCGCAGGGCAGGGGTGGCAGGAGGTAGAAGTGGGAACAAGCTGCTGTAACCTCATTGGGAAGATTCAAGTATAAGTAGCTCACAACCGAAAAAATACAAGACGAGGTTTACTTTGTCATCATCAAATGTGTAAATTTTCTCCTTCTTCTTGGCTGTTAATGATCTCATTCATTGATAATATCATAACAATTGTTTCCCATCGAGGCATTGTAGATTGGATTTGTATTGTGCATTTGTCTCTTGTTTTCATTCTCTACAATGCATTTGTCTTCTACTACGTAGGCATTTCATAATCTATTGACTATTATTTTTTCACCATAGAACTATAGAATTTCCAAACAGGATGCTCCCACTCCTTCGGGTACAATTTGACTTGCTGGACCTCGCCATTATCACTCATGTTGGTTACTCCATAGTTGAAATTGATCAATTTACCAAAAAAAAGAAAAAAATAGTTGAAATTGATCTGAGAGTGTGTGCGAATATTTAGAGTGAGAAGCTTACAACATCTACTGGATCATGATGAATGGTTAGTGCTTTAAGATTGATGTATTTGTTAGGGATTTTGTCTGCAACAAGATATGTACTTGTGTAAATTATCTGTATGTCTCAAGGATTGGCAGTGACTAAAATAGTAAAATGTCTTTCATGACTAATTCGGACAATCTCTGTCAAACTAGCATTTTAGCCAAAATAGTTGGACAAATATCCTAATCAGATCCATTTTAGAAGTTATAAAGTATATGCTTGAGATAAGTAAGCAATTGTTTGTTGGGAAGTGACTAAATTTTCATGGAGTTTATAATTACGAAGAACATGAGATTCTTACAAAGACAATTGGAGGAATCTTCCATCCTGTGTGTCTGTATCCGAGTTTATTTATGGAAGTCAGCATTCCAAATCGTGAAAAATTTTTCAGGTACTTAAAAAGACAAAGTCATGAATGCATAGTCTTGGATTATATTTCTCTGTTTTCTAGCCCGTTCTTGTTGTTTTCCTGAAGTTTGACTTGAAACAAATTTACATACACAGTCCTTATTATATTTCTTGGGTTAGTCAAATTTTGAGTTTCAAACACCCCAAATTGGCACTCCTAACTCATCAAATCAAAGAAATAAAGCAGAAGGAGCAGGGAAAGAGTGACAAAAGGTTGTCGAGAACCGTCAAATAATAAAATTTATCAGTTCACACACTAATTTGTAGTATATAGCATGAAACGAATCGTCTCTCAAAGATTCAAAATGAACAAAGATTTAATCAAATCAAGATAATTAAAATTGGGTTTTGTTGTTGATTAATAAGATTGAAAAAAGTAAAAGACTTAAAGTTGTAAACAAATATAAAGAAATAATCAATTCAAGAAAATTTACCGATCTTGAGTTTAATCCATCATTGATCACAAGGAATTTACTTAATTGCTAATCATGTTCTTGGCCTTAGATCACATCAAGAAGCCTTAACATGATCCAAGAATCCTCTACTAGATAAGCATCTAGGATTTAGTTAACCAATGTTAGATAAAGTAAGTACCATCCAAACATAAATTAATTTAAGATTCAGAATTTAACCAAGCTAAACAATCCATCAAAAGGCCTTAATAAATTATTTAATCTTTGTGATCCTCTTTGAATACATGATAATAAAGCTATTATCACATTAACATCTAAATCAAATTAAGCAATTCAATCTAGATAAAAATCAAAAGAGGAAGAAGAAAAACTTGAATAACAATTAAGCAATATGAACAAGCGAAACAAGATCTCCAAATTAAACATCAAGATGGCTAATCCATTGGATTGATTATAAGAGCCTAGCCTTCCATGGAATGGAAGGAAGAACTCATAAAATAAAGAACAAAAACGAAATTCTAAAGAGAATGGAGAAGAAGAGAAAGAAAACTCTCACAAATACTTAAACTTTCTTCAAACTTACTTCAAATTGAATGATGTATAATACAAAGAGATTGATTCTATTTATACTAATCCTAGAAGCCAATTTGTAATTGAAAATAATCTGAATACAAGCTGTAAAAACATGAAAATTGTCAAATATGGAAGCTTAATGCATGGTTAGTGGGTTGGCGCATGGTAGGTGTGTTGATGTATGGTTGGTGGCTTTAAGTCAGCAACTCTACTCCGACTTCCAGCCTGCTTTTCATGCCCTAAATGATGTATTTTGGCTTGGAGGTCTCATGACAGTTGTAGACCATTGTCTCATTGAAATTTTGGCGTTCGTTTCATGTCATTTAGACTTTTACAACTCTAGATATGCCAAAAACACTGCACCTACCTCAAGTTAGGTTGGCATAACGTGTTTCCAAATTCAAACTAACTTGTAACTTCATAATCATGCCTAAAACGGAATCTATTGACTAAATGGTTTTCAGTGAAGTTAGAGATATGGGTCTTATCTTTTCAATAGCCGAGTTTCAGCTCGAAAGGAGGCCTATAGCCCACGATATGGTCCAATATGTGCACACTGGTCAGATTCCAGTAACAGCAGACCTACTCTGAATTTCATAGCTATTTTGGACCCTTAGAAGTCTGATCCAGCTCTTGAGTTCTCATGAAAGTTGTAGAACCTTGTCTTAACTTTCCAAAAACACCAAGATCACCTCAAATGGATCATCAAGTCCCAAGTTATGGCTTAACCAATGAGGAAATGTCAAAATATATCAAAATCCAAGAATTATTCACAATTTGCATTAAATCCCGATGAGACCCAACAACATTAAACTCATCTAAAATACTAATATTGGGTACAATAAATATCTAATAAAGCCTAGTAGAAAGCTAATATTAGTGTCTCAAATTGATTGATCAAAGAGCGAGTTTGAAATTTGTGGGAGACTTTCCTCACATGCTATGTGTGTATCCCACCTATTTTTGATAGACAAAAATGTTGAGATGACAATTTTGGTGATTGGTCATTAACTATAGCTCTCTCAATGACATTGACAACCACGAAAATATACTTCAAGCAACCGTTAATAGCTTCTAATGGTATAACCTTATTAGCGCTTGTTTTCCTTTTAATTTGTAGCACAAAATTTAAAATTAATTTACCACATTTACTATAGTTAAGGATTGAATAATAACTACGCTTATTTTCTAACCATATTTTTCTTCTTTAATTATTAATACAGGCTAATCAAAGGACTTAATTAGTAAACATTTTACTTATCGAACATTATATGTCAGTTACATGTCATCTTATGGCCACAATCACAAATCAGCATTAAGAAAATGATCGTGATTGCTGGTTGCAACGCCATATATACGAGATTTTCAACTTCTGTGATGTCCAATTTATGAGCCTTATGATATGCAATTTTATGGTACCGTGCAAACTTTGAACCAGCGCCAATGAAGAATAAGATAAGCTCGAACATGATTTTCGTGTTTAAATACCACGAAATAACAGAAGTCATGGCTGATCAGAAGCCCATATATAAATTTAGTTTCTTTTTTTCAATATATATATATACATATTGTTGATTTCTTCCTCAATACCCGCAAATAACTGACACAAGCATCTTTCAGCTGAGATTTGTGATGGCTACGAAACAATAGCTAGGTAGCCACCAATCTAATCTCAAAGCGTCCTCAAATAGCATGTAAGATGATAATTTTACCAGGATTTACAACTACAACAAAGTAGAACCAAAGCGTAATCATGCATCGTTACATAAAAGGATCAAAAGGATGACCACCACAAAGACGATGATAATTTGGTATTCCTCTTTGCAATAATAAAATGTCACAAAAGTGCACAAATACCAGTGTTGTAAACAAAATTTTCTAAAATCAGTGAAAGTTCTCTGAGCGGACTGGTTCTGTAACTCTGAGTGACCCTCCAAGCTCAACGGGTACCAAAGGGATGAGGGAGTGCAGGACATCTGTTATTAGTGGCCTATAACTTGGTTCTGGTTGCACGCAGAGTACAGCAACTGCAGCAACCTGCAAAATGTTAACATGAACTTAAGATTTAGCAATTAACAGTAAGCAGGAAAACATGTAATTACATTGCTTCTATTCAATGAACCTGATATAAATGCTTCAAATCCATTGTGTTTCTGATTACAGGATCCAGAATACTTGGAAGCTTCAATCTATCAGTTAGCTGAGGCATAGCCTGCAAGTCGAAAGTTTTAACCACCAAGTACTGCAGAACTCAAGAATTTTCACCTAGATTTCTCCTTTAACTACAAGCTTTGAAGGCATAAACTATAAGGAAAACATACCCATGAGACGAGGGATTTGTATTGGTCTGAGGACATGTTCTCCATCGGTTTTCTTCCAGTTAGAAGCTCTAGAAGGACAACCCCAAAAGCATAGACATCGCTCTTATCAGTTAGCTTACCTGAAAAACTTACTGTAGTTATATTTTGTTTTGAAGGAAAAAGAAGAAAAAAAAGATCAAGTTCCATAGGTTTTAGTTAAAGTTCATGCTATATAAATGTGAAAGAATTTACTAATATCGAATTTTATTTTTTTGGCAGAAGTAAGCTAATATTTGTAAATTATACAACAAACAAGCCTTATCTCATTTGGTGAGGTCACCTAGATGGATCAATTCACATCATTAGGCTCTGCCAAAACCAAATTTTTAGTAAAACTATGTAGAGCAAGGTCTTTTTTAATAGTTTCTCCTAAAGTTTTCTTAGGTCTTCCATCTTCCTCTATCTCTTTTAATCAGACTATCTTCCTTCATTATACTTGTAAACTATACAACAACAAAAGCCTTTTCTCACTAGGTGGGATCGGCTACATGGATCAAATGACGTCACTGTGCTGTATCAAAAATCATATTTTTGGAAAGACCATTTAGGTCAAGGTCTTTTTTAATAGTTTTGCACTTTTGCTTTAGAGTTCTCCTTTGTCTTCCTCTACCTCTGTTTACCGGACTATCCTCCATATGATCAACTTTTCTAACTAAAACTTCTATTAGTCTTCTCCTCATATGACCAAACCATCCTTAGGTGAGATTCTGCTACCTTTTCATCAGTAGGTGCTACTCCAACTTTCTAATTAAATTATACTTCACAAAAAAAAAGTTGAATACATCCTTGTTCTTTCTCAACTTCCATAGGTTTTTTCTTTTTTTTTAAAAAAAAAAGAAGGGTTCCTCCCCAAATAAATCTAACCTCCCGTGCCAATCAGCATTTAGGATAATCACAATTTAACATACTTAAGAGAATACGGGAAAAAGAATGATATAGAAACTTAGGAAGAAAATATTTTCAAAAGAAAAGTGAAGAAATCAAACAGGAGGAGCAGTGAAGCACCTCAACAGAAGGTTGAAGGGTACACAGAAGTAATGGTTCTAAGGAAGGACAAATACTACAACCACCTGGTTCAAGAAAGGAGCAAACAGTGTAACAAGGACTAAGTTTTTATCTTTTAATGATAATAAATATTCTTGTATACCATGTGATATGTACTCAGGTGCCACATATCCCAAAGTTCCTGACATCTTCATGTTCTTGTTTTGCATTCCAGAAGCTATAGCAAGTCCAAAATCTGATAACTGAATTGCAAAACTCAGTAAAGGGAAGCATAAATGAATAATATAAGTAACTAATTGACAACATGCAAGATTAACAGGTCATGTATGATCGAACCTTGGCATTAAAGTTAGAATCCAGAAGAACATTAGAAGATTTTAGGTCTCTATGAACCACAGGAGGATTGGAGTGCTCGTGGAGATATTCTAGTGCTCTAGCAGAACCGAAGATGTATCAGTCATTATAAGACAAGGGATATTAAATTAGTTTTTAGCATAACGAGTGTGACAGACTCACCTGGCAACATCAACAGCAATTCTCAACCGGAGATACCAAGTTAAAGATGATCCACGATTAGGCCCTACAATTGTTAATATAAACGAACAACATATGATGCTTAAGTTCCCAATATATGATATTTTTCTCTCTTTCTTCTGATTCTGAATGACTGAATCAACATTAATGAAAAATTATACCATGCAATTGTGTTTCCAAAGATCCATTCTCCATTAATTCATAAACAAGAAACCTCGATTCACCATGAATACAATAACCCAGAAGTTTTATGATATTCTGATGCCGTATCTTGCTCAACCAACTCACTTCATTCTGCAATTCATTGCAGTAATTAAAGGCAAATTCAGTAAAGGGAAATATCAGATCCCAGGAAATACATATTCAAATTTATTTCAAAAGGACCATCACCTCAAATTCTCTATCAGCATCACTATCTGCTTTCTTAACTGCTGCCTGGAAATGTTCATCAAAACGAGCTCTGTAAACAATTCTAGAACCACTCTCTCCCATAATATTACTTTTGCAAAAGCTGTTTGTTGCAGCCTCTAACAACTGAAAGTCAAATATAGCAACTGAACTCTTCTTATCTGTCATCCTTGAGTAGTTAAGTTTAGCGTCAACAGGGCTTAAGGTTTCCCGTTTTGCAGCCTCTACAAGTTCAAAAAATAAATGAATCTCATTATCTCTGTGCAGAAACAAAAAGAAGACCCAAATAAAAGTTTCACGAGAGAAGATACCCATGGTTCCTTGGCCCCTATTACTGGAGCTTCTTAAGTTTTTATGTCGACGGAGCCAGACATATGATAAGAATAGGAAGATTCCACCAAGAAGAGCAGAACAAACAATTAGTGCTACTAGAATTCTCTTATTCAAATTCTGGTGGTGAACTATTTTAACCTGCTGGGTTCCTGTTTCAACAGAAGAGACACAATACTACAACTCATTAAGCAGCATATATTGATGAGCAGATATGCTGAATTTATAAAGGAATTCACATCAAATAAATTGCTCATGGCCAAGGAAAGAAAAACGGGCAGGGGTGCGGATTACAACTCATGAAATTAAATCTAATATGAACGAGTGGGTAGGGGGATCTCCAAAGTCAGAACTCAGAAGTAAGTAACACACTAGTGTCTATTATGTAAGAAAAACTGAGGAAACAATCTTGCTTCATCAGAATTTATGACTAACAATGAAGGGTTTATGATTTTCCAGGGACTCGAGCACCAAACAATGCAAAGTTTACGATTTTCTTCTGTTCCTTTAACTGCAAGAATGCATTTTTCAGAAACCAAAATTCTATATATCAAGAAAATAGTGACACCCACCCGAATTCAAGGAGAAATCATGATAAGAAAGAAAGTATGAGTACAAACAATGATTTTTTCTTGCGTGGCGTTTCAATTTTTTATCTTTTCTGAGTTTCGAACCAATGCTAAGTCATGAACGCACTATTAACTATCAAGCATACAGTGAACAGAAAATCGAATAAGGTAAATTTAAGGACTTGATCAGATAATGCAGGGACACGTGCAGTACCTGGAGATTCAGCATCTACATTTGCAGAAGATTGGGAAACTGAAAGAGGCTCAGAAATGGAGGATGCAGCAGGGTCTGGTCCAGCATGTAGAATGGCTGTGGAAAGAGAGATGCTTAGCACCCAAATGGGCAGGAACAGAACAAGAAGATTCATTTTGGGTGTCCCTATTCTGGGGGATTCAAGGAGAATGAGACAGAGAGGGAGTATGTGAGTGCAATAACATGTCAAGAGAAACTTCTTTCTTTTGTTGTTCAATTTTGAAACGATTTTTGGCAGTAATCTGCTTGCAGAAATGGACAAAGGCCCTTTCAGGGAAACCGAGAAAGCACTTTTTAATCCATCTATTACCCTATTTGATGAACGATGATGAGTGGGTTTATGCCTTTATGGGAGAGAAAGAGAGGGGCATTATGGAACATGAAATCATGTGGCAGTTATCCAAAGGTGAGAGTACAAAAGTTATTGGGACACAGGGTTTGTGAGATGTAGATAGTGGAGAGAGATACTGGGGGACCTCCCTGCACTGCATGTGGGTCATCATCATTCATGTTACACCAAAGCATTAATGGAAGGATCTAAGGTGCTTTGGCCTTTGTCTTTGCCAACTTTTGAAACATAAAGGCCTAAAGCTCCAAGCTTTCTCTTTAGCTATTTACCTCTTCTTTTTTCAAATAATAGACTTGTCCTCCAACCACGGTTTAGTGGTTTGTGACACTTTAATTTGTGGTACATAGATATGGATTACTCATTTTGGAAGAGAGACTGAAACTTATATTATTACTATTATTATTATTTAAAAGTTGAAACATGAAACCATACTCAGAAAATAATTGTAACAGGATATGACCATTTATGAGGATAACAGCATTAACAAAGGTTAGCATCTACTCCGTCTGGGTGACCAGACAGCATAGCCTAATATTAGATTGTCGCAATGTCACCTGTAGTTTTCACAAAAACAATCCAGCTCATCAGGAAACCCACCGATGAAGGAAAGTGGAAAAGAACAAAGAAATAATGAACACAAGGGAAATAAAATAGAAAGTTAGCCATAACTCTAGTCATGTAATGCATATTGTATAATGACTTTTGTTTAGGAACTAGGATGATAAGGTGAGGAAAAATCTGCTGGACGTGTGACAAGATCACAATTGTCACGTGAACTTTTTAATATATAAACCATCAAATCAAAAGGGAAAAATACAAACAAAACTTAGACAAAGCAACCAAATTGGCAAGTTGAGATTTATTTTTGTACCGTTGTATACCTAGGGCATATGCTTATGTTAATTAAATGATTAGTCATTTCTTATAGTAAATTAATTCATGGTCAACTTTAGTACAGACTTCTATAATTGTCCCGTTAACTATTCACTTGTGAAAGCCTATGTTTTGTCAAATATGACAATTTGTTCAGGAAATTTTTGAAATAGGGATTAGTTTATCAAGACATTTACAGATAAAAATTAACTAATCACTCAATATGATTATTTAATTTAATTTCTATTGTATAATCATGTTAAATATTTAGTTTATGCTTATACATAAATAATTGTTCAGATTGGTTCTATTATCAGATTTTCCTTATCTATTCATGTATTGGACTAGTGATTTCACACGAACCCCTTAAAGTCTATGATTATTTCGGCTTGTACTCAGGATAAGAATTGGGCTTGTGTTAGTTGAGACACCTCATGTGGGGAGTCTGGTAGTAAACAAAATTGTTGCTGTTGCTGATCATATACCTAAGTGGGCTCAACTTTGGCTGGCTGTTCCAAGCTACTCAATGTTTCTATTCATTGCATGCAACGATGCAAATACTGGGCATAAAGAATTGGCACGCAAAGAGTCGGGAATTTATGCCGGGGACTGCGGTGCTGATAGGGTGCTTATGGTCGGATTTGGTCGGGTTTATTTAGTTCGATCTCAGTTTGAGATTGTAAATAGGCCAATTTTTATCTCTAAATCCAACTCTAAATTTGAGCAAATTTGGTCATGATTGAATCTATAATTGACGAAGTCAATACTGGGGTGGCTCAAAGTTTATTAAAATTTAAACTGTAATATAGTTATAAGTATGATATGTTATATTATGTAATGTATTTGAAGACTCACATTATATATTAATATTTTTATGATTAGCAAATTTTTAATAAATATAAATAATTAAATATATGTATTTAAAATTAATTTTTAATTTATGTAATTTAAATTCTCTATATCAAAAAATATAAGTATTTATAAACCTCAAGCCAAGTTAAATAGTTTGAGGAGTGACTTAAACTCAATTCAAAAAATATATCAAGTTAAATTTAGAGTCCGTTTGTTATAAATTATTTGATGAAAAAATCACTTTTTTTAAGTAAAAAATTATTTTTAATGATGTTGATTGTGTTGTTTAAGCTTATTAAAAAAATTATTTGTTTAAAAAAATTATTTTTATGGTTAAAATGAAAAATTATTTTTATTAACTTTTTTAAAAAAATCTTTTATAATAAAAGAGAGAGAAGTTACTCTCATTTAAAAAATAATTTTTATTATTGTAAACAAACACAAAATAATTTTTACTTTTCTTAAAAATCTCTAAAAAATAATTTTTAAATTATTAAAGATCAAAATTAATTTTTTTTAATTTATAACAAACGTAGCGTTATTTGTCCCACTCTGATTATTTTATTAAAACTAAATCTAATTAGGCCCAAACAAATTGAGACGGACCGGGATGACGGGCCAAATCAGAACCCCTAGGTGCTTACAAGTTACAACTTACGATTGCAGCAATTTTTTTGGCCGTGACTTACAAATGCAATTTTTTTTGTCAAATTGGCACGTACAACTAGGCAGCCCTTGCTTCCATTAATTCACTACCTAGCTAATCTGCTCGCCAGCAATCAACTACTGCGAGTCTCGGGTTCGAAGGAAAAAGAGAAGAAAAAAGGCCGCACCTTTGATTGAGGGTGTGTGTCGCAGAGAGATCAGCGCATGGTTGATGGCAGATGCCAATCCAGATCTATCGAAAGGCGTAATTCTAGCTGGCCATGCTCATGGTCTTATCTCTTAGTATTTACTGCTTGTCTAAATGAACACGCTGCATTTAAGCCACGCATGAGTAATGCCATACAGATTCAAGGTGGTTCTCACTCATTTTGTCAAAAATTCTGGTATATCTTTTTTTCCTTTACACATATTAAGCAGTGGGGGTTCGAAAATAAATGAAAGCAAGGGTCAAGCGAACACTAAGAGGGTATAAACACAATTTGGTGTGGGGACAACTTTTTGTTCTTTTTTTATAAATAAAAAAAAAAAAGACATATAATAGATGGAAATTTAACGAACGCAACAGTGTAAAATCATGAAATCCATAAGCACCATATTTCTATACATATATATAGACACCTTGTAGTTTGAGAATGTCAATTAAGCAGACACGGATATGACCAAGACATGAGAAACATACAGTGGAGAAATGAAAGAAAACATAGTAATTATAACTCTACTAGCACTTCTTTTGCTCACGGAGTCTCTTGCAGAAACTAGAACGCCTCCTAACCAACACAGACAAGAAGGGAAAGAAGAAGAATTGAGAGGATCTAGAAGAACTCGAGGCAGTAGAAGGAGAAGCAGACGGCCTAGCAACAGAAGAAACAGAAGCAGAGGCAGTGGAGGAAGAAGGACAAGAGGATCAAATTGCGACCCATTTTACCTATATCTATATGGAACCTGTGGCCAATGGCCTTTCCCTATCTCTCCTTCCCCAGAGAACCCATTTGACCAGACACCAAGACCATCTCCTAGCCGGAATCCGCCACCACTAGTGGCATCTCCTCCGCCCATTCCTTACACACCAAGAATCACATCCCCTCCTCCTCCAATAGTGCAATATTCTCCACCACCTTTGGTCCCTTCCCCGCCACGATTAGTTATCCCTCCACCACCTTCACTGTCGCCACCATCACCTCCACCACCCTCCCCACCACCTTCGCCATCACCGCCTCCACCTTCCCCACCACCACCTCCGCCATTAGTTCCATCGCCATCGCCACCGCCACCATCCCCTTCCCCATCGCCACCCACAGTTCTTCCACCACCTTTGATAATTCCACCGCCACTGTTACTTTCTCCTCAAGCACCACCAGATATACCACAAACACCAACATATCCATGGCTATCACCTCCTGATATAGTCATCGATCCTCCCCCACAGTCACCAGATACCTCTCTTCCTCCACCTGCATCAGATGGGTCCACCCCAGCACCGCCACTTGTCCCGATGTTTCCCACGCCACCGCAGCTTCCTATACCACCACCGGAAGAACCATTCTCTTATTCACCACCTCTCATATCAACCCCAACTGCGCCACACATTTTCTTGCCGCCTCCGGTAGCTCCGGAACTCCCAAACAATCCACAAAAACCAACTCCATTTCCATCCATGCCACTGGCTTATACTATGCAACAGACACCGGAGGGTTTTTTGCAGCCACCGTTGGTTCCTGACCTCCCAGAGGAACAACCTCCATTTCCGTCCACGCCACCGGCTTTTACCATGCCACAGACACCGGAGATTTTGTTGCCGCCACCGTTGGTTCCTGACCTCCCAAGTAATCCACAAGAGCCGCTTCTGTTGCCCTCGACGCCGCCAGCACCGGGGAACTTTCTTCGAGAACCATCTCAAGAGCCGCCATCATCACTAGTGTTGTTGCCACCTCCCTCTAATTCCCCTCCATTTAGAAACTGAGTTCTTCACTTTGTTTAATAAATATGCTTGAATGTGTACTAATAATCACGAAAGTCCTTTAATTTTGTTTTGATTGATGTTTGTTGTCCTATAGTTACCAATACTTAGCATACCTTGCATAATAAAGAATAATTATGAAGTTTTAATAATTTTTTAGTTACATGGCATAAAGTACTTTGCATTAAGATTAACTTCAAGCTCATCAACTTCATGTATGCAAAAAGTTAATTTTGTTGATTATTCTATTCAACTTATTTGACTTTTTTTAATAAGTTGTTCATTTACAGATTATATCCAGCTAAAATTAATTCATAAAAATATTATAAATAGAGCCAAAAACTTCATGTATTCCATATCTTAAATTTTATGAAATTTTAAATGTTTGAATTAGAGAATTTTTCTCTCATATTTTTTAAGCCAAGTTTATTCTGTTAAAGAACTCATAAATTATGAACTTCTATATCTAACATTACATGCCTCCATGCAGTCTACGTGTCTGCCTAGACGTTTGACAATTTTATTTTATTTTATTTTTTAGAATACTACATTACTCTACTCAATATATAACATGTGGTATCGTATGATAATATATGTTATTAGATTAAAATTAAAAATAATAATTTTTTAATCAAATCTAATAATTAAAAAATTAGTGAAAATAATATTTTAGGAGTATATTAAATGTTAATAATTTAGTAAAAAGTTATCAATTAACATAGAAGATATTATCAAAAGATAAATGTTTTTTTTATTGAGTTATCAATAATTGATTACAGGGATCAAATTGAGGACGTGAAAACAAGACAAAAAAGTTGAATCCCACTTGCAAAATGCAACAACTTCAGAATAAGGCTTGTCTTTCTCTCAAATTAAACTCATCAACAAATTTGGCACAACGATATTGAACATATTAATATATGACACCATCTACATTTTCTTTAATAATAATGTTTTTTGCACATTATTTTTTTATACTATTTTTATACTTGGTTAACGATGAGTAAATTTTTTGTTAATACAATATATTGTTTAATTAATGAGTTTTAATAACCAATCATTTACAAGTTAGTAAAACTCATTAACCAAATGATATACTGTATTAAACAGATATTTACTCATTGTTAATTAAGTGTAAAATTATGTAAAAAAAAATAATATGCACATACCATTACTCTTTCTTTAATGATTCATGAAAGTCATATAATTATATCTTTTTTAAAAGAAGATGGCAATAGGTTTTGTCGTAGAAATGAGGTCCAAATATTTTTTACATTTACATCATTCGCATATTGCTACTCCCAAACTCAAGAAACAATTTCAACGATGACAACAGGACAATATCTTTTTTTTATTCTAGATATCCCAAAACAGCAAACTCATGAATTGAAATTCATAGGAAACAGACAAAGAAGACATCCATCACTAAAAGTGGTTCTGCTTAATTAAAACAAACTTAGATTTCTAACCAGAATATTCGCCTCAAATGAACGAAGATAAGAAGCAATCTTAACTAAAATTTATATCAGTGAAATACAAATTTGATATATAATATGTGGCTTAGAAACAAAGAGTTTTTCTTTCACAATGTAATGTGATCATTTTCTTTAAGCTTATATTGTGCTCCGTGGCATAAAGAAAAAGCTATAAGCTCCCGTTACCTATACAATTAAATAACAAATTAACTTAAAGGAGGAGTTTGTTTGGTACCATGCATTTTTAAGATGCCTGAGCATGAGATGTCTATATATAAGATTTATTAACATATAGGATTCTCATGTTTGGTATGACATCTTGGATGTCTAAAATTGCTATTTGCTTACACTAAATAATATCATTTTTATTTTTTTTATAAGGGTACCAAAATTTTTAATAATTAGTAATTAATATTTAATCATGTGACTTAATATTGATCACTAATTATAAACTCATAAAAAAAAAAGACACTCAAAAAACTTTTATGTGTGTATATATATTGAATTTCCAAAAATCACACTTTCTTAATTTTATGTATGACTAATAAATAATTTATTTATATCAATTTATTATACTATAAAATTTATGTATTTTAATAACATAATAATAAAAAATATTGTCTGATTATTTGATAACAATAACATATTAATAATTAAAAAATACATATTAATGACAAAGTACACTACAAAAAAAAGGTGTTTTAGCGGCGGTTGAATTTTAGGTTTAGCAGCGGTTTCAACCGCAGTTAAATGTGTTTCGCGGCGGTTTCTAACTCGCCACAGATAAGAGGGTCGCAAAACGAACAGCGGCGGTTTTCACCAACCGCTGGAATAAACGTCGCTAGTAGTTTATTTATAATACCGGCGGTTCGAACCGCCGCTAATGTTAAATAACAAAAAAATATTAGTCGTTTAGCCGCGGTTTTTTACTAAAACCGCTGCTAAACGAATTGTTTAAAAATAATAAATAAACGCTGTAGCCTCAACCTTTTCGAGGGGATATGGAATAAAAAGTCAACAATCACTGACCAACTGAAATAACAAAATATATAAACTTAGTATTTAAATCCTGTGACTCTAAACACGGACAAGGTTGCAATAATCAAATACATCAGACAGTACCTTATCATCCTCATTAACCACAGTAGAAGGAATTTCCTTATTGATGAATATTTTATGTAATATCGATCAAATTTAAATAAAATTTTAAATGTAAATATGCATAGTTGTGACTAGATATTGCTATTGTTTGAAATTTTGGATTTCACAAAATGATACCAAATAGAGATTTTATGCTAACCGAACTAATTAGTGACTAGTGACTAGTGAGTATCCAGCTACAGCAACACAAAACCTAATTAAGAGTATCCACAAAACCTAGAAGTTGACATTTAAATAACAAAAAAAGTTATGCATGACAGTGACTAGTGAGCAAAGAAAAATAGCTGGCATTACCAATCTTGCACAGTCATCCAGAACATATAAATTACCATGGCATTGCAGCGTGCTGGATAATCTATTTTTGCATCTAGTACAATCCGCTTTGCCATCTCTGTATTAGCAGACTTATCAACATAGACGTGGCAAATTCCATTTGATATGGAAATAATGCGGCTTATTACGATAGTCAACATTAAACTCTATTAACAAAAGGATTTACCTTACTATATCAAGCACACCTTGCATATTACATTTAAACATAAGCATAATGGTCTTACCAGCATAACCCAGAACAGGAATTTTAGTGGAACTCTCGATCTGAGAGACAAGTTTGTTTCTACCTCTTGGAATCACAAGATCAATTACGTCATCCAGTTGAAAGTTAAATAGAATGCAGATTCCAGGTTTATCTAAAGGTGCCAATCTTCTGAGTGAACTAGTTTATAAATTTGAAATTAAGCTCTACTGATTGATTCACCTTAAGTAGCTCAGGGATTTCTGCTCTTGAGGTCACAAGTCCAATAAGTTTCCCACCAACAGGATCTGGTATGGCTTCAGTAATTACCTGCAATTTGAATTACCCCAAAAATATTTATTAAAGAGACTGCCAAACCAAATAAAATTTAAACAGAAAATAGTTCACAAATTATTTCATTTGAAACCAAACTTTGTGCAAAATTGCATTTGATCGCTTAGCTTCCTTGCCTCCTTTCAAGAGAAGCCCATTCCCACTTCGGATTGCCAAGGAAGCTATTTGTTTAGAAGATATGAAACCACTGGCTTAGAATGCAAATAAACAACGTTTAATTCAGAGATAATCAATCTAATTGCTTTCTAAAGCTCAACAAGTTCATGCGATACAAGAAGAATGAATTTGTTTTATTATTTTAAAGAAAGCCTGATGAGAAGGTGAACATTACTGGAAGGGATCATAATTTATAGAAGGCTCTGACAATTTCTCCTGTCATTTCAATAAAAGCTATATTTCCATTACATTGATCAAAACTATTTATCCAATCAACATAACTGATTTTACTAGCTGGTCTTAGATTAAGCGCTCGAATACCCAAAAGCATAACAGAGATCATGTTTAAGCTGCAAAATAATTGTCCCTCACAAGTCAAAATATCAATTATGAGATCATCACCATAAGAGAACTTATTAATTCCTATTCAAGACAGCAAATTTGTGATAAGTTAACTATCTAACAATGAACATAGTATAATAGAACACAAGTCCTTACTTTATAAATTTCAATGTTAAGGTTCCTACTCTGCCTGTTGTTTTCTTCATATATATACCAGTGTATAACTAACCAGTACACAAAGCTCACCATTACCCAATTAGTGGCCAAACCAATTGCTCCTCTTACAAAAGTAGCTACATAAAACCACCAAAAGGTTCTTCTATTGTTTTATAGGATACTACTCCATGAAAAGATTTTCTCTTGCTGTGAAAAACATTTATGGTGGAACATTTTTCTTTTTTGTTTCTGAAATTATATGGTAGGGCACATTGAGCTTCATTTTGAAAATTATTCTGATAATGTACAATTTCCAGCACTAACTGTGTATGCTTTACTTGGTTGCCATGTTAATACCGAGAGGCTGAAACTTAAGAACATCTGGTTTGTGTTTTTGAGTGTTATTGTTTCTCTTTATGTGTGTGTGTGTGTGTGTTATCTTTCATAGATCTGCATGGGTGAGAGCACAACCTCGCCTAACTTAGGCATTCCAGGCATAATTTAGATTACTTTTCCCATCAAATTTTGAGCTCCAAATTCATTAGTTTCTTGAGCCCAAGATTATTATCCAAATCCCCACCCAACCACCTAAGCTAAGCCAGATGGCTGACTTACACATTAAACAGTGGAGGAGAGAGAATAAAAAATGAATTGCCATAGAAACCGTTTAAACCTTCATAAGTCACAGAAATGTCATTCTTACCTCATCTGCGATCATAGCAATGTGCTGACTTGCTTGTGGGAATTTGAACTCTGTTAGCCATTTAATTTGAATGATGGTGCTATCAGACTCCTACATAAATAGAATAATAGACATTAAATGCTTAGATACAGAGGACAAAATAGATTCAGAAGTTTTATGCTTGACGGTTAATAAAAAGAAATTACAAAAGAACCAAGGAAAATAAAAAGGACATAAATTTCTTAATTACTTTGGCAATATAACCTCCACCAGATGGCCCTCTCTTTGAAGTGCATGAGATATGCCTGTCACATATGATGCTATAGATCCTCTAGGAACCAATGGTGCCATTTCTGTGCAAATGTGAACAAGATGAAAACCATTCCAAAATGAAGTTGATATAAAGAACAATCAGATTATAAAAAATCTTTGAGAAAGGGAAACTGAAGAAGAATAAAAAGAAGATAAAATGAACATAGTAAAACTTATAGTTCCAGTTATGAACATTGAAAATAGCTTAATCTCAAGACAATCCACAAAATGTCAGTAGTATAGTTCCAACATAAACCTAGACTGACTCAGTATATTAAACAAATGAATTATTTCTTTAGTACTTATACAGTAAGAATATACATATGCTAATTTTATAGATTCAGATATTCATGCTTCTCTGCATGCCAGCAGCTTCTCAGTAATTTGTATATTCCATATGTTGTATGCCACTATCACCCAGTAAAATAAAATGGCTGACAATTTTGAAATATACTTCCAGAGGTTTGACGTAGGCACATTGAATATGGTCACATCATAGATCCACCAAAATATAGGCACTTGCCAATCAAATCTGTTTTATTATATATAGGCACCTAACATGTCAAATGGAATTGAGAAACAGGTCAACCAAATTCAGGCATTTCCACAAATAGATTACACGCAGTTACCCAACCACACTAAATCAACATCTATTATCAACCAAAACAGAGATAGAGTCTCTAAAAATTACCGAGCGAAGCTTCCTTGATTCTTGGTATAACGAGCAAACAAGACAGGAGCTGATGGAATTGAAAGAAAGCAAATTGCTTGGCTCAATTGATTTCAAATGGTTCTGTCATTATATGAACTATGAGATAGAAAATGTTGATGAAATTCTTATGGTTCGAATATGAAATATGAAATTGCATCAATTCACAGGTAACCAAGCTCCAAATAAAATTCACGGTTACCTGTGAAATAGAGAATTTGAAGACGATGGAGAACAATGGAACTTGCGTGAGACGATTTTAGCGTCAATGGAGCTTGCGATTCGAACTATGGAGAAAACCCTAGCGGAGAAATAGATGTCCTCTGCATTGATGTTGGAAGGTGAACACAGCTATTTGGAGGTGGAGCTCCAAGAGTCAATGGTGGACACTAGCTGAACATCAGTGATTCGAACTATTGAAATAAAGAAAGAGACCCTGCGTCAATGAATGGTGGAAGCTGAATATGGAAGAAGCTCCTCTGCATCGAGTTTGGGTTGCGATAAAACGTTGGTTTCGATATGCAACCGCCGCGAAATACCAAAGAATCGCCGTTGATAAATTTAATTTACAGCGCTTATTGTAAATGCCACAAAAACAAAATGATAGCAGCGGTTTCGGTGAACCGCCTTAAATAAACCGTCGTTGTCTGGCGTGTTTTTTGTAGTGGTAGAAAAGGGCAATACTCCATGCCTTGAGGAAATAAATCTCAGTCGAATTGAAGTTGACATGCATTAGATCTCCTTGGTAACTTCGATAATTTTTTCAGCATACGGAGCTTTTGCTTCAACTTAAACCAATCGCAAGTCTGAATTTTCAATGTCTTCAAGACCTTTGCACTCTTCAGAATATATGCTACGAGTTGCAGGTCGTCTTTTGAGCCATAATATTTTCTCACTTCAAACACGGTAAGGTGAGAAGAAAGACAAACAGGAACAATTGTTGGGTCCTCCCAAAATGTGTCACTGAAATAATGATTCCGATAAGCCTGACAACATGGAATACAACTGTTCAGATGACACGATTAGAACAAATAAAAAAAGAGAAACACCAAAATTGAACCTCAAAAGTCAAGAAATTAACCTTGTTAATGAGAAGAACTTCGAGCTCAGGGCACTTCCCAAGCAACTGTTCCAGAAATAACGAGTCACTGTTTCTAAGATTAAGCTGTAGATGAACTAAATTGTGAAATTCTGGAAGATCAAGAGTAGGAGGGTCCTTCATCTGGGTAGAAGACAACAACAAACTATATTAATTATAGCACATATTTTCCCAAAGAAAATAAGATATTGATTACTACATCTACATTCTACAATGAGTAAAGTGTCCATGCGATGGGGGGGCAAGGGATTTAGGTAGAGCACTTTACCTTTGCCGTAAAATCACATAAAGACAGAAATCCAACATTACGGAGCGCTTTGAGAAGCTTGAATACACCGTGGATATACTCATCCTTATATACAGTAATATCTATATTGGCTTTCACCACGCTTTGCAAGTACCCAAGCAAATAGTCTTGGATATAATCAAAATCATTTTGTATATCTAAGTCAAGAGATGGTGTCTTTATCTCGAGTTGGTTAACTCGAGAGTTTAGACCCGAAGGCTTACAGATTTTGAATGACTTTGGATTGATCGGTTTCACATAAAACACTTCAAGTGCTGGACATCCAGAGAGAAGCCTCGCAACAGAATTGTTGTCTATTTTATCCCTGAGATGCAAAGTCTTGAGAGAGGGAAGATGAACAGAGGAAGGAACACTCAGATTGAAGCAGTAACTAAGTTTCAAGACCACAATTGTGCTGCAGGTGAACAAGCTGGTAGGCCACTCGTACGTTGAAATATCATCGTACAGGGAGAGCTTCAGTTGTTCAACTTTGCCGGCTATGGCTGCAGAAACCCATGTGTTGACATCGTGACGTGACTGGAATTGACATATGAGACGAAACCTTGTGATCCATTGTGTTCTGCGTAGACTCAAGAACGTATTGACCACAGAGGAATATCTCGTGGACGGTGTAACTGGGTAGAAGTCAAGAGCTGGAACCATAGTCCAAAGTAATCTCCACCTGGTGGACAACGTGCTAGTGGCAATGGCTTGTTTGCTTGGAAGGAACGAAATAATGTGGCAGAGAAGTGTGTCCGGTAACTTGCTAATCCTATCAACTGAAGGTTTTCGCGGCTTCCTCGGCCCCGTCATTCTGGATCTCCAGGGACGGATCTCGCGGTCGCCGCAGTGTACCATAGCAACAACGCCCCCTTGGATGTGTCAGAGAACCTTTTTTTTTTTTGGCATATGTGTCAGAGAACAGCTGAGTCCGGTATATTTATGTAGCTAGATCATAAATCTAGGGGATTCAGTATCAAAATATATATATATATATATATATATATATATAGGGGAGGGATCAACTTACACCGGTGTAAGACTTGATCACTCTTACACCACTCAATAACTTTTTATTGAATAATTTTTTTACAAAATCCACCGTTAGATTGAAAGTTTCTATCATATAGATCATTTGTGTCAAATTTTGAAAAAATTGAATATCAATAAGAATATAATCAAATAGTTCATATTTTCATATATTTCAATAGTTTATATTTACGTTAATTTTGATGTATATCAATGAGTCACAAAACAATTTCGGATTAATGTAAAATTTTATAAGTATGATCTACATGATAGAAACTTTCAATCTAACGGTGAATTTTGTAAGAAAGTTATTCAATAAAAAGTTATTGAGTGGTGTAAGAGTGATCAAGTCTTACACCGGTGTAAGTTGATCCCTCCCCATATATATATATATATATATATATATATATATATATATATGAATATCTATCTAGGGGATTCACACTAGGATTCATGCGAAGGTAAGAAATCTTACCGCTAGATAAAATCTTTTGCCGTATTCTTTTTAATATTTATTTGTCTTATTTTTTTAAAAAAAATAAATATAGTAAATTATTTTTGTATTTATATTTTAATTAAATAAAATACATGGTTAAATATTAGTCAATAATTACTAAGGATATCAATACCCTCATTTTATTTAGGTATAAAATAATTAATACCATAAGAAAAATTATAATAATTGATTAGAAAATTAATTTAAGATTTAATTTGTGACAAAACTAGAAGGAGATCCTGAATAAATCTCTAATATATATATATATATATATATAATAAAAATAAATTTAAGATTTAGTTTGTTGTATATTGTGGCATTATTTTCTGATTTTGTTAAATTTTGTTACATTGTTTTTAAGAAAAATATAATCTAAAAATCAATTTAAAATTTAATTTGCAGGACATCGTATATTGTTATATTATTTCCCAATTATATGTGATAATAATTAGTATTGTTTTTCTAAATTAAGTTAGATTTAATAAAATAACATTAAAGTGAATTGATCTTCTTTTTTCTTTTAATGAACACATATAAAATCACTCTCAACAATAAGGAGGTGAAAGAAACGTGTACGAAGAAAGGTATTAATCATCTCATATCCCTTTTTTAATCAAAATATATTTTTCTTATATATATGTATATATACATATATATCAAGAAGACTTGTGATATACTTTGATGCTCTACCGTCACTGTATTTTTTTAGAATTCATGATTTTGATTTCTACGATTTTATTTCTTTCTCATCACTGAGAAGTTAAAGTTAATAATTAATTTAAAAACATAAACATTAATAAAACATTATTAGTAAAAATCTAGTTCTTAATTAATTTAATAAACTCACACTCCTAATTAGTTTCAAGTAACTAACAAATCATTATTTTATCTGAAACTTTTAAAATATTACTTGGATTCTTTTTATAAAAAAAAATAATTAATCCGTTAGACTTGCTTTTTCTTTTATCTTTTTAAAGAAGATAGAAATTAGAAAGTGTTTTTAGTACATTATTAATTATGAAAAATACTAGATAACCAAAATTAATTTAACACAATCAGAGTCAAAATGGGTTGACAAATTTGGCAAAATTCAATTAAATCTTTTGTAGCACTATAAATAAATATAAAGTAAACAAGCTTATCCTACCAAATTTTAATCTCATACCAATTTGTTAAAATTTAGGTTTTTGATAGTGCCTAACTTCCTTTTGAGTAATTTTTTGTTGTTATGTAAATTAGGGTATTTTCTCGTTTCGGAAAATGATAGGCTAATCTTACTGGATATGGTCAAGCGCGTGAAGCAGGGATCCCTCACAATTGCGTTTTCTCTAGACGTATTGTCTCAATGATCAAAACCGAGACAAGATAATTAAGGTGACCGAACATTTTCCACTCAAACCAATATAAGTTGGTTTCTTTTTTAGTATATGAATATTAAGTGCTTTTGATTATGCATGTGTCAATTATTTAAATATGTTGATAAGATATTTATATTTATTGAAAAGTATTTGAATTGAGATTATATGATCATCTAATTCAAGAAAGTATTCTAATTTACATGTGCTGAATTATTAATTTACTTCTATTAAGACCATTCAATCTAGTCTGATTCTGAAACACTAGTTGTAGACATTAAAGTAAATCAAAGAGCACCCTACTTGTCACATGTTATCAAAAAAATGAGGCAGTAGGGGTATTCATGAATGATTTGGATCGATTTTGAGAGGTAAAGTTATCTGAACTAAACCAATAGATTTTCTCATATAGACAACTAATCGGTTTAGTTTTGATCGATTTTTTGGTTTTTGACCATTTAAAAAATAATTATCTTATTCCTTTGTTTTTTTATGGCCCAAAAAATAATTCAACCTATTTATACAATAAATAACATACTTATCCATTTAAAACAAACAACAACAACCCATTTAAATAAAAATTAACAAACTTACAGTGTAATGATCAAATTCAATCATGATCAAACTTCTAGTATAATAGTCAAGTACAACCATACAATAAAAATCTAAAATTTTAAACTAATTTTTAGCTACATAAACTAGAACTTTCAGCCATAATTATTAAAGAAAACATCCATCAAATAAGCATATACCTTAAATGATAAATGCCATTTTGAAATCATTAATATGAATAATTTTAACAATAAATAAAAAAGTAAAGCTTTCAAGATATTTAATAATACATACCAAGTTATTTAAAATATGTATATATATGATATTCTAATCAGTTTGGTTTGGATCGGTTTAATTTTTAAAATTAAAATCCAAAATTGACCCAAACTGATTATTTTTTTAAAAAAATCAAACTAAATAAAAAAAATTTAATTTTAATTGATTTTTAATTTTTTATTCAATATTTGATTTTTTTTTGTTTGATTTGAATTTAAACTCTCTTATAAGACAGGATAGGTTGACTCATTTTTTTTGTTAATGAGGTTGAAAAAGTCAACCCATCTTGCTTAGAGTAGGTAGGAGGATTAGGCGGGTAAATTCAATTAAAATTTAAAAAATAATAATAACAATAATAATAAAGTCATACAAAAACACCATTGTTTTCCATAGCAAAATATCAAGCTTATAAGCAATACAATTAATATATAATTCTTGCCCATAGCTTTGAAAAATCTTAAGTCATACAAAACACCATTGACTAGAAGGATGAAGATAAACGCATAATAAATAGAAATGCATCCATATAAATTTTAAAATTTTAGATTCACCAACTGACCAACTCGTAAACGGCTATAAGGCATCAAAAATCAAAATATATCGATTTCATTTGTACCATGGTGCTCTCGTGCTTCAGTATACACCGCGACGTGCGTGGACCGTGAAGGTGTCAGGCGTGGAGCTGCTGCGGAAGTCGCGTGGACTGGTGGCGTTGCGTCGTGGAGCCGTGCATGGAGGCGCTGCGTGCGTTCGTGAACTTGAAGGGTGAGGTGCTGCTGACTGCTGTTAAGGGTGATCATGATCTGACACGACCCGAAAATTTGGCCTTTGGTATGAACTGTTTAAGTTGAGATTTGGTCATTATTTTAAACTTGATTGGTTTTTCAATATTCTTCTGATATTTTTGTGATATATTTTTAAATGTGAGAATTTATTTAAATATTGTGATTTTTCATAATTTTAGCTATTATGTTATTCACTTATTATATAATTTTTAATTAAATTAGACTATGATATGAATAAAAAATAGTAAGTATAAATAAATTTATATAAATAAAAAAATAATCAAAATATTATATAAAAAATATATTTATATATCTAAATCAGATTGAGCAAGTCCTAACTCATCTCAACTTAGACTCAACATAATTGAATTTAAATCATAAAAGTTAACTTAATCAAAACTTTCACGTTAAGATTAGAATTAAGTTCAACCCAACTTATAAACATTTTTAATAACTGTGCATTCATAAAAATAAAAAAAGAAGAAAAAAGCAATTAGGGTCAAGTGTTTTTTAGCATTCTAGAAAGGTTATTTTATTTTTTAAAATAAGTCATTGATCTGTCAACGTGCCCTACCCTAAGAAAGTTAAAAAAACCTGACTTAATAAAATGGATTATACTTTATTAATATGATGTTATACAAGTGATAAATATTTAGTCTCTTAAATATGGTTAAGGGATGGTTAAGGGTTCGATTCTTGACTCAAAAAATATTTATTTAGAGAGATTAACTTCTTAAATAAATCTCAATATCTCAAAGGTTTAATCCATACTCCGTAAAACAAAAAAAAACAGATTATACTTTATAACTCAACTCATTTTTTTAGCGGGTTCAACCCGTTTTGAACATACGTAAAACAAACACTGCACAACGGAGCTTTTGTGGGATAGATTCTGTTATAACATATAAATAAATGCGCACATTCTTTACGCTCACGAGTCATAGGTCAATGGCTTAGTACGAAGAGAGAAGACAGAGTGCCGGAGAATTGTCCTTAAATTGGAATCCGAAAACTAACTCAGAATTGGTAAAGATGATAAATAGTTGGTTTTTCCTGGACAAACACGTAAGTTTAAATTTTAATAAAAGTTATTTTAATTAGAAGATAATAAAAAAAAAATTGTGCTTTAAATTATTAACTGTAGACTAATCCTATAAAAAGTTTAAAAAACATAACCTATAAAAATATTACAGAACGTCATTCAATTTAAATAATTAATTAAAATAATTGACAACTTAAAAAAAAAAAAAAAACAAAGAAGTGAAACCACAACCTACTCATACCCGCTACCAATGTAGTATTATATTATGGATTTTCCAAGAACTTCCTTTCGGTTGGTTGGCAAATTTACCAAAATCTGGCGGTCCTACACGACTCATAGTGAACTATGGGGAGTTCAAATTCAAAGCTTTCGTCGAGCTCGCTTTTTTTGTGGCTTGACATTAAAAAAATATTATTATATTTAGTTTTTCTTAATGTTTTTTATATTATTATATTAATGAGTAATGATATTTATATAAAAAAAATTTTACAAAAATTTATACAAATCATTTGATCAAATCCAAAAAGTTATAATGAAACTTAAACTTGATTCAATAATTTGTATAAATTTTTGTAAAGAATTTTTTTGTACAAGTATTATTATTCTATATTAATATATAGAGCAATTTCTTAATAGTAATTTAGACCTAAATAAAGGGTTATCCTATTCTAAATAATTTGATACTTTTATATTAAAATAATAATATAAATAATATAAAATAAATAAGATTATTTATTATTATAAATAAATACTTTATTAAATGTTTAATTTATAATGTTTTTAACCTTAATCTAATATTTTTAAGTTTTATATTTTTTTTTACATTTTACTAAATCTTAGATATAAAATTAATTTTTATGAATTTTATTTTTTTAAGATAATGAAATTAAAAATTATTAAACTAGTTTTTACATAAATCTAAATAAATTTTTTTTACAAAAAAATGTAAAATAAACAAAATATTATATCTTAAAAAATTAATATACATCTAATATTACAAATGCATTCATCTCCCTAACCAAAGCATGGAAAAGGCTTTGGGTTTGGCTTTGTCAACAAAAGACCATTTATACTCTGTCTCTCTATCCTATTTCTCACACACAAAAATAAACATAGGCACAGGCACATCATATAAACCTTCTCCTCCTTCTTCTAATATTCTTCTTATTCATTATTATTTATTTCACATTACAACGACACCCACGCCCCACCCCATATAATATATACAAGATTTTTCTCTCAATTCTTCGTCTAATCTTCGCCACCACTTACCTCAACTCTCTCTCTCTCTCTCTCGAGCTGAGCAGTCACCACCAGATGTGCGACGAAGAGTGGGTGAAGGTGGCCATGGCCGACGATTCCCTCGTGGTGGACCTGCTGCTCCGCCTCCACCAAGATCCCCCACCTCTCAAGGAACCAGCCGCTCCCTATCTTCTTCCCCTCCGCTGGACCGTGCGTCAGCGCCGCTCCAGGTCCGTTCCCAGGCACGCTGGCGCCGACAACAAAGCCAAGCCCACCAGGGCCAGCCCCACCACCCCGCTCTCATGGAGCGGCGCCACGTCAGCAAGCGGCGGCGGCGGCGTGGATGGCTGCGAGGAGTCCAGCGCCGCAACGAACCGGGCGGAAACCTCAAGATCTAAGGTTCGATACTCGATGTCTCTCTCTCTCTTTTTCTTTTTGGGTCTGAATTTTCGGTTGGGTTATTTTTCCGGTGACGGCGTGTCTGACGCATTCGGTTAACGTCGTGTCGAGCGCGTCTAAGTCGAACGCCGAGTAGAGTTAGGAAACTCTGTTTCTCGCTCAATAACTATGTGGACATGTAGCGGGAGGGACAGTTTCTTTTTTTCTTTTTTAATTGAATGGACGAAAATGCCATTAACGAGGTGCGATATTTACCTCCACGAATCCTCAGCTCAGCTCAGGTGAAACCGAGTCCTTTCTTTTCAGTCAGTTTCGGAGCTGCCGTTATTCACCTCACCTCCATCAGATTTACAATTCTACCCCCGTGGGCGTGGCTAGTTCCATCATTTTACTCGTGGAATCGGTGCCTCCCGTTACCGGAGCCGCCGTGCTATTGTTTTTATTCGTAGAAAGTTCAACTTATGACCCTCGTATTCTTCTGTTTATTTTAGTCGTAAAATGTATTCAATAATTCAGAGAAAAGGAGTGAGTTTGATTCAACGCATGGAGTCAGAGGCTTGAATGACTCTTATCACGTTTTTTACTCGCCACTTTTCCGCTCCGTGTCACGCCTCGAATGACGGAAAAGCCCTTCCTCGCCAGGGCATTTTCGTCTCTCCATGATTGTTTCGGCCCGTGTCGGAAGGAAGTTGCAACTGAAATTGCCTTCCTTTTGTTTTGTTTTGTGTTTGACACAAGTCTCAACTTAACCGCGGTGTGGCATTCGTGATTGCAGATTGGGTGGGTAAATTCAATTTGCGTTAGATTCAGAGCGAGGGGTAGTTAGGTAATATCAGAGTCGCGCCACACCACACCTGCTGCTTTTTTGTTGGCGTGTTTTTGTGGCGTGTTTTCTTGTTTGGTGTAGTGTTTGGTAGTGGTTGTGCACTTTTTTGGTGTTTCTTTGGGGAACTCATCTGCTGTTTCTCCCCTCTCTCCCACCTTTTCCTGCGGGCACTCCCGCATCCTTTTTTTTTTTTTTCCTTTTTCTTTCTTTCATTAATAATTAATCCCATTTTCTTTTCATTCCCGGGTCTGAATCGCCGTTTCACATGTGGATTAAAGATGACAAATGTCTGTTACCGTATCTGCATCACAGCTTGATTGCAACCCTTTGGATTCAATGTCAAATAATAAGATAGTGCAAGGCAAAAGTCGGAATGCGAGTTTCTAATTGGGACTGTTATCCCATAGAATAAAAGACTACGTTGTAGGGTCCAAAACCAAAAGGTGAGGAGAATCTATGGTGATTTGGGATTGAAATGAAATGAAGTAGTGACTTCTCTCGTTTTTTTCTCTTTGGTTTTTTTAAGGAGAAAGATAAAAGATGAAGGAAGATGTGGAGTAAGATTAACCGAACCACCTACTAAGGACAAGGAAGTTGGAAAGGAAAAAAAAAAGATGCTTTTGCTGTGTTAAATGGCAATGGATAGAGAGCCATTTTGGTAGCTCCCAAATGAAAAATGGGGACCACGTTGTCACCAAATTGATGGCATGAACCTAGCTACTCAAATTGGATCGTTAGTTATTGGTGTTTATTAATCTAAAGCCGTTGCTTTCAAACCCACATGTTTAATCAATTGGGATAGGGATTTGGCGGGGTGGGGTGGGGTGCATGCATAAGCACTAGCCATATTTCTTTTTTTGGATGGGTAGATTGTGAAGAGACTGAAATGTGCCTCTGTTTCTCACTTTTTCTAACCCACCACCATCCTTTTCTCCATTCCTCCGAAAGAAATGTGCCTCTGTTTCTCTATCACTGGGAATACGTGCCGGTGGAGCAGGTCATGTTTTTATTTTAGCGACGCGGACACTGCCATCTTATGAGGTTAGTGGGATTTACGTGGTAGTACGGAACCAGCAGAATAGGGTATAAGTGACATTTCAATTGGATAGGGTACATTTATTACCCTGCAGAAAGATGCGTACTTTAATGGATGGTACGGTGAGTACCCTAGTCTGCATTAAGATTGTTGGCCGCTTAGAGCAAGTTTAGTGAGATTCTACCATTTTTAGTCTTTCCTGGCCCTCCTTAAAGTGCAGCGTAATAACTATTGTTATAAAATTAAGAGAATTTGTTTGTAACAATTAATAATCATTACACTGCACTAATACTGTATATATTTATTTATTTAAGAATTTGAACCGTAATCAGGTGTTTGCTTACCAAACGAGGGGAAAAAATAAAAAAAGAATTTCTTTATGCTAAAACGAAAGAAATAAAAAAGGAAGTAATAGAATACGTCTATCCCCATTCATGACTGTCTTGCAGATTTTTGTCCCTGATTTTCAGTTGTCATGGAAGGTAATCATCCATGCTCAACTCAAAGCAATGCTATTGTTTGGTTTAGTGCTCGTTTCTAGCCAAAACATTTGTCGAGGCCGTCTCCTTCGTGTGCTCTTTCGCTTTAAAGCTACCATATGACATGACAAATCCACCGGAGATCAAGCAATCATATTATCATGTTCTTTCACTCCATATTTTTGGAGAATCTGTTTTTATATGATAAATGTCTAAACTCTCCTATATTTGGTGTATTGCAGGTTGCTCATCCAAGTGAAACAGCCACTACCAAAAAGTTAAGAAGAAAAAGGGTAAACATAAACTTTTTTATATTCTTGGATCTTCTAATAATATATCGGAAGAGAAGCTAGAGCTGACCAATAATTGAGAGTGGAGGTTAAGGAAGAACTTAAAATCATGTGACCTAGTTGGGGGATTTCTTTTATTTGAATAGAATAATGAACTAGTTTACATGTTTTCATAGAGTATGTTGGAAGCAAAGTGCAAATGATTGGGAGTAAAATTGAGTTTGATTGAGCCAACAACTATGATTAAAGACAGTGACTCAATAGGTTGGTACGTTCAATGTTGCTGAAAATATCTGTATCTAGTGATTTTGTATTTTGCAGCTTAGCTTGTATAGTTGCTAATTCTCAGCGGAATTGATAACTAAAAGCTCATATGGGAGTTATAATACTATCAGCAAACACAACTGGATCATAACTAGTCAATCTAGTTGTATGGCATTATAGCCCATGTTTTGCTTGCTTTTCTGTCATCACATTTATGGGTAAAAGAATAGCTTTTTTCTCCTTGTCTGTGTAACTTTGTTAGCACGTACTTGTTTGTTCTGTTTTCCGTTACCTGGATAACATATCTTAATGCTGTTAACTTTTATCGTCTTTGCAGACTTTAGCTGAACTAAAAGAGGAGGAGAATTTGTTGTTGAAGGAAAGGAGAAATTTGAAAAATGTATGATTTGTACTTGTTTTCGTAGATAGATTCTTTTTGGTTTACACATTTCTAGACCCTTTTGCTTGGAGAAATAATTCGTCTGGTTTGTTTATTAATATTGTTTTGAATTTCTGAACAGGAACTAGCATCCTTGCGGATCAGGGTTGAGAAACATAGAGCCACAAATGAAAGCTTAAAGAGAATGAAGGTGACCTTCCTGTTCTCTTCTACCTTTTTGTAGACCTTCTGTTATCTTCCTAGTTGACATGCTTAACATGAGAAGCAGTGGTCTCTGACTCATTGTTGCATTCCTTGTTCGAAATCTCTACTGACAACTTTCTGAATGATGAATAAATATATCTATGGAGACAAGAGTCTGGTGCATTAGAATCTAATTATGCCTCAACCTTTTGTAACAGCTTGATTTGGAGTCACAACAAACCATTAAAATAGCTACAACCTATGAGGTGTCTGGGAAAGCCGTCTTTAGCCCACCTCAGCTTGTGGAGGCACAGTGTCATCCATCTAATTCAATCTCACCAAAAACTGTCACACACAAGGTTCTGGATGACGATTCATCTGTTTGTGCAGCAAATGCTTCTTCCAAAACACAAGAGATTGGTAACCAAGAATCTTCAATCTTGCTGCCTGATCTAAATTTGCCTGTCGAGGAGGATTTGAGTTCCAATGTCATACATGGAATTAGCTAATAAAGAATCAGATGTCCACTGATATTCTGAATACTGATAAGTTAGACCGAGATCATTGCTCGCAGTATGCCTAATAATAAGATATAACACGTCAGTCCTAACAATTTAGATTGTGCTAATGTAATTGTAGATGCTAAACCATTCACTTTCCCTACTTAGTCAAAACTGATGTGAAAATTGTTTTTTGATTCATGAAGGAACTGAGGGCAGTGTAGAAATCCTAGCACATTCAGACATAATTCCGTTCTTTTTTTTTTTTCCACAGGTTTCTACCTTGTCCAAAATTCTTTGGGACAACCCTCGATCCTTCTTTATTATAGGAATATTTACTGGTAAATGTAATTACATATTCTACAGATAAGATAATTCAAGAATTTTGGTTCTTGTAGTGAAGTTGTCTGTATCTACTACTATGATTTTTTAACTTGTTGGCTCTCTTAAGCTTATTATGCTTTTTTGAAGGAAAGAACTTGATCTGATTCTCGTTTCTCACTATAACTGTTACTGGTTTTCAACTTGCGCTCATAAACTTGAGATTATATGCCTATGTAGGACGCGCATCTAACCAAAGCAGCATGCCTGTAATATCGATCTGGTCTGTTAACTTTGTTTTAGACCATGGTTTAAGCATAATGGTACTTTCCTTCTGGGATTGCTGAATACATCGTGGCAGAGCCCGTGGGTGTATTAAAAATCCCTCTTTGGTTGCTATGTTATGGGCGTGTGTATCTAAGGGTTTGCGGATCATTAGATTTTTGTAGAGTATAAGGGTGTGTGTATACATAGAGTACAAGCAATACTGGAGGAATTTTCTCAAATACCTGTAAACCAATTTCGAATTGGAGCTTTGATATGAGAACTGCTGCTTAAGAACGTAATAAATAAAAAATTTATTTTAATCATTATCACTAAATAAGAAAGTGTTACATTATTATCCGCTTGTACTTTACAAATCAAAGTGTACTATTTACTTTGAAGGTGCCAAATCCACTTTTTTCTTTTTTGGTAATTTACAAAGTAATTTAACATATTAAGTTATCTGTTTCCTAGGGATTAAGGTACATTTTTTTTTTTGGAATAAATCCATGTTTACTTTTTGGTTTCATGTCATTTTGGACGTTGATACTTCCCTCCCTTTATAAAGTCTTCGGTAAATATATTCTGGGTCTCGGTTTTCAGCCAGCAGCCCATTGGCAACGCCCTCGTCCTTGCACCCACCATATGATATGATGGGGCCAATCAGTATCACCGATGGCACATTTGGAGATGTTTGGGCCCAATCCTACCCATGTACGACTCTTGTCCATGAGGTTGACATGACCGAGACTTAACTTACTAGCTGACTGGTTCGCTTCGTTTACACATGTTGTAGAGATGGGGGGATTGTGAGAGCTCCTTCGTCCCCTTAGTGCCTGTTTCCAGATGAGAGGAGGAGCTACTGAGCTTGCCCCGTAGAAGTGTTCTGCTTTCGTTTCGAAAGCCCCTTTGTTACTTTCACCAAAAGGGAGGGGGGGAAATGTCAACATAGATAAAGTACTGCCTAAGATACATATACTTTAGGGTTGTCATCATCCTAGGATTTCCCCTTTTCACGTCCTTTGGGTGTCAAATGTAAGATTCGCAAACCCGGGGCAATCACTGTTCTAAATGCCCCTTTTAGGCGAGGAAACAAGTGACATATGATAAAGTTATATATATATATATAGAGAGAGAGAGAGAGAGAGATTATCATCCCAATCCCTTATATAACTTATGCGAATAAATATTATAATTGTTATCTGTCTTTTTTTGGTACAGAAACTTGAACTTTTCAATCAAATAAACTGTTAATTTGTAACCAAAAAAACTTTATGTTGTAATTTGGAGTAATTTTATACAATATTTTAAATATATTTAATGGTTGAAAGACCAAATGAGTTCAATGATGACCAAAATGTTATTTAAATGTGTTATAAGTTGTTTTTTATGTGAATAATGGTTATATATATATATATATATATATGAGTTATATAATCACATCACATATTCTTTGCAAATATCATTAAAAGCTCTCATTGAAATTTGTGTGTGATATGTTCTAACCTTTAAATGAGATGAGACAACATTTCTTCAACCTAAATTTTCATCTACCAAAAAAAATAGCTTTTATACTATGTGTCAAGTGGTTATTAAATTAAGTTATTAGTGAATATAATTGTCATAAAAAAAATTAATTATATAAACAACTTAATTTCATTATTTTTTATTTTAATAACAAATAATATTAACACTTTTAATTAATTATATATATATTAATATGCTAATTTTTATTTAAAATTCATGAAAACATTTATTTTTTTCATTTTTCATTTTCATATTTGATAATTAGACAAATATAGTTAAAGTATTAGGATTGATTGTAAATTATTATACTTTAAATTTCTTTTTGGTGCATTGTTATTATACTTTAAATTTTATTACCTGCTAGGCTCTAGCATGTAATTGCAAACGGCCGGGGGAGAGAGCAAGGGTGGTCCCACACCAGATAAATGTGTGCTTTTACATTGAAAAGAAAATGTCTAGACCATAGATTTCCCTTGTTAAAAACATAAACAAATACTAAATATCCAGTATCTTTTATTTTATTGTGAGTTTAACGTTTTCCACTTCTATTTATTATTTTGTGGGTGCAATCAGTCAATCAAAGGTGCTATATATATCAAGTCCCCATTACTGTCAAGGGACGCAGGTCTGCAACACGAGCAAAGCAAGCTGATGCAGATTTTATTTATATTTTCAGCATCAAAGTAAGGCCGGATTCCAGGGTGATTCCCACCATTCACATCGCACAACTCATGCCATAATTGATTGCCATTCTGGTCTAGCTAACAACCCCTCCTTGTTCATTAATAAGCTATAAACACACAGCCTCCTACTGGCCTCGTCTCTCATGAGTACCATTATCATATCATGTCTAAGATTGCATTCAGAGAAACAGACAGAGATCTTCCTATCTCTGCTTTTCTGCAGGCTTAAGCCTATTTTTTGTAAAAAGAATCTCAATTTTATTTTATTTTATTTTAAAAAAATCTATCTAGGTCTAAATTGATTTATGCATCATTTTTCCTTCTTAGTATAGTAACTTTAATAAGATTTGAACTTAGAGTTTCCCTACGAGAGTCAAGCTGTTACCATTTAGCCCAACTATCTTGAGTTGGTGACTAGAGTGTCAAACTTGGTCAAATAAAATAAATCAATTCATAACATAAATTGTAGCATGAGTGGTTAAATCAAGTCATTTTTCAAAGATCAATGATGTATATTTAATCAAATCAAGAGGTTAACAAAGAGGGAGGAGATTGGAGGATTGATTAACATAATTCAATTTAAACTTGTAACAGAATTAGATAAATAATCAATCGAAAGAAATTAACTAATATTGAATTTAATTTATCCTTGATCACTAAGAATCCATTCAATTGCTAATTAGATTATTGGCTTTAGATCATTTTAAGAAGCTTTAAAATGATATGTGGATCTCTATTAGATAAGCATCTAAATTTTAATTGATCAAGCTTAGATGGATTAAACATCCATTTAAACTCAAACCAATTGAAATCTAAGATCTAACCAAATTAAACAACCTATCAAATACTTTTGATGCATTGTTTAGTCTCTTAGTCCATATTCGAATTAGGATTTGATGAAGCAATCAAATCAACATCCAAATGAAATTAAGCAATTCAATTCAGATTCAAACTCAAAAGAGGAAGATGATAGAATAATTAACACTTAAATGTAGAGCAAATAAAGCAAGATTTTAGAATTAAACTTCAAGATTGTCAATACTTAAGATTGATTACAATATTCTAGCCTTCCATGGATGAGAGAGAAGAAGCTCAGAAATATGAATAAACCTAGAGAGAAGGAAGAGAAAGAGAGAAGAATAGAGGGAAAACCAAATTGCTAAAATCGAAAAATGAAGCTAAACAATCACTTTTGCTATTGTTTTCCTCTATAACTAACCCCCTATTTTGGCTTTACATTATTAGAAATTCATTAGGTACAAAGTTAGGTTAATTAGGAATCAATGGCCCCAAGTCTCATGTCATTTGGACGCTTAACAACCAAGTTATGCCTAATTAAGTAGCATAATCTTGTCTAGAGCTTGCCTCTAACTTCCAACTCAAATTACATGCCAAAAACTACGTAATTTGACTTAGTAGTCTCATTGGAGTTGTGACTTTATGTTTAGCTTTCATTTGGGCCTGATTTGATACTTATTGTACTTCTACAACTCAAGACATTGGCTGATAAGTGCATAGAGGTCAAGCTGTCAAGATCAATACCCTAGCCCTTATTTCAACTTTATTTTAAATTATTCAAATGTGTAATTCAACTCTTATGGTCTCATGAAACTTGTAGCTATTTGTCTTAGCTTTTCTATAAGACCAAAATCACATCAATAAGACATTCACGGCTCAAATTATAACTAAATTAATAAACACTACCAAATAGACAAAATAAAGGTACATCATGTAATAATTTTTTTAATGATCAAACTAGGTCTAATATTATAAAATATAACAAAATCAAATTAAACCTTAAAAAATTTAGTAAAAAGACAATTAAATAAATAAAATATCTTTCTATCAGTTGGCTTAAGTTTTATTTTAAATGGACATGACTTGTTTTACAAAATTTTAATTTAAACATATTCTATTACTTTTTTGTGTGATAACTACATGTTCTATTACTTGTTATAAAATTTTTATTGAGTTTATACTTTTATAATAACATAAAAACTTGCTAAAAGTTTTTTTAAAGACCAATATTCTATAAAAGCTTTGAAATAAACTAAAAAGGTTAAACTTTTAGAAGTTTTTATTATAGACATAGGCATTGACTAACCATTTCCCTTAAGCACTTTAGTGTCAAACTTGTGGTTTACTACTTTTCTCTTTCCAGTTTGTACCTTGTACTTGACGAGGATGATGATTGGAATTCGTATTTATTTCTTGGAGACTAGCTCATTTGGTCTGGCATACTGCCAAATGCATGAAATCTTGGAAAATGCGACAGATATATATCCAAGGCAGACACAAGTGAGAACTGAGAACTGAGAACCACAGAAAAAAGTAGGGTCCCCCATACGCTTCAACCGAACTGAACAGTGCGTAAGATTGCAGTCCTCGGTTACACAACATAGATTCACTTGTTTGCTTCCTTCCTATGTCCTCCTTCTCCTTGAAGACAACGTTTTTTTAAAAAATAATTTAAACCTTTGTTTCTAGGAAAAAATTGAAAGGAAAAGGAATAAGTAAATAAACGTTGTACTCTCTCAGTTGGCCAGGCCCCATGTTGTTTGATCTCTCTTGGAACTGACCTCAGTTTCTCTGTCTCTGCGTCTGCGTCTGCAACTGCCAAATACAAGGCGAGGAATAGAAGTCACAGTTGTACACTTCTTGTTATTACCAAAAGAAAAAAAAGGTTGTACACTTCTTGGTGCAATGCATGTACTTCAACCAAATATGCAGATGAGTTACCATTCAAAACTGAAAATTCTGGTACCTTTCTGCAGTCATATACGCAGTACAATAAGAAAATAATCTTAGAACATTGTGCTGGATCATATAAAACACACACAGCCCTGATCTCACTTTCAGTTCCGAATTCTTAGTGTAGTTCAGTCAGCACAAATTGCTTGCATTGCACTAAACCGTTCATTAGTCACCATAAAAAAATTCAAATACTCATTCCTAGGGTTCAACCGTTCAAGCCTTTGGTTTCTGTTGATGACAGAGAAGTGGAGGACAGCATGTGTTTATAATTCATAGACATAAAATACAGTCAATTTAGCTTCTAGTCTAAAGACACAAATTCATAAAAAATATGGTCCTTCGCTCCTCCAAGCACAGATTTTTCCAGCGTTCATGAAGTTCATTACACAGATTCATCCAAAACCACCATAAGCCCACCACCCCATAAACAAAAAGAAACCCAGCTAGACATATACATATTCCACTACTATTTAACCTACAACACCATTCTAGTGCTTCTATCACCAAAGCTCACACCCAGCTTCAAGTCCAGCTGCACATTCCCAAACGCACTGGTTCCTTCATCACCACCATTGCTGTGATGATGATGATGATGACTATCTCTCCCAACTTCAGGCACCCCACTGAACAATTGAGCTACAGAGGTAACCACACAGCATTTCCTAGTACTGTTGCGTACAGCTTTAGGCTTACTTACCTTTTTCACCTCCGAGTACGAAGAAGACGAGGTTGACGGCGACGAGAGCGGCAACACGGACGGTATCTCGAAGTTGGTCCGAGCTTTGGAGCCTCTCAAGCGCCTCGCGGCTGCGTCATACGCACGCGCCGCCTCCTCCGCCGTGTCAAACGTCCCCAGCCAGTGCCGGCACCGACCGATTCGGTCGCGTATCTCCGCCGACCACCTTCCCCACGGTCTCTTCCTCACTCCTCTGTAGCTCTTACTCACCGAAAGAGTATCATTACGCACAGTGGGACTGGTCTTCTCTGCCTTCTTCGGATTGGAAAGCGAAACGAAACCTGAACTCGTTCCCGTTTCGTGTTCACTGGCGTTGACGCTGGTGCTTTTGTCTCTTCCTCCGAAGAGGACGTGCTGTCCAACAACGGCGGCGATTCCTTCGAGAGCCGTTTCGTTGCTTTGAGCATGACATGGGACAGAATCAGCAGGCGAAACGGGGCACAGGGAGAGGAACTTGATGAGATGGTTTGGAGCCGAAACTTGTTCAAATGGCCCGTTGAATGGGTTCCTTTCGGCCATAAGGTTCAGAGATTCGGGTGCGCGACGACGCATTTCGGGTTTCGGAAGGAAGGTGGTGGTGGCGGCGTGTAAGTAGATTTCGCCGTTCATTGTGTGTCTTGAAGACAAATCGTTCATGCCTCCGCAAACAATATTTATATCAGTGTAATCAACTTTAAAATGGAGGATAAGTGACATAATTTTTTCACATCATTTTTATATTTGATTAATAATAAATAAATATTTAATTAATACAACATATTATTTAATTAATAAATTTTATTAATTTATAAGTAATTAATTATTAAAATTTATTAATTAAATAATATATTATATTAATTAAAAATTTATTCATCATTAATCAAATATAAAAATAATAATGTATAAGAATCATCATTATTTAAAATGACATCAAAATTTTATTTTGTCTATTAAAATATTAATTAGGATTTTATTCGAGAAATATGAATATAGATATTGCTGTCAATTTGTCTTTCCTATGCTAGAAGGATAAACCTTTTAGAAGGTCATAAACACAGGCCAGTTCAAGTGCGTGTTTGTTTGTACTTATTTTGCATTTTAAAAAAATTAGGTGTATGCTAACAATTATGGTAGTAACATAATATGAACAAAAACAGAAAATACAATATAGACATAAGACAAGATGAAATAATTAATTTTTATACATTTATTATATATTTTGAAAACACAACGTGTTTCACACAGATACATATTGTTTTCTTGAATTATCATTGGCGTTTTGTAGGATGTCTCAAATTACGGACTTGATTTTGAAATCTACATACCGCCCCTAGTTGGCTAGCTTGAAAAATAGCTTAATGGAGAAAGGGCGGAGAGTGGGAGTAATTATAGGAGGAAGTAAGGGGCAGTGGGGGAACTAATTAAGGAGTGTGACTGTTTGTGATGTGCGAAGGATGAGGATTATAAATGAATGTCTATGATGGTTGATGAAATGAGAAGAGATGAGACATAAGGGGGCGTCAGGGTGTCGTCAAGGATAAGATTGTTTTGTTTGACTGCCATTGCCAATTTGCCATAGAATATTACGAAGCGATAGTACAAATCTATCTCATTTTCTGATCAGGAGGTATTGCGCAGAGTTTTTCGCATAATAAGCATTTTATGTAATATTAAATATTTATAAAAATATTTTTTACAAATAAATATATTAATAATATGATTTATATAATCTTACAAATATTTATTATTAAATAAAATATATAATAATAATTGTTGATTTAAAAAATTCTCTTCATGATAAGTGGTGAATGGAATTGGGTCCTTCTGCCTAGTTTCTTCGTGGGGACAACCATCGTCGGATTCTTGCAGATCAAAACCGTCAGATCTTTACAAATCAAAATTTGTTACTGTATTTTTTTGGGTGCATAATTTATTAGACTGTATAATTATAAACAATATACTCCAAAAAAGTGTATACTTATCATCTATCCTCTCTCACAAATAATAATAATAATAATAATATACTATTTACACAATCTTATGTCACAAAATACTCAGATGCGAAGGAAGATTTGATTGCGTTATGAACCATGTCAGGGGTCTTTCTGAGGTCAAGAATTTATTATGCATACCTGATGGATTACTGGATTAGACATCGCTAACCAAGGCTGTGTGATTTGAGTTGGGGTACAAATGCTTTCACCAAACACTTTTCGTGTCTTGCTGCATGCATACATTGGGTTTCCAGGATGCCAAAATTTGTTCGTATGAGTTTCTATATTATTATTTTTGTCTTTTTTTTTTTTTTTTTTGCGATGTTCATAGTTACAATCGAATTTTTTTTTTCACTCGCCATTGATTTAAATTGCTTTGATAATGATAAGTAATAGCTGAAGGAGAAAGGATTTATACTTATATATATGTTTTATTAATATATTATATTATTAAAATAATAATTTAAAATAATTATGTATTTAATAATTTTGATTGGATTGTGCCGATCACTTCTGATAGACATCAAATTAATTGTAATATTGTAGACTTACAAATATTTTTGGGCCTTAAATTATTTCTTCTTGTGATTTGATAAGCGTGAATAATTTTTTTAAATATTTGTCTAGAATAGCCATAATCTATAATCAAATAGTTTATTACTATTAAATTATTTTTATAGAAAATTTGTATTAAACGTGTGTTTGAAATATATATATATATATATATATATATATAGAGAGAGATCTACTTACACTAGTGTAAATCTTAATTCACTTACACTGCTCAATAATTTTGTATTGAATATACTTTTTATCGATTCAACCGTTAAATTCTAATTATCCACATTATTTGTGTCAAATTTTGATAAAATTAAATACCAATAAGAATATAATCAAATCATTCATATTTTCATATATTTCAATAGTTTATATTACGTTAATTTTGATGTATATTAATGAATCACAAAATAATTTCAGATTAATATTAAATTTTATAAGTATGATTTACATGATTTAAACTTTCAATCTTACGATAGATTTTATGAGAAAATTATCTAATAAAAAGTTATTAAATAGTGTAAGAGTGATCAAACCTTACATCGGTGTAAGTTGATCCCTTCTTTTATTTATATATATATATATATATATATTCCTTACCATGTACTAATAGTAATTTTTTATGAGAAAATTTAGTTCTCTATAATTGTACAATTTTTTAAAAATATAATTTTTTAATTAAGTAAATACTTAATTTGATCTGTTAAAGATACACATATATTGGTTTAATTTTTTAATTATTTTTTATATCAATTTAGTTTTTTTAAAGAGATCAATTTGATATAAAAATGATATTTGAAGACTAATTTAATGTAAAAAAATTGACATTAAAAAATTATTTTGATGTAAAAAATAATTAAAAAATTAAACTAATATCTCAAGTATATTTAAATTAATAATTTAAGTATTTATTTATTTTAATTAGATTATCACAAAGTTCTACTTTTTTTATTATTTAAGTCCAATTTCATTTAAAACTGTCAAAATCTTCATGATTTGATGACGTGGGAATGTTATTAGACCACTTGCCAGCCAGCATTCTGATGTATGTTTTTTTAAGATTATTTTGATATATATTATTTTAAAATATTAATATATACGATAAATTATTAAATATTTATTAATTATTATTTATATTTAATAAAAATTTATATATTTATAATAAAATTATTAATTAATAAACTTAAATATCGTACTTATACGATAATAACTCCCATATTTTCCGAAATGCATTATAGGGTACATATCAAATATACTCATAAAATTCAAGCGCGCAGTTTAGCAGTAGCAATCATCCTCTCTCTATATCATTTTACATGTGTGTTCCTTTATCAAATCGCCACGATATCCTTTTCTTGAAAGATTACTGTCTTAGGAGACCATTAAATCCTTATGAATGATTCCTCAGCTTTGGTTCCGTCTACAACACAATGACACATCTAGTGCAAGTGCGCAGTTTTGCAACCATCCTACATAATGTGGGTAAATTATATGTAGCAACCTAACCATTTTGTTGTACAGCTTCAATTATACATGGGACATGTTTCTTTTTTTTTTTGGTATAGAAAAGTTTAGATGAAGGGAAGGCTCATCTTCATTTCAAACTACTAACCTTAATGAAAATTTATAGTAAAATTACAAATCGTCTATCAATAAACATATTATAGATTTAAATTCAAATTATTACTAACATAAACAGAAAGTTTAACCAAGTGAGCTAACCTCGATTCACAGACACGTTTCGTGTCACAAATGTTAATAATATGACAAACAAGTTTTTTACCCCCACACACATACACATATATATATCTATATATATATTAAAATTCTGATTCATTTTAACAATATTAAATTATATTTAATTGCATGATATCATTTAAACTATGCGCCACTTAAGTGTTGCAGAGGCCATGTGTGTCTGTCTTCCTTTATAATTGTCCCCCCCCCCCCCGGCCCAAATCTCCCCTCTTTTAAATTGAGTAATCTATCTCCCCCATCCTCGTTTGTCTTTAGTTGAAACTCCGAAGTCAATATTGTTAATAATTTGCCTTTGTGAAGACTCAAGAGTCCATGCAAAAGAATCAAACGGCTCGCCTCTCTCCCTCCCGCACGCACGCGCGCACACATACGCAACTAGTTTTGGACATTTTCCAAGGTACTCATATGTGTGGGAGAGATATTTGAAGAAACATTCTGTAGGAAGAGCCACAAAGAATGTCGGTCTATAAGACCCTAAACACGCTCAAGCATAAAGAGAGAGAGGGAAGGGTTGGCGTTTTTTAAGTTTTAAGCAGTTTGGGAGAAAGAGAAGGTGGGTTTTCCCAAGAGAGAAGGGGGTGAAGCACGCGAAGGTGTCTGTGTTTTGCACAGTGCTCACTCTTTGGACCAAGAGACTTGGCCTTCATGCATGGAGAGAAGAGTAGCTAGGCCTTCCTCTTTGCCTTCGGGTTGAGAAAGAGAGAGAGAGAGTGGGTGAGAAAATCCCAAGAAGAAAAGAGACAAAAGAAAGTGTGTTATAATGATATCTTTATCATTTTTCTACTTTAGTGCTGTGCAAATTTATGCAAGTTTCTATCTCTTCTTTGCAAGTTTCATGGCTTTGCGGGAATTGTGAATCTTTGCCTAAACAACGCAACCTTTTTGTGTCTTCTCTTTGGGTCAATATCTGCTATCGCTTTTGAATATTCTTCCATATCCATGTTTCTTTTTCATAAAAATGGCAATCTGTAGGTTACCGAGAGAGATATGGGATTGGGCGTTGGGAGAGTTGAGTACGTCCAAAGGCAGAGATTGTTGGTGGTCAAAGGAAAGGATCTCATGCATTTTAATTTATAACTTGGTCCAACACTCGCACATTTTATTTTTGGTCTTTTAACATTTGAACATTTCACACAAACAAAAGGATAGCCAGCCCAGCTTTGGGCTAAGAGACAAATTTATTAACATTATTTATTAATTGGATAAGAATTGGGTTTGGACACATTTGTAAGCACTAAGCAGCCTAGATTCTTTATTTGAGAAATAGCCCAAAGTCAGTTGAACATCTAGGTTGTTGTTCTGAGCTGAAAAGTTTGTATGTGCACACAAGTTTAGGTTAATAAACAATTTGAGTGTATAGAATCTATAGATCGTCATGTGGATTAAACGTCTATATATTTTAATTGAGATGTGAATTTTTTATAGTTATAGTACCTGTTCGTTTTTACTTTGGAGGATTCATAATCACATTTGTTCCACCATAATTGATTCTAATAAGAATTCAACATATTTAAATAATTTTTCAAAAACCAATTCTTATAAATTTCTAGATAAGATAAGATTTTCTTGCTTCTTAGATTTATATAGTTTATTCTAGGCGTGGGATCTAGTGGCTTTTTTTATTAAGAAAATATTTACAATCAACATTATATAATCAATTTAAACAAATGAGACTTAATAACTTTTCAAAAACATCACAATATTATACTTTAAAATACCCACAGAAATTCAATTTAAAAATAAATTCTTTTACAATCTACCCGAAATAAGCACATTTACATTACAATGAACAATAATCTGGATTTCTAAGTGATATATTTTATTAGTTTATTCTTTTTTTGTACATGTTATATTTCATTTGTTTGATTCAAGGCATGGTACTCAAGGTAAAGAGAACCTTGAATACTAATAAACAAGTGTCACTTGGAGAGTTGGAATTGGCCAAAGCACCAGCAGTTATAGCTGCGAGTCAGTGGCAACTTGTGTCTGAAAGGTACATATCTTAAAGCTTGCAAAAAGTTCCAAATCCAAATTCCATATGTAGTGAAACATTTGGCTGGATAATATAAATCATAAATTGCTAAAAATTCATTTATTTGATAACAAGATGTACAAAATAAATATAGCAACAGAATGAGTGAAGTATGTATGTGTGATATACAACATATAGATATAGAGAAGTATTGTGGATATTCAAGACGGCAGGTAAGCTTGTAAAAATGACCATGTAGAGTGCGCAAATCAAAGAGACTTCACCATGTCCATAAAACCCAACAGGTTCAGTACATCCAAGATAAGTCTTGCCTGAAAGACACAGACTTTGCAGCTCCTTGAACACCTCTTTCAGAAATTTGAGGACAATCTTCAACGGCCAAGAAATCCAATTTGAATGATCCAACAAGTGGCTTTAATCCATCATCTGAGATCCCCAAACACTTGCTTAACCGTAAAATGCACAATTGGGGAAACTGACTCACAAGCTGTATCCCCTCATCACTAATCTCTTGGCATCTCACAAGTTCAAGGGATTCAAGATATTCTGCCCAGCAAAGAGCTTCCATTCCAACATCATTGAAGGAATAAACATGGTCGAGAGCAAGCTGCCGAACTGGGCACTTCTGAATTAAACAAAGTATTCCACTTAAGGTGAATGAGGAGGATGAGGGGAACTCCCCATCAGAAAAAGATATCCTGACTGATTCAAGCTTTGAGCAATTTTGAGCTAAGGCTTTCAGACTCTCATCAGTCAATCTCAATGGATTATTCACCAAGGAGGGAAGAGAAAAATCAGATGGAACTCTAAATGAAACTGACTGAAGGTTACTTGATCTTTGAGATAAACAAATAATGTCAAAGTCCCTCACCCCAACACACATGTCTAAGTGAATTTTTTCCAAGTTCTTGCACTTCCCCAACACGCAAGCAAGCCCTCTCCCAGGACTGATGATGCAATTTACCAGGCTTAGTTCCAGCATATTTTCACATGGGACATACTGCTTTTGCCACCTATCTACAGATAGTCGATCATAAACCTTCATATATCGGTAATTAGCATCCACCTCAAATTGCAATCTTTTAAGATTTTGCCAACCAGGACCAAGCTTAATTAAGTCACCTTCACCAATGGCTCTGCAGTTCTTGATTAAGAGATCCTCGAGTATTCCAATCTTGCCAAGGTATTCAAGCCACTCCACACTGCTTACATTAAGGCATCTGATAAGGTGAAGCCTAGAGAGGTTCTTGCAACCCACAACAAGGGACAGTATGCCACAACCAGTTATTCTTGGTGTAAAATTCAGCCTCAAAGATGACAGTTTGGAACAAGAGGCCAAGCAACGGAGACCAACATCAGTAATAAATGTGCAATAGCTCAAGGCGAGATCAGACAGAGAAGGGCAGTGATTTGAAAGAATGAAGAGCCCTCGGTCATCCAACTGTTTTCCTAGCTTGGACATCCAACCAGAATATGTAATCTCCACTTTCGACAAGTTGAAAAACCTACTACACAAAGAAGTTAAAGCTTCATCTGCAGGGTCCATTCCACATCCAACCCTTAGAGAATGCCTTTGTGCATTATCTAAATGGTAAAGCCGTTTACAAGCTAGGGAAACAGAGTTTCTGTCACTTGTTTTCTTTATCCTGTTCAGTATCTCCCAAACTAAATGGTCTGGTATGTTATCCATCAAGAATTCTCCTCTACAAAAAAAAAAAAAAAAGACCTCACCGCCTAAGTAATTTTAATCGGAGAAGTCCAAATAAAATCTTTCATCTCATAGATAGAAAATTAAATGATTACATTAATTTTTGTCTTAATGGGAAAAAAAATTGTAACGAAAAAGAATTCAAATAATCTACCATAGGAACCATTCAAGATTAACAATGGTTAATGGGACTTATTTGTTTGATAACCAAATCATGTGTGTTCAACAAAGCTACCTTGTTGCTCTGTCGGTCATGTTATGTATTTGGCAAAAGGAGAAAAAACATCTAATAAATCAGTCAGATCTGACCGAGATTTCAAAAGGGGGAGAAAGAATGGGGTGAGAGAAGCGAAGCGTTCGAAGCAGTTTTCATTATCTTCATAAAAAAAATCAAGTCTTTTCTGATGGTTGATTGGATTATTAGAGAAAGCATACGCGCAGACGAACATAGATTAAAAATAAAAATAAAAAATGGAAATTACAACAAGAAACGGGAAAATTATACATAACCCATAGAGTAACTCAATAATATCAGGAGTAGAACTGAGAGGTGGCAATCAAGAAACAACACTTCATACATTTTCTCCGAAAAAACTGAGACATGATGGCATACGAAAAAAGAAAAAGAAGGAACTGGAATGGAAACAGCAACGAATGGATCCAAGGCATGAAATACTTTACCTGCACTGCACATATAACGGATCAGAATGTTTTGACAAAGCCGGGGAAAGCAACGGAATGAAGGAAGAATGAAAGATATTCCGATAGATATTTTTGTGCCACTTTTTTCTTTTTCTATGGTTCATTGTTCATCCATGGATCCTTCCTGTATGAGGGCCCAAAACAATAGATGTTCCTCCAAACAGGAGCCCAAGCCCACATTCCGATCTCCTCTTTACCTTGAAAAGATACGACTTCTTCTTTTTTTCTCTTTTCAGCCATTTTTAGGCATAAATGTAAAAAAAATAAATAAATAGTCAATTTCATCTAATAAGTATTTCTACTATAAATGTGCACAAATTATTTAAGATTTTATTTTAATATTCTATTAATGTAAAAATAATAATAATAATAATTATCTCTTCATATATTGTTATGTTATTAAAAAAAATTGAGTATGATGACAATTATTAATAATATCAAATTTATTTAATAATGTAATAAGATATTATTATCTGATAATGTAAAAATATGCCGAATCAAAATTGTGCCTATTTTCGTTGTGTTTTATATGGCATTGGCATGCCCTCCTTCCTATGGAAATCGAGATTTTCTTGGAAATTCAATAGAATGCAAGTCGGCGTGGAGTTAGGAATGCCCAATTAATTTCCAATGATGGCTTCCAACGGCCAGTAAGTCGATCAGTAGCTTTAACTCCACTGACTTTTGCTTGGAATAGAGTTAAATAAGTAGATATTGGCATTTACTTCTAGCTGGATTTAACCAACAAACACCCATAACTTCTTGTTTGTTTTCATTGTGAGAGTTGATATGATAATTTAATGAATTGTTAATTATTTATTAATTATTAATTTTATAATAAATATTTAAAAATTTATTAAATATAAATAATAATTAATAAATATTTGATAATTTACTTTCAATAATGATACTTTAAAAAAAATATGAGTATAAAAGTAATTTTCCTTTCTTTCACATAGTTACATTCCTTCCTTTTTTGGTTAGTAATTAGAGTCCTTTTAAGTTTTAACCAAACTCACTGAATTCTTATGACATTTTAATGAGTATAGTATGTGATGTGAGTTATTAATTATTAATTATATAATAAATATTTAAAAATTAATTAAATATAAATAATAATTAATAAAATTTTATAATTTAATATATATATATAACATATTTAGTAAGAGGAGTAAATCTTACCATTTGATCATTTATGTATAGTCAAGATTAGAATATAAAGTAATGTGACTTTTTAAAGTAATCATGTAACTTTTAAATAATTTCTAATTTTGACCATACATTGATGATCTAATGGATAAGATTTGCTCATCTCATCTCTCATAATAAAATAGTATTCTCACTAAATATGTCATATATATATATGGGAAGGGATCAACTTATATCAGTGTAAGACTTAATTTGCTTACATCACTCAATAACTTTTTTATTGAGTATTTTTTTTATCGATCCAACAGTTAAATTATAATTATTCATCATATTGATTATTTGAATCAAAATTTGAAAAAAATTGAATATCAATAAGAATATAATTAAATAGCTGATATTTTCATATATTTCAATAGTTTATATTATGTTAATTTTAATGTATATCAATAAGTCACAAAGCAATTTCGCATTAATATGAAATCTTATAGGTATGATCTACATGATAAAAACTTTCAATCTAACAGTAAATTTTATAAGAAAGTTATCCAATAAAAAATTATTGAATAGTGTAAGAGTGATCAAGTCTTATATCGATGTAAATTGATCATCCCCCTATATATATATATGAGTTTAATTTTGATCCACTGTTAGTATAAAGTTTCTTTACATTGTCACCAAATCATGTATTGCTAGTTCATTAAAAGAGTTTGACTATTATAACAACTACCTCAAAAGTCTAACACTTTTAATAATGTGTCAGTACATAATTAGATGACAATGTAAAGAAACTTTACACTGACAGTGAATTAAAATTAAATATTATATATATATATATATGGGTGAGGATCCACTTACTCCAAGTGTAAGTCTTGGCACATTTATTCCGTTGAACATCTTTTTATAAAGTTTGAATTTCATCAATCTAATTGGTGAATTGAAAGTTATCATTAAGTATATAAAGCCTATAAAGTTTTATAGAATTTTAAAATTAATTAATATTTTATTTAACTATTTTATTTTAACGTATATTATGCTTTTCAAAATATAAGTAAACGTTAGTTATAAGATTAGATACTTATGCATGTCTAATTTATCTTAAATTTGGTATGCATGATCTTTATAATAATGTTACATAATTCAATGGTTAAATTGAAAAAATAATAATTTTATAAAAAGTTATTAAATAATGTAAGTGTACCAAGATTTTTTTTTTTAAATAAATAGATTCTCATTATATATATATATATATATATATATATATATATATATATATATATATGAGTATCATAATAATTCCAGCAAACTCGGCTTATTTAAAGGGCTTGCAACGTACGGGTGGACGAACTCCATGTTGAAGATATCGCATCTCACTAAAATCCAAGCCACGCTAAAATTGCATATGGTTGTAAGAATCCCCAGCATATGCAAGGAGGAACAGCATCCACGAATGGTCTGCAGTTTGCATGAACCCAAGAAAAAAGGGGAACATGCCAAGGCAGACTGCAAATGTAGGCTAGGCTGTTCAAAGTTCTATCGAGCCAGTGTGTACGGTACATATATGTGATTGTGAAGAGGACACGAAATATATGTAGAGAGAAATAGAGCAACATACCTATAGCAATGACATCAACAAGAAGACCATTTCAATGCTTTTATGACAATTTCATCGAACAACATGTGAATCATAATGCTCTTGGAGGAAAAGTACATATATATATATATATATATATATATATATATATCTATGGTAAATCTCTTGGAAAAGTATATGAACTTTTGAATACTTTTTTTGCTTGCCTCGACAAGATTGCTGAGTTCACATTTGTTTGGCGAGACGAAACAGGAAAACATATGGCCCCCTATATATGCACAAACTCAAGTTAGTTAGGCTCAAATAACAATTATGTTCCAATTCATAAAATAAAAAAAAACAATTATGTTCCAAGCTCCCATTGCAACTATATATCCAACATTTGGTTCCACGAATATTTGATCCGGATTACATCAATTAAATTAAAAACTCGCACAAACACATTTAGGTCATGCCATATAGACGTTTGCAATGTTTATAAAAAATAAAAATAAAAAATCTTCCTGGTGTTCATGTAAGGAGATAGTAATTATATGTTAATAAATTTTTTTTTGAAAAATTGTCATTGAATCAAGGTAGCTAACATAAATTTGTATGATGGGGATTTATTAGGATAGTTTTAGTTATTAAATTGTCTTAGATGATTTTTGACCGAAAGTCATATTGTTGACGATTAAAGAAAGGGTCTTGCTAACCCCTTATAATAATGTTTAAAAAATATTTAACATTTTTTAATAAAAAATTTTAATCATTAAATAAAAAATATTAAATTTTATTTAAATTCCTGACATATTAAATACTCTATTTTTTTATATTAGATACTTTTTATTTTAATTTTTTAACTAATGTCTTAAGATATTCATTAACAAATGCCTTTAAAAAAAACACATATTTATCACACCAAAAAAAAGAAAAAAGGAAAACACCTACAAAAAAAACACACAAAAATTGCATAGCTCTTAATATTATATTAGTATGTGTATAATATTATACTTGTTTACTAAACTCGTATTTCCCCTCCTTCTAAAATTTTTTCAAATATAAAAAAAACATTGATGTATTTTGCCTCTGCATTAAATGAGAGAGTCATTATAGTCATTAGCCATTAGGTCATAGTAGTATAAAGGAAAAATGACCTTTTAGTTTAGCTTGATAAAGATAATGTTAATTTGGTTCGTTTTAAAAATTAACTAATTATTCAACTACATTAACTAATAATTTATATACAATTAATCTATAATTTATTGTTATTTTGATACTTGATACATGGTTAACTATATATAAATTATTGATTAATATAATTAAATACTTAATTAATTTTTACAATGAACAAAATTGACATTATCTTTACTAAGCTGAACTAAAATATCATTTTCCTTAGTATAAATCAGACAAGTGGTCGGCCTAGTCATAAGGTCGGATCATCAGTAGTCAACCTGAAAACTCAAATAAAGAAGAATTTTTTTTAAAGAAAAAGTATCTCATATTTTTAATAGAATAAAACACATATTTAATGTTTTAAGAGTACATAATTTAATATTGCAATCTATTATAATATAATAAAACAACTTTTAATTATCTAACAACACAAACTTATTTTAACCAACTAATAGCATAAATAAAATTATTTCACATGCTTTTAAACAAATAACAACATAAATATAATGAGATGTTCTAAAACATAAATTTATTTTCAAACAAAAAAATTGTAATGAAAACTGGGTCAGGTTCGCCCAGGGATGGCTCAATAGATGAAGTGGCCTAAAGCTAAATATGAAAATGAGACTTTTTTCTTCTATTAAAATTTATGAAATTTGCTTTGTTATAATTTTATTTTTCTAATTCTTTAGATACAAAATCTTTAATTAAACTTTATAATCAAATTCTTTTAATATTTTTTTAATTGATGATATAACTAATATGTTTAATCTTTAGTTTTTTGGGTAAGACCACGAAGTGTCCCCACACCCTTTGGGTGTAAGACTAATCCTCAAAAGTCGGCTTAATCTTGACCACAAGATGCTTGTAATGAATTTCAAACCCCTGCATTATAAGTAAAGTTGACTAATGTTGAGCTCAATTTGCCAACTATATTTAATCTTTATTGAGACATTATTTTCTTAAACAAAATTTTATTACTTTTAATTGTGAAAATCTTATTTTTGTTGTAGCAACATTTAATGCCTTCAACTTTTTATGACTAAATATAAGTAATAAGGATTTGTAATTATGGAAAATGAGAAAAAAATAAAAATTTATTAGTCACTTAATAAGTGAAAGGATATGTAGATTTTTATTAATTATCTTCACTTTTACATATTTTTAATACAAATTTTTAAAACAATAGAAATAATTAAGAATTATATGAATGTGAGAAGTAAACAAAAAAGTTTTACTTGACACTTAATTAAGGAAGAGATAATATGTTGATATTTTATTAATTATCTTTATTTTTATATTTTTAATAAATATAATTAATATATTATAATAAAATTATGAGACCTATAAAATAATAAAAACTTAAAGGTAAGGGTTTGAAGGCAATTTGGCCACAGTACAGTAGATTAGGAGACAAATTACCGAAATGCCACTCATTTGAAACATATTACCAGCGTACTGTCATTTTTGCCACGTGTATCACGTCAATACGGGTGGCGTGATACACGTCACGCCAACACGGCGTGATACACGTCCATCACGCCACCGGTGTTGGCGTGATGGCGTGTATCACACTATCCGTGTTGACGTGATGGCGTGTATCACGCCAACACGCGGCGTGATATATAAAATCGGAAAAAATAATAGATTAATACAACAAAACTTATATAACCAAAGTCAAAACTTTGAAAGCCCATAACTTTGACTCGTTTGTCGATTTAGACGCATTTATATCGATTCATATAACTTTTAGTGAGTGCAACGCAAACAGCCGTAGGCGGTTTGGTCCACCGGAATTCCAAAAAACCCTTTATTTTGTAAGTTATCAAGCTTTTTATGAAAATTATATGGGTATTTCATGAACTCAAGGTTAAAAAGGAAAGGTTCATAAAAATATAACCTTGAGTTCATGAAATACCCATATAATTTTCATAAAAAGCTTGATAACTTACAAAATAAAGGGTTTTTGAATTCAGACCAAACCGCCACTGCAACAGACTCTCAAAGTTATATAATCGATATAAAATGCGTCTAAATCGACAAACGAGTCAAAAGTTACGCTTTTCAAAGTTTTGACTTTTGCTATATAAGTTTTGTTATATTAATCTATTATTTTTTTCCGATTTTCAGATATCACGCCACCCGTTGGCGTGATACACGTCATCACGTCAACACGCGATAACGATACACGCCATCACGCCAACACCAGCGTGATGACGTGTATCACGTCACCCGTGTTGACGTGATGACGTGTATCACGCCACCCGTGTTGACGTGATACACGTGACAAAAATGACAGTACGCTGGTAATATGTTTCAAATGAGTGGCATTTTGGTAATTTGTCTCCTAATCTATTGTACTGTGGCCAAATTGCCAGGGTTTGAATGACTTCACCCTTGAGCTCCCCTGGATAAGTCAAGCAAGTTTGATCAGATTAATGAAAAAAAATGATTTTAAGTTTCGACCGATCCAACCAAGAGGCCAGTTCGCGAGTTTCTTGGTCGGACTGGTCTAATCTCATACAATTATGCATTACATCAAGGCTCCACATGCTAATCAAACCCCTTCCATTGAGTTCAACACTCATCCAAAATTAATTAGTTATGAAGTGTTAATATATATTTTTATTTTTATTTTATTATAATTTCTTTAAATATTTCAAATTATGTATACATTTTATTTAATATACTTAATTATCATGTTTTTATATGTTAATAAAGAAAATAACAATAATTTTCACTCTTTCATCATTGGTTTTTTTCGGGTACATAAAGTGGTTCGAACCTTGAATCTTAAAAAGGAAGAACATTCACTTATTACAGATGAGTGACTTTATTATATTACACAATGAAAATTATTTTATGTAGTCAAATTTTATAACATTAATTAATTATAGAATAAATACTTAAATTGGTTATCTAAAAATATATTAGATATCAATTTAATCTTCTAATTATTTTTAACATCAAAATAATCATCTGATGTTATCTTTTTACATCAGATTGGTCTCAAAAAAAGAAACAAAAATGATCAATTTAATGTTAAAAATAATTAGAACATTTATGTATCTTTAAAGAACTAAATTGAGTATTTATTTTTAATTATTATAAATTTTTTATATTTTACTAAAAATTCTTGTAACGATTATCTTTATCTCTTTTATAAAAATAATAAATTCAATTTTTAGATACACAAGATAAAATTTTACATTAAAATTACAAAAAATTATAACATTTTTAAATAATATTATAAACAAGTTTTGAATACACATTTTCAACGATACCTATAGCTAGGTAGACACCGCCAGCATGAGAATGCTATGATCTTTTTTATTTTCTCCGGCCCACTTCGAATTATTAAGAGTTGTTATGATATTTTATATTTTTTTTATATTGATAGTTTAATTAATGTGGTGTTAGATATTTATTAATTGTTAGTTTTTATAATGAATATTTAAATTTTTACTTAATATAACTAACAGATAAAAAGATATTTAAATTGATAAAACAATCCATAATAACTCTTTAAGTATTATTTGGCAAGCTATTATGTTGTGAAGAAGTGAGCAGGACGTGTCTTTGACAAAGATTAGGATATGTCTAGCGATGTTATCTTGGATGGTTAGGTTGCACATGACTCTAATTTTGGTTAAAAATTTTAATTAAGTTAATTTTTATGATTTGAATTTAATTATATTATTGTTTAGGTTAGGCTATATTAGAATTGAATTAATCTAATTAAGATATATAAAATATTTTTTATATAATAATTTATGTTTTTATTTCTATAAATTTACTTATTTTTATTTTTTTTACTCATGTTAAAATTTAATATACTTAATAATTATATAATAAATAAAAATTATAATAGTTAAAATTATAAAAATTCATAAATTTGATTAAAATATAATATTTAAAAAATATCATAATAACATATAAAAAATGTTAAAATAATAATAATTAATTCAATATCAAATTTAAGTTAAGGTGACTTGAAATGTGACTTTAACCAAACCTAAAAAATATATCAAATTTAAATAATAACTCAAACTTAATCTAGGTACTTCGAGTCAGGAGGATCGAATTTCAAGCTGGAACGGTCTTGAGCACTTCTGTCGTTATCCAATCAGGGAACCTATACGCTATGGTGCGTTCCCTTACACCACGAGTACAGATTTTTTTTCTATGGTGGATGCAAAAAAAAATAATAATAATGAACATTATTACAGATTTTTTTAAAGTAAGGTATAAAATTATTTTATATTATTATTTAATAATATATTATTTAAAATTTTAAAATTTTTAAATAATTATTATTATAGTTAATTTTTTTTAATAATTTATTAATACATAATTAAATGATAATATAAAATTTGATAATAATAAAAATTAAAATATTTTTTTAATAAAAAAACAAATTTTATATGTAATTAATATTAATATTAATTACACCCAGATTTTTGAAAAAATGAAATGTTACACCCATTTATGCAGTTCTCAATCACGAGCTCTATCTCATTTGGCAAGCTTTAACTTTACCTGGGTTAACTTATGTATTGACTAGTATGAGTATCGAATGCCAACAGTTCAAATGGAAGCAATATCACGACAAACAAACTGATGATATAATAGGTCGAGAGGGCCCGGGGATTAACGTCAGTGGTCCACCCTTGGTCTATCTCTTAATGGTCTCCAAATGATATGCACGCACAAGTGCACAACGGGTGGGAAGTGGTTGAAATCTAATGGTCGAAATAAAAGTTGCATGTTCAACGAGTATTTTTTCCTTTTCCTTTTTTTTTTTTTGGTACAATCCTTTTCCTTTATCTCTTCCTTTCCTCTATATCTGGGGATCTCCCTCCATATCCACTATTCACCTTCTTTCTCAGCAAACACACTTGGGACTTGCCTATAAGTCAATTAAGGCTTGTTTTGTGTCTAAAACCCAATAACAATGGAGGTGCCATGTCAGAATTGGTTCTCTGATATGGTAATTAATTATTAAGGACACCACTCAACGTTAATAAATATATATTTTTTATTTATATTTGTGAGTGCCTGCAGTATTTGCTTACAAATTATACATGGCTCTCTTCTATATGTTTGAATTGTTGTAGGAAATGGAAGATGGTAATTTCTTCTTCAACCAAGGCCACAAGATCAACTCATTCGATGATGAGGAACTGGATCTTCTAGAGATCCTGCATCAGTCTGCTTTCTCCTCTGAGAGCGAAAGTCACTCTCCCCCAACTCAAAATAACTTCGCCGCCGCTACTGACGGTGGCGGTGGTGGAGCAACCATCGTCAGCAGTTTATCCTTTGACGATACAGGCCTCCTCAACAACAGGCGTGGCAAACTTCTGACCAAGAGCAACAGCTCCAACTCCATTATTGTCTCCCAACATGCTCCAGAGAAACCAGCCACTGCCACCTCCCCAACGTCCTTCATTCTGTCTTTTGACGACTCCACCGTGGTAGCAGCTACCAGCGAAGCTTACGGTGGAAAACAGCCCAATCGTGAGCAAGTAGACAGTGGAGGTGCACGTTCCTCAAAGGGGGCAGCAGAAAACCATAACTTCAGACCAAGAGCCAACGAAACAAGAAGGAAGACTAGAAGCTCTTCGGAGTCATTAGAACACATAATGGCCGAGAGAAAAAGGAGACAGGAACTGACCGAGAGAATCATAGCACTTTCAGCCATTGTTCCTGGCCTGAAGAAGGTTAGTGATCGATTTATTGCACATATTTTACAATGGAGTTATTACATGTTACATGCCTTCTGAAGTTTTATTTCTATTCTACATAATCATCTATGAGTTTGATTTGCCAATATTATAAAAATTTGGGTTAGTTCAGCCTGCATATCGCTACAAATTAAATAAATTATAAAATTTTCTAAAAATAAAAAATAAAAATTCATAGAAATAGACAATTTATTTTTTTAAAAATATTTTCTTCCTTTTCATTGTTTTTCTTATTTCATTGGAGTGTCAAATTGTTTGATTAAAGTTCCTAATTTTGATGGGCAAGATCAATGACGTCATGCTATATATTGACATTTCATTAGGAGGAAAATCCCATATTTAGAAAAAGGAGAAAACCAAAAACTTTAGATTTCTTATATAATTGTTTAATTTGTAAATCATGAATGAAATGGTTTCTGATGTCTAGATTGACAAGGCCTCAATACTTAGTGATGCGATCACATACGTCAAGCAACTTCAAGAACGAGTAAAAGAGTTGGAGGAACAAAACAAGAAGATGAAAGTAGAGTCAATGTCATTCATCAATAAGTCCCACCTCTACAATGACGAAGGCACGACCTCTTGTGAAACGAACTCTGATGATTGCTATAGACCCAATGTAGCACTCCCGGAAGTTGATGCAAGAGTCTTGGAAAAGGAAGTACTCATCCGAATCTACTGCAAGAAACAAAATGGTGTGGTGCTCAAAATATTGACCCATCTTAAAAGTCTTGATCTCTCCATAGTAAGCAGTAGTGTTTTGCCATTTGAGAATTCAACTGCTCTTGACATTACCATTATTGCTCAGGTACTGAACAATATAGCATTAGTCTTTGAAAGAATAGATTAAGGATCAAATTCAAGTCTATTATCCATGAACAATTATGATTTACGATTAACCAATTAGATTTTTGTTCAAACTTAATTGTATACATGTGTAAGGAACATTAATATGACATTGCAAATTGTTATACCTATACTGCAGATGAGTGATAAATACGACACAACCGTGAAGGATCTAGTGAAAAACCTGAGACTGGCTCTCTTGGAGTCACCTGACGTACAGTGATCCATGCTGGAGTATGAAACAAGTCCACTACTTTTAGTTTAAGAATTTGGAAGTTTTTGAGTGGCATTGCACTTTTGTAGTTAGTTTCTTTTCTTGTTTATTGTCGCATTAATTAGTATAATTAAAAATTATGTGTTTTTGGCATGAATTCCCTCTTTTGCTTTATTACGGCATCCTAGTCTCTATAGATCAATAAATTTTACTTGGTGAGTGTTTTTATATATATATATATATATATATTTTGTGTCCAAATTATCTTTTCTGATTTTAATAAGAAAATTTTGAATAACTACGTAACTGGTATATATAAGAAGTGAAGATAGTAAATTTGAATAGTTTTAAAAATTATACATATTTTATTTAAATAAAAAATATGAAATAGCCATGAGCGGTGTTTCCTTTATTACAGTATCAGTATTAATGGCTAAATGAAATTTATATACGTCCTGGTGTGCTAGAAATTGAAAGAGTAGTGATGAGTCTTATTTAATATTTATATTTCATATATTTATTATATGATTTTGTAGGATATTATCTCTTAATTGATGTTTATTTGTTATTTATTTTAGGAAAGTTGATCTTTGAGCAAATCTACTGTAATTTTGGTAATTTGTGCAAAGAATCTTCAATTAATGAAAATTGGAGATGTAGTAAAAGACTAATCAAGGAAACTCAATCAAAAGTTATTCAAAGAAACAAAGAAACTTAATTAAAGGCAGAAAACTTTTGCTGTCAAATCTGTTGTAATAAATTGTGCATAACTTTCACTTCAAGAGTGCAAATGACATAATTTCGGTGGCTATGAAAAGCTAAGAGAAATATCTATAAATCTTATGTTGACCACTTTCACTGATTCGGCCAAATTTGATGAGATACGTCCAACCAAAGTTAACGACTTTTATGAAGAATTGTGGCAGCAACATTCAATTGCTTTAAGGTTGCTTAAATCTTATAAAAGAACTTATTCTGTCGTAAAAGAGAGGAGAGGAGCTTGGGGAAAAACTACCAACATTGAAGGTTCTTGGAGACTTTGAAGATCAAGAGGAGTTCTTCATTAATTCATTTTTCATCTTCTTCTTTAATTTCTTTTTGTTCCTTGTTATGTATTGGATGCTCCAAGTAGTTATGACTATGTTTTCTTTTCCTATCATGAACTAAATCCGTTTTTCTAGGGTTACAATGGATCTTTGCATGTAGTTTAATTTGAATATCTTCTTTATTGCTTAATTTCAATACTTCTTGGTTTGTTTATTCAATCTTGTCTTTAATGCTTCTAATTGCTTGATCACCAATTAGATTGATTAGGAAACTCTAAATTGAACTTGGAAAAGGGAATTAAGGGTTTAGCCATAGATTGAGTAGCTTATGAATATTCTTTTCCCGTTCAGAGGGTAAATTGTTTTGCTTGTGCGATAGGAATATACAATCAAGTCATAGGTAATCAAAATTAGGGTTTGAACTTAATGAACTTTCTTTAATTGAATTCTCATAGGAATATATGGAGTTGAATTAGAAGAAATATGTTTGCAATACCATTGGAAGAGGGTTGTGATTACATTAGTGCCCTAGATTAGCAAACCATAGGTGTTGGTTAAGTTAAGAGAGAAGACAAGAAAATTACACAAAGTGCAAGGTGAAGTTGTGACCCTAGGCTCTTCATCCATTGATTAAGTCAAATTTACATTGTTACTCGTTCTTGCCATATTTTATTGTTTATTTTACAATCTTTTTTACATTTAATTTTCTATTGTTTGGATAAAAATAAGAAGTCTAATTTTAGTAATTAGAAATTTTAGTGTCAAGTCCTAGTGAGAACGATACTTTTCTCATCTCTATATTACTTGTGACGACACTGCATTTGCGTGGTGAAAACCTCTAACAAGTAGGAAATAGTTATGCTGCATATATATGTAGAAGAGCTTAAACGATATTGTGTAATTGCATGAGCCAACTGAGTGTGGTTTACACAAACCTGTAATGCCCTAATGGCATTTTTATTTCTTGTTCTTTCTATAGAGCCTTCTTGATCAAGAAATTTTTTCATGACAATTTATTAGGGGTGGCAAATGGATGGATGGATTTTGAATTGAATCATAATTGATGGATAAAAAATCAACCACTAATCTATTTGAGATCCATTAAAAAAAATGTTAAAAACATCTAAACCATCCATAACCCATTTTAATGGATGGATATTCAATATATCCATTAATTCATTTTAATGAATAGGATGAATGGATATCCAAACCATTTATTTAAAATTATTATTTTTAAAATAAATCTCTCTAAAATTTTTTTTCTTTCTGTCTCTAAAAAATAAATAATTTTCTTTTTCTAGAAAAAGTAACTTTCTCTCTCTAGGAAAAAAATTATTTTTCTCTCTAAAAAAAGTATGTTTCTCTCTCTACAAAAAATATTTTTCTCTCTCTAGAAAAATAAGTTTCTCTCACTAGAAAATTTAATTTTCTCTTTCTAGAAAAAGTTAGTTTCTCTTTAGGAAAAAAATGATTTTCTCTCTCTATAAAAAGTTAATTTTCTCTATGGAGAAGAAGTAAGTTTTTCTCTTTTGGAAAATTGATTTTCTTTCTCTAGGGAAATTGATTTTCTCTCTCTAGAAAAAATGATTTTCTCGCTCTAGAAAAATGATTTTCTCTTTCTAAAAAAGTTGATTTTCTCTCTCTAGAATTTTTTTCTCTAAAATTATAGGTAAGTTTCTCTCTTGGAAAGTAAGCTTCTCTATAGAAAAAGTAAGTTTCTCTCTCTAAAAAAATGATTTCGTCTGTCTAGAAAAAATTGATTTCCTCTCTCTAGAAAAAAAATATATTTTCTCTCTCTAGAAAAGGTTATTTTCACTCTCTAGAAAAAATAATTTTCTCTCTAAAAAAGTAAGTTTATCTCTCTAGAGAAAAAATGATTTTCTCTCTCTAGAAATTTTTTTTCTCTATCTCTCTTAAACATGAATGAGTTAGAGTTTTAGATGAGTTATGAATTGATATGATCTTAAATGAGTCATGAGTAAGTTAGTAATTTGATATCTAATGGATATTGGACTCAATTTATTAACCATCCATTAACTAATATGATCCAATCCATTTAATTTATTATTATTATTGGATGGCTTGGATTGAATTTAGACATGGATAAATTGGATGGATGATGGATAAATGAATCATTTGACACCTCTACAATTTAGCAAGTGTCACCACCAAAAAATCCCAAGCTAGCTACACAAGAAATTGTTGTAGTCAAAAAGAAGCATGAAGAGAAAATAGTGAAGTTGGAGAATATCGAGATAATTGGTGGAAGAATACGAGAATGAGTACTTTGCCACAATACTGAAATTGAGGACATAAGTGAAAAATGACTTGAGCAAACACTCAATTGACGTTTAGTGATAATAATGAAGTTGTCGAAAGAAGTAGAGAATGACAAAGACATTAAATTGATGTTTGGCGACAATATTAAATTTGTCGAATAAGTGAAGAATGACTTAAGTGAATATTCAATGGATGTTTACCAAAAATATTGAGGTTGACAAAGCAAGTAGGAATACAAATTCGAAATGACAAAAGTTACCCCCGCACAATACAATATAGCAATTATTGTTATTGAAGTCATAGCATGAATCATGTAAAAAATAAGTTATTATTCAAAATGTAACCTTGCAACACATCGCTTTCAAATTAGGTAATAGACATGTGCTTAATCCTTAGGACTCTAACAATTATATTTGAAATTTAAGTAGTTATTTCGCAAGCTTATAAATAATAGAAGGCATGGACTATCTGAACACTTAATTTTGTCTGGTTCATAATTAAAAATTATAGAAAAGCCAAAAAAAAAAGGTGTAAATCAATTTTTTTAATTAATTTAATCATGAAATAAAAGCAAAAAGTAAAAAATTAGATTAATTTTTATACATATCATTAATTAGTTAAGTATGGAAAATTTTAAAAAAATGAAGAAAGAAATAAAATCAATTTTTTTTGGAACAATAGGATGTATATAGCCCAACCCATGACTTGAATGAAACACTACCGAAAAGATCTGGACCCTTTAAGATGCAACAGCATGAAGGTGTCGATTCAACCATGCCTGCACGCATCAAGAGCGGGAGGAGGTGATCCAAGATGGAAGTGTTGCATGCACCTACACACACATAATCAAAGCCAGGAAGGGGAGAGTTCTATGGTAAAGAAGATAGTGATGGCAGGGAGAGGAATTTCAAAGCACAGAATGTATATAAGAATATACCAGGAATTCTACATTCTGATTGAACATTCATGATTTATTTGATGAAATGTATGAGTAAAGACCCCCTTACTAGTATGTTATGAGAAATGGGTATGCTAGTATGCATTTGATTCAAAGATTCATGCCAAAACTTGCCTAGTTGTTTATGCATTTAGTCAATTTCTTCCATTTTAGTATCCATTAATATATGAATTTTGTTTCCTTGTTGAGTTTTGCTTAAGAGGTAGAATTGTTCATACCCTGCTGCAATAGCTATTTAGGATTTGGTTCATATTTGAACACCGAACCTTCTAGTTAATGAAGCTTTTTCCTTAAGTTGTGTGAGGATGTTGAGTTGTTGCTCTTGGCTTTGAATGCATATTGCTCTATAGTTTCTCTTTATAATTGGGGAGCAGTTGGTTTGCATACCACAAGCTTTGAATTCTTTCAATTAAGTTGCTGCTATGTTTCCCATTGAAGTGTGGGCTGCTGTTTGAGTTGCTTAGCTAGGCTAGATGCATCAATTGACATGTTAAGTTGTATTTCTCATGTTGATTGTTGTTTGGAAGCTCCTGCTATTTCATTCATAAATTGAGTTAGGGAGGTCATAACTACACACTTCCAGTTGCATTGAAAAGCCAACACATAAGCGTTTAAGCTAAGAAAATTTCAATTTTGAAATCCTACTCATTCAATACCAGATTTCATTCAAAACTAGGTTTTCTTTTGCAAATATCCCTTGTCTGACAACATGCAGTGTTTTACTCATAACTTGAACTACACACCTTTAAATCACCTACTGTGTGGCTCATTAGAAAGCTAACATGCTGGGCTTTAACCATAAAATATTTAGATCTTGGTTCTTTTCCATTTAATGCCAGTTTTCATTTAAATCAAAGCTCGATTTTGCACATAACCTTTGTTTGACAACTGACTACATGTGATGTTTCACTATTAGTATAAACTTTACACCTTGAGGTCATGTGCTACTTTTGTAATTCAAATGCTAACAATTTGGTTTTTTATGCTTATGGTTGTCAACTTTGAATTTTTTCCATGCAGTCCAAGTTCTGCCCAAAGTCTTTGACCGCATTTGTATTTTGGAAACATTGCTATTGATTTAGAATTGGTATATGATTGATTTTCTCCACTTTTGTTGAAACTTCTTTGGAATAGTCATTCTTTGTTTTTCTGGTTATTGCAAATCTTGGGGATGTGGTTTGACCACTTTTTCTATTGGATTCTCGATGTGGAAATGAAGATACCCAAGTCCTTACTCAAGCACTGCGTTCAAGTCTCTAATAGGATCACTATTATCCATTGCGTTTGCATGTTTTTCCTTGAGAGGGATTAGAGTTAGTGTAGGTTGGGTTGGAATTTTAGGCCTCTTGTTAGAACATTTTATAGCATTGCTTTCTTGTAAATGACCTCGAATAAAAAAGTCTTGTTTGATCATTAATTTGTTGCATTTGTTAATTTTAAGCATTTGAGATGACTTTGAGTAATCCATAATAATAAAAATAATTATTTTATTCGCTCAATTACTTTTTGTTCTTGCTTCTGGATTATAATTTATATTTAGCGTTTCAACAATTAAAATTGGCCGATGACGGAAATTGAAGGAGGATCGGGAGCCCAATCAACTAAACTCTTTCATATATTCTCGATGCATTTATATTGGATTTTGTCGATAGCGCTGATGGGGTCTAATTTCCAAAAATAAACAAATAAATAAAATATTTTTCAAAACAATAAATTAAATAATCATGAATAAATTCGTATAACCAATACTTGGCGACAATGGTGAATTAAAATTTGAAAACCCTTTTGCAAAAATCATTTTAAAAATCAATTTGTTAAAACTATTTTTCCATTGTGAAATCCACTTTCAAGAACATTTTCGTTCGATAAAAAAAATTTCTTGAAAATAAATTCTTTTCAATTCACTATGTCCTCTCTTAATAAGTTACAGGCTCATGATTTGTTCTCTAATAATAGCTATTATGCCACTTATTCTGTGTCTCGGTCATTTAACACTCTTTAGTAATATGTTTGACAAAACGGGATGTGATAAATAACAAAAATAAAAATATTTGGTTAACAATCAACCCAATTAACTTAGCAGATAACTTCAGATTAAATGGGTAATTGTTCTCAAAACGAACAGTGTAGGATGCTAATACCTTCCCAACTCATAATCAACTCTGAAACTTAAATTCTGGTACGCAAACTCTCATTTTCAAGTATCTATGATAAACATATTTTATATGCATAATTTAGCATCTCTTATTGGTCTATTCTTATGAAATTATTGCATATATGAAGTGAAAATTGCATAATTCCTCATATATTAGTTATTTTGTTACAAATTGAGCAGAAAACCCGAAGGAATATTCAAAGTAGTTGTTAAACCAAAATATCATGAACTTGAATGTTAATATCAGTATAGCTCAAACAGAAGAGAAATGAAAACCTAAACTCATTGAATTTTGGGTTACATCAAATTCAGGACAAATCGAAAAATTCCTGCTCAAACCTATACTCGGTTATTCGGTGATTTCTCAAGATCTAACCATTGGATGCAGCTGAAATTTTGATATGTCATTCATGACGTAATTCTCTATGACTTTCATAGAAATGAAGAATTCGCACCGGAAGTTGGTCAAAATTAGGCAACAAGTTGGTAGCCGTCATTATTGATATAATCTAAGCAGTTTTAGCAAAACGGTCATAGCTCAAGATCCAACCGTTAGATCTGGCTGAATTTTTGATATGTTCTTCACGACTGCATGTGCTATAACTTTCACGAAGAGAAGATTTGGTAATTTTCGGAGCTGAAATTTCAACCAATGTGCAAAGAGATTTGACAAAGTTGTAATTGAATATTTCTAGCTTTGGCCTATAAAAGGAAGGCATTTGCCACACTTAAGGGCATTTCATTTTCTGAGTTCTCTCATTGTAGTTTGAGTTAGGGGTGAAGCTTTCATAAATTGTGAGATTTATACTTTGATTTCAAGGTTAATTTTTCCAATTTGTCTAAAGTAAATCTCAAAGCTCTTGTAGTTTGTATAATATATTCTTCATCTTATTCAAGTTTCTTCATCTTAATGTCTAGTTAAGTTTCTAGTTAGAGTTAAGGGTGAAACTTTCATAAATTGTAAGATTTATACTTTGATTTCAAGGTTAATTCTTCCAATTTGTCTAAAGTAAATCCCGAAACTCTAGCCTATTGTATTCTTGTTAATACCAACAACCACTTTCATTTTCATCATGTTTTCTACTTGTTCTTTTATTTTCTTTAATATAATGAGTAGCTAAACTTCTATACTAGGATTGCAATTTGAACTCACATGTAATTGATTCGTTTATCATATCTAAGGGTAGATTGATTATCTTGAATTGTTTATCTTACTTGTTCCTAATGCTCTCAATTAATTGGCCATTATTTAAGTTGAATTGATAAGCCTTAAGCAACTTGACAAAGGAATTTTGGTTTTAGATCTAAGTAAGATAACATATGATCTTTGTGCAAAAGCCTTGAATTTATATAGGATAGACATATACCTATATGACATATGTAACCATTAATGAAACCAGAACTTAATGAATTCTTGATTACTTGATAGACATTGACATATGGTTTATCATTAATTAAGGATATTTCTGTTTGACCATCGAAATAGGCTTATAGATAAGTGAGGATTTCTAGTTAACAATTCAGATAATTAATTGATTTTAGATAAAAGTAAAAGAATCAAGTAAAGTGTGAGGAATAATTGCAATCCTAGGCTTGGTTAATTTGATCATTAACTTCTTCTTCTTGTTTACTTTAATTTTTAATCTTTCATAACACTTCCTCTTATTAAGTTGTTTAAATAAGATTGAATTTTACAAACTTTTAATAAATAGTTAAATTTAGAATTAATTCCTGTGAATTTGACAATTTCTTACTATTATATTACTTGATTTATGATAACGTATACTTACATTCTAATTTATCACATCAATCCAATCACACTATTCTATTTTTTTAATAGAAGAACCAATTGGTGGTGAGTTTCAAATTTTTATTTATTTCTTCTTATGTATCTTTTGTGAGATTACCTGTTTCGTAATTTTTTTTCTTTGCAACACACATCTATCTTTATGGGTGTATATTTATCGATTCGTGCAATGCACGTGATACTCAATAGTGACGCATATAAAGTAGGATCGTACGGTTTTAGTCAAAGATATATGCTTTTTTTTTTTTTTTGGTTGAATATATGCTGTTTCTTTATTAAGGAAAACTTGCACTTAAATACACTAAAGCATGTGAATTTTATAAGTATCAATTTAGGGATATTAAAAATTATGAATTTAATGGTGGGACGTAGTTCTACTCAATTGATATTTTATAGGAGGCTATAGTTACGTTGCACAAGGTCGATATCTCACGTTCATATTTTTTATTTTCTTTATATTAATAGGACTTTAATAAAAAAAAATAGAATCTAATATATTTATTGTAAGTAAGAATTTTTAAAATGGTTATTTGATTTAAAAACTAAATTTAATATTAAATTCAAGTAATTAATTGATGGTTAACTGTTATAAATATATTAAATTAATCATATAATTATAACTTTCCATTTTCTGAACACGCTCCTTGGCTATTTTGATAAGAAAACGAGAATCTCGTTAGCCTTTATCTCCTATAAAAGTTAGTCTATAATTATAAGTTAAAATTTAATTTTAATGTATTATTAGTATAAAAAATTTACACTATTATTTTATTATATATTATCATATTAAAAATAATTAGTTATCATAACAATTATTTTAAATAATTTTTTAATAATATATTAAAACATAATTAAATAATAATATAAAAATACTTTACATTTCAAGACATGTTGGCTGCTTTGAATTTTTGCAAGATAACGTGAATCATGTTTGCATTTTTGCCTTTGATTTCTTTTCAATAGACCACAAGTACGTGTTGAGGGATGGTATTTTAGTGGGGTCCAATTTGTAAAAGTGTGAGCAATCATGCCGAGTACATTACTTCGAATTGCATCCCGGAGAAAGTTGGAAAGCTGAAAAGCCGAAAAGTGGGCAAACACAAACAGAACACAAATAATACATTATATGTGACTCCCACCCCCCAGCGGATGATACGATCCGTCCAAATGAAAGTTTCATAGTGCAAAATGAAAAATTAATGATTTAAATTTTATAAAATTTTAAAAATATATAATAAAATTTAATTGTAATTTATTATTATGATAAAATTATTTATATTATTATTTAATTATATATTATCATATTATTAAAATAATATAAGTTTTAAAATTATTATTATTAAAGTTAAAAAAATTTAATGCCTTAATTATATATAATTAAATAATAATATAATTTTATTTATACTAATTAATAACGAATCAAAATTAATTCAAAATATTAATTATAAAATTTTAAGAACTCGTTTTTTAATTTTGTTACATAATTATTATTGAAAATTTTTAAAACTTTTCTAAAATATTTTATATTGATGACATTATTATGGCTCACGAATTGATACGTCTTACAAAAAGAATGTGAAGAGAAAAGGAGTTTTATAACAATTTAAGTGGACCTTGACACGACATATAACAAGCTAAAATTGACACTTTATTTATTCGGTGGATGATTTTACAAACCTTGAGTTGTATCACTTTTTCTTTTTTTCTTTTTTATTCAAGCCTTTATGGAATGGGGAAAAGATTCCTGGAAAGCAATTGTGAAATCCCAACATCGTTGTCGCAGCCAAAAAAAATACCAACATTGTTTTACCCATGAAATCGCGCCTAAAGATAAGAGTTTTCGCATCAATAGCGAAATTACGAGTATGTTTTTTTTTTTTTGGGTGAAAAATTACGGTGTTTGGTATGAGTTTATTTGCTATATTTTTGCTTTATTATGATTATGTTATTACGATTGGTATAAATAACTTATATAAATATTTATTTGAGTAGAGTTTATTTAATAAATTTAATTGTCATAAGTATAATTTAAAATAAATTAAATATCGTTTAAATAAATACTTTTAAAAATGTTTTTTATAAATACTTTGAAATAAGTATTATACATTCAAGGGATATGTTATGAATTATATCAATTTTTTAAGTTTAATTTTGTCAAAAATTATTATAAAAACAACTAACACTTAAGTTATTTTTAACTTTCATAAAGGTTTATTATCATAAGCTTGAATTTCTAACTTATGAAAATAAACTCAAAACAGCTTATAAAAGTTTTGATAAACACTATTCATACATGTTAATAATCCATCATATTTAGTACTTCTCATTGATTGGAATTAGCATTGTTTTATAAGTTTGAGTTTCATTAGGCTTAATTGTAAATTGTCAGCATTTTGTGATTTTTGACACTGTGTTTATATTTTGGTCATATCTTTAGTTTTAAGCATTTAAAAAATGTGAACCTTACATTGTAGGAAAGCTATTATGAAGCCTTACAACTTTCATGTAGAGCTTAGAAGCTAAATTGGATGTCTAGTGAGCCGAATTAGGTGAGGTTGAGTGATGACCAAGTATATAAGAAATTCATAAAATAGAAAACATCTTAGTGGTGGCTGAGTCAGAGCGATTTGGTCTGAGCATGTTGTGTCTGAGTTCGAGAAGTTGTGACCTGGTGGTGTGGTTGAGTGGTCTTGTCGTCAATCGTCGTGTGGCTAAACATGATTTGATTGACCATAGTATGGTCCAAAAGGTAGTGCAGTCCCAACTTATAAGAAACCTAGGAGCACTATAAGAGTGTACTGTTGTTGGATCTAAACCCTAATGGTGACGCCCTCGTCAGGAAATGAAACTGACAAGGGTTATCTTTTATTTACGTAGGGATTTGAGTTAGTAGACTTCAGGTGAAAGAGAGAATCAAATAAAGAAATATAATTGAAAAATCTAATTACAATAATCACAGGTGAAAAGGAAGAAATCAATTTGCTTGCAATGAGAAACTAAAAAATGCTTCTAATCTGCGATTTCTAAAATGATAGTACTAGAATTCTCGAATGCGGAACCAAGTTAGAGAAAGAGAGACTAAGCCTTTCCCCTTTCCCTTTCCCATTAAGCCTTTTCCTTCCTCACCTTGCCATTCCTTTTTTTGGACTTCACACTTTCTACTTTCTATCTCTCTTCCCCATTACCAGACCAAAGAAATGGAGATTGTTAAGGAGTATAAGACATTTTTTTTTATTTTTGCCCATTGCTTACAGACCAGAAACCGAAGATGATGAATGCGGCGGAAGTTTAGAAAATTTTCTTAAAGAATTTAGTCATGGAACATTTGTCCATTTCTCTTTGTTTTTTATTTTCTCTCCATGTAGCTTGATTTTTTCAGTTCTTTCAAAGAGATGGGCAACACCGAGAAGTTTGACTTTATTTGTATTTTTCTTTCACTCACTATGTTTTTATGAGATGATGGACAACCTTCTTCTTCCGTTTTCTCTTGAATTTTTTTCCAATTCAACAAAGAAATTTTTTTGAATGAATCTTACGTTGATTTTTTCTCTTTCATTAGTTTTTTTGCATTGCTTAAATGAGAGAAAAGTATAATTTCTTTTTATTTTTTCTCATTCAAAACAGACCGTAAATGAAAAAGATGAGTGAGGCTGAGGATGTTTTCAAAAAGTTTTGAATTTTAAAAGAAAAAGAGAGAAAATCTTTGATAAAGGAGATGAGAAATCGAAAACTGGAATTTTGTCATTTGCCGTAGAATGCAAAATCAATCTAACGACAAATAAGGTGTGAGTTAGGCGGGAAATTTTTTATTGAGAGAGAGACACGTGTACTAAAGGCTTCAAAATTTTTTCGCTAAAACAAAAGAAAAAGGTGTTATTATTGTTATATTATATGATTGGATACAACAGACATTGACAAATATAATAAAAGAACAATGTGGGACCGTGGGTAGTTGAACAGTGAAAACGTGGTCAAATGCATTAATTGTCGCTCTCTTCTTTATCACGGTTGGTAGTTTTATATACAATGCCTTTAAGGCTTTTTTTTTATTATTTTACTTCAATTAAAAAATTATATATTTTAATATAATTTAATTTTAATTTACTTTTAATGTAAAATTTCTTTACAATTTCACCTAATCATGTATTGGCAACTCATTAAAAGAGTTTGACTATTATAACAACTACTTCAAAAGTTTAATACTTTTAATAATATATTAATACATAATTAGATGACAAGGTAAAAAAATTTTATATTAATAATAAATTAAAATTAAATCTATTAAAATATACATAACTGTGAAACAAATAAAAAGAAGTGAGATTACTCCATACTTATATTTTTTTTAAAATATCAATATTTAAAATAAGTTATTTAATATTTATTAGTTATTATTTATATTTAATAAATTTTTTAATATTTATTATAAAATTAACAGTTAATAAATAATTAATAATTTATCTTAAATACTTAACCTATTAAAATATCATAACAAATCTAAAAATTAATAGATAAAAAATTATACTTTACTGACTACGAAACGAAAGGCAAAAACAACAAAACCGATCAAAGTTACCACATATCACCCCGACCCAGATCAACAATCATGTTACTGAATCACAATAACGATGATATACATGAGATCACGAAAAACAAATAGTGTCGGAACAAAGGCTATAGAGGCCAGGGGAAGTCGACGTACCTGAGATCTCTCAATGTGATGATGGTTCTGTGTGATGGCAAGGCTGCATAGCTGGCAATAAAGAGCAGAAAGTCTAAGCTACCCCAAGGCTTTGTCCTATCACTGAATAATTTTATATTTTTATATTAAAATGATGATATAAATACTATTTAAAATTATAATAAAATATATAATATTTTTTTAATACCCAATTACTTAAAAGTAAGAAACCTTTTAAGGCTTGGTTCAATATATGGTGGAAAAAGAAAAAATAATAAAAGAATTATTACTTATTTTATTTTATTTAATATCATCGAATAAAAAAATACTTCTTTCTTTATTTAATAAAATTAAATAAAAGAATAAAAGTAACAAATAAAATAAATAAAAAATAAAAAAAATTATAACTTTTTCTAACATGACAGATGAGAATAGATTCTTTACCTCTCAATCCAATAAAAGAGAAACATATAAATGGGATCAGCAAAAATTTGAATCATATAAATCATTTTTTTTCCTTTCCCGAACAGATATCAAATAAGAAATTGTAATAATCTTTAACCTTTTATCTTTTCTATTCTAATTTATATATCAAACATACCTAAGAGTACTTTAGAATTCCCCCAATAAAGAGAGAAAAGTGAATTTTTTTTAATTTGTATCAAATAGTAAATTGAAAAAGTTTTCAAATTAGATTCAATCAATTTAAATGTCTAATCAAACTAAATGATGTGATAATTACATATTAAATATATATATATATATATATTTACATAACTCATAACCATATTACCAATAATAAAATATATAATAAGATTTTAGAATTTTAATTCTCAAGCATCATATCACTTTCAGTTGAGTAATAAGTAATTATGAGATTAAAAAAATTATATAAAAAAAAGATGAAAGGTACACATAAAACTGGTCAATTTATTAGTTTTGACCAGCTCAATACAGTCCAACCATAAATTTGACTGTGACAATAAATCATAATCAAATAAAGGAACTATTTATGGTTCGATCATACAATCCATTTCAAATAATCTTAACTTGTACGTGTCTTCTCTTTCTAACTTTTTTAGCATCGTGTGATGAAAAAAGATAAATGTACATTATTTTTTAATACCACTTTTACATTTAATTAATGAAAAGTAAAATTTTTGTTAATATATTATATCATTTAATTAATGAGTTTTAATAACTAATTATTTACAAATTAGTAATTTATTAACTAAATAATATATTTCATTAACTAATAATTTATTTATTGTTAATCAATTTCGTAAGTAATCGATTATCAAAATTAATTAATTAAATAATATATTATATTAACAAAATTTTTATTTATTATTAATTAAGGATAAAAATGATATAAAAAAAATAAGGTCCAATGTGGTGAGATTTGCAATTCAGAGATAGCTGCAGAGAGTTGAACAAAAAATAGAAGGATACGTACGAATTAATATGCCGAGAAGTTCCTTTGGAAAATATCAACTTCTAGGCTTGTTAACTTGTGTTTAAACAAATTAAATTTTTGCTCGGAGAAATCACTTATTTTAAATCAAATTTTCAAAATTTTGTCTTTAAAAAAAATCCCGAATTATTATAATAAAAAAAACAAAAAATCCCGAATTAAGTTTCCAACATAAAAAAACGTATTTTAATATAAATATTTTAAACGAGATAAAATGATAATAAACTAACTTTTAATGTAAAAAAGCCTGCCTTAAACCTTTAACGCCACGGCCAATTTCTGCTATATTGAAGTTTTAATTAGGAGCATCTTTGTTTCTTATAGTGATTTATGACAACTTAGTAAAAAGAATTTTCCTGATTTAAGACTCAGATATCATACCCAAAAGTAAACGCGGAGCATAAATTCATCACCAACACAATTTTTTATTAATGTTATATACTAGAACACGAACTAAACTCATAAAGGGCAACGAACTCTTCAAAACATTCAGAAGTGCAAACACTACAACTTGTTTGATACACTAGTACGGATCAATATTGCAGGTCTGGACTTCAATAGCACTTGCCTTAGGTTTTTCACTAGATCATTCACCGTCATTTTGTACGCGTCACCCATCTGCAATATATAGTTATCGCAATTCAAGATATCAATTTACCATACATCCATAAAATATATACAATTAATTTCAACAGCAATGTTTCCCTAGAAAAATAAATCAACAGCAATCTGGCCGGGCGATAATAATAATTCTTCGACAACACATTTGGATTAATCTCTTAGCATGTGAAAAGTAAAAATGTCGTAAATTAAAAATATATTTAGATATATTGATAAAATTTGGACGGAAAATAATATATTTTTAAGTTTTCAGTGTTTAAATACGTTATTACTTTTCACCTTTTTATTTTTTATTTATTTTATTAATAATTTAATTTTAATTTATTATCAGTGTAAAAAAATTTTACACTGTCATCTAATCATGTGCAGACACATCATTAAAATAGTTAGACTTTTTAAGTAGTTGTTGTGATAATCAAACTCTTTTAATGATTTGGCAACACATGATTGGATAATAGTATAAAAAAATTTTATACTAAAGGTAGATCAAAATTAAACTTTTCTATTAAACAGATCATTAGGAGGCTATACGCAAGACATCTTAATTATTCGTCCAAACATTTAAGACGTTGAGATATAGGATGCTTATGCATTAGATGTATGTGTTACACAGAATTTTCATCCCCACGCATTAAATATATGCATCTTAAATGTACATCTAAAATGTCCCGCTATGAGATGCATATTAATTAATGTATCTTAATTTAGACCATGAAAACCTACAGATGCATGCATACCTGAGCGATAATAGTAATGCCAAGAGTGGAATTCCCAAACGGCAATACGCTGCTGCCGGTGACATAGAGATGAAGATTTTCAAGCTGGTCCAGTATATTGAGCTCAATGCCATTTTCTTTCTCACAAAGGATCTCAATAAGTACCTCCTTATCCAAGGCTATTGCTTTAACTTCAGGGAGCAATTCGTTGGGCCTACAGCAATCCTCAGAACCTGTTTCACTGGAGTTGGTATCCTCATTTGCACACAGATCAGACTTCTTCAGGAATATCATTGACTCTGCGCTTCTCTCCTTGTTTCGCTTTTCTAACTCCCCCACGCGTTCTTGAAGTTGTTTGACATAATTGATAGCTTCGCGAAGTATAGAAGCCTTATCCGTCTATAAATTAATTAGAAACCATTTAATTCATGTCATGCCACATGTGCTTTGCTACAAAAGCCATCACACAAGACACACATCAAATGCAAAATATTATATTTATATGCAATCCTGTTGAGTGCTGACTGCCGAGGCATACCGACATACAGATACCAGGGCACCGTTGTATTGGTATATATTCTGCACTGGTTCCCACGCTTGTTTTTGCCAACTTGTGATTTTACAGTAGTGTGCCATGTGGCATGTCCCAGTGTGCTCGGGGAATGGATTTAAATCTGATGTATCATTTTTTCTCTCATGGTTGTCAGAAAAAATCTTATTTTTTAATTAGATTTAATTTTAATCAATTATTTATGAAAAAAAATTTATACTCTTATTTAATAATATACTAACACATTATTTAAAATATTAAATTTTTAAAATAATTATTATAATAATTAAATTTTTTTAATAAATTAACAACACATAATTAAGTTACAGTATAAAAGTAAAAAAAACTTTACACTCTAATTAATTAATAATAACTTTTTTTAATTATTAAAATTTTCTGTTAAAAAAAAATAGCAAGTATCCTATTACTTTTTTAACGTGATAAAAAATATTAAAAGGTCGTTGGCATCTTGCAAACGAAAAAATAGAGTGGAGGACGGGATGGCAATTTAGTGGGTCTGGATCAAACCTGACCCGATGCAGGCTTTAACTGTGAATTTGGTGTCTCGGTTCGAATCCGACCCCCTTTTTTTTCTTTTGTGTTTTTTCCTTTCTCCTGCTTCGCATGTTATTGTGGTTCCATTTCCATTTTTGGATTCTCCAGAATCCAAAGATAAAACAAACGAAATTTTAAAAAAAGAAAAGAAAGAAACCAAAGTACCCCAAGAAAATTCGAAGCACAATAAAGGAAAAGAAAGAATAAACAGAAACTGAGATTCTCACTTGCTCCATGTAATGGTTTCAAAGAAGTGGGCATTCCAGAGAGAGAGAGAGAGAGAGAGAGAGAGAGAGAGAGAGAGAGAGAGCTTCATCCTTGAACGAAATTTCTTCATCTAACCTTGCAAGCTATTCAGCCAGCATTACCAATTACCTCGGCATAACATGGAAGCTCCCTTCCCCCAAAAATCAACCCAGCCACGAAAACAGAAAGGTGGGGAAGCAAATTGAACGCGCTTTTCATTTTGAAGGAGCTTACAAGATTGAAGCAAAAATAGGCATATGAAGGAAAGACAGACAGGATTCAAGGCAGGTTCATGCCTTGCTTGCTTGCGAAATCCTCCAACGTCCATTGAATTTGAGATGAAACGGTGGAATTGAAGGAAATGAAAGGAATATAGAAGGAGAAGAGAAAGCAACCCTTAGAGGGTTAAAGCCGGCTCATATGGAGACCCGAAAACCCGATGGATTTTAAAGAATCCGTCCCGATCCACCATCCTTCTTGAATCTAAATAAGTCTGATCCATCGGGTTAAATTCGACCGGATCGTGCATTGCCATAACAGGTAAGTCAAGTGTCTTAACTTAAACGTGGTAGATAGTAACTTCAGATTTTTGTTGTAAAACGATTGTCTGATATCTAAAAAAAGATTAAAATATGTATGCAAAAAATAACAAAGCTACGTTGAAATTGATTTGGAGATAAATATTAATTAAATAAATAGGCTAATTACCTTCTTCAATCCAGGAATAGTGACTGAAAGTGCTATGAACCTCTCTGTCATTTCCTGTCTCCTTTTTCTCTCTGCCGCTATGTGATCCCTAGTCTGAGAATCGTTTCTAGTCTTCTTTCCTCCTTGTTTGACCCTTAGTTTTGATTCAAAGATTTTGTTTCTCTGGGTCCGTTTTGAGGACAAAGGATAATTAGATTTAGAAGAATGTGTTCCCTCACCGCCCAATTGTTCATAACTGAGATAAGGTGCCGGGGTAGCAGGTATTACTGTCGAGTTATCGAAAGACAGAATATATGTCCTAGGAGTTGACGAGGGGCAAGGCCTTTTGGAAGCATTTTTTGAGATGATGGAGTTGGAGCTGTTACTCTTGATCAGGTTCACGGGCCTGTCCAAGCCTACGATCTCACCAGAGGATAAACTGCTGCCGTCGGTGGCGGTAAATTTATTTTGGACTATGGAAGAAGGATGAAAAGAGTGACTCTCACTTTCAGAAGAGAAAGCTGGCTGCTGTAGGATGTCTCTGAGGAACTCATCATCATCAGTGTGGCGCTGCTCTAATAAATCATCATCATGACCCATTTCCTATAACAATTAATTGAAAAAACACCAGATAAGTGTCTGATATTAGTGATCCATATATATCTATATGATGATTGAACATATTATGAGTATGACAGTGTTACCATGTGAAGAGGCCAATTCTCCCATGAGTCCTCCATTAGAAAAAGGAAGAACTGGGTTCTGTAACGTTATTTGGTTTAACGAGGATCAAAGGGTGGTCATTAAGTAGACAGAGGATGGAGATAAGAAATATACTCGTTTATCATGCAACTTTTATTTCAGCCGTTGGATCGCTGATTCTTGTTACGTGAAATGCAAATGATCTACGATGAACCGAAATAAAGATAACATCTGGGACCATGGGTGCCTAAAGCAACAACACGAGACCTCCCGCAGAGGGAGTAGGCAAAGCTGGCCTCACATAAATAAATGAAGGCACATAAATTGTAACACTACTCTTAAGTCTTAACAGCTTCAAACTTTTAAAAGTGAGTGTTTTGTTTAATTTTTATAAGTTTTGACTAAAATTATCAGGAGACAAATTTTAACTTAAATTATGATTTGAAATTTTTTAAAAGTTAAATTAAATATGCTAATAGAAGTTAGAATGAGTTTGTATATTAATCACATTATTAAGTTCAAAAGATTTTTATAGAAATAAATGTGTTAAAAGTATAAAAGTTTATGTTGAAATAATGTTATAATTATAAAGTTAAAAAATAGCTTTGTGTATTAATATTTTCTTTTAAATCACGTGTATATTATATCTCTATTTTACCAACAAAAAAAAAGTCACAATCATTCGCTTGCATTGTTGAACAAACGGACTCTACAAAATCATTATAACTTTATATAAATGGGGTTACCAGTAATGTTTTAAGAATTGGGTTGGAGATTGTATAAGTAAAAATTATGGGTTATAATTTGATTCGTTTAATCGGTTGAACTAGTTATCAAATTGGATGATATAATAATTATAATTATTATTATATACATAATTATTTATATACACATAAGTAAATCTAATTACATAAATTATAAAAGTTGACTATATATGATAATATTTATTATTGTATTCAATTAAAATAGACTTATTTTGAGAATAACAAGAATTTTAAGGAAAAAAATTAAGGTTTAATCTTTATTTAAAAAAATAACTATTATTATTTCTTTTAAAAATACTCATAATTATGAAAATAATAGTTTTTTTAAAAAAAATTTGGTTGTCCAATTGCATTTGGTCATTTCCATCGCGTAGATCTTAAAAAGTTATATGAAATTGATATAAAATGCGTTCAAATTGGACGAACGAATAAAAAGTTATGACTTTTGCGAGATAGATGTGAAAAAACCTTAAAAAACTAATTACAAATCTGAAAAAGTAATAAAAAGGTTATATATATATATATATATTGAAGAATCATTTGGTTTTCAAGAACCAGTTCCGGTTCAAATGATTTGCCGATTCAAATGGTTCGTTGGTTCAATCCGATTTTGGCGGTTCAATGAATATTCAATGTCCTGGCCAGTTTTTTGAGTGAAACCGACCTGTAAACACATCTGATTCTCGGTCCAACCATGACAATTTTCGTGAATGAAAATATTCAGTGTTAATTTTACTTTCTAGAGTGAATTAGGCATTATCATAAGAGAAAAAATAATTCTATAAATTATCTGATATTTATGTATAATTTGAATTATTTAAAAAAATTATAGTGGGATAGATTATAGAAGGAGTAAATGAGTTTAAATTTATACAAGTATTATTACTCTTAGTATAAGTCTTCCTAGATGAATTGTAATGGTTATAGCACAGGATGTATATAATTAATGATACTTGTATAAACTTATATTTACACACTCCTTATATACCACTACATGAAAAATAAAATCTAACAACGAATTTTAACTATGAATTTCAAATCCATAACTAATATATTATTTTAGCAATGAAATTCGTGAAAAATAACTTATATGATGTGCATATATTAAATATTAAATTTAGCGAAGGATTGTGCCCTTGCTAAACTTTGTGAGGGGCAATCCTTTGCTAAACCATTGCAAATTATTTTGGCTTACTGATAAAATTAGCGCTTTTTGGTTCCGCTCATAAATTTTGCTACTCTTCTTTGACATGGTTTTGATCAATGTTTAAAAAATGGGACTGGAGAGGACTGGTCGGACCCAGAACTGAACGTGTCTACGATTTTGTTTCACCCAAAGAATTGGCTAAGACATTGAATCGTCAAAACCGGATTGAACCGGCGAACCAGTTGAACCAGAGTTGGTTCTTAAAAATCGGTCAGTTCTTCAAATATTTTTTTCTATTACTTTTTTAGAATTTTTTATTACTTTTTTAGGATTCTTTTCACATCTATCTCTCAAAAGTCATAACTTTTTACTCGTTCGTTCGATTTGGACGCATTTTATATCAATTCTAAGTAACTTTTTAAGATCTACACGATGAGAACTGACCGAATACAATTGGACCAATCGATTTTTCAAAAATAAAATCATTATTTTCATAGTTGTGAGTATTTTTAAAAGAAACAATAATAATAATTTTTTAAAATAAAGATTAAACCCTAAATTTTTTTCTTAAAATCCCTGTTACTCTCAAAATAAGGCCATTTTAATTTAATACAATAATAAATATTATCATATGTAGTCAATTTTTATAATTCATATTATTAGATTTACTTATATGTATATAAATAATTATGTATATAATTATAATTATAATTATTACGTTATCCGGTTCGACTAGTTAAACCAATCAAACCATGATCTGGAGGTCTCGCCGATTCAATCTCTGGCCTAGTTCTAAAAAAATTGGTTTTGATTTTCCATATATTTGGTATTGTGTTTTGTATATGATGAAACATCAACAAGCCCAACCTACATAATTTCTCCTTTGAACTATTATTTATTTATTTATTCTATTTGGTCTCCTATGTCCACCTATATACCCATATAATGTTAAAGACATGTCTGATTCTATGCTGATTTGTATGATTCAAGTTCCATACGTTACAATTAGATTGTAACAAACTGTTTTTGTTGAGTTGGGACTTAGGAGGAGGGACTTTCAGCTAGTAGCTAGGTAGGCTTTAATAATTGTTTCTGGCAACTAGCAAGGGGCTTGGTAGTATCTAATGATACAAACTAGAAGTTGTTGGAATTGGCAATGCTACTTACTTCAGAGATATCATAATATTTTTGTTGAGAAGAATTTTGACCTTGTGATTAGTAGGCTTGTTTTCTTTTTTCCCTGTCTTTCAGCCAAGTTCATGTATCATGGAATTGATAATGCTGATTCTTGGTTGGGTCATACCATTTCTGCAACATGTTGAGGCTCTAGGAGCCGTTGGGAGATTTTTTAAAATTATGAGTGATCGATGGATCGTGTCCATTAATTAATAAGAGATATTCTCTGTATTATTTTGCTTGACATTTCAATTCTCTGCTATTTTTTTTTTTTGGTAATAATTCTCTGCTATTTAATTGTAAAGAAAATAGAAAACTTACCTGTCGATTGATAGGATTGTTTTGAATTTGACAGCTTTTTAAATTGACGTCTCCAAATAAATTAAGATAAAGTTGATGCCCTTTCTATTGATATGATAGAAATAAAGAAAACAAGATTATTTACCAAAAAAAAAAAAAAACGAAAACAAGACTGACAAAGAATTGTTGGCAAAACGAAAGTGATGGATGATATATAAGTGAGTGGGCTAAATTAGAGTTCCTCAATATCATAGTTACAAAAATTAAATTGGACTGATCGGTAAATTGGTAAACTGATTAAGTAACTAGTTTGGGTACCTATTTTGACTGGGTATGCTTCAACTCCAATTTAAATCGGTCCAACTCGGTCGGTTTAAGAACAATCGATAAACCAGTTCATTTTTTGTGACCTGGGCAATTTTTTTTTCTTTTTTATTTTTAAAAAAAACATAATGAAACGACGTCGTTTCATCTATATCTTAAAAAAAAAACAAAAATTGAATTGAAACAACGAAAGAAACGAAACGAAACCTTTACCATACCAGTACCAGTGCGCTACCGTCAATGAAAGGGAAGGAGAAGCAATGCAGCCCCACCGCCGCACCTGTCCAGACCGTGCCTGCCCTGGCCAAGCCGGCCAACACCTTGCCTGCCCCAACCAAGCCTGCCACCACCGCGCGCCATCACCTCGATAAGTCTCATGAGTAGAGCCTTTGTTATAAGCTTATAGCATATGAATTTTTTATCTTTCCTTTTTGCTTTGTGTATGTGATATGAATCAGTATATGCTCTGTTTATGTGATACAAATCAGTATATTCATTTTTGTTATATGAATTAGTATATGCTCTATTTTATCTTTTTCTTTTGTTGCCCGATTTATGTGATATGAATCAATGATTATGTGATATGCTCTGTTTTATCATTTATGTTCTTTGTTACCCGATTTAGAATTTACAGGCATATACAACCATTTATGTTACTTTGCACACATTGTTTTCTCTAAAATTATAGTAGCTGGTGTGAATCTATGCAAGTAATTTTGTGTGATTAAACTTTGGAAATAAGTAAATAACTTTTACACATCATCTTGGATTGTTTTGTTTTTGATATTTTTTGAGATTGTGTTTTCCTCTTTTATTTTGGCCAGAGAAATAAAATGTAGATCAATTAAATTTGGAAGACATTGGTGATGATGATGATATGGAAGATAATGCCATGAAAAATTCAAACTGAAATGAAGGCAATGTTGGTCTTCCTTTGGATTTATCTAATGAAGAAAGAGGGCTCGAATTTGCCACAAATTTGACTTCTTGGACATGATTGTATTATGTATTGTAGTAATATGAACTTGTCATGTGAGTTTTGTTGTCTAATTGTGTTTTGAACTTGTGATTGTGAACTTTGTTGTTTATTTATGTTTTGAACTTATGAAATTGTGTTGGTATTGGTTATTTGTTATGAACTTATGAATTTATGATTTTTAATGTATGTTTATTTTTATTAAATATTTATATTTATATGTAATTATATGCGGTTCAATCAGTTACTTATTAGTTGAACTAGTGACTTAATGACTCAGTAACTCGATCGAGTCGATGACCAAACTGAGTTTAATAAGTATGCTCAATATACTCTCGTGTAAATTATTAAATAAAACTAGTCTAATTTATGCTTTGAGAAACAATAGCCATTTTACAGTATTTAAATGATTTGTTAAAAGAGTATTATTACATAGTTCTGTAGACACACGAACAGATAAAAAAAAATGAAAGAGCAATTGTTTTTTTTTATATGACCGACTTTGATTATAATATACATTTCTATTTGACAGTTTCGTTAGCTCACCGCGATGTCAAATAGGGGTTGGTGCATGTTGGAAATTAATACCCTCACATGGGTGAAGCAGCGTACGAAATACTCCTTTGTCTCTATGATATGAAGAAATCATTCATTAATTAAGCCACATAAATAATGTTCTTTTTTGTTTTACCCTATCGGAAGAATTTGCAGTGCTACTATTTTTAGTTTTTACCATTTACACCACCTTCTATGATGAGGCAGATCTGATCTAGTCTAACAAATGAGAGGAATAACTATCTTCATAAAAATTTAAAACATTTTATTTTTATATCGTTAGACTACTTTTATATAAGATTTGTGTAGTGGTTAATTAGATGAATAACATCTTGTACAAAACGGTACACAAATCTAAAGGTGTGTTTTTTTATAGCCTTAGCCTTTTTTGTCCTGAGGGAAAATGAGGCCAAAAGAAGTACCAAAATATCTTAGAAAAATATATTTCATCCATTTGATTGGAATACAGTAGATGTGTACAAAGGAATGGAATAAAATCTAATAAGAAAAAAACAAAGAGAGCCAAGAAGAAGAGAGAAAGGTGATGTCTCTGAGAAATGTGGACGTGATGAGACAGCAGAATAGAAAAAGACGCTTGATTTGGTTACAAAATATAGAAAATTAAAGTTATGTGCCGAAGAATATAAGGAAGAATATAAGGAATTCTTAATTGTACGTTTAGATTAGAGTTTAAAAATTTAAATTATGATTTGAATAAAAGTAATAAAACATAAGTTTTTTTTTTTAAATCATGGTTTAAAAAATTTTAAATTCTAATTTAAACATACTATAAGTTTGATATTGATCATGGTGAGTTTTTAATTTTATTAAATATAATTAATAATTAATAAATATTTGATAATTTATTATTAGTATTGGTATTTTAAAAGAAAAATAAGTATCAAAATAATTTTAAAATATATATATACAAAATATAAAAAAGTCAATTATCTTGACCAATGACCAGGCCACGAGTATGCTTTTAACGAGCACAGCTGTGAACGGAGCAGGGGACAACTTTTTCATTTTGTGAACGGTATTTTGTATTTTGTATTTATTTATTGTTAGTATAATTTTTTTTATTTAATAATTTTTTTAATATATTATTAAATAGTTTTATTTTTTAAATAATTATTATAATAACCAAATTCTTTTAATAGTATAACAATATATAATTAGATAATAGTATAAATTTTTTTATACTAATAATAAATTAAAATTAAACTCTTTTTCTTTTAAAATTATGCTATTGTAATTAAGAAAAAATGAAAAATATAATGTGAGATATTAAACCCCACCATATAATTATAGTTTGTGATAAAGATTATGAGAAATATTTATGCTCCATTTTTTTGCATACCCAATTAACTTATAGGTTGAAATTTGGTGACCACTCTATTTTACCTTGTAACCCTTATTGTCTATTCTTTTAAACAAAATTTGCAATTAATTAATGCATGTGTTGCCTATTCTGAAAATGAATTTTTATTTCTTTCTTTACTCATACAAAAATTAAGTAAAAATGCAATGTTTTCATTATCTTTAATTTATGGGAATACTTTATAATCAAATGACACTAAATTTCATTTTAAAAAATATATATGATATCATATTTTTTCAGCAAAAAAATATTATAGGAATAGACTTGTTATATGGACCACATTTGAGGAGAGACAAAAAATAAAATTTTATATAAATTCATATATCAAAATTTTAATAGGAATTATATATAAATAAGGTGTATATAAATAACGTATAAAGTAATAACACTAACTTATTATTGTAAACGTAAAATGAGTAAAATTAAAAAATTTAAATATATATATATTCTCAGATTAAATGTTTATTATTAAATTAAAAGTTATAGTTAATGATAAAGGTAAAATTTTTAAATCTTATCAAATATTAAAAGAATATGCATCATGAGTCCAAATATTAAGTCTATAAATTCTAAAATAAAATGCTGAAGAAATAAAATTGACATAAGTGATAAGAAAACCATGCCATTTTTTTAAATTGATTATATAACCTCTAATTTAATTTATAATTTTGATAATATATATCTGTCCGAATGGGGAAAGTAATAGTTGTGGACCTGTGAACTCTGGTGGAGAGCCTACCCCAAAGTACAAATTAGTTTGCAGTAAAAATATTTACACAAAAATTTTCATAAAATTCTCACAAAAATTTATACTAGTTTATGTCCCATTATTATTTTTTTTCATTTTATTCAATGATTTGCATAAATTTTTGTAAGAATTTTATAAAAATTCTTTTATGTAAATATCATTATTTGATTGTTAGTTTGTCTTACGGTACGTATGGGTTAGTTTTTTTTCTGCTTTAAAAAAGTTTATAAATCAAAATGTTAAAGAAAAACACTTTCAAAATAAAATTATTTTTAAGTGTAAAATAATCATAATTAAACATGTACTTAGTAAAAAAAATTTCATTTAATTTATGTATAATTAATTAAATATTAAATTATTTTAATTAATAATTTTATTTATATTTATTTAAATATTAATATTTAAAATAAATATAATTTAATTTAATTTAATATTTAATTAAATCTGTTTTCTTTACAAAGAACCGAACTATACTGTCCTTTTTCCGAAAACGAATGGCGGGTTGAGCTGTCCCCAAGTGATAAGTAAGACACCCAGGTTTCTTTTTTGCAGATAGACAAGACGAGGTTATCTTTAAAATTTTATTATGAGGGTAAGAAAAATAAATTTTGATTATTGAATTATTTATATATAATTAAGATTATGATATAAATTTATGTAATTTTTTTAAATGGTTATATAATTTTTAAATAATTTTTAATTTTGATTATATAGAAATAATTTAATAATCAAAATTTATTTTTTTATCTTTTATAATAAAATAATACTCTATAGATGAGACACCCAGCTGATGGCTAGTGATGAATAGTAACGACAAACACGAGACGGGTTAATCTGTCCTATCCCATAAGTTTCCCTATCCTTGAGTACTTTTTTAATTAAAAAATAATATTTGTTTTTAGATGAAAATGTGTGGCAGAATAGGTCAGACTTGGTGACTATCTAGTTGGCATGTTGCTGAAAAGTGGATGCCCGATTGATAAATAAGTAAAAATCAGTAATTTAGCCACGTTTGGAAACCCAGTGATGTGATGTCCTTTAATAATTAACACGTAGAGCCCTGCTTTTCCACCTAGCAGATTTGCGAATATCAGCCATGCAATTAATGAGGATCGTTAAATAAGAAAATCTTTGAAGGGCCATAAGAAAATCTTTGAGGGGCCTTTTTTTTTTTTTTTAGGAGCCATCTATTCTTCATCAAAGTCGGTTTTGATATACAACATCAAATTCGTGCAAGTATTGAACCATTTACTTAATCAATGAATTGACGTATAAACACGAATTTAACAGAAATATTATATGGACAGTTACAAGGCAAATAAAAATAATAAATGTATATAATTATTAAGTTATGTATTTTTAAGGTATTTAATATAAGAATAAGTTTTGAAATACTTACGTTACTCAATAACTTTTGTAAATACTAAATTTCATCAATATAAACATTAAATTAAAATTTTTTTTAAGAGAGATCAAACTCATAAAAAATTTTAAATTTTAAAAATTATTTAATATGTCATTATATTACTTTACTTTAACATATAATATGATTTTAAAATATATGTAAAAAGTTTATTATTAAATTAGATACATTTGAATGTTTAATGTATTTAAATTTTGATATGTATAATCATTAAAATAACATCATATAATTAAACCATTGGATTAACTAAATTTATATTCTACAAAAAGTTATTAAAAAATGTATGTGTACAAGAGTTTATTAATTTATATAGCATTATCTCAATTTTAATAATTAAATTACTGTATTCTGTTAAATATTTTAAAAAATTAATATTTGAATATATAAAACGTGAAAAGTGTTTTAAAGATTGTCCAATTTGATGTGTCTTTTGAATTTATTTCTTGATAATTATAAGTGGACAAAGAAACAAATATGACAACCTGAGTTATTAAAGGGACAAAAGTTTTACCCAAAAAAAAAAGAAGAAAAGGAAAAGGGTGGAAAACCACACCCAGATTATTTTTGAGCTTTTGATTGTTTGGTTAACTGAATTACACACTCATTACACTTTCACGACAATAACTGTATTATAAACGATATCTTATTTTAACTTTCTTTCAATTCTCACTTTACGCACATCATGTGTATCATCCATTTCCCATTTGATAATAGCGCAGCCGTAGTTGATCCCTGAAGTACCGCTACCAAGGCATAAATCAATTTAGTTGTGCACGAGGAAAAAAATTGTGGAAATTGTATGCATACATATCTAACACAACCCAAGTAATCCTATTTATATCAACCTTTTTATTTAACTTGGAAACTTGGGTACGACTTACATTTTAATCAACAAACGGAAATCAAACACACTGTTTGTTTTAATGAGGTCAACACGAAAACAAACTAAACGCCATGAGGCCTTGCCCAAATTTTCCAGCCCACCCAGTTTTGAATCTAGTGTGGGACGTTTTCCTTGGATCCATCCCCTACCATCCGGGTCGTAACTTGTTTGATACACTAGCATAGATCACTCTTTCATGTCATATAACTGCAAAAGATCTTGTCTCAAGTTTTTCACCAATTCATTCACTGTCATGTTGTATTCTTCACCCATCTGCAATATAGTTCTAGCAACATTTTAGAACTTCAGATAATTATACATCATACAAACATACAATCAAATTTTAATTGGATGTTATATATAATGCATTTAATTTTGATTCATAGTATAACTATTATTTAATAATGTGTTGATACATCATTAAAATAATTAAAATTTTTAAGTAATGTCAAATCCTTTAATGATTTGATACATGATTGAATGATAATGTAAATTTCTTTTATATTAACAATAAATCAAAATTAATCTCATAACAATTATGGTTTTACCTGAGCAATAATGGTAATGTTGAGAATAGAGTTTCCAAATGGCAATATGCTGCTACTGGCTACAGAGAGATGGTTATTTTGAAGTAGGGCCAATAGTTTGAGCGTGATGCCCTTTCGTTTCTCACAATGAACTCTAATGAGTACTTCCTTTTCTAAGCCTATTACTTCGACTTCAGGGAGCACTTCATTGAATCCACAGTGCTCCTTAGAGTTTGTTTCACATGACGCGGAACAAAGGTGTGATTTCTTGATGAAGATCATTGACTTAGTACTTTTCTTCTTACTCTTTTTCGCCAGCACTGCTATGCGTTCTTGAAGTTGTTTCACGTAATTAATAGCTTCCCGAAGTACAGAGGCCTTGTCCATCTATATATATATTGTCCCGCAAGTCAAAACAACAATAATGCAAAATATTAAAACTTCAGTTTTCTTTTAAACTAGTTATCTTACCCGTGCTTTGCACGGTTATTTTATAGTTTAGATTTTGATTTTTTATTTATAATTATATTTTTTATAATTATTATTTTGAATATGTTTAATTTATAAAATAATTTTTATAAAATTTTTATAAATAGATGAAATTTTTTTTTAAATTAATTTTTTATGTCTGAAATAATTTATTTTATTTTATTTTATCCGTGCTATTTTTATTTTTTAAAAAAATAATTTTTTTAATATATAATTATGATTTCATATATGTTAAATTTATAAAGTATTTTTTAATAAAAATTCTTAAAAGTAAATACAGGAAATATTATAAATTAATTTTTTATATTAGAAAGGTTGTCTTTTTTTTTTATTTCACTATTTAATTCTTTAAATTTTAATTATATGCTTTGATGATATTTTACTTTCTAATATAATTATCTTTTTAAATTTTATTATTTCATTTATGTTATTATTACTATGTATTTAATGATACTATTAATTGCTTCAAAAGATAATTTTACTTATATATATAGATTTTGGTTTTATCATTTGTTTTGGTTTTTTAGGGCATCTCTTACGAATGAATGTGAAAATTAATCTCTCGATATATTAAAATTTATTTAAATAGTTAACTTCTTTTAATAAGTATGTTTCTATACTCATAAATTAAAAATCGAATTCCTAACCATACTTAAAAGGCTCAAGTATCTACCACTTGTGCCATATTATATTAATTATAGTTAAAATGTGAACATGAGTTCTCAATGGATCTGAATAATTGAATAATAAGTTTCAAGTGTTATGCGATTTGGATAGAAATAAATATAGGAGGCCTCCATGTACATGGATTTAGTACATTTTATTCAGCATAATTTTTTTTCAAATAATAATGTTATGTGAAAACGCATATGAAAAAAATCTAAGTTTGACCAAATAAACATCAAAATTATGAAGATATAAACTATATATTTGTTATAATTGAGTGTTCTTACCCACACATTTTTTTATGCCACTCTTACATTTATTTTTAAATTATTAATTATATATTTCAATCAATATAAAAGTATATCAGCATTTTTTATATAATTTATATACAATTTAACGATTTTACAAAGAGTGAGTCAATAAAAATATTAAACTATCAAAAGTTCATTATTTTTCATTAAATCATCCTAAAAATATAGGATAAATATATTTTAAAAATTATTATTTTTTACAACGATAACATTAAAATTTAAATTTATAACATCCTAAAAACTAATTAAATTTGTCAACATTAATCCACTCACAAAGACTTTATACTTTTAGAATTATTATTATCCAAATTATAAAACCAGTGCTTGGTATTATGAATCCTTTCCAGATTTTGGTCTTTGAAATGTCAACTTTAGGTCATTAATGCTCACCTAAATTGTCAAACTTAATTAATGAGACGGCAGGCACCACAGTTAGGCAATGGAAAACTGACCTTCTTCAAGCCAGGAATAATAGCTGAAAGTGCTATGAATCTCTCTGCCATTTCCTGTCTCCTTTTTCGCTCGGACATTATGTGATCTTGTGCCTCCGAAGAGCTTCTAGCCCTCTTTGTTCCTTGGCTGACCCTGGGTTCAAAGTTTAGGTTCCCTAGGGTCCTTTTTGAGGATAAATGAGGCAAAGAACGGTCTAATTGCTCGCAGTTGGGCTTCAAACAAGAATAGTCCTGTTTCGACGAAGGGTCCCAGATACCTCCAGCTGGTACTGCATTCGAGCTATAGGAACACTGGCCGTTGAAGCCTATCTCGTCCAAGGATAAACTACTAACGACGGCGGTGGCGGAGTTACTTTGGAGACCAGAAGAAGGATACAGAGAGTCAGTTTTAGAAGATAACGCTGGCTGCTGCAGGATGTTTCTGTGGAGCTCTTCAATGTTATCAAAAGAGTTCATTTGGCATTGATTGAAGGAGTAATCGCCATTCATATCCTATAACACAATCCAAAACACCAAATTACGAAGAGAGTTATGGATATACAAAGTTGGTTGAATGGAGATGATCGTACTCTAGAGATTTCTTTTTTTTTTTTTTGCCAACATCATACTCTAAAGAATCGATAGTGGTAGGTGGTAACAACTAACAACAATATTATCAAGGTGCTAATAATTAGTTAATTACCAAATGAGAGAAACAATTCTCCCACGAATCCTCCATATTTGAAAGTGAAAGAACTGGGTATCTGCTTTACTCGAGTAATTCTTTGCACAAGGAAGAAGATTCTTGAGCAAGGGGAGGGGGGTCGATGAAGAGTAAAGACACAATGGAAGACAAGATGTATTAATCGTTATATTAACATGCAATTTCATCTCCACCGTTCGATCGTTGAGCATATAATTATCCAATGTAAGACTATTCACGAAAGACCAAAAGCTGCCTCTAGTTGTGGTCTGGTTGGAGTGGGGTGGAGTGGAGGAATGGCTGTCGGTTTCAATTGTAGCTTCACAATAATTAGATGGAATCTAAGGCATCTTTCTGAGCGAAAGATTAATTTCACGAAAAAAAAATTTTAATTGTATTTTTTTTATACATATTAGTGTAAGAATTAAACTCAAAACAAAATATTAAAACTAATCGAACCTTTTCACAATAATTATAAAAGATCAATTAATTATAGCAGCTTGCGGAAAATGTTCCACAAAATTTGTATTATTTTTATAAAGTAATGCATATACCATTCGTTTACATCTGACCACATCATTTAAGTTTGATTATGATAATAATGATATCAATTTTTTGATGCGCATTTGTACTTCGAGCTTTGTATTCATTGGATGAATGAATTTTTTTAGAGATGCGTATTTGTTTGAATTAAATAAATGAAAACAAATTTTTAACTCATTCGTTAATGTGCTATACATGATCACTTGGGATTGAACTTGTTACGACCCAAATTAGAGGGTCCTGATCGGCGTATAGAAAGGATTAGCCAATTTAGTAAGCATAACGGACCAAAGACCATAATAAGACAATATGCTAAATTTACCAAAATTTTAACAGAGTAACCTCTAAAAGTTAGACATCTCAATTTAACAATTTATAACATGTTCACTTACAAGCATCACTAAACGTAAGCCCACTAACAGTATATCATAAGACCAGACAAATATACAATAGAAGTTAGATCATATATGTAAATAATGGAGCATATCTAAGATTATTACATATCTAAAAGGTACAAGAAAAATAAAATACAAGAAACACAAGGGACATGCCCACACGAACAAAATGTTGGGCTCACAAAAAAAAATCACTTCTAGCTAACTGAAGAACCTGGACCCAACTCAGTATTTGTATCTGTAATACATATAAGATAAATGAGTGAGTCATAAGACCCAGTGAGAGATATCATAATCTATAATGAAATTGGGATAAGTGCAAGCACAAGATTTTCACTAAAACTACATCCACACATCAAAACATATGTGTTAGTTCAAATAATTATAACAAAAACTAATAAGTAAGTAAATCATGAAATACCAAATCTAATATATCAATAGTCAAATGTCAAATATCCAATTGTCAAATATCGTATGGGAGGTTTCTAATCCAGAATTAAACAGAAAATCTCACCGACGAACACATAGTTCGAAGGTTCGACAAACGCCCACCAACAGGGCACAAGGGTCAAATCCACCTGTTAAGTCAAACAGATCCGATCGTGTGGGCCAACACGTCGAGCTAGCAACACCCTTACTAGCTAAGGTTCGGACCAAGGTGCACCAAGGCTAACATCTACTGCCGTTAGCTACAGTATTATGTTAAAGTTTCTTCCCAACAAAACATAGTTGTATAAATCTAAATATATATATATATATATATTCATAATCATGAAAAAGTGCTTGTCCCAAGTTTTTTTATAATTTAACCACGAAGAAAAATAAATGACTTTGTGAAATCATTCAATAAAGAACATTTTAAAAAATGTACAAAAACATGTTATAGATCATGTCATCAACTCACTCAAAGGATGAAACTTCACGAGTCCAAAAGCTATGTTGTCACAGACCAACCGGGCGATCCTCCAAAGAATCTAGGACCACAACAACATAACCAAGATAACAATCAACATTTAAAACTAAGGATTCATCCACTTGTGGGATAAGGAGTTCTTGAAGAATCTAGAAAACATTCAAGTTAGTTTAGAAAGATGACATTTGTTTGATAGAAATTCTGCACTCATTCAGAGGTTGATAAATTGCAAATAGTATATGGAATTGAAGCCCTATGTGTCTAGTTTCTAACGCAACTGGAATCACCTCAATACGATTTCCCAATCAAGAGTTATAATCAAATTACTACACATTGTCTAGTTTACACAGGAATACAATTTTTATCCTATCTAAGCATTTTATCAAACACTTAATGAGCAATCCTTTCTTTCTAAAATTAGCACGAAAATTCTATGTTCTAACATCATTCCTATATGTATCACTTCTCCATAACAACATTAAAACTCATTCAATTCATTCCATATACTATCAATTTTCAAGAATTCCAAAATTTCCAAATCAAACCCTAGGTTCAATACCCATTATGCATCTTCCAACCCAATCTGTTATTCATCATAATCCAACCACTAACAACATATTTGAGTTAAGAGATTACCTAAATGAGTTACAAAGATGGAAGGATGAAGTAGATGACTTGGTTGTTCCACCAAACCGTGCAACCCAACCCTTGGAAGATGAGGGAAATAAGTTCCAACAGCTTGAAACAACCAAGAATTGTGAAATCCGGTGGATGGAAGAAAAAGAGAAGGAGGAAGATGACGGAGTAGATAAGAAATGAGAGAATGCAGAGAAGGAGAGAGAGCAGAGACGGAGAGAAATGTGCTCTCTGCCACTGCTCGAACAGAAATATCAGAGGGTGAGGGGAGGATGTGTTTGGCAGTGAGGATAGGGGTGTTTGGAAGTGGGAATAGAGTATACTATCCTATTCTGGTGTAATCTTATTTAAGTTAATGTCATGTTTAATTTTACTCTCCATTAACTTTAAAACATAAATGTAAATAAGGGAATACCCCCCATTTGGATTCAATAAAAATATTAAAAAAATTAAAATCCTTATAAATAAAAAGTAAAATCTTGAGTTTTAGTTCAAATTCCTGAAATTTGAAACTTTCAAAGATGTTTCCTTTCAAAATGAGTGGGTCAAAGGTTTCTAAAAATTCATTAAAAATCATTTTGTAGCTCTTTGATATCCAATTATCAATTACCACTAATTTTGATTTCAAGAAAATATATATTTACTATAGCCCTCCATATAGGTGCCACTTCCCAGATTTAGTCAAATTTCAGGACCCGTATTAACAAGTAATCATCTAATACACCCAAAATGGCTCTAAATAACTTTTATAAGGTAAGTTTAATTCTAAGAATCTCACTAATAAAGTAAAGTGACTCAAAAGGTTAATCCTTTAAACTCAAATTCATAATAAAAAGACTATACATAATACGACTATCATACACAAAAATTTCAGGTCATCACATAACTTTTCTTAGCATTATCTTTTTTTTTTAATTCTAATTCTTTTAATGGAAAAATTCTAAATTACTTTGAAAATAATATACCAATATAATAAGAATATAACACGTGAAACAATAAATTACATAGCCTCAAATTAAACTCGTAATATTATATATAAAAAATTAAAATAAGATCTAAACCATTAAAAACGTACTTAAATATTTTTCAATAATATAATAATACATAATCAAATAAGAAATATAAAAACTTTTATACCAACAGGTCATCAAAATTAAATTTTAAATTTTATTATATGGCATTATAAAATTAGCACTTGCTCAATTTCTGACCCACGTGTCGTGTTTTAATTGAATTGATGTGTTATTTTTTAAATACATAACAATTTCTCAAAATCTTCAACTAATATTATCTCTTCAAAATAAAAAAAAATAGAAAAAAAATAAAATTATATAAACAAATAAAGTTTTGAAATTTTCACAACAATTTTTAGGAGTCACCAAACTGATTCTTATAATTAAACTATTAAAATTTAACATTTAATTTGATATGAGGGTGAAATATTTAGACATAAGCTTTTCATACAACTTTTTATATAAAATTTATCCGTAAAATTTTCACCGATATATATTTTTTGAAAATACCAAATTGATCCTAAATATATTCATTTAAATTTTAATTGAATAAAATAAAAACATAAATATATAAATAAAGTAAATAAATATTATAGAAATAATATAACTAAATTATAAAGTCGTGTAAAAATTTGAAGTGAAACACGTAAACTTGGATATAATTTTTAGGCTACTAAGTTGAATCCAAGTTTTAATGAGAATTTATATTGGATCTATTATTTTTTAGAAAATTATCACCAACTTTTTTTATTTAGAAATTAGTAAGACAAAATTCAAACCAAATAATTTGGCATATCTAATTAGTGTGTGTTTGGATTAGATTTTGCAAACTTGATTTTGGATGAACTTGATATTGCAAACTTCATTTTAATTAATAGTGAGTTTGAGCAAAGTGGTTTATATTTGAAAATCTTTATCTGAAAATTAATTTTGTTAAATGAGTGTTGATAAAAATTACTTTTGGATGTGTAATTACCATAAAAGATATGAGTTATTTTAAGTTTGATTGTTAATAAATTCATGTTTAAAAGATTGATTATAAATAAATTAATTTACAAAATAAATTTGTTAAAAAGTTAAGTTTATTTGGGGTATTGTAAAATAAAACTACTTTAAGTATAGTTATAATCATATTTTTAAAATCTATTAAGTTATATTTATTTAAATATTATTAAAATGGTAATATAATATCAAATTACAATCGTATTTCTGTTAATACACACACAAACGAGTTTTCATTCACCGCAAAAGCAACAAAATATTGTTGTTACTTAAACGTGATTTGAGATGAAAATATTGTTTACTTTCTTATACCGAGATTTCACCCAAACATGATAAAATGTCTTAAAATTTCTTTTGTACCTTGCAAACAGGAATTTGGAATAGGCAACGCCCACCCAAACACACCCTTACAAGTTACAACTTCCAACTAATTCCCCTCAAATATTTTTTTTATCAGATTCAAACTAAAATTTTTTAAGTGAGAATCATTTATTGTCCAAGCTTACCTATGAACTTCTCATTGGGTGCCCCAAGTAGCTTGAATTCAATGGTTGCAATACCTCTATAACGTCAAAAGTTTGAGTCTACGGTCAGAAAAATATTTATTAGTGGCAGTCTCAGTACTTCGAATGAAATTAGAATGTGTTTAGAGGTGACGTTTACATTGAAAAAGTAAGGTGTCTTGGACATCATGCCACAACATGTTTGGCAACCCGCAAAGTAGAATGACGTTTGAGTACAAACACCATTCTAATATTTCAAACATAAAATTATCTATTGATGAGAATATTCTTATAATTTAATAGAATAACATTATTTTAATAATATCTAAGTAAATAAACCTAATAATTTTTTAAAAAGTATTATTATAATTATATTCCAATTGATTCTATTTTACAACACCCAAACAAATTTAACTTTTAAAAGAAATTCTTTTACCATTAATTTATTCACAATCAAATTTTTGTATGTTTTAACATCAACTTATTAACTGTCTAACTCAAAATAACTCGTATCATTTTTGGTAATTACATATTTATAGGTGATTTTTATCAATATTATCTAAACAACATTTATTGTAACAAAATCAATTTTCAAATAAATGTTTTGAAACACAAATCACTTCACTCAAATTTAGTTATGACCAAAATCAAGTTTACAAAATCAAACTTATTTAAAATCAAGTTTGCAAAGTCTAATTTAAGTATATACTTAGTCTTGCACTCAAAGATTGTGAAATACCCAAATAATGGGGGAGAAAAAATAGTTGTGGGGTGTAGGGATGTCAAATGGGTCAACTTGACCCGATTAGACCCTCCCACAACGGGCAGTGGATTAAACAAAACAAGTCAAAATTACTTACATTTAAACAGACAAAATAGATAGCTTGACTCACATCATATCAACTTACGAACTTAAATAGGATGACCAACGATATAGTTTTTTTTTTACGTGGAAATTTTTATGAAAAAATGAACTTAATAATCTCAAATCAAATATTACATTACATAAACATAGTACTACATACTTTCATCTCATTTAAATAGAGAATTCAACCAAATAAATCACATACACTCACAACTTATACACATAATCATAGAAAAGAAATCCAAATATTAAAGACTTTAAGTTAAATAACAAAATGTAAAGTCAATACATAACTAAAAGAGTTTCATTTCAAGTGTTAAACTTTTAAATTTTTATTTTTTAAAAGAAAAAGATTCAAAGATTCAAACAAATTCAAAAAAAATATATATGATAGTGACTCACAAGTAAATCGATTTGGCTTGTTTAACTTGCGAAAAAATTGAGTTAGCCTGTTTAATTTATAAGAAAATCAAGTAGTCTCATTTAAATTATGAATTAAATGAATTAATTCAAAATTATTCGTATTTTAATAAGTCGATGATTTGAAAACTTAGCTCGGCATAATTAATATGAATTAACAGACTAAGAGATTTATTCCAGTTTAACTTACCTACATGGGTTGTATAAAAGGCTCACGTGGTAAGCATAGTTAGTTACTGGTATAGTGCACGGGATGCTAACCTTATGTTTAGATAATTTTTTAGAATTAATTTTAATCTTAGGCTTTAGAATTGATTCTAATTCTATAACAAATGAAATTGAACAAGGTACAGGTCTGTTTGCCATAGATTGTAAAATAATTAAATGTAAACGAATTAATTTTAGAATTTTAAACTCAGAAATAGATAGAGGTAGAATTTTATCCAACGAAACGCACTTCTTCATATATGTCGGTTTGTTTCTGTGTTTTTTTTTTTTTTTTAAAGGAGGTTTGTTTCTGTGTTGTAAAGTATAATTATTTTTTAAATATAATCTTAAGGATATTTTAAAAATATTATTAAGTCTTATATGTTAAAGTTAATTTTGTCTTATTCTTGAAAGCTCTTTTTAAAAAATTGATTGGGTTACAACTCAAAATCAATTTTGTTTACAACAAGATCTGTTTATGAGTGTATATTTAAAGTGAAGTTTAAAAGTTTAAAATTATGGTTTGGATAAAATAAAAAAAGAATTATAGAATTGATTGATTGATTGGTTGATTCTTACAATATGAATAATTATAAAAAATTTAATCAAACAACTATAGCCATTCTGAAAATTGATTTTGGACCGATAGAATTGATTTTAAAGTGTTGAAAATTAAAACAAATACATAATTTGTAATTTCTTTAAAAAAATCCTTACAATCAATATTATAAAAATTAATTTCACAACTAAGAATTTATATTTTTAAAAATTATTTTTATAATCATTTTAAAAATAATTTTACTTTATATTATCCAAAAAATTTATTTATTTTATCATTAATTATTTTTTATAGTTTAATTTTTCAATATTTATTCAATGAAAATCATGAAGGGTTTTGTTTTTGTTATTTTTGACTATTTTGTCGCCTTGCAGATGGGTCTTCATATTTGACACATGAGATAAGAGCACGTCTAGAAAGTACGCAAAAGAAAGAATAAAGAGCAAAAATAGTGATTTAAGTGACATCAGTGATAAATTGCCAAGGCCAGTATCAATATGTATGTACGTGCATTTGACATATGACAGAGCATTGGTGGAATTACAGACAACACTGCCCAATACCCCATTCATTGCCCCTCTTATCACTTTAATCTCTTGCTTAATTTATAGGTGGCAATACAGCATTCCCATTACAGCTTTCAACTCAATAATGTTAACGTGACACCTATTTCATCGACAGGAATCGGAAATTGACATGCCATGGTTCAATGATTCATCAAAGTACGTACTTCAGCTGAACACGACGCGATATAACCATAAATGCTGGAACTGGTGTAGTTATGAAATTGAAAATCGACATCACATCAGAGCTTGGGAAAGTACTCACTCTTGCTGTAAATTGTGAACTATATAGTATAGAAAGTTCCAGATTTTTTTTTTCAGGTCCCAATTATATCAAGGACTTCAAATTGGCTAACATAGAGTGACACATAATCAGCACGGACTCGGATTTGTGGTATGATAAATAAAAAAAAAATCATCGCTCAAATTTGCACTTATCTTAAATCATTGAACTATATTTGCAACTTGCATACGTGGTTGAATTCTGTTAGCTCTATTCATATGTGACTGTAGTAATTATTCAATGATAGCCACACGATATTTTCTTCTATTTTTATCTTTTTTGTGTTATATAATAATAATATTTTTGCACTTGCTTTTATATTAACCAAAACTAAATCTATCTTAAGCAATTTTAAAGACACACTTTTTATATTAGTAAGATATATTTAATCTTTTAAAAAATAATTTTAGTAAATACTCGCTTAAGGTTTGAATAATTAAAATAAAAAATACATCTTAATTACTAAGTTAACCCATAAGTTGTTTTTGCTGATCAAAAATACTATAACAAACAAACAACAAACAAAGCTGCACATCAGTACAAAGAGCTTTATGCTTGTCTACTACTTTTTATTGTTTGGCGTCATTATTATCATATATATAGATATAATTATTTTATAATGTTATAAATTACATATATATCATAAATTATCGACACAATTATATTATTAAAGTAATAATTATTTATACTAATAGAAATTTTAATTTATTATTTTAATAATATAAATTATTCCAGGTACCTATAAAATTATATAATTTGTGATATTGTAAACTCATCCATATATATTTTCTGTTGCTCTCCACTAATTTTTGGCCCATATGTGAGTAAGGGGGTCTCTTTCTTGTGTATTAGATTTTTCTCATCCAATATCATCATAATAACTCTTGTAGGCTCCCACATGTCGTCTTTGTTATTTCTTTTTAATAAGTAATATATAAATGGTAATCGTTCATAAAAAAATCAAATCAATGAGTTGTGACAATTGTGTTTGTATTTTATTAAAGTTCAAATCGTTGATAAAATATAAATGATTATCAATATGCATTTTACCCTTTTAAAATGTATCTTATAATTTAGAAAATCTTAAATTCTGCTATGCGTTGTTGCGTCCGCCATAAAATGATTTTAGTTAACAAATACAACAAACCATATGTAAATTTACGATATTAAGTAAAAGGAATAAGCATTACTTAAATAGAAGAACAAAGAAGAAGATCTATGATCTAATTATAGAGCACCTGAATGGGAAGTGTTCTAGTGTGAATTTAGCCGAGTAATCTTCACGCGAGGCAAGATCTCTTAAATAAATAAATGAAAAGACACTTTGATATTTAAATAAGTATGTAACTAATTTATTTTAGAGTAATTAAAAGAATAAAATTTAGATGATCATATCTTAGGGGCTAGCCCCCCAATTTATAGGATGATCATAAGAGATTCATCTGATAAGAATAAATATCTTGATAAGAGTTCAATCCTAATAAGGATAGACATTTTGGTAAGGATTATTATTTAAGAGTTGAATCTTAATAAGGATTTGATGTTGTCGGAGTTTTTCTAGATGTTGGACTGGTGTAATGAGCCAGCTTATTAGACATCTAATATTTATACTGAACATTACATCCTGCTCGATAGTCAACGGGCAAGTCAAGTGTCGAGATGCATAAATTGTCACATCATCACTGACACTGATCGTGCTTGATAACTTTAGTTGATATCAATCAGTAGTTGATCTTAAGTATTATTTTCAATTCGATGTTGGGACAGGATTAAGATCAACCGTCATCGGAGTTTTCAAAGAAAACCAATGCCTTTCTCCAAGCTCTCGAGTTGGTTCACATCTCCCCATCACACTATGAAACTTGGATGAGCCTAGCCATCAATGGATATCTTCAACCACTGTCAACTGCGTAGGAATGAGTTGCAATTAACGTGTCAGTAAAATTTTAAAAGGATCAACTTCCCTTAAAATTTATCTTTTTGTGTTGGCAGAATGACTCATCCTATTGAATATGATGTAGGCCACCAATGAGATTGTAAGATGCTATACCATGGTAGCTTTTCTTTTCTTCTCTTTCACTTACATTATAAACAACTTGAGAATATGAGAAACGTTTTATTGAAATTCCACAGACAACGTCAATGTTCTGGTCTGAATTTAATATTGGGTCTAATATCAACGTCAATGAGTTTAATATTGTTGGGTCTCATTGGGCTTTAATGCAAATTGTGAATAATTATTGGATTTTGATGCATTTTAACCTTTCCTTCTTGGTTAGGCCATAACTTGGGACTCGCTGATCTATTTGAGGTGATCTTGGTATATTTGGAAAGTTAAGACAATGCTCTACAAGTTTCATGAAGAATTCAAGAGTTGGATTAGACTTCTAAGGGTCTAAAATAACCATGCAATTCAAAATGAGTTTGCTATCATATATTGCTGTCCAAAATAGCCCTAAACAGTGTGCACATATTGAACCATATCGTGGGCTATAGGCCTCTTTTTGAGTTGAAACTCGGCCATTGGAAAGATAAGACTCATATCTCCAATTTCACTGGAGACCATTTAGTCAATAGATGTCGTTTTAAGCATGATTATGAAGATACAAGTTGGTTTGACACGTTCTGCCAACCTGACTTGAGGTAAGTGCAGTGTTTTTGGAATATCTGGAGTTGTAAAAGTCCAAATGGCATGAAACCAACGTCAAAAGTTCAAGGAGACAATTATCTACAATTGTTATAAGACCACCAAGCCAAAATACTTCTTTTAGGGCATGAAAATCAGGCTGGAAGTCGGAGTAGAGTTGCTGACTAGAAGTTACCAATCATACACCAACCCACCAATCATGCATCAAGCTACCATATATTGACAATTTTCATGTTTTTACAGCTTGCATTCATATTATTTTTAATTACAAATTGGCTTTTAGGATTAGTATAAATAGAGTCAATCTCTATATTATATATCATTCAATTTGAAGTAAGTTTGAGTATTTGTGAGAGTTTTCTTTCTCTTCTTCTCAATTCTCTTTAAAATTTCGTTTTTATTCTTTTATTTTTGAGTTCTTCCTTCCCATCAATGAAAGGCTAGACTCTTATAATCAATTCAAGGGATTAGTTATCTTGATGTTTAATTTGGAGATCTTGTTTCGCTTGTTCATCTTGCTTAATTGTTATTCAAGTTTCTCTTATTCCTCTTTTGATTTTTATCTAAATTGAATTGCTTATATGATAATAACTTTATTATCATGTATTCAAAGAGGATCACAAAGAATAAATAATTTATTAAAACTTTTTGATGGATTGTTTAGTTTGGTTAAATTCTGGATCTTAAGTTAATTTATGTTTAGATGATGCTTACTTTATCTAACCTTGGTTAATCAAATCCTAGATGCTTATCTAGTATAGGATTCTCGGATCATGTTGAGGCTTTTTGATGTGATCTAAGGCCAAGAACATGGTTAGCAATTAAGTGAATTCCTTATGCTTGTTAGCCCAAGTGGCCTCTAATAAGGGTTTGAATCTTAGAGGGGGGTGAATAGGATTCTAAAATTTTCACAAACTTTTCTAAAAATGATTTTCTTTGATGAAGATATATTGTATTATCAGACGATATAATGAATTTTTAAACACTATCAATTCAATTAATTTTAAGATAACTCTAATAAGCAATACAAGACTGAAATTTAAGAGTTAGGGTTAGAGAAAATTGCAAACCAAAATTTATCCTGGTTCGATCACCACCACTGTGATCTACATCTAATCCCCACACCAATTGGTATGAGATTTTCTTTCACTATATAGGATCTTGATTACACCGTTCAAGAACTTTTACACCGGAGATACCTCACTCCCAACCTTTACAAATCAGTGATGCCTCACCCTGAATCAACCCAGAAGAAGATTCCCCACTTCTTCTAAACAACGCACAGCAGAAACGAAAGTAGAATAAAGATTGAATCACTCTTGAAAGTGAAGATTAAACAAATTGAAGCTCTATGATCATCAGAAAGATTGAGAGAAAGAGACGATAGTTTCACTTTGAGATAGTTTCTTTTTCGTATATATGAGTGTAAGATAGAATGTACTTTAACTAGATGAGATATGTTTAGTTAAAAACTGATTTCAGTTGTGTGAATCGATTTACACTTACTCGTGAATGGATTTACAGCCATTTAAATCAATATATGCACTCTGTGAATGGATTCACAATCATTTAAATCAATATATGCACTCTGTGAATGGATTCACAAATTCTTGTGAATAGATTCATAAATATCTATGAATAGATTCACAGTTGTTCATGAATCAATTCACAGACCATTAGAATGCTTGAATCGATTCACACACCTTTGTGAATTGATCAATGAATCGATTCACACTTATTGTGAATAGATTCACAGAATGTGAACTTGAGTGAATCGATTCACACTTTCTGTGAATGGATTCACATAAGCTGAAAATGATGCTAAATCATTGTTAATTGATGAATGCATGAATGCAATTCTATTATATCAACCTATGTTCATTTTAGATTCATTTTAAGTGTCTCTTTCAATCATCTTGTGTGATCTTACAAGGGTTCTAAATAAATATAAACCTTAAGAACTACCCTTTGTAAAAAAAACTAAGAAAATCTAAATCTAAGTCTTCCAAACTTAAATTTTCTTTACTTGACACACTTTGTCATCTTCAAAACTTTGTGCTTCATGTCCAAGTCTAACTAGGAGTATGCGTTCATTCACACTTATGATCAATGATGGATTAAACTCAAGATCGGTAAATTTCCTTGAATTAATAAATTTGTTAATTGCATTTCTTTAATTCAACCGGTATATTTTCTTTTCAAATCATCAAAACCCACATTCTTAATTGTCTTGATCTAATTGAATCTTTGTTTTTGGATCATTGAGAGACAATTCAGTTCATTCTCTATACTACAAATTAATTTGTGAATCGGTAATTTTTATTATTTGATGGATCTCAACAACCTCTTGTCAATTATATCTTGGGATTAGGTCCCTTTATATATAGGTTGATAAAGAGATATTCATCTACTAAAGATAAATATCTTAATAGGAGTTTAATCCTAATAAAAAATAAATATTTTAATAAGAATTATTATTTTATAGTTAAATCTTAACAAAGGTTTGATATTATCAAAGTTTTTCTACATGTTAGACTAGTATAATAAGTTGACTTATTGAGCCTCTACTATCTGTACTAAAACAGGAAATAATTGAAAATTCATAGTGTTTGGAACAACAGAAATGGGCAAATGTCCTTACTTTGACATTTTGGAGTGTTAACGCGGTATTGTCTCTATTTCCTTAAGAGCAAAAATTAACAACAGCTGCACTTAAAAGGTAATGTGAAAACGGAGATAACAAGAGCAGGTTAGAGGTTGTTGGATCAAAAAGATGAAGTAAGCTAAGCTAATTGGAGAGGAGTCTTATTTGAGATGAATTATCCACGCGTTCAGAAAATAGATGGTGGACAAGTGAGAAGCCGTAGAAAATTTAATAGTAAAAACACAGGGTTCTTCTTCTATGAGATTTTTTTTTAAAAAAAAGCTCTCATCAATTTTACTTTAGGCAGAATACGTTAAGTAGTCGAATTCTTGATGAATTCTATTAAAATTTATTTAAAATTGATAAGATATTGTATATATTAAAAAGTTACAGACTATTTAGTAAGTTATATATATTTTGTATAAAATTACACATAAGCTTTTACATCATGTTAGACAAAAATTAATCAAAATTAGATCACTTGATGCAAAAGGTTAGAATTTTTTGAAAAGATGGTTGATTTTTGTTTTTTGTTTTTAAATGAAAGAAGGCTTATAAAAAGAAAAAGATGAATAGGCTATGAATTGCAGAAATGAAATGGTGCCCAGCCCACTGCGCATTCCAGAATGTGAACATGGGGGCAAAACTAATAGTACTGAGCTGAAGTTTGGTCTCTGTCACGATTAAAGGCTATTCAAATGGGGTAATTGATCAGTCCATGTACTTTTAAGATTTATTTATTAAATTGATATAATTTTAAAATTATTTCTTAAAACAAAAAAGCTTTTGCTAGGCTGTCTGTTTTTTAAAATACGTGACAATTAAAAATCGCAGTTAAATGCTTTTGTTTTTTTTACTCTCCACTCTCTTTCTTCCTTTCCCTCCTCCCTCACATTCCCTTTCTTCTCCCTCTCTGCATGGTTGTCCGACGAGTGGGATTCTTCGCTACAAGAGCCCCACTACGATTTGATGCAACATCTCTTTCGACCATTTTCTCTTTCTCTCTCTCTTATATAGGAAGAGATAAGACAAAGCATGAAAATAATAATAAAAAATAACATTTAACCGTAATTTTAGTAAAAGTTATGACTACCTCGTAACAAACACTTGCATTAAGTACAAGTGTTACGTGTAAAAAAAATAAAAAATAAAATTCTTTTATTTTAAAAATTAATTTTAAAATCACACTAATTTAATAAAATTTTTAAAATTATATCAAACTGGTCTAAAATAGTTCACAGCCCCTCTTCTTCTCTCTAAACGTACATCTTCCCTATTTTTATGCTTGACCTATGCATCTGGTCTATGATGATAAAATATTGGGGAGTTGGTGTTTCGTGTAACACAACTCAAGAAAACTATTTTGTCTGGTCCTCCTTTTCTAAAGCTAGAGTTGATACCTTCCGGGTTTCACGTGACACAGGTAGACTATCTTTGTCTGCATTTCCTTTTCTACAATTTTGGCTCAGTGTCTGACCTTTCTGGCGTCTCCCACTCCAAGATGTTCTCTATTGTCACTTCTATTCAGGCCATGTCTTGATATCTGATCCTAGCATATTGTGACATCTCGCTATATTTTTATGAAAAATATTCGAAAAATATGTAAAAATGACACTGCTATCAGTGTTACTTTACGCAGATTATGTGAAGACATAATTACACGGTCACAATTAACATACACCTTAAAATAATAAGAATATTAATATATTATTTAATATCTATCATTAATTAATATTAATTAAATTATGAAAAAAATTTAACGGTTGAAAATTAAATAAGAAATTAGTTGAAAAGGTTAAAATAAATTTATAAAAAAACCTTTAAAATTTTTATTTATTCTCAATTTTTTTTTATTTTAGTTACGTTCTATGATAAGAATGACAATTTTAAATTAAGTTTAAATAATAATATAAATTTTTTAATAAAAAACTAAAAAATTAAGACGTGTTGTGTTTAATAAAATAAAATATATTTTTATTTAATAAATAATTAAAATGTAAAAATGAAATGAAATTCATCATGCTTAAGTCTAATTAAAAAATTAGTTTATGAATTTTTTATTAAAAAATAAAATTACCAAATTTAAAAAATAAAATAAACATGAAAGTAAATAAAAAAATTAAAATTTATGGTAGCATATCAAAATAATTTTAAAAATAATTCAATGACAATTTTAAAGTGAAATATTAAAAAATATATTAAAAAAAAGAAATTACATAACATATTATTAATTGTCATGCTATAACTTTAAAAAAATATTAAATTTTTTTCATAAAATAACTTGAGCAAAATTTTTTGTGTATTAATATATATGTTTAAAATTATATATATATATATACATATAAAAGGCATGGCGGGACTGACAGTCCTACCAATGAATATGTTTTTTTAATATTTTTTTTATGTTTTTGTTTTTATATTTTTTTCTTAGTAAAAATCTAATTTATATATATATTCTTTAATTGCTTTTCAAATAAAATATTTATAAAATTAAAAAATTAATTTTACTAAAATTATTGTAAATATTATTAAAATATTTTAAATAAAAATATTGACAAATTTTGAAATATTATTAATTGCATATAAGAATAATATTTTTGATAATAAAAATAATAAAAATAATTACATATAATTTTAAATAAAAATAATTACTTGGCGGGACTAGTAGTCTCGCCATCCTATTCCTCAAATAAAATATAAATAATTTTAATAAGCTAATAATAATTTTAAATTAAAATAATTACATGGCCCAACGAGGTTAAAAAAATTTATATAATATTTTTTGCACAAAAAAACTCTTATTTTTCAAATAAAATATAAATAATTTTTAATATTTAAATAAATAGTCATGGCGGGACTAGCAGTCCCGCCATCTTATTCCCTATGAAGAAAAAAAATCTTGTGAAAAAAATATATATGAGAATTTATAAAAAAAATTGTTGAAATATTTTTTTTTATAAAATCAAAATAAATTTACTTTTCATGAAATAAATAAAACTAAAATAAAATTAGAATTTTCATGTGTCATAACAAAATATGAAAAAGAAAAAAATCACCTTTTGGTTAAAGCTGAAATGATGGGAAATGAAGAAGAAGAACAATTAGCTAAAATTAAAAATTTCATTCTTAAAAAAATTAATAATAACATGGCGGGATTACAAGTAAACATTTTCAAAACAATATTAAAACAAATGTTTTTAAAACAATACTAAAAAAATGTTTTCAGAAAATATTAAATTTATAATTGATGAAAATATATATAAATTAAAAAAAATTTATAGATATATATATTTATTTTTATTTTTATGAAATACGATAAACATAAAATAAAATACTATGATTAGTCATAATAAAATATTATGACAGAATTATTTTATAGTCATGCAAAAAAAAAGAATAAAAATAATATGGGTTTTATTGTAAAAATGAAAAGTTAAGTCTTAAACAAAAAATAAGAAAAAATCGGTTATCATAAGTAATTTTGATAAAGTATAAATACTCCTTATAACTACAGGTGTATAGTAAAACTCTCTTAATTACACGGAGCGTTCTACTATACATTTATAGGAAAATGGAGTATGGATACTCCATCAAAATTATTTACTATAATCAGTTTTATGTTATTTTTTGTTTAAGGCTTAGTCTTTTATTTTTTTACAGTTTAATCTATGATATTTTTTGTTTAATTCATGGTATGGCAAAAAATATTTCTTGACTGAAAATGTATTTTATTTTTATTTTTAAATTTTTTTATAATAGTTTAAAAATTATAAATGAAACTTTATTTTATTTTTATATGAAATTAAATTAAAAGAACCATATTTTTTATTTTTTTATTATATAACTTTTAATCTTTTCTCCTTTTAATTTTATGAACATTTTAATTAAGAAAGCAATTAAAGAATATATATATATATATAATATTTAACATATGGCGGGACTGCCAATGAAAGTCTATATTATGTTTTTATTTTTATTTTTTTCTTAATAAAAGTAAATATTATATATATATATATATATAAAACGTAATTTATTGGCGGGATTAGTCATGTCTTAAATTATATATATATATATATATATATATATATATATATATATAGTTTTAAGCATATAATATGCAAAAATTTGTTTTAGATATTTTATAAAAAATTATTAATATTTTTTTAAAATTATAGTATGACAGAATTAGTTATATATTATGTAATTTTTTAAACTTTTTTCAATATATTATTATTAAGAGATCAAAAATATTTTATAAAATATTCTTATAATATGGTGAGATTGCCAGTTTCGCCATGCATAGAAAGTTTTTTTGTTTGTTTTATATTTAAATATTGCCATGAAATATTGAGATTGTAATTATGACAAGATTGAAAAAACTTTTTAAAATATATTTTATGAAATCTTTTTTAAATAAATTTTTTTAAATATCTTTATTTAAAAAATTATAGCGTGACAAGATTAATAATCTCTTATGAATTTTTTTTTATAAAATTTTTTCAATATACATGACAGATTTTTGTAATGACTTTTTTATAATATTTTATTATAGGATTGTCATGATTTTGTAAATTTTTTTGATATACTACCATGATTTTTTTTAATATTTACGTTCATTTGTTGATTTAAGTTTTTAATTCATTTACATATTTATTATATTTTTAATTTGTGAATTATATTTTTTAGTTGGAAGTTTAAAAAACTATTTTATTCAAAAATTATTTTATTTAATTAAATTTAAACCATGAAAGTAAAATAAAATAAATATATGTTCATCATGCCATAGAAAAGGACTAAAATGAAAAAAAAAGTGAGGAAATAAATGAAAATGTTAAGGTATTTTTTTCAAATGCATTTTAACCTCTTTAACCGATTTTTTGTTTAATTTTTAATCGTTAAGTTTCTTTCATGATTTTATTATTATTAATCAATGGATAATATTAAATGGTGCATTAATACACTACTTCTTTTAAAGTGTATATTAGACATCACCTATTTACACACGCCAAAACGATATCAAAATCGCATTAAAAATTTAGAATAATTACAATTATCCGTACACTTTATTCATATATATATATATATATATATATATTATTTTTACCGTGCAGTTTCATTTCTGTCATTCAGATTATTTCACTTTCAATTTCAATGAATAAAAAAAAAAAAAGATTGTTTCACTTTCATCATACTTCTGTTTTGATTTTATTATTATTAATCAATGGATAATATTAAATGGTGCATTAATACACTACTTCTTTTAAAGTGTATATTAGACATCACCTATTTACACACGCCAAAACGATATCAAAATCGCATTAAAAATTTAGAATAATTACAATTATCCGTACACTTTATTCATATATATATATATATATTATTTTTACCGTGCAGTTTCATTTCTGTCATTCAGATTATTTCACTTTCAATTTCAATGAATAATAAAAAAAAAAGATTGTTTCACTTTCATCATACTTCTGTTTTGATCTTTTTTATGATTGTTAAAATGATTTTTTTTAATTATTTATCTAATTTATTTATGTTTAAATTAAATTAAATTTATTTAATAATAAGAAATTAAATAAATTAGATGAATTAGATTAAATTAGTTAATAAATAATTAATAGATTAAACTCAATATTTATTAAATATTTAATTATTAATTTACTCATAATTCATTTGAAATTTAACTAATTCATAAATCATCTGAAATTTTAATCTATTTATTTTTAAGAGAGAAGTATTTTTTATAGAGAGATAAAATTATTTCTTTAAAAAATAAAAAATATTTTAGAGAGAAAAATATTTTTTTAGAGAGAGAAATTTCTTCTACTAGAGAGAAAAAATATTTATTTCTAAAGAAGAAAAGAATTATTTTTTAGAGAGAGAAATTCTATTTTATTTTTTTAAAAATATTTTAAATGATTATTTATCTATCCTATCTATTAAAATGAATTAATAAATTAATTAAATATTAATTCATTAAAATAAGTTAAAGATAAGTTAAATAATTTTAACATTTTTTAAATAAATCCTAAATAAATTAATAATTAATTTTTAACCCATCCTTTATAAGTAAATTCAAAATTTATCCAATTACCATTCCTAATCTTTTTGAATTGGTTTCTGATACGGTTGACGTGATTTTATAGCTTTCTGAATTGATTTGATGGAAATAAAACAATATTAACTTGTTCTCTAAAGTTGGATAATGTCTTATCTGAAGTGAGCATATTCTAACTTAGGATTTCAGAGAGTTCTCTTTCACTTTCTTTTGATATTTGTAGGGTGGGATGTTTTAGCTATGTTCTGGCAGTAGCTAGTCAGGTAAAGTTTGATAGTGTTATCAACTTACGAGCGTGCAAAAAGCATGAGAGAGCGTCTGGAAATTTCCTTCATTTATCATTAAATAACTTGGAGCCTTGAAAGTTGAAATTAACGGCAGAAAAAAAAAAAAAAACTAAAATCAAGAGGTAACTGAACCAGTTCTTCATATCAAACAAACAATGAAGTGAGAGTCAGAGATATGGTGGAAGAGAGATCATTGTGGACTGAGATTCAGACTTCATTTTATATCAAATTTTTTTATACAGACTTCTTAAAAAATGACAAATTAAAAAGCAAGTCCATCACTATGACTAGGTCTAGCAGAAACAAGATATATTCTTTACACCACGAATGGTGGCTTACAAGTTACAACAAACCAAAAACAGTAAATTTTACATGCTCGCATAATCAAATTGATGTTTAACCGCTTGTATGGTGCTTGTTAGAATGCTTTTGATGTGCCTTCTCCAAGCTTATCAGATCCATCCCCTTGTGCAAAAATTGGTCTATATATACGACAATTCAACACGCTTCCAATACCAAGTCATGATCTGTAAAATTTCTATTAGCCTTTTGCACTTTTCGAATTATTAACTTGAAGAAAGATGAAAAAGTACTTAAATGTCAGAGATCGCCACTTATGCAAGGCTGAGGATACCCTGCGTCCTTGATTCACTTTTCCTCCTTTCTTGGTCATAAGAAGGGCACAGGCCCAAAATTGGGAGAAACAAAAAGTGGAGGTTACTCCCCATATGATCATATGTTCATATTATTATCATCCATCACACGACAAGTCGACCTAAAGTTGTGCATTCCAACAGACGAACTGCGAGAAACTTCTAAGCTTTTTTTAGTAGGGATGGTCCTTGCTCAAGTTCTTTGGCGCATGGTAGCTGGAGTAAGCAGTGATATAATTAAGGGCGCATAAATAAACTTGAAGGTATTTATATACACTTTATCTTTGAATCTTTTCATACTCAAGTTATGAATCGTGATGTGCTCTTGATCTTCGTTATTGGATTAATTGCTTTTATGACCATCTTGACAAAAACTAACAAGTGTAAAAGTCGATCTTTTTTCAGATATCCAGCTCCTAAATAGTACTAACTTATTATGACAGTTCTTTTGCGATGCTCCTGCCATGGTGTATTGCTCAGCCTAAAATATTATTATTATTATTTTATATTAAATGAGTAAGCTTTTGCAGTCAAATGTTAATATTTCTTATGATTATAACTATTTGGGAGGTGAATTTTTTTTAAATGTGATAACGTATAATTAGATGATAATTAAAAAAAAATACTAATACTAAATGAAATTAAACTCTTTTTCTTTTGATGTGTATATTTTATTTTAATGGAATTTAAATATTTTATTAAAAGATGCTAGCACAGCATGGGCTTGTCAGTCCCCATTTCACAAAAGCATAAAGTTTTAGAAATTATCCATATGCTTCATCACTATATTTTCATGTAAAGAGCATAAATAAACAAAAAAAAAAGTAATCAACGTTATATTAGAAAAAATATTTATAAAAAAATAATATTATTAATTAGATAAAATTGTCTATCTATTTCTTTTTTTCTTCTCATTCATAACTTATTTTTTAATCATTTATTACTTTAGTTTTATTCTCAAAAATTAATTATTTTTCAGCACACGTATTAATGCATGTTGCTTCGCTTTTAATGCTGAACAAGCGAACCACAAAACTAGCTGATAGTCAAAAAGGACTTCCGTCCAATTTAGGACACATCCTCATTTATTCTCTTTGTATCTGGTTCGAAGAAAAAAAAATGACAAAGGTAAAGACACGAAATTACGAAAAAATCTCATATACATCAAATGATAGGACTATCCTATTATAAGAGATAATATAAGTTAATATCGAATATTAAATATTATATTAATGATGAAGATTTGAAGTTGTTAATAGTTATATAACCACTTCAAAAAATCACATATAACTTTATATTCTTATTTATCATATATAAATGATTTTGTGATTAAAAATTACCTTTTGATTCTTACAATAAAATATTGTTTTCATTATATATATATATATATGATATATATCTAGTGAGATAGTTATTTTATTATGAAATATGAGAGGAGTAAATTTTAACTATTGAATTATTAATGTATGGTCAAGATTAAAAATTACTTAAATATCACATAACCACTTAAAAAAGTCACATAACTTTATGTTCTAATCTTAACTATATATAAATGATTTAATGATCAAGATTTACTCATCTCACTCTCACAATAAACCACTCATCTCACTAAATATGTCCCTTATATATATATATACATGCTACACATTCTGCATTAGACGGTATGTCGTTACAGAGTGTTGTCTTACCCGTACACGAGTAGATTTGCAGTTTCAAGAATTTCACTGAATAATGATTTACATGCTGAATCTTTCAAAGCGAATCCTAGGTCGAAAATTGAATCCAGGTCACTAACATTTCAAAAGTTCAATCAAGGCAAGCATTATTTAGTGATTGTTTGAGAGCATGAATGTTATTCCTACAATGAACATATTTATTTTGGATTCTTTTTAGTTTTAAGAAATATCAATTTTCACACCCTAGAATTGATTCTTTTGGCTTTGTTTACTATCAAGGAAGCAAACAAAAAAAGCAAGAGAGAAATAGAAAAATTATCACTCATCTTATTTGATATAATGGAATAAAAATGAAAAGATATTTTCCTTTCTTTATTTGATTTCATTAAAAAAAAAAGAACAAAATTAACAAGCAAAATAAATTAAAAATAAAAAGTAAAAATTTTATAAATAAATAAGTTGTCATGACAAATGAGAAGGGGACCTTTTCTCTCTTGCTGGTAAAGGAAAGATGACATATAGGTGAAGTCTATGAAAATTTGAACCATACAAATTATTTTCTTTTCCTTCCTAAACAAATATCAAACAAGAAGTTATGATAATCTTTAACTTTATCTTTTTTCCTTTTTCCTTCTAATTTGTATGCCAAACATACTCTCAAAGTGGTATAGTAGTTGCTTTTCTGTTGACCAAAATCAATTTTATTTATTCTTCAAAAACTAATGTCTAAAAATAATTTTATTTTACATTATTTAAATAATATTAATTATCATAAAATCAATTTCAATATAATATTATCAAATATAATTAAATTAATTCCTTTACTATTAATTTTTTCAACATTAATTAAATTTCTTAAAATCAACTCTTTTAAGTCTTTATAACCCAAGCCAACCGCAAGGATTCCGTGTTGATTTCTTTTTTGGTACCTTTTTTTTTATTCATGTGACAACGGTAACTGAGGAATCTACTGCGGAATATTGTTTGGATAGGCAACGTCGTCCCTTGGATCTACGTTGCACATGATGATGAGGCCCACAAGGGTCTCATTGTAAAGATGCAGTTTCCAACTTTTATATAACTAAGACATTCCAAACACTAATTAGCAATGTCGTAGTTAATTGATTGGATGGATTATTAAAACATTAACCAAACACTTCCAAGGTGAATGGTGGAGGAGTATATTTATGATTTGATTTTGATGTCCACTTATGCTCTACCTTATATGCACTCTATGTATTCTAATTTTCTATCTCATGGGGACAGAAAGATAAGGAGAGAATAGATTACTAAAACGATCCTTATATCAAAAGAGATCGCAAGCTAGCTTGTTTAACTTAACTTTTAAAAAGGTTTAAGGATTTTCAAAAGCCAACATGTTTAATGCAAGTTAATCAGACATTGGCACTACGAGTTAATCGAGTAATTAGGATCATATTAGCCCTTAAGTGAATCAATTTATGTAATGTTAATGAGTTAAACATGTCCACATACAGGTTAAAGGATTTAGAATATCTAAAGTGAAGAGTATACTTTAAAGAATAAAGTGCACAATGATAATTATTAATTGAAAAAATTAATAATTTAAAATTTTATAAAATATAAATACATGTACAACAAATTATGTTAATGTGAAAATTTACTATCTTAATTTTTTTATTAATAATTATAATTTTTTACTTTACTATTTAAAATATACTCCTCACTTAAAAAGAAATCCAAATCCTAAGTTAAATGATCCAAATTCATAAGTTAATTATTTAACATAGAATTATTTTGTTATATTTTTGGTGGATTAAATGGACCATCAACCCTTCACGTTAAAATTGGACCTATTTGTTAAACAAGCTAACCCAATACAATAAGTTTTTCTTTCCAACTTGTGATAACTTGAGTTGGGCCGGTCAAGTTGATCCTCTTTCCAACTCTAACTAAGACCGTGTTCAATAAACGTAAGTTAGCGGTTACCTCTTCATCCCTAAACGTCCCAAAAATTGATTGGATCATACCCTTGATTGACATTACTATTGATAAACCACGTTTACCCAAGGTTTACCTTAGCCCAACTCCCTCCCATTTGCCTACTGGTGTTTATGGGTTGGAATAGTTCAGGTTTTAGAAAAAAAAATTCAAACTGATCAACCTTGATTGAGTTGGTTTAGTTTTTGAAAAAAATTTCGAGCAATCTAATCCAAACTAACTTGATTAATATTTAGTTGGTTTGGTTCTGGTCAACAGATTGTCTGATTATTTTTTTTCCTCATAGCAAAATAGCAAGTCTACTATTGATAAATACTTCAAACTCAATTAGATAATTACATATGAATTTTAAATATACAAGCCTTTTAGTATAGTACAAGTATTAAGATAAAAGTAAAATCAAGTTTAAAAAGAAATATTTTAATGTCTCAAAATCATCATAAGCTTCATTTTGTAATATAAATATATGATATTAAATATATCTTACTTCATAAAAAAAGTTATTATATATATATATATATTACTTCACAAAGAAGTTTTAAGTTGTAGAGTTTTATAACACAGGTGAGTAAGTTAATAATTAAAATGTTACTATTCTAATATGCAACTAAAACAAAATAAAAATAATTGAATGATTAGGTTTTGAAAATACAAATTAAAGATATATCATTATATCTTAGTTTTTTAAATGAATAAAAAAACCAAATAATAAGAAGATAATATCTAAAATTTTATTATTCTTTGAGTCATTTCACGAGGTCATTAGGTTATAAAATATAAAATCTGTGAATTGAACCAATCATAATCAATTTTAATTAAATTAAACTCAATAACCTAACTCAAACCAAATTCTTTTAATTAATTTGAATTAATTTATCAAATTAATCGGTCAACTCGAAATAAAACTAAAGAACACTCTTACATTTGCCTGTAAAAGGGTACCGCAAGTAAATGATCCGAGGCCTCCTTCTTTGTGGGCCTCCATGTACTCAATTCTCCTCTAATCTCCATTGTCCAGCACTTGAGCTCTTCCCTTTGCCAAATTCATCACTGTACACTTGATATTGTAATCCACTAGTCAATACTTGATGTTAAGAGAAGTCAATCAGTATTAATTCCACATTATATAAAATGCAAATATATATAATTTTTTGTAATAAAAAAATCGTATCCTTTAAGTGGTTCCTAATAATACTCAAGCTTCTTCCATCAAGGCTCCAAAAGTTTTTTAATATTTGAAGCTCTTTTTGTTCTAACGTTGTTATCGTTAATTTCAATTACATACTTTAATGGAAATGTTATCAAATTTTTTTCATTATATAAAACCAAAATATTTAATATATTAAAAATTTTAAATTTATTTAATATTTTTTAAATAATTAAAATTTTATTAACCTAACTCATTTACAGCATTCAAAATTTCTCTTGCCTTTGAACAAGAAGAACGCTCACCCCACAAAGTGGAGTGGACAGGCATGCTGCAGAACTCACTTTTTTTTCTTTTCTTTTTTCTTTGTCCAGAAAAAGACATTTTAATTAAATAGTTGTTATAATATTTTTATAAGTATGATATTTATGATAAATTATTAATTATTAATTATTTGTTAGATGGGATGGACGGGAGGTGTTGCAGAACCCACTTCTAATCTTTTTCTTTGTCCAGAAAAGGGCATTTCAATTAAATAGTTGTTATAGTATTTTTATGGATATGGTATTTAAGGTAAGTTATTAATTATTTATTGATTATTAGTTTCATAATAAATATTTAAAAGTCTATTTAATATAAATAACTACTAATAAATGAATATCAAATTAATCCCTTTTCAATTATGATATGCCCATGATAATTCACTTCACTTCTATGAGTTCTTTCCACCTATGTTCTGTCTGAAATAATGTTTAAAAGAAAATGAAAGTTAGCAAACAAATTCCTTACAAAACTATTGAAGTCTTAGTAAGTAATTGGATAAAACTTAAATTTTAATATTATTATTTTTAAATGGTCCAGATAAGTTTATTTTAGAGTTTGTGTAAGATTTGTGAGGATAAAATTTGAACCAATATAATTACTCTAATTTTTTTAAGCCCCTACTTAGATTTATTTCCACATCCTTTAAGTATCAGACTAATCTCATTCGAGATACTAAAATTGCTTCTCTTCACAAGTGATCTTTCATTACATAGGTATTTCAATTACTTTACTCAAACTTATCACTTGAATCACCTGCAAAAATCGTTATTCTAACGTTAAATTGACTTAATTCAGCGCAGCTAGGGGGCAATCAATGCTACTGTTAGTGTGCAACGCTGGTAGTATGGTATTTCTACTCATTTTTTTAAAATTATTATTTAATTAAATTACTCATTTGATTTTTATAGTTTCACACTAAATTCAATTTAGTTTATACAGTTTAAAATTATTTAAAACGGTCCTTATAACTTTTGAATAATGTAAAATAATCCCTATAGTTTTAAAACAATGCAAATTCGTGGTTATTGTTTCACTCCAAATAAGGAATAAACCCAATGAATAGGAACTATTTTGTATTGTTTGGAAACTATAAAAAAAAAATTAAGTGATTTCAAACTATAAAGACTAAATTAAAGTTTGTGTAGAACTATATAGACTAGATGGATAATTTAACCTTATTATTTAAGGTATTACTAATGAATAATTTCAGTAGATTAGTTAAAGAATTAAAATTAAAAATATTAAATATAAAAATAGAGTATTTAATATTTTAAGAACATAAAAAGTATTTAATATTTTTTATTAAGTAATTAAGATAATTTATTAATTAAATACTTCTTAAATAGTATTCTTAAAACACTGGTTAACAAGACCCATTATTTAATTAGGTACCATTAACTAATGTCGTTACTGTTTAAGAAGTATGTATTTATACTTTTTAATAAAAAATTAATTACTTATTTAAGAAAATATTGAATTTTTTTTGTGTTATCAAAGTATTAAATGTTTTACTTTTATATTGAATACTTTTTATTGATACTTATAAATGACCTATTTATAAAAAATCACCTATATGAATCGAACAATCACCTTTTTGTCATGCTATTAGTTGAGTCAACTTTACAATTAGTAATTAGATTTAATTTTGATCTATTGTCAAAGTAATTTTTTTATATTGTTATCCAATCTGTTGAAACCAAAGAACCTTTATGAAATTAGGTTTGGAACCAATTTATTTAAAAAAATTAATATCCTATAAAGTTTTGAACATAACAAAAGTTTTAATTTAGAATGAATAAGTAAAAAAAAAAAAAGACTCACGTAACTTGTTTCTAAATTGTTTTAAACAAGAAAACAAAATGTTAACAAACAATTATTAGCACGTACGTCCATTCTTTCTTGAGCTAAAGGAAACTGAGTATTCGTCAAATACCTTTTGAATTGCTTTTAAAAGATTATTATATTTGATCGTCCAATGTTTTCCTTATTAAGCTCAGGTTCAAAGCATTCGTCCAAAAGCTAAAATTTAAATATGAAGAAACTGTTCATCATTAAATATTAAGAAGGACTCTGACAACGTACACTACAAAAGAAATCAACTGAGCCACTTAGCTGACATCGCTAACAACTACAAAGACCTGCAAATAAGGAACTTTCTGCGCGCTCAGATAGGACAGGACTGAGCTATCATATTCTTGGACATTCCTAATAATCAAAGTGTCTTTTCAGAAGAAGCTTTACACAATATCAGCTTATGCATTTAATACTGTTAAGAACGATAATACATGTTTCCGTTGAACGAAGAAGCATATGAAGACTGCTCAAAATGCTCTCACCTATATATACTAATGTCTTCAAAGAAGAAAGTAAGAGAATAACAATCTGTGTGATCAAAAGTTTAAAAGAATCAAAACTTTCATTCTTCATAGTACTCTTGCTCTTTTAAAGAGTTCAAGTCTTGAGATTTATTTTCTATCCTCACCTGTAGTAAGTTAAAAACTCAAGCACTTCTAACATTTGGAGATTGCTATTGTTTTCTTAACAAAGGTTATAAGATAAAACTTAAAACTTTTTCACTGCGTTTAAAGTAACTTATTACAAAATCTTTTTAGCGTAAAATTGGACTAAGAAGTTTTCTTCATCCATTGCTTTTTATTGATTCAACCTTTGTCTTAATGGTTTGCTATTTAATGAAAATTTTTCCAAAAAAAAAAAGGTTAAGAAACACAATTCAACTCCCTTCTTGTGTTTCACTTGTTTATTTCACAATCATATTTTAGCACATTATTAAAGAGTTAGACTTCCAAGGTAATTGCTCTGATAGTTAAATTCCTTAACTAATGTGGCAATACATGATTAGATGATAATATAAAGTGATAGTGGATCAAAATTAAACTCTTAGTAATTATTAGTAGCATCACTTTATTACAATTAAAATTAAATAGGGTGTTAACAAGTACCTTTATAACAAATTATTTGTTAACGGATGCCCTCAATTTATTCACTAATAAATTAAAATAAAAAGTAGTAAATACCAGAGTAAAGTATTTAATATTTTACAAACTCAAAATTTATTTAATACTTTTTTTTCATTTAATAATTAGAAGAATTTATTAATAAATATTAAATAGTTCTTGACATTTGTTAACAATTGCCCTTAAGGCATTGGTTAATAAATTAAAATAAAAAATATTAAATACAAAAGCAGAGCATTTAATATCTTAAAAGTTAAAAAAATAATTTTTTATTTAATAATTTAAAGAATTTATTAGGAGCTATTAAATGTTTATTATAACAGTCTCTCTAAAACATTGGTTAGCAAGACTCATACTTCTTAAGGGTACTGGTTAGCAGCACTCTAACAGGGCGTTTGGTTCGTAGATTATTTTTTCATTCTTAGGAATCTTTACATAGGAATGTTGGATTCTCATGTTTGGTACAATTTTTGAAAAAATATTCCCATCTAAAAATGATTCTCGGGAATGAATTTTAACAAACATTGCCACACTTTCATTCCCATGGGGAAGGTGGATTTGCAACATTTCCATGGCATAAGAATATTTTTGTCATGTGAAATATCCAAAATATCTACCATTCTATCGTCATGTCATTAACCAAAAATTGTTACGTCATTATCGGTGATCGCCATCGGCCACCACTGACCACCGTCTGCGGCTGCCAATTATCGGAATCCGGCCACCCCCATCACTGCCGCCAGTTGACGGTGGCCGGTCACCGAAATCCAACTACCCTTGCTGCCGGCGACTTCGACTACCGCACTAGTCACCGGAATCTAGCCACCACAAGTCAGCGGCGGTGGCGGCTGACAATGACCGATAACTTTAGCCACCACACCGGTCTTTGAAATTCGACGACTTCAGCCACCGCCCTGGTCACTGGAATCTAGCCACCTCTGTTGTCACCAGAAGTTAATGGTTGTAGGCGACTTCAACTATTGTCGCCAACAGTTGGAGTCATTCTGGGGAAAGTTTTTAGTTAACCAAACGTAGTAATCATCATTCCTGGGAATACCATTCCTGGGCATGCTATTCCTGCGAATATTTTTTCAAACCTTAAACCAAACGTCAGGTAAGGATAATGATTAAGAAGCATTTAATATTTTCCAATAATAATAGGCATTTGCTAACGAATTTCCTTTAAGCATTAGTTAAAGAATTAAAATATTAAATATTAAATATAAAAGTAGAGTATTTAATATTTTATAATCTAAAAAATATTAAATAATTAAAAACTATATTAAGAGATATTAAATTTTTTTAAAACAATATCTTTAGGACACTAATTAACAAGACCTTAAATAATATTATTTAATAAATAAATAATTTTTAATTATAAAAAAATTAATATTAAATATTATTTTAAATTTTAAAATATTAAATACATATTTTTATTTATTTATTTTTATTTTAATTCCTTAATCATTGTTACCAGAGCATTCAGATACCTACCTATATTTCTTGATTCACATTGGACGACAGAAATATTGGAAAGCACACATGGATCTAGGGCTGTCAAACGGACCAGCCCGGCCCATTTAAGCCCAACCCGCGACGGGCTGGGCTTCAATGGGTTGTGCCAAAAATGAGTTAAGAATAACGGATTGATAAAAAGTCAGTCCAACCCGTTTAAGGCTAGCCGCTGGTTTAAACGGGCTGCCATTTAATTAATTAATTTTTTTTAAAGACCCATTTGTATTAGCTTTTTTTGGAGTAAAAATATTTTTTTCAAGTAATTAAAGTGCTTTTTTTAGAAGCTAAAGAGTTCAAGCTTTTAAAAAAAACACTTCATGTACTTTTTTGTTACACATGATGTGCTTTCTTTAAAAGTTTGAACTCTTTAACTTCTAAAAAAAGAACTTTTATTACTTCAAAAAAACACTTCTACTCCTAAAAAAGCTAATACAAATGGGCCCTAAAACTTCAAATTTATAATGTAACATATAAATCAAATTCATAAATGACTCAAAGACAAAGTCAATCATCATCCAAAACAAACTCAACCAGACATTAATACATAATCCAAATTACCAAATCTAAACAAACATCAACCAACAACTACAAGCATAAAAGTTTACAGAAAAATAAAAATTACATAAATCCAATACAAGAATCTAATCAAAATTTCAAAATCCAAAAGTATTCACTCTAAAACATGTTCTTTTTGCAAATTTACAAGCTTCTTTCACAATCGCAGCATCCATCATCCATGATATCTACTTGTTGTATGTAAAAATTAAAGATCATCCAATATATATGTATCAATAACTAAATAATATGTCTAAAATTAAAGTCTTATGTTAAAATATGTAATACTATCATCATATAATGTTTGAATCCTGAGCTAGGGGTATCCATAAAGGATGTTGATTTTTAAAAAAATTATAAAAAAAAATACATGGGCCAACGGGCCAGCTCGCAAATAAATGGGTTTAGCCTATTTAATTGGCAGGCTAAATGAGCTGGGCCAAAAATACATTGATTTAAACGGGTCAATAATTTTAAAGCCCGGCCTGCATAATTTTAACGGGTAAACGGGCTGGCTTGACGGATTTGACCCATTTTGACAGCCCTACATGGATCCTAAGGATGCCTACAGGTTTAGAAGAACCAACAATGAATATTACCGAAAAAAGAACCAACGATGAATAAGAAGAGCTGGACTATGCTACCTCCAAGCTCGGTTTGGGGGCTTACCCCAAGTGATAAAAGACGTCTTACTAATGTTTTAAGAACTGAATTGGAGATCGAATTTGCGAAACATTCGGATCATGATTCGATTGATTTAACCAGTCAAATTAGATGATGTAATAATTATAATTATAATTATATACATATAAGTAAATCTAATAACATAAATTATAAAAATTGACTACATATGATAATATTTATTATTGTGTTCAATTAAAATAACTTCATTTTGAAAGTAACAGAGATTTGAAGAAAAAAAATTAGGGTTTAATCCTTATTTTAAAAAATTATTATTGTTTCTTTTTAAAATATTCATAATTATGTAAATAATGATTTTTGTTTGGAAAATCGATTGATCCAACTGTATTTAGTCAGTTTCCATCACGTAATTCTTAAAAAGTTACGTCGAACTGATATAAAATATGTCTAAATCGGATGAACGAGTAAAAAGTTATGACTTTTGAGAGATAGATGTAAAAAAATCATAAAAAACTAATTAAAAATATGAAAAGTAATAAAAAAATTCAAAAAAAATATTTGAAGAAATGACCGATTTTCAAGAATCAACTCCGGTTCAATCAATTCAATTCAGTTTTAGTCGATTTTGATAGTTCAATGTTCTGACCAATTCTTTAGGTAAAATCAAATCGTAAACACATCTAATTCTCGGTCCCAGAAGCGAATCCGATCCAATTTTTTAAACATCGCGTCTAACCATCTTATGTCAACAACCTGTCACGTGAGAACAGAGTTTTATGATTTTACCCTCATTTTCTAATTAATTCGTGTGGGGCTTGAAGTTATTACAAGTAGTTATTAACGTTTGTATTTCGCTTTTTTGTCAGCTTCACTCATACATGCTTTTGAAAATATCACTCAAAGTAAAAGAAGTAATTAAAAGATTAATTATTTTTTATAATAATTTATTTATTTTTATTATAATGATTATGTTGTGAAGAGTAATTAATAATAAAATAGTATTAAAAAAGTGACATGTCATCATTATCAAATTAAAATATAGTACTAATTCATATTGAGTACCTCTTCTTACGATTAGCCATGGCAGTTCAGTCGTTGCGGTCAGGGAAGAACTTGGGTCGAAAGATTTTCGAGTTTTTTGATTGTGATGGTGGTGATATCAGTTTTCGAGAAGGTGTTATTGATTGATGGTAGCATTGAGAATGGACAGTTGATCTTCCCTGAAAATTTAATTGAAGGATATTAGTCTAATATTCATCTTTATTTTTTTTATTAAATTAGTATTTAAAATGAATTTTTAAATATTTATTAGTTGTTATTTATATTTAATTGACTTTTAAATATTTATTATAAAACTAATAATTAATAAATAATTAATAATTCACTCTGAGTACTATACCCATCACAATACCATAATAATTCCCTTAATTGAAATAGAGAATTTCATTATTGTAACTTAGAGGATTTTTTTAACATGACTCATTGTAATTTGTAACTAATTAATCAATAGCATAAATTTATATTTTAAATAGAAAGCTAGGATTTTATACTAATGCACTTATGCGTATGTCATCATCAATAAATGTAATCAATAGAAAGTTAGAAACACTTAAACTACATGGAACTCTCATTATAATTATCTTTTTGTTTTTTTCCCCTTTTATCAGTATTCTATACCTATAATAACCAGAGATTCTTGCTTTTCTTATACTACATGAATCACAATTATCTGATGTTGTAGTTCCAATTATTTTTATGGGTTCAAATTAATTTATGAGACTGAAAATCAGATAATATAGTAATTGATGCTTTGTAAGGAAAAGAAAAAAAACTCTTGCATTATAAGAAAGTAAGAATTTCACACCTATAACACATAATATGGTTTTGATTGAAAAGAAATGGACCAACGAGAATTAGTTAACAACTAGATTAACACACATGAGATGTACGGCATAATATGAAAGTATATATATCATATATAATAAATAAATAAATAAATAAATTAATGTCTTAAAACTATTAATAAATTATGGTTAATTAAATTTAAAATAATAATTTATTTAATAAAATAAGATACATTATGATCATCAGTCACATAGTGATGGTATATTGTGAAAATTATTCAGAAAGATAACATAAAAATGAAAAGACTATCATAATAAAGAATTCACTTTACTCTAATAATCAAAGCCCTTATAAAATCTATCATTTAAATATAAATTTTGTTAAATAGTAATTGAATCTAGCAAAGATAAAAGAAAAATAATAAAAGAAATAATAAGAAATTGGGTTGTAAATAATAATTATTTTTTCATCATTAGTTATTTATTTAAATTTTTCAATTAAATTGTGTTGAAAATTTTGAGATTAGAAAAATTCAATTTTTGATGATTAATTGATTAATATTTATAATAATATTGAGTGATTCATGAAATTGACATTAATAGATTAATTTATAATTATGACTTTTTATTTATGAAAGATAATAATGTTGAAGATAAATAATAAATAATAAAAGAAACAGTTTAAAAATTCAACATAAAAGGAAACAATTAATATAAAAAAAATTAAAATCTCATATATCTCATGTAATTGTTCAATTGTAAATAGTATAAGCATTTTTATTAGTGTTATCTAGACCGGTCCCTCATCCGGTTATAGTTCACTGTCATAATTGAATTCGTGGTTGGACTGGGTTAAGTCAGTCAAAATCGGACATAACCGGTAAACCAACTGGTTTTATGAGTGTCGAATTTTTTTTAATCTCTCAATCACTTGACTACTTAATTAAGTAGTCACTCCCCGATCCTATTTTAATAACATTAATTTTTATTGATAAACACCTCATTTTATATTTTGAATTATGGGATGAAATAGACTGATGAAACACAAGAAAGATGATTGAATTGTGTTTCTTAACCTTTTTGAAAAAATTTTTGTAAAATAGTTTTTAGACTTAAAGCTTCGCAAGATTGTAATAAAGAATTGACGAAATGTAAACTCTTTATAATCCGTTGAACGCAAAGAGAGTTTTTCTGAAAATCTTGGGATGCAAGTTTAAAGACTTATATTTTTTGAAAAGATTTGTTAAAAATAACAATGACAATCCTCAGATGTTAGTTGAAAAAAAAAATAACACGAGGAGAGGGAAAAAAAGCTTATACCATATATTTATACTTGTTCACTCTCATAACTTGAGAGCTACGTCCAGTCTCTTCTACTTGAAGGAATTTCACTAATCTTCCACATATTACAAGTATTCTTCACTCTGCCTCTTCAGGCTTACAACCAAGTATTCTAAACATCTTCAGGTTCTAACAACAAGTATTTTTTTTACAGACAAGTCTCTTTAGGCTTACAACCTGAGTAATAAGGAGTGTTTACAACACTTGAGGTTAACTCACGATTGATCAATCAATTTGAGACACTTATATTAGCTTTGTATTAGGCATTATTAGATGTTTATTGTGCCCAATATAAGTATTTTAGATGAGTTTAATGTTGTTGGGCTTCATTGGGTTTTAATGTAAATATTGTTTAATTTTCGGATTTTGATGCATTTTGACCTTTCTTCCTTGGTTAGGCCATAACTTGGGACTCGGTGATCCAATTGAGGTGATCTTGGTGTCTTTGGAAAGCTAAGACAAGGATCTACAAGTTTCATGAAGAACTCAAGAGCTGGATCGGACTTCTAAGGACCCAAAATAGCCTTGCAATACAGAGTGAGTTTGCTGTCACGGAACCATCTGGGCAGTATGCACATATTAGACTATATAGTGGGTTATAGGCCTCCTCTTGGGCTGAAACTTAGTCATTTGAAAGATAAGACCCATATCTCCAACTTCACTGAAGACCATTTTGTCAATAGATGTCGTTTTAGGCATGCTTCTGAAGCTACAAGTTGGTCTGAATTTGGAAACACGTTCTTCCAACCTAACTTGAGGTAGGTGCAGTGTTTTTGACATTTCTGGAGTTCTAAAAGTCCAAATGACATGATTCAAATTGGAGATTTTCAAGGAGACAACTGGCTACAACTTTGATGAGACATCCAAGCCAAAATGCACCGTCTAGGTGATGAATTTGAAGCCAGAAGTCGGATAAGAGTTGTTGACTAAAAGCCACCAACCATACACCAACCCACCTACCATGCACCAACCCACCTACCATGCATCAAGCTTCCATATTTGACAATTTCCTTGTTTTTATAGCTTGTATTCAGATTATGTACATGTACAAATTGGCTTCTAGGATTAGTATAAATAGAGCCAATCTCTTTGTATTATGAAAAATTCAATTTTGAAGTAAGTTTGAAGAAAGTTTAAGTATTTGTGAGAGTTTTCTTTCTCTTCTTCTCCCTTCTCTTTAGAATTTCATTTTTGTTCTTTATTTTCTGAGTTCTTCCTTCCCATCCATGGAAGGCTAGGCTCTCATAATCAATCCAAGGGATTAGCCATCTTGATGTTTAATTTGGAGATCTTGTTTTACTTGTTCATATTGCTTAATTGTTATTCAAGTTTCTCTTCTTCCTCTTTTAATTTTGATCTAGATTGAATTGCTTAATTTGATTTGGATGTTTATGTGATACTAGCTTTATTATCATGTATTCAAGAGGATCACATAGAATAAACAATTTATTAAAGCTTTTTGATGGATTGTTTAGCTTGGTTAAATTCTTGATCTTAGGTTAATCTATGTTTGGATGGTGCTTACTTTATCTAACCTTGGTTAATTAAATCCTAGATGCTTATCTAGTAGTGGATTCTTGGATCATGTTGAGGCATCTTGATATGATCTAAGGCCAAGAACATGGTTAGCAATTAAGTGAATTCCTTATGATCAATGATGGATTAAACTCAAGATCGGTAAAATTTCCTTGGATTGGTTAATTTGTTAATTGCATTTCTTTAATTCAACTAGTGTATTATCTTTTCAAATCATCAAAACCCCCTTTTAATTATCTTGATTTGATTAAATCTTTGTTCTTTTTGGATCCTTGAGAGACGATTCGGTTCATTCTCTATACTACAAATTAGTTTGCGAACCGGTTAATTATTATTATTTGACGGGGTCTCGACAACCTCTTGTCAACGATCTTTGAGGATATACGAATAAACTCAAATAAAACTCTATATAAGAGTGTACAAAGAATATGTAAAGTAAAGTAAATCTTTTTCTGCTTGATCCTTCGAAGACTTTGGTATTTATAGGCTTGTGAGTTTCGTACAAGTTTTCATGAGCTTCTTCGTCCAACAATAACATTTATTACTGTTCTGAGTAGCATTAAATGCACTAAGCTGATAACATATTAAACTTCTTATGAAAAGTGAATTTGATTATCAACGTTGCTAGAAACTTAATATCTTTGTTCTGACTCTTCTGAGTGAGTAGAAAAATTCCTATTTACTAGTTTTTGTAGTTGTTAGGTGTGTCAACTCTAGCATACAATGTTGATTTCAAGAGGCGCGTACTTTGTCAGAGATCTTATCAGTAATTAATGCACTTTATTTTGCTTGTCTTTGATTGCTTTGAACGGATGCTTTTGAGAAACAATCAACAGAGACAAAACAATGGATGATCAAATATAATATAAAAACAGTTCATGTGTTTATTGAATGCACGTAGTGAAACAAAAGTTTTGTCTTTATAAAAACTTGTCTTTGATCCAAAGCTACTTATAAACCATTTATTTAAAAGGTACAACTTGGACTTTTCCTTTTAGAACGAAATAATATAAGTTTATTTGAAACTTTTTGTTCATTTTAATTTAATATTTATTGTTATCTTCAAATCTTTGAGGGGTTCAATTTCATTGAACAATTTTGGTTCTAATATCAGATACTTAAATTTGTTTCTAGTTCCAACATGGGATGAATCATATTATTAATATTTAATATTTAATTAATCAGGAAAATTATAATTTTTTCATATTATTTAATAATATTTTAAATAAATCTAAAGTCTAAGTAATTAAAAGCGAAATATATTATAAAAATATAGTAATATAGCCCAAAATCATAAAAAATATATTTTAATGTGAAATTTATTGTAATAAAACAATAATATTCTAATAACATAATTATATGTGATGATATGAATTTTACTTTTGAAATTGAAAAGCAAAAATATACTAATAAATTCTATTGAAAAAAATGCTAACAGATTAAATGAAAAGTAAAATGATACAAATTTTAATTTTCAAAATACACATCGTGTAATCTCAATCCGATTTTTTTTTTATGGTTAAGTAAATATTTCATCATTAATAATTTCAATTTTAAAAAGTAAGAAATAAATACATTATTGTCAAAAGTTAAATGAAATCAAATCAACTATAATTGAAATTTGAATTGGAAACTTCATTAGTCAAAATTATTATTTAGTTATAATTAAAAAACTTGTGATATTCAATTTTTAATAGTAATTTCGGGAGCTATTAAAAAAGAGTTAACATGCACATTATTAATAAATTAAATAAAAGAGGACTCATTTATTATTTTCGATCAATTTGTTAATTGAGAAATATATATGTTTGTTAAATGATTATGATAAATTGGTTGAAAAGTATATATAAAATTAAATGATAGTATAGTAAATTTATTTAATTTTACTTATTATCCATATAAATATATTAAGATTAAGAATTTTTTTTTAAAAAATCATTGTTCATACAACTAACAGAGTCACAATTACTTCTAAAAGAAAAGAAAATTCAAATGCTATATTAGAATCCAAAATTGCAGAGCGTAACTTTTGTTATACTAACATCATGAAAAGCCGTTTTATAGAAGAGCAAACCAACAACAATATGTTTATATGAAATATTCTAAATATTGATAATAAATTTTTTTGGTGCAAGTTAAGAAAATGAGCCATTAAACAAAAATTTAAAATTTGTAAAGCTATAGCCATTTGATAATAAATATTTGATTCCTTGTCTATATTTGTAAAAATTAAGGAGCTACAAATTTTCACATGTAATTATCTTTATTTTAATAGTTATTTAATAGAGAAATTAATATACAATTGCTAAAATTTAAATGAAATAAAATCAATTATAATAGAAATTTGAATTTGAATTAAATTTTTTTTTGTATAATTATAATTGAAAAAATATAAAATTTAATTTCTAATAATAATTTTAGGAATCATTAAGAAGAAATTGACATGAAAACTAAAAAGAAACTAAATATATGAAAAAAGACTTATTTATGATTAACATTTGTATGAGAAGCTAAAAAATTTAGAAAAAAAAACTTATTGTATGAGTTACACATTGAACTCTCTTTTATAATATTATATAGTTAAAATAATATTTGATATTAACAATACCCTATAACATAGGTATTTATTTTTCATCGTGGAAGAATTATTAAATTTTAAAAAAATATTATTTGGTGTCAATATTAATTAGTATCGTATTTTAATTTGATAATGATGACATGTAATTTTTTTCAAAATTATTATTAATAATTATTCTTCACAACACAATCACTGTAATAAAAATAAATAATTTATTAATTACTCTTTTAATTACTTCCTCTGTTTTTTTTTTCCTGATAATTTCTTCTTTTGCTTTGAGTGGTGTTTTTGGACTATCAAGCATGTATGGGTAAAGCTGACAAAAAGGCAAAATATAAACATTAGTATCTGCCTGTAATAACTTCAAAACCAACACGAATTAATTTAAAAAATAAAAGTAAAATCATAAAATTTGGATCATTTCTTTCCTCACGTGACAATTGAGCAGGTGATTGGTACAAGAAGGTTTAAAGGTCATTATCACTTGGGGGTAGCTAAGCTCCCAACCATATTTGGGGTAGCATAGTCCAGCCCGAATAAGAAACACACACTCAATCGGTTAATTACCGTCAAATAGATAGCAAATCAATCGTTTTCCAATTTTATTGTGGTCACCAGTGCATTGGTTCCATCAATGACCTGTCAGGATAATACGTCGATTAAAAATTAGCACACAATTTTCATAAGGGTAATGTTATCATTCGCTCGAGCGTACAAGTGTCGGAGACCTTTGTCTTATGAATGAAAACATTTTCTTAGAATGTGTTTTTTAATTAAATAAATTAAAAAAATTAAGATTGTACTGAAGAGACTTGAGCCCGTAAGCATTTTCTTTCGAGTTCTGCCTTTTTCTTTAATTTAATATTTATTTTGAGAGAAATAGATGAGAGAGTTAGAGGAGAAATAAAAAAAAAATTAGTAAATTTTATAACTTTTTTATTTTTTTCTTAAATTGAGAAGAAAAGGAGAATAAATGAGTAAAGATATAATACTTGCCTATTATATTATTCTTTTTGTTATTTTATAAATAAATAAATAGAAATAAATATATATTTATAATAAAATTTAATTTTCTTTCTTTCTTAATTATCCTAATCTAAATAATTTAAAAATCTACTTTTCTTTTATTCTTTTATTTTTACCAATACTTATTTTTTACTCTATTTTTGTTTTTCTTATTTTTTTCCACTTTATTTTACTCCCCATACTTGTTTCGTAATGCAACCAAAGCCTAAATGTCATTACATGTGATGCCGGCGTAAAAGTAACTTAAAATATCTTTTAGAAACTTTTCAATGATGCTGATGATGTTATACATGGCCGGTTATGATAGGTAAGCGTTAGGTAATTGAAGAGGAGAAATTATCCTGTTAACGTAGTCCATACAAATTGTATAAATTAAATTAAGTTAATACAAAATTAACACATAATTATTTTAAATGTAAAAAAGTTATGTGGCACATAAATTCATACAATATTTTTTTATGTATTTAATGTAAAATATAATGATTTGTTAGTTTTTTAATGACCTATAGTTTGTTTAGTTTTGATTAATTATCTAGAGTAATTATTATTTTTAATTAAAAGTTTTTTTATTTAAAATTTATCTTGTTTGTTTAAAGTATGTAACATTGATTATAAGTTAAAATTATTTTTTTATTAACTAAAAACATTTTTTTTTAATTTTGATCTTTTAATTATTTGAATTTAAATTATTTTAAAAGCTTTAGGAGAAAAATATCTATTTGTCCTTAATCAAACAATTTTTTCAATCATTTTATATATCTTTTGGTAATTTAATACATAAAAATAATTTTTTTATACAATCTAAACAAAACTCTTTAACTTAAAATCGATTATGAATTAAAATATCCAAACATAAATTAATTTCTCATAATTAATTTTTTAAAAATTAATTATACACATAATTAATGTTTAACATAATCAATTTTTTACAGTTAATTCAAATACACACTTAATTTACATAAATTATGTAAGCTAATTCAAGAATCTCCCATCCAAGAGATGCAATGAACTTTAATTAACAGGCTATAAACTCCTCAAGAGGCACAAACTCACGCTATGGACTGAAATCATCTTTTGTTATTATTATTATTTTGTCTTCAGTCATGTCTTTTGATAAAATATTTTTTTTTAAAATTAAAAATTATCAACTAACAGAAAAATATAATGTTTTTATTAATTAACTAGTTTTACTACCCACGCAATACACAAATTTGTTATATTATATGTGTACAGATTTTTTAAATTATAATTTGTTGTTTATTTTGATATTTTTTATAAGAATTAATCAGATTTATTCAAAAAATAACTTAATCACTTTTTAAATTAATTATCTTAGGTGGAAAATATTAAAAAAGAAACTCATAAAAATTAACTTTATCATGAAACATTTAATATATCTAATATTTAGCAAAATATGAAAAACAATATAATAACTATAAAAATAAAAAAATTGAAGTATTTGATTAAGATTAAAAATATTTCAAATTAAAAACTTATTAGAGTATTTGTTCATTATAATAAGTAAATAAATATAATTAATATTTAATAAATTAAAAAAATATTAACAATTTGAATAGATATATGATTTTCATTAATCACAATTATTAATAAGTAAATAAATAATTGATATTGAAATTAATATAAAATTTGAAAGGTTAGAGTTATTAAATTTATCATTTAAACAAAATAAAATTAAATATAATTAAAATTTGAATTGGACTTGAACTTTTTAAATAAGTTTTCGATATATGAACAATAAGGCTATACCAAATGAGTAAAAATTTAGAGAAAAAAACTCACATATGAGTGACACGTAGCATTAATCTCAATTGCATCAACTGTATTTTATATAATAGAGTATAAGTTGTATAACCTATTTATACTATTTTTATATATTACTAAATTATTATGATTTTTAAATTTTAAAGTTCAATTTGATTATATTAATTAATTATGAAAACTAACTCTAAGTATAAAATTTAAACATTTCAACGGATGTTAAATCATTGATTATTTACTTTTCAAAAAATTATAGATTCTTTTAATAATTAGTTTGATAATTTTCTAATTATTTAAAAATAAAAATTAAATATTTGTTGAGTTCATAATCTTGTTGAATGATTACTATATTGAAGTGGTTAAGGGTATAGATATGCATATATATATATATATATATTTGGTGAAAAGAGATATGCATATTTGATTCTTAATATTGACCTCAAAATCAAATAAATATTTAAGTAAACACTCAAATTGGTCATTCAAAGATACACGTGACATCAGTTTAATCATACAATAATTTTTGACATTAAAATAGTCCTCAAATATCAATTTTTTCACATCAAATTAGTCTTTAAAAGTTTTTTTTACATCAAATTGGTCCCCAAAAGGACCAGTTTGATATAAAAAATAATTAGATGACTAAATTGATGTCACATGTATCTTTAGAGGAACAAATTGGATATTTACTCTAAATATTTTATAAATATTTAAAGAGATATGTGATAAAATTAAGATTTAAATAGATAATTGGAATTGGAATTTCACTAAAGAGGGAAAATAAAATTTTGAAACCACCAATCTTAACATATTTAAGCACAAACCAATAAAATTTCTGGATTCAATTTCAAAATCATGAATGAGTGACACGTGCCATAACATATTTAAATACAAACCAACATAAAAGGAGTAAGAATTTGGAAGGAAAATATATATATATATATATGTGTGTGTGTGTGACATGTGACATTTGTCCAAATTTCATGAATTATGTTTTATATAATAACTAGTTTTATTACCCGTGTGATGCACAAGTTTGTTAAATTAAGTGTGTATAAACTTTTAAATAATAATGTGTTGTTTATTGCAATACTTTTTACATAAGTTTCTTTATAAGATTTATTTAGAAAATTGTTCAATAACTTTCTAAATTAATTATATCATAAGAAAATCATAAAACTCATAAAAATTAACCTTAGTATGAAATAAATAATATATTTAGTGTCTCTCAAGATTTTTAAAATAAAATGAAGTAATAACTATAAGAATATTCTTCACTTGAGGTCTTTGATTATTGGTCTCTAACAATGTCAAACAACTTTACAATATTAGACCATGCACAAGGGCCAAATAGAACCATTTAGTTTGTAACTAAATATATTTTTAACTCTTTAATCAACATGTTAAGTAAATAAAAAATGTGAATTGTATAACTGTACAAAAGAAATGTGTTTAAGCTTTAAAATTTGTCAATAAGACTATAGGACCATAAAATCTGAAAAGAGACCATTATAGTTTAAACTTTAATCCACTTTGCATCAATACAACAAAAAATTATTATATCATGGGAAACTGCAATGCGTCCATTAATATTTTTGTAAATTTAGCACATGTACCATAAAGATATGATAAGTAATAATACAATTTTCTAATATTATGAGGTAAATAATTGATAAACAAAAACATGTTTACTTAAAAAAAAGAATTACTTATTTAAGACAAATTGCCGAATATTTCCTTGTAAACAACATTAATTGTGAAATTTGAACAAAGGTCATCATGATTTTCAATTAGAATTCTCAACACTTTTTTACTTTTTACCATTGCAAGAGCAACATATAATTGCCCATGACTGAATACTAGCCTTAGCATATACAAACCAACATTAAATAGTGTTTGACTTTGTGATTTATTAATTGTCATCCCAAAACAAACAGAAATTGAAAATTGTCTTCTCTTAAACTTGATAGGTAGATTATGATTATTTGGGATCATGTTCATCTAAGGAATAAGAACAATGCCACCCACTTTATTCTCAGTTAATACTATGCACTTAATGATCTGATTAGTCAATCTCCTTATCTGCAACCTAGTTCCATTATACAAACCATTTGACTGATCAATATTTCTTCATAATATTACTGAAACTCCAACTTTTAAGCATAACTTATATGAAGGAAGTCTAGAACAATTAATGCCATTTAAAATCTCCCGAGAGAATGCATGTAATTCAGTTTTCACATTTCCATCTTCTAATAATATATATATATATTATTAAGAAAACAAAATAAAAAACATATAGACTAGAAGATTTGAATTCATGTCTTTAAAATATATTCATTTTAATTTCACTACTAATAATATAATGAGCTTCAATAAATAACTTTGATGATCAGAGACCAATACATCATAAGAAAGCAGGAGTATAGATCCATAATAAACACACAACTCATAACAATCATCAAAATTCATTCACACGAGATTTTGACTTTGTCAGCTTACAAATGTGAGATTTGCCGATAGATATCAAAGACTCAAACACTACTCTTCATGTTTTGTTCCTGTAGCTGTTTCACGCCATGGTTAGCCCCAAGCGCAAAGCAAGAATGTCAACTAATCTGGCGAGAACACCTCATGCTCATGTACTGAAGCACATGGCATGATATATACACCCCTCTTCGTCCCTAATAACAACATTAAGTCCAACCAAATTGGACGAAAAGCAAGCTGCATTTGTAGAAATCTTGATATGTACCCATGGGTATATAGCGGGCACCACTAGTTTGGTTTGGGCGAATTTCCTATCTTAGGCACAACTTGCTGTTTGAAATTCTCAAAGTTATTTCACGTAATTGATAGATTCGAACCTAAAAAGCTTTTGACTAATGAGTTACAAATCAATTATTACACAAATTAAGAATTTTTGGTTCTTATCTAAATGGAACAACATCCTCCGTCCTCGTCCTGTCAAACAAAATCAATTTAGCAGATTTTATTTTGTAGAATTCCCGCTCCAGATTCTCTCTGCCACTTTAGTTTCTCTGACCAAAGAATATGAAGCTGACCAAAAACGAATTTTAGTGATTTGCCCAGATTTAAGGTTTTTCTTTCACTTTCTCCGTTCTCAAATTGCAAGAAGAGAAACTTTCTAGAACACAACTTCATGATGCGATGCTGTAGTCAACTTAAACACCTTGCTTTTCTTTTCTTGGCAAGACGTATAAAGTCACAAAATCTCATGCTCGACCTGTTTCAATTTCAGAGCCCATTTTTAGTCATTGATGAACTAATTAACTACCAGATATACACCACCGCCTGCATTAAACAGTATGTCCTTACAACAATATATCATTCAACCCGTGCACGAGTAGATTCGTAGTTTGAAGAATTGCACTGAATAGTGGTTTACTGCTGAATCTTCCAATTTATATAATCAAATCCTAGGTAGAAAATTGATAATCCGTTCCTAGGAAGAAAATTTCATCTTTGCCACAAACATTTCAAAAGTTCAATCAAGGCTAGAATTATTTAGTGATTGTTTGTTTTAAATTTTCACACTTTCATAATCTCGTTTGTTTGAGAGCGTAAATGTGATTCCTACAATAAACACATTCATTTTGGTTTATTTTCTGTTTAAGAAAAATCAATTCTCACACCCTAGAATTGATTATTGGAATAGTATTTGCTTTTCTGTTAACCAAAATCAATTCTATTACCCCCTATTATTCACCCAAGAAAAAAAATAAATTCTGTTAACTTTTTATAAACCTAAGGTATAAAAATCTTATTTTACATTATATGGTAAAATAACTTTTAAATAAAATGGTCAAATAGCATGATCATATACATATTTCTTTTACACAATACAAGTGGATTCTGAAAATCACATGACTAAAATTGTTTTTTGGAGGGATGGTATAGCAAGGACAGATCATTACAATCACTTTGGAGATGTAGTCATCTTTGACACCGCGCCTATGGAACAAACAAGTATAATACGATTTGTTCACCGTTTATTTGACTATTTCAATAATTATTTTTAAAAATGGCCAATGCTATTAAAAGGTTTCATCCTGAATCTCAGCATCGCCTTTGCTTATCTCATATTACTCAAGATGCCCAAAGCATCTTTCACATTATTTGAGTAAACCAGACTTTTAAGGTTCTATTTAAAAGATGCCTCTACAATTGTGAAATAGACCAAAAGTTTCAAAAAGTATGATATCGGTTACTTACAAAAGTTGATCTTTCTAAAAGTCCATGGCTCAAAAAAAAATTCATGAGCTACGAGAAAATGAGTAAAATCAATCTACACCTCTGACAAGAGGTTGTCGAGACCTATCAAATAAAATAACCGGTTCACAAACTAATTTGTAGTATAGAGAATGAACCGAATCGTCTCTCAAGGATCCAAAAACAAAGATTTAATTAGATCAAGATAATTAGGAAAGGGGGGGTTTTGTTGTTGATTAACGAGATTAATAAAAGTAGGAGATTCAAAGTTGTAAATAAATCTAAAGAAACAACCAATCCAAGAGAATTTACCGATCTTGAGTTTAACTCATCATTGATCACAAGGAATTCACTTAATTGCTAACCATGTTCTTGGCCTTAGATCACATCAAGAAGCCCTAACATGATCCAAGAATTCTTTACTAGATAAGCATCTAGGATTTGATTAACCAAGGTTAGATAAAGTAAGCACCATCCAACATAGATTAACTTAAGATCTAGAATTTAACCAAGCTAAACAATCTATCAAAAAGCTTTAATATATTGTTTAATCTTTATGATCCTCTTTGAATACATGATAATAAAGCTATTACCACATCAATATCTAAATCAAATTAAGCAATTTAATCTAGATAAAAATCAAAAGAGGAAGAAGAGAAACTTGAATAACAATTAAGCAATATGAACAAGCAAAACAAGATCTCCAAATTAAACAACAAGATGGCTAATCCCTTGGATTGATTATGAGAGCCTAGCCTTCCATGGATGGGAAGGAAGAACTCAGAATTTAAAGAACAAAAACGAAATTGCAAAGAGAATGGAGAAGAAGAGAAAGAAAACTCTCACAAATACTTAAACTTTCTTGAAACTTACTTCTAAATTGAATGCCTCTAATACAAAGAGGTTGGGTCTATTTATACTAATCCTAGAAGCCAATTTGTACATGTACATAATCTGAATACAAGCTATAAGAATCTGAAATTTGTCAAAAATGGAAGCTTGATGCATGGTTGGTGGGTTGGTGCATGGTGGGTGGGTTGGTGTATGGTTGGTGGCTTTTAGTCAACAACTCTTATCTGACTTCTGGCTTCAAATTCATCACCTAGACGGTGCATTTTGGCTTGGATGTCTTCATCAAAGTTGTAGCCAGTTGTGTCCTTGAAAATCTCCAATTTGAATCATGTCATTTGGACTTTTAGAACTCCAGAAATGCCAAAAACATTTCACCTACCTCAAGTTAGGTTGGAAGAACGTGTTTCCAAATTCAGACCAACTTGTGGCTTCTGAAGCATGCCTAAAACGACATCTATTGACAAAATGGTCTTCATTGAAGTTGGAGATATGGGTCTTATCTTTCAAGTGACCAAGTTTCAGCCCAAGAGGAGGCCTATAACCCACTATATAGTCCAATATGTGCATACTGCCCAGATGGTTCCGTGACAGCAAACCCACTCTGTATTGCAGGGATATTTTGGACCCTTAGCATTCCGATCCAGCTCTTGAGTTCTTCATGAAACTTGTAGAGAATTGTCTTAGCTTTCCAAAGACACCAAGATCACCTCAATTGGATCACTGAGTCCCAAGTTATGACCTAACCAAGGAAGAAAGGTCAAAATGCATCAAAATCCGAAAATTATTCAATATTTGCATTAAAGCCCAATGAAGCCCAACAACATTAAACTCATCTAAAGTACTAATATTGGGCACAATAAACATCTAATAATGCCTAATACAAAGCTAACATAAGTGTCTCAAATTAATTTGATCAAATTCCCCCACACTTAAGCTTTTGTACTCCTGGGCAAAACACATAACAACGAAACTAAAGAAAAACAAGAAACATCATATTATTAAACTAAAAACATAAAAACTGATTGTACCTAATCTAATCCACTTCCGTAGGAAAACACGATGGCACTTAGCATGTGCCACAAGCCTTTAAACCCCTAGGTGTCCCTAGTGGACGAGTTATAGTCTCGTGAGGGTTTACCAGGATGATACCCACAAACATGTAATATTTTATTTAATCAATTCAACTAATTTTTAAATACAAGCATTGTATCAAATATAAACCATAATTAATAAGTCAAGTATGCTTAACAAAGAATAGTTGAATCAAATCAATTGAGAATAAAGTATAGCATAATCATGCTTTAATCAGAAATAGGCTTGTTCAGATTGAGTAAAATTCTTCACAAGTGTCACTCAAATTACACAAGGTGTTTAGGTTAACTGTTTACGCTCAACTCAGTCAAATTATGAAAGTATTTTACCATAGGCTTGCATATACATCAATTCTCCACTACTTAGATCAAATAAATTGCAAAAATCAAGAGGTCTTTCAAAAAGGTTGTAATGGAACTTATAAGGTGAAGGAAGGGAACAATATAGATAATAGCAGGTTAAAACCAAAGAGAATAAAAGAGCATTGAGGAGTAATTCAAGTAGAAAGAATAAATTTTTTACCCAAAACCATAAAATGCTCATTCTCTTCACACATTCCTTCCTTTTTCTATTCTTTTTTTTTCTTTCTTTTTTTTTCTTTTTTTTTTGTTTTTGTTTTTGTTTTTTTTTGTACCAAGCATTTCGTATCAGCACACCAATTCCCCCACACTTAAATCATTGCAAGCAAAAGAACTCCTCAAATAAGAAAATCAATGCTCTCCCATTCCCTAAGGTAAGGTAAAACATGGTTTTTCACTCAAAGCTTGTAATGAGCTTACAAAGAATAGGCAAATAGGTTTAGAGGGAGTTAATAATTGGATAAATGCAAGGTAGGTTTATTTGGCCAAAGCAGCTATGTCAAGAAAAAAAAATGCCTCTGTCATTTTTATGCAACATACAGACCAATGTAATCTCAAATCGATTCAATGCAAGTTCTAGAAAATAAATTCATAATTGACATCACTCATGAAAGAAAATAACCAAGTGTAAGTATCAAACTTGGAAAAGCCCAAAACTCACAAAGGTATGAAACATTCACTCAATTCAACCATGCCTTCTTCCTAATATCCACAATCATATACACATGTATATCATGAAAATGATTCAATCAGAACTGTTTTGCATACTTTTATCATCAATTAAGCTCAGATTCAGCACATGCTTGTATCAAAATCAATTGAAAAGATCAAAATTGTGTGTGTGTGTGTTTTTTTTTTTTTTTTTTTTAATATATACAAGAACAAAGATGATTTAAGACCTATTATGAAATGCAAGTTAAGATGCGTCTCAAGAGCAAAACTACTCCTTACTCTGCCATCATACATCTAAAAAGTTAGTAACAATAAAGATTAGCTTTTTTTTTTTTAAACTAAACTATGTACATGGTAATGTCAACTACCCCTCCCCCCAACTAATTAAAGACATTGTCCCCAATGTCAAAATAAAGATAGGTAGAGTGTAGAAGGTTTTACCAGAAAACTGCAAATCGGGCCTGAAATAAGAAAAATTACAAAAAAAACTAAAACCATAAGAGAAAACAAAAATTCACAAAGACAAAGTCAAATCAAGTTTTTGCTTTTTCCTGCTGCTGCTGCCTTGTTCCCAATTCGGTGGAGCCATTGCTGGATCACGTTGTGGTACAAATGCATTGAGTTGATCGAGCAATTGTTCGGGAGTTGCGGCGATTACAAGACTTTGACGTGTCGCTTGTGAGATGAACCTTTTTCTACAAAGCATGATCAAGAAAACAAAACAAAGCTGTCATAAAAACCATTAACATTTAAAATACCTATGGGTTTTTGGTGAAAGTTCTCTTTGTGACCAGGATATAATTTGAAAGAGTTCTTCCAAAGTTTCAAAACCACCAGGTAGGGCAATAAAGGCATCAGCATTTGCTATCATAATGTTCATGCGTTGGTGCATGCAAAATACCATTACTTCATCCCCTAATGTTTTTCCAATGGGCTTCTTTGGTAGATAAAGGATAGGAATGACACCAAGGACTTTGCCACCTCCTAAATGTGCAGTGATCGCTACACAACCCATTAACCCAAGACTACCTCCTCCATAAACTAAATGGATTTCTCTCTCAGCGAGCACTCGACCAAGATGGTGTGCAATATTTACAAACTCTTTATCTTTCCCAGGATTAGATCCACAAAAGACACAAACACTCTTGATCCGACGAACTGAAATGGCTTCCATTTTTTTTTCTTTGTTTTTTTTTTTTTGTACTCTCACCTTATCAATGATCTGAAGAGAGCAAAGTGCATTATTTAAAAGCATCAAAACTCAAAGGTAATAATTACACCTATAAAGGAGGGGTAGATCTGTGTGTCAGATAAGTTTGAAAAATAAACACAGAAATGATAATAGCTATATGACAAAGATAAAAGGTTAATTTATATGTGTCAGAAGAAGTTTGAAAATATGCAACACATATTTCAAAAAAATACGGCTAATTTTTTTTTTTTTTGAATTTTTTTTTTTGAATTTTTTTGTTTTGAATTTTTTTGTTTTGAATTTTTTTTAATAAACAAAAAAATAAAAAATAAAATAAAATACTTACAGGAGGTGTAATTGTGGCTCACATTTTCCTCTGGTTTTACGTCCAGTAACGTCTTGAAACTCTCTATGGGCCGATGGTCGGCTTCCCATCCAATTTTCTTAAAAATTGGCAAACAGGGTCTTTTTGAGTCAGATTCCCGAGACTATAACGTTCATGTTCATCTTGGAATATTGGCCATAAATCGAGAAGTACTCTCTGCACATCTCCATTTGGATGCGTCTCAAGAGTCAATAGAATGTTATCTAAAGACTCCTTACTCATGCCATCCTTTATGAAGTTAATTTTATCATCTCGGTTTATAGACGTCATTCCAATTGATTTGCATTTTGTGTTACAGGTCCATCTTGCACATTTATAGCAGACCCGTAACCTTTTTGCTCTTCTCTTCTTTGCATATGAACTTTTGCCTAGCCCTGGCATATATGAAACAAGAGCGTCAGAAAATTCACCTCTGAGTCGGACCTTTGCTTCGATCAACCAGCGTATATCCGCAGGAATGCCTTTGTGCATAAGCATCCTTAATCTCTCAAACCTTGCACAATAAATGTTAGTTAAAGCATTTTGAGGGAGAGAAGGGAATTGCTTGCGGAGATTAAAAAGCTGATTATCCATTTCGAAAGAAAGAAGAAAGAGAGAGAAAAAAAATTGAGTAAAATTATGTACAGATTTCAGTGTTTGTGGGTAACTGAAAGGACCGAAAAAGATTTTCACGGAGTACTGATCAATCAATTTGAGACACTTATGTTAGCTTTGTATTAGGCATTATTAGATATTTATTGTGCCCAATATTAGTACTTTAGATGAGTTTAATGTTGTTGGGCTTCATTGGGCTTTAATGCAAATATTGAATAATTTTCGGATTTTGATGCATTTTGACCTTTCTTCCTTGGTTAGGTCATAACTTGGGACTCGGTGATCCAATTGAGGTGATCTTGGTGTCTTTGGAAAGCTAAGACAATGCTCTACAAGTTTCATGAAGAACTCAAGAGCTGGATCGGAATGCTAAGGGTCCAAAATATCCCTGCAATGCAGAGTGGGTTTGCTGTCACGGAACCATCTGGGCAGTATGCACATATTGGACTATATAGTGGGTTATAGGCCTCCTCTTGGGCTGAAACTTGGTCACTTGAAAGATAAGACCCATATCTCCAACTTCAATGAAGACCATTTTGTCAATAGATGTCGTTTTAGGCATGCTTCTGAAGCTACAAGTTGCTCTGAATTTGGAAACATGTTCTTCCAACCTAACTTGAGGTAGGTGAAGTGTTTTTGGAATTTCTGGAGTTCTAAAAGTCCAAATGACATGATCCAAAATTGGAGATTTTCAAGGAGACAACTGGCTACAACTTTGATGAAGACATCCAAGCCAAAATGCACCGTCTAGGTGATGAATTTGAAGCCAGAAGTCGGATAAGAGTTGTTGACTAAAAGCCACCAACCATACACCAACCCACCTACCATGCACCAACCCACCTACCATGCATCAAGCTTCCATTTTTGACAATTTTCATATTCTTATAGCTTGTATTCAGATTATGTACATGTACAAATTGGCTTCTAGGATTAGTATAAATAGAGCCAATCTCTTTGTATTATCATAGATTCAATTTGAAGTAAGTTAGAATTCAATTTTGTAGTAAGTTTGAGTATTTGTTAGTTTTCTTTCTCTTCTTCTCCCTTCTCTTTAGAATTTCACTTTTGTTCTTTATTTTCTGAGTTCTTCCTTCCCATCCATGGAAGGCTAGGCTCTCATAATCAATCCAAGGGATTAGCCATCTTGATGTTTAATTTGGAGATCTTGTTTCGCTTGTTCATATTGCTTAATTGTTATTCAAGTTTCTCTTCTTCCTCTTTTGATTTCTATCTAGATTGAATTGCTTAATTTGATTTAGATGTTAATGTGATAATAGCTTTATTGTCATGTATTCAAAGAGGATCACAAAGAATAAACAATTTATTAAAGCTTTTTGATGGATTGTTTAGCTTGGTTAAATTCGGGATCTTAAATTAATCTATGTATGGATGGTGCTTACTTTATCTAACCTTGGTTAATTAAATTCTAGATGCTTATCTAGTAGAGGATTCTTGGATTATGTTGAGGCTTCTTGATATGATCTAAGGCCAAGAACATGGTTAGCGATTAAGTGAATTCCTTGTGATCAATGATGGATTAAACTCAAGATCGGTAAATTTCCTTGGATTGATTGTTTCTTTAGATTTGTTTTCAACTTTAAGTCTTGTTCTTTTATCAATATTGTTAATCAACAACAAAACCCCCCTTTTAATTATCTTGATCTGATTAAATATTTGTTCTTTTTGGATCCTTGAGAGACGATTCGGTTCATGCTCTATACTACAAATTAGTTTGCGAACCGGTAATTTTTATTATTTGACGAGGTCTCGACAATCTCTTGTCAAATTTGGCGCCGTTGCCGGGGATCCAAGGCAACTATTTGATCATTTCATCTAACTCTAACAATTGTGTTAGTTTTGTTTTTGTAGCATTTTCAAGTGGAATTCGGCTGAAATTGGGTAAAGGGCATTGTGTCAAGAATTTCGGTTCGGTAAAGTATCTTTGATTGACCTGAATTTTGGTATACTATTGGAAATCGTTATTTTGAGAAAGGCTCACTATTTATAGTGAGGTCACCCTTATTTTAGCCAAATTCCATCGTTTAGACCACTTTTTCAATTTTTTAAGATTTTTTATTATTCTATTAGATAGAATTTTTGTGTAGATTTCACTCTGTGGTAGTCCCATAATTTGTAAAAATCTGTAGATATATTTTCTGTAATTATTTTGTGTGTATATTTAGACTTGTTTTTGTGATTTTGTGTTTTTGTGTTTGATCTCTAATCTGATGGAGCATAAACTTGATGAGCTGGCTTATCTGGTGGGGCAGTTGGCAGTGGAACAACATCACTTACCTGTGCAAGAACCTGCAAGATTTTGTAGTGTATTTCTTGGTGAACCACAATACCCACAGCTTGGATATGATCCTTATTCTACCACATATAACCATGATTGGGGAGATCATCCTTGGTTCGAACCTTATGTTGAACCAATCAATCTATACCAGCAACCTATGCAGCAGCAGCAAGCCCCAATAAGCATGGAATCTGAGCCTACACTAGAGGATTTGGTGAAACAATTTGCTCAGAACAACATCCAATTCCAGAGAACAGAAGCTATAGTACAAAGCGTGAAGACCCAAGTTGGTCAACTTACATCTGCATTAAGTCGAGTTGAGCAAGCAAATGTATGCAGAATCTGATTACGCAAAACATGAGAACATTGATGAGAAAAAACCAATTGATGATTTGTGTCTTGAATTTGCTAGTGTTACCGATTTTGATGATTACATTTGTTGTACTTGGTTGTGATGGTGATATGTTGTGTAATGCATGTCTTTGAGATTCTTTGCCTTTTTGAGACATGATGAATCTTTTTCAACAGATAATGCAGCAATTCAATCTACAAAAGTAGTGCAGCCACCAAAATTGGAGTTCATTGTGGCTAAAAACTTCCTTACTGATGAGGAGGAGAGGTTGCTGCAGATTTTTAAGGAGAATCAAAGAGCCATCATACTTGCAGACATTCCTAGCGTTAGCCCTTCCATATGCATGCATAGGATTTTACTTGAAGATGGAGTTAAGCCAATAAAGCAGCCCCCGAGGAGACTAAACAATCTGATTCTTAATGTGATGACCCATTACACTGGCTATGGTGTGGCTGCTGGAACGTTAATTCTTTTGCTATCCATAGGGAGTTTTCTTTCTACACTTTTATTTCATTTTTCTTGTTGTTGTTTTCTTTTTGTTTTTACTGTTTTGCTATTGTTTTTAATTTTGTTTCTGTTTTTATTTGACTGTTACAATTTACTATTTTCTGCTATTGTTGTTTTTGCTGTTTGTGTTGTATGTTTATGTTTCTATTTCTGTTTTGCTGTACTGCTGATGTTTGTCTTTTATTACTTTTTTTTTCTGTTTCTGTTTTTATTTTTTTGTTCTGTTTGCTGTTTTTATTTTCTGTTTTCTATATAAATCTTTGTTGAAAAAAAAAAAAGCCACGTTTAAGGTCAATGGTCAGAAATTGAATCATTATTGGGGAGGACCCATAGTTCGTGCAAAATCTTCAATCACGCTGGCTAAAGACATTAAAAGTAGCGCTTCTTGGGAGACAACCCAAGTTTTCTAACTTTTTCATTTTTTCAAACTTTGACTTATTTGCATTCACAGGAATCAAGACAGAAAATCGGTCTTGAGCAAGAAAATCTATCGTAGTTTGATTTTTTCTGTCTTTATTTTGTTTGTTTTTCTTTAACGAGATGATTTTTCACCTAAGTTAAATGGCGGATAACGGTACTCCGTGAAAATCTTTTTCGGTCCCTTCAGTTACCCACAAACACTGAAATTTGTATATAATTTTACTCAATTTTTTTCTCTCTCTTTCTTCTTTCTTTCGAAATGGATAATCAGCTTTTTAATCTCCGCAAGCAATTCCCTTCTCTGCCTCAAAATGCTTTAACTAACATTTACTGTGCAAGGTTTGAGAGATTGAGGATGCTTATGCACAAAGGCATCCCTGCGGATATACGCTGGTTGATCGAAGCAAAGGTCCGACTCAGAGGTGAATTTTCTGATGCTCTTGTTTCATATATGCCAGGGCTAGGCAAAAGTTCATATGCAAAGAAGAGAAGAGCAAAAAGGTTACGGGTCTGCTATAAATGTGCAAAATGGACCTGTAACACAAAATGCAAATCAATTGGAATGACGTCTATAAACCGAGATGATAAAATTAACTTCATTAAAGATGGCATGAGTAAGGAGTCTTTAGATAACATTTTATTGACTCTTGAGACGCATCCTAGTGGAGATGTGCAAAAGGCACTTCTCGATTTATGGCCAATATTCCAAGATGAACATGAGCGTTATAGTCTCGGGAATCTGACTCAAAAAGACCCTGTTTGCCAATTTTTAAGAAAATTGGATGGGAAGCCGACCATCGGCCCATAGAGAGCATTCAAGCTGTTACTGGACGTAAAACCAGAGGAAAATGTGAGCCACAATCACACCTCCTGTAAGTATTTTTTTTTCTTTTTTTCTTCTTGTTTATTAAAAAAAATTCCAAAAAAAAAAATAAAAAAATTAGCCGTGTTTTTTGAAATATGTGTTGCATATTTTCAAACTTCTTCTGACACATATAGATTAGCCTTTTATCTTTGTCATATAGCTATTATCATTTCTGTGCTTATTTTTCAAACTTATCTGACACGCAGATCTACCCCTCATTTATAGGTGTAATTATTACCTTTGAGTTTTGATGCCTTTAAATAATGCACCTTGCTCTCTTCAGATCATTGATAAGGTGAGAGTACAAAAAAAAAACAAAGAGAAAAAAATGGAAGTCACTTCAGTTCGTCGGATCAAGAGTGTTTGTGTCTTTTGTGGATCTAATCCTGGTAAAGATAAAGAGTTTGTAAATATTGCACACCATCTTGGTCGAGTGCTAGCTGAGAGAGAAATCCGTTTAGTTTATGGAGGAGGTAGTCTTGGGTTAATGGGTTGTGTAGCAACTGCTGCACATTTAGGAGGTGGCAAAGTCCTTGGTGTCATTCCTAGTCCTTTATCTACCAGCAAGCCTATTGGAAAAACATTAGGGGATGAAGTAATGGTATTTTGCATGCACCAACGCATGAACATTATGATAGCAAATGCTGATGCCTTTATTGCCCTACCTGGTGGTTTTGGAACTTTGGAAGAGCTCTTTCAAATTATATCCTGGTCACAGCAGAACTTTCACCAAAAACCCATAGGTATATTAAATGTTAATGGTTTTTATGACAGTTTGTTTTGTTTTCTTGATCATGCTGTAGAAAAAGGGTTCATCTCACAAGCGACACGTCAAAGTCTTGTAACTGCTGCAACTCCTGAACAATTGCTCGATCAACTAAATGAATTTGTACCACAACGTGATCCAGTAATGGCTCCACGGAATTGGGAACAAGGCAGCAGCAGCAAAAAGCCAAAACTTGATTTGAATTTGTCTTTGTGAATTTTTGTTTTCTGTTCTGGTTTTTGTTGTTTTTTTTTGTAATTTTTCTTATTTCAGGCTCAATTTGCAGTTTTCTGGTAAGACCTTCTACACTCTACCTATCTTTATTTTGACATTGGGGACAATGTAGTTAATTAGGTTGGGGAGGGATAGTTGACATTACCATGTACATAGTTTAGTTAAAAAAAAACTAACCAAATTAATCTTTATTGTTACTAGCTTATTAGATGTATGATGGCAGAGTAAGGAGTAGTTTTGCTCTTGAGACGCATCTTAACTTGCATTTCATAGTATGTCTTAAATTATTTTGTTCTTGCATATAAAAAAAAACAAAAAAAAAAGAAAAAAAAAGACAAAAACAAAAACAAAATTTGATCTTTTCAATTAATTTTGATGCAAGCATGTGCTGAATCTGAGCTTAATTGATAATAAAAGTATGCAAAACAATTTATAGTTGAATCATTTTCATGATATACATGTGTCTATGATTGTGGATATTAGGAAGAAGGCATGGTTGAATTGAGTGAATGTTTCATACCTTTGTGAGTTTTGGGCTTTTCCAAGTTTGATACTTACGCTTGGTTATTTTCTTTCATGAGTGATGTCAATTATGAATTTATTTTCTAGAACTTGCATTGAATCGATTTGAGATTACATTGGTCTGTATGTTGCATGAAAATGACAGAGGCATTTTTTCTTGACTTAGCTGCTTTGGCCAAATAAACCTACCTTGCATTTATCCCATTGTTAACCCCCTCTGAGCCTACTTGCCTATTCTTTGTTTTTAGCTCATTACAAGCTTTGAGTGAAAAACCATGTTTTACCTTACCTTTGGGAATGGGAGAGCATTGATTTTCTTATTGGAGGAGTTCTTTTGCTTGCAATGATTTAAGTGTGGGGGAATTGGTGTGCTGATACGAAATGCTTGGTACAAAAAAAAACAAAAAACAAAAAAAAAACAAAAGAAAAAAAAACAAAAAAAAGGAAAAAAGAAAGAAAAATAAAAGAATAGAAAAAGGAAGGAATGTGTGAAGAGAATGAGCATTTTATGGTTTTGGGTAAAAATTTTATTCTTTCTACTTGAGTTACTCCTCAATGCTCTTTTATTCTTTTTGGTTTTAACCTGCTATTATCCATATTGTTCCATTCCTTCATCTTATAAGTTCCATTACAACTTTTTTGAAAGACCTCTTGATTTTTGCAATTTATTTGATCTAAGTAGTGGAGAATTGATGTATATGCAAGCCTATGGTAAAATACTTTCATAATTTGACTGAGTTGAGCGTAAACAGTAAACCTAAACACCTTGTGTGATTTGAGTGTCACTTGTGAAGAATTTTACTCAATCTGAATATGCCTATTTCTGATTAAAGCATGATTATGCTATATTTTATTCTCAATTGATTTGATTCAACTATTCTTTGTTAAGCATACTTGACTTATTAATTATGGTTTATATTTGATACAATGCTTGTATTTAAAAATTAGTTGAATTGATTAAATAAAATATTACATGTTTGTGGGTATCATCCTGGTAAACCTTCACGAGACTATAACTCGTCCATTAGGGACACCTAGGGGTTTAAAGGCTTGTGGCACATGCTAAGTGCCATCGTGTTTTCCTACGAAAATGGATTAGATTAGGTATAATCAGTTTTTATTCTTTTAGTTTAATAATACGATGTTTCTTGTTTTTCTTTAGTTTTGTTCTTATGTGTTTTGCCCAGGAGTGCAAAAGCTTAAGTGTGGGGGAATTTGATCAATCAATTTGAGACACTTATGTTAGCTTTGTATTAGGCATTATTAGATGTTTATTGTGCCCAATATTAGTACTTTAGATGAGTTTAATGTTGTTGGGCTTCATTGGGCTTTAATGCAAATATTGAATAATTTTCGGATTTTGATGCATTTTGACCTTTCTTCCTTGGTTAGGTCATAACTTGGGACTCGGTGATCCAATTGAGGTGATCTTGGTGTCTTTGGAAAGCTAAGACAATGCTCTACAAGTTTCATGAAGAACTCAAGAGCTGGATCGGAATGCTAAGGGTCCAAAATATCCCTGCAATGCAGAGTGGGTTTGCTGTCACGGAACCATCTGGGCAGTATGCACATATTGGACTATATAGTGGGTTATAGGCCTCCTCTTGGGCTGAAACTTGGTCACTTGAAAGATAAGACCCATATCTCCAACTTCAATGAAGACCATTTTGTCAATAGATGTCGTTTTAGGCATGCTTCTGAAGCTACAAGTTGCTCTGAATTTGGAAACATGTTCTTCCAACCTAACTTGAGGTAGGTGAAGTGTTTTTGGAATTTCTGGAGTTCTAAAAGTCCAAATGACATGATCCAAAATTGGAGATTTTCAAGGAGACAACTGGCTACAACTTTGATGAAGACATCCAAGCCAAAATGCACCGTCTAGGTGATGAATTTGAAGCCAGAAGTCGGATAAGAGTTGTTGACTAAAAGCCACCAACCATACACCAACCCACCTACCATGCACCAACCCACCTACCATGCATCAAGCTTCCATTTTTGACAATTTTCATATTCTTATAGCTTGTATTCAGATTATGTACATGTACAAATTGGCTTCTAGGATTAGTATAAATAGAGCCAATCTCTTTGTATTATCATAGATTCAATTTGAAGTAAGTTAGAATTCAATTTTGTAGTAAGTTTGAGTATTTGTTAGTTTTCTTTCTCTTCTTCTCCCTTCTCTTTAGAATTTCACTTTTGTTCTTTATTTTCTGAGTTCTTCCTTCCCATCCATGGAAGGCTAGGCTCTCATAATCAATCCAAGGGATTAGCCATCTTGATGTTTAATTTGGAGATCTTGTTTCGCTTGTTCATATTGCTTAATTGTTATTCAAGTTTCTCTTCTTCCTCTTTTGATTTCTATCTAGATTGAATTGCTTAATTTGATTTAGATGTTAATGTGATAATAGCTTTATTGTCATGTATTCAAAGAGGATCACAAAGAATAAACAATTTATTAAAGCTTTTTGATGGATTGTTTAGCTTGGTTAAATTCGGGATCTTAAATTAATCTATGTATGGATGGTGCTTACTTTATCTAACCTTGGTTAATTAAATTCTAGATGCTTATCTAGTAGAGGATTCTTGGATTATGTTGAGGCTTCTTGATATGATCTAAGGCCAAGAACATGGTTAGCGATTAAGTGAATTCCTTGTGATCAATGATGGATTAAACTCAAGATCGGTAAATTTCCTTGGATTGATTGTTTCTTTAGATTTGTTTTCAACTTTAAGTCTTGTTCTTTTATCAATATTGTTAATCAACAACAAAACCCCCCTTTTAATTATCTTGATCTGATTAAATATTTGTTCTTTTTGGATCCTTGAGAGACGATTCGGTTCATGCTCTATACTACAAATTAGTTTGCGAACCGGTAATTTTTATTATTTGACGAGGTCTCGACAACCTCTTGTCAAGTACCGTTATCCGCCATTTAACCGGTGAAAAATCATCTGTCAACGAAAAATAAACAAAATTAAGACAGAAAAATCAAACCCTGATAGATTTTCTCGCTTGGCACCAAGTTTCTGTCTCGATTCCTGTGATTGAAAATAAGTCAAAGTTGAAAGATGAAAGAGTTAGAAAGCTTGGGTTGCCTCCCAAGAAGCGCTACTTTTAATGTCCTTAGCCAGCGTGATTGAAGATTTTGCACGAGCGATGGGTCCTCCCCAATAATGATTCAATCTCTGGCAATTGACATTAATCGTGGCTTTTTCTTTTCTATTTTTTTTTCTTCTTTTTTTTTCTTTTGTCTTTTTTTTTTTTTTCAACACAGTAGTGATCAATCATGGTAGAGGGCATCCTGCAGTTGAACTTCCTCCACAAGGTTCTCTTGAGCTCCTTCATAAAAATTTTTGAGGCGGTGACCATTAACTTTGAACACTTTGTTGGTGGCTTCACTCTTAATTTCCACTGCACCATAAGGAAAAATGTTAGTGACAACAAACGGACCGTCCCACCTAGACCTTAATTTACTAGGCATCAACTTAAGGCGAAAATTAAACAAGAGAACTTTTTGCCCAACTGAAAACTCCTTCCGAAGAATAAACTTATCATGGAAGGCTTTGGTCTTTTCTTTGTAGAGTCGGGAGCTCTCATAGGCATCTAGGCGGATCTCTTCCAATTCCTGTAACTGCAACTTCCGCTCTATGCCAGCTCCGGCCAAATTCATGTTGCATTGCTTCACAGCCCAATAGGCTTTGTGCTCAATTTCTCGGCAAGTGGCATGCCTTACCATAGACTATCCGATATGGAGACATCCCGATTGGAGTTTTGTAAGCGGTCCATTAAGCCCAAAGAGCATCCTCAAGCCTCATGCTCCAATCCTTCCGATTAGGTTGGACTGTTTTTTCAAGTATGCGCTTGATCTCTCTATTGGAGACCTCGGCTTGACCATTAGTTTGGGGATGGTAAGGTGTAGAAACTTTATGCAACACGCCATATTTCCTCATCAATCCCTCCATGCTCCGGTTACAGAAATGGGTGCCTTGATCACTGATGATAGCTCTCGGGATTCCAAACCTGCGTAAAATCATGTGATCTAACAAAATCCACAACAACTTTGGAATCATCAGTCCGAGTGGCTATAGCCTCCACCCATTTTGATACATAATCAACAGCTAGCAAAATGTAAACATAACCAAAGGAAACAGGAAAAGGTCCCATGAAATCAATACCCCATACGTCAAAGATTTCACAATACAAGAGGTTCTTTGGGGCATCTCATTCCTGCGAGAAATGTTCCTGTTCTCGACCTTAATCGTTCACAAGACTTACGTAACAAATATGCATCATGAAACAAGGTAGGCCAATATAAACCGTAGTCTAAAACTTTCCTAGTCGTACGTTGAGGCCCAAAATGTCCACCACATGCAAATGCATGACAAAAGCTAAGAACAGAATGAAACTCTTGATTAGGCACACATTGCCTAATAATTTGGTCACTACAAAATCGCCACAGATATGGATCATCCCACACATAATATTTTGATTCACTCTTAAGTTTATAAATTTGTGCACGAGTGAAATGTGAGGGAAAAACTGTAGCAACCAAGAAATTCACCATATCAGAAACCAAGGGAATGTGTTCTTACCTTGCATTGCTCATCCGGGAAGGAGTCCGCATGGGGAAGGGATCTCAAGCCCTTTCAATGCGGCTCAAATGATCTGCCACTAGGTTCTCTGCTCCACTCTTGTCACGGATCTCTATGTGAAACTCTTGGAGCAAGAGCATCCATCTTATTAGTCGGGGCTTTGCCTCCGGCTTCTTCAAAAGGAACTTCGTGAGTCGCATGATCGGAAACACAACAACCTTAGAACCAAGCAAATATGATCTAAACTTATCCAAAGCAAAAACAATGGCTAAAAGTTCTTTTTCGGTTGTGGTATAGTTGGCACGAGCGATCTAGAGTTCTGGAAGCATAGTATATCACATGAGAAGCTTTCCCCACTCTCTCGTGCCAAGATCGCTCCTACCGCATAGTTAGAAGCATCACACATTAACTCAAATGGCAATGTCGGTCGGTGGGTGGATGATGGGGGTACCGGTCAAGGCCTGGCTTCAAGTGGTTGAAAGTCGCCTTGCACTTGTCATCAAAATTGAACTCCACATCTTTCTGCGATGGCGGGAAAGTGGAAGAGCAATCTTCTTTGAAGTCGGCAATGAAGCGCTGTAGAAACCTGCATGACCAAGAAAAGAACGCACTTCTCGCACGCACGTGGGGTAAGATAGACAGTAATTACATCAATCTTGGCAGATCTACCTCAATGCCCTTACTGGATACTACATGGCCTAAAACTATACCCTGTTCTACCATAAAATGGCATTTCTCAAAATTTAGCACAAGGTTAGTCTCAATGCATCTTTGCAGTACTCTAGATAAATTTGGCTAAACATGAATCAAAAGAAGAACCATAGACAGTAAAGTCATCCATAAATACCTCCATGCACTCCTCTAAGAAATCGGAAAATATGCTCACCATGCACCGCCGAAGGTACCGTGGGCATTGCAGAGGCCGAAGGGCATCCGTCTGTAAGCAAAGGTGCCGAAGGGACAAGTAAATGTGGTCTTCTCTGATCCTCCACGCAATGTGGATTTGGAAGTATCCGGTGTAGCCATCTAAAAAGCGATAATGGGACTTACTACCAACCGCTCCAAAGATCTCGATCAATGAACGGAAGGGGTAATGATCTTTCCGAGTGGCTTGGTTGAGACGCGTGTAGTCAATGCGGACTCTCCGGCTATCCTGCACTCGGGTTGGAATGAGCTCATTCTTACGGTTGGCCGCGACAATCACTCCGATTTCTTTGGAACTACTTGCACCGGCTTACCCACTTCATTGTCGTAGATGGGATAGATAATGCCACCTGCAGAGCTTGGTCACCTCTTTTTCACCACATCTAGAATGAGAGGATTCATCTCCTCCAGGGTTGTCTCACCGGTTTAGTTTCCTCCTCAAGTAATATCCTGTGCATGCATGTGGAGGGGTTAATACCAGGAATATCTGCAAGTGTCCAACCAATTGCCCTTTTATGTTGCTTCAAAACTTCCAATAATCTGGTTTCTTGCTCAGGTTGGAGGTGTTTGGCTACTATCACCGGGAGCTTCTCATCCACCTCCAAGAATGCATACTTCAAATGCTCGGGCAGGGGCTTAAGTTCAATGGAGGGTGGTTCTTTGGGTGATGGTACTAGTTTTGGAACCGAAACTAAATCGCTAAATTCTCGATAGTTGCACTTGTACTTGTACCGCAAGTCGTGCACAATCTTGCAAAACAACATCATCATATCTTATGGAATCAAAAGAATCACACTTAGCAGCAGGATGAATGACAACATCATTAATAACAGCATCATTGCCATTAATAACAGAATCATCAATGTCAGCAGAATTAACAATAGCACATGACAAGTATGTAGAAATCTCAGCACAGGCTGTACACATTGCATTGGGTTTACAACCAGAAAGTCTGAAGCAAGCAGAACAAGTATCACAGGCTATGCTATCAGTGTATCCTACAATTTCGTGAAACTCGCCAACATATCGGCATGCATATCATCAACTAGTAAATCAATGACATCAAAATGAAAAGCAGAATGATCCTCTACAGGTATTTCATGGCATCAAAAATGTTAAACTGAATGATATCATCACCAAATTCCATGGAAAGGGTAATAAAGATGCACATCAATCTTAGTTTTAGCAAGTTTTCAAAAATGGCCTACCTAAGATCAATGGGGTGGGGAAGAAGCGATTCATCTTCCATATTCAACACATAAAAATCACCGGGAATATTAAATTATGTACCCGAACCGTAACGTCCTCCAACACTCCCCGCAGTTGTGCGGTTCCGGTTTGCTAACTGAATGACAATGCCGGTGGGCTTTAGCTCTCCCATATGCAAGGAAGTGTAAACTGACTTTGGCATTACATTGATGGAGGCTCCCAAGTCTAGCAAGGCATGAGTGAACTGTTGGTGCCCTATGGTGCAAGGGATGGTAAAAGTACCTGGGTCCTTGCATTTGGGAGGCAGGTTGGGCTGAATCAAAGCAGAGACATTTCTCCCCATACTCACTTTTTCAGTGCCTTTTAGCTTCCTCTTATGGGTGCACATCTCTTTCAAGAACTTGGCATACTTGGGAATTTGTTTAATTGCCTCCAAGAGAGGTATATTCACCTCAACCTTCTGAAAGGTCTCCATAATTTCCTTATCCAAGTCAGTTTCACCCATATGCTTCGAATGTATCATTCGGTTTGGAAAAGGAAGAGGAATGTTGCAAGCTGACTTTTGTGGATGTTCATTTTTCTGCTTTACTGAATTTTCTGTCAACTGCTGGTTTGATCTGGCTTTCTGCTTGGCTGTTGTAGGATCATTTCTTTCTTGAATCTGCTCTGACATCGAATTAGCCGCAGAACTTGAAGTTCTTTGTAGAATCTTGTTTCTCTCGGGCCAAGGGTAGAATCTGGAAGTATCTCACCTTTGGTCCATTGATTTGCTTACCATAGCGTAAAGCTATAGCACTAACATTACCTCTAGGGTTTGGAGTGGTTTGAAAGGGTAATTGGCCAGAACCCTGTGACTTTAATTCATGAATTGATGTGGCAAGTTGACCAATTTGAGTCTCCAAGTTCTGAATGGTGGTTTCAGTTCTCTGTTGAAACTAGATGTTATTGGTGGCCAACTGTTTCACCAAATCCTCCAATGAGGGCTCAGATTTTGTGGCTACAGGACCTTCCTGCTGGAATGGTGGTCTACTTGGTCCAGCATGTGGCTGAAACTGATTTGTCCTTGCTTGTCTTTGGAATGGTGGTCTATCTTGGTTTGGTGGTCACGATTTGATGCATTCCCATATCTCAGATTGGGATGGTCCCTCCAGCCAGGGTTGTAAGTGTTGGAGAATGGATCATATTTCTGTTGTTGCTGCTGATGGAATTGTGGCTTCCCAGGAAATATACCACCGTGCGCACAGTTGGTCTTGAAACTCAGAATCATCTTGCAATGTGGGGCACGAATCTGTAGGATGAGAGGAACTAGAACATATGCTACAAACTCTTGCAGGGGTTTGCACACGTGGTTCGTGTTGTCCTATTGCCATTTGTCTAACCAAAGAAGTGAGCTCATCGAATCTATGTTCCACCCTTTGTTGATCAGCATGTGAAGAGGTATTAACTTCATTGACTACTCTGGTTGCAGCACCCATTCGAGTACCAAATTGCTGAGAATTTGCTGCCATGTTTGCAATTAAGTTTCTAGCAGCAGCTGGAGTTTTATCTACCAATGCTCCACCACTTGCAGCATCAATCATACTCCTTTCCATTGGCATCAATCCTTCATAGAAGTATTGGATCGTGATTGATCACTAATTTGATGGTGTGGGCAGCTTGAGCACAATTTCTTGAATCTCTCCCAATACTCATGGAGAGTTTCACCACTGATTTGCCTTATGCCACAAATATCTTTCCTTATTGCAGCAGTTCTTGATGCAGAAAGAACTTCTCCGTAAATAATCTTTTCATGTCATTCCAAGAAGTGATGGCCAGTTGTAAGTAATACAACCAATCCTTAGCAAAGCACCATCCAAAGAGAAAGGAAAGGCCCTTAGCTTGATGTGATCTTCACTATTCCATGAGGTTTCATGGTGGAGCGCAGACAACATGGAACTCCTTCAAATGCTTATGTGGATCTTCACCGCAAGACCATGAAACTTGGGCGACAAGTGTATCAATCCACATTTCAACTCAAAATCAACATTAAGTTCGTGATATTGAATGCACAAAGGTTGATAATTCACATCAGTGCAGCCAATTCCTTAAGGGTCCTATTGTTATAGTCAGCCATAGTAAAATCAATGACTCGATCGCATTAATCAAGTACTAATGTATGCACTCAACAGGATTAAAAGAGTCAACAAGATTAGGTGCAATGTCAAGTTCAAGTCCAATTCCAGAAGTAATTCTATTAGCTCTATGAATGCTACTACCAGTCCTATGAATTCTATGAAGTGTATGAAATGTTCTATCAATTTCAGGATCAAATGAATGCAAGGTACCAGGATCAGATCTAGTCATACAGCATGCAGTTCATAAGAAGGTATTAGAAAAGTAATAACAACTAAAACACTAAAAATTTCTAAAACAAATACTCCAAAATATTAAACAAAAATAAAAAACAGTATCAAATGAATTTTAAAAATTATGGAACCACCACAGGATAAAATCTACACAAAAATGCTATCCAAAAAAATAATAAAAAATCTTAAAAAATTGAAAAAGTGGTCTAAACGATGGAATTTGGCAAAACTAAGGGTGACCTCACTGTAAACAGTGAGCCTTTCTCAAAATAATAGTTTCCATTTGTGTACCAAAATTCAGATCAATCTGAGATACCCGAACCAAAATTCTTGACACAACGCCCTTTTATCCAATTTCAGCCGAATCCCACTTGAAAAAGCTTCAAAAACAAAACAAACACATTTGTTAGAGTTAGAGGGGATCTTGAAATGATCAAATAGTTGCCTTGGATCCCCGGCAACGGCGCCAAATTTGACAAGAGGTTGTCGAGACCTATCAAATAAAATAACCGGTTCACAAACTAATTTGTAGTATAGAGAATGAACCGAATCGTCTCTCAAGGATCCAAAAATAAAGATTTAATTATATCAAGATAATTAGGAAGGGGGGGTTTTGTTGTTGATTAACGAGATTAATAAAAGTAGGAGATTCAAAGTTGTAAATAAATCTAAAGAAACAACCAATCCAAGAGAATTTACCGATCTTGAGTTTAACTCATCATTGATCACAAGGAATTCACTTAATTGCTAACCATGTTCTTGGCCTTAGATCACATCAAGAAGCCCTAACATGATCCAAGAATTCTTTACTAGATAAGCATCTAGGATTTGATTAACCAAGGTTAGATAAAGTAAGCACCATCCAACATAGATTAACTTAAGATCTAGAATTTAACCAAGCTAAACAATCTATCAAAAAGCTTTAATATATTATTTAATCTTTATGATCCTCTTTGAATACATGATAATAAAGCTATTACCACATCAATATCTAAATCAAATTAAGCAATTTAATCTAGATAAAAATCAAAAGAGGAAGAAGAGAAACTTGAATAACAATTAAGCAATATGAACAAGCAAAACAAGATCTCCAAATTAAACAACAAGATGGCTAATCCCTTGGATTGATTATGAGAGCCTAGCCTTCCATGGATGGTGACAAGAGGATGTCGAGACCTATCAAATAAAATAACCGGTTCACAAACTAATTTGTAGTATAGAGAATGAACCGAATCGTCACTCAAGGATCCAAAAACAAAGATTTAATTAGATCAAGATACTTAGAAAAGGGGGGGTTTTGTTGTTGATTAACAAGATTAATAAAAGTAGGAGATTCAAAGTTGTAAACAAATATAAAGAAGCAACCAATCCAAGGAAATTTACCGATCTTAAGTTTAACTCATCATTGATCATAAGGAATTCACTTAATTGCTAACCAAGTTCTTGGCCTTAGATCACATCAAGAAGCCTTAACATGATCCAAGAATTCTTTACTAGATAAGCATCTAGGATTTGATTAACCAAGGTTAGATAAAGTAAGCACCATCCAACATAGATTAACTTAAGATCTAGAATTTAACCAAGCTAAACAATCTATCAAAAAGCTTTAATACATTGTTTAATCTTTATGATCCTCTTTGAATACATGATAATAAAGCTATTACCACATCAACATCTAAATCAAATTAAGCAATTTAATCTAGATAAAAATCAAAAGAGGAAGAAGAGAAACTTGAATAACAATTAAGCAATATGAACAAGTAAACCAAGATCTCCAAATTAAACAACAAGATGGCTAATCCCTTGGATTGATTATGAGAGCCTAGCCTTCCATGGATGGGAAGGAAGAACTCAAAATTTAAAGAACAAAAACGAAATTGCAAAGAGAATGAAGAAGAAGAGAAAGAAAACTCTCACAAATACTTAAACTTTCTTGAAACTTACTTCTAAATTGAATGCCTCTAATACAAAGAGGTTGGGTCTATTTATACTAATCCTAGAAGCCAATTTGAACATGTACATAATCTGAATACAAGCTATAAGAATCTGAAATTTGTCAAAAATGGAAGCTTGATGCATGGTTGGTGGGTTGGTGCATGGTAGGTGGGTTGGTGTATGGTTGGTGGCTTTTAGTCAACAACTCTTATCCGACTTCTGGCTTCAAATTCATCACCTAGACGGTGCATTTTGGCTTGGATGTCTTCATCAAAGTTGTAGCCAGTTGTCTCCTTGAAAATCTCCAATTTGAATCATGTCATTTGGACTTTTAGAACTCCAGAAATGCCAAAAACACTTCACCTACCTCAAGTTAGGTTGGAAGAACGTGTTTCCAAATTCAGACCAACTTGTAGCTTCTGAAGCATGCCTAAAACGACATCTATTGACAAAATGGTCTTCATTGAAGTTGGAGATATGGGTCTTATCTTTCAAGTGACCAAGTTTCAGCCCAAGAGGAGGCCTATAACCCACTATATAGTCCAATATGTACATACTGCCCAGATGGTTCCGTGACAGCAAACCCACTCTGCATTGCAGGGAAATTTTGGACCCTTAGCATTCCGATCCAGCTCTTGAGTTCTTCATGAAACTTGTAGAGCATTGTCTTAGCTTTCCAAAGACACCAAGATCACCTCAATTGGATCACCGAGTCCCAAGTTATGACCTAACCAAGGAAGAAAGGTCAAAATGCATCAAAATCCGAAAATTATTCAATATTTGCATTAAAGCCCAATGAAGCCCAACAACATTAAACTCATCTAAAGTACTAATATTGGGCACAATAAACATCTAATAATGCCTAATACAAAGCTAACATAAGTGTCTCAAATTGATTGATCAGATGGGAAGGAAGAACTCAGAATTTAAAGAACAAAAACGAAATTGCAAAGAGAATGGAGAAGAAGAGAAAGAAAACTCTCACAAATACTTAAACTTTCTTGAAACTTACTTCTAAATTGAATGCCTCTAATACAAAGAGGTTGGGTCTATTTATACTAATCCTAGAAGCCAATTTGTACATGTACATAATCTGAATACAAGCTATAAGAATCTGAAATTTGTCAAAAATGGAAGCTTGATGCATGGTTGGTGGGTTGGTGCATGGTGGGTGGGTTGGTGTATGGTTGGTGGCTTTTAGTCAACAACTCTTATCCGACTTCTGGCTTCAAATTCATCACCTAGACGGTGCATTTTGACTTGGATGTCTTCATCAAAGTTGTAGCCAGTTGTCTCCTTGAAAATCTCCAATTTGAATCATGTCATTTGGACTTTTAGAACTCCAGAAATGCCAAAAACATTTCACCTACCTCAAGTTAGGTTGGAAGAACGTGTTTCCAAATTCAGACCAACTTGTGGCTTCTGAAGCATGCCTAAAACGACATCTATTGACAAAATGGTCTTCATTGAAGTTGGAGATATGGGTCTTATCTTTCAAGTGACCAAGTTTCAGCCCAAGAGGAGGCCTATAACCCACTATATAGTCCAATATGTACATACTGCCCAGATGGTTCCGTGACAGCAAACCCACTCTGCATTGCAGGGATATTTTGGACCCTTAGCATTCTGATCCAGCTCTTGAGTTCTTCATGAAACTTGTAGAGAATTGTCTTAGCTTTCCAAAGACACCAAGATCACCTCAATTGGAGCACCGAGTCCCAAGTTATGACCTAACCAAGGAAGAAAGGTCAAAATGCATCAAAATCCGAAAATTATTCAATATTTGCATTAAAGCCCAATGAAGCCCAACAACATTAAACTCATCTAAAGTACTAATATTGGGCACAATAAACATCTAATAATGCCTAATACAAAGTTAACATAAGTGTCTCAAATTAATTTGATCAACCTCCTAAAGTGAAAAAACTTGCAGGTATGAGTCATGACCAAGCAAGCTGCAAGTGTACATGTACATATATACTTATGCTATATTATGTTCATTATTTTCAATGATATATGTCAAACAGGTGTCTTCTGGAAATTTCTTGGGAACAACAAATTCGAAGAACCTACTTCCAATACTAAAAGATGATCACTACAACTTGGGTGTAATTACAAATCATGAAGAGGCTATCAGTTATGTGTTAGAAAAATCATACCGAACAGAAGGTCATAATTCTATATGCAATCATCTTAGAACCAAACACCGAAAGGCCTAAGATCTACATCATGTCAGATTATCAAGGGTTTGCGAATATAATAGAAATACCTGGATCCATAGCAATTGATTGTCGTCTTTGGTGGAATCACTTCAACAATAAAACACGAATGAGTGTGGTTCTTGATCTTCCTCAACCAAATCGTCTTTGTTCCTTAATGAGACTTTTGTGTCTCTTCCAGATGGGGAGAAGGAAAACTATTTTTCTGATTTGGTATATTGGAGACTATTGCCGTCAGTTACTAACGTATTGTTCCATTATGGTTCCCATAATTCCTTAATGGGTCAATACTGCTATCCACTCATTAAGCTCATATCAGTTTGGTATTCTTTGGGCTCACCAAAATTAGAATAGGAAACCCATGTTTCCTAACAATCTTTCACTTGGGCCTTATATTATTCCTGAAACAATTACATCACAAATTCTTTAGACGCACATTCGTATGCTATTTATCTTTAGACTTCCCCTTAATACAATCTGATCCATTTCATATATTAACAATGGAACCATTGAAGATCTTATCACAATCAAGCGTGACTAAATCATAATGATCACCATAGCAATATACTTAATGACATAGATCGAATATGGATGAGTAGCATAGAAATTACATACAATGTGATATCAGACAAGTCTATTTCCAACTGGTCCTTCTTTAGTCTCTAGTGAGATCAATCCAAAGTCCTTAAATGCAACACTAACATTGCATATAGAAAACATAAGCAAGTTCAAAAATAGATTCATAAATCATCAACTTTATTCTGCAGAAAATTAAACAATACAATGTCTAAATCAAAGCATTGAACATAAAGCGACTCCCACTAAACCAAGGTATCCTTAGGAATAAAACCCATATGTGTAGTATGCTCATGGAAAAACTTAGGTATCAAGCCCTTAGTTAATGGATCATCTAACATAGAATTTGTCCCTATATGTTCTGTAGAAATCAATCTATCCTGAACTCTTTTTTTAACAAGTAGAAACTTGATGTCAATATATTTCGACTTCGTTGAACTCCTATTGTTATTGGAGTAAAGAGCTGCCGAGTTATTGTCACAATAAATCTTCAATGGTTTGTCAATGCCATCAACCACACGTAAATTAGTGACAAAGTTTCGCAACTATATCTCGTGGTTAGACGTCTCATAACAAGCTATGAACTCTGCAGCCATGGTCAAAGAAGCTATAAGAGTCTGTTTATCAGACTTCCATAAGATAGCTCCTCCAACCAACATATAGATATAACTAGATGTGGAGCACCTACTATCTTGGCATCCCGCAAAATTAGAGTCAGAGTACCTGATGATCTCTAAATTGTCATATCTTTGATAAACGAGTATGTAGTTTTTTGTTCTCTTCAAATAACGCATCCCACATTTGGCTGCCTTCTAATGCTGCATACTTGAATTGCTCAAATGTCTTCCCAAAACTCCCACTATAAATGCTATGTTAAGACGAGTAACTTGAGGGAATATTAGATTTTCTACCGCTGATGCATAGGGAATCTTTTGCATCTCTTTCCTTTCAAGAACATTGTCACGACACTGTTTGAGACTAAACTTGTCTCATTTAGCAACCAGTATGTCTCCCAGTTTACTATCTTTCATGCCAAATCTATCTAAGACTTTATTGATATAGCTCTTTTGTGACAACCTAAGGATACCTCGAGAGCGATCTCTTAGTATTTAAATTCCCAATTCAAAAGAGACGTCCCCATGATCTTTCATATCAAAATTCTTAGTTAGAAATCTCTTGGTTTTGTGTAATAAGCCTATATGGTTGCTAGCAAGCAGAATATCATTGACATATAATACCAGGAAAATGTATTTACTCCCACTGAACTTTTGATATACACAGTCATCAACAACATTTGCCTCAAAACCATACTAGGTAATGACTTGATGGAACTTGTGATACCATTGACGAGAAGCCTATTTGAGACCATAGATAGATTTCTTTAGCTTGCATACCATAGACTTTGGATCACTCGATTTAGAAACGTAGTCTTGACATCCATTTGATGTAGTTCTAAATCAAAGTGAGCTATCAATTCCATTATTGTTCTAAAAAAATCTTTCGAGGGCACCAGAGAGAAAGTTTCTTTGTAGTTAATGTCTTCCTTTTGAGTACATCCTCTAACAACTAGACGAGTTTTATATCTCTCAATATTACCCTTCAAATCATTCTTTGTTTTAAATATTCATTTACAACCAATGGGTTTCACACATTTAAGCAATTCGACGAGATCTCAAACGTTATTGTCTTTCATGGACTTCATCTCATCAATCCATTTATGAGAGTTAGAACTACGCATAACTTGACAGAAGTTGATTAGATTATCCTCTGTTAAACCAACGTCATCCTCATGTTCTTGAAGAAAAACAATGTAATCATCTAAAATTGCATTTCTCCTTTCCCTAACGGATATTCTTAATGGTATTTCTTGAGGTTGTTGAGTTTATTCTATAGGTGGTGCTTGAGGAAGAACCTCATCAATGTTGTCTTGTTCTGGAACAATGTTAGGAATAATAGCCTGAACATTGTTATCTAACATTGGAGCTGTGTCTTAAACAATGATAGGTATAAAGACTTGATCATTGCCAATAAAAGATTCTTCTTCAAAGACAACATTCCTTATGTTCTCTTCCTTCCCAAACTCAACTTCCTCAAGGAATCTCCCATTTCCTATTTCAAAAAGGATCTTGATGTGGGATCGTAAAACTTATAGCCTTGAGAGTGTTCATCATAACCAACGAAATAACAGTTAACCATTCTTGAGTTCAATTTTCTTTCATGCGCCCGATAAGGCAGTGCCTCAGCTGGACTAACCAAAATGTACAAGTGCCTAATGCTAGGCCTTTTGCCAGTCCAAAGTTCATAAGCTGTTTTGGCAATTGCATTGGTTGGCACCCTATTAAGGATATAAACTGTGGTCTTTAAAGCTTCTCCCCAAAGTGACTCTGGCAAGAAAGAATGATTAATCATACTTTTCACCATATTCTTAAGAGTCTGATTTTGTTGCTCTGCAACATTGTTCATTCTGGATTTACTCGGCATAGTATATTATGGAACAATTCCACACTCATTGAGGAAAAGTGCAAAGGATCTTGGACGTTACTCTCCTGATCCATCATACTTGTCGTAGTATTCACTACCACGGTCATATTTGATAGGCTTAATTTTGTTTCAAGTTGAATTTCAACTTTAGCTTAATTTTGTTTCAAGTTGAAGTTCAACTTTAGCCTTGTAAGACTTGAAAACGTTTAGGCATTGTGACTTTCCATGTATCAAAATATAGGTAACCATTCCTAGAGTAGTCGTCGTCTATGAACGTAATAAAGTATTATTGTCTATTCCAAGAGACCTCAGGAAAAGGACTATAAATATCTGTATGTATGAGTTCCAAGACATCTTTAGCTCTTTCGGTACCTAATTTCCGTCCTTTTTTCCTTGATGCACTCAACACAAACTTGAAAGTCTGACAGATTTAAGGGTTCAAGAATTTCATTCAACGCAAGTCTCTGAATTCTCTGTTAAGAGATATGGCCTAAAGGCTTGTGCCATAAGGTGGCTGAATTCTAATTCAATTTTCGTTTTGTACTATATGAACTTGTTTGCAATATTTCATTGTAGGAACTAATAACATCAAGCATATATAGATTATCAATCAAAGAACTAGAACCAACAACATTTGAATTTTGATAGAGATTAACTTTATTATTTCCAAAAGAACAAGAAAATCTTGATTTGTCCAAACTAAAAATAGATATTAAATTCCGTAAAAAAGACGGTGTAACAAATGTTTCAAACAAATCCAAAAGAAATCAAATTTTCAACTGTAATGTAAAAGTCCTATAGCTTCTACTGCAACTTTATTGTCATTTCCCACAAAGATGAATATTTCTGCATCACTTGGCGGTTAGCACCACAGGTAACCCTGCATCGACATACTTATGTGAGTAGTAGCACCAAAATCTATGACAAGAGGTTGTCGAGACCCGTCAAATAAATAAAAATTTTCCGGTTCACAAACTAATTTGTAGTATAGGGAATTGATCAATCAATTTGAGACACTTATGTTAGCTTTGTACTAGGCTTCATTAGATGTTTATTGTGCCCAATATTAGTATTTTAGATGAGTTTAATGTTGTTGGGCCTCATTGGGCTTTAATGCAAATTATGAATAATTCTTGGATTTTGATGCATTTTGACATTTCCTCCTTGGTTAGGCCATAACTTGGGACTTGGTGATCCATTTGAGGTAATCTTGGTGTCTTTGGAAAGCTAAGACAAAGCTCTACAAGTTTCATGAAGAACTCAAGAGCAGAGTGGGTTGCTGTAACGAAATTCTGGGCAGTGTGCATGATCAATCAATTTGAGACACTTATGTTAGCTTTGTATTAGGCATTATTAGATGTTTATTGTGCCCAATATTAGTACTTTAGATGAGTTTAATGTTGTTGGGCTTCATTGGGCTTTAATGCAAATATTGAATAATTTTTGGATTTTGATGCATTTTGACCTTTCTTCCTTGGTTAGGTCATAACTTGGGACTCGGTGATCCAATTGAGGTGATCTTGGTGTCTTTGGAAAGCTAAGACAATGCTCTACAAGTTTCATGAAGAACTCAAGAGCTGGATCAGAATGCTAAGGGTCCAAAATATCCCTGCAATGCAGAGTGGGTTTGCTGTCACGGAACCATCTGGGCAGTATGCACATATTGGACTATATAGTGGGTTATAGGCCTCTTCTTGGGCTGAAACTTGGTCACTTGAAAGACAAGACCCATATCTCCAACTTCAATGAAGACCATTTTGTCAATAGATGTCGTTTTAGGCATGCTTCAGAAGCTACAAGTTGGTCTGAATTTGGAAACACGTTCTTCCAACCTAACTTGAGGTAGGTGAAGTGTTTTTGGCATTTCTGGAGTTCTAAAAGTCCAAATGACATGATTCAAATTGGAGATTTTCAAGGAGACAACTGGCTACAACTTTGATGAAGACATCCAAGCCAAAATGCACCGTCTAGGTGATGAATTTGAAGCCAGAAGTCGGATAAGAGTTGTTGACTAAAAGCCACCAACCATACACCAACCCACCTACCATGCACCAACCCACCAACCATGCATCAAGCTTCCATTTTTGACAAATTTCAGATTCTTATAGCTTGTATTCAGATTATGTACATGTACAAATTGGCTTCTAGGATTAGTATAAATAGAGCCAACCTCTTTGTATTAGATAAATTCAATTTGAAGTAAGTTAGAATTCAATTTTGTAGTAAGTTTGAGTATTTGTTAGTTTTCTTTCTCTTCTTCTCCCTTCTCTTTAGAATTTCATTTTTGTTCTTTATTTTTTGAGTTCTTTCTTCCCATCCATGGAAGGCTAGGCTCTCATAATCAATCCAAGGGATTAGCCATCTTGATGTTTAATTTGGAGATCTTGTTTCGCTTGTTCATATTGCTTAATTGTTATTCAAGTTTCTTTTCTTCCTCTTTTAATTTTGATCTAGATTGAATTGCTTAATTTGATTTGGATGTTTATGTGATAATAGCTTTATTATCATGTATTCAAGAGGATCACATAGAATAAACAATTTATTAAAGCTTTTTGATGGATTGTTTAGCTTGGTTAAATTCTTGATCTTAAGTTAATCTATGTTTGGATGGTGCTTACTTTATCTAACCTTGGTTAATTAAATCCTAGATGCTTATCTAGTAGAGGATTCTTGGATTATGTTGAGGCTTCTTGATGTGATCTAAGGCCAAGAACATGGTTAGCGATTAAGTGAATTCCTTGTGATCAATGATGGATTAAACTTAAGATCGGTAAATTTCCTTGGATTGGTTGTTTCTTTAGATTTGTTTTCAACTTTAAGTGTTGTTCTTTTATCAATATTGTTAATCAACAACAAAACCCCCATTTTAATTATCTTGATCTGATTAAATCTTTGTTCTTTTTGGATCCTTGAGAGACAATTCGGTTCATTCTCTATACTACAAATTAGTTTGTGAACCCGTAATTTTTATTATTTGACGAGGTCTCGACAACCTCTTGTCAAATTTGGCGCCGTTGCCGGGGATCCAAGGCAACTATTTGATCATTTCATCTAACTCTAACAATTGTGTTTTTTTTGTTTTTGAAGTTTGTTTCAAGTGGAATTCGGCTGAAATTGGGTAAAGGGCATCCTGTCAAGATTTTGGTTCGGTAACGTATCTCTAATTGATCTTAATTTTGGTATGCTAATGAAAAACGTTATTTTGAGAAAGGCTCACTATTTATAGTGAGGTCACCCTTATTTTAGCCAAATTCCATCGTTTAGACCACTGTTTCAATTTTTTAAGATTTTTTATTATTCTGTTAGATAGAATTTTTGTGTAGATTTCACTCTGTGGTAGTCCCATAATTTTTAAAAATCTGTAGATATGTTTTCTGTAATTATTTTGTGTGTATATTTAGACTTGTTTTTGTGATTTTGTGTTTTTGTGTTTGATCTCTAATGTGATGGAGCATAAACTTGATGCGCTGGCTTATCTGGTGGGGCAGTTGGCAGTGGAACAACATCACTTACCTGTGCAAGAATCAGCAAGATTTTGTAGTATATGTTGTAGTTCTTATCATCCCACATATGCTTGCACCACACTACAATATGATGGTTCTGTATTTCATAACCATTTTGTTGATGCAACAGGTGTATTTCTTGGTGAACCACAATACCCACAGCTTGGATATGATTCTTATTCTACCACATATAACCATGATTGGGGAGATCATCCTTGGTTCGAACCTTATGTTGAACCAATCAGTATATACCACCAGCCTATGCAGCAGCAGCAAGCCCCAATAGGCATGGAATCTGAGCCTACATTAGAGGATTTGGTGAAACAATTTGCTCAGAACAACATCCAATTCCAGCTGAGAACTGAAGATATAGTACAAAACGTGAAGACCCAAGTTGTTCAACTTACATCTTCATTGAGTCAGTTGAGCAAGCAATGTGATGCAGTAAATCTGATTACGCAAAACATGAGATCATTGATGAGAAAAAACCAATTGATGATTTGTGTGCTGAATTTGCTAGTTTCACTGATTTTGATGATTCTGTTTGTTGTGATGGTGATATATTGTGTAATGCATGTGCTGAGATTGCTGCCTTTTTTAGATATGATGAATCTTTTTCAACAGATTATGCAGCAACTCAATCTGCAAAAGTAGTGAAGCCACCAAAATTGGAGTCCATTGTGGTTAAAAACCTCCTTACTGATGAGGAGGAGAGGTTGCTACCCATTTTGAGGGAGAATCTGAGAGCATGCACACTTGCAGACATTCCAAGCATTAGCCCTTCCATTTGCATGCATAAGATTTTACTTGAAGATGGAGCTAAACCAGTAAAGCAACCCCCGAGGAGACTAAACTCTCTGATTCTGGATGTGGTGATCCATTACACTGGCTATGGTGTGGCTGACGGGATTTTGTTGCTTCTGCTATCCATAGGGAGTTTTCTTTCCACACTTTTATTTCATTTTTCTAGTTGTTTTCTTTTTGTTTTTACTGTTTTGCTATTGTTTTTAATTTTGTTTCTGTTTTTATTTGACTGTTACAATTTACTCTTTTCTGTTGTTGTTGTTTCTGCTGTTTGTGTTGTCTGTTTCTATTTCTGTTTCTGTTTTGCTGAAATGCTGATGTTTGTCTTTTATTACTTTTTTTTTGTTTCTGTTTTTATTTTTTGTTTTGTCTACTGTTTTTTATTTTCTGTTTTCTATATAAATCTTTGTTAAAAAAAAAAAAAAAAAAAAGAAAAGCCACGTTTAAGGTCAATGACCAGAAATTGAATCATTATTGGGGAGGACCCATGGATCGTGCAAAATCTTCAATCACGCTGGCTAAAGACATTAAAAGTAGCGCTTTTTGGGCGGCATCCCAAGTTTTCTAACTCTTTCCTCTTTCTAACTTTGACTTATTTGTTATCACAGGAATCGAGATAGAAAATAACGGTGCCAAGTGAGAAAATCTATCAAAGTTTGATTTTTCTGTCTTAATTTTGTTTGTTTTTCATTGACAGATGATTTTTCACCGGTTTAATGGCGGATAACGGTACTCCGTGAAAAAAAAATTTCGGTCCTTTCAGTTACCCACAAACACTGAAATCTGTATAAAATTTTACTAATTTTTTTCCCTTCTTCTTTCTTTATTTCGAAATGGATAATCAGCTTGTTAACCTCCGCAAGCAATTCCCCTCTCTCCCTTAAAATGCTTTAACTAACATTTATTGTGCAAGGTTTGAGAGATTAAGGATGCTTATGCACAAAGGCATCCCTGCGTATATACGCTGGTTAATCGAAGCAAAGGTCCGACTCAGAGGTGAATTTTCTGACGCTCTTGTTTCATATATGCCAGGGCTAGGCAAAAGTTCATATGCAAAGAAGAGAAGAGCAAAAAGGTTACAGGTATGCTATAAATGTGCAAGATGGACCTGTAACACAAAATGCAAATCAATTGGAATGACGTCTATAAACCGAGATGATAAAATTAACTTCATAAAGGATGGCATGAGTAAGGAGTCTTTAGATAACATTCTATTGACTCTTGAGACGTATCCTAATGGAGATGTGCAGAGAGTACTTCTCGATTTATGGCCAATATTCCAAGATGAACATGAGCGTTATAGTCTCGGGAATTTGACTCAAAAAGACCCTGTTTGCCAATTTTTAAGAAAATTGGATGGGAAGCCGACCATCGGCCCATAGAGAGCATTCAAGCCGTTACTGGACGTAAAACCAGAGGAAAATGTGAGCCACAATCACACCTCCTGTAAGTATTTTTTTTTTCCTTTTTTCTTCTTGTTTATTAAAAAAAAAATTCAAAAAAAAAATTCAAAAAAAATAAAAAAAAAATTAGCCGTATTTTTTTGAAATATGTGTTGCGTATTTTCAAACTTCTTCTGACACATATAGATTAGCCTTTTATCTTTGTCATATAGCTATTATCATTTCTGTGCTTATTTTTCAAACTTATCTGACACGCAGATCTACCCCTCCTTTATAGGTGTAATTATTACCTTTGAGTTTTGATGCCTTTAAATAATGCACTTTGCTCTCTTCAAGATCATTGATAAGGTGAGAGTACAAAAAAAAACAAACAAAGAGAAAAAAATGGAAGTCACTTCAGTTCGTCGGATCAAGAGTGTTTGTGTCTTTTGTGGATCTAATCCTGGGAAAGATAAAGAGTTTGTAAATATTGCACACCATCTTGGTCGAGTGCTAGCTGAGAGAGAAATCCGTTTAGTTTATGGAGGAGGTAGTCTTGGGTTAATGGGTTGTGTAGCAACTGCTGCACATTTAGGAGGTGGCAAAGTCCTTGGTGTCATTCCTAGTCCTTTATCGACCAGCAAGCCCATTGGAAAAACATTAGGGGATGAAGTAATGGTATTTTGCATGCACCAACGCATGAACATTATGATAGCAAATGCCGATGCCTTTATTGCCCTACCTGGTGGTTTTGGAACTTTGGAAGAGCTCTTTCAAATTATATCCTGGTCACAAAGAGAACTTTCACCAAAAACCCATAGGTATATTAAATGTTAATGGTTTTTATGACGAGTTTGTTTTGTTTTCTTGATCATCTTTGTAGAAAAAGGGTTCATCTCACAAGCGACACGTCAAAGTCTTGTAATCGCTACAACTCTGAACAATTGCTCGATCAACTAAATGAAATTGTACCACAACGTGATCCAGAATGGCTCCACGGAATTGGGAACAAGGCAAAGCAAAGAAAAAGCCAAAACTTGATTTGAATTTGTCTTTGTGAAATTTTTTATTCTCTTACGGATTTAGTTTTTGTAATTTTTCTTATTTCGTGCTCGATTTGCGCTTTACGGTAAGACCTTCTACACTCTACCTATCTTTATTTTGACATTGGGGACAATGTCTTTAATTAGTTGGGGGAGGGATAGTTGACATTACCATGTACATAGTTTAAAAAAAAAAAAAAACTAACAAGCTAATCTTTATTGTTACTAACTTATTAGATGTATGATGGCAGAGTAAGGAGTAGTTTTGCTCTTGAGACGCATCTTAACTTGCATTTCATAGTATGTCTTAAATTATTTTGTTCTTGCATATTAAAAAAAAATTAAAAAAATTAAAAAATTAAAAAAAAATTCATTTTGATCTTTTCAATTGATTTTGATACAAGCATGTGCTGAATCTGAGCTTAATTGATGATAAAAGTATGCAAAATAATTTATAGTTGAATCATTTTCATGATATACATGTGTATATGATTGTGGATATTAGGAAGAAGGCATGGTTCAATTGAGTGAATGTTTCATACCTTTGTGAGTTTTGGGCTTTTCCAAGTTTGATACTTACACTTGGTTATTTTCTTTCATGAGTGATGTCAATTATGAATTTATTTTCTAGAACTTGCATTGAATCGATTTGAGATTACATTGGTCTGTATGTTGCATGAAAATGACAGAGGCATTTTTTCTTGACTTAGCTGCTTTGGCCAAATAAACCTACCTTGCATTTATCCCATTGTTAAACCCCTCTGAGCCTACTTGCCTATTCTTTGTTCTTAGCTCATTACAAGCCTTGAATGAAAAACCATGTTTTACCTTACCTTTGGGAATGGGAGAGCATTGATTTTCTTATTGGAGGAGTTCTTTTGCTTGCAATGATTTAAGTGTGGGGGAATTGGTGTGCTGATACGAAATGCTTGGTACAAAAAAAAACAAAAAAAAAAACAAAAGAAAAAAAAAAAACAAAAAAAAGAGAAAAAAAGAAAGAAAAATAAAAGAATAGAAAAAGGAAGGAATGTGTGAAGAGAATGAGCATTTTATGGTTTTGGGTAAAAATTTTATTCTTTCTACTTGAGTTACTCCTCAATGCTCTTTTATTCTCTTTGGTTTTAACCTGCTATTATCCATATTGTTCCCTTCCTTCATCTTATAAGTTCCATTACAACTTTTTTGAAAGACCTCTTGATTTTTGTAATTTATTTGATCTAAGTAGTGGAGAATTGATGTATATGCAAGCCTATGGTAAAATACTTTCATAATTTGACTGAGTTGAGCGTAAACAGTTAACCTAAACACCTTGTGTGATTTGAGTGTCACTTGTGAAGAATTTTACTCAATCTGAACATGCCAATTCCTGATTAAAGCATGATTATGCTATACTTTATTCTCAATTGGTTTGATTCAACTATTCTTTGTTAAGCATACTTGACTTATTAATTATGGTTTATATTTGATACAATGCTTGTATTTAAAAATTAGTTGAATTGATTAAATAAAATATTACATGTTTGTGGGTATCATCCTGGTAAACCCTCACGAGACTATAACTCGTCCACTAGGGACACCTAGGGGTTTAAAGGCTTGTGGCACATGCTAAGTGCCATCGTGTTTTCCTACGGAAGTGGATTAGATTAGGTACAATCAGTTTTTATGTTTTTAGTTTAATAATATGATGTTTCTTGTTTTTCTTTAGTTTCGTTGTTATGTGTTTTGCCCAGGAGTACAAAAGCTTAAGTGTGGGGGAATTTGATCAATCAATTTGAGACACTTATGTTAGCTTTGTATTAGGCATTATTAGATGTTTATTGTGCCCAATATTAGTACTTTAGATGAGTTTAATGTTGTTGGGCTTCATTGGGCTTTAATGCAAATATTGAATAATTTTTGGATTTTGATGCATTTTGACCTTTCTTCCTTGGTTAGGTCATAACTTGGGACTCGGTGATCCAATTGAGGTGATCTTGGTGTCTTTGGAAAGCTAAGACAATGCTCTACAAGTTTCATGAAGAACTCAAGAGCTGGATCGGAATGCTAAGGGTCCAAAATATCCCTGCAATGCAGAGTGGGTTTGCTGTCACGGAACCATCTGGGCAGTATGCACATATTGGACTATATAGTGGGTTATAGGCCTCCTCTTGGGCTGAAACTTGGTCACTTGAAAGATAAGACCCATATCTCCAACTTCAATGAAGACCATTTTGTCAATAGATGTCGTTTTAGGCATGCTTCAGAAGCTACAAGTTGGTCTGAATTTGGAAACACGTTCTTCCAACCTAACTTGAGGTAGGTGAAGTGTTTTTGGCATTTCTGGAGTTCTAAAAGTCCAAATGACATGATTCAAATTGGAGATTTTCAAGGAGACAACTGGCTACAACTTTGAGGAAGACATCCAAGCCAAAATGCACCGTCTAGGTGATGAATTTGAAGCCAGAAGTCGGATAAGAGTTGTTGACTAAAAGCCACCAACCATACACCAACCCACCTACCATGCACCAACCCACCAACCATGCATCAAGCTTCCATTTTTGACAAATTTCAGATTCTTATAGCTTGTATTCAGATTATGTACATGTACAAATTGGCTTCTAGGATTAGTATAAATAGAGCCAACCTCTTTGTATTAGATAAATTCAATTTGAAGTAAGTTAGAATTCAATTTTGTAGTAAGTTTGAGTATTTGTTAGTTTTCTTTCTCTTCTTCTCCCTTCTCTTTAGAATTTCATTTTTGTTCTTTATTTTTTGAGTTCTTTCTTCCCATCCATGGAAGGCTAGGCTCTCATAATCAATCCAAGGGATTAGCCATCTTGATGTTTAATTTGGAGATCTTGTTTCGCTTGTTCATATTGCTTAATTGTTATTCAAGTTTCTTTTCTTCCTCTTTTAATTTTGATCTAGATTGAATTGCTTAATTTGATTTGGATGTTTATGTGATAATAGCTTTATTATCATGTATTCAAGAGGATCACATAGAATAAACAATTTATTAAAGCTTTTTGATGGATTGTTTAGCTTGGTTAAATTCTTGATCTTAAGTTAATCTATGTTTGGATGGTGCTTACTTTATCTAACCTTGGTTAATTAAATCCTAGATGCTTATCTAGTAGAGGATTCTTGGATTATGTTGAGGCTTCTTGATGTGATCTAAGGCCAAGAACATGGTTAGCGATTAAGTGAATTCCTTGTGATCAATGATGGATTAAACTTAAGATCGGTAAATTTCCTTGGATTGGTTGTTTCTTTAGATTTGTTTTCAACTTTAAGTGTTGTTCTTTTATCAATATTGTTAATCAACAACAAAACCCCCATTTTAATTATCTTGATCTGATTAAATCTTTGTTCTTTTTGGATCCTTGAGAGACAATTCGGTTCATTCTCTATACTACAAATTAGTTTGTGAACCCGTAATTTTTATTATTTGACAAGGTCTCGACAACCTCTTGTCAGTGCACATATTGGACTATATAGTTGGCTATAGGCCTCCTCTTGGGTTGAAACTTGGCTATTGGAAAGATAAGACCTATATCTCCAACTTCACTGAAGACCATTTAGTCAATAAATATCGTTTTAGGCATGATTTTGAAGCTACAAGTCGGTTTGAATTTGGAAACACGTTCTGCCAACCTAACTTGAGGTAGGTGCAATGTTTTTGGCATATCTGGAGTTCTAAAAGTCCAAATGGCATGATTCTAATGCCAAAATTTCAAGAAGACAACTGGCTACAACTTTCATGAAGACCTCCAAGCCAAAATGCACCATCTAGGACATGAAAATTAAGCTGGAAGTCGGATAAGAGTTGCTAACTAAAAGCCACCAACCATACACCAACCCACCTACCATGCACTAACCCACCAACCATGCATCAAGCTTCCATATTTGACAATTTTTATGTTTTTATAGCTTGCATTCAGATTATTTTCAATTACAAATTGGCTTCTAGGATTAGTATAGAGCTAATCTCTTTGTATTATACATCATTCAATTTTAAGTAAGTTTGAATATTTGTGAGAGTTTTCTTTCTCTTCTTCTCAATTCTCTTTACAATTTCTTTTTTGTTCTTTTATTTCCGAGTTCTTCCTTCCCATCTTTGGAAGGTTAGACTCTTATAATCAATCCATGGGATTAGTCATCTTGATGTTTAATTTGGAGATCTTGTTTCGCATGTTCATATTGCTTAATTGTTATTCAAGTTTCTCTTTTTCATTTTTTGATTTTTATCTTGATTAAATTACTTAATTTGATTTAGATGATGATGTGATAATAGCTTTATTATCATGTATTCAAAAAGGATCACAAAGACTAAATAATATATTAAAGCTTTTTGACGGATTGTTTAACTTGGTTAAATTCTGGATCTTAAGTTAATCTATGTTAGATGATGCTTACTTTATCTAATCTTGGTTAATTAAATCCTAGATGCTTATCTAGTAAAGGATTCTTGGATCATGTTGAGACTTCTTGATGTGATCTAAGGCCAAGAACATGATTAGCAATTAAGTAGATTTCTTGTGATCAATGATGGATTAAAACTCAAGATCTGTAAATTTCCTTGGATTTGTTGCTTCTTTAGATTTGTTTACAACTTTAAATCTCGTACTTTTGTCAATTTTGTTAATCAACAACAATACCTCCCTTTCTAATTATCTTGATCTAAATAAATCTTTGTTTTTGGATCATTGAGGTTCATTCTCTATACTACAAATTAGTTTGTGAACCGGTAATTTTTATTATTTGGCGGGTCTCGACAACCTCTTATCAGGAATGAACCGAATCGTCTCTCAATGATCCAAAAATAAAGATTCAATTAGATCAAGATAATTAAAAAGATGGGTTTTGTTGATTTGTAAACAAAATAAACTTGTTGAATTAAAGAAACAAATTTACAAATTAGTCAATCCAAGGAAATTTACCGATCTTGAGTTTAATCTATCTTTGATCACAAGGAATTCACTTAATTGCTAACCATATTCTTGGCCTTAGATCACATCAAGAAGCCTCAACATGATCCAAAAATACTATACTAGATAAGCATATAGGATTTAGTTAACCAATGTTAGATAAAGTAAGCATCATCCAAACATATATTAACTTAAGATCAGAGATTTAACTAAGCTAAACAATCCATCAAAAAGCTTTGATATATTGTTTAGTCTTTGTGATCCTCTTTGAATACATGATAATAAAGCTATTATCACATCAACATCTAAATCAAATTAAGAAATTCAATCTAGATAAAAATCAAAAGAGGAAGATGAGAAACTTGAATAACAATTAAGCAATATGAACAATCAAAACAATATCTCCAAATTAAACATCAAGATGGTTTATCCCTTGGATTGATTATAAGAGCCTAGCCTTCCATGGATGGGAAGAAAGAACTCATAAAATAAAGAACAAAAACGAAATTCTAAAGAGAATGGAGAAGAAGAGAAAGAAAACTCTCACAAATACTCAAACTTTTTTCAAACAAATACTCAAACTTCTTTCAAATTAAATGATGTATAATACAAAGAGATTGACTCTATTTATACTAATCCTAGAAGCCAATTTGTAATTGAAAATAATATGAATACAAGCTGTAAAAACATGAAAATTGTTAAATATAGTAGTTTGATGCATGTTTGGTGGGTTGGTGTATGGTTGGTGGCTTCTAGTCAGCAACTCTACTCCGACTTCCAAAATGATTTTCATGCCCTAAACGATGTATTTTGGCTTGGAGGTCTTCATGACAATTGTAGAAAATTGCTTCCTTGAACTTTTGGCATTTGTTTCATGTCATTTGGACTTTTACAACTCCAAATATTCCAAAATCACTGCACCTACCTCAAGTCAAGTTGGCAGAATGTGTTTCCAAATTCAAACCAACTTGTAGCTTCATAATCATGCCTAAAACGGCATCTATTGACTAAATGGTCTTCAGTGAAGTTTGAGATATAGGTCTTATCTTTCCAATGGTCGAGTTTTAACTCAAAAGGAGGCATATAGCCCATGATATAGTCCATTATGTACACACTGCTCAGATTCTAGTGATAGCAAATCAACTCTAAATTGCATGGCTATGTTGGACCCTTAGAAGTCTGATCCAGCTCTTGCGTTCTTCATGAAACTTGTAGAGCCTTGTCTTAGCTTTCTAAAGACACCAAGATCACCTCAAATGGATCACTGAGTCCCAAGTTATGGCCTAACTAAGGAGGAAATGTCAAAATGCATCAAAATCCAAGAATTATTCATAATTTGCATTAAAGCCCAATGAGGCCCAATAACATTAAACTCAGCTAAAATACTAATATTGAGTACAATAAATATCTAATAAAGCCTAGTATAAAGCTAACATAAGTGTCTCAAATTATTGATCAATCTACCCACCAAGTATCCTTAGGTACAGAAACTAAATTAACTTCAGAACAAACTAGAGTTAAAAATTTATCATGCTTTACACGCCATGCGACATATTTGGGACATGATCAATCAATTTGAGACACTTATGTTAGCTTTGTATTAGACATTATTAGATGTTTATTGTGCCCAATATTAGTATTTTAGATGAGTTTAATGTTGTTGGGCTTCATTGGGTTTTAATGTAAATATTGGATAATTTTCGGATTTTGATGCATTTTGACCTTTCTTCCTTGGTTAGGCCATAACTTGGGACTCGGTGATCCAATTGAGGTGATCTTGGTGTCTTTGGAAAGCTAAGACAATGCTCTACAAGTTTCATGAAAAACTCAAGAGCTGGATCGAACTTCTAAGGGTCCAAAACATCCCTGCAATGTAGAGTGGGTTTGCTGTCAGGAAAATCTGGGCAGTGTGCACATATTGGACTACATAGTGAGTTATAGGCCTCCTCTTGGGCTGAAACTTGACCATTGAAAAGATAAGACCCATATCTCCAACTTCACTGAAGACCATTTAGTCAATAGATGTCGTTTTAGGCATAATAATGAAGCTACAAATTGGTTTGAATTTGGAAATACGTTCTGCCAACCTAACATGAGGTAGGTTCAGTGTTTTTGGCATATCTGGAGTTCTTAACGTCCAAATGACATGATTCAAATTGAAAAATTTCAAGGAGACAACTAGCTACAACTTTTATGAAAACCTCAAAGCAAAAATATACCGTCTAGGTGATGAAAATGAAGCCAGAAGTCGGATAAGAGTTGTTGACTAAAAGCCACCAACCATACACCAACCCACCTACCATGCACCAACCCACCAACCATCCATCAAGCTTCCATTTTTGACAATTTTCATATTTTTATAGCTTGTATTCAGATTATGTACATGTACAAATTGGCTTATAGGATTAGTATAAATAGAGCCAACCTCTTTGTATTAGAGACATTCAATTTTAAGTAAGTTTGAAGAAAGTTTGAGTATTTGTAAGAGTTTTCTTTCTCTTCTTCTCCATTTTCTTTACAATTTCATTTTTGTTCTTTTATTTCTGAGTTCTTCCTTCCCATCCATGGAAGGCTAGGCTTTCATAATCAATCCAAGGGATTAGCCATCTTGATGTTTAATTTGGAGATCTTGTTTCGCTTGTTCATATTGCTTAATTGTTATTCAAGTTTCTCTTCTTCCTCTTTTGATTTTTATCTAGATTAAATTGCTTAATTTGATTTAGATGTTGATGTGATAATAGCTTTATTGTCATATATTCAAAGAGGATCACAAAGAATAAACAATTTATTAAAAAAATTTGATGGATTGTTTAGCTTGGTTAAATTCTGGATCTTAAATTAATCTATGTTTGGATGGTGCTTACTTTATCTAACCTTGGTTAATTAAATCCTAGATGCTTATCTAGTATAGAATTCTTGGATCATGTTGAGGTGTCTTGATGTGATCTAAGGCCAAGAACTGATAAACATATTTTATATGCATAATTTAGCACCTCTCATTGGTCTATTTTTATGAAATTATTGCATATATGAAGTGACAATTGCATAATTCCTCATATATTGGTTATGTTGTTACAAATTGAGCAGAACACCCGAAGGACTATTCAAAGCAGTTGTTGAACCAAAATATCATGAACTTGGATGTTGATATCAGTATAGCTCAAACAGAAGAGAAATGAAGACCTAAACTCAGTGAATTTTGGGTTACATCAAATTCAGGACAAATCAGAAAATTTCTGCTCAAACCTATACTCGGTTATTTGGTGATTTCTCAAGATCTAACCGTTGGATGTAGCTAAAATTTTGATATGTCATGCATGACATAATTCTCTATGACTTTCCTAGAAATGAAGATTTCAAGATTAGCACCGGAAGTGGGTCAAAATTAGGCAACAAGTTGGTGGCTGTCATTTTTTATATAATCTGAGTAGTTTTGGCAAAATGGTCAGATCTCAAGATTCAACCGTTAGATCTTGCTGAATTTTTGACATGTTCTTCACGACTGCATGTGCTACAACTTTCATGAAGAGAAGATTTCCAAATTATGATGGGAGCAATGACGAATTTGATAATCTTGAAATTTCAACCCATGTGCAAAAAGATTTGACAAAATTGTAATTGAATAGTTCTAGCCTTTGCCTATAAAAGGAAGGCATTTGCCACACTTAAGGGCATCCCATTTCTGAATTCTCTCATTGTAGTTTGAGTTAGGGGTGAAACTTTGATAAATTGTGAGATTTATACTTTGATTTCAAGGTTAGATCTTCCAATTTGTTTAAAGTAAATCTCAAAGCTCTTGTAGTTTGTATAATATAATCTTCATCTTATTCAAGTTTCTTCATCTTGATATCTAGTTAAGGTTCTTCCTAGAGTTAGGGGTGAAGCTTTCATAAATTGTGAGATTTATACTTTGATTTCAAGGTTAGATCTTCCAATTTGTTTAAAGTAAATCCCGAAACTCTAGCCCGTTGTGTTCTTGTCAATACCAAACAACCACTTTCATTTCTATCATGTTTTTCACTTATTCTTTTGTTTCCTTTAATATAATGAGTAGCTAAATTTCTATACTAGGATTGCAATTTGAACTCACACGTAATTTGATTCGTTTATCATATCTAAGAATAGGTTGATTATCTTGAATTGTTTATCTTACTTGTTCTTAATGCTTTTAATTAATTGGCCATTAATTAAATTGAATTGATAAACCTTAAGCAACTTGACAAAGGGATTTTGGTTTTAGATCTAGGTAAGATGACATATGATCTTTGTGCGAAAGCCTTGAGTTCATATAGGATAGACATATACCTATATGACATATGTAACAATTAATGAAATCGGAACTTAATGAATTCTTGATTATTTGATAGACATAGACATATAGTTTATCATTAATTAAGGATATTTCTGTTTGACCATCGAAAGAGGCTTATAGATAAATTAAGGATTTCTAGTTAACAATTCAGATAATTAATTGATCTTAGATAGAAGTAAAAGAATCAAGTAAAGTGTGAGGGATAATTGCAATCCTAGGCTTGGTTAATTTAATCATTAAATTCTTCTTCTTGTATACTTTAATTTTTAATCTTTCTTAACACTTCCTCTTATTAAGTTGTTTAAATAAGATTGAGTTTTGTAAATTTTTAATAGATAGTTAAATTTAGAATTAATCCCTGTGGGTTCGACACTTTCTTATTATTATATTACTTGATTTGCGATAACGTATACTTGCGTTCTGATTTACCACATCAAGAACACAGTTAGCAATTAAGTGAATTCCTTGTGATCAATGATGAGTTAAACTCAAGATTGGTAAATTTCCGTGTTTCTTTAAATTTGTTAATTACTTTCCTTTAATTCAACTAGTGTATTATCTTTATAAATCATCAAAACCCCCTTTCTAATTATCTTGATATGATTAAATCTTTGTTTTTCTGGATCCTTGAGAGACGATTCGGTTCATGCTCTATACTACAAATTAGTTTGTGAACCAGTAATTATTATTATTTGACGGGGTCTCGACAACCTCTTGTCAGGACACTCTTTCTTCATGTGTCCCCATTTCTTGCAGAAGTAGCAAGTAAATTCCTTATCCTCCCCTTTTTGTTTCTTATGCTGTGAAGAACCTTCTGCAGTATCCTTGGATTTCTTCATTTTCTTATTCTGAGAGGTTGAAGCTAATTGAGCATTCTCAGTCTTGTCTCATTGTAGCCTTTCGTCCTCTTGCACACAGTGAGATATAAGCTTATTAAGAGACCATTTATCATTCTGAGTGTTATAACTTACCTTGAATTGCCCAAAGTGTGCAAGAAGAGAGATCAAAACTAAGTGCACGAGCAAGTTCTCAAAAAGCTCTAACTTGAGTGACTTGAGTTTTGAAGCGAGATGAGACATTTTCATAATGTATTCCCTTATGTTCCCTTTGCTTTTATATTTCATCGAGAGGAGTTTGGCCAAAAGGTTACTCGCCTCCAACTTTTCATTCTTAGCAAAATATTGCTGAATTTCCTTAACGAACTTTTTGATATTCTCGCTCTCAGTAATAAAGCCCTGAAACGCTTCAAGAATGGAGCACTTCATGATCATCAAGCACATTCGGTTAGAGCGATCCCACTTCTCAATTTTAACCTTATCAGGGTTTTCCGGATTAAGAGTGGATCACCCCATCCTAAGTGTCATATCCAAATCCATACAGTCGAGAATTATCTCAACAACTTCTTTCTAGGCCTTAAAATCCGTCTCATTTAGCACTGAGATGCTATTCACTTGAGCAAAAACATTCACATCACTAGTAACAGAAACTGGATAGAGAACAAAATAAACATACATATTCATATAAAATAATACAAGACATGAACAAATGATCCAAATTGAGAATCCATCACAAGATACCTAACACAACATTAATTCCTAGTCTTTGGACAGATAAATCAATTGTAAGTGGTACTCTCAGTGCAATGATCAAACATCGATGATTAGTGATCAATCAATTTGAGACACTTATGTTAGCTTTGTATTAGGCTTCATTCGATGTTTATTGTGCCTAATATTAGTATTTTAGATGAGTTTAATGTTATTGGGCTTCATTGGGTTTTAATGTAAATATTGGATAATTTTCGGATTTTGATGCATTTTGACCTTTCTTCCTTGGTTAGGCCATAACTTGGGACTCGGTGATCCAATTAAGGTGATCTTGGTGTCTTTGGAAAGCTAAGACAAGGATCTACAAGTTTTATGAAGAACTCAAGAGCTGGATCGGACTTCTAAGGGCCCAAAATAGCCTTGCAATGCATAGTGAGTTTGCTGTCACGGAACCATCTGGGCAGTATGCACATATTGGACTATATAGTGGGTTATAGGCCTCCTCTTGGGCTGAAACTTGGTCATTTGAAAGATAAGACCCATATCTCCAACTTCACTGAAGACCATTTTGTCAATAGATGTCGTTTTAGGCATGCTTTTGAAGCTACAAGTTGGTCTGAATTTGGAAACACGTTCTCCAACCTAACTTGAGGTAGGTGCAGTGTTTTTGGCATTTCTAGAGTTCTAAAAGTCCAAATGACATGATTCAAATTGGAGATTTTCAAGGAGACAACTGGCTACAACTTTTATGAGACATCCAAGCCAAAATGCACCGTCTAGGTGATGAATTTGAAGCTAGAAGTCGGATAAGAGTTGTTGACTAAAAACCACCTACCATGCACCAACCCACCTACCATGCATCAACCCACCTACCATGCATCAAGCTTCCATATTTGACAATTTCCTTGATTTTATAGCTTGTATTCAGATTATGTACATGTACAAATTGGCTTATAGGATTAGTATAAATAGAGCCAATCTCTTTGTATTAGGAATAATTCAATTTGGAAGTAAGTTTGAAGAAAGTTTGAGTATTTGTGAGAGTTTTCTTTCTCTTCTTCTTCATTCTCTTTAGAATTTCGTTTTTGTTCTTTTATTTCTGAGTTCTTCCTTTCCATCCATGGAAGGCTAGGCTCTCATAATCAATCCAAGGGATTTGCCATCTTGATGTTTAATTTGGAGATCTTGTTTCGCTTATTCATATTGCTTAATTGTTATTCAAGTTTCTCTTCTTCCTCTTTTAATTTTGATCTAGATTGAATTGCTTAATTTGATTTAGATGTTTATGTGATAATAGCTTTATTATCATGTATTCAAGAGGATCACATAGAATAAACAATTTATTAAAGCTTTTTGATGGATTGTTTAGCTTGGTTAAATTCTTGATCTTAAGTTAATCTATGTTTGAATGGTGCTTACTTTATCTAACATTGGTTAATTAAATCCTAGATGCTTATATAGTAGAGGATTCTTGGATCATGTTGAGGCGTCTTGATATGATCTAAGGCCAAGAACATGGTTAGCAATTAAGTGAATTCCTTGTGATCAATGATGGATTAAACTCAAGATCGATAAAATTTCCTTGGATTGGTTAATTTGTTAATTGCTTTCCTTTAATTCAATTAGTGTATTATCTTTTCAAATCATAAAAACCCCATTTTAATTATCTTGATCTTATTAAATCTTTGTTCTTTTTGGATCCTTGAGAGACGATTCGGTTCATGCTCTATACTACAAATTAGTTTGCGAACCGGTAATTTTTATTATTTGACGGGGTCTCGACAACCTCTTGTCAATTAGTTTTGTCAAACAACAGTCTTTCTTTGGATCGATTGTTGTTCACATTAAAAATAAAACTTTATAATCGTCACATATTTACCACGGCAAGCGTGTCATTATTTGGCCAAAATGTGTTTTCCTTTGGACTGAACCCAATCCATATAAATAACTTCATACAATCAATCATATAAATAACTTAATTTACACAACAGAGATTACTTTGGCAACATGTTGTTTCAATTAACTCAATTAAAAAAATACTAGACCAACTGAAAAAAAAACGTTTGCAAATACTCGAAACACTTAACATTGTGCTTCTGAAACTTTTTCAATTTTCGATGAATCATGTTTCATCATGCTAATTCTATTTATTCTTTCATAATTCCTAAATTCAAAATTAGGGTTCATCATCGCCTTTTGCGGAATCACTTCGGCAATCAAATACGAACGAGTGTGGTTCTTGATCTTCCTCAACCAAATCGCCTTAGTTCCTCAATGAGACTTTCGTCTCTCTTCCATATGAGAAGGGAAACTATTTTTCTGATTTGGTATATTGGGGACCATTGTTCACTAACGTATTGTTCCATTAGGGTTCCCATAATCCCTTAATGGGCCAATACTGGTATCCATTCATTAAGCTCGTATTAGTTTAGTAGTCTTTGGGCTCACCAAAATTAAACTACTTAAAATTGAGCCCCTTTAATTAAATAGCTAATATAATTATATTAAATATGATGCCCAAAATTAGAATAGAAAACTCATATTTCCTAACATTATGATCACCATACAAGCTATGAAAACATTTGTAGAAATCATTTGGAGTAAGTTTAAAAATTGATAAATAAATTTTATTGACTTTTCATTGCATTTGGTAAACCTTTCATGAGTATTTCACCTTTCTACGCGGTTTCTCTTACATGGATCATGGTTATTAACTTATTACAATACATTAATGTTTCTGAATATTACAATGAATTTAATTTTAATCTGTTGTCAGTGTAAAGTTTCTTTATATTATTATTGAATTATGTGCTAATACATCATTAAAAGAGTTATAATGTATAGGTAGTTGTTGTGATAGTCAAACTCTTTTAATGATTTAGTAACATATAATTAAATGACAATATAAAAAAACTTTACACTAAAAATGGATCAAAATTAAACTCTATTACAATATACTTTTAAGCATTAAGCCAATTCTATACAGCTTTCGGCCTTGACGCTAATGACAAATGAAACGCAAAGTCCAATTATTGTCTCATCCAAACTGTACGCTTACGGTCACTGTCACTTTCTATTTCATCATAGAGTACATAATAATTGAAAGACAGCCTTGAAAATGGACCCAGACATGAAATTAGACACTACAGTTTGTTATTCAGCCTAATAATCCAAGATCTGGCTGCGTCATTGAGTTGATGATGTTGCTGTTTTGGTTTACAGAATTTTGTAGAATCAATATTGTGCTGTGGTCTCCTGTAGTTATGGTAGATTTTGTAGGGTCAGTAGTTTACCGATGCTCTCTCGCTCTGCTAGGTTCGACAATAATATCCTTTCTGTTCCCATCCTCCATGCTTATGTTTAATTCTCCTTGCAGACTGTCAACCTTGTTTTATAGGCTGTAGTTTTTCTTCTTTCTTGAACCAAAAAAAAAAAAAAAAGAGCCAAACCTACTCACAATTAATTCTCTACTCACTACACATCAATTTTATACTATATAACACCACGAAAAACTTAGATGAGAACCATCTGCGGTTGTTGGGCTGCTATTGATAGGAGCAATGATCTATCATCTAATGTCATTCTTATCTTTATCACGATCGATAACGAACAAAATTCTAATATTGAAATAGGATCAAGTTACCTGCTATTGCTTCATTTAAGGATCTTTAATGTGTATAAACTTTAAAGTGAGTTCTTTTTGCCGCGCAATTATATGGAATCATCATTCTGTGAGTCTTAACTGTTTTTGTGGATCTAACATTTGATAATTCTCCTTAAAGAAATGTAAAAGAAATAAAAAAGCAAAAAATTTCCTATTCTACGACCCATTGTTTTCATCTCTAGTAAAAGCGAACCCCCAACCATATCATAAGTTTTATTCATATGAGAATTACTGTCATTATTTTTCTATATATTCTGAAATTGCATGAATTCTTGTTTCACTAAAATATTGTTTAAAATTAATATTTTTCTTATGAAAGCACTTTGGTACATGTTTATGATGCCCTCAAATAATAGGTTAACTATATAATATCAAGAATAAACCAATGGGCCTAATCTATGACATATATTTCACCTTTTAGAATCAAATCAAATATATGACTGATATATTGATATTTCTTAATATCCCACCATGAACAAATGAACTTTTTACTGCAACACATATTTCCACCCGCATAATCATTTATAAATCCATCCAATCCCGGTGTGCTGCTTGCATCAAATAGAGAAGGTTTCGTCATTAATTTCTTTAATTGATACAAGCTTGGGCAATCTTCGATTCATGTCCTAACTAAACCTTTTCGGAATCCCATTTAAAAATATTGGGAAGCATTACTCGTAGCAAACATTTGTTGAAAGTAATCAATTGTACTAAGATATGTACAGTTAGTAAACATGGAAACACTTTACTTTTTTTAAGACTTATATAATGTTAGATTTTTGCTGTTAATAATTCTCTTCAATATGTAATTTATATGTACTACTATAAATATTTGTTAAATACTTGCAATATAATCCTGAATGCAATAACTCCACTTCCAGTTAAACTTTTTTCTTTATAAAAAAAAAAAAAAACAATTGCCATCTTTAACAAATGTGTCATTCCAACTACCTTTTTATTCCCGTCGAAATGTCCTTTAAATGTCACATGTAGTTCATAGTTATTAAATGGGTGGAAATTGCGGGCATAACGAGATTAAAAAACATACTTTTAAATTAGTTATATATCTTGATAAACAATTTGCGTTGGTATGAGTAAAAAGGACTCGGTCAACTTAAATATCTTATTTTAAATTCAATCTTTAAGATGATGTGTATAAAAAAAACACAATTGAGAAGAACTTTCACTTCACGCACCTGATCGTATCTTGTTGGATTAATCTCTTATCTTTTAAGTAGAAGAAACTCTTATTTACATTAAAAAAAAAGTTACATATCTGAATATAAGAAATTTCAAATATAAAAATATATATTTCATATAAAATCGTAAAATACATAAAATTAAGGGTAGTGATTAATTGTAATTAATGCGTTTAGATTTTATTATCTTTATATCATTTTTATTTATTTAATATTAACATATTAGTACTTGTTATTAATTAAATCATCATTTTAAATAAAATTTATGACTTTCCCTTAACTGTGGTCAATCAAAAACTATGACAGTAATTTTCAAGCCAGGAGACAATTAAAAGTTGTATTCCAATAAAAAGAAAAAAAGATGCTCGTCAAATTGCTTTTACAAGGGAGGAAATTTCTCAAAAAAGAAAAAAATCAGTAAATATAATGGTCAATAAAAGGAGGCGCCTCTTGAATTTGTCCAATGTAAAATTAAAATTATGTAGAGACACGATCTACATGCAACTTGTATCTCTGCCGTTAGATTGCTCATTTTACATGTCATCTAATACAAACGTCAGGAAAACAAAGAGAAAGAATTCAAAGCTAGTGTGATGAGGACGATAGTACTGGTACGATGTGCTGAGAAAAGGAAGAGGTGGCAAATGCAGCAACAGCAACAGAACATGGGTTCTCATCATGTCCCTGTCTATTCTTCCACCATGCACTCATATTCTCCTACAGCACTTCAGATTCTCTGAGTAATCATGTCTCTTTCGTATTTCTTTTGGTCACATCTCTTTCATTTGCATGTGGGAAACAGCTGAAAAAAAGAAACAATGCATTTTTTTTGTTTTTTTACTTTTGCTCTTTTGGCCCTCTGGGTATTACGGAGTCAGCTGTAATAATATATTGAGTACGGTTATTTTGGCACTTTCGATTTTAAAACTAACTAATCAATTATGTGTAATTTATATGGGTAATTTTTAATTAAAACTGGTATTATATTTGTACCAAAAAAAGTGGTATTATATGAATTTTTATTTTATCCATATTTAATTTTATATTAAGCAAGTATTAATTAATTATTATCTATATTAATATATATAACAGTAAAAAACATAAATGGTGCTCTGAATGTTACTTGACCAAAGTGGTAAGGATGCATGTTAGATCAAATAACGTAATGATCACTTTTACTACATCTCTTTTTGTTATTATTGATTTAATACAAAAAAATTAATGCTAGTAAAATTTAATCATACAATAACATAAAAAAATAAGATGGTGAGTGACAAATTTGAAAATAGCATTACTTTAGGAATACATGTAAAAGAATGCAAATAATTTGAATTTGTACAAATCTATGTTACGAATTCTTGACCATAAACTAAGCTAATTAATTATTAGTGGAACCAATCCACAGAACCTACTACATGAAGCAATTTTCAAAATTCCACATATGGCTAAAGAAAGTTCAAAAGGACAATGAAACATGTCATAGGGGAACCACGCGTCCTTTTCCCTCTTATTGTCATTCTGATCATCATTTGTAAACATTTTGATCATTATGGCAAATTTTCAACAGCTTTACATGGCACGTTTGTTTTCACCTTTGCGTTAGAAAAAAAACAGTGTTTGGGCACTCTTTCTAAGAGTGTTTCGTGAAAGGGAATTTCATATTTCCTTTTCCCCAAGGTTTGTTGGCATTGGGAGAAAGGTGAAACAAACGGAGCTTTAGATGGTCTATGTTGGAGAGCAGTACGCCTTCACATATGGTTTTTATAAGTGTATATTATTTGAATTTTGGACGTGTATATTATATTATATTTTTCAATAAATATTTATTTTAGTCCTTCAAAAATATAAATGACATCAGTTTAATTTTTTAATAATTGTGTGACATTAAATTAGTTATTTTAAAAGAATATTTTATGTCATTGAAGAATCAACTTGATGTCAAAAAATTCATTGAAAAACTAATTTAGTGTAAAAAATTAACATTGAATAACTAATTTGATATCATCAATTATTAAAAGACTAAATTGATGTCACTTCTATCTTTAGAGGATCAAAATAGATGTTTACTCTATATTTTTTCTTTTGAGATAAAATATATATTATATTATTAGATGCATATATTAATAACAAACAGCAATAAGCCTTTTAATGTATTTTACCAAACCAAGTTTGCTTCCAATCCATTATGTTTATCATGAGGTAAACGTTTTACATCTTTTGTCATTGCTAGAGCAATAAAGTTATCACATTGCAACGAACCCGGCTACCATCTTCTATAATTCTCACTCTATCTCCATGTCGCTAAACAAGACAACGTTCCAAGTAGCTCTATAATATATAAAGTCCAGAACTTGTCTCAAAGTCGTCAATCACTCCATTCAAATTTGGATTCCAACCTTAACATTCAGCATTACAGGCTAATAGCACATGAGTATATTATTGGGGTCAGGGGAGTCCAAAACGTAAGGAAGATTTATTTTAATTGACTAAGCGAGGAACTATAAGTGGGTTTGACACCACATCTTGACCTAAAATCTTAAAGTATCAGGTTCATTTGTCCTTTCATTTATATGTTTCTCACATTGATCATTCTTTATCAATGTGAGACTCTTCACCCATATCCAACTAATACTTGAATTTTTAACAATCTCTCCCTCAAGTATGAGTTTTTACACGAGTTCACTTTTTCTCGCGCGAAAGCATTTTCTTTCTCGAGTATTTTGACGGCATCAAGCTTTCTTCACCTACCCCAGTTTCCAAGAGGTGCATACCACCCAGCCCAGTTCACCGAAGTGTGCGTCTTACCACTCCATCTAGGCTTTAGTGGTTCATAAATATTCTTTCTCAACGGAGGCAGCAACAATGAGAGTATTATCCGTCATCGCCAATGCTCATGTCCATAGCCGAATTATCGACTATGATACTACTTGTTGGGGAGTTAGCAAGAGCTTAGAATGTCAGGGAAATATCTTTAAATGGATTTAAAGAGGAACCACACCAATGGATCTGACACAACGTCTCAACCCAAAATCTTAAAATCTTAAGTTCATTGGTCGTTCCACTTATATATTACTCTCTTTGTTTATTCTTTATCATTATGAGACTCTTCACCCATACATGAATTCCTAACATATATAACATTAGAACAACTACTAGACTACGGATTTCAACATGTAAACTAAGTAAGGGGTATTCAATCACTTCAAAATGTTAAGGTTTATATTGCTATGGACAACCGTGATTGCAATTTTGGGAATCATTACAAATACATTTTATTTTTGTTGCACTTTATGGTGAATGGTGATCGTATTTATTTACTTTTTTTATAATCATAATAATTATTACAACGTAACCATTACGATAATTGAAATTTAAAATCTTACAAAAGATCAACGTGATACATAATAATATCATTCTTAAACACCATTCTAATGAGCTAACGATAGAAATATAGGGAGGGCATTATTACCATACATGGTTAAGTGGTTAGTAATTAGTTAGTTGAGTGTGATTATTTATATAATTAGTTACATCTCTAAGGCTGTATAAGTAACTCTTTGTAAATAACTTTAACATACTTTCTTATTCAATCAATTTCACTTTCATCTTTTTTAAAAATTTTCTTATCTGAGCCATGTTTCTCAACATGGTAGCAGAGCAGAAAAAAATCCAGAAGCCTTAGATTTCAAAGAAAGAGAGAGTGGGTGCTAGAAAAGGAGAGAGAAATTTCTGAGTTCAATGTGAACTCAATGCAGCGAAAGAAGAATTTTTTTTTTGAAGTAGGTACCATCAAAGTTCTAATACCATGTTTATGCTTTCAACTTGTTCAATTGTGGATTCAATGCATTTGATGTGGATTCAGCGTTTCTGATTTTCCTTTTTAGTTTGGCATCGTTTACGTGTTGCCACCAAGCTTTTTCACTTGCAGCGCAATGGTGTCCTTGACTTTGAGCGGTGGGATTCATCACCTTCGTTGGTTCGTTTGCCATCCCTCAAGATGCTGCGATTGGATGTAGACTTTGTGAAATCAATTGACAACATCCTCTTTGGACTCCTATGCAATTGTTGAATAGAGAACGAGTGCATTTAGTCATATCACGATGTGATTCTTTTCGAATTTATGGCGTGAAATTGTATTTCAAGACTGAAAAATTGGAACAAGTTTCTTCTTGAACATTCTTGCTTTTGTCAACGTTATCAGGTTGCTGGATGTAATGAACAGGGTTGGGGACAAATATGTGAATCTTGTTTTTGAGCATCTTGTTTATGATATTCATATTACCACACATGGTTATCCTCTTGTGTGTTTTAAAAATTTTCTTAGTCCAAAAGTGTTTTTCTCTTTGATCTTCACTAAAATCAGTATAGCATGTCTTTAAGTATAGGTTAAATTTAACCCAAGAAGATTTAATTTAGTGGTTAAAGAGGTATGTTTCATACCTTAATAACTTAGGCTTGAATCTTGAGTTAGCATTCAAAAAAATTAATTAATTCATCTCAATGCACAAAGCCAATGTGCCCGTGCATCCTTAAGATTTTTTAAGAAGAGACTTAGTCTCAATCGATGACCAAAAATACTTTTACCATTTAAAAGAAAGTTTAGTTTCTAAGAAAAAATTGTTATACGGTGCCTCAAGTCCACATCATCCCTCAAAAGTTGACTTTAGAGGCAAACAAAAAGCAAGTCTCTAGCATTTAGAGCATCTTATTCTTTAGCCTTTTTAATTTAAATTTTATCATTTCAATAATCAGCCTTTGAAATATATATATTTTTAACAAAATTATTAATTTTTATAACAAAATAATATATTTAAAGTGATCTCATTTTGTTAAAAATTTAATTATTAGAAATAATACTTATAAACTCTAGTTTATAATAAAATAACTATTTTTGATTAGATAATAACTATTTAAAAAGTGATTATTCTTTGTAAAATATGATGTGTCACTTAAAATAATTTTCTCAACTTTTAACGAGTTGATGGAGTAATTAATTTCCTGTCTCCATTATTTTTGCGCACATGCATAATTCGTAGCATATAACTATAAGATAACTCATAAGACAAGAGTCTTAATTCTTTCTTGGCCGGAAAAGCCAAACCCATAGGTCCCCACCCTATTGATAGCATCTGAAACAGTATCACCTCGATCGTAATCCAAACAACGAAGGAGGACTCGTGAGGGAGCTGGTTTTCCGATTTGGTATTAAACACTTACAAAATTATGATATCGATCATCTATGAATCTTTAGAGTATGATAATGATCACTGCGATATATATATAAATATGTGTGTGTGTGTGTGTATCACTTATAAGTTCCAACTAATTCTTGTTTTTCAATTGTCATGTCCTAGGAAATGGATGATCACGTCAATGAATGGTTATGTCACAAGAAGTCTTTTGATGAAGAGTTCCTCAGAGATATCCTGCAGCAGCCAGAAGAACCCACTGCCCCTGTTGCCGTCCCCGTCCTCACCACAGCCACCATCGGCAGTTCATTCTTTGGCCAGACAAGCCTCAGCAGGCCTGCTAGTGCTGGCAACCTGATCAAGAACAACTGCAGCTCGAACTCATTCATCATCTCTCAACATGCTTCAGACGAGCCTGCCTCATCTCCAACAACCTATATACTGTCTTTTGATAAGTCCACTGCATTGTTACCAACTATGCATGATCCTTGCTCTGCTTGGAAAGAGGTCTCCCAATCCCAATTGGGCAGTCACGCCACAGATCATTCTTTGCCTTTATCCTCATCAACGGCGAACCAAAGAACAAAGAAGAATACTCGAAGCGCTTCTGAGACACTAGATCACATAATGTCAGAGAGAAAGAGGAGACAGGAACTCACAAAGAAGTTTATAGCACTTTCAGCCACTATACCTGGCTTGAAGAAGGTCAGTCTCGATCTCTGTTGCTCAAATCATGTGCATGCCTTAATCAAATTAAACTCTAATTTTTTTTTCTTTCATAGTATTTGAATAATTAAACACACATTTAGTTCCTTTTTATTTTATTTTTTTGTTCTTAATTATACCTTCTACCTTCGTCATTTATATCCAACATGCAATGTCAGGTTATAAATTTGAGATTAAAAAAAATAATCAATAGAGGGATGTTATTTTACACTGGCCAGAAATGCCAAGCATCATCACTAACTGACATAAATGCATATTCTACACATGCCAAATGATCAGAGGGCAATAATTCATTGTTGAGAATAGAAAACATCAGAGGACAATAATTCATTGTTGAGAATAAAAAACATTCATCAAGATTATTTAGTCCATTTGTCAATACCGTCCTTCCTGAGTGAATCATTTCGGCCTTTGTCATTGGACCTGTGGCCTGGTGATACTGTGATCTCTCACTCATGCTGACGAGCTGCATTTCATTCCGGCCTCCCCTCCAAAAAATTAACACACTAGTTCCTATGTCTAGGGAAAAAAATTAGGCTTTGAACTTTGATTTATACTTTCATCTCTAGTTCTGTTTTTGCTAGGAAATATTATTAGGTTTAAATGTCCACATGTTTTTTTCCTCACATGTATTATGTTCTTATGAGCAAATAGTTAAACACTACGTTGGAGGTCCCAAGTTCATTGTATAAATCCTCGAAGAGAATATAAAACAAACAAAAATTATTAATTGATTCTAAATTTTATAACTTCATTAGATAATAGAAATGAAATAAAATTCTTGAATAAATATTAAGTGATTTGTAACCAAAGCAAAATATGCCAAGTAGTTCTGTTATTATACTCTAAAAATCAAAAGGTTTAGGGATAAAATTAAATGAAAACAAAAACTTTAAGTATCAAATTGAATAATTTCATAGTTTAAAAGATTAAAAAAATTCCATTGCTTAATTGAAATTTTTATTTATCAAATCATTTTACAAATTAAAAACCAATACAATCCATCTTTAATTTATAAAGATTAAGATTTTAATTTTTATTAAATAGTACTGAAATCCTATATATATAAGTTATATACTTTTAATTTTTATGTAAATATGTTTTATTTTATTTATAATATTTTGTTAATTTTTAATTAATACTTTTAATGTGATATAGAAATTAAATGACATCCTAGTCCTAGTCTTAATGGATAGTATCAATGGCATGCTATAAAAATTTTTAAAATCAATTCCAAATTAAGGGGGAAAGTAAAAATACCAACAAAAAAAAAAAAAAACAATCTTATATATGTGTTTTATATCTCAAGAATCTAAAAGTTATCTGACGTGTGTAGATGGACAAGGCTCATGTACTTAGAGAAGCTATCAATTACGTGAAACAACTTCAAGAACGTGTAAAAGAGCTAGAAGAAGATATCCAGAAGAACGGCGTAGAATCAGCGATAACCATAACAAGATCTTATCTCTGCATCGACGAAGGCACTACTTTCTGTGAAACGTACTCTAATGAATGCTATATGCCCAACGATGCACTCCCTGATGTTGAAGCAAGAGTCTTAGGGAAGGAAGTTCTAATCAAAATCCAATGTGAGAAGCAAAAAGGCATTCTGCTCAAAATATTGTCTCAGCTTGAACGTCTTCATCTCTCTATATCCAGTAGTAACGTCTTGCCATTTGGGAATACTCTTGACGTCACCATTATTGCTCAGGTACATAACAACGTAGTATCAATTTATGAAAGAAAAGAAGCACGATTCCAACTCAAGTTTGCTATCCAAATTTAATTGTGTTCAAACTTGTGATATTGCTACAACTATACTGCAGATGGGTGACAAATACAGCATGATAGTGAAGGATCTAGTGAAAAACCTGAGACTAGTGGCTATGCTGAAGTCATGTGATGTGCAACAATGATGCGAGCTATCGTATCAAACAAGTCCAGTAATTGTAGTTTAAGGACTTGGGATGTTTTTATAGTTTAGTATGTTTACTTGTATGTTGAATCAATAAAAAACAATTATGTGCGTGTTTGGTATGATTATATATCTCTTGCTTTATTATGATATCTTCTTAGTCTTGGATTACAAAAGTTGAAAGATTGAGTTGTCATAACCAGTTACTCAATATAAGTGAATTGATATGCTCCTTGGTGTGCTAGAAATTGGAAGAACGTGAACTCTGTTGTAAGGGCATTAAACCGCATTGCAAAAACATTATTCGATTTCTTTGACAGTTTTCCAAATGATAGACAATAAAATGTCTATGTGGCATGTCTTAAAATGAGTTCGTTCACACCAAAAAAGAAGAAGAAAATAATAGATTTCGTAGGAATTCAGTTTATGTTCAAATGCGGCCTCGTTTGAGAATGGCGCAGCTTTCCAAAAGTTGCCGTATTTCTAGATATATACCACAAAAATGTGCTGTGAATTATATATCGATAAAGAGTATTTGTTAATATTATTGAAAAACTATTGTAACTATCTAAAATAATAATAAGAAATATTATAATTTTTAATAGATACATGTTTCAAAAGAATGGGATAAAGTTATAATTTAAGAGAAGGAACTTTTTTTTAAAAAAATGTATTTCATATTTTTACATCATAGCTGGTTTATATATCGATGTATCATATATGTTCATGCATCATATATTGCTTATTTGGATAATTTTCTCTACGATAAATAAAACGTCACATATCATCCAATACTTGTTGCATTTTAAGCAATGATATTTGAATTGGACCGAACCGGTTGGTCGGACTATGAACCGGCTTCCTTTTTAGTTATGGTTTAATATCAAAACCGGATTCATGATTAAATCGGTCAAAACTGGATAAAACTGGTTAGATCGGCCATATCTTTCTTTTTTTTAAAATTTTTTTTCTTAATCACTTAAATACTCAATTAAGAGTTATATGAGACTTGAGAATTAAAACCCTAAATCTTATTATGCATTTTATTATTAGTAATGTGTATTATGAGTTATGTATATTTATTTATTTATTTCGTAATTATGACATCATCCTATTTTTCAATTCACTATTCGCTCTAGCTTTAACAACATTAATTTTAAGTATTTATGATTTTATGCCCTATTCTCGCATTACACATTGCATTCGTTTTTATATATAAAAAAAGGATTAATGCTCTAAATATTCCCAAAATCTTTCAATTGAATTTAAATGGGGTTGATGCAGTCTCCCTTTTATATTGGCTTCGTCCATCATCTGGATTGCAAATCTTGTCTTTTTGAGTCAACATGTTAAATATTAAAGAAATAGTTACTAAGAAATGATTAATTAAATTATTTTTAATTGATTAATTAATCATGAAAACAATTTAATTAATCAGTAAGAGTTAGTTTATATTATGAGTTTAATTTTAGTCCATTATCAATATAAAGAAACTTTACACTATCATTTCATAATGTGTTGACGCATCATTAAAAGAGTTAAGATTTCTTAAGTAATTATTATAATAATCAAATTCATTTAATGATTTATAAATATATAATTAGATGATGACAATGAATTAAAGTTAAATTCGTATATTATTAACTTGCATAAGATTTATTAATTTTTTAAAAAATTAACTTATGTTTTCATATGTTAATTTATAATTAATTTTAAGATAAATTGTATAAAAAAATTAATTTTATGCATTTAATTAACAAACGATATATAAAATAATTTTAAAAAATATTTTATTAAAGATAAATAAGTATTTCTCTCTTAAATTTTTAAAATAATATAAAATCAAATAATTCAAAATTCAAAATAAATTTTCTTTTAAAAAATTATTTTTAATTAATGAAAAAATAACCTTAACTTATAATTAATTTTACACACTTTAAACAAGCAAAATAAATTTTAGATAAAATAACTTTTAATTAAAAAATAATTATTCTAAATAATTAATCAAAATCAAACAATATCTAGATAGTGGAAATATTTCGATTTATAAACCTGAATACACACACCTGAGTTTTAAACCCAAAAAAAACCAGGCGGAACCATCTCAACTCATGTAGAACCACCTGTGCAGTTTGTATAAACTTGTGCAAGTAATAATTGGTCTGAGCAATGCCGTCACCTTGCTCAGGCCTACAGCCATGGGAAGACCAGCTATAAAAGGAATTATTTATTCTTCGTTAGTTTCTTCTGTTATGCTTTTTGTTCCCAGCTCAGAGCCACTGGTTGACGAGGACTCTTTTGATATGTCACAGACGGTTCCATCTTTAATTTCATTTGACACGGGCAGCTGGTCTACCGTCTTCCCACCCTCAAGACAAACCATGAGATCTCTAAGCTGCACAGTTTAAGAATGTATCAAATAGCAGCTCGATTAGCTTGATGTATGCACAATTATAATACACCAAATCGAACTCCAACCCCCTCTCCCAACCCAACTCAAAAAAGAAAAAGAGAAATAAGGAAAACGGTATACTTCACCTGCTCTTCCAGGTTCGTTATTCTATCATCCGCCAGTTTTAAAGCTTTTTTCTCCCTGGAAAAAAACACACCGCCCATCAGTTTATAACCTTTGGACATGTGGTTTTATTTTACATAACTATGGATAAAAAATTACATCACTCATAAGAAATAAAGGATAAAAGCATACCTCTCTTCAATCTCAAGTATCTTTGCTTTCCAAATCTCCTCATTTTTTACAAGATTCTCATTAAGCTGCAGACACAAACACAATATAACTTCATTAGCAACAGGATTTCCTGTCCTCGTGATAGATTAATGAGACAACGCAAAAGCCTACGGCATGGTTATATGTCATACTATCTAAGAAATTCTGCAAGAGATTCTCAAGCATGGATTACAACTTACATCATCCAGAAATTTCTTCTCTTTATTACATCTGTCGATCTTGGACTGAACCTTTTGCTGTTTAAGACTGACAGCCTTCTCAACAGCTTTGGAAGTTTGTCTTTCCGTTTGTTCTTTTACTTCTTGTAATAAGGACTCAAAATACTACAATTAAAACAGAAATAGATTAATCAATACAAGTTTAAAAATTCTAATATGTTTATGCTAGACAGAAGGCAATCTTGGCGGATTCACTGCAAATGACAAATATAATACACTTACTAATTTTTGGTTTTCAAGTTGAGTAGCAAGCAATTCATTGTACTCACTGACAATCTGTAAAAGAAAATGAATATATTTATGTATGAGAATTAAAACTCATCATACAGATACAAAAAGCAAGGACTTGACTATTAAACTAGTCTTGCAACATTACAGCTTCGACTTTACTATTAAGTATAGCCTCGCTCATGGCATTATCTTCACAGCTGCAACTTCCACAACCGTTTTCTGCATGCACACAGTGAGAGTTCAGCTCAACCAACTTTCCATCAGTTTTGGACTGAATAAGTCTGTGAACATAGTTGTCTCCCACATAATCCCACACGCGTTTGGTTTCCACTTCTAGGGAATAGCAATGCTGTGTCTCTTTCCAGTGTATTATGGCATGTCCTCCTTTATATCTGAATCAAGATTTTCTTAGGAATTCCAGAAGACAAATGCTTGGGACGAAATACATTTTAAAAAAGAAAGAAACAGGAGAATGCAAACAAACAAGGATTGATGGACAAAAATCTCACCTTCCACAGCCAACAAACCCACATATAACACATATCCAAAGGTTCTCAGTGGTTTGACAAACAAAACATATAGATTTTTCCGCTTGCTGCTGGCAATAGCGGCATACCTGGAATAAAAAGTGGGGGACTAGTAAATACTTAATTAACTAATACATCATGTTAGAAATTGAGATTTTTCTAGATACTTTAAGCTTTAGCTAAATATTTTGTATTTTGATATAAAATCTGCTTTAGTTAGTCAGATTAGGTAGAACCTGTGTTGATCCTTATTTCAAGGGATGATGGCTGTAATGTTAGCAAATATGAGTAATATGAAAGGTGTGTTGATCCTTATTTTGTGGGGATTAACTTCAGATTTGGTATTGACCAATCTGCAGGCTATGTAAGCCTCTTTTGATCATATTTTGTATATATATGTATGCTGCAACTGAATGAAAATGGATCAGATTAGTTCTCCTGCACTAGCTTATGTTTTATTGTCTAAACTCTTCTCTACCCTGATATCTGTTTTCTAACACATCAAGATTGAATAATTAACCCTCGCCGTCAAACTAATCAAGAAATCTTAGCTGAAATTAATTATAAATTAAAAGACATACAAGTCACTTAGACACCCCAACCCCCAAAGTAGCTCAAAAAGTACAGTCAACTCTTTGCTCTTGGGGATGCCCTATAACATTGTTATGCATGCACATAAACACAACTAAAACAGAGCCACTTACAGGACAAGAAGAATCTGCCCATTTTGAAATACATGAACAATGGAAAGAATGATTGCATATAGTTGTAAGAATTCCACTCGTGTCTTGATCTAATCGCTCTGCAAATAACCCATATGCAAGAGTGAGTCATAGATGTTTGAAAGTTGTCTTACAAAAAGACATTTTGGAGTAATTATACGTGTAGTATATGCTGATGAATAGTTCAGAACCTTCCATACTTGCAACCCAATTGTATATCTTAACATAAACATATATGGATACAAGGCAATAAAAGGGACGTACCAAGGCAGACTGGACATGAAGGTTGTTCAGTTGAACTAGGATTTGATGCTTGTGCATGTTCAATTGAGCCAGTGTACTGCACATCTAATGTGAACAGAACGTGGCAAACCTCCACCTATGTAAGAGCACCATAGAGCAACAAGATTAATAGCAAAACAAATTCTTAACGAATAATTGAATTACTTTTCATCCAACAACGATGAGCCCAGTTGAACAAGAAAATGAAAATAATTATTAAACAAAGGACGAACCTCCATAGATGAGAAACGGCGCCCATTGTAATGCTTGTAGAAACCGTCTGTAGATTCTTGGTCATCAAACCGAATTAAAACATTGTACTGATCCTCTATCCCATCCATTCTAAAACCAAACCCACCCAAAAACAAACAACAAAAAACGAAAAAAGAAAGTCAAGAATAGGAACATGATGAACTGAAATTCCTCAAGCATCTGTAGAAAGCACACAAAATGAACCTGACAATCCGCATCTCTAGGATATGCTGAATAAATGAACCACAGAACTGGCAGAAATCTGCATACGTCATGTGATTTGGCACTCCAAGAACACAGACAAGCGGCTTCCGTCCAACCTAAGACAAATCAAAATTTATGCTGTCATTATATGGGGTCTTCCAAGTCGTTTTAAAATGACTAAAGCTAATGATTAGGAACTAAAAACCTTTTAATTTTAGAGACTCAGAGAAAGAAGTTTTGATTTTTGACGAATTGTTGTTCCATTTAATGTTTTTCTGAGGTAACTATATATAGCTAGCTAGCACGAGATCATAAATCTGGAATCACCAGACCCAAAATTTTCAATTTTTTTAAAAGGGAACTGATAAAGAAGGCTATGGCACCCCGCAAAAATAAAGTTCAGGGAAACAGAAAATTCGAGAAAATATCGTTTTGGTTAAATTACGGAAAGTCATGAAACAAGTGAGAGAAAACAGAGCTTACGGGAATAGCAGAAGCGGGATCGTCGCGGTAGAGATGCATGACGCCTCGGGTCTCTTCGATTCTAGGGTTTCCAGAAGAGAAAGGAAACGCCTGAGTCAAATGTGAGAAGGAGGAGGATGACGATTCACTCGCCTCGCCGGAAACCACCATAGGCGGTGGCCGGATCACTTCGTCGGACGAGGGTGGTGGTATGAGTGTGCTGGAACCGGAACTGGAACTGGTAGTGGTAGACATCGCGAAAAGCCGATGTGGATTCAGTTTTAGCGGGAGAAGACGGATTTGGGTTCCCTTTTATATATATATATATATATATATATATATAGGGGGCATATTTAGTGAGAGGAGTGGTTTATTGTGAGAGTGAGAGGAGCAAATCTTGACCATTGGATCATCCATGTATGGTCAATATTAGAAATTACTTAAAGGTCACATGACAACTTAAAAAAGTCACATGACTTTATGTTTTAATCTTGACCATACATGGATAATCCAATGATCAAGATTTGCTCCTCTCACTCTCACAATAAACCACTCATCTCACTAGATATGCTCCCTATATATATATATATATATATATATATACCATTTCTAACCCAGGCAGAGCTCATTTTAGTTTGAAAATAGAGTAGAAAGATAACACATATATTATGAAAAATACACTGTTATAATAATGGATAAAATACAAGATTACAGATATATATTGTAATATGAAAATACACAATTATAAAAGTAAAGTACAAATAGAAATAACTTACAAAGATGAAGAAAGCAGCACACAGCAAAGCTTACAAAATTTTTACAAATGAAGAAAGTTTACAAAGAGAGAAGAGAGAGTTTTTTCCGATGCCTCTTTTTGAAAAATGAATCCCTTTATATAGAGATAGGGATTAGTCTTGAATCTTCAATTATTGTAGATACTGTTGGGTGAATGATTCATCAGCTATGATTTCTTCTTTTAAAAATATCATTGTCGACACTTCTTTTAGCTGTCTTGATCTTCTTTTTGAAAAGTAACCTTGCCGACACTTCTTTTGGCTGTCTTGATCTTCTTTTTGAAAAGTAATCCTGCCGACATTTGATTTTTCTTGTGAAAGGAATCTTATCAATACTTTAATCATAACATTTTGTTTTATTGAAATTCATCTAGATCAATTCCATAACAGTTATCTTCATTTTGAGGCGTAGTGCTTGAACATGCATCTTCGTCTTGTGAAGAAGTTTGGGATAAGGCTTTTTGTAATTTCTTATTGAATTCTTCTTTAGAACCACAGGCGGCAAGCTCAGCCATAAATTTTGATTTTTCTGTCAAAAACTCACACTGAGGAGGAGGGGTGAGTCTCTTAACATATTGAGAATTGTTTAAGAACCAATTTTGAAGCTTTTGCTAGGCTAATAATTCACTATTAAACTTATTCCACCACTTAATTCTAATGGTTCGAACAAGATATTGCATATTTGGGGGAGTCTTGTCAGATATTGAAATAGAATAATCCCAACTCATAATTCATGTTACACCAAAACTGGCGCAAAAAGATAATATGGCAGGTTCACAATTAGTAACTTCTTTGAATTTTTTAAATGCTAGTTTGGCAAAGTCGGGGAAAATGGTAGTGAGAGGTCCACAGTCAAAGAACCATTTAATGAACCACTGAGGAAAAGAAAGAGAAATTCCTCTTTTGAACCATATGAACCAAGAATGAGAGTAGGGTTGGTAATAAAGAAAATTGTACCAAGCTTGGATATAATCACAATAATTATAATGATGAGGAGTAAAAGATCGGGAAAAATTTCTTGAAGAATGAATAGATATAGCCCAATTCGAGGGGGTTAATACTTGTAATATTTTGATTTTTGAAAAGATAATTTTTGAAGGGTCTTTAGGATCTCGGTTATGAGTGACTTCTATTGAATCAGTGTCTACAAGTATGAATTCATAAAAAAGTCGAGTTTTTTGAGGATCTGAGGGGAGATATTGCCATTGTAAAGGGAATATTTTTTAAGCTATATGTCGGGGGGTCTTATCAGCCCACTCAGGTTCTATTGGACAAATGGTTAAGGGAAAGGGTTTGTTTGTATATAGTAAAGAACTGGGTTTTGGTGGATAATTTTGTACAGGGATATAGGGACTAATAGGTCGAATTGGTTTTTGAGGTGTTGATGGGGTAAAAGCTGCATGGTGAAAAGATAAAGGTTTGTCTTGAGCCTTTATTGAACTAGAGCCTTCTGACTTAATGATAAGCTTTTGAGCAGAATATTGACTGGGTTCAATTTCCATCTTTATTGAGCTCGTCCTCAAAGGAGAACCATATTGATCTTTAGTAACAACTTTTGCTTTTTCACTCATGAATCTCACTTTGTCCTTGTAAAAACTCTCTGGTAAGAAAATCAGGGAGATGATTAGTTTGTCCTTTAGTATGTTGAATATCAAAATCGAAGCAAGCAAGTAAAGATTGCCAACGAGCAAAAATATGTTTTGAAACTAGATTTTTAACATCCTTTTGTAAAACACTTGATGCAGCTTTACAATCTGTTTTGAGTAAAAACTTTTTATTAAATAAATCATCTTGAAATTTAGTAATACATAGTACTATAGCTAAAATTTCTTTTTTAATAGTACTATATTTTAATTGAGCATTTTGCCAGGTTCCTGAGTAGTATCTAACTATTTGTTCTTTTTTATTGGGTAATACTTGTTTTAATACTCCTCCATATCTTAAGTCTGAGGCATCTGTTTCTACTATCAAAAAAGCATCAGGTTCAGGGATTCCTAAACAAGGAAGATTTTTAACTAAATTTTTAATTTGGATTATAGCATCAGTCATTGACTTATTCCATGTTGGAGGGTTTTTTCTTAATCTTTTAAATAAGGGAGAACAAATAATTCTAATATTGGGAATAAAGTCTGATATGTAGTTTACACATCCTAAGAATCGTTGTAATTGATTTTTGTCTTTTATTTCATTAGGGAATTTAGAGGCAAACTCTATAGATCTATTAATAGGAGTTATTGTTCCTTGATATATTTCAAATCCTAAAAATCGTATTTTTGTTTGAAATAATTTAATCTTCTTAGCAGATACTGCTAGTCCATTTTCTTTGATTATTGTAATAAATTGATTTAAATGTTCCTGGTGTTGAGTAATATTTTTTGAAAATATTAAAACATCATCTAAATATACTATTGTGAATTGAGTATAAGGATTTAATATAGAATTCATAATGTTTTGAAATTCACTAGGAGCATTTTTTAGTCCTTGAGGCATTACATTCCATTCATAATGACCAAAGGGTACAGTGAAGGCAATTTTGTATATATATATATATAGGAAAACCGAACCGGAAGCAATATTGTTAAAGCCTGAAAGTGAAACTGACTATTTTTTTTATTCAACCTCAATGGTTAAATTATTTAAATTAGTTGATGGAATCAAATGACCACATGCATCGATATAAAATTTATAAAATATTAAGTGTTTTTTTTTAAAAAATTAATAGTTAATTCATTTATAACTAAATTTTGACTAATTTTAATTAATTTAAAATAATTTAACTTTAATTATAAAACTTAATCATAATTATTTAAGTGTCTTATTAACAATCACATTAGTAAAACCATCCAATCCAATACTGTACTAACAACACTAATCCAAAGTTGTCCATCTCTATTTATGTGTTTTTTCCTCTTTCATAAAAAAAAAATATGGTAGTTGCAACCCCACGCTTAATAATCTCTTCTTGTTACTAACCACAATGTGTAACTCAACTGACAAAGTGAGTTTCATATAAACAAATTTTACTTGGAATATAAGAATTCAAATTTTACTAAAAATGCTTTGTAATTAGAACAAAATTGACACTTGAGCGAAAACTAATTCCACATCTAAAAGGGTGTGAAAAACACATAGTCGTCTTAAAAAAAAAAATATCTTCCTGCTACTACTACCTTCAAAAGTGATATCCGTATCATACACATACTGGACACTTCTGTAAAACACAATGCGACACTTCTAATCATATGAGACATTTTAAATTTTGGTGTATCCGTGTCTCTGTGGTGTGCATGCTCCGTCAATATTAGACGTAAATACAGTTTCAGAGTTTTCAGAATGGCAATGAAAATTTAATCTCCATTAATCGTTGTTCCACTATTACAAGCAGCTTCGCATAAAGGCAATACAAGCTAATACTCATGGGTAGAAAATAACAACCTTGCCACATCCGAAAGTTCAATCTGACATAGGCTGGGTATTGAAAACCAAAAAACATAATGTAGAAGGAAGCCAGAAATCTCCAGACTAAGGAGATTCTTTCAGCTTAGCATCAAGGAGAGCTTTAATAGTCATAGTCTCTTAGTAGCGATCTCCAAGTCAAACCAGGCTCTGAAATTCTGTGCTGAGTTGGTCTCAAATCATACTGCAGCAGCAGCAGGAACGTGAGATTCTACGGACTTCAGTACCTCTTCACCTAGTTGTTTGCATCCTACCAGCTTCTGCATTAACACACAATCAAAACATCAAGTTTATTCAGCAAAAAGACACCCATTAAGAGAATACCAATAGAAAAGCTAAAAATATACCAATACACACATTATGAGAACACCCATTATTCACTATTGACAGGAGTCACCAAGGAGAAAAATGGTGTAATATAGTATACATTTAGCTTCCATGTCCATTTTTTTCTCTAGCCTCTCATGGTAATTAATCAAAGTGTTAAACATAATCTAAATTGTAATTAAAAAAGAACTGAAATTTTTCAACACTAATGTCAAGATACAGAAAGAGATGCTTACTGTTCCCGCAGAATATATGTCAGAAGTTCGAAATCCCCTGTTCAAAGTGTCCAGAACTGCATTCTCTATTCTTTCAGCGGCCTTTTCTTCTCCAAGGCCATATCTCAAAAGCATGGCAGCACTAAGAATGGTAGCAAATGGGTTTGCTTTGTCCTGTATATAAAATAATTATGCTGTTATTAGGCAAGTTGCCTGAAGGCAAATGAAGAACGGAATTTACAAGAAACCAACCTGTCCAGCAATATCAGGTGCAGAACCATGAATAGGTTCAAAAAGCCCAGGTCCCTGATCCAATAAAAATCCAGTAAACTCAAGTGAAATTGACAATGTTACTCGCCTCTAAAATAGCACAAAGCACTGCGAGATAAACTTGAGAAACATGATCATGATCTATATTATAATTCATTACAAATATATATTTTTTCATACCGAATCCCCAAGGCTAGCAGAAGGAAGCATCCCAATACTTCCAGTGATCATTGAAGCCTCATCTGATAATATATCGCCAAAAATGTTGTTTGTTACAATTGTGTCAAACTGCAACAATCAGAGTTAGATATTATAACACTTGCAGTTTCACCATTCAAACAATTTTTCTTGTGAATATAAATTTGCATAGCCTCAAATAAAATGAAAGACAGATTATGTTAATGTATTCCATAAGCAGACCTGTTTTGGATAGCGAATTAGTTGCATTGAGGCATTATCAACATACATGTGTGAGAGCTCAACATCGGGATATTCTGGTGCTATTGCCAGAACTCTTTTCCTCCAAAACATTGATGCCTGGAAAATTCAAACACATCTAGTTTTGTAACATATGCAGGAACCGGACCTAAATTTGTCATGTACTGCCACAAGTATCTTCTTTTTCTATTTTCCTAAGTAGCAAAAACATGCACAAGTTTTAATCAGTGAAAATTTAATATATAAGGTTACTCGCATCCGCAAAGACATCTATACAATTTCCATTAATTAATTCTTGATTTCCTTGTATGGATACTTCAGGACCAACTAGTTACCATCACAGCACATATTCACCAATTAAATTTCAACCTTATCACCAACAATATTCCTGAGGCATAAGCAAGATATCCACAAAGATTTTTGTCAAGTATTGCCAAGTTTTCATTGAATTGACAGCAGTGGCTAATTAATAGTATTAAGAACAGCAAGCCTCACTAAAAAAATGAATCCAAGATAGATTCCCGCCATGGGTTAGTTATCAATGGAATCTTCATGTATGATTTTAGACAAGAAAAGCATTAGAAATTATATTGATAAATCTATCTTATTATGCGTCGGGAAAGATGCCACCAGATCTCAGGGCCAAGTGGCTATTAAGTTACAAAACAAAGACTTTTGAAATCCAAGTTAACCGCTATCATGTTACTGTTAGTAGACCCCAAGTCAGAGAAACTTACAAGAGCAAGACTCATGGCAAGTATAGACCCGTGAAGAATGGGTCAGATCCAGACCCAAACTGAGAAGTAGTTAAGAGGCGGTTAGAATAACAGCTAAGCAAGCTGAATGTAAATGGGAGGTATAAATAGTTAGTTGAGAGGAGGGAAAACCATTCAGTTAGTTTGTGGAAAGGAGGTTAGGGAGGGGGATAGGCTCTCGGATTCCTATCCGGTATTTCCATTTCTTTCGACACATTTCTGTATTCTTTGCCTATCAGAGTAACACATTGTTACCTGGTAATCCTTCAATAAAACGTAATATTCAGTGAAGGTTCTTGATCGCCACTAACCAGTTCTAACAGTTACATGCTTATAAACTATTTATGAATATAGGTTGATAGGAATTTGTACTTGTTGGCGACATAAAAATGTTACCAGAATGAGTGTAGCCACATTATATACTTAAGTTATCTCAGAAGGACTTTGGGCCACCTAATCTAAACAGAAGCTTAAACATTACAAAACAATTGAGAGGTATTTTCCTTGCAGCATGATTGAATGTTCCCAATTTCGAGTTTAAGCAATTTAAGGCAACCAGCTCAATTATAATGTAAGAAAATGTAGATTAGCAATAATATTCTCAGTATATTAAACAAGGCCAGCATCATCGAGAAGCCATAAACTTTTTTCTGTACACATATTATACAATGGAAAAAACTTCAAAAAATTCCAGAGTAAGTTTCATAGCTTAATCCAGTAATAAGTACCTCTAATACATTGGCTTTGTCAATGGAGCAAAGTTTCCCACGCCGCTTTTGAGCAATCTTAAATGCAAAACGAGCTATGCGATCTATCTGGTATACAAATTATTATTAATCAGAGAATCGTAGATCCAGAGAATATTGAAAATTGTTAAGAGACAAGAAAGAAACAACTGCTCTCTAGAAGACAACTAAAAGTTCCTTCAGAGGGAAAGAAAAAAGTGAAATCTGCATATAATGATATAACACATTCCCTTATCCTTCCTCCTAGACAATGTTAGATCTTCTAAAATAATTTAAAAAATTCTTCCAAGAAACAAACTAAAGATCTTATGGAAAACCCAACTCCGGCTACTACATTCATTTTGTCAAATGAGAGATATTTTCCATAACTAACCTAGGTCAGTCAACAACCTTCACTCAATCTGTTGAAATTATATCTTTTATAGCTCACTCTTAGGCATATCATATTTTTTTCCTTGTTCTAACACTTACCCTCTGTGATCTCTCATTTTTTTCTCAGCCCTCCTAATTTGTGCAGTGTAGACATCAAAATCACTGCAACAGTTCTCCCATCTTCAATTCCTACATTCAGCACTAAATTTTTATCACCCTTCCATACATGTGTGTGTGTGTGTGTACCTACCTAGCATTTAAAAAAAAAAAAGAAAAAGAAGTATGCAGCACATATTTCATTTTTGGTAAAGAAACAACACACTAGAAAAATTTCTAGAGAGAAACGTAATATCCAAAAACTCCAAAGATACTAGAATTTTAGGAAAAGAATGATGAACAGATACAAGATGTTATAAATAGAATTTCCTAAAGATCACTTCCAAATATTTGAGCCACAATAGCCATTGCTTGTTAAAATCTAGAAGCAAAGCAATAGGGATACAAGATAAAGAAAATTACTTAAATAAGTTTTAACATGAGTACATTTGACAGGTAGCATATAGGAAAGACATCATATCATATGAGACATTTTATCTAGAGAACCATCTTGGAATAGTAAGATACCTCATGTGCAGCATAAATCTCAGTATTGAAGCCAGTCTCTTCACCATTTTCATTGGTACCAAAGCCCCTGGGTTTTCCAAAGTAGATACCTGAATACAACAGAGCAGCAACAAGACTTAGTCCAATGAATTAGCTGCACATATACATAATTAAAGGAAATGAATGAAGAATTAATATTTAAATATTATAGGAACAATTGAGACTTCATGATTATTTAAAAAACAGTCGGGAAAAAAATAAAAGAGAAAAAAATCCACTGTATTGAAACCAGAATCAGAGCCCCACAGACCTCCAGTGAGTTCCCTTACAACCATGAGATCAACCCCTTCAGCAACCTCTCTCTTCAAAGTTGAAGCATCCACCAACTACAGAAGAATTAACGCAAATTAAAAGCATGCTAAAGATAAATTGAAAACTACTACGAAATAGTAGGCAAATTGAAAACCTCTCTCTTCATATTGTTTCCATATTGTAAAGTTTATCCCCAAGATTACCCCGATTAGTCATCGGTTTCAACATTCTTTCACTTTTCTCCCTGTGTAGAAATTCATAGTGCATATATGCAGTTTATTTCCACGTGACAACAAACAAGGATATGTATTTGCCCTTAAGTGTATTCATTTTCACTAACATGAATGGAAAATGCAGCAGTTAAACTGATGAATGGGAAAATGAAGTACTACATTGATTATTAATTTGTTAGTGAACTGGCTTAAAAAGAAATTAACAAATTTTCACCTGTGGGAATACAGTTGCTGGTCTCAAATTTGCAAATACTTTAAGCCCTTCCCGTAGCTGAAGCAACCCAGTCTCTGGCTTCAGATGTTTCTCGTTTTTATCCCATTTATACCTTGAGCAGTTCAATAAAAGGGCACATAAGTTCGCTAGGATAAAAGAGTTGGAGAAAAAAGTTATAGAAAAGTAACAAATTTTGAAACATTAAAATGTGAAATGAGTAGGGTAGGGTAGGGTAGCTACCCTCCAATTGCACCAAGCAGAACAGCATCAGATTGCTTTGCCACAGAAAGAGTCTCGTCGGGTAATGGGACCCCCGTCGCATCCAATGCAGCTCCACCGAGAAGCATCTCTTGGAACTCGTATTTGATCCCTGATATAACAAGAAGAGCAGGGCAACTAAATTACCCAGCAGAAACTAAGAAAAAGTTGCGATTTTGAACACTGAAGCAGCAAATCAAGGTAGCCCAGTTGAAAAAAGTGTCGGCATTTCAAAAATTTCCTAACCCTCGAGAGAGCCGGCGAGGAGAAGAACGTTTTTGGCAACCGAGATGACTTCTGGGCCGATTCCATCACCGGGAAGGAGAGTGATGCTGTAGGACCGTTTCGAAGGAGCAGAGGCGGCGGAACACCTGAGGAAGGTTGGCCCGGGGGGTAAGGTGGCGGATGAGGAGAAGAAGCGAAAGGGTCTGAGACACAGAGGTTTAGCATGGAGTTGCAGAGAAGCAGCCATTTTTTCTGATTTGGTTTAGAACAACTGGGCATGTCTTATGTCTTAAGTCTTGTGTATTATGTAAGAGGATTACTACACTACCCTTCTTTTTTTCTTTTTTTTCAGGCTGAGTTGTACTTTTATTAATTTGTTATTTATATTTAATAAATTTTTAAATATTTATTATAAAATTAATAAATAATTAATAATTTCTCTTAAATATTAAATTTGTTAAGAGTATTATTACATGTGTAATATGTTCATGTTCAACTCATCAACCATGTTAATTAATGTTTTGTTAAGGGAAAAAGAAGGGTTGGTGGCGGGACGGGCCGTGTTTTATCTTTTTGATGGATTTGGATTTATAAAGTGAAGGTAAACTTTAAAAAATAAAATATTAAATAATAATTATTGATAAAAAATAAAATTTTATATATTTATAATTTATTAAATATATACTTATATTTAATTATTTTATTCTTTAAGATCCATATTATATTTGTATTTAGAGAATCTAATAATATGTGTAGAGAAGATTAATTTTTTTTAAAAGAAGTTTTTTTTAAAAAAATTATTTTATATAAAATTTATCTTATTTATTTAAAGTATATAAAATTAATAGATTATTTTTTTATAATTAAAAATATCTTTTTAAAAAAGTTATTATTTTAATCTTTTAATTATTTGATTTTAGATTATTTTAAAAGTTTTAAGATACACTCAATCAAATAACTTTTTCAATCATTTCATATATTTTTTAGTAATTTAATACATAAAAGTGATTTTTTTATACAATCCAAACAAAACTCTTTATCATAAAATTGATTATGAATTAACATATCCAAACATAAATTAATTTTCTCATAATCGATTTTTTACATAATTTTTTTCACAACTAATCTAAACACACACTTATTTTTATTTTCTTAGCCTGCAAAAAAAACCGTAAAAATGGGCCGGGCCCAAATTGTCAGGGTCGGCCCGGTCGGGTGTTGATTGTTGAACAACCACCGAGGCTGAGAAGATTGAGAGAGTTCAGAGAGCAGAACCAACCAAAGAATGGGTTCGCTCATATGGATTTCAACTCGTAGTCGTCTTCGTCTTCCTCTTAGCCTCAACATTCAAACCCTTTTCTATTCCTCCAAACACGCTGAATTCAATTTCCATTCTTCCCCAAAAGCCCTAGATTCCATCGATTTTGATCACACAACGGTTCGCGAAACGCTTCTCTCCTTCAACAATGACTGGAAGTGCGCACTCGAGTTCTTCAACTGGGTCGACACCCAATTCCAGTTCCACCATTCCACCGACACCTTTAATCATATGCTCGACATTCTCGGTAAGTTCTTCGAGTTCCACCTATGTTGGGATTTGATTCGTCGAATGCAGAAAGACCCGTTTTCTTTCCCCAACCACACCACCTTCCGCGTCATGTTCAAGCGTTATGTGTCCGCGCATGCCGTTAACGAAGCCATTGATACGTTCGAACGACTTGGGGAGTTTAATCTGAAGGATGATACCTCGTACTCTAATCTCATCGATGCGCTGTGCGAGTACAAGCACGTGCAAGAAGCTCAAGAATTGATTTTTGGGAAGAAGAAGAATAATAATCTGAGTGTGGATGGGATTGGGAATACTAAGATTTACAATATGGTTCTTCGTGGGTGGTTTAAATTGGGATGGTGGAGCAAGTGCAGGGAGTTTTGGGAGGAGATGGATAGAAAAGGGGTTCATAAAGATCTACATTCTTATTCAATATATATGGATATCTTATGTAAAATGGGGAAGCCTTGGAAGGCTGTGAAAATGTATAAGGAGATGAAGGGCAAAGGTATGAAATTGGATGTGGTTGTCTATAATATAGTCATTCGTGCCATTGGTCTCTCACAAGGGGTTGATTTTTCAATTAGGGTCTTCCGTGAAATGAAGGAGTTAGGGCTTGAGCCCACTGTTGTCACTTATAACACAATTATAAAGCTTTTGTGTCACAACCACAGAGATAAGGAGGCTCTTGCATTGCTTAATACAATGCCTAAGAATGGTTGCCAGCCAAACACGGTTTCCTATCATTGCTTTTTCTCTTGCATGGAGAAGCCTAAAGAGATACTTGCATTGTTTGATAGGATGATTGAAAGTGGAGTTCGTCCATGTATGGACACCTATGTGATGCTTATGAAGAAGTTTGGGAGGTGGGGATTTCTTCGACTGGTGTTTATAGTGTGGAAGAAAATGGAAGAACTTGGATGTAGTCCAGATGCTTCTGCTTACAATGCTTTAATAGATGCTCTTGTGGAAAAGGGATTGATAGATATGGCTAGGAAGTACGACCAAGAGATGTTAGCGAAAGGACTTTCATCTAAGCCGAGGAAAGAGTTCGGGACAAAGCTAGTGGAAGGAGAATCTGCTGATGAATAGTTGTGGTGTTTAATCCAATTATGTTTGTTATGATTATACAGGCATACAGACACACGTCTCTCTTTTTATCGAGTGGTTTCACTGAGGAAAAGCTGGAAGGTCCAGGAAATGTAAGATGCTAGAAATTAACTACCATGGCAGATTTGGTTAGAAGATGACTTCATAGTAGATGAGAAATGTTGGTATACTCATGAGATGGATAGAAAAGTGTTTAAACCAATTATGCTTGTTATGTAAAATTGTAAACAATGATTAGAGGAAACACCTATTTTGGCCCTCCAAATATATAGTCCCTTTCCCTTCCCATTTTTGTGCAGAGCTCTGGGGAACTAATAGTATGGTTAATCAATGTTAATATTCACTTCTATATTTCAGATTTGGAGACATTTTACTTTACATTGGACAGGGGAACTTCCAACATTCAGATTAGAAATATGAGCAACGTCAAAATTTTGGAGGGCACTTGGCTGCTAGAATTTCCTTTGCAGAAGATTCTTGCAAATGCCTTGTTGGACTACTCCTTTCGAGTTTAGTCTCTCAGTTAATAATCCAAGAAACTAGGACTTGAAATGCTGCTCTCATTAATCAGATGCTTGCTAGTGATATAGCAGAGTAAATATTAAAGGTCCCATTAGATCATTAGGTAGAGGATAAGTTGGCAGCATCATAGAACAGGGATATATATTGTATACAGTGAAATTTGGGTACGAAAGAGATTTGGAAAATAAAATCAAAGTAACAACATCATAAGATCTGGAAAGAGATTTGGAAAATAAAATCCCTCACAAGACAAGATCTTTCTTTGGAAGCATTTCCAAAACAAACTGCCAAATAGAGAAAATTTGTGATATTTAAATGAAGTCAAAATTATAAAATTAATTCTTTTACAATTTAATTCAAACAAAAAAACACTTATTCATATTAAAAAAAATAAATGAGCATACAGATATTTTATACGAATATTTGAAAAAAAAACTATATTTAATGATGTTACAATCTATTTTTTCTAAATAGCATAATTGTGTTGTCACATAAAAAATCAGAAGAAGTTAATAATTTTTTATGGCATAAATGTGCGTTTGAGAAGTGTTAATAAAGAAACCATTTTGCTTTTCCGCTATCTTCGGTCTGTTCTGATCATCAATCGGAATCGGATGAGAACGTAAAATCAAGCTTTGGTTTTGGATTGTCATTCTCTTCTGCAACTGCAATCGAACCATTCCCTTCTCAGTTCTGAGCGCGCAGCCATCATCATCATCGTACAAATTGAGGTATGCCTTGTGAGATATTGGCATCGTCCCTTCTAAATTCTAACCCTTTTAGTTTTTAGTGGTACCCATTAGCATTTAGACCAATTAGCTTGGGGGGTTACTCAAATACTATTCTTGATGGTATTGCTATTGTCTATTTATGACCAAAATTTTGGGTGTAGCTGTTGATTTGACTGCAATTCAAAAAGACCTCCAAAGCGTTCTGGAATTCTCAATTGATTTTCGGTTATGTAATGTTAAACAAACATTTCATATTATTGATTCGAGTCTTAAAAAATTCAATAATTTATATTTATTGACTGTATATAAATATTATCTTATGCACATGTCCCTCCCCCTCTTCTATATTTATGCTTTTTAAAACGTAATTTGATTTGAATGTTCTCAGTTGGAGTTGGAGAGCACCTATTCAAGGTGGAGAACCCACCCATCATGGATACAAGTGATTGGAGAGATCAACTGCACCCTGAAGCCCGCCAACTAATTTTGAACAAAATGTAGGTCTTGAGTTTCTTGTTGTATCACAGTGGTGATCTGAATAGATTTTGCTTTGATGCCATTGGTGCTGTTAATCGGCAACTCGTTTATGAAATTTCTTATACTGACCTCTTGTCTTCTGTAGAGGAGAGTTGCTAAGATGTGACTGAGTTCATCTCATCATTGTCATATGTATGTACTCTACTTCTACAGAGCAGAGCTTAATAAGTCACTTCTAATATTTTTGTCCTTTTTTATTCTTATTCTTTTGTGGTTTTTTGTCATGGATATCTCTACGTTGGCTTTTACTGTATGTTTGTCAGGAAGGTAAAATTAGTCCTTGACATTCTATTTATATTTCAAATCACAATTTGTATTCTGTGTATCTCTTGAGAAAAATAGAGGGATTTGATTTTTAAGGGGATTGTCTGATGTCCTCAACTTCTCGATGACTTGTTGTAAAATTAATTTTTTCATTTAGCAGAATGATAGACACATTAAAGACACATCATTCTTTTAGTGATGACGATGGATTACATGAACTTCAAAAAATTGCTCAAAGTTTTGAGGAGAAGGCTTATGCTGTTGCTACAAGCCAGGTAAGCCTATAATGTGGAGACTCATAGTTATCATTATCATTTATGGTTGTTAAAAGATAATTAAGAATGGGAATGACTAATACAATCATTGTTAGTCTTCTTGTCTATATTTATACTGTTAAAGAAGAGTCAGCACAAGAAAGAAGTCCATTATCACCCAATATCTATTCTCTAACACTCTCCCTCAAGCTAGAGCATAGATGTTAATCATGCTCAGCTTGTTACAAATATAATCTATTATATTCCTATTGAATGCTTTGATGAAGATGTCTGCAAGTTGTTCTCCAGTGGCACATGTCCAGTAACAATAAGTCTCTGTTGAATCTTTTCACGCACAAAATGGCAATTGACTTCAATATTCTTTGTTCTTTCTTGAAAAACAGGATTAGAGGCAATATGAATGGCAGCTTGTTTGTCACACCACAATTTGGATTTTTTATATTAATATAACAAAAAAAATCATTTATCACTTTACTGTTTTTTTTTTAAATTATGTACCAAAATAGGCTTTTTTTTCACGATGGAAAGTTAGTTTACATAAAACTGATTTCTCAACGTGTTAAATGAAAAATAAAATAAAATAATGCCTTATGGGAAGTTGGTTTTGTTTAAAACGACTTCCTAATGCCATGCTTTTTTTATATATTTTATATTGCCTTGTCGGTGCTTGCCAGGTCCTTGAATTTAACACGTTGAGAAGTCAGTTTTCATATAATCGATTTCTCAACGTGTAATTTTAAAAAGAAAATCACATTGAAAAGTCAGTTTCATGTAAACTGATGGTTTCATGTAAATTGACTTCCCAACGTGTAAAAAAAAGTTTAGTTTGGTACATAATTTACAAAAAGCAATAAAGTGATAAATAAATTATTATTTTTGCTATATTAATATAAAAAAGCCGCACAATTTCATAGGCATTATACTCTTTTTTTTTGTGTAATAAAAAGGGGGATTATACTCTTAAATCCAATTTCATCAAGAAAATTATGTATCCACAATAATTCACATGTAGCTTGGGCCATGGTTCAATACTCTAACTTTGCACTGGACCGAGCAACAATACGTTGCTTATTACTTCTCCAGGATACAAGGTTGCCCCCAACAAGAACACAATAACCAGAAGTTGATCTTCTATTTGTAGGAGATTTAGCCCAGTCAGCATCAAAGAAACCTTATATTGTAGTATGACCATGATCATTATAAAGGACACCATGACCTCAAGCTCCTTTTAGATACTTCAATATGCGAAGAATAGCCTCCCAATGAGTGGTTCATGGAGATGACATAAACTGACTAACCACACTAACAGAGAAGGCAATATTAGGATGATTGACTGTAAGGTAGTTAAGCTTACCCACTGGTTTTCTGTATTGTTTAGGATCATAGATAGTATCTCCATTATTTGCTAAGGGTTTGACATTAGGATCCATTAGAGTTGTCAATATGAGTTGTATCCCGACTCAACCCACCAAAATAGTAGGTTGGGTTACTTAAATTTTAGCTCACAAAAATCTAGGTCATTTTTTACCCCGACCCACTTAACTCACTGGTTAAGTGGGCCACTGGTTAAGTGGGTTGACCTGTTTACTGTTTAAATCTTTTTAAAAAAAAAATCATTAGCCCACTAATTCAATTCTTATGTTTATATTGGTGATCATGACTTATGAATTATGATATAACTTAAGTTTGATGATTATTATTATATGATTTTGGATATTTTGTTGGTGATGTAACCTAAGTTTAATGATTATTTTATGCTTTAGAGTTTTATTTAATAATTTTTCCTCTTTTTTCAATTTTTTTTAATTTTCTGGTGGGCCGACCCGTTTAACTCACCAACCCACCCAAGGTGAGCCGGGTTGGCCATTTTTCAGCCTACACCACCAAAGTGAGCTAACCCGACTCAACCCACTTAACCTTCAACCCGTGGCCCGATTTGAGAGCTCTAAGAACCTTAAGAGTTTCAGCAAGTTTAGCTCCAATCAGACCTGTTTCTTTGAGCAAATTTCTGTGTCAGAAAAATACCATTCTTTTAGCAAATCCCTTGTTTTTGCGACCAAGTAGGAGCTACAGTTTTCTTTGTAACCTAGGCTCTTGATGCCATGTTAAAAGAGAATTAAGAATGGGAATGACTAACATAATCATTGTTAGGCTCCTTGTCTATATTTATACTGTTAAATAAGAGTCAGTACAAGAAAGATAGGCTCAGCCCAATATCTATTAACAATGGTCACCAACGTAGACAAATGCCTGTATAAAAGACTGAGCATGTAATGTGGTTGACTTTTCTTTTCCTTATCATGGATTGCTTTGATACTAATTTCTTTTATGCTCCCAAATTTCAGTTTGATTATATACGGAAAATAGCTTTCAAGATTGTTTTAATGGAGAGCAAGTTTCAGAACACTATGGTCAACTCTATGCATCAAATTCAACTATTAGCACATTTTAACCTTTGTACGTTTCTTCATCTCTAAAACATCTATCATTTCTTTATATTAAATCATGGGCTATTATACAATGCATGATGTACCTGCAGTGTACAAAGTTTTATGTGCAACTATCTTATGGATTCGACTAACATTCTAAATTTTGTTCATTTGTGTCAAGATTAAAGTTACAAATTAATATATGGCTAATTTGGGTCTATGGCAAATCAATAATTTCTGTTGATTGTTTGGATACTGTTTTATGTACATATCTGCTTAACCCATTAAAGTGTTTCTTTTTAGGTATTGCTTGGATGGAGGAGTTTGGAAGGAAAAAGTGATGGAATGTGTAATTTTTCATTTTAAATTTACAATCTCTTTATTTTGTAATTTTTTTTAAATAAGAGGAATAAAATGAGAGATTATCATGTAACTTTTTAATCATGCATTTTTCATTTTTTTAGACATTTTATAATTTTCTCAATTTAAAAATAAAAGATCAGCTCTCTTCTCCATTTCCCTCCAAACTCTCCAATCTAAACATACCCTTACAGTCTGATATGATTTTAATGTTCTATTATTTGTACCTCAGTTAATTTAAATTTGGTAAGTACCAATAATTGGAAGCCTACTCATGTTGGCTAACCTTACAGAAGCAAGTGATTGGAGAGTTCCACTGCAGCCTGATGGCCGCCAAAGACTTGTCAACAAAATGTAATTTTATTTTTTTTATTTTTTTTGTTGTATTACTTTGGTGATCTGAATAACTTTTGCTTTGTTGCATTTGCATATCAAAAGAAAAATTATTCGTAAACCACACTTCCCTAAGGTTTCCCATGTTTGTCATATGGAAGTAATTTTATCACAAAACATACATTTATTTAAGGAAATGAAGCAGGAGACACAGCACCATGGTTTATAAATGATCAACTGATGTAAGACCGATGCTTAAAATTCTGTTTGATAGATCAGGAACTGAAATAAAATCTTTTCATTCTCTTAGTTTTGACATACCAATATTCCATATTTAATAGTCTATACTGGCCCTGTTGGGTATCAATTTTTTAATAATTCATTCAAGGTCTGTATATGAGCTTTAGCAGGCCAATGTTGCACATAGTTTATGGTGGCTGAGCATGTTTCATTGACAAATCTGATGATTTCAAGTACTTTTTACATTGATAATCATGTTTTGTTATTTGAGGATTGTCTAATGCTCTTTAACATATCGATCACTTGTATTATCTAATTATTAAACTATTGTCTTCATTTTGTAGAACGGAAACTTTAAAAAGACACGTGTCTGTTTCTGTTCAAGAGGAGGGATCACATGAACTTTGGAAGATTGCTCAAAGGTTTGAAGAAAGGATTTTTATTGTTGCAACAAGCCTGGTACATACTAATGACGAACCTCACAATTACTAGTTTTCACATATGGGTTACCTATGCAAACACATGATAGGGAAGATTGATTTGATGTGGTATTATCCAATTTCAGTCTGATTATCTACAGAAAATATCTTTCAAGATGCTTATAATGGAGAGACTACACCCCAAGGATACTACGGGAAACAATAATATACCATCAAATCACGTTGGCCCCAGCAATAAACCTCCCAATCCAGGTTAGCATTTAACAGCCTTGGCATGTAATAGTATTCTGATGTGGTACCAAAGTGGCAAAGCCTATTTATGTATTGAGATACTTGCTTAAATCTTTTCATCTTGTTCTTTTAGTAATTATTTTGACTTTCTCAGTTGTTTCATCTTTCATGTCTACCGGCTTACTCTTGGGACTAGAGTGTCTTATTGCTTGAAAATTCATCAATAGTTCATGTTTTTCCTCCACTAGCCATACATTATTATCCTTGCCCGTTATCTTCTTTTCTTAACAATATATTGACATTGTCCTGGCTCATTTGGTGTTTGAATTAAAATGCATTTTCTTGATGGATTTTTGTTTAGTTACTTGATTGTTATGCACATTAGTTTTTTATAATTGTTCCTTTGACTAAGTGGAATCTGATAATTGATCTTGAATAGGGTTTGGGATGCAGTATCATGTTCACAACCAAGCGCAGTTCCATGCTTAGCTTAAGTGTCAACCATGGTTTTAAAAACCGGACTGGATCGACCGGCCAGACTGTGACCCGGGTGCCTGGCCGGTCCGGTTAATCCAAAAAACCGCTTTAGCTGTTGAACCAGAAAGAACCGGATTGAATCGGGAAGAACCGGGTTGAACCGGCGACCCGAATGAACCGGACATGGTTTCTGAAAACCGACCGGTTCTTTTTTTCTTTTTTTTTTGAATTTTTTATTACTTTTTCATATTTTTAAATTAGTTTTTTATGATTTTTTTTCACATTTATATCTCAAAAGTCATAACTTTTTACTTGTTCGTCCAATTTGGATGCATTTTATATCGATTTCACATAAATTTTTAATATCTATGTGATGAAAAATGAACAAATGAAGTTGGACCAACTGATTTTCAATAAAAATAATAATTATTTTCATAGTTATGAGTATTTTTAAAAGAAATAATAATAATAAATTTTTTAAATAAGGATTAAACTCTAATTTTTCCCCTTAAATCTCTATTACTTTTAAAATAAGGCTATTTTAATTTAATACAATAATAAATATTATCATATGTAGTCAATTTTTATTATTCATATAATTAGATTTACTTATATATATATATATATAAATAATTATGTATATAATTATTATGTCATCCAGTTCAACCAATCGAACTATGACCCGGAAGTCTCGCCGGTTCGATTTCCGGTTCAGTTCTTAAAACATTGGCGTCAACACGATGGAGGTCTTACCAAAGATCGAAAAACCGTTTTGAAGCGTAAATGCTTGACATGATGGACAGTTTATAAGGGATGAAAAACTTAGTTAAACCTTTTACAACTTTTTTTTGGGTATCCGACCCTATTACTTCAAGTGGAGGTTCCACTACTGGGGTGGAGCCTAAGAGACATTTGTTGACATGGCCAGGGGAGGGTGATGGAGAAAGGGAGAAGGTTATGCTATTGCGGGAGATCGTACCCCTGTACCTCGCGCTGCAAACATCAATGTCCACCAAGTGAGCTAAGCTCATTACAACTTTTGTGTATATGGGTTTTGATCTATCTTGATTTAGGTTGTTGCTTATTATTAATTATAATTATTAGTTAATTTAATGATAAAAAATATCTTAATGCATGTTCATTATAATTTGTTTTCTTCCATTTTTTTTATCATTCTATTTTGTGTGCAACATGGTCAAAATCAAGCTATTTCAATTTTATTATCTACTAATAGAATCGACCAAAGCATACAAAAATAGGAGAATATATGAAGAAATTATGTAAAGATTCAAATTTAATTCAATCCCAATGAAAGGATATGAGCAACATTCATATTTTTTTCCTATTGCCTATTATTATTTTATTATTGAGAAGTAGAGCTTAGTATGTACCAAAGATGAAAAGAGAGAAGAAATATCACATAAGTGAGAGAAATTAAGGTAATTAAGAGTTTAAAATATTAAAAATAATTTGTAATTAACTAATTTTTATAATTAATAATGAGAGGTTAGGATAAATGTAACACTTGCAACGAATTTGACTAGGTGCTTGAGGAGTTGTATTGTAATAGATAAATAAGAGTAGCATTAAAGTGGTATAGATAACTAACTTGATTAAGAATAAGGAATAATTATTTAATGAAAGTTATTTTAAAAAATTAAATAAAAGTTTGTTAGAGAGAATAAGCAACAACTTACCCTTTTCAAGTAGAATCAAAAGTAGGCTATATATTATATTTTATTTCCACAACATTTAACATATTAAGGAGGTTGATGTGGGAGGTGCACGATTGAAATCATTCAGGAAGAAACTTAATATCACTTGACAGAGATTTGTTATGTTACCCTGATGAGTTTGGTAATCAAAGCGAATTATTAATTATTTATTGATTATTGGTGCACAATAAATGTTTGAAAGATTATTAAATATAAATAATAACTAATGAATGCTTTACAACTCACCTTGAGTATCAATATTCTAAAAAAAATATATGAATACTAAAGTAATCCCTCAATTGACATGAATATACCCTTATGGTATTAAAAAAAATGACAATTGTTATAATTAAAATAAATTATACTTGTTAAACATTTAATAGTTAGTTTCTTTTTTATTCTTGCTGATGTACCAAAAAAACAACATTTAGATTCAAATTCATGCATCCGGTCCCCCCCCCAAATGTCAGATTGACAATTTTTTTTAGATTTTATCAAACCTTTAAAAAAAAAAGAAAGTGATTACTAACTTGTGTTAGTTTAAGTAAAAAAAAAACTAATCATCTTAAGCATCTTGTTTTGAATTTAATTCTTAAGACGATGTGTATGAAAAAAACGCATTTGAGAGGGGTCTTTATTTTACGTGCCTGACTGTATCCCATAAGATAATCTCTTATCTTTCAAGTGATGGGATACCGTAATTTACACACACACAAAAAGTGATTGTTAACATTATAGCTCACATGTATTTAAGCACATATATTATATATCCCTAAAAAAAGTCCGTATTTTGATATTGTATAAAATAATGCTATCTTCAATATATATGATTGATTGTAAAGACTATACATACTAAATATCTTGCTTCTTCATTAATTTAATTTCCAAATTTATATTTGAACAATAAAAAATAATTAAAATTCATGACATAAAATCATGAAATCTGACTCAGTTGACAATTCGAGGATGAATTTTATCTCTAATGCAATGACTCATATCTCATGGTAAGCACCTTATGGCCAAAGTAATGTCATCATTTGCTCGAACGAGAATTAGTCTTACATTCAAAAAGTATTATAACACCTCGTGAGAGGCCAAAAAAGTTTATGACATAAATATGTTTACTAAATTAATCAATAAAATCTCTTAATTTGAACACAAAGGGTTGGTCAAGTGGTTATGAAGATATGCTCCTTATACTCAGCTCTACTGATGTAAATGAGATATGATAACTCCAGCAAAATCAGCATGAATGTAAACATAGATATTATGCGTTTAGATGGAGGTTTAAATTTGCGAACTTGGAGAAAGAGGACATCATCCGTCTAAGCCTACCCAAATGACCATTGAGATAACACCTCAACGGCTATATGAATAAAATGTTATTGTTTGATACATTGAATGATGATTATATTCTCGTGTTTGTTAATAGAAAAATGTATGGAATAGTGATTCCATTATATGTCTCATTTTATAGAATCTTAAATTATCATTCTTTTCGAAAGAAGTGAGATTAATGATTTCATGCTTTACAGAATGAGACTTAATTTCTTTTTCTTAAGATACCTTTATTTCCTTTATAAAATGACAATTATTATATTTCACTAAATCTTACTCATTTAAGTTCCAATTTTGTTTTTAGACTGCCATAACTTCATATTTTGCAATTAATTTTAGATATTTGTGAATATATATTTATATATATATATATAATAATAATAATAATACACCAAAACAAAATTATTATTTAAAATATCACAAAAAAATATCATTAAAAATGTATGAACTATCTTATCTAAATTTTTTTACTCATTCCAAAATTTTTAATAAATAAAACACAGTTTGTTATTTTTTAATAACAATGTTTTTTACAAAGTTATATAAAATATTAAATTTGAACAAAATACATGAGAAAATTTAACTTTTTTTATTTTTCTCATGAGAAATGTTTATGTCATTTAGATTATATTCTAAATTGATTTCATGTCCCAAATAATGTCCTAAACAAATGAAATGACATGAAAAGTCGTTTTATCAAATTATGAATTAAAAAAATCGTTCCGTTATTATTACATGGAATTATCATTATTTAATTTTTGATATAGAAGATTCATATATATATGTAAATCTGAAAAACCAGTTTTTATATGAAAGAGTTTAGTACGTAAAAGAAAGAAGTTATTAACAATGTCTGACATAATTGGTATATAATTAAGTTTTTTAATTATGGTGTATTGAGTTCAAAACATGTTATGTGTATGAAATTTTTTGTTGTTGAGAAAGGTTATATCTATTTCAGTAATCTATTCACCTTATAAGAGATTACTTTCTGATTATTAGCCAAAAGATTAGATACCCTTAGTGAAAAGTAAAAAAATAATTGGAAGAAGAAAGAATCAATCCCTATATATTATTTGTGAGATAGAAACCAAATAAAAATTTCCTTTTTACCGGTCAATTTATTTACCATTCAAGCCTTTATAAAGTTGGTCTTCTTACAAGCTCAGCCCTAACACGCCTGCAAGCGCCGACTCCGAGTCAGATCCTCAAACTCTCCTCCACACGCAACCATGACACCACCGCTCACGCCACCAACGGAATATTCTACTCGCCGTCACCGTGTACCACGACGGCAGCATCTGTTGCTTCCTTCAGGTTCGCTCTCTCTTTCTTTCCCGGGACACGATTTCCCCAATACTGCTTTCGTCGATTTCTCTCGTTACCGTGTTTATTTATTGGATAAATAATTTTTGTCGTTGATTATGGTTAATTTGTTCTGGTTTGGCTTGTTTAGTATTGGATTAGCCGTGATTGGTAATGTTTAATTGAAGGCTGAGAAGGAAAGAAGGGTGTTTCGAAGGATCGTAATGTACAAGGGGGAAATAAGACTCGAGATCTTTGAAGGAAATAATAATCACTTCTCAAATTGTAACAGGGAATATCCATTGAAACCAAATTTGGAGTGTAACAGATTAAGAGGAGTAACTCGTGGGACTTAGGAGGAAGCTAAGGTTTCGGGAATTGGGGAAGGTAGAAGAGTGAGAATAGGAAGAGTCCTCAAAGATGGAAAGAGGAAAAAAGAGGGAATATTTTTTAACATGAAGAGAAAGAGATAAGATATTGGAATTTTGTTGTTTGTTATAGAAATTAATTACATGACAACAACTTGGTTAAAGTACAACATGGAGAGAAATCAGCTATCATTTTGTTCTTCATAAGAGGATTATTTTTTTTTAAGAATCTAAAGTGTAAATAATTGCCATAACAAATGAATTTCCATTATGTCATTCTAGGTTTTGGAGCTGTCTCTAACTCAAACTTTTAAACTCTAAGTTTCAGGCGTGAATTGTAAATCAATGACACCGTGTTTCTTTCTCTGTTTTAACACGTATCGGACATGGACACTACATGTTGACACTCCAACAACTTTAAATAGTGCTCCTAGAAATTAAATTTATTAAGTTTTGATATTTGACACATCTTGATCTTATGTCCTTGATCTTTGGTGTGCATTTTTGGGATAAGATAGTTTTTATGGCTTCTCTTTGGTGCTTTGCCCATGTCTTTTTTAAGGATACCTCCTTATTAGATATGCAGTGGTATTAGAGAGCTTTATTGTACTAATGTGCTTATTTGTTGTCGTTGTCGTTTTCTTTTTTCTTCTTATTGAGAAGGGCGATTTCTTATCTTATTTTTTTCTTCTACCTTGTCTTTTTTTCTCTCTCTCTAATATTTGTTTTTTTATAAAAAAATAATAAAAATTGTACATGCACTTGAGCACATACTAGACATTTGTAGATATATTTTCACATTCTTTTTGGTTCTTTCATGTTTAGATATATCAATACTTAAGTATTCATAGAATTTTTATAATATGAAATCAGAGGGGTTTTTTGAATACTTAAGGGATGTCAGTGTAAATTACTGTAATTTATTTTTTTTATACATGGCTATTCTGAGTCGTGCCCTTATGTTTTGAACTTTGCTGCATCGCTGCGCTGATGTTGTGTTCCATTTGTATGCATCTTAGATATAAGGCTAGTAAATTAGCATTCTTGGTCATATAACCCATGTCTGTTCATGAAAAAATATTTGGCTTTAGCTATTGCTTTCTCTACAATTTGTGGAATCTTCTGAAGTTTTTTCCTTTTGGAAATCCTCAATCAATTTTGAAGCATATTCGTTGAACAATTTATGTTATAAATATGTTTTAAACTGTAAGGATAATTCTGATAATCATTCGTTAAACAATGAGTGCTTATTGATTTACTTACCATCTGTGGAATCTTCCAAAGTTCCTGGGAACCCATGCTTCATTTTATTTTCCTTTCTCTTGGGTTGACATTTTTTGTGCATTAAAGATATGCCACTGGTAATATTGCTTGCAATAAACCACTACAAGCCTGTACAAACTGTATGATCCTCCTCACTCCTTTGTCCATCTCCATCATGTTTAAATTATTGTCTAAGTGAAGCAAAAAGAATAGCTTACCCCACAGTGACTAAAACTCTAGATTACTTTTCCCTTTTTGCTTGTTGCATTTATCTTATTACAATCTAAAGTTAGAATTTATGATTTTATGGATGGCCAGTTTGGCTCTGTGGCAAGTCAATAATTTCTATTAATTGTCTTTCTAATTCTCTTGTACATATATATATTTTCCCTTTCTATGTTCCTTTTAGAGTCTGATTTGATTAGAATGTTCTTTTTTGTGGTGCTTCAATTAATTTAAATTGCATGGATTCTAATAATTGTATACCTAATCAAGGCACCGAACCCAATATGGATTGGAGAGGTCATCTACAGCCTCAGTCACGCCAAAGAATTGTCAACAAAATGTAAGCTTCATTTTTAATATTGTATTACAGACGTGATTTGTAGTTTTTGACCATTTTTGCATATCAAAAGAACAATAAATATAAATCATTGATTCCATAAATTGTCAATGGCAACATTTCCCTGTGGTTTCTGGTGTTTTTCATTTAGAAGGAATTCTATCCAAGAAAAGAAAAACACATGTATCGTGGAAGAACATAAACAAACACACAGCACCATACTGTATAATTGTCTAATGCATATAAATTATAATACTTGTGTTTAAAATTATATTTGATAGGTGAAGAACAATAATCAAATCTATTCAATTCTTTTTCCAATCAAATGTTGTTTATTTGAATCTGTGCTGAATATTGATTTTTTAATATCGTATTCAAGGTCCATGCATGAGCTTCTGCATGTCAGTGTTACGCATACTACTTAGATGGGTGAGCAGGACATGACCATAATTGTTTGTTAAACATCAACATATATACTTTAAAGTTTTTCAATCATTTATTTGGTGCTGCATTGCACAATTTGTTGGAATAAGCTTTTGGTATCATTGGTGAGCATTTGGTGTGTCCTCAGAATATGGAGCACTTCTTGCTTATTCATTTTAGTGGTTTCAAAGGAGGAGAGAGAACAAGGTCTGTCCATGTGCTATTTTTGCAAGCATTTGGTATGTTTGGTGGAGGGTAATGCCATTATTTTCAAATAGAAATCTCTGTTTTTTCAGCATACTGATTTAGGATTGTGTATTTGGCTCCCCCTTTGAAGTTCTGCTATTCTTTTTCACGGGTTTTGTGGCAGATGGATATTTAGATGTTGGGTGGAAAACTGTAATAGGAGGATTTCTTATCCTTATGTTTTATTTCCCAGAGAGGAGACTATCTAAGATGTTACCAAGACAATCCCTCAGCCTATGAGCCATTTTTGACATCCATTCTACTATCTTTATTTTTTTCTTTCTTTGGTTGGGGGTAATGAAAACGTCTCTGATGATTTCAATAAGGACTTCTTACATGATAATAATATTCTATCATTTGAGGATTGTCTATTGACTGTAACATATCGATAACTTGTATCATTTAATTATTAAACTGCTGTTTTTCGTTTTGTAGAATGAACACGTTAAAACGACATCTTCCAGTTTCTGGTCAGGAGGGATTGCATGAACTTCGGAAGATTGCTCAAAGGTTTGAAGAGAATATTTTTACTGCTGCAACAAGCCAGGTACATCTCTAATTAGGAGCTTCACAATTACCATGTTCATTTGGTTACCTATGCAAACACATATGATATGGAAGATTGATGATTTAATGTGGTATTCCCTAATTTCAGTCTGATTATCTTCGGAAAATATCTTTGAAGATGCTTACGATGTAGACTTAATCCCAAGGCACCAAGTAGGCCCTACCTCCTTATCCAGGTTAGCATTTAAGAGCCTTGCATCGTGATAGTATTCTGATGTGGTAATTATTCTGCCTTTCTGAGTTGTTTCATGTCTGTCAGCTTAAGCTATTGGGACTATACTATATAGTGTCCTATTGCGTTGAAATATCATTAATATTTCAAGTTTTTCCTCTGCTGGTCCTACATATGATCCTTGTCCTTTGTCTTGTATTTTCTTTTGAATTTTTACATTGATTTCATTCATTTAACAATTCATATGGAGCATGCCATGCTTTTTTTTGTATATTTTATATTGCCTCGTTGGTGCTTGCCAGGTCCTTGAATTTAACACGTTGAGAAGTCAGTTTTCTTGTAACCGATTTCTTAATGTGTAATTTTAAAAAGAAAATCACGTTGAAAAGTCGGTTTCATGTTAACCGATGGTTTCATGTAAATTGTCTTCCCAACGTATAAAAAAAAAAGTCTAGTTTGGTACATAATTTACAAAGAGCAATGAAGTGATAAATAAATTATTATTTTTTTGCTATATTAATATAAAAAAGCCCCACAATGTCATAGGCATTATACTCTTTTTTTATGTGTAATAAAAAGGGGGATTATACTCTTAAATCTAATTTCATCAAGAAAATGATGTATCCACAATAATTCACATGTAGCGGGGGCCATTGTTCAATACTCTAACTTTGCACTAGACCGAGCAACAACACCTTGCTTATTACTTCTCCAGGATACAAGGTTGCCCCCAACAAGAACACAATGACCAAAAGTTGATCTTCTATCTATAGGAGATCTAGCCCTGTCAGCATCAAACGAACCTTATATTGTAGTATGACCATGATCATTATAAAGGAAACCACGACCTCAAGCTCCTTTTAGATACTTGAATATGTGAAGAATAGCCTCCCAATGAGTGGGTCATGGAGATGACATAAATTGACTAACCACGCTAACAGAGAAGGCAATATTAGGATGATTAAGGTAGTTAAGCTTACCTACTAGTTTTTTGTATTGTTTAGGATCATAGTAATATCTCCATTATCTGCTAAGAGTTTGATATTAGGATCCATTAGAGTTGTCAATATGAGTTGCAATTCGACTCAACCCACCAAAATAGTAGGTTTGGGTTACTTAAATTTTAGCTCACAAAAATCTAGGTCATTTTTTACCCCAACTATGGGTGGGAATAGGATAGGTGGCCCCCGCGACTTGGCCTGCTTTAAGCCTGGCCTGGCCCGGCCTATTTAAGATACAAGCCAGGTTAAGGCTTTTTAAAAAGCCTGTTTATTTAAATAGGTCAGGTTCAGGCCTTTCAAAAAGCCTTTTTGGCATGACGAGCCGACCTGTTTACATTTATATATTATTATAATTATAATATATATATAGTTTAAAATATTATAAATATTATATAATTATTATTTATATAACAAATATTATATTTTTTTAACAAAAATATTTCTAACCTAAATCTACCCATCTATTCCAAACATTGTTACTTACCGTAGTCACCCACTCACGCTGCGCAGCTCTTCATCGTTTCGTATCTTTGTTGGTCTCCCAACTTATTAGAGGCTTCGAGCAGTGGCATTAATAACTCAACAGTGGCATCAGAGTCCCCATTGAGTGAAAATAATAACTCCTTGGAGTGGTGGAGGAACAACAACTTAAAATATAAGATATTATCAAAGATGACTGCTGATGTACTAGCTATTCCTATCTCAACAGTGGCATCAGAGTCCACATTTAGTGTAGGAGGAAGAGTTATTGATGATTTTCGTTCTAAATTGAATGAAGAATCTATTGAAACACTTATTTATGGTGGGGATTGGCTTCGTAATAAATATGGTTTGAAGAGAAAGTTGAAGGTTCAAATTTTATATATTGAAGTTGTTCTTTTTCTTATATTTGTTAAATTGATTATTGTTAAATTATTTTGTGATCTGATACATATGCTAATTTCTTATTTTGAAGGTGTCTGAACAATAATAAGAGATCATCTTGAAGATTTGATGCCTTGTTTGCTGGGTGCTGGCTTGTTGCGCCATACTTGTTGCCTCTTGGGAGGTTTTATGTGTTTTCATAGTTTGTGATACTGATGAGAGATTGGATATGTCATTAGTATTGTGTTATTGACTTAGTAAATTGGATTTGATATTAGTATTGTGTTATTGACTTAGTTGATTGGATTTAACATTTGTGTTATTGACTTAGTATTGCTATTTGATGATTTGGAATTTTCATTTGACTCATTTGTAATTTATTTTGATTTAAGAATTGAACTGTTATTGCATTATGATTTAATTCCACTGTGGTGTTAGAAAATTTGATGTTAGGCATATTTAAGGCATAGGCTCATTATAAATCTTAAAGGCCTAGGCTCATTATAGATCTTAAAGGCCTAGGCTTGTTGGCCTATTTAAAAGCCTAGGTCTGTTGGCCTATTTAAAAGGCTTAATGTAAAGTAGGCCATTAAATAGGCTATCAGGCCAGGCCAAGCCTTTATTTTTTGTAAAAAGGCTAGGTCAGGTCCAATAAAAAAGCCTATATCAGGTAAAAGGCTAGGTTCAGGCTAAATATTTACAAAAATGGGCCTAGCCTGTTTAAGGCAAAGCCTTTCCTGGCTTGGCCCATTCCCACCCCTAACCCCGACCCACTTAACCGAGTTAAGTGGGTTGACTCGTTTATTGTTTAAATTTTTTAAAAAAATAAAAATCATTAGCCTATTAACCCAATTCTTATGTTTATGTTGGTGATCATGACTTATGAATTATGATGTAATTTAAGTTTGATGATTATTATATGATTTTGGACATTTTGTTGGTGATGTAACTTAAGTTTGATGATTATTTTATGCTTTCGAGTTTTATTTAATATATTTTTCTTTTTTTTCAAAATTTTTTATTTTTTGGTGGGCTGGCCCGTTTAATTCACCAACTCACCCAAGGCGAGCCGGGTTGGCCATTTTTAAGCCTGCACCACAAAAGTGAGCTAACTGGACTCAACTCACTTAACCTTCAACCCGTGGCCCGTTTTGAGAGCTCTAAGAACCTTAAGAGTTTCAGTAGGTTTAGCTCCAATCAGACATGTTTCTTTGAGCAAATTTCTGTCAGAAAAATACCATTCTTTCAGCAAATCCCTTGTTTTTGCAGCTAAGTAGGAGCTAGGGTTTTCTTTGTAACTTAGTCTCTTGATACCATGTTAAAAGAGAATTAAGAATGGGAATGACTAACACAATCATTGTTAGTCTCCCTATCTATATTTATACTGTTAAATAAGAGTCAGTACAAGAAAGATAGGCTCAGCCTAATATCTATTCTCTAACTAAGGTCACCTATGCAGACAAATGCCTGTATAAAAGGCTGAGCATGTAATGTGGTTGACTTTTCTTTTCCTTGTCATGGATTGCTTTGATACTAATTTCTTTTATGCTCCCAAATTTCAGTTTGATTATATATGGAAAATAGCTTTCAAGATTGTTTTAATGGAGAGTAAGTTTTAGAACACTATAGTCAACTCTATGCATCAAATTCAATTATTAGCTCATTTTAACCTTTGTATGTTTCTTCATCTCTAAAACATCTAAATTTATGGTTTTTAAGGTAAAGTGTAGACAAAATATATGCGTAGTAGCTATTTTGACTATTATCTACAAAGCCTTCTTAAGTTTTTTGGAATTTTCAATTAATTTTGGGGCATCACAAACAAACACGTTATTGATTGATAATGGCACATGATACTTTTTACCCCATATTTACATCACTTCTCAAAAAATTTATTATTAAGTCTTCAAAAAAATCTATCATTTCTTTATATTAAATTATGGGCTATTACACAACGCATGATGTACCTGTAGTGTACAAAGTTTTATGTGCAACTATCTTATGGATTTGACTAACATTCTAAATTTTGTTCATTTGTGTCCAGATTGAAGTTACAAATTAATATATGGCTAATTTGGGTCTATGGCAAATCAATAATTTCTGTTGATTGTTTGAATACTGTTTTATGTACATATTTGCCTAACCCATTAAAGTGTTTCATTTTAGGCATTGTTTGGATGGAGATATTTGGAAGGAAAGTGAGGGAATGTGTAATTTTTTATTTTAAATTTACAATCTCTTTATTTTGTAATTTTTTTTAATAAGAGGAATAAAATGAGAGACTATCATATAATCTTTTAATCATGCATTTTTTTATTTTTATAGACATTTTATAATTATTTTCAATTTAAAAATAAAATATTAGCTCTCTTCTCGCTTTCCTTCCAAACTCTCCAATCTAAACATACCCTTACAATGTAATATGATTTAATATTATTTGTACCTCAATTAATTTAAATTTGATAAATACCAATAATTGGAAGCCAACTCATGTTGGCTATCCCTTTACAGAAGCAAGTGATTGGAGAGTTCCACTGCAGCCTAATGGCTGCCAAAGAATTGTCAACAAAATGTAATTTTATTTTTTATTTTTTCTATTGTATTACTTTGGTAATCTGAATAGCTTTTGCTTTGTTGCATTTGCATATCAAAAGAAAAATTATTCGTAAACCACACTTCCCTGAGGTTTCCCATGTTTGTCATATGGAACTAGTTTTATCACAAAACACCACACTTCCTTGAGGTTTCCCATGTTTGTCATATGGAACTAGTTTTATCACAAAACATACATTTACTTAAGGAAATAAAGCAGGGGACACAGTGCCCTGGTTTATAACTGACCAACTGATGTAAGACCGATGCTTAAAATTCTGTTTGATAGATAAGGAACTAAAATAAAATCTTTTCATTCTCTTTGTTTAGACATACCAATATTCCATATTTAATAGTCTATATTGGCCCTGTTGGGTATCAATTTTTTAATAAATTTATTCAACGCCTGTGTATTAGCTTTTGCAGGCTAGTGTTGCACATAGTTTATGGTGGCTGAGACAAATCTGATGATTTCAAGTACTTTTTACGTTGATAATCATGTTTTGTCATTTGAGGATTGTCGAATACTCCTTAATATATCGATCACTTGTATTATCTAAGACTAAAATCCTATTTTGATCCCTCACATTTGATTTAATTATTAATTTCGTCCCTGACATTTTAATTTTTTTAATTTAGTCCTTGATATTTATAAACTTACTTTAATTTGGTCCCTCTGTCTGTGGCTTTGTTATTTACTGAATGAAAATGATAATGTGTCACCGTTAAAGGTAATGTGATACCCTTATTTTGTCAGCATAACATTGAGTTAATAACTAATTGGATTATTTCACCAAAAAAATAACGTCATTTTCATCCATGAATAGCTAAATGTCAGCTAATAATATTTTTTTTTTTGTGAAAGAATCAAGTCAGCTACTAACTCAGTGTTATGCTAGTAAAATAAGGATGTCACATTACCTTTAATGGTGACACATTATCATTTTCATTCAGTGAATAACAAACACACAGACGATGAGACTAAATTGAAATGTGTTTATAAATGTCAGGGATTAAATTGAAAAAATTAAAATGTCAATGACGAAATTGATAATTGAATCAAATGTAAGGGACCAAAATAGAGTTTTAGTCATTATCTAATTATTAAACTATTGTCTTCATTTTGTAGAACGAAAACTTTAAAAAGACGTGTATATTTCTGCTCAAGAGGAGGGATCACATGAACTTTGGAAGATTGCTCAAAGGTTTGAAGAAAGGATTTTTATTGTTGCAATAAGCCTGGTACATACTAATGACGAGCCTCACAATTACTAGTTTTCACATATGGTTACCTATGCAAACACATGATAGGGAAGATTGATTTGATGTGGTATTATCCAATTTCAGTCTGATTATCTACAGAAAATATCTTTCAAGATGCTTATAATGGAGAGACTACACCCGAGGGATACTACGGGAAACAATAATATACCATCAAATCACGTTGGCCCCAGCAATAAACCTCCCAATCCAGGTTAGCATTTAACAGCCTTGGCATGTAATAATATTCTGATGTGGTACCAAAGTGGCAAAGCCTATTTAAGTATTGAGATACTTGCTTAAATCTTTTCATCTTGTTCTTTTAGTAATTATTTTGACTTTCTCAGTTGTTTCGTCTTTCATGTCTACCGGCTTACTCTTGGGACTAGAGTGTCTTATTGCTTGAAAATTCATCAATAGTTCATGTTTTTCCTCCACTAGCCATACATTATTATCCTTGCCCGTTATCTTCTTTTCTTAACAATATATTGACATTGTCCTAGCTCATTTGGTGTTTGAATTAAAATGCATTTTCTTGATGGATTTTTGTTCAGTTACTTGATTGTTATGCATATTAGTTTTTTATAATTGTTCCTTTGACTAAGTGGAATCTAATAATTGATCTTGAATAGGGTTTGGGATGCAGTATCGTGTTCACAACCAAGCGCAATCTCATGGTAAGCTTAAGCGTCAACACGATGGAGGTCTTACCAAAGATCGAAAAACCTCTTTGAAGCGTAAATGCTTGACATGATGGACAGTTTATAAGGGATGAAAAACTTATTCAAACATTTTACAACTTTTTTTTGGGTACCCAACCCTACTGTGGCGAGTGGAGGTTCCACTACTAGTTGGAACCTAAGAGACATTTGTAGAGAGGGCCAGGGGAGGGTGATGGGGAAAGGGAAAAGGTTATGCTATTACGGGAGATCAAACCCCCGCACCCCGCACTGCAAACATCAATGTCCACCAAGTGAGCTAAGATCATTACAACTTCTATTTTTATGGGTTTTGATCTATCTTGATTTAGGTTGTTGCTTATTATTAATTATAATTGTTAGTTAATTTTAAATATATATCTTAATGCATGTTCATTATAGTTTGTTTTCTTCCATGTTTTTTTTTATCATTCTATTTTGTGTGCAAAATGGTCAAAATCAAGCAATTTAAATTTTATTATCTACTAATAGAATCGACTAAAGCATACAAAAATAGGAGAATATATGAAGAAATCATGTAAAGATGCAAATTTAATTCAATCCCTTAGAAAGGATTTGAGCAACATTCATATTTTTTTCCTATTGTTATTATTATTTTATTATTGAGAAGTAGAGCTTAGTATGTACCAGAGATAAAAAGAGAGAAGAAATATCACATAAGTGAGAGAAATTAAGGTAATTAAGAGTTTAAAATATTAAAAATAATTTGTAATTAACTAATTTTTATAATTAATAATGAGAGGTTAGGATAAATATAACACTTACAACTAATATAACTAGGTGCTTGAGGAGTTGTATTGTAATAGATAAATAAGAGTAGCATTAAAGTGGTATAGGTAACTAACTTGATCAAGAATAAGGAATAATTATTTAATGAAAGTTATTTTAAAAAATTAAATAAAAGTTTGTTAGAGGGAATAAGAAACAACTCACCCTTTTCAAGTAGGATCAAAACTCAAAAGTAGGCTATATATTATATTTTATTTCCACAACATTAAACATAAAAATGATAATTTATAATTTAAGGAGGTTGATGTGGGAGGTGCACCATTGGAATCATTCAGGAAGAAACTTAATATTGCTATAGTTCCTTGATGAGTTTGATACTCAGGGTGAATTATCAATCATTTATTGACTGTTAGTTTTACAATAAATGTTTAAAAAATTATTAAATATAAATAAAAACTAATGAATGCTTTATAACTTACCCTCGGTACTGGTACCTTAAGAAAATATAGGTACCAGAGTAATCCCCTAGTTGACATGAATATACAATTATCGTATTAAAAAAAATGACAATTTGTTATAATTAAAATAAATTATACTTATTAAACATTTAATAGTTAGTTTCTTTTTTATTCTTGTTGATGTACCAAAAACACAACATTTAGATTCAAATTCAAGCCTCCCTTCCCCCCCCCCCATATCAACAAATCTTTTTAGATTTTATGAAACCTTTACTAATTTGTGTTAGTCTGAGTAGAAGATGTTCGATCACCTTAAACATCTTGTTCCGAGTTTAATCCTTGGGGCAGTGTGTATGAAAAAAACACTTTTAGAAAGAGTCTATGCTTTATATGTCTGACCGTATCTCATAAGATAATCTCTCACCTTTCAAGTGATGGATACCCTAGTTTACACAAAAAAATAAGTGATTGTTCTAGACTTCTTAAAGAAAGTGATTGTTAACATGTATTTAAGCACATATATTATATATATGCTACTACCTAAAAAAAAGGTCCGTATTTTGATATTGTATCAATTAATGCTATCTTCAGTATATATGATTGATTGTAAAGGCTATACATATTAAATATCTTCCTTCTTCATTAATTTAATTTCCAAATTTATATTTGAAAAATAAAAAATAATTAAAATTCATGACATAAAATCATGAAATCTGAATCAGTTGACAAATCGAGTTATATATGGACGAATTTTATCTATAGTGCAATGACTCATATCTCATGGTAAGCACCTTATGACCAAAGTCATGTCATCAGATGCTCGAGCGAGAATTAGTCTTACATCCAAAAAATATTATAACACCTTGGGAAGACTAAAAAAATTTATGACATAAATATGTTTACTAAATTAATCAATAAAATCTCTTAATTTGAACACAAAGGTTGGTCAAGTGTCTATGAAGGTATGCTCCTTATACTCAACTCTACTGATGTGAGACTAAATGAGATATGATAACTCTTGCAAAATCAGCATGAATATAAACATGGATATTATGCATTTACATGGAGGTTCAAACTTGCGAAGTTGGAGAAAGAGGACATCATCCGCCTAAGCCTACCCAAATGACCATTGAGATAACATTTCAACAGTTATATAAATATACTATATGAATAATGTTACTGTTTGATACATTGAGTGATTATTATATTCTTGTGTTTGTTAATAGAAAAATGTATGGAATGATGATTCCATTTTATGTCTCATTCTATAAAATCTTAAATTATCATTCCCTCCGAGAGAGATGAGATTAGTAATTTCATGTTTTATAGAGTGAGACTTAATTTGTTTTGCTTAACATAGCTTTATTTACTTTATAAAATGACAATTATTATATTTCATTAAATCTTACTCATCTAAGTTCCAATCTTGTTTTTAGACTGTCATAACTTCATATTTTGCAATTAATTTTAGATATTTACTTGTCTGATTGATCAATTAATTTGAGACACTTATGTTAGCTTTGTATTAAGCTTTATTAAATATTTATTGTACCCAATATTATTATTTTAGATGAGTTTAATGTTGTTGAGCTTCATTGGGGTTTAATGCAAATTGTGAATAATTTTTGGATTTTGATGCATTTTGACCTTTTTTCCTTGGTTAGGCCATAACTTGGGACTCGGTGATCCATTTGAGGTGATATTGGTGTCTTTGGAAAGTTAAGACAAGGCTCTACAAGTTTCATGAAGAACTCAAGAGCTGGATCGGACTTCTAAGGGTCCAAAATATCCCTGCAATGCAGAGTGAGTTTGCTATCAAGGAAATCTGGGTAGTGTGCACATATTGGACTACATAGTGAGCTATAGGCCTCCTCTTGGGTTGAAACTTGGCCATTGGAAAAATAAGACCCATGTCTCCAACTTCACTGAAGACCATTTAGTCAATAGATGTCGTTTTAGGCATGATTATGAAGCTACAAGTTGGTTTGAATTTGGAAACACGTACTGCCAACCTAACTTGAGGTAGGTGCAGTGTTTTTGGCATATCTAAAGTTCTAAGAGTCCAAATGGCATGATTCCAATTGCATAATTTCAAGGAGACAACTGGCTACAACTTTTATGAGACCTCCAAGCCAAAATGCACAGTTTAGGTCATGAAAATCAAGCCAGAAGTCAGATAAGAGTTGCTGACTAAAAGCCACCAACCATACACCAACCCACCAACCATGCATCAAGCTTCCATATTTGACAATTTTCATGTTTTTACAGCTTGTATTCAGATTATATACATGTACAAATTGGCTTCTAAGATTAGTATAAATAGAGTCAATCTCTTTGTATTATCATCATTCAATTTTAAGTAAGTTTGAAGAAAGTTGGAGTATTTATGAGAGTTTTCTTTCTCTTTTCTCCATTCTCTTTACAATTTCGTTTTTGTTCTTTTATTTCTGAGTTCTTCATTCCCATCCATGGAAGGCTAGGCTCTCATAATCAATCCAAGGGATTAGCCATCTTGATGTTTAATTTGGAGATCTTGTTTCTCTTGTTCATATTGCTTAATTGTTATTTAAGTTTCTCTTATTCCTTTTTTGATTTTTATCTAGATTAAATTGCTTAATTTGATTTAGATGTTGATGTGATAATAGCTTTATTATCATGTATTCAAAGATGATCACAAAGATTAAACAATATATTAAAGCTTTTTGATAGATTGTTTAGCTTGGTTAAATTATAGATCTTAAGTTAATCTATGTTAGATGGTGCTTACTTTATCTAACCTTGGTTAATCAAATCTTAGATGCTTATCTAGTAAAGAATTCTTGGATCATGTTAAAGCTTCTTGATGTGATCTAAGGCCAAGAACATGGTTAGCAATTAAGTGAATTCCTTGTGATCAATGATGAGTTAAACTCAAGATCGGTAAATTTTTTTGGATTGGTTGTTTCTTTAAATTTGTTTACAACCTTAAGTCTCATACTTTTATTAATCTTGTTAATCAACAACAAAACCCTCATTTTCTAATTATTTTGATCTAATTAAATCTTTGTTTTTGGATCCTTAAGAGACTATTCGGTTCATTCTCTATACTACAAATTAGTTTGTGAACCGGTTATTTTTATTATTTGATAAGTCTCGACAACCTTTTGTCAGTGATATATATATATATATATATATAGTATAATAATACACTGAAACAACATTATTATTTAAAATATCACAAAAAAAAATCATTAAAAATGTATGAAGTATCTTATCTAATTTTTTTTACTCATTTCAATTTTTTTTAATAAATAAAACACAGTTTGTTCTTTTAATAACAATGTTTTTTACAAAGTTATATAAAATATTAAATCTGAACAAATTACATGAGAAAAATTAACTTTTTTTTTAAATTTTTCTCATGAGAAATATTTATGTCATTTAGATTATATTCTAAATTGATTTCATGTCCCCAAACAAATGAAATAACATGGAAAGTCATTCTATCAAATTATGGATTAGAATAATTGTTCTATTCTTATTACATGGAATTACCATTATTTAATTTTTGATATAGAAGATTCACATACGTAAATCTGAAAAAACAGTTTTTATATGAAAAAAATTAGTACATAGAAGAAAGAAGTTATCAATAATGGGTAACATACTTGGTAAATAATTAGATTTTTTAACCATGTTGTACTGAGTTCAAAATAAATTATGTGTATGAGAAAAGAAATTTATTGAGAGAAATTATACCTTCTTTTCTCCTTAAAAGAAATTACTTTCTGATTATCAACCGAAAGATTAGATACCATTATTGAAAAGAAAAAAAAAGTTTGGAAGAAGAAAGAATCAGTCCCTATATACTAGTTGTGAGATAGAAACCAAATAAAAAATTCCTTTTTACCGGTCAATTTATTTACCATTTTGAAGCCTTTATAAGTCGGTCTTCTTACACGCTCAGCCTTAATTCCCCTGCAAGCTCCGACTCCGAGTCAAATCCTCAAACTCTCCTCCACACGCAACCGTGACACCACTGCTCACGCCACCACCGGAATATTCTACTCTCGGCCTTCTTCGCCGTCACCGTGTACCACGACGGTAGCATCTGTTGCTTCCTTTAGGTTCGCTCTCTCTTTCTTTCCCGGGACACGATTTCCCCAATACTGCTTTCATCGATTTCTCTCGTTACCGTGTTTATTTATTGGATGAATAATTTTTGTCGTTGATTATGGTTAATTTGTTCTGGTTTGGCTTGTTTAGTATTGGATTAGCCGTGATAGGTAATGTTTAATTGAAGGCTGAGAAGGAAAGAAGGGTGTTTCGAAGGATCGTAATGTACAAGGGGGAAATAGGACTCGAGATCTTTGAAGGAAATAATAATGGAATTGTCACTTCTCAAATTGTAACAGGGAATATCCATTGAAACCAAATTTGGAGTGTAACAGATTAAGAGGAGTAACTCGAGGGACTAGGGACGAAGCTAAGGTTTCAGGAATTGGGGAAGGTAGAAGAGTGAGAATAGGTAGAGTCCTCAAAGATGGAAAGAGGAAAAAAGAGGGAATATTTTTTAACATGAAGAGAAAGAGATAAGATATTGAAATTTTGTTGTTTGTTATAGAAATTAATTACATGACAACAACTTGGTTAAAGTACAACATGGAGAGAAATCAGCTATCATTTTGTTCTTGATAAGAGGATTATTATTATTTTTAGAATCTAAAGTGTCAATAATTGCCATAACAAATGAATTACCATTATGTCATTCTAGGTTTTGGAGCTGTCTCTATCTCAAACTTTTAAACTTTCGGGCGTGAAGTGTAAATCAATGACACTGTTGTTTCTCTGTCTTAACACGTATTGGACATGGACACTACACGTTGACACTCCAACTACTTTAAATAGCGCTCTTAGAAATAAAATTTATTAAATTTTGATATTTGACACATCTTGATCTTATGTCCTTGATCTTTGGTGTGCTTTTTTGGGATAAGATAGTTTTTATGGCTTCTCTTTGGTGCTTTGCCCATGTCTTTTTTAAGGATACCTCCTTATTAATGTGCTTTATTGTACTAATGTGCTTATTTGTTGTCATTGTCATTGTTGTTTTCTTTTTCCTTCTTATTGAGAAGGGCGGTTTCTTATCTTATTTTTTTCTTCTACCTTGTCTTTTTTTTTTCTCTCTCTCTAATATTTCTTTTTTATAAAAAAATAATAAAAATTGTACATGCGCTTGAGCACAGCACATACTAGACATCTGTAGATATATTTTCACATTCTTTTTGGTTCTTTCATGTTTAGATATATCAATACTTAAGTATTCATAGAATTTTTAAGTAAATTACACCGAACTATGCAATCATCCCTACTAGATTCAAAAAATTGCACTTACCTCCCCTATTTTAAATTATCATCAGCCAAATACCCCCTGTGTAATTTTTTTTTCAAACATATAAACCCCGTGTAAATTTTTCCAGACACATACCCCCTAGAAATTAACTACAAGGGAGGTCTTTGTATAATATGAAATCAGAGGGGTTTTTTGAATACTTAAGGGATGTCAGTGTAAATTGCTGTAATTTATTTTTTTTTACATGGCTATTCTGAGTCGTGCCCTTATGTTTTGAACTTTGCTGTATCGCTGCGCTGATGTTGTGTTCCATCTGTATGCATCTTAGATATAAGGCTAGGAAATTAGCATTCTTGGTCATATAACCCATGTCTGTTCATGAAAAAATATTTGGTCTTAGCTATTGCTTTCTCTACAATTTGTGGAATCTTCTGAAGTTTTTTGCTTTTGGAAATCCTCAATCAATTTTGAAGCATGTTCGTTGAACAATTTATGTTATAAATATGTTTTAAACTGTAAGGATAATTCTGATAATCATTCGTTAAACAATGAGTGCTTATTGATTTACTTACCATCTGTGGAATCTTCCAAAGTTCCTGGGAACCCATGCTTCATTTTATTTTCCTTTCTCTTGGGTTGACATATTTTGTGCATTAAAGATATGCCACTGGTAATATTGCTTGCAATAAACCACTACAAGCCTGTTGGAATAAGCTTTTGGTATCATTGGTGAGCATTTGGTGTGTCCTCAGAATATGGATCACTTCTTGCTTATTCATTTTAGAGGTTTCGAAGGAGGAGGGAGAACAAGGTCTGTCCATGTGCTATTTTTGCAAGCATTTGGTGTGTTTGGTTGGAGGGTAATGCCATTATTTTCAAATAGAAGTCTCTGTTTTTTCAGCGTACTGATTTAGGATTGTGTATTTTGCTCCCCCTTTGAAGTTCTGCTATTCTTTTTCACCGGTTTTGTGGCAGATGGATATTTAGATGTTGGGTGGAAAACTATAATAGGAGGAATTCTTATCCTTATGTTTTATTTCCCAGAGAGGAGACTATCTAGGATGTTACCAAGACAATCCCTCAGCCTATGAGCCATTTCTGACATCCATTCTACTATCTTTATTTTTTTCTTTCTTTGGGTGGGGGTAATAAAACGTCTCTGATGATTTGAATAAGGACTTCTTACATGATAATAATGTTCTATCATTTGAGGATTGTCTATTGACTGTAACATATCGATAACTTGTATCATTTAATTATTAAACTGCTGTTTTTCGTTTTGTAGAATGGACACGTTAAAACGACATCTTCCAGTTTCTGGTCAGGAGGGATTGCATGAACTTCGGAAGATTGCTCAAAGGTTTGAAGAGAATATTTTTACTGCTGCAACAAGCCAGGTACATCTCTAATTAGGAGCTTCACAATTACCATGTTCATTTGGTTACCTATGCAAACACATATGATATGGATGATTGATGATTTAATGTGGTATTCCTTAATTTCAGTCTGATTATCTTCGGAAAATATCTTTGAAGATGCTTACGATGGAGACTAAGTCCCAGGGCACCAAGTTGGCCCTACCTCCTTATCCAGGTTAGCATTTAAGAGCCTGGCATCGTGATAGTATTCTGATGTGGTAATTATTCTGCCTTTCTGAGTTGTTTCATGTCTGTCAGCTTAAGCTGTTGGGACTATACTATATTGTGTCCTATTGTGTTGAAATATCATTAATATTTCAAGTTTTTCCTCTGCTGGTCCTTCATATGATCCTTGTCCTTTATATGCTCCTTTTAGAGTCTGATGTGATTAGAATGTTCTTTTTTGTGGTGCTTCAGTTAATTTAAATTGGATAGATTCCAATAATTGGAGACCTAATCAAGGCACCGAACCCAATATGGATTGGAGAGGTCAACTACAGCCTGAGTCACGCCAAATAATTGTCAACAAAATGTAAGCTTCATTTTTAATATTGTATTACAGACGTGATTTGTAGTTTTTGATCATTTTTGCATATCAAAAGAACAATAAATATAAATCATTGATTCCATAAATTGTCAATGGCAACATTTCCCTGTGGTTTTTTTCATATAGAAGGAATTCTATCCAAGAAAAGAAAAACACATGTATCGTGGAAGAACATAAACAACCACACAGTACCATACTGTATAATTGTCTAATGCATATAAATTATAAAACTTGTGTTTAAAATTATATTTGATAGGTGAAGATCAATAATCAAATCTATTCAATTCTTTTGCCAAACAAATGTTGTTTATTTGAATCTGTGCTGAATATTGATTTTTTAATATCGTATTCAAGGTCCATGCATGAGCTTCTGCATGTCAGTGTTACGCATACTACTTAGATGTGTGAGCAGGACATGACCATAATTGTTTGTTAAACATCAACATATATACTTTAAAGTTTTCCAATCATTTATTTGGTGCTGCATTGCACAATTTGTTGGAATAAGCTTTTGGTATCATTGGTGAGCATTTGGTGTGTCCTCAGAATATGGATCACTTCTTGCTTATTCATTTTAGAGGTTTCGAAGGAGGGAGAACAAGGTCTTTCCATGTGCTATTTTTGCAAGCATTTGGTGTGTTTGGTTGGAGGGTAATGCCATTATTTTCAAATAGAAATCTCTGTTTTTTCAGCATACTGATTTAGGATTGTGTATTTGGCTCCCCCTTTGAAGTTCTGCTATTCTTTTTCACGGGTTTTGTGGCTGATGGATATTTAGATGTTGGGTGGAAAACTATAATAGGAGGAATTCTTATCCTTATGTTTTATTTCCCAGAGAGGAGACTATCTAAGATGTTACCAAGACAATCCCTGCAGCCTTTGAGCCATTTCTGACATCCATTCTACTATCTTTTGTTTTTTTCTTTCTTTGGGTGGGGGTAATGAAAACGTCACTGATGATTTCAATAAGGACTTCTTACATGATAATAATGTTCTATCATTTGAGGATTGTCTATTACGGTAACATCTTGATAACTTGTTTCATTTAATTATTAAACTGCTGTTTTTTGTTTTGTAGAATGGACACGTTAAAAAGATATATTCCAGTTTCAGGTCAGGAGGGATTGCATGAACTTCGGAAGATTGTCAAAGGTTTGAGGAGAAGATTTTTACTGCTGCAACAAGCCAGGTACATCTATAATTAGGAGCTTCACAATTACCATGTTCATTTGGTTACCTATGCAAACACACATGATATGGAAGATTGATGATTTAATGTGGTATTCCCTAATTTCAGTCTGATTATCTTTGGAAAATATCTTTGAAGATGGTTACAATGGAGACTAAATCCCAGGGCACCTTGGCCAACAATATACCATCAAATTAAGTTGGCCCTACCTCCTGATCCAGGTTAGCATTTAAGAGCCTGGCGTCGTGATAGTATTCTGATGTGGTAATTATTCTGCCTTTTTGAGTTGTTTCATGTCTGTCAGCTTAAGTTGTTGGGACTATACTATATAGTGTCCTATTGCGTTGAAATATCATTAATATTTCAAGTTTTTCCTCTGCTGGTCCTACATATGATCCTTGTCCTTTGTCTTCTATTTTCTTTTGAATTTTTACATTGATTTCATTCATTTAACAATTCATATGGAGCATGCCATGCTTTTTTTTATATGTTTTATATTGCCTCGTTGGTGCTTGCCAGGTCCTTGAATTTAACACGTTGAAAAGTCAGTTTTCATGTAACCGATTTCTTATCGTGTAATTTTAAATAGAAAGTGACGTTGAATTGTCGGTTTCATGTAAACTGACGGTTTCATGTAAATTGACTTCCGAACATATAAAAAAAAAGTCTAGTTTGGTACATAATTTACAAAGAGCAATAAATATTTTAATATAAAAAAGCCCCACAATTTCATAGGCATTATACTCTTTTTTTTTGTGTAATATAAATGGGGATTATACTCTTAGACCTAATTTCATCAAGAAAATGATGTATCCACAATAATTCACTTGTAGCGGGGGCCATGGTTCAATACTCTAACTTTGCACTAGACCGAGCAACAACACCTTGCTTATTACTTCTCCAGGATACAAGGTTGCCTTAACAACACCTTGCTTATTACTTGTTTTTATTATTCATTGCTGTAATCTCAAATTTTGGCTGGAAATTGAATGTCTATGTGTAAGTGACTCAACTCCAGTTGTTTAGTTTTTATTCTGTTTTTGAATAGGTTGTCTAATGTTCCCAGTTTTCATTTCCCCCCTTTTTGTGGTTCTTTTTTGTTCTAATCCAACATAAAATCACTGCAGCTTGGTCTTCATGGGGTGGATCATTGTCACAGGCACTTTTATATTGTGCGTTATATCTTTTATTGTTCAAAAGTAAGTTCCATCAATTTAATTTCACACACCAACCGTGTTTTCTCATAATTTGTAGGCTTTTGAGATTTAGGTAAAAGTATGGCTTTAAGGATACCTTCTCTTTTCAGATCCATTTTTGTTTTGGAAATTTTTTGTGCTATTTGACAAGCATTGACCATATTATGACAAGATCTAAGTTATTTTCTACCAATACAAATCATTAACATTGTCTACTAATCAAAAGGTTCAATGGGCATTAGTATATTAGACAACTTACTTTCACAGGTTGAAACTTCAAATTAAAATCCCATTAAGCTGTGCAATTGATTCATTTCTTTTCTTTATTTTCCATTTCCAGTGGGGTAGCAGACACGCGCGTTGCAATGGAGGATTGGCTTCAACACCCACGAAATCATACAACTCTAGGCAAACTTCCTTGCATGGATGAGGCAGCAGCCGAAAGAAACTTGGACACAACCAGAAACACCTCCTTCCAAATTGTCAAACTGGTTAATGCATTTGAGATTAATGTGGCCAATGCGGATGTGCTCCCTTTTGTACAAGATATCTACTACAATCAATCTGGTCCATTCTTGCCCCTCCTGTGCAATCCATTTTTTCCCAACATGACTGAACGGACATGTGATCCCCTTGAAGTGGACCTAAAAGAGTGCACCTACAGTAAGTTTGCTTCAAAAATTAAACCACTATTCTGAAGCTTTACAAAATTCCTGTTAGACCATCATGCATGGTTTCAAAAATATCCAGAGTTTTGCACTCAACTAAAAAAAGTTGGAACACACAAGGCTCCTACCATTGTGTCGTCTAGAGAGGGTCAGATGTACTCAACCTTATCCCCATGAGCATGAGCGGATAGGCTGTTTCTGTGACTAAAATCCGTGATCAACAGGTCAAAAGGCATCATCCTTACCGTTATACTAAGACCCAGTTTTTCATTCAATTAATTAAAAAATTTAATACCCGACTTAGGAATAACATTCTTGCCATACTTTTAAATGGGAAAATAGGTGTCTATATGGAAGACAGTTTATTGTGCTCTCTGAACTTTGATATGCTATTTTTTAAACTCATGCGTGTGATATTGAATAAGTGCTGAAAGGCTATAGCTAAAATTACATTCATGCTTAATAGCTGCATCTGTCTAGTCCCTTGTGCTAAATTCAGTAGTATTTCTTTTTTGGTGAAAAAATCAGTACTATTTTGTAGAATGAAAACAAAATTGTCCTTCTAGCTTCCTCTTTCTTCATCTGCTAACAGTATTTTACTGTTTAAAACTAGATAATGGTATTGATAAACATCATGTCATGGTTGTGTTAAATCTTGGCATGATTGTGAAACAAGGATGGAGACTAACTTTTGCTAGCACTTCTTTGTTCAACAAATTGTTTGAAGGAAAAAAAAATTTCCTTATTCTTGTTTAGGTAGAAATGAGGGAAATGTTCCATCTCAACTCTCCCAAATTGGATGGTATGAAAATTTGGGGGCTTGAGTAGTATGGAGTGGTTTGAGTTCTTTTTTTTAACCACTTCATCCCATTACTTAAAAACTTCCAAACAGTAAGTTAAGATATTTTTACTACTCCACTCCATTACTAACTGCTTTAAAAGATAGTTATAGCACGGGTATGGTAACCCCAGCAACATCATCAGCTAAGAAGTATCCTAATCCCACCGGAGGAAGATCAAGGATGTGAAGACCACAGTCCTGTGAAAGGCTGTGGTTAGCTAACCAATCTATCTGCGCACTGATTCCCTTCACTACATGTATGCAAAAACTGTACTATCCAGTCACGCTTCTTTAATCTTAAAATTCTTCTGATAAAACTGCATCTAGTGTTCCCAACCTCTGGAGAAAGCAACTGGGAGATGAGTTTAAGTCACTCAACTATCAGATTGAGACAATTCATAGTCCATGCCATTTTCATTCCCGAAATTATACCCCAGTGCTCAGCACTGTAGGAGTCAGTCACTCCAGCCTTCTCATAAACCCCTTAATCCAAAAACCACCCTCACCTCGAAGGAGGCCACCACAACTTGCTTCATCGGGAAAGATATTTGGAAAATATAATCCCTCACAAGCCAAGACCTTTCTTTGGAAGCTTTTCCAAAACAACCTGCCAAATAGAGAGAATTTGTGATATTTAAATGAAGTCAAAATTATAAAATTAATTCTTTTACAATTTAGTTCAAACAAAAAAACACTTATTCATATTAAAAAAATAAAATAAATGAGCATACAGATATTTTATACGAATATTTGAAAAAAAAAAAACTATATTTAATGATGTTACAATCTATTTTTTCTAAATAGCATAATTGTGTTGTCACATAAAAAATCAGAAAAAGTTAATAATTTTTTGTAGCATAAATGTGCGTTTGAGAAGTGTTAATAAAGAAACCATTTTGCTTTTCCGCTATCTTCGGTCTGTTCTGATCATCAATCGGAATCGGATGAGAACGTAAAATCAAGCTTTGGTTTTGGATTGTCATTCTCTTCTGCAACTGCAATCGAACCATTCCCTTCTCAGTTCTGAGCGCGCAGCCATCATCATCATCGTACAAATTGAGGTATGCCTTGTGAGATATTGGCATTGTCCCTTCTAAATTCTAACCCTTTTAGTTTTTAGTGGTACCCATTAGCATTTAGACCCATTAGCTTGGAGGGTTACTCAAATACTATTCTTGATGGTATTGCTATTGTCTATTTATGACCAAAATTTTGGGTGTAGCTGTTGATTTGACTGCAATTCAAAAAGACCTCCAAAGCGTTCTGGAATTCTCAATTGATTTTCGGTTATGTGATGTCAAACAAACATTTCATATTATTGATTCGAGTCTTAAAAAATTCAATAATTTATATTTATTGACTGTATATAAATACTATCTTGTGCACATGTCCCTCCCCCTCTTCTATATTTATGCTTTTTAAAACGTAATTTGATTTGAATGTTCTCAGTTGGAGTTGGAGAGCACCTACTCAAGGTGGAGAACCCACCCATCATGGATACAAGTATTGGAGAGATCAACTGCACCCTGAAGCCCACCAACTAATTTTGAACAAAATGTAGGTCGAGTTTCTTGTTGTATCACTGTGGTGATCTGAATAGATTTTGCTTTGATGCCATTGGTGCTGTTAATCGGCAACTCGTTTATGAAATTTCTTATACTGACCTCTTGTCTTCTGTAGAGGAGAGTTGCTAAGATGTGACTGAGTTCATCTCATCATTGTCATATGTATGTACTCTACTTCTACAGAGCAGAGCTTAATAAGTCACTTCTAATATTTTTGTCCTTTTTTATTCTTATTCTTTTGTGGTTTTTTGTCATGGATATCTCTACGTTGGCTTTTACTGTATGTTTGTCAGGAAGGTAAAATTAGTCCTTGACATTCTATTTATATTTCAAATCACAATTTGTATTCTGTGTATCTCTTGAGAAAAATAGAGGGATTTGATTTTTAAGGGGATTGTCTGATGTCCTCAACTTCTCGATGACTTGTTGTAAAATTAATTTTTTCATTTAGCAGAATGATAGACACATTAAAGACACATCATTCTTTTAGTGATGACGATGGATTACATGAACTTCAAAAAATTGCTCAAAGTTTTGAGGAGAAGGCTTATGCTGTTGCTACAAGCCAGGTAAGCCTATAATGTGGAGACTCATAGTTATCATTATCATTTATGGTTGTTAAAAGATAATTAAGAATGGGAATGACTAATACAATCATTGTTAGTCTTCTTGTCTATATTTATACTGTTAAAGAAGAGTCAGCACAAGAAAGAAGTCCATTATCACCCAATATCTATTCTCTAACACTCTCCCTCAAGCTAGAGCATAGATGTTAATCATGCTCAGCTTGTTATAAATATAATCTATTATATTCCTATTGAGTGCTTTGATGAAGATGTCTGCAAGTTGTTCTCCAGTGGCACATGTCCAGTAACAATAAGTCTCTGTTGAATGTTTTCACTCACAAAATGGCAATCGACTTCAATATTCTTTGTTCTTTCTTGAAAAACAGGATTAGAGGCAATATGAATGGCAGCTTGTTTGTCACACCACAATTTGGATTTTCTATATTAATATAACAAAAAAAATCATTTATCACTTTACTGTTTTTTTTTTTAAATTATGTATCAAAATAGGCTTTTTTTTCACGTTGGAAAGTTAGTTTACATGAAATCGATTTCTCAACGTGTTAAATGAAAAATAAAATAAAATAATGCCTTAAGGGAAGTTGGTTTTGTCAAAAACGACTTCCTAATGCCATGCTTTTTTTATATATTTTATATTGCCTTGTTGGTGCTTGCTAGGTCCTTGAATTTAACACGTTGATAAGTCGGTTTTCATATAATCGATTTCTCAACGTGTAATTTTAAAAAGAAAATCACATTGAAAAGTCAGTTTCATGGAAACTGATGGTTTCTTGTAAATTGACTTCCCAACGTATAAAAAAAAAAGTTTAGTTTGGTACATAATTTACAAAAAGCAATAAAGTGATAAATAAATTATTATTTTTGCTATATTAATATAAAAAAGCCGCACAATTTCATAGGCATTATACTCTTTTTTTTTGTGTAATAAAAAGGGGGATTATACTCTTAAATCTAATTTCATCAAGAAAATTATGTATCCACAATAATTCACATGTAGCTTGGGCCATGGTTCAATACTCTAACTTTGCACTGGACCGAGCAACAACACTTTGCTTATTACTTCTCCAAGATACAAGGTTGCCCCCAACAAGAACACAATAACCAGAAGTTGATCTTCTATCTGTAGGAGATTTAGCCCAGTCAGCATCAGAGAAACCTTATATTGTAGTATGACCATGATCATTATAAAGGACACCATGACCTTGAGCTCCTTTTAGATACTTCAATATGCGAAGAATAGCCTCCCAATGAGTGGTTCATGGAGATGACATAAACTGACTAACCACACTAACATAGAAGGCAATATTAGGATGATTGACTGTAAGGTAGTTAAGTTTACCCACTAGTTTTCTGTATTGTTTAGGATCATAGATAGTATCTCCATTATTTGCTAAGGGTTTGACATTAGGATCCATTAGAGTTGTCAATATGAGTTGCATCCCGGCTCAACCCACCAAAATAGTAGGTTGGGTTACTTAAATTTTAGCTCACAAAAATCTAGGTCATTTTTTACCCCGACCCACTTAACCCGCAGATTAAGTAGGCCGCTGGTTAAGTGGGTTGAGCCGTCTACTGTTTAAATCTTTTTAAAAAATAAAAATCATTAGCCCAGTAATTCAATTCTTATGTTTATATTGGTGATCATGACTTATGAATTATGATGTAACTTAAGTTTGATGATTATTATTATATGATTTTGGATATTTTGTTGGTGATGTAACCTAAGTTTAATGATTATTTTATGCTTTAGAGTTTTATTTAATAATTTTTCCTTTTTTTTCAATTTTTTTAATTTTCTAGTGAGCCGACCCGTTTAACTCACCAACCCACCCAAGGTGAGCCGGGTTGGCCATTTTTCAGCTTGCACCACCAAAGTGAGCTAACCCGACTCAGCCCACTTAACCTTCAACCCATGGCCCAATTTGAGAGGTCTAAGAACCTTAAGAGTTTCAGCAGGTTTAGCTCCAATCAGACCTGTTTCTTTGAGTAAATTTCTGTGTCAGAAAAATACCATTCTTTTAGCAAATCCCTTGTTTTTGCAGCCAAGTAGTAGCTAGGGTTTTCTTTGTAACCTAGGCTCTTGATGCCATGTTAAAAGAGAATTAAGAATGGGAATGACTAACATAATCATTGTTAGGCTCCTTGTCTATATTTATACTGTTAAATAAGAGTCAGTACAAGAAAGATAAGCTCAGCCCAATATCTATTAACAATGGTCACCAAAGTAGACAAATGCCTGTATAAAAGTTTGAGCATGTAATGTGGTTGACTTTTCTTTTCCTTGTCATGATTGCTTTGATACTAATTTCTTTTATGCTCCCAAATTTCAGTTTGATTATATACGGAAAATAGCTTTCAATATTGTTTTAATGGAGAGTAAGTTTCAGAACACTATGGTCTATGCATCAAATTCAATTATTAGCCCATTTTAACCTTTGTACGTTTCTTCATCTCTAAAACATCTAAATTTATGGTTTTTAAGGTAAAGTGTAGAGAAAATATATGCTTAGTAGCTATTTTGACTATTATCCATAAAACCTTCTTAAGTTTTCTGGAATTTTCAATTAATTTTGGGGCATCACAAACAAACACGTTATTGATTCGGACAATGATAATTGCACATTATACTTTTTACCCTATATTTACATCACTTCTCAAAAAATTTATTATTAAATCTTCCAAAAAATCTATCATTTCTTTATATTAAATCATGGGCTATTATACAACGCATGATGTACCTACAGTGTACAAAGTTTTATGTGCAACTATCTTATGGATTCGACTAACATTCTAAATTTTGTTCATTTGTGTCAAGATTAAAGTTACAAATTAATATATGGCTAATTTGGGTCTATGGCAAATCAATAATTTCTGTTGATTGTCTGGATACTGTGTTATGTACATATCTGCTTAACCCATTAAAGTGTTTCTTTTTAGGTATTGCTTGGATGGAGGAGTTTGGAAGGGAAAAGTGATGGAATGTGTAATTTTTCATTTTAAATTTACAATCTCTTTATTTTGCAATTTTTTTTAAATAAGAGGAATAAAATGAGAGATTATCATGTAACTTTTTAATCATGCATTTTTCATTTTTTTTAGACATTTTATAATTTTCTCAATTTAAAAATAAAAGATCAGCTCTCTTTTCCATTTCCCTCCAAACTCTCCAATCTAAACATACCATTACAGTCTGATATGATTTTAATGTTCTATTATTTGTACCTCAGTTAATTTAAATTTGATAAGTACCAATAATTGGAAGCCTACTCATGTTGGCTAACCTTACAAAAGCAAGTGATTGGAGAGTTCCACTGCAGCCTGATGGCTGCCAAAGAGTTGTCAACAAAATGTAATTTTATTTTTTTATTTTTTTTGTTATATTACTTTGGTGATCTGAATAGCTTTTGCTTTGTTGCATTTGCATATCAAAAGAAAAATTATTCGTAAACCACACTTCCCTGAAGTTTCCCATGTTTGTCATATGGAACTAATTTTATCACGAAACATACATTTAGTAAAGGAAATGAAGCAGGAGACACAACACCATGGTTTATAAATGACCAACTGATGTAAAACCGATGCTTAAAATTCTGTTTGATAGATCAGGAACTAAAATAAAATCTTTTCATTCTCTTAGTTTTGACATACCAATATTACATATTTAATAGTCTATACTGGCCCTGTTGGGTATCAATTTTTTAATAATTCATTCAAGGTCTGTGTATGAGCTTTAGCAGGCCAATGTTGCACATAGTTTATGGTGGCTGAGCATGTGTCATTGACAAATCTGATGATTTCAAGTACTTTTTACATTGATAATCATGTTTTGTTATTTGAGGATTGTCTAATGCTCTTTAACATATTGATCACTTGTATTATCTAATTATTAAACTATTGTCTTCATTTTGTAGAACGGAAACTTTAAAAAGACACGTGTCTGTTTCTGCTCAAGAGGAGGGGTCACATGAACTTTGGAAGATTGCTCAAAGGTTTGAAGAAAGGATTTTTACTGTTGCAACAAACTTGGTAAATACTAGTGACGAACCTCACAGTTACTAGTTTTCACATATGGTTACCTATGCAAACACATGATAGGGAAGATTGATTTGATGTGGTATTATCCAATTTCAGTCTGATTATCTACAGAAAATATCTTTCAAGATGCTTATAATGGAGAGACTACACCCCAGGGATACTACAGGAAACAGTAATATACCATCAAATCACGTTGGCCCCAGCAATAAACCTCTTAATCCAGGTTAGCATTTAAGAGCCTTGGCATGTAATAGTATTCTGATGTGGTACCAAAGTGGCAAAGCCTATTTATGTATTGAGATACTTGCTTAAATCTTTTCATCTTGTTCTTTTAGTAATTATTTTGACTTTCTCAGTTGTTTCATCTTTCATGTCTACCGGCTTACTCTTGGGACTAGAGTGTCTTATTGCTTGAAAATTCATCAATAGTTCATGTTTTTCCTCCACTAGCCATACATTATTATCCTTGCCCGTTATCTTCTTTTCTTAACAATATATTGACATTGTCCTAGCTCATTTGGTGTTTGAATTAAAATGCATTTTCTTGATGGATTTTTATTCAGTTACTTGATTGTTATGCATATTAGTTTTTTATAATTGTTCCTTTGACTAAGTGGAATCTAATAATTGATCTTGAATAGGGTTTGGGATGCAGTATCGTGTTCACAACCAAGCGCAGTCCCATGCTAAGCTTAAGCGTCAACCATGGTTTTAAAAATCAGACCGGTCCGACCGTGACCCGGATGCCTGGCCGTTCCGGTTAATCCAAAAAATCGTTTTAGCTGTTGAACCGAAAAGAACTGGAAAGAACCGGGTTGAACTGGCGACCTGAATGAACCAGACCGGGTTTTTGAAAACCGGCCGGTTTTTCTTTTTTTTTTTTACTTTTTTTGAATTTTTTATTACTTTTTCATATTTTTAAATTAGTTTTTTATGATTTTTTTTTCACATTTATATCTCAAAAGTCATAACTTTTTACTTATTCGTCCAATTTGGATATATTTTATATCGATTTCACATAGCTTTTTAAGATCTATGTGATGAAAAATGAACAAATGAAGTTGGACTAACTGATTTTCAATAAAAAAAAATAATTTTCATGGTTATGAGTATTTTTAAAAGAAATAATAATAATAAATTTTTTAAGTAAGGATTAAACTCTAATTTTTTCCCTTAAATCTCTATTACTCTCAAAATAAGGCTATTTTAATTTAATACAATAATAAATATTATCATATGTAGTCAATTTTTATAATTCATATTATTAGATTTACTTATATATATATAATTATGTATATAATTATAATTATAATTATAATTATTACATCATTCGGTTCAACCACCGATTCGACCGGTTCAACCAATCGAACCATGACCCGGAAGTCTCACCGGTTCGATTTTCGGTTTAGTTCTTAAAACATAGGCGTCAACATGATGGAGGTCTTACCAAAGATCGAAAAACCTCTTTAAAGTGTAAACCTCTTTGAAGTGTAAATGCTTGACATGATGGACAGTTTATAAGAGATGAAAAACTTATTCAAACCTTTTACAACTTTTTTTTGGGTACCCGACCCTACTACTGCAAGTGGAGGTTCCACTACTGGGGTGGAGCCTAAGAGACATTTGTAGACAGGGCTAGGGGGGTGATGGGGAAAGGGAGAGGGTTATGCTATTGCGAGAGATTGTACCCTTGTACCCCACGCTGCAAACATCAATGTCCACCAAGTGAGCTAAGCTCATTACAACTTTTATTTATATGGGTTTAGATCTATCTTGATTTAGGTTGTTGCTTATTATTAATTATAATTATTAGTTAATTTAATGATAAAAATATCTTAATGCATGTTCATTATAGTTTGTTTTCTCTTATGTTTTATTTTATCATTCTATTTTGTGTGCAACATGGTCAAAGTCAAGCAATTTCAATTTTATTATCTACTAATAGAATCGACCAAAGCATACAAAAATTGGAGAATATATGAAGAAATCATGTAAAGATGCAAATTCAATTCAATCCCTAAGAAAGGATATGATACTAATACAATCGACCAAAGCATACAAAAATTGGAGAATATATGAAGAAATCATGTAAAGATGCAAATTCAATTCAATCCCTAAGAAAGGATATGAGCAACATTCATATTTTTTTCCTATCGTCTAATATTATTTTATTATTGAGAAGTAGAGCTTAGTATATACCAAAGATGAAAAGAGAGAAGAAATATCACATAAGTGAGAGAAATTAAGGTAATTAAGAGTTTAAAATATTGATAATAATTTGTAATTAACTAATTTTTATAATTAATAATGAGAGGTTAGGATAAATGTAACACTTGCAACGAATTTGACTAGGTGCTTGAGGAGTTGTATTGTAATAGATAAATAAGAGTAGCATTAACGTGGTATAGGTAACTAACTTGATTAAGAATAAGGAATAATTATTAATGAAAGTTATTTTAAAAAATTAAATAAAAGTTTGTTAGAGAGAATAAGCAACAACTTACCCTTTTCAAGTAGAATCAAAAGTAGGCTATATATTATGTTTTATTTCCACAACATTTAACATAAAAATGATAATTTATAATTTAAGGAGGCTGATGTGGGAGGTGCACAATTGAAATCATTCAAGAAGAATCTTAATATTAGTTGATAGAGATTTGCTATGTTCCCCTGATGGATTTGGTTACCAAGGTGAATTATCAATTATTTATTAATTATTGATTCACAATAAATGTTTGAAAGATTATTAAATATATATAATAACTAATGAATGCTTGACAACTCACCTTGAGTATCAGTATTCTAAAAAAAAATATGAATACCAAAGTAATCCCCCAATTGACATGAATATACCCTTATGGTATTAAAAAAAAAGACAATTTGTTATAATTAAAATAAATTATACTTGTTAAACATTTAATAGTTAGTTTCTTTTTTATTCTTGCTGATGTACCAAAAAAATAACATTTAGATTCAAATTCATGCATCCGGTCCCCCCCCGCACCAATGTCAGATTGACAAATTTTTTTAGATTTTATCAAACCTTTAAAAAAAAAAAAGAAAGTGATTACTAATTTGTGTTAATTTGAGTAGAAAAAATTTGATCATCTTAAGCATCTTGTTCCGAATTCAATTCTTAAGGCGATGTGTATGAAAAAAACGCATTTAAGAAGAGTCTTTACTTTACGTGCCTAACTGTATCCCATAAGATAATCTCTTGTCTTTCAAGTGATGGGATACTGTAATTTACACACCCAAAAAAAAAAGTGATTGTTAACATTATAGCTCACATTTATTTAAGCACATATATTATATATATGCTACTACCTAAAAAAAGTACGTATTTTGATATTGTATCAAATAATGCTATCTTCAATATATATGATTGATTGTAAAGGCTATACATACTAAATATCTTGCTTCTTCATTAATTTAATTTCCAAATTTATATTTGAACAATAAAAAATAATTAAAATTCATGACATAAAATCATGAAATCTGAATCAGTTGACAAGCCGAGGACGAATTTTATCTCTAATGCAATGACTCATATCTCATGGTAAGCACCTTATGACCAAAGTCATGTCATCATATGCTCGAGCGAGAATTAGTCTTACATTCAAAAAGTATTATAACATCTCGTGAGAGGCCAAAAAAGTTTATGACATAAATATGTTTACTAAATTAATCAATAAAATCTCTTAATTTGAACACAAAGGGTTGGTCAAGTGGTTATGAAGATATGCTCCTTATACTTAGCTCTATTGATGTAAATGAGATATGATAACTCCAGCAAAATCAGCATGAATGTAAACATAGATATTATCCGTTTAGATGGAGGTTCAAATTTGCGAACTTGGAGAAAGAGTACATCATCCGCCTAAGCCTACCCAAATGACCATTGAGATAACACCTCAACGGCTATATGAATAAAATGTTACTGTTTGATACATTGAATGATGATTATATTCTCGTGTTTGTTAATAGAAAAATGTATGGAATGATGATTTCATTTTATGCCTCATTTTATAGAATCTTAAATTATCATTCACTTCGAGAGAAGTGAGATTAATGATTTCATGCTTTATAGAATAAGACTTAATTTCTTTTTCTTAACATACCTTTATTTCCTTTATAAAATGACAATTATTATATTTAGTTAAATCTTACTCATCTAAGTTTTAATTTTGTTTTTAGACTGCCATAACTTCATATTTTGCAATTAATTTTAGATATTTGTGAATATATATATATATATATATAGTATAAGAATACACCAAAACAAAATTATTATTTAAAATATCACAAAAAAATATCATTAAAAATGTATGAAGTATCTTATCTAAATTTTTTTACTCATTCCAAAATTTTTAATAAATAAAACACAGTTTGTTATTTTTTAATAACAATGTTTTTTACAAAGTTATATATTATATTAAATTTGAACAAAATACATGAGAAAATTTAACCTTTTTTTTTTATTTTTCTCATGAGAAATATTTATGTCATTTAGATTATATTCTGAATTGATTTCATGTCTCAAATAATGTCCCAAACAAATGAAATGACATGAAAAGTTGTTTTATCAAATTATGGATTAAAAATAATTGTTCCGTGCATATTACATGGAATTACCATTATTTAATTTTTGATATAGAAGATTTATATATGTAAATCTGAAAAACCAGTTTTTATATGAAAAAGTTTAGTACGTAAAAGAAAGAAGTTTTTTAATTATGTTATATTGAGTTTAAAACAAATTATGTGTATGAAATTTTTTTTGTTGAGAGAGGTTATAATTATTTCAATAATCTCTTCACCTTATAAGAGATTCGTTTCTGAATATTAGCCAAAAGATTAGATACCCTTAGTGAAAAGAAAAAAAAAATTTGGAAGAAGAAAGAATCAATCCCTATATATTATTTGTGAGATAGAAACCAAATAAGAATTTCCTTTTTACCGGTCAATTTATTTACCATTTTGAAAGCCTTCATAAGTCGGGGGTCTTCTTACAAGCTCAGCCCTAATATCCCTGCAAGCGCCGACTCCAGCATCTGTTGCTTCCTTCAGGTTCGCTCTCTATTTCTTTCCCGGGACACGATTTCCCCAATACTGCTTTCATCGATTTCTCTCGTTACTGTGTTTATTTATTGGATGAATAATTTTTGTTGTTGATTATGGTTAATTTGTTCTGGTTTGGCTTGTTTAGTATTGGATTAGCCGTGATTGGTAATGTTTAATTGAAGGCTGAGAAGGAAAGAAGGGTGTTCGAAGGATCGTAATGTACAAGGGGGAAATAAGACTCGAGATCTTTGAAGGAAATAATAATGGAATTGTCACTTCTCAAATTGTAACAGGGAATATCCATTGAAACCAAATTTGGAGTGTAACAGATTAAGAGGAGTAACTCGTGGGACTAGGGTGGAAGCTAAGGTTTCGAGAATTGGGGAAGATAGAAGAGTGAGAATAGGTAGAGTCCTCAAAGATGGAAAGAGGAAAAAAGAGGGAATATTTTTTAACATGAAGAGAAAGAGATAAGATATTGGAATTTTGTTGTTTGTTATAGAAATTAATTACATGACAACAACTTGGTTAAAGTACAACATGGAGAGAAATCAGCTATCATTTTGTTCTTCATAAGAGGATTATTTTTTTTTTAAGAATCTGAAGTGTCAATAATTGCCATAACAAATGAATTACCATTATGTCATTCTAGGTTTTGGAGCTGTCTCTATCTCAAACTTTTAAACTCTTAAAGTTTCGGGCGTGAAGTGTAAATCAATGACACTGTTGTTTCTCTGTCTTAACACGTATCGGACATGGACACTACACGTTGACACTCCAACAACTTTAAATAGCGCTCTTAGAAATAAAATTTATTAAATTTTGATATTTGACACATCTTGATCTTATGTCCTTGATCTTTGTTGTGCTTTTTTGGGATAGGATAGTTTTTATGGCTTCTCTTTGGTGCTTTGCCCATGTCTTTTTTTTAGGATACCTCCTTATTAGATATGCAGTGGTATTAGAGAGCTTTATTGTACTAATATGCTTATTTGTTGTCGTCGTCGTTTTCTTTTTTCTTCTTATTGAGAAGGGCGATTTCTTATCTTATTTTTTTCTTCTACCTTGTCTTTTTTTTCTCTCTCTCTAATATTTCTTTTTTTATAAAAAAATAATAAAAATTGTACATGCGCTTGAGCACATACTAGACATTTGTAGATATATTTTCACATTCTTTTTGGTTCTTTCATGTTTAGATATATCAATACTTAAGTATTCATAGAATTTTTAAGTAAATTACAACGAACTATACAATCATCCCCACTAGATTCAAAAAATTGCACTTACCTCCCCTATTTTAAATTATCATCAGCCAAATACCCCCTGCTTAATTTTTTTTCAAACATACAAACCCTGTGTAAATTTTTCCAGACTCATACCCCCTAGAAATCAACTACCAGGGAGGTCTTTGTATAATATGAAAACAGAGGGGTTTTTTGAATACTTAAGGGATGTCAGTGTAAATTGCTGTAATTTATTTTTTTATACATGGCTATTCTGAGTCGTGCCCTTATGTTTTGAACTTTGCTGCATTGTTGCGCTGATGTTGTGTTCCATCTGTATGCATCTTAGATATAAGCCTAGTAAATTAGCATTCTTGGTCATATAACCCATGTCTGTTCATGAAAAAATATTTGGTCTTAGCTATTATTACTTTCTCTACAATTTGTGGAATCTTCTGAAGTTTTTTTCTTTTGGAAATCCTCAATCAATTTTGAAGCATGTTCGTTGAACAATTTATGTTATAAATATGTTTTAATCTGTAAGGATAATTCTGATAATCATTCGTTAAACAATGAGTGCTTATTGATTTGCTTACCATCTGTGGAATCTTCCAAAGTTTAACCACTACAAGCCTGTATAAACTGTATGATCCTCCTCACTCCTTTGTCCATCTCCATCATGTTTAAATTATTGTCTAAGGCAAGAAAAAGGAATAACTTACCCCACAGTGACTAAAACTCTAGATTACTTTTCCCTTTTTGTTAGTTGCGTTTATCTTATTACAATCTAAAGTTAGAATTTATGATTTTATGGATTGCCAGTTTGGCTCTGTGGCAAGTCAATAATTTCTATTAATTGTCTTTTTAATGTCTCTTGTACATATATACATTTTCCCTTTATATGATTCTGATGTGATTAGAATGGTCTTTTTTGTGGTGCTTCAGTTAATTTAAATTGGATAGATTCCAATAATTGGAGACCTAATCAAGGCACCGAACCCAATATGGATTGGAGAGGTCATCTACAGCCTGAGTCACGCCAAAGAGTTGTCAACAAAATGTAAGCTTCATTTTTAATATTGTATTACAGACATGATTTGTAGTTTTTGACCATTTTTGCATATCAAAACAATAATAAATACAAATCATTGATTACATAAATTGGCAATGGCAACATTTCCCTGTGGTTTCTGGTGTTTTTCATATAGAAGGAATTCTATCCAAGAAAAGAAAAACACATGTATCGTGGAAGAACATAAACAAACACACAGCACCATACTGTATAATTGTCTAATGCATATAAATTATAAAACTTGTGTTTAAAATTATATTTGATAGGTGAAGATCAATAATCAAATCTATTCAATTCTTTTGCCAAACAAATGTTGTTTATTTGAATTCGTGCTGAATATTGATTTTTTAATATTGTATTCAAGGTCCATGCATGAGCTTCTGCATGTCAGTATTACCCACACTACTTAGATGGGTGAGCAGGACATGACCATAATTGTTTGTTAAACATCAACATATATACTTTAAAGTTTTTCAATCATTTATTTGGTGCTGCATTGCACAATTTGTTGGAATAAGCTTTTGGTATCATTGGTGAGCATTTGGTGTGTCCTCAGAATATGGAGCACTTCTTGCTTATTCATTTTAGAGGTTTCGAAGGAGGAGGGAGAACAAGGTCTGTCCATGTGCTATTTTTGCAAGCATTTGGTGTGTTTGGTTGGAGGGTAATGCCATTATTTTCAAATAGAAATCTCTGTTTTTTCAGCATACTGATTTAGGATTGTGTATTTGGCTCCCCCTTTGAAGTTCTGCTATTCTTTTTCACGGGTTTTGTGGCAGATGGATATTTAGATGTTGGGTGGAAAACTATAATAGGAGGAATTCTTATCCTTATGTTTTATTTCCCAGAGAGGAGACTATCTAAGATGTTACCAAGACAATCCCTCAGCCTATGAGCCATTTCTGACATCCATTCTACTATCTTTATTTTTTTCTTTCTTTGGGTGGGGGTAATGAAAACGACTCTGATGATTTCAATAAGGACTTCTTACATGATAATAATATTCTATCATTTGAGGATTGTCTATTGACTGTAACATATCGATAACTTGTATCATTTAATTATTAAACTGCTGTTTTTCGTTTTGTAGAATGGACACGTTAAAACGACATCTTCCAGTTTCTGGTCAGGAGGGATTGCATGAACTTCGGAAGATTGCTCAAAGGTTTGAAGAGAAGATTTTTACTGCTGCAACAAGCCAGGTACATCTCTAATTAGGAGCTTCACAATTACCATGTTTATTTGGTTACCTATGCAAACACATATGATATGGAAGATTGATGATTTAATGTGGTATTCCCTAATTTCAGTCTGATTATCTTCGGAAAATATCTTTGAAGATGCTTACGATGGAGACTAAATCCCAAGGCACCAAGTTGGCCCTACCTCCTTATCCAGGTTAGCATTTAAGAGCCTGGTATCGTGATAGTATTCTGATGTGGTAATTATTCTGCCTTTCTGAGTTGTTTCATGTCTGTCAGCTTAAGCTGTTGGGACTATACTATATAGTGTCCTATTGCGATGAAATATCATTAATATTTCAAGTTTTTCTTCTACTGGTCCTACATATGAGTCGTCCTTTATCTTCTATTTTCTTGTGAATTTTTACATTGATTTGATTCATTTAACAATTCATATGGAGCATGCCATGCTTTTTTTTATATATTTTATATTGCCTCGTTGGTGCTTGCCAGGTCCTTGAATTTAACACGTTGAGAAGTCAGTTTTTATGTAACCGATTTCTTAACGTGTAATTTTAAAAAAAAGTCACGTTGAAAAGTTGGTTTCATGTAAACCGACTGTTTCATGTAAATTGACTTCCCAACGTATAAAAAAAAAGTCTAGATTGGTACATAATTTACAAAGAGCAATAAAGTGTTAAATAAATTATTATTTTTTTGCTATATTAATATAAAAAAGCCCCACAATTTCATAGGCATTATACTCTTTTTTTTTTATTATAATAAAAAGGGGGATTATACTCTTAAATCTAATTTCATCAAGAAAATGATGTATCCACAATAATTCACTTGTAGCGGGGGCCATGGTTCAATACTCTAACTTTGCACTAGTCCCAGCAACAACACCTTGCTTATTACTTCTCCAGGATACAAGGTTGCCCCCAACAACACCTTGCTTATTACTTGTTTTTATTATTCATTGCTGTAATCTCAAATTTTGGCTGGAAATTGATTGTCTATGTGTACTCAACTCCAGTTGTTTAGTTTTTATTCTGTTTTTGAATAGGTTGTCTAATGTTCCCAGTTTTCATTTCCCCCCTTTTTGTGGTTCTTTTTTGTTCTAATCCAAAATAAAATCACTGCAGCTTGGTCTTCATGGGGTGGATCATTGTCACAGGCACTTTTATATTGTGCGTTATATCTTTTATTGTTCAAAAGTAAGTTCCATCAATTTAATTTCACACACCAACCGTGTTTTCTCATAATTTGTAGGCTTTTGAGATTTAGGTAAAAGTATGGCTTTAAGGATACCTTCTCTTTTCAGATCCATTTTTGTTTTGGAAATTTTTTGTGCTATTTGACAAGCATTGACCATATTATGACAAGATCTATGTTATTTTCTACCAATACAAATCATTGAAATTGTCTACTAATCAAAAGGTTCAATGAGCATTAGTATATTAGACAACTTACTTTCACAGGTTGAAACTTCAAATTAAAATCCCATTAAGCTGTGCAATTGATTCATTTCTTTTCTTTATTTTCCATTTCCAGTGGGGTAACAGACACGTTGCAATGGAGGATTGGCTTCAACACCCACAAAATCATACAGCTCTAGGCAAACTTCCTTGCATGGATGAGGCAGCAGCCCAAAGAAACTTGGACACAACCAGAAACACCTCCTTCCAAATTGTCAAACTGGTTAATGCATTTGTGATTAATGTGGCCAATGCGGATGTGCTCCCTTTTGTACAAGATATCTACTGCAATCAATCTGGTCCATTCTTGCCCCTCCTGTGCAATCCATTTTTTCCCAACATGACTGAACAGACATGTGATCCCCTTGAAGTGGACCTAAAAGAGTGCACCTACAGTAAGTTTGCTTCAAAAATTAAACCACTATTCTGAAGCTTTACAAAATTCCTGTTAGACCATCATGCATGGTTTCAAAAATATCCAGAGTTTTGCACTCAACTAAAAAAAGTTGGAACACACAAGGCTCCTACCATTGTGTCGTCTGGAGAGGGTCAGATGTACTCAACCTTATCCCCATGAGCATGAGCGGATAGGCTGTTTCTGTGACTAAAATCCATGATCAACAGGTCAAAAGGCATCATCCTTACCGTTATACTAAGACCCAGTTTTGCATTCAATTAATTAAAAAATTTAATACCCGACTTAGGAATAACATTCTTGCTATACTTTTAAATGGAAAAATAGGTGTCGACATGGAAGACAGTTTATTGTGCTCTCTGATCTCTGATATGCTATTTTTTGAACTCATGCGTTTGATATTGAATAAGTGCTGAAAGGCTATAGCTAAAATTACATTCATGCTTAATAGCTGCATCTGTCTAGTCCCTTGTGCTAAATTCAGTAGTATTTCTTTTTTGGTGAAAAAATCAGTACTATTTTGTAGAATGAAAACAAAATTGTCCTTCTAGCTTCCTCTTTCTTCATCTGCTAACAGCATTTTACTGTTTAAAACTAGATAATGGTATTGATAAACATCATGTCATGGTTGTGTTAAATCTTGGCATGATTGTGAAACAAGGATGGAGACTAACTTTTGCTAGCACTTCTTTGTTCAACAAATTGTTTGAAGGAAAATTTTTTTTCCTTATTCTTGTTTTGGTAGAAATGAGGGGCCGAAGCCCAAAGAAACAAAACCATAAACTAAGGCTATGTTTGGGAGTTTTGAAGGAGATGGAGTGGAGTGGTTAATAATAGAGTGGTTTGAGATGAGATGGGATGGAATGGAATGGAAAGATAAAAGTATATCACTCTATTGTTTGAAAGTTTTAATGAGGGAATGGAATGAAATTCTACTTCATTGTTTGGAAGTCATCATGGTCATTAATAAAGTGGTTTGAGATGAGAAGGGATGGGATGGAATGGAATTGAAAGGTAAAAGTATACAACTCTATTGTTTGGAAGTTTTAATGAGGGAATTGAGGGAAATTTTACTTCGTTTTTTGGAAGTCACAATGGTCATTAATGAAGTGGAGTGAATTATAAATTTTACTTCCAATATTATTTATTTATTTTTTTTAATTTTTGTTGCCCACAACATTATTTAAAAATAAAAAAGAGGATTAAAATTATAAATGACTGTCTAAAAATAAAAATAAAAAGGAAATGCTTCATCCTAACTTTCTCAAATTGGAGGGTATGAAAATTTAGGAGCTTGAGTAGTATGGAGTGGTTTGAGTTTCTTTTTTTAACCACTTCATCCCATTACTTAAAAACTTCCAAACAATAGGTTGAGATTTTTTTACCACTTCACTCCATTACTAACTGCTTTAAAAGATAGTTATACCACGGGTATGGTAACCCCAGCAACATCATCAGCTAAGAAGTATCCTAATCCCACCGGAGAAGATCAAGGATGTGAAGACCACGGTCCTGTGAAAGGCTGTGGTTAGCTAACCAATCTATCTGCGCACTGATTCCCTTCACTACATGTATGCAAAAACTGTACTATCCAGTCACGCTTCTTTAATCTTAAAATTCTTCTGATAAAACTGCATCTAGTGTTCCCAACCTCTGGAGAAAGCAACTGGGAGATGAGTTTAAGTCACAACTATCAGATTGAGACAATTCATAGTCCACGTCATTTTCATTCCCGAAATTATACCCCAGTGCTCAGCACTGTAGTAGTCAGTCACTCCAGCCTTCTCATAAACCCCTTAATCCAAAAACCACCCTAACCTGGAAGGAGGCCACCACAACTTGCTTCATTGGGAAAGAGATTTGGAAAATATAACCCCTCACAAGACAAGACCTTTCTTTGGAAGCTTTTCCAAAACAACCTGCCAAATAGAGAGAATTTGTGATATTTAAATGAAAGTCAAAATTATAAAATTAATTCTTTTACAATTTAGTTCAAACAAAAAAACACTTATTCATATTAAAAAAATAAAATAAATGAGCATACAGATATTTAATACGAATATTAAAAAAAAAACTATATTTAATGATGTTACAATCTATTTTTTCTAAATAGCATAATTGTGTTGTCACATAAAAAATCAGAAAAAGTTAACAATTTTTTGTGGCATAAATGTGCGTTTGAGAAGTGTTAAATTGTTAATAAAGAAACCATTTTGCTTTTCCGCTAATCTTCGGTCTGTTCTGATCATCAATCGGAATCGGATGAGCACGTAAAATCAAGCTTTGGTTTTGGATTGTCATTCTCTTCTGCAACTGCAATCGAACCATTCCTTTCTCAGTTCTGAGCGCGCAGCCATCATCATCATCGTACAAATTGAGGTATGCCTTGTGAGATATTGGCATCGTCCCTTCTAAATAAATTCTAACCCTTTTAGTTTTTAGTGGTACCCATTAGCATTTAGACCCATTAGCTTGGAGGGTTACTCAAATACTATTCTTGATGGTATTGCTATTGTCTATTTATGACCAAAATTTTGGGTGTAGCTGTTGATTTGACTGCAATTCAAAAAGACCTCCAAAGCGTTCTGGAATTCTCAATTGATTTTCGGTTATGTAATGTCAAACAAACATTTCATATTATTGATTCGAGTCTTAAAAAATTCAATAATTTATATTTATTGACTGTATATAAATACTATCTTATGCACATGTCCCTCCCCCTCTTCTATATTTATGCTTTTTAAAACGTAATTTGATTTGAATGTTCTCAGTTGGAGTTGGAGAGCACCTACTCAAGGTGGAGAACCCACCCATTACGGATACAAGTGATTGGAGAGATCAACTGCACCCTGAAGCCCGCCAACTAATTTTGAACAAAATGTAGGTCTTGAGTTTCTTGTTGTATCACTGTGGTGATCTGAATAGATTTTGCTTTGATGCCATTGGTGCTGTTAATCGGCAACTCGTTTATGAAATTTCTTATACTGTCCTTTTGTCTTCTGTAGAGGAGAGTTGCTAAGATGTGACTGAGTTCATCTCATCATTGTCATATGTATGTACTCTACTTCTACAGAGCAGAGCTTAATAAGTCACTTCTAATATTTTTGTCCTTTTTTATTTTTATTCTTTTGTGGTTTTTTGTCATGGATATCTCTACGTTGGCTTTTACTGTATGTTTGTCAGGAAGGTAAAATTAGTCCCTGACATTCTATTTATATTTCAAATCACAATTTGTATTCTGTGTATCTCTTGAGAAAAATAGAGGGGTTTGATTTTTAAGGGGATTGTCTGATGTCCTCAACTTCTCGATGACTTGTTGTAAAATTATTTTTTTTCATTTAGCAGAATGATAGACACATTAAAGACACATCAGTCTTTTAGTGATGACGATGGATTACATGAACTTCAAAAAATTGCTCAAAGTTTTGAGGAGAAGGCTTATGCTGTTGCTACAAGCCAGGTAAGCCTATAATGTGGAGACTCATGGTTATCATTATCATTTATGGTTGTTAAAAGATAATTAAGAATGGGAATGACTAATACAATCATTGTTAGTCTTCTTGTCTATATTTATACTGTTAAAGAAGAGTTAGCACAAGAAAGAAGTCCATTATCACCCAACATCTATTCTCTAACACTCCCTCAAGCTAGAGCATAGATGTTAATCATGCTCAGCTTGTTACAAATATAATCTATTATATTCCTATTGAATGCTTTGATGATGTCTGCAAGTTGTTCTCCAGTGGCACATGTCCAGTAACAATAAGTCTCTGTTGAATCTTTTCACGCAAAAAATGGCAATTGACTTCAATATTCTTTGTTCTTTCTTGAAAAACAGGATTAGAGGCAATATGAATGGCAGCTTGTTTGTCACACCACAATTTGGATTTTTTATATTAATATAACAAAAAAAATCATTTATCACTTTACTGTTTTTTTTAAAATTATGTATCAAAATAGGCTTTTTTTTCACGATGGAAAGTTAGTTTACATAAAACCAATTTCTCAACGTGTTAAATGAAAAATAAAATAAAATAATGCCTTAAGGGAAGTTGGTTTTGTTTAAAACGACTTCCTAATGCCATGCTTTTTTTATATATTTTATATTGCCTTGTCGGTGCTTGCCAGGTCCTTGAATTTAACACGTTGAGAAGTCGGTTTTCATATAATCGATTTCTCAACGTGTAATTTTAAAAAGAAAATCACATTGAAAAATCAGTTTCATGTAAACCGATGGTTTCATGTAAATTGACTTCCCAACGTATAAAAAAAAAGTTTAGTTTGGTACATAATTTACAAAAAGCAATAAAGTGATAAATAAATTATTATTTTTGCTATATTAATATAAAAAAGCCGCACAATTTCATAGGCATTATGCTGTTTTTTTTTTTTTGTGTAATAAAAAGGGGGATTATACTCTTAAATCTAATTTCATCAAGAAAATTATGTATCCACAATAATTCACATGTAGCTTGGGCCATGGTTCAATACTCTAAATTTGCACTGGACCGAGCAACAACACTTTGCTTATTACTTCTCCAGGATACAAGGTTGCCCCCAACATGAACACAATAACCAGAAGTTGATCTTCTATCTGTAGGAGATTTAGCCCAGTCAGCATCAGAGAAACCTTATATTGTAGTATGACCATGATCATTATAAAGGACACCATGACCTCAAGCTCCTTTTAGATACTTGAATATGCGAAGAATAGCCTCCCAATGAGTGGTTCATGGAGATGACATAAACTGACTAACCACACTAATAGAGAAGGCAATATTAGGATGATTGACTGTAAGGTAGTCAAGCTTACCCCACTAGTTTTTTGTATTGTTTAGGATCATAGATAGTATCTCCATTATTTGCTAAGGGTTTGACATTAGGATCCATTAAAGTTGTCAATATGAGTTGCATCCCGGCTCATCCCACCAAAATAGTAGGTTGGGTTACTTAAATTTTAGCTCACAAAAATCTAGGTCATTTTTTAACCCGACCCACTTAACTCACTGGTTAAGTGGGCCACTGGTTAAGTGGGTTGACCCGTTTACTGTTTAAATCTTTTTAAAAAATAAAAATTATTAGCCCACTAATTCAATTCTTATGTTTATATTGGTAATCATGACTTATGAATTATGATATAACTTAAGTTTGATGATTATTATTATATGATTTTGGATATTTTGTTGGTGATGTAACCTAAGTTTAATGATTATTTTATGCTTTAGAGTTTTATTTAATAATTTTTCCTCTTTTTTCAATTTTTTTAATTTTTTGGTGGGCCGACCCGTTTAACTCACCAACCCACCCAAGATGAGCTGGGTTGGCCATTTTTCAGCCTACACCACCAAAGTGAGCTAACCCGACTCAACGCACTTAACCTTCAACCCGTGGCCCGATTTGAGAGCTCTAAGAACCTTAAGAGTTTCAGCAGGTTTAGCTCCAATCAGACCTATTTCTTTAAGCAAATTTCTGTGTCAGAAAAATACCATTCTTTTAGCAAATCCCTTGTTTTTGCGGCCAAGTAGGAGCTACAGTTTTCTTTGTAACCTAGGCTCTTGATGCCATGTTAAAAGAGAATTAAGAATGGGAATGACTAACATAATCATTGTTAGGCTCCTTATCTATATTTATACTGTTAAATAAGAGTCAGTACAAGAAAGATAGGCTCAGCCCAATATCTATTAACAATGGTCACCAACGTAGACAAATGCCTGTATAAAAGACTGAGCATGTAATGTGGTTGACTTTTCTTTTCCTTATCATGGATTGCTTTGATACTAATTTCTTTTATGTTCCCAAATTTCAGTTTGATTATATACGGAAAATAGCTTTCAAGATTGTTTCAATGGAGAGCAAGTTTCAGAACACTATGGTAAACTCTATGCATCAAATTCAATTATTAGCCCATTTTAACCTTTGTACGTTTCTTCATCTCTAAAACATCTATCATTTCTTTATATTAAATCATGGGCTATTATACAATGCATGATGTAATGCATGATGTACCTGCAGTGTACAAAGTTTTATGTGCAACTATCTTATGGATTCGACTAACATTCTAAATTTTGTTCATTTGTGTCAAGATTAAAGTTACAAATTAATATATGGCTAATTTGGGTCTATGGCAAATCAATAATTTCTGTTGATTGTTTGGATATTGTTTTATGTACATATCTGCTTAACCCATTAAAGTGTTTCTTTTTAGGTATTGCTTGGATGGAGGAGTTTAGAAGGAAAAAGTGATGGAATGTGTAATTTTTCATTTTAAATTTACAATCTCTTTATTTTGTAATTTTTTTTTAATAAGAGGAATAAAATGAGAGATTATCATGTAACTTTTTAATCATGCATTTTTCATTTTTTTAGACATTTTATAATTTTCTCAATTTAAAAATAAAAGATCAGCTCTCTTCTCCATTTCCCTCCAAACTCTCCAATCTAAACATACCCTTACAGTCTGATATGATTTTAATGTTCTATTATTTGTACCTCAGTTAATTTAAATTTGGTAAGTACCAATAATTGGAAGCCTACTCATGTTGGCTAACCTTATAGAAGCAAGTGATTGGAGAGTTCCACTGCAGCCTGATGGCCGCCAAAGACTTGTCAACAAAATGTAATTTTATTTTTTTTATTTTTTTTGTTGTATTACTTTGGTGATCTGAATAACTTTTGCTTTGTTGCATTTGCATATCAAAAGAAAAATTATTCGTAAACCACACTTCCCTAAGGTTTCCCATGTTTGTCATATGGAAGTAATTTTATCACAAAACATACATTTATTTAAGGAAATGAAGCAGGAGACACAGCACCATGGTTTATAAATGATCAACTGATGTAAGACCGATGCTTAAAATTCTGTTTGATAGATCAGGAACTGAAATAAAATCTTTTCATTCTCTTAGTTTTGACATACCAATATTCCATATTTAATAGTCTATACTGGCCCTGTTGGGTATCAATTTTTTAATAATTCATTCAAGGTCTGTATATGAGCTTTAGCAGGCCAATGTTGCACATAGTTTATGGTGGCTGAGCATGTTTCATTGACAAATCTGATGATTTCAAGTACTTTTTACATTGATAATCATGTTTTGTTATTTGAGGATTGTCTAATGCTCTTTAACATATCGATCACTTGTATTATCTAATTATTAAACTATTGTCTTCATTTTGTAGAACGGAAACTTTAAAAAGACACGTGTCTGTTTCTGCTCAAGAGGAGGGATCACATGAACTTTGGAAGATTGCTCAAAGGTTTGAAGAAAGGATTTTTATTGTTGCAACAAGCCTGGTACATACTAATGACGAACCTCACAATTACTAGTTTTCACATATGGTTACCTATGCAAACACATGATAGGGAAGATTGATTTGATGTGGTATTATCCAATTTCAGTCTGATTATCTACAGAAAATATCTTTCAAGATGCTTATAATGGAGAGACTACACCCCAAGGATACTACGGGAAACAATAATATACCATCAAATCACGTTGGCCCCAGCAATAAACCTCCCAATCCAGGTTAGCATTTAACAGCCTTGGCATGTAATAGTATTCTGATGTGGTACCAAAGTGGCAAAGCCTATTTATGTATTGAGATACTTGCTTAAATCTTTTCATCCTGTTCTTTTAGTAATTATTTTGACTTTCTCAGTTATTTCATCTTTCATGTCTACCGACTTACTCTTGGGACTAGAGTGTTTTATTGTTTGAAAATTCATCAATAGTTCATGTTTTTCCTCCACTAGCCAACATTATTATCCTTGCCTGTTATCTTCTTTTCTTAACAATATATTGACATTGTCCTGGCTCATTTGGTGTTTGAATTAAAATGCATTTTCTTGATGGATTTTTGTTCAGTTACTTGATTGTTATGCATATTAGTTTTTTATAATTGTTCCTTTGACTAAGTGGAATCTGATAATTGATCTTGAATAGGGTTTGGGATGCAGTATCATGTTCACAACCAAGCGCAGTCCCATGCTTAGCTTAAGCATCAACCATGGTTTTAAAAACCGGACCGGACCGACCGGTCAGACCATGACCCGGGTGCCTGGCCGGTCCGGTTAATCCAAAAAACCATTTTAGCTGTTGAGCCAGAAAGAACCGGATTGAATCGAGAAGAACCGGGTTGAACCGGCGACCCGAATGAACCGAACCGGGTTTCTGAAAATCGGCTAGTTCTTTTTTTTTTATTATTTACTTTTTTTGAATTTTTTTATTACTTTTTCATATTTTTAAATTAGTTTTTTATGATTTTCTTTCACATTTATATCTCAAAAGTCATAACTTTTTACTTGTTCGTCCAATTTGGATGCATTTTATATCGATTTCACATAGCTTTTTAAGATTTATGTGATGAAAAATGAATAAATGAAGTTAGACCAACTGATTTTCAATAAAAATAATAATTATTTTCATAGTTATGAGTATTTTAAAAAGAAATAATAATAATAAATTTTTTTAATAAGGATTAAACTCTAATTTTTTCCCTTAAATCTCTATTACTTTCAAACTAAGGTTATTTTAATTGAATATAATAATAAATATTATCATATGTAGTCAATTTTATTATTCATATAATTAGATTTACTTATATATATATATAAATAATTATGTATATAATTATAATTATAATTATTATGTCATCCGGTTCAACCAATTGAACCATGACCTGGAAGTCTCGCCTGTTCGATTTCCGGTTCAATTCGTAAAACATTGGCGTCAACACGATGGAGGTCTTACCAAAGATCGAAAAACCTCTTTGAAGCGTAAATGCTTGACATGATGGACAGTTTATAAGGGATGAAAAACTTAGTCAAACCTTTTACAACTTTTTTTTTGGTATCCGACCCTACTACTTCAAGTGGAGGTTCCACTACTGGGGTGGAGCCTAAGAGACATTTGTAGACAGGGCCAGGGGAGGGTGATGGGGAAAGGGAGAAGGTTATGCTATTGCGGGAGATCGTACTCCTGTACCCCGCGCTGCAAACATCAATGTCCACCAAGTGAGCTAAGCTTATTACAACTTTTACGTATATGGGTTTTGATCTATCTTGATTTAGGTTGTTGCTTATTATTAATTATAATTATTAGTTAATTTAATGATAAAAATATCTTAATGCATGTTCATTATAGTTTGTTTTCTCCCATTTTTTTTATCATTCTATTTTGTGTGCAACATGGTCAAAATCAAGCTATTTCAATCTTATTATCTACTAATAGAATCGACCAAAGCATACAAAAATAGGAGAATATATGAAGAAATCATGTAAAGATGCAAATTTAATTCAATCCCTTAGAAAAGATTTGAGCAACATTCATATTTTTTTTCGTATTGTTATTATTATTTTATTATTGAGAAGTAGAGCTTAGTATGTACCAAAGATGAAAAGAGAGAAGAAATATCACATAAGTGAGAGAAATTAAGGTAATTAAGAGTTTAAAATATTAAAAATAATTTGTAATTAACTAATTTTTATAATTAATAATGAGAGGTTAAGATAAATGTAACACTTGCAACGAATTTGACTAGGTGCTTGAGGAGTTGTATTGTAATAGATAAATAAGAGTAGCATTAAAGTGGTATAGATAACTCACTTGATTAAGAATAAGGAATAATTATTTAATGAAAGTTATTTTAAAAAATTAAATAAAAGTTTGTTAGAGAGAATAAGCAACAACTTACCCTTTTCAAGTAGAATCAAAAGTAAGCTATATATTATATTTTATTTCCACAACATTTAACATAAAAATGATAATTTATAATTTAAGGAGGTTGATGTGGGATGTGCACGATTGAATGAAGAAACTTTACTCTGATGGGTTTGGTAACTAAGGCGGATTATTAATTATTTATTGATTATTGGTGCACAATAAATGTTTGAAAGATTATTAAATATAAATAATAACTAATGAATGATTCACAACTCACCTTGAGTATCAGTATTCTAGAAAAAAAAATATAGATACTAAAGTAATCCCTCAATTGACATGAATATACCCTTACGGAATTAAAAAAAATGACAATTTTGTTATAATTAAAATAAATTATACTTGTTAAACATTTAATAGTTAGTTTCTTTTTTATTCTTGCTGATGTACCAAAAAAACAACATTTAGATTCAAATTCATGCATCCGGTCCCCCTCCCCCCAATGTTAGATTGACAAAAAAATTTAGATTTTATCAAACCTTAAAAAAAAAAAGAAAGTGATTACTAACTTGTGTTAGTTTGAGTACAAAAAAATTGATCATCTTAAGCATCTTGTTTCGAATTCAATTCTTAAGACGATGTGTACGAAAAAATGCATTTGAGATGAGTCTTTATTTTACGTGCCTGATTGTATCCCATAAGATAATCTCTTGTCTTTCGAGTGATGGGATACCGTAATTTACACACACAAAAAAAGTGATTGTTAACATTATAGCTCACATGTATTTAAGCACATATATTATATATCCCTAAAAAAAGTCCGTATTTTGATATTGTATAAAATAATGCTATCTTCAATATATATGATTGATTGTAAAGGCTATACATACTAAATATCTTGCTTCTTCATTAATTTAATTTCCAAATTTATATTTGAACAATAAAAAATAATTAAAATTCATGACATAAAATCATGAAATCTGACTCAGTTGACAATTCGAGGATGAATTTTATCTCTAATGCAATGACTCATATCTCATGGTAAGCACCTTATGGCCAAAGTAATGTCATCATTTGCTCGAGTGAGAATTAGTCTTACATTCAAAAAGTATTATAACACCTTGTGAGAGGCCAAAAAAGTTTATGACACAAATATGTTTACTAAATTAATCAATAAAATCTCTTAATTTGAACACAAAGGGTTGGTCAAGTGGTTATGAAGGTATGCTCCTTATACTTCTATTGATGTAAATGAGATATGATAATTCCAGCAAAATCAGCATGAATGTAAACATAGATATTATGCGTTTAGATGGAGGTTCAAATTTGCGAACTTGGAGAAAGAGGACATCATACGTCTAAGCCTACCCAAATGACCATTGAAATAACACCTTAACGACTTTATGAATAAAATGTTTCTGTTTGATACATTGAATGATGATTATATTCTCGTGTTTGTTAATAGAAAAATATATGGAATGGTGATTCCATTTTATGTCTCATTTTATAGAATCTCAAATTATCATTCTCTTCGAGAGAAGTGAGATTAATGATTTCATGCTTTATAGAATGAGACTTAATTTCTTTTTCTTAAGATACCTTTATTTCCTTTATAAAATGACAATTATTATATTTCACTAAATCTTACTCATCTAAGTTCCAATTTTGTTTTTAGACTGCCATAACTTCATATTTTGCAATTAATTTTAGATATTTGTGAATATATATATATAGTATAATAATACACCAAAACAAAATTATTATTTAAAATATCACAAAAAAATATCATTAAAAATGTATGAACTATCTTATCTAAAATTTTTTACTCATTCCAAAATTTTTAATAAATAAAACACAGTTTGTTATTTTTTAATAACAATGTTTTTTACAAAGTTATATAAAATATTAAATTTGAACAAAATACATGAGAAAATTTAACTTTTTTTATTTTTCTCATGAGAAATGTTTATGTCATTTAGATTATATTCTAAATTGATTTCATGTCCCAAATAATGTCCTAAACAAATGAAATGACATGAAAAGTCGTTTTATCAAATTATGAATTAAAAAAATCGTTCCGTTATTATTACATGGAATTATCATTATTTCATATATGTAAATCTGAAAAACCAGTTTTTATATGAAAGAGTTTAGTACGTAAAAGAAAGAAGTTATTAACAATGTCTGACATAATTGGTATATAATTAAGTTTTTTAATTATGGTGTATTGAGTTCAAAACATGTTATGTGTATGAAATTTTTTGTTGTTGAGAGAGGTTATATCTATTTCAGTAATCTATTCACCTTATAAGAGATTACTTTCTGATTATTAGCCAAAAGATTAGATACCCTTAGTGAAAAGTAAAAAAATAATTGGAAGAAGAAAGAATCAATCCCTATATATTATTTGTGAGATAGAAGCCAAATAAAAATTTCCTTTTTACCGGTCAATTTATTTACCATTCAAGCCTTTATAAAGTTGGTCTTCTTACAAGCTCAGCCCTAACACGCCTGCAAGCGCCGACTCCGAGTCAGATCCTCAAACTCTCCTCCACACGCAACCATGACACCACCGCTCACGCCACCAACGGAATATTCTACTCGCCGTCACCGTGTACCACGACGGCAGCATCTGTTGCTTCCTTCAGGTTCGCTCTCTCTTTCTTTCCCGGGACACGATTTCCCCAATACTGCTTTCGTCGATTTCTCTCGTTACCGTGTTTATTTATTGGATAAATAATTTTTGTCGTTGATTATGGTTAATTTGTTCTGGTTTGGCTTGTTTAGTATTGGATTAGCCGTGATTGGTAATGTTTAATTGAAGGCTGAGAAGGAAAGAAGGGTGTTTCGAAGGATCGTAATGTACAAGGGGGAAATAAGACTCGAGATCTTTGAAGGAAATAATAATCACTTCTCAAATTGTAACAGGGAATATCCATTGAAACCAAATTTGGAGTGTAACAGATTAAGAGGAGTAACTCGTGGGACTTAGGAGGAAGCTAAGGTTTCGGGAATTGGGGAAGGTAGAAGAGTGAGAATAGGAAGAGTCCTCAAAGATGGAAAGAGGAAAAAAGAGGGAATATTTTTTAACATGAAGAGAAAGAGATAAGATATTGGAATTTTGTTGTTTGTTATAGAAATTAATTACATGACAACAACTTGGTTAAAGTACAACATGGAGAGAAATCAGCTATCATTTTGTTCTTCATAAGAGGATTATTTTTTTTTAAGAATCTAAAGTGTAAATAATTGCCATAACAAATGAATTTCCATTATGTCATTCTAGGTTTTGGAGCTGTCTCTAACTCAAACTTTTAAACTCTAAGTTTCAGGCGTGAAGTGTAAATCAATGACACCGTGTTTCTTTCTCTGTTTTAACACGTATCGGACATGGACACTACATGTTGACACTCCAACAACTTTAAATAGTGCTCCTAGAAATTAAATTTATTAAGTTTTGATATTTGACACATCTTGATCTTATGTCCTTGATCTTTGGTGTGCATTTTTGGGATAAGATAGTTTTTATGGCTTCTCTTTGGTGCTTTGCCCATGTCTTTTTTAAGGATACCTCCTTATTAGATATGCAGTGGTATTAGAGAGCTTTATTGTACTAATGTGCTTATTTGTTGTCGTTGTCGTTTTCTTTTTTCTTCTTATTGAGAAGGGCGATTTCTTATCTTATTTTTTTCTTCTACCTTGTCTTTTTTTCTCTCTCTCTAATATTTGTTTTTTTATAAAAAAATAATAAAAATTGTACATGCACTTGAGCACATACTAGACATTTGTAGATATATTTTCACATTCTTTTTGGTTCTTTCATGTTTAGATATATCAATACTTAAGTATTCATAGAATTTTTATAATATGAAATCAGAGGGGTTTTTTGAATACTTAAGGGATGTCAGTGTAAATTACTGTAATTTATTTTTTTTATACATGGCTATTCTGAGTCGTGCCCTTATGTTTTGAACTTTGCTGCATCGCTGCGCTGATGTTGTGTTCCATTTGTATGCATCTTAGATATAAGGCTAGTAAATTAGCATTCTTGGTCATATAACCCATGTCTGTTCATGAAAAAATATTTGGCTTTAGCTATTGCTTTCTCTACAATTTGTGGAATCTTCTGAAGTTTTTTCCTTTTGGAAATCCTCAATCAATTTTGAAGCATATTCGTTGAACAATTTATGTTATAAATATGTTTTAAACTGTAAGGATAATTCTGATAATCATTCGTTAAACAATGAGTGCTTATTGATTTACTTACCATCTGTGGAATCTTCCAAAGTTCCTGGGAACCCATGCTTCATTTTATTTTCCTTTCTCTTGGGTTGACATTTTTTGTGCATTAAAGATATGCCACTGGTAATATTGCTTGCAATAAACCACTACAAGCCTGTACAAACTGTATGATCCTCCTCACTCCTTTGTCCATCTCCATCATGTTTAAATTATTGTCTAAGTGAAGCAAAAAGAATAGCTTACCCCACAGTGACTAAAACTCTAGATTACTTTTCCCTTTTTGCTTGTTGCATTTATCTTATTACAATCTAAAGTTAGAATTTATGATTTTATGGATGGCCAGTTTGGCTCTGTGGCAAGTCAATAATTTCTATTAATTGTCTTTCTAATTCTCTTGTACATATATATATTTTCCCTTTCTATGTTCCTTTTAGAGTCTGATTTGATTAGAATGTTCTTTTTTGTGGTGCTTCAATTAATTTAAATTGCATGGATTCTAATAATTGTATACCTAATCAAGGCACCGAACCCAATATGGATTGGAGAGGTCATCTACAGCCTCAGTCACGCCAAAGAATTGTCAACAAAATGTAAGCTTCATTTTTAATATTGTATTACAGACGTGATTTGTAGTTTTTGACCATTTTTGCATATCAAAAGAACAATAAATATAAATCATTGATTCCATAAATTGTCAATGGCAACATTTCCCTGTGGTTTCTGGTGTTTTTCATTTAGAAGGAATTCTATCCAAGAAAAGAAAAACACATGTATCGTGGAAGAACATAAACAAACACACAGCACCATACTGTATAATTGTCTAATGCATATAAATTATAATACTTGTGTTTAAAATTATATTTGATAGGTGAAGAACAATAATCAAATCTATTCAATTCTTTTTCCAATCAAATGTTGTTTATTTGAATCTGTGCTGAATATTGATTTTTTAATATCGTATTCAAGGTCCATGCATGAGCTTCTGCATGTCAGTGTTACGCATACTACTTAGATGGGTGAGCAGGACATGACCATAATTGTTTGTTAAACATCAACATATATACTTTAAAGTTTTTCAATCATTTATTTGGTGCTGCATTGCACAATTTGTTGGAATAAGCTTTTGGTATCATTGGTGAGCATTTGGTGTGTCCTCAGAATATGGAGCACTTCTTGCTTATTCATTTTAGTGGTTTCAAAGGAGGAGAGAGAACAAGGTCTGTCCATGTGCTATTTTTGCAAGCATTTGGTATGTTTGGTGGAGGGTAATGCCATTATTTTCAAATAGAAATCTCTGTTTTTTCAGCATACTGATTTAGGATTGTGTATTTGGCTCCCCCTTTGAAGTTCTGCTATTCTTTTTCACGGGTTTTGTGGCAGATGGATATTTAGATGTTGGGTGGAAAACTGTAATAGGAGGATTTCTTATCCTTATGTTTTATTTCCCAGAGAGGAGACTATCTAAGATGTTACCAAGACAATCCCTCAGCCTATGAGCCATTTCTGACATCCATTCTACTATCTTTATTTTTTTCTTTCTTTGGTTGGGGGTAATGAAAACGTCTCTGATGATTTCAATAAGGACTTCTTACATGATAATAATATTCTATCATTTGAGGATTGTCTATTGACTGTAACATATCGATAACTTGTATCATTTAATTATTAAACTGCTGTTTTTCGTTTTGTAGAATGAACACGTTAAAACGACATCTTCCAGTTTCTGGTCAGGAGGGATTGCATGAACTTCGGAAGATTGCTCAAAGGTTTGAAGAGAATATTTTTACTGCTGCAACAAGCCAGGTACATCTCTAATTAGGAGCTTCACAATTACCATGTTCATTTGGTTACCTATGCAAACACATATGATATGGAAGATTGATGATTTAATGTGGTATTCCCTAATTTCAGTCTGATTATCTTCGGAAAATATCTTTGAAGATGCTTACGATGTAGACTTAATCCCAAGGCACCAAGTAGGCCCTACCTCCTTATCCAGGTTAGCATTTAAGAGCCTTGCATCGTGATAGTATTCTGATGTGGTAATTATTCTGCCTTTCTGAGTTGTTTCATGTCTGTCAGCTTAAGCTATTGGGACTATACTATATAGTGTCCTATTGCGTTGAAATATCATTAATATTTCAAGTTTTTCCTCTGCTGGTCCTACATATGATCCTTGTCCTTTGTCTTGTATTTTCTTTTGAATTTTTACATTGATTTCATTCATTTAACAATTCATATGGAGCATGCCATGCTTTTTTTTGTATATTTTATATTGCCTCGTTGGTGCTTGCCAGGTCCTTGAATTTAACACGTTGAGAAGTCAGTTTTCTTGTAACCGATTTCTTAATGTGTAATTTTAAAAAGAAAATCACGTTGAAAAGTCGGTTTCATGTTAACCGACGGTTTCATGTAAATTGTCTTCCCAACGTATAAAAAAAAAAGTCTAGTTTGGTACATAAAATACAAAGAGCAATAAAGTGATAAATAAATTATTATTTTTTTGCTATATTAATATAAAAAAGCCCCACAATGTCATAGGCATTATACTCTTTTTTTATGTGTAATAAAAAGGGGGATTATACTCTTAAATCTAATTTCATCAAGAAAATGATGTATCCACAATAATTCACATGTAGCGGGGGCCATTGTTCAATACTCTAACTTTGCACTAGACCGAGCAACAACACCTTGCTTATTACTTCTCCAGGATACAAGGTTGCCCCCAACAAGAACACAATGACCAAAAGTTGATCTTCTATCTATAGGAGATCTAGCCCTGTCAGCATCAAACAAACCTTATATTGTAGTATGACCATGATCATTATAAAGGAAACCACGACCTCAAGCTCCTTTTAGATACTTGAATATGTGAAGAATAGCCTCCCAATGAGTGGGTCATGGAGATGACATAAATTGACTAACCACGCTAACAGAGAAGGCAATATTAGGATGATTAAGGTAGTTAAGCTTACCCATTAGTTTTTTGTATTGTTTAGGATCATAGTAATATCTCCATTATCTGCTTAGAGTTTGATATTAGGATCCATTAGAGTTGTCAATATGAGTTGCAATTCGACTCAACCCACCAAAATAGTAGGTTTGGGTTACTTAAATTTTAGCTCACAAAAATCTGGGTCATTTTTTACCCCAACTATGGGTGGGAATAGCATAGGTGGCCCCCGCGACTTGGCCTGCTTTAAGCCTGGCCTGGCCCAGCCTATTTAAGATACAAGCCAGGTTAAGGCTTTTTAAAAAGCCTGTTTATTTAAATAGGTCAGGTTCAGGCCTTTCAAAAAGCCTTTTTGGCATGACGAGCCGACCTGTTTACATTTATATATTATTATAATTATAATATATATATATATATAATTATAAATATTATATAATTATTATTTATATAACAAATATTACATTTTGTTAACAAAAATATTTCTAACCTAAATCTACCCGTCTATTCCAAACATTGTTACTTACCGTAGTCACCCACTGCGCTACTCTTCATCGCTTTGTATCTTTGTTGGTCTCCCAACTTATTAGAGGCTTCGAGCAGTGGCATTAATAACTCAAAGGTGGCATCATGAGTCCCCATTGAGTGGAAATAATAACTCCTTTAGGTCCTTGGAGTGGTGGAGGAACAACTTAAAATATAAAATATTATCAAAGATGACTGCTGATGTACTAGCTATTCCTATCTCAACAGTGGCATCAGAGTCCACATTTAGTGTAGGAGGAAGAGTTATTGATGATTTTCGTTCTAAATTGAATGAAGAATCTATTGAAACACTTATTTATGGTGGGGATTGGCTTCGTAATAAATATGGTTTGAAGAGAAAGTTGAAGGTTCAAATTTTATATATTGAAGTTGTTCTTTTTTTTATATTTGTTAAATTGATTATTGTTAAATTATTTTGTGATCTGATACATATGCTAATTTCTTATTTTGAAGGTGTCTGAACAATAATAAGAGATCATCTTGAAGATTTGATGCCTTGTTTCTTTGGTCTTTGGCTTGTTGCGCCATACTTGTTGCCTCTTGGGAGGTTTTATGTGTTTTCATAGTTTGTGATACTGATGAGAGATTGGATGTCATTAGTATTGTGTTATTGACTTAGTAAATTGGATTTGATATTAGTATTGTGTTATTGACTTAGTTGATTGGATTTAACATTTGTGGTATTGACTTAGTATTGCTATTTGATGATTTGGAATTTTCATTTGACTCATTTGTAATTTATTTTGATTTAAGAATTGAACTGTTATTGCATTATGATTTAATTCCACTGTGGTGTTAGAAAATTTGATGTTAGGCATATTTAAGGCATAGGCTCATTATAAATCTTAAAGGCCTAGGCTCATTATAGATCTTAAAGGCCTAGGCTTGTTGGCCTATTTAAAAGCCTAGGCCTGTTGGCCTATTTAAAAGGCTTAATGTAAAGTAGGCCATTAAATAGGCTATCAGGCCAGGCCAGACCTTTATTTTTTGTAAAAAGGCTAGGTCAGGTCCAATAAAAAAGCCTATATCAGGTAAAATGCTAGGTTCGGGCTAAATATTTACAAAATGGGCCTAGCCTGTTTAAGGCAAAGCCTTTCCTGGCTTGGCCCATTCCCACCCCTAACCCCGACCCACTTAACCGAGTTAAGTGGGTTGACTCGTTTATTGTTTAAATTTTTTTAAAAAATAAAAATCATTAGCCTATTAACCCAATTCTTATGTTTATGTTGGTGATCATGACTTATGAATTATGATGTAATTTAAGTTTGATGATTATTATATGATTTTGGACATTTTGTTGGTGATGTAATTTAAGTTTGATGATTATTTTATGCTTTTGAGTTTTATTTAATATATTTTCCTTTTTTTTCAAAATTTTTTTATTTTTTTGGTGGGCCGACCTGTTTAATTCACCAACCCACCCAAGGCGAGCCGGGTTGGCCATTTTTAAGCCTGCACCACCAAAGTGAGCTAACTGGACTCAACTCACTTAACCTTCAACCCGTGGCCCGTTTTGAGAGCTCTAAGAACCTTAAGAGTTTCAGTAGGTTTAGCTCCAATCAGACATGTTTCTTTGAGCAAATTTCTGTCAGAAAAATACCATTCTTTGAGCAAATCCCTTGTTTTTGCATCTAAGTAGGAGCTAGGGTTTTCTTTGTAACTTAGTCTCTTGATACCATGTTAAAAGAGAATTAAGAATGGGAATGACTAACACAATCATTGTTAGTCTCCCTGTCTATATTTATACTGTTAAATAAGAGTCAGTACAAGAAAGATAGGCTCAGCCTAATATCTATTCTCTAACTAAGGTCACCTATGCAGACAAATGCCTGTATAAAAGGCTGAGCATGTAATGTGGTTGACTTTTTTTTTCCTTGTCATGGATTGCTTTGATACTAATTTCTTTTATGCTCTCAAATTTCAGTTTGATTATATATGGAAAATAGCTTTCAAGATTGTTTTAATGGAGAGTAAGTTTTAGAACACTATGGTCAACTCTATGCATCAAATTCAATTATTAGCTCATTTTAACCTTTGTACGTTTCTTCATCTCTAAAACATCTAAATTTATGGTTTTTAAGGTAAAGTGTAGACAAAATATATGCGTAGTAGCTATTTTGACTATTACCCACAAAGCCTTCTTAAGTTTTTTGGAATTTTCAATTAATTTTGGGGCATCACAAACAAACACGTTATTGATTCAGACAATGATAATGGCACATGATACTTTTTACCCCATATTTACATCACTTCTCAAAAAAATTATTATTAAGTCTTCAAAAAAATCTATCATTTTTTTATATTAAATTATGGGCTATTACACAACACATGATGTACCTGTAGTGTATAAAGTTTTATGTGCAACTATCTTATGGATTCGACTAACATTCTAAATTTTGTTCATTTGTGTCCAAATTGAAGTTACAAATTAATATATGGCTAATTTGGGTCTATGGCAAATCAATAATTTATGTTGATTGTTTGAATACTGTTTTATGTACATATTTGCCTAACCCATTAAAGTGTTTCATTTTAGGTATTGTTTGGATGGAGATATTTGGAAGGAAAGTGAGGGAATGTGTAATTTTTTATTTTAAATTTACAATCTCTTTATTTTGTAATTTTTTTTAATAAGAGGAATAAAATGAGAGACTATCATGTAACCTTCTAATCATGCATTTTTTATTTTTATAGACATTTTATAATTTTTTTCAATTTAAAAATAAAATATTAGCTCTCTTCTCGCTTTCCTTCCAAACTCTCCAATCTAAACATACCCTTACAATGTAATATGATTTAATATTATTTGTACCTCAGTTAATTTAAATTTGATAAATACCAATAATTGGAAGCCTACTCATGTTGGCTATCCCTTTATAGAAGCAAGTGATTGGAGAGTTCCACTGCAGCCTAATGGCCGCCAAAGAATTGTCAACAAAATGTAATTTTATTTTTTATTTTTTCTATTGTATTACTTTGGTGATCTGAATAGCTTTTGCTTTGTTGCATTTGCATATCAAAAGAAAAATTATTCGTAAACCACACTTCCCTGAGGTTTCCCATGTTTGTCATATGGAACTAGTTTTATCACAAAACATACATTTAGTAAAGGAAATAAAGCATGGGACACAGCGCCCTGGTTTATAACTGACCAACTGATGTAAGACCGATGCTTAAAATTCTGTTTGATAGATAAGGAACTAAAATAAAATCTTTTCATTCTCTTTGTTTAGACATACCAATATTCCATATTTAATAGTCTATATTGGCCCTGCTGGGTATCAATTTTTTAATAAATTTATTCAACGCCTATGTATGAGCTTTTACAGGCTAGTGTTGCACATAGTTTATGGTGGCTGAGACAAATCTGATGATTTCAAGTACTTTTTACGTTGATAATCATGTTTTGTCATTTGAGGATTGTCGAATACTCCTTAATATATCGATCACTTGTATTATCTAAGACTAAAATCTTATTTTGATCCCTCACATTTGATTTAATTATTAATTTCGTCCCTGACATTTTAATTTTTTAATTTAGTCCTTGACATTTATAAACTTACTTTAATTTAGTCCCTCTGTCTGTGGCTTTGTTATTTACTGAATGAAAATGATGATGTGTCACCGTTAAAGGTAATGTGATACCCTTATTTTGCCAGCATAACATTGAGTTAATAACTAATTGGATTATTTCACCAAAAAAATAGCGTCATTTTCATCCATGAATAGCTAAATGTCAGCTAATAATATTATTATTTTTTGTGAAAGAATCCAGTCAGCTACTAACTCAGTATTATGCTAGCAAAATAAGGATGTCACATTACCTTTAACGGTGACACATTATCATTTTCATTCAGTGAATAACAAACACACAGACGGTGAGACTAAATTGAAGTGCGTTTATAAATGTCAGGGATTAAATTGAAAAAATTAAAATGTCAATGACGAAATTGATAATTGAATCAAATGTGAGGGACCAAAATAAAGTTTTAGTCATTATCTAATTATTAAACTATTGTCTTCATTTTGTAGAATGAAAACTTTAAAAAGACGTGTATATTTCTGCTCAAGATGACGGGTTACATGAACTTTGGAAGATTGTTCAAAGGTTTGAAGAGAAATTTTTTACTGTTGCAACAAGCCTGGTACATACTAATGACGAGCCTCACAATTACTAGTTTTCACATATGGTTACATATGCAAACACATATGATAGGGAAGATTGATTTGATGTGGTATTACCTAATTTCAGTTTGATTATCTACATAAAATATCTTTCAAGATGCTTATAATGGAGAAACTACACCCCAGGGATACTACGAGCAACAGTAATATACCATCAAGTCAAGTTGGCCCTAGCAATAAACCTCCCGATCCAGGTTAGCATTTAAGAGCCTTGGCATGTAATAGTATTCTGATGTGGTACCAAATTGGCAAAACCTATTTATGTATTGAGATACTTGCTTAAATCTTTTCATCCTATTCTTTTAGTAATTATTTTGACTTTCTCAGTTGTTTCGTCTTTCATGTCTACCGGCTTACTCTTGGGACTAGAGTGTCTTATTGCTTGAAAATTCATCAATATTTCATGTTTTTCCTCCACTAGCTATACATTACTATCCTTGCCCGTTATCTTCTTTTCTTAACAATATTGACATTGTCTTGGCTCATAAGGTGTTTGAATTAAAATGCATTTTCTTGATGGATTTTTGTTCAGTTACTTGATTGTTATGCATATTAGTTTTTTATCATTGTTCCTTTGACTAAGTGGAATCTAATAATTGATCTTGAATAAGGTTTGGGATGCAGTATCGTGTTCACAACCAAGCCCAATCCCATGGTAAGCTTAAGCGTCAACACGATGGAGGTCTTACCAAAGATCGAAAAACCTCTTTGAAGCGTAAATGCTTAACATGATGGACAGTTTATAAGGGATGAAAAACTTATTCAAACCTTTTACAACTTTTTTTTGGGTACCCAACCCTACTGTGGCGAGTGGAGGTTCCACTACTAGTTGGAACCTAAGAGACATTTGTAGAGAGGGCCAGGGGAGGGTGATGGGGAAGGGGAGAAGGTTATGCTATTACGGGAGATCGAACCCCCGCACCCCGCACTACAAACATCAATGTCCACCAAGTGAGCTAAGATCATTACAACTTTTATTTTTATGGGTTTTGATCTATCTTGATTTAGGTTGTTGCTTATTATTAATTATAATTGTTAGTTAATTTTAAAAATATATCTTAATGCATGTTCATTATAGTTTGTTTTCTCCCATGTTTTTTTCTATCATTCTATTTTGTGTGCAAAATGGTCAAAATCAAGCAATTTAAATTTTATTATCTATTAATAGAATCGACTAAAGCATATAAAAATAGGAGAATATATGAAGAAATCATGTAAAGATGCAAATTTAATTCAATCCGTTAGAAAGGATTTGAGCAACATTCATATTTTTTTCCTATTGTTATTATTATTTTATTATTGAGAAGTAGAGCTTAGTATGTACCAGAGATAAAAAGAGAAGAAATATCACATAAGTGAGAGAAATTAAGGTAATTAAGAGTTTAAAATATTAAAAATAATTTGTAATTAACTAATTTTTATAATTAATAATGAGAGGTTAGGATAAATATAACACTTACAACTAATATAACTAGGTGCTTGAGGAGTTGTATTGTAATAGATAAATACGAGTAGCATTAAAGTGGTATAGGTAACTAACTTGATCAAGAATAAGGAATAATTATTTAATGAAAGTTATTTTAAAAAATTAAATAAAAGTTTGTTAGAGGGAATAAGAAACAACTCACCCTTTTCAAGTAGGATCAAAACTCAAAAGTAGGTTATATATTATATTTTATTTCCACAACATTAAACATAAAAATGATAATATATAATTTAAGGAGGTTGATGTGGGAGGTGCACCATTGAGATCATTCAGGAAGAAACTTAATATTGTTATGGTACCTTGATGAGTTTGATACTCAGGGTGAATTGTCAATCATTTATTGACTGTTAGTTTTACAATAAATGTTTAAAAAATTATTAAATATAAATAAAAACTAATGAATGCTTTACAACTCACCCTCGGTACCGGTACCCTAAGAAAATATAGGTACCAGAGTAATCCCCTAGTTGACATGAATATACAATTATCGTATTAAAAAAATGACAATTTGTTATAATTAAAATAAATTATACTTATTAAACATTTAATAGTTAGTTTCTTTTTTATTCTTGTTGATGTACCAAAAACACAACATTTAGATTCAAATTCAAGCCTCCCTCCCCCCCATATCAAATTGACAAATCTTTTTAGATTTTATGAAACCTTTACTAATTTGTGTTAGTCTGAGTAGAAGATGTTCGATCACCTTAAACATCTTGTTCCGAGTTTAATCCTTGGGGCAGTGTGTAAGAAAAAAACACTTTTAGAAGGAGTCTCTGCTTTATATGTCTGACCGTATCTTATAAGATAATCTCTCACCTTTTGAGTGATGGATACCCTAGTTTACACAAAAAAATAAGTGATTGTTTTAGACTTTTTAAAGAAAGTGATTGTTAACATGTATTTAAGCACATATATTATATATATGCTACTACCTAAAAAAAAGGTCCGTATTTTGATATTGTATCAATTAATGTTATCTTCAGTATATATGATTGATTGTAAAGGCTATACATATTAAATATCTTCCTTCTTCATTAATTTAATTTCCAAATTTATATTTGAAAAATAAAAAATAATTAAAATTCATGACATAAAATCATGAAATCTGACTCAGTTGACAATTTGAGTTATATATGGACGAATTTTATCTATAGTGCAATGACTCATATCTCATGGTAAGCACCTTATGGCCAAAGTCATGTCATCAGATGCTCGAGCGAGAATTAGTCTTACATCCAAAAAATATTATAACACCTTGGGAAGACTAAAAAAAATTATGACATAAATATGTTTACTAAATTAATCAATAAAATCTCTTAATTTGAACACAAAGGTTGGTCAAGTGTCTATGAAGGTATGTTCCTTATACTCAGCTCTACTGATGTGAGACTAAATGAGATATGATAACTCCTGCAAAATCAGCATGAATATAAACATGGATATTATGCATTTACATGGAGGTTCAAACTTGCGAAGTTAGAGAAAGAGGACATCATCCGCCTAAGCCTACCCAAATGACCATTGAGATAACACTTCAACAGCTATATAAATATACTATATGAATAATGTTACTGTTTGATACATTGAGTGATTATTATATTCTCGTGTTTGTTAATAGAAAAATGTATGGAATGATGATTCCATTTTATGTCTCATTCTATAAAATCTTAAATTATCATTCCCTCCGAGAGAGATGAGATTAGTAATTTCATGTTTTATAGAGTGAGACTTAATTTGTTTTGCTTAACATACCTTTATTTACTTTATAAAATGACAATTATTATATTTCATTAAATCTTACTCATCTAAGTTCCAATCTTGTTTTTAGACTGCCATAACTTCATATTTTGCAATTAATTTTAGATATTTACTTGTGTGATTGATCAATCAATTTGAGACACTTATGTTAGCTTTGTATTAAGCTTTATTAAATATTTATTGTACCCAATATTATTATTTTAGATGAGTTTAATGTTGTTGAGCTTCATTGGGGTTTAATGCAAATTGTGAATAATTTTTGGATTTTGATGCATTTTGACCTTTTTTCCTTGGTTAGGCCATAACTTGGGACTCGGTGATCCATTTGAGGTGATATTGGTGTCTTTGGAAAGTTAAGACAAGGCTCTACAAGTTTCATGAAGAACTCAAGAGCTGGATCGGACTTCTAAGGGTCCAAAATATCCCTGCAATGCAGAGTGAGTTTGCTATCAAGGAAATCTGGGTAGTGTGCACATATTGGACTACATAGTGAGCTATAGGCCTCCTCTTGGGTTGAAACTTGGCCATTGGAAAAATAAGACCCATGTCTCCAACTTCACTGAAGACCATTTAGTCAATAGATGTCGTTTTAGGCATGATTATGAAGCTACAAGTTGGTTTGAATTTGGAAACACGTACTGCCAACCTAACTTGAGGTAGGTGCAGTGTTTTTGGCATATCTAGAGTTCTAAGAGTCCAAATGGCATGATTCCAATTGCATAATTTCAAAGAGACAACTGGCTACAACTTTTATGAAGACCTCCAAGCCAAAATGTACAGTTTAGGTCATGAAAATCAAGCCAGAAGTCGGATAAGAGTTGCTGACTAAAAGCCACCAACCATACACCAACCCACCTACCATGCACCAACCCACCAACCATACATCAAGCTTCCATATTTGACAATTTTCATGTTTTTACAGCTTGTATTCAGATTATGTACATGTACAAATTGGCTTCTAGGATTAGTATAAATAGAGTCAATCTCTTTGTATTATCATCATTCAATTTTAAGTAAGTTTGAAGAAAGTTTGAGTATTTATGAGAGTTTTCTTTCTCTTTTTCTCCATTCTCTTTACAATTTCGTTTTTGTTCTTTTATTTCTGAGTTCTTCATTCCTATCCATGGAAGGCTAGGCTCTCATAATCAATCCAAGGGATTAGTCATCTTGATGTTTAATTTGGAGATCTTGTTTCTCTTGTTCATATTGCTTAATTGTTATTCAAGTTTCTCTTCTTCCTCTTTTGATTTTTATCTAGATTAAATTGCTTAATTTGATTTAAATGTTGATGTGATAATAGCTTTATTATCATGTATGCAAAGAGGATCACAAAGATTAAACAATATATTAAAACTTTTTGATAGATTGTTTAGCTTGGTTTAAAGCTTTTTGATAGATTGTTTAGCTTGGTTAAATTCTAGATCTTAAGTTAATCTATGTTAGATGGTGCTTACTTTATCTAACCTTGGTTAATCAAATCTTAGATGCTTATCTAGTAGAGAATTCTTGAATCATGTTAAAGCTTCTTGATGTGATCTAAGGTCAAGAACATGGCTAGCAATTAAGTGAATTCCTTGTGATCAATGATGAGTTAAACTCAAGATCGGTAAATTTCTTTGGATTAGTTGTTTCTTTAAATTTGTTTACAAATTTTATTAATCTTGTTAATCAACAACAAAACCCTCATTTTCTAATTATCTTGATCTAATTAAATCTTTGTTTTTGGATCCTTAAGAGACTAATCGATTCATTCTCTATACTACAAATTAGTTTGTGAACCGGTTATTTTTATTATTTGATAAGTCTCGACAACCTCTTGTCAGTGATATATATATATATATATAGTATAATAATACACTGAAACAAAATTATTATTTAAAATATCACCAAAAAAAATCATTAAAAATGTATGAAGTATCTTATCTAATTTTTTTACTCATTTCAATTTTTTTTAATAAATAAAACACAGTTTGTTCTTTTAATAACAATGTTTTTTACAAAGTTATATAAAATATTAAATCTGAACAAATTACATGAGAAAAATTAACTTTTTTTTAATTTTTCTCATGAGAAATATTTATGTCATTTAGATTATATTCTAAATTGATTTCATGTCCCAAACAAATGAAATAACATGGAAAGTCATTCTATCAAATTATGGATTAAGAATAATTGTTCTATTCTTATTACATGGAATTACCATTATTTAATTTTTGATATAGAAGATTCATATACGTAAATCTGAAAAAACAGTTTTTATATGAAAAAAATTAGTACATAGAAGAAAGAAGTTATCAACAATGGGTAACATACTTGGTAAATAATTAGATTTTTTAATCATGTTATACTGAGTTCAAAATAAATTATGTGTATGAAAAAAAAAATTTGTTGAGAGAAATTATACTTACTTAAGTGATATCTTCTCCTTAAAAGAAATTACTTTCTGATTATCAACCGAAAGATTAGATACCATTATTGAAAAGAAAAAAAAATTTGGAAGTAGAAAGAATCAGTCCTATATACTAGTTGTGAGATAGAAACCAAATAAAAAATTCCTTTTTAGCGGTCAATTTATTTACCATTTTGAAGCCTTTATAAGTCGGTCTTCTTACAAGCTCAGCCTTAATTCCCCTGCAAGCTCCGACTCCGAGGCAAATCCTCAAACCCTCCTCCGCACGCAACCGTGACACCACTGCTCACGCCACCACCGGAATATTCTACTCTCGGCCCTCTTCGCCGTCACCGTGTACCACGACGGTAGCATCTGTTGCTTCCTTCAGGTTCGCTCTCTCTTTCTTTCCCGGGACGCGATTTCCCCAATACTGCTTTCATCGATTTCTCTCGTTACCGTGTTTATTTATTGGATGAATAATTTTTGTCGTTGATTATGGTTAATTTGTTCTGGTTTGGCTTGTTTAGTATTGGATTAGCCGTGATTGGTAATGTTTAATTGAAGGCTGAGAAGGAAAGAAGGGTGTTTCGAAGGATCGTAATGTACAAGGGGGAAATAAGACTCGAGATCTTTGAAGGAAATAATAATGGAATTGTCACTTCTCAAATTGTAACAGGGAATATCCATTGAAACCAAATTTGGAGTGTAACAGATTAAGAGGAGTAACTCGAGGGACTAGGGACGAAGCTAAGGTTTCAGGAATTGGGGAAGGTAGAAGAGTGAGAATAGGTAGAGTCCTCAAAGATGGAAAGAGGAAAAAAGAGGGAATATTTTTTAACATGAAGAGAAAGAGATAAGATATTGGAATTTTGTTGTTTGTTATAGAAATTAATTACATGACAACAACTTGGTTAAAGTACAACATGGAGAGAAATCAGCTATCATTTTGTTCTTCATAAGAGGATTATTATTATTTTTTTAGAATCTGAAGTGTCAATAATTGCCATAACAAATGAATTACCATTATGTCATTCTAGGTTTTGGAGCTGTCTCTATCTCAAACTTTTAAACTCTAAGTTTCTGGCGTGAAGTGTAAATCAATGACACCGTTGTTTCTTTCTCTGTTTTAACACGTATCGGACATGGACACTACATGTTGACACTCCAACAACTTTAAATAGTGCTCTTAGAAATTAAATTTATTAAGTTTTGATATTTGACACATCTTGATCTTATGTCCTTGATCTTTGGTGTGCTTTTTTGGGATAAGATAGTTTTTATGGCTTCTCTTTGGTGCTTTGCCCATGTCTTTTTTAAGGATACCTCCTTATTAGATATGCAGTGGTAGTAGAGAGCTTTATTGTACTAATGTGCTTATTTGTTGTCGTTGTCGTTTTCTTTTTTCTTCTTATTGAGAAGGGCGATTTCTTATCTTATTTTTTTCTTCTACCTTGTCTTTTTTTCTCTCTCTCTAATATTTGTTTTTTTATAAAAAAATAATAAAAATTGTACATGCACTTGAGCACATACTAGACATTTGTAGATATATTTTCACATTCTTTTTGGTTCTTTCATGTTTAGATATATCAATACTTAAGTATTCATAGAATTTTTATAATATGAAATCAGAGGGGTTTTTTGAATACTTAAGGGATGTCTGTGTAAATTACTGTAATTTATTTTTTTATACATGGCTATTCTGAGTTGTGCCCTTATGTTTTGAACTTTGCTGCATCGCTGCGCTGATGTTGTGTTCCATTTGTATGCATCTTAGATATAAGGCTAGTAAATTAGCATTCTTGGTCATATAACCCATGTCTGTTCATGAAAAAATATTTGGCTTTAGCTATTGCTTTCTCTACAATTTGTGGAATCTTCTGAAGTTTTTTCCTTTTGGAAATCCTCAATCAATTTTGAAGCATATTCGTTGAACAATTTATGTTATAAATATGTTTTAAACTGTAAGGATAATTCTGATAATCATTCGTTAAACAATGAGTGCTTATTGATTTACTTACCATCTGTGGAATCTTCCAAAGTTCCTGGGAATCCATGCTTCATTTTATTTTCCTTTCTCTTGGGTTGACATTTTTTGTGCATTAAAGATATGCCACTGGTAATATTGCTTGCAATAAACCACTACAAGCCTGTATAAACTGTATGATCCTCCTCACTCCTTTGTCCATCTCCATCATGTTTAAATTATTGTCTAAGGGAAGAAAAAGGAATAACTTACCCCACAGTGACTAAAACTCTAGATTACTTTTCCCTTTTGCTAGTTGCATTTATCTTATTACAATCTAAAGTTAGAATTTATGATTTTATGGATGGCCAGTTTGGCTCTGTGGCAAGTCAATAATTTCTATTAATTGTCTTTTTAATGTCTCTTGTACATATATATATTTTCCCTTTATATGCTCCTTTTAGAGTCTGATGTGATTAGAATGTTCTTTTTTGTGGTGCTTCAGTTAATTTAAATTGGATGGATTCCAATAATTGGAGACCTAATCAAGGCATTGAACCCAATATGGATACAAGTGATTGGAGAGGAAAACTACAGCCTGAGTCACGCCAAAGAATTGTCAACAAAATGTAAGCTTCATTTTTAATATTGTATCACAGACGTGATTCGTAGTTTTTGACCATTTTTGCGTATCAAAAGAACAATAAATATAAATCATTGATTCCATAAATTGGCAATGGCAACATTTCCCTGTGGTTTCTGGTGTTTTTCATATAGAAGGAATTCTATCCAAGAAAAGAAAAACACATGTATCGTGGAAGAACATAAACAAATACACAGCACCATACTGTATAATTGTCTAATGCACATAAATTATAAAACTTGTGTTTAAAATTATATTTGATAGGTGAAGAACAATAATCAAATCTATGTTTAAAATTATATTTGATAGGTGAAGAACAATAATCAAATCTATTCAATTCTTTTGCCAAACAAATGTTGTTTATTTGAATCTGTGCTGAATATTGATTTTTTAATATTGTATTCAAGGTCCATGCATGAGCTTCTGCATGTCAGTGTTACGCATACTACTTAGATGGGTGAGCAGGACATGACCATAATTGTTTGTTAAACATCAACATATATACTTTAAAGTTTTTCAATCATTTATTTGGTGCTGCATTGCACAATTTGTTGGAATAAGCTTTTGGTATCATTGGTGAGCATTTGGTGTGTCCTCAGAATATGGAGCACTTCTTGCTTATTCATTTTAGAGGTTTCGAAGGAGGAGGGAGAACAAGGTCTGTCCATGTGCTATTTTTGCAAGCATTTGGTGTGTTTGGTTGGAGGGTAATGCCATTATTTTCTAATAGAAATCTCTGTTTTTTCAGCATACTGATTTAGGATTGTGTATTTGGCTCCCCCTTTGAAGTTCTGCTATTCTTTTTCACGGGTTTTGTGGCAGATGGATATTTAGATGTTGGGTGGAAAACTATAATAGGAGGATTTTTTATCCTTATGTTTTATTTCCCAGAGAGGAGACTATCTAAGATGTTACCAAGACAATCCCTGCAGCCTATGAGCCATTTCTGACATCCATTCTACTATCTTTATTTTTTTCTTTCTTTGGGTGGGGCTAATGAAAACGTCTCTGATGATTTCAATAAGGACTTCTTACATGATAATAATGTTCTATCATTTGAGGATTGTCTATTGACTGTAACATATCGATAACTTGTATCATTTAATTATTAAACTGCTGTTTTTCGTTTTGTAGAATGGACACGTTAAAAAGACATCTTCCAGTTTCTGGTCAGGAGGGATTGCATGAACTTCGGAAGATTGCTCAAAGGTTTGAAGAGAAGATTTTTACTGCTGCAACAAGCGAGGTACATCTCTAATTAGGAGCTTCACAATTACCATGTTCATTTGGTTACCTATGCAAACACATATGATATGGAAGATTGATGATTTAATGTGGTATTCCCTAATTTCAGTCTGATTATCTTCGGAAAATATCTTTGAAGATGCTTACGATGGAGACTAAATCCCAGGGCACCATGGCCAACAATATACCATCAAATCAAGTTGGCCCTAGCAACAAACCTCCTGATCCAGGTTAGCATTTAAGAGCCTGGCATCGTGATAGTATTCTGATGTGGTAATTATTCTGCCTTTCTGAGTTGTTTCATGTCTGTCAGCTTAAGCTGTTGGGACTATACTATATAGTGTCCTATTGCGTTGAAATATCATTAATATTTCAAGTTTTTCCTCTGCTGGTCCTACATATGATCCTTGTACTTTGTCTTCTATTTTCTTTTGAATTTTTACATTGATTTCATTCATTTAACAATTCATATGGATTCTGATGTTATATTGTGATTCTTTTTTTTTCCCCTCTGACTTAGGCAATCAATTTTTTTAATAGGACTTGTTATGCAGCCTCAAGTTCACAATACAGGCCAGCAACATCCTATTCCTTTGCCTAATCAGCCCCAGTCACGCCAACAACTCCTATCTCAAAACATTCAAAATAACATTGCATCTCAACCTAACTTGCCACCTGTATCTAGTCTAGCCCAGACTCCCATCCAAAATGTTGGACAGAATTCCAACGTGCAGAATATAACTGGACAGAATTCAGTGGGGAGCACTAGTGGCCAGAATTCCAACATGCAAAATATGTTTGCCAGCTCCCAGAGACAAATGCCAGGAAGGCAGCAGGTTGTTCCCCAACAACAACAGCAGCAATCACAGAATCCACAGCAGTATCTGTACCAACAGCAACAGCTTCAACAGCAGGTTTTGAAGCATAAGCTCCAGCTGCAATCTCAGATCCAGCAGCAGCAACAACAGCAGCAACAACAGCAGCAACAGCAGAACCTTCTACAACCAAATCAGTTGCAATCTTCTCAGCAATCTGTCATGCAAACATCATCTGTCATGCAGCCTTCCATGATGCAAACACCATCCCTATCTAGCATCCAGCACAATCAACAGTCTAATAATGTTCAACAGTCAACACAGTCCATGCTTCAGCAACATCCCCAAGTTATCAGGCAACAGCAACAACAGACTTCTATTATTCATCAGCAACAAACACCAATGACTCAACAGTCGATATTACCTCCACAACAGCAGCAGCAGCAGCTTATGGGGCCACAGTCAAATGCAACAAACATGCAACATGCCCAGATGCTTGGACCACAGAACAATGTTGGTGATATGCAGCAACCGCAGAGGTTGCTTGCACAGCAGAATAATCTTTCAAACCTGCAACAGCAACAGTTAATAAATCAGCAAAACAACCTATCAAATATACATCAACAGTTGGGAAATAATGTCCCTGGGTTACGGCAACAACAGGTCCTTGGACCTCAATCTGGCAACTCAGGCATGCAAACAAGCCAGCACTCTGCACACGTGCTACAACAATCAAAGGTTTCAATTCAGCAACAATCACAACAAAATGCATCAAATTTGTTACCATCTCAAGTGCAGCAGTCACAGCCACAGGCTCCACAGCAGCAATTGATGCCACAGATTCAATCTCAGCCTGCGCAGTTGCAACAGCAATTGGGTTTGCAGCAGCAGCCAAATCCCTTGCAACGAGATATGCAACAAAGACTTCAAGCATCGGGTTCCTTACTTCAACAGCAAAGTGTTCATGATCAACAAAAGCAGTTATATCAATCACAGAGACCCCTTCCAGAAACTTCATCAAGTATGTAAAATTGTATCTATGCATTTCTCTCTGTCTTTTATCTTTTGTCAATTGATGGCTCCAAGGTTGTCAAACCCGTAGATCCTAACTAGGATCGGACAAGGGGTAGACACTTAAAACATGAGATCGTAACACGGAACATAAGATCCTACCTCTAAAATAAAATTATATTAAAAAATATATATACATATAAAAATAGGCAGAATAACTTTAAAATCACAACTAACATGTAAATAAACTTTCGTTCAAAATACATAATAGATGTAAGTCTGTAAGAAGGTCTAAGCCCTCTAATAAAACAAAGGTCACAAGTTAAAGTTACAACTGACAACATTAAACACGAAAAGTTAGACATTTCAGTGAATTGCAAGGGCTGGTTAGCAAAATATAATAGAACAAAAACGGAGCAAGGGCAAGGACTGGGCAGCAAAATATAATAGAACAAAAACAGGGCAAGGACTGGGCAGCAAAATATAATAGAACAGATCAAGTTGCAGCACCACAGTCGCAAGGGCAGGGGAAGAACAGAACCACAGAACTTGCACCCAGTTTCAAGTTTCAGATCGATACACACTCACAATTTCAGTTCTGAGGGACAAGGACACTGCACCGCAGCAGATAAAAGGGTTTTGCTAAATGCTGGGTTAGTTTTGGGTTTTGCTATGACTATCGCAGAATCCCACTGATTCTAATGAGTTTTCTGCTGGGGTCGGCATTGCTCCAGCCTTTTAAACACGTAGAACCATGATTTTGACAACCTTGAATTGCTTTCTTATGCTGTCGTCGGGCCTTACGAAACAATGGAGAAGAAAAGGGAAAAATGAAAAAAATATTACTAAAAGAATGTAGCATAGTTTTGCACTTTCGTTGCTGTATTTGGATTCAGAACCTTTATTTTTGTGCTTCTCCTGTTTCAGTAAATTATGATAATCATCTTATTTCATTTAGAGATATTGAGACAGCTGCCTTATAATTTTCCATTTCTGGAATGTTATCTTTCCTTCATAGAATTATCCTTGTCTGAATGCTTATGGGCAGTCTTCAGAATTTATGCGGTGATGCCCCTGCCACATTCGTGTAGTGTTAACTCAAGTTTATGATTTCTATAGCGCAAGGCCTTTACTAGATCGATATCCTGTAGGATAACCCCATAGTTCCAGAAAGTATCTTTGTGAAAACATAGGATATCGCCATATCTTATGAATGCATTTGTTGTAATTGATAGAATGAATAATGTTCTATAAATTAATTTCTTGCAATTACCTCATCTGTTCTTTTTGTTCAAAAAAATAAAGCAAATGTCTGCATTTTTTGAGCCTTATATGCTTATGTGTGTATCATATAATATCTTTTGTAGCTTCTCTGGATTCAACGGCACAGACTGGACAACCTAGCGGGGGTGATTGGCAAGAAGAAGTGTATCAAAAGGTAATATGCTATTTTCTTATCACTTTTATTTCTTTGGTAAAGTTGGCTAGAACAACAGAAATTAGTCAAACAAACCTTAAAGTAAAATAAAGAAAAGTTATTTGATGGCTTTTATCATGAGGAATTTACTTAATAGTAAGAAGTAAGAACATGGAACTCTTCACTAGTCTTCGAGGAAAAATAATGAAAACTCTTCTTTTATACTCATGTTTCTGAAATGTTAAATCCGTACTCTTCAATGTTTATGTGAACGATACCCATCCTTCACATAACATATGAAAAGATGTGCTCTGCAGCAGTGGAAACTACTGGTGTTTGACCCTGAGAAGGATTTTTATTTAATTTTTTATTTGAGTAATTTCTTTTGTTACTACCTTTTTATCCTCTATTAGTTGCTGCATCAAGAAATACTCATTGTAATTATTAATCTGATTCTATATTGATATGAATGGTATTGCTTCAGTTCAAGCCTGTGTTATTGTTTGGTGACTTTTAAGTGGCTCAGTTTGCAATTCAATATTCATAGCCATGACCTCAGGCCTCATGGGTGCACTGTACACATATGCCTGGTTTGGACACCCTCTCAATTTAAGCATGAAACTGAAACTTGCAATTTATGCTGCCTTACAAAAGTATCCTTTCCATACGTATCAATGCAACAGTGATACAGATGTGCTTACATGAGAGATCTCAAGGTTTCTAATGTGTTGATTATTTGATTCTGATGATTTTCACTTACAGATCAAAACCATGAAAGAAAATTACTTGCCTGAGTTGAATGAAATGTACCAGAAAATTGCTACTAAACTTCAGCAGGTATGTTTTGTATTCTTTTTTGACTAGGAAACTTTAACAGCTGCTATGGATAAAGCAGCCTTTTCCATTGCAACTATTGTGGTAAACTTTGGAGTTTGCAGATCTATCAAGTCATCACCCCTTCCTGAAAGGAAGCCCTTTATTTTCTGTGTTTGTTTGTAACTTATCATTACTGTGTTTAACCTTGTATCTTCTTTTCTCTACAGCATGATTCCCTTCCCCAACAGCCGAAGTCAGATCAGCTTGACAAGCTGAAGGTATTTAAAATGATGTTGGAGCGTATTATAACATTCCTACAGGTTTCCAAGGGTAGCATTTTACCTAATTTCAAGGAGAAACTGGGTTCATATGAGAAGCAGATTATAAATTTCATAAATACAAATAGGCCTAGGAAAGCCATGTCTTCACTGCAGCCAGGACAGCTTCCCCCACCTCATATGCACTCCATGTCACAGCCACAATCCCAAGTTACTCAAGTGCAGTCTCATGAAAATCAAATAAACTCTCAGTTGCAAACAACAAATATACAAGGTTCTGTAGCAACAATGCAGCAGAGTAATATGACGAGCATGCAGCACAATTCTATGTCTGGGGTATCTACAGCACAGCAGAATATGATGAATTCGATGCAACCTGGTACCAATTTAGATTCAGGACAAGGAAATGCTATGAACTCCCTGCAACAGGTTCCAGTGAGCTCCCTTCAACAAAACCCCGTTAGTGCTCCTCAACAAACAAACATTAACTCCTTATCATCACAAGGTGGGGTAAATGTGATCCAACCAAATCTTAATCCACTTCAGCCAGGTTCCAGTATGCTTCAACACCAGCAACTGAAACAACAGCAGGAACAGCAGATGTTGCAGAGTCAACAAATCAAACAACAATATCATCAACGGCAATTGATGAGACAGCAGATGCTACAACAGCAGCAACAACAACAGCAGCAGCAGCAGCAGTTACACCAGCCAGCAAAGCAACAGCTGCCTGCACAATTGCAGACACATCAAATGCCACAGCTTCACCCAATGAATGATGTAAATGATATAAAGATGATGCAAGGAACGGGTGTTAAGCCAGGGGTCTTTCAGCAACATCTTACCTCCAGTCAACGCTCATCTTATTCACATCAACAGTTGAAACAAGGGAGTCCATTTTCTGTTACTTCACCCCAACTCCTTCAGGCTGCATCTCCTCAGATTCCACAACATTCATCTCCCCAGGTTGACCAACAAAGTCATCTTCCATCTCTCACAAAAGTTGCAACCCCTCTGCAATCGTCTAACTCACCTTTTATAGTCCCCACCCCTTCACCTCCCTTGGCCCCATCTCCTATGCCAGGAGATTCGGAGAAGCTCATTTCTGGTGTTTCATCAATATCAAACGTTGCAAATATTGGGCATCAACAAACAGGGGGTGCCGCACCCCCTGCTCAATCCCTTGCCATCGGAACTCCTGGGATATCAGCCTCTCCTTTACTGGAAGAGTTCAATGGTCCAGATGTTACAGAGCAGCCTCTTGAGCGCCTAATTAAAGCGGTTAGTCTAGCTGATCTTATGCTGTCAGTTACTGTGCCTATAAGTTTTTTATGGATATGACAAATAAATTACAGAAAGGTTTCCGTAATTAGTCTACTGTTTTATTTTTGGAGTTATAGATGACAAATTTATGTCTAAATCATGATTCCAGGTGAAATCAATGTCACCTAAGGTATTAAGTGCTGCTGTCAGTGATATTGGTTCAGTTGTCAGCATGAATGATAGGATAGCAGGATCAGCTCCAGGCAATGGATCCAGAGCTGCTGTTGGCGAAGATTTGGTTGCCATGACTAATTGTCGTCTTCAGGCTAGAAATTTTATTACCCAAGATGGTGCCAATGGAACCAAGAAGATGAAGCGCTACACCAGTGCCATGCCCTTGAATGTTGTATCTTCTGCTGGTAGCATGAATGATAGTATCAAGCAGCTAACTGCTTTGGAGGCTTCTGATTTGGAGTCAACTGCAACATCTAGTATCAAGAAGCCAAGGATTGAGGTACTAATTTTTTTTATTTTATTTTATAATTGATATATTTTACTGTTAATGCTTCTTCTTTTTTGGGTTGGCGTTGCAATTTATTAATGGGCATCTACACATGGATTATATGCGCATCAACATGTTGTCTACATTACTTTTTCACCTTTTTTATTCAATTAGAATGCATTTTTATACTTCTGACTACAAGGACTCGGACTAAAAAAATGCAGCTAGTTGAATTTAGAAGTGTGTAGAAAGGTGCAATTTCATGTTCTCATTTAGACATAGCATTACCATTTAGAATTCACTTAGAAACTACATATCAAAATGCACTAGTGATTTCCAGCTAAAGGAATTAAATTAACCAACTAAATTAGAGACTTTGATGACTGAACTTCAAGCACACAGCCCAACACACAAGGGACGGGGTGGGACAAGGGGAAAGAAATAAACATATGGGGGGGTATTTGAACTGATGTATACTTTTATTTTATGAAAGCATAAGTCAGCACAAGGGATGGGGTGGGACAAGGGGAAAGAAATAAACACATGGTGGGATATTTGAACTGATGTATACTTTTATTTTATGAAAGCAAAGTTATTTGCAACTATCAGTATTTTGTACATGTAGCAAATGAGAAAAAATAATTTGTACCATTGATTATGATGTATTTGGGACATTGCTGTATGGTTGTTAATGCATCTAGCCAAAGATTCGATATAGGAATTACTGTTAGATTTTCTTTGTTGGTTTTAATTGGATCAGTTTAATAAGTATACCTGCTTTTTAAAGATTCAAATGTTACTAAATGATATAGTAAAATAATAACAATCACAATCAATCAAGAGAAACAATTATAGTAGTAGTAGTAGTGCAACAATAACAACAATTATATTAGCAGTTAGGCTGATGCATGTTGTTGTTTGTTTTAAATTATTTTGATTAATAATTTGTCTCATTTTTACGAATGACCTTTATCCTCCCCATTTAGGAACAATAATCAAGGGTGACATGAGCTTAGAACCTATTGTTGGTGTGAGTAACTCTCTTACAAGGTCTTGAATTGCTGACTTGGACATTCAATTGGATTCATTATATGATGACCAGGATTTTGCATGATCTGGATTACCTACTAAAATTTGTTTCATTAGAGCATGATGATTCTTCAGTTAATAGGTTTTAGAATTATTATAAAGTTAGCGTTGCTAGGAAATCACTATATAATTTCTGGATTTGCTATGGATTATCTGCTGTATTGGTCGTTGATTGCTGATAAGGAATTTATGTGACTTACATGGCAGGCTAATCATGCCCTTTTGGAAGAAATAAGGGAGGTTAATCAGCAACTTATTGACACAGTAGTAGACATAAGTGATGAAGAAGTTGATCCAACTGCAGCTGCTGCTGCTGCTGAAGGGGCAGAAGGGACCATTGTCAAATGTTCTTTCAGTGCTGTGGCTCTCAGTCCAAGCTTAAAATCCCAATATGCTTCAGCACAGATGGTGGGCTCTCAGATCTTCCTTAAACAATATGCTTATTAAATATTTATTTTTTCTTTTGGTAATAAAACTTCGTCTTTATTTGTGTTTTACTACCATGCAGTCACCAATTCAACCCCTGCGCTTGCTTGTTCCTACAAATTATCCTAATTGTTCCCCCATACTCCTAGACAAGTTTCCAGTTGAATCCAGGTGAGATAATGAGCATTTTGGCATCTTTTATGTGTGTTATTTTTGTTTTATATAAAAATTCTGTATTCTCAGCAAAACAGCAATTGTCATGGCACATAGGTTCTGTGCTTGCTTTTATCAACAGAAAGGAGAAATATAATGTTCACATCTTGCAAAACTTTCAGTGATTATGAGTTATGACTCCAATTTAACTTATTTCATGCATGAAACATTTGTTTGCTTTATTATATCAGACTGTCTAAAGTAGTTAAGGGTGAAGTGTACCTCTTAATATTTTTCAGTATCTATATGCTTATATTGATGTCCCAGGTTGCTTCTTCTTAATAGTTTATTCAGCTGTTAAGTCATTCTCGTGCAATAATATTAAGCTAGGATTTTCGTGAAGGCATGGCAGTTTTGCATGGAATCCCAAAGTATTATAATTTTACCCATCAGTTTAAGTTATTTGCTGAAGTTAGTTTGTCAGCTCCCCCTAATATCAAGGTTTGGTTAGGTTGCAACTTTACATGAAATTTACCTGGGTTGGCTTTCCAAATATCTAAGCTTCTAGCTTTGAATGCCGTCAATTCAATTGTTGTTTGTTTGATAGTAGTTTCCTTTAGTTTTTTTCTCCACCTTTAATTTCTTCCTGTTTAATTGATTAAAATTCTGAATCATGAGGCATAGAAAACATATGTAAAGACCAAGGCCATTTTACCTTTTAGTTATGGTTTAATATGTATCAGAAAGAACAGATGTGATTGAAGAAAACATATATTTTAGTTCTGCCTCAAATTCATCCTCTACAGCTGATAACTATAATTTTCGTCTTTAAAGAGCGGATGTGATTTTAAATCTAACATGGAAGATGGCAAGACAAGTTTTGCCTTGAGTAAATATAGGGCTAAAGGAGGAACCTGAAAGACACATCTATACTCTAATGTGCTTGTGAGACTTGGCATTTTGAATCTTAATTGTCCTCTGAAATGATCAACACAATGCACGTTTCACTTTCTCCCATCTCCCTAGTTTTTATCTTGTATTTGCTGAGAAATATGCTGTTTCTAATAAAAAGTGGTATTGCATATTTCTGTCAGTAAGGAGAATGAAGATCTTTCAGTGAAGGCAAAGTCAAGGTTTAGCATATCCTTACGAAGTTTATCACAACCTATGTCCCTTGGGGAGATAGCAAGGACTTGGGATGTTTGTGCTCGCACAGTTATTTCTGAGCATGCGCAACAGAGTGATGGAGGGAGCTTCAGCTCTAAGTATGGGACTTGGGAGAATTGCTTGACCACTGCATGATGATCCTTGCCATTCCATGCAACCTTTTTTGTTTTGGCCTAAAACTTGCCAAAGTTTCTGTTATCATTGAATGAGCAGATTTTGGATGTGGATGAAAGCCTAGTTATTATGGAAGTAATGTACCATGATGTCAAATTTGTCCCGTTTTAGTGGAATTATTTAATGCATAATTGTGTATTAAGTATAAAATCCATCTTTTCTGGTTGTGTACCGTCATAAATTGAGATATGTGCTGTCGCCTAAGAACATGCTCCATGTAGTAAATTTGTGTAACTTAATCAGGTTGCCAAGGGTAAACGTTCATAACTCGTACGGTAGCCCAATAGTTATGCAAGGGATGAACTCTGCTATAGAGCCCGGAGCTCCTTAGCTCAGATGGTGCCTGAACAGTGTAATGGGTGGGATAGATGGTGGCACTCAATTTTGAATGAAAATTGAAAATAAAATTAAAAAATAAAAAATAATACTTTTTATTTTTTTATCATCCGTGAAAGAAAATTTGAAAAAAAAATAATAATGGGCTATTTTAGTTATATTATTATTTTTGAATTCAATTCTCAAAATTCAAAAGTCAAAACTTTTTAATTTTATTAAAGAGTGATTTTGGCCCATTTTATAAAGGTTCAATCTCTTTTTGAAAATTCTATTTTGCATATATAAATAAAGAGGTTAGAGTTAGAAAGATAGGGAGGGCAGACATCGACAGAAAAGACAAATAAGAAAGGGGAGCATATGAGGCGGTAGCAGAGAGGACAAAGAAAGCGTACCATAAGAATACTAACGGTAATTTAGAGGTAATTCTTTGAATTCTCATATTACTTAATTGATTTTTTTTTTTATTAAATCCTATTAGTCTGTTGCTTGTGGAATCATTATTATGAGTTTAAAATCTAAATGACTGTATCATATTAGGGGTAAGTTTATCTTCACCTCCATTTGATTCTTTGGCCAAAATCTAGCTTCAAGTAAGAAGTTCTTGCAATAACCTCTTGCAAGCTCCCCAAACTTTAGTCTAAATTTTTAATATTTAAACCTACATCTTGTTTTAAGTATGAACTTTTTGTTCAATTCTACTAGTGTCAGATGGAGGCTCTGACATACGAGAATGAAAGTGATTCCTTATACTTGGTTTTTTGACCTTAAATAAAAAACATCATGCTTTTTTTAAAAAAGAAAATTTTAATTTTAATTTGTTATTGATTTTTTTAGTTTTCTTTTTTTCCTTTTAGCTTTATTTTCTTCTCTCAGATTTGTCTTATATATTTATTTGGTCTTCTCCCCCCCCCCTTTTAGTATTATCCTCTTATTACGTTTTTCTTTATTTGATCTGTCTTCCCCTTTTTTTATTGCTTTCTTTAATTAGTTTTAATTATTTATCTTGTCTTGCTTCTTATTTTATTTTAGTATATACCTATTAAGTTTATTTGATGATTTATTTACTTATTTGCTTCTTATTTTCATTTACTATTATTTTTTATTTTTAATTTGTTATGTGTTCTCTATTTTCTTTTTCTATTATATTTTCCTAGTTTTTCTGTTATTCATTTTATTTTATTATTAATTTTGTTTAGTATTACCTTCTTCTTTTAGTTTTTTTTTATTTGTTTGTTTAATCGTTTTCTTTTGTTTGCTTTTTTCCTTCTAATTTATTACATAAATTAATCTTGTCATTAATTAAAATTAATCAACCCACAATTTTTTTATTCAAAGAACTACGTGGTTTTAAGTTTTCCATTGAACTGGGGGATACATAGACACTTACGACAAGTCAAAATTGTAAATATTTTTATTAATTTTTATCTTTATTTTATTTTGAGTTTATAAATATTTTTAATTTAGCCTTTGATAATTTTCTCAACTTGTAAATATTTTGATCCTGTCAAACCTGTAAATATTGTAATTTGATTTAATCTTTATTTTTCCCCAAATTTGTAAATTTTTATAATTTAATATTTGATATTGACTTTTTATTATCACTCTATTTGTAAATATTTTAATTCACTTTTATTTATATTTTTGTTATTACTTGTAAATATTTTAATATTTATTGTGATTTAATTATTGATTCACTTGTTTTCTTATTGATGTGATTGCATATTTATTTTATGGGGTAAATTAAATATGTTTAGGCTATTATTAATATGCACAATTAACTTTAGGATAACATTTTTAAGACGAGTATATAAAGGATACAATAAGATTTAAGTTTTTACCCTTGTGCATAAATAGACTCATAAATTCAATTTTAATGCACAAACCAATGTTAAAACATTTTAAATTTTTTATTTAATTTTTTTCTAATCAAATAAAATTAGTGGCAATTTCACTAAAATTTTATTTTTAAAAATTATGTTGTTACGCTCATTGCGGTCGAATATGGTTGTGACAGTGGGTCTCAAAACTATCCGGGCAGTGCACCTCTGGCCACCGTAGCTTTTTGCGCAAGGGATATCGTTTGAACTTTACTTGTTCACAAGGCGACAGCCGCATGACAAAGGATGCTGGGTTTAGCCTAAGATTATTTAAGTGCATGTTTGGATATTCCTCCGAAGTTTTGGCACCCCCAACAGTAATTCTGAAGTGGTCTGATACGGTATGGTTCTGTTCCTTACTTCCTTTGTGTCTTTGTTACTGACATATAATACCTACATGAGAGAAATTTATGAACAAGTGCCATTCGGAGTGTAATTAAGTAGTCTTGGTGAGGAGATTTGGATGTAAATTTTAAATTCAAGTCAGTAATGAGTTTCTTATGTACTGTAAAACTATTAACACGTAGATACCAATTGTAATTAAAAAAAAAGATTAAAAAATGGAACATCTAGAAGGGTGATAACTAAGGAAGAAATAATGTAGAAAATATACAATACTGACGCAAACACAATCACTTAACTATCGTTGGAACAATCCGATCAAATACATGAATACTCATGTATGTATACATACATATATATATATATATATATAAGTTGCAGTTATGCGAACCAAATGTCATCAATGTGATTTTCATGGACTCTTGGACACACCCGTATAAATTTCAACTGTGAGCATTCTAAGTGCATGCATGACTCAAATCTTAGAATAGAATTAATTATTTTATACCATTTTGATGGACACTAAATGGTATGTAAAAATTAAAAAGTTTAAGTGGGTGTTTGGATTAACTGTGAAAAAAAAAATTATGTTAAAAATTAATTATGTGTATAATAGATTTTAAAAAAAATAATTATGAGAAAATTAATTTGTTTGGATATGTTAATTCATAATCAATTTTATGATAAAGAGTTTTGTTTGGATTGTATAAAAAATTCACTTTTATGAATTAAATTATCAAAAGATATATGAAATGATTGAAAAAGTTATTTGATTAAGAACAAATAGGAATTTCTCTCTCAAAACTTTTGAAATAATCTAAAATCAAATAATTAAAAGCTGAAAATAATAGCTTTTTTAAAAAAGTTGGTTTTAGTTACAAAAAAATAATCTTAACTTATAATCAATTTTATACACTTTAAACAAACAAAATAGATTTTAGATCAAACAACTTTTAATTGAAAAAAAGTGATTATTCTAAAAATTTAGGCACATCCAAACATACTTTAAGTGTGTGTTTGGATTAGATTTTGTAAACTTGATTTTAGATAAACTTGATTTTGCAAACTTGATTTTAGTCAGAATTGAGTTTGAGTTAAGTGATTTATGTTTAGAAACTTTTATTTGAAAATTGATTTTATTACATGAATATTTCTTAGATAATGTTGATAAAAATTAATTTTAAATGTGTAATTACCAAAAAGGGTACACGTTATTTTGAATTAGATTGTTAATAAATTGATGTTAAAAATATTAATTATAAATAAGTTGATGATAAAAAAATTCTTTTAAAAGTTAAGTTTACTTGAAATATTATAAAATAAAATCACTTCAAATATAAATATAGTAATATTTTAAAAAATTATTAAGTTATATTTATTTGAATCTTATTAAAAATGATATAATATCAAATTATAAAAGTATTTTTATCAATGCACACCTGAATTTCTTTTCAACAAAAGCAACAAAATATTATTTTTTCCTAAATTACATTTGGAATAAAAAAATTATATACTTTTTCAAGTGAGATTTCTCCCAATATAACAAAAAATCTTAAAAGTTCCTCTATAATATGCAAACAGGAATTTGAACGAGTGTCACCCTATGTTACACAGTTAAAATTTAATAACTGGTATGCCTAAAGTAGTGTAAAAATAATTTCACTCATTTAAGAAATTATCACCTTTAATTGATGATGGAATTAATTGTTAATTACAACAAGAAAATAAATAGAAACCTAAAAAGTCGTAGAGCGTGGCACTGATTAATGATTGCCGATTGCAAGGAATTGTTGGCCGGCACGTCAGGTCAAAAATAAATGGTGAAAAACAATAAGAGAAACCCACAAATAACCTATAAATAAATATTACAGAGGATCCAAATCTGATATTTTATAACTAGTAACTTTATCCACACAAAAAAACCAAAATGAAATTTTCTTTTTTTAAAAAAAGGAAATGACAATAGACAGCTTCTTTGTCAAAGCGGCCCACAACATTCCCATCCCAACAGAAGCAAACGATGGGCCGTTCGACCGCCCAGTGTTTGTAAAAATACCGCTTTGCTGTCACACCACAAAGTGACAAAACCTAAACACTGCTTCCCATTATGTCTCGATATTTATTTATTTATTTATATTAAATTTTAAATTTCTCTTATTATCTCTCTTTTTTATTGAGATGATAAACATAATTGTGTGTTTTGAAATATCATAAATCCATATTTCTATGTTATAAATCACCCTTAAATGTCTTTCATGTAAAAGTTTCCTTTAAGATAATATTATATAAAAAAAATTATTTCTTTCTGATATTAAGAATTTTCTTTTTATTTTTAGTTTCACAAAACTTTCTTATCATTGATAATGTCAATTAAACTATTGATTTAAATTTTAAAGTCGGCCGTAGCAGAATTTACTTGACTGATTTCTACTGTATTGTTTCAAAATAAAAGAAAATTTAATTAAAAAAAGGGTAATAAATATCCCATGCCAATTGTTTGTAGTTTTTTATAAAATGTGATTATTCTGATATTTCTTTTTTTAAAAATATTAGTATCAAAAAGTGAATTATTAAAAATTTATTAATTAATATTTATATTTAATTAAATTTTAAATATTTCTTATAAAATTAAAAATTAATAAATAATAAATAATTTATTTTAAAAACTAAACTTAACAGAATACTATATCAATTTCCCTAATAAAGACGTAGCTTAGATAAGAACTAGTTTAATTAATTTGTATTGTGTAGAAAAAAGAAAAATAAAAACTGTCATTTGTCGTAATTGTATCATGATTCATCTCCAGCTTTTTATCTTTAAAAAAAAAAACTGCATTTCAATGTCACAGTCAGCATAGATTAGCAGAGGCAGTACGAAAACAGAAATAATATAATACGTGGCAGGTGGCGCACCCTTGAGCAATCTCTAACTGCATTTCGCCAACGGAACCACATAACATAAACGCCATCTCCAAACATCCATAATTACGATTTTACCCCTTCCCACTTCCTATATAAACCATCCTCTACGTCCCTTAAACGACGCTTCAAGAACCAACCGTCTCAACAAATTTTAGAACAAAACAATCACACTTTCTCACTCTAAAACACACACTCTCTTTCTCTCTCTACTGGTTCAACAATGGCGATGGCTTCCCCTTCTTCAAGAAGCGAAACGGCGTCGTCCACGCGTTCGTATTCGTCGGCGTTCGCCTCGTCGTCGTCGGCGAATTTCGCTCTCCGGCAGTCCCCTCTCCCGCCGCGCCCTTCCCCCGCCGCGCACGTCAGACTATACGGCCATCGCTCGTCGCCGCCGTCTTCCTCCGTGAGATTCTCGGTGGACCAAGGACCGGAGTCCCCCGGGCGGCGCTCGATGTCGGTGACGAAGAAGCAGAGGAACAATGCGGTGTCGTCGAGTGACAAGAGGACGTGCACGTGTTCCCCTACGACGCACCCGGGGTCGTTCCGGTGCGCGTACCACAAACGGCTCGGCGAGCAGCGGGAAACGACGTCGTCGAGTGGTAACAAGCTGAACCTTCGAAGATCGGCGATGAAGAACTCGCTGGTGCGGATCGGAGGGGTGGAGGGAGAGCTGGTGAGAAGGGCTTTAACCACTCTGATAAGACCGTCGTCGCACCTGCAGCGCCGCCGGGAAGCTTTTCAGCCGAGGCCTACCAGGCTCTCGCTGATGTCCAAAGCCCAAGACCTGTGAATTTCTCTTTCGTTAAATCTATTTCTATTTCTTTTTCTTTTTAGTTTCTTTTTCGGTTCTCTCATTCTTTATTCTTCTCTGTTAATTCTCCGAATCTGAAGCTCGCTCTGAACTCTGAACTCCTGTGCGTGTGATATTCTTTAGGACACTGGGAACTTTTTATTAGTGGAAAATAGAATAGAATAAAATCATTTGTCATTTTTGTGAATGGATAATCCTTCTTTCAAGCGAAACAAGAGTCGTATTTATACACGAATTTGTCTATGTTTATATTTTATGAGTACTGAAAAATCATGAACTTGGAAAGATCAGTGGATTGGGAATCTATTCTCACTCTGAAAGACTCTTTAGATACCTGAGTTTTGTTATTCCACGTTTGTTGAATTAGAATTATAAATTAGATTAGATTGATAATCTATTCTCACTTGGAAAGATTCTAAAATACCAAGTTTTGTTAAATATTTTTATTTTTGGTAGAGAAATTAAAAAAAAAAATTTAACCAAACGTGGTATTTTAGAATCTTTAGAATTGAGAATAGATTCTGAATCTAATCTTTCCAAGTTTTGTTAAATAATGATAGCACGTCACATAGGGTCTATATATAATTTCGCTTTAACTCAAACCCTGATATCTAATGCCATAATAAGATTCTTAATATTCTTGCCTAATTTTTTTTTTTTTGCCATTATTGTAGCCTGATTTTTGTTCCTTTTTTATGTGGAGGAATTATTATAATATTCTGGTCTCCATCTAAACATTTGCCTTAGTTAACTTGATTTGGCTGGCTCTCTTCACTTTTAAATGAATCTTTCATCCACTCATTACAAATTTATTTATGCATTTTCATGATTTGGATTAAACTTTTATTTTTTTAAAAAAAAGTATACAAAGAAAGAAGGTATTCCTAGAATTTTATCACGAGTATGAAGTTTTCTGTTTATATGTAATCAAAAGCTTTTCTTGTAAGTGTCTGTTTATGTATCTTTAAAAACAATAAGGTTTTTCTTTTGAGTTTAATTTTTCATTATCAGTGTAAACAAAATTTACGTTGTTATTTAGAGCCTGTTTATTATAAATTATTTGATGAAAAAGTTATTTTTTTAAGTAAAAAGTTATTTTTAATGATTTTGATTGTTTGTTTAAGCTTATTAAAAAAATTATTTATTTAAAAAAATATTTTTTATGGTTAAAATAAAATACTATTCTCATTAGCTTTTGAAAAAAAATATCTTGCGATAGAAGACAGAGAAGTTATTCTTATTTAAAAAATAATTTTTATGATTATAAACAAATATAAAATAAATTTTATTTTTCTTAAAAAATTTTAAAAAATAATTTCTAAATTATTAAAGGTCAACTTTTTTAATGTGTAACAAATGGGCCCGTAATTAAGTTTTATCACATTATTAAAAGAGTTAGACTATCATAATAATTACTTAGAAAGTTTTACTCTTTAATAATGTTAAAACATGTTTGGATGACAGACACTGATTATATAGATGAAAATTAAATCCTTTCCTTGTTTTAGTATTTTCCTTTTCTGCCTTTTGATGTTGTTGTCTAAAAGAACTTGTGTTTAGCGAATCTGAAAAGGAAGACTCCTCCATTGACGACGAACACATACGAACCAGCTGGACTTTAACCAGTGCTTCAACTACTTTGTTTTTTTCAGAGAACCATCCAGCCGGTTTTTGGTCTTCCAATTTCACCGGTTATGGTGATTTTTTTCAGTTTTTATCAGTTTTTATCGGTTCAACTAGTATTCTGATTTTGAGACTGTGATTCAGCCAGTAAAAGCTTGGATTGATAGTTGGACCTGTTGAATCGATTTTTAAAACATTAATATTAAATAATAAAGCAAAGGCAATGCAATGCATGGCATTACCAGTATGCGTCCGTGTCCGAGGGGAGCAGACATATCGAATCGAATTGCCATATATGTTATGCCTATCATTGGGACCACCTTGGAAATGGCATCGTGGAATTGGAATCGCTCATTGCCTGACATCTATTTGATTTATAGACTGAACCTCATCATCACCTCCAAGTTTCAAAATCCTAACTCTTAATTTAATAAACATTAATTTTGATATTTTTAAAATACATGTAATATTAATTAAGTCTTTTAATGATATTAAAATAATTTTTAATATTATTTTTAACATTAAATAAGTTTTTTAATATTATATTTTTAATTTTAAAGTAATAATTTAATTTTTTTTATATTAAATTAATTTTTTTTAAAATTAATTTAATATTAAAATTTATTAAAAAATAAAATTAATAACACTTATATTTTTTAAAAATTAAAATATGTGTCTCCTCTTAATATTTTAAACCAATGTATAATTTTATTTATTGCGTTATCCCATCCCACCCTCAAAGGATCTTTGACTTTGTCCCCTTCTCAACCCCACCAGATAAATTCAATTGATAATCCAGTACCAGTAATGCCTGTCTTCAATTATTAATTCATTTCCTCACCTGTATGTGATTAAAGCAATATTGTGAAAGTCGGACTGGACAGTGAGCTGGAAAAGCTTTTGGTTCAGGTTTAGCCGGTTCAACCGGTTTAACTGTGTGGTCGAACCGGATGATGTCATAATTATATATTAAATAAATAAATAAAAAAAATATACATATGCATGACTCATAACACACATTATCAATAATAAAATACATAATAAAATTTTGGGATTTCAATTATTAAGCCTTATATCACTCTCAGTTGAGTAGTTAAGTGATTGAAAAATTAAAAAAATTAAAAAAATTAAAAAATTAAAAAATTAAAAAAAAAAAAGAGAGAGAGGACCGGTTTAACCCAGTTTCATTCGGTTTTGACCAGTTCAATCCGGTCCAACCCAGTCCAACCATGAATCCGGTTTTAGCATTGAACCGAAATCGGATGAGGGCCTGGTTCACGGTCCGACCGGCCGGTCCGATCCGGTCCGGACATCACTGGGTTAAAGTTAAACGTGTTTATGTACAATTCTCCCCTTCCCCAATTGGTCGAAAAATATAATAATTCATTGTAGTTCGAGGGAAGTTCTTATGGTATTATAATAAGTTTTGTATTTAAGATAAATTATTAATTATTTATTAATTGTTTGTTTCATAATAAATATTAAAAAATTTATTAAATATAAATAATAATTTATAAATGTTAGACAACTCACATTGGGTATTAGTACTTTAGAAAAAAATAAGTACCGGAGTAATCTTTTAGTTTGTGATAATTATTTGTTTATCAGAGATTATTCTAGTATTTATCTTTTTTTTAAGGTACTAATACTCAAAGTGAGTTGTCTATCATTCATTAGTTGTTATTTATATTTAATAAACTTTTAAGCATTTATTATAAAATTAACAACCAATAAATAATTAATAATTTATTTTAAATATCAAACTCATGAAAATATCATAACAACTCCTTTTCTCCATAGGATTAGGAGGGCATTTGAGGTTCAACCATACAAGTACAGGTCAGTAGACGTATACCAGTACTTATAATACCATGGAAGCATCCATTTGCTTGCTCATCACCATAGAAAAATAAGAAACGACTGATGTATTACATAGAAAAATTTAAGCTTGTTCTCATAAAAATTCCACCATTGATGTCTGCAGTCAATAAGGAAAAAAAAAAGATTAAAAAAAATACAAACCCATTCATATGATGAGGGATACTGCTGCAATAGTTTATTCTTATCTCGTCTCTCTGATGACAAAAAACAAAATAGTGAAAATACTCTCTCTCTCTCCCCCATATTTTTAATTCCTTAGAAATAAGAATAAAAAAAAGAAATAAATGCTGTAACTTGAAATGACGGGGTTCATCAAATTCCATGTCTTTTTTTTTTAAGAAAAAGTTTAGGTAAGAGAAAAATTTATCCTCAATTTAAAGTTATGATAAATCATTAATTTTAATGAGAATTTATAGTGAAATTATAAATCACTTACACATATCTTAAATTTAAACTCAAAATCATTATTAATATAAACAGAAAGCCTAACTAAGTAAACTAATACTCATTAACTCAAATTTCATATGTCTACGAGACTACGACTACAAGAAAAAGAAAAACAAATTCATTCATCCGATAAGGGAAATTGCCGCAATTGGGCCAGATGGTTTAGGCTACATTGGATCCAATGGACATGGTAGGTTTAATGGAAACTCTAGACTCTCACCCACTCTCTCTCTATGTGTTTCGACCATCCTTGGCCTATGGGCCAGCTTCCAGCTTAATTTGATTATTATGGTGGAGGTACTTTCGTCTCGCTTTTCGTACTACGAGTTAGGCCCATTGCCTATAAGTACAACATCCGTTAACCAAACCAACAAAAGGAAATCACCACCATACTAGTTAAGTAATTAACAAATAAACTCACTTTTGCTGGATTGAAATTATCTCTTCTCCAACTTTGTTTCTTTTTCCCCTGATATTCTCAATAACCATTTAAAAAAGAAAAAAGAAAAAAAAACAAGAAACATTTAACACCAAACCAAACCACGAGTAATAGCAACTAGCAAGCAAGTTTTGGCACCCATAATAATAATATACACACACTGAATGGATGAGATTTCATCTGCACATTATTTATAAGTCCAACCTTCACAGTCATTGATGATGAAATCTCATCCGTTCAATATGTACGCAAGTGTTTGTTTTTGTGTTGAGGTTGGGTTCGGCCTTGAAATAAAAAAACACCGTGTCGTCCAAGAGAAGAAGACAAAATCAAATTGCAAATTGTGCTGTTACGAAACGAGGCTTTGAATAGGTTTGGACCGTTAGGTTACTAACAGGTAGAAAACGCAAATTTGTTTGAATTGAAGAAGGGCATAACATAATAACTAGCCTTGGTACAAGGTAGAACTAGAATGGAAAAGCAAAACGCATCAGATCAGCATTTACAGATCTTGGAGTTGGAGTTGGAGTTTTGTGTTCATGAAAAATCATGTGGGAGTGGAAGCTCTGCTTCTGGCTTTTGCTTAGTGGTCACGCTTCCCATGCTCTCTTCATCATTTTCCAACAACGCACAGGGTAACTCTGTTCACTCAGTACCCCACTCCCCATTCTCTCACATTCAATTCAAAGTTTCAAAACCCAATCCTTCACATTTTTTTTTTTAATTTCTTCCACATTTTCAAATCCTACACCTACCCAACAAATATTTATAGCTTCTGGGAAAGCCCTCTGCTAATTTAGCTTGCTTCCTTTTTGTTTCCTTTGCCTCCAAAAACTGTAACTCGCTGGGCTATGCCTATTAAGCCAAAGCCACCACAAAAATCTCTTGTTTATTACCTGTGAATGTGAATTATGTGATAGCAAAAATGCCGAAGGTGGTTCTCAAAGCTGGGAGCAGGCCACCATGGGTGGGTCTTGCGGCTGCAGTTTGGGTCCAAATAGGTGCTGGCAATGCCTACAACTTCCCTCTCTACTCCTCTGCGCTCAAATCCGTATTGGGTTTCAACCAGCAGCAGGTGACACTACTGGGAGTGGCCAATGATGTTGGGGAGAACGTGGGTCTTCTTCCTGGTATTGTCTGCAACAAGTTCCCTCCTTGGGCTTTGCTTCTGGTTGGTGCTGTGCTTTGTTTCTTCGGTTATGGGCTTATTTGGCTTGCTGTTAGCCAAACTGTTCCCAGCTTGCCCTATCTGCTGGTAAATGAGAGCTGTTTTTATATAACTCTCTCCTTCTTGTTTTTAATTTTTTTATTAGTATTGAAACCCCAAATTCATGACTGCTTGTGCTTAGCTTTTATAAGATTTCTTTATAGATTATCGAGGAACATTTCATCTTAGTACTTTTGCAAAACAATGTTGATATGTGGCATTCTACTACAATCTTCAACTTCCCAGATCTTTCAAGTTGCCCCAAATGATGTGATATATGTAATGCAAGATATTTAAGAAAGTGATAATTAATTTAGTTTGATACTAAATTTGTCTCCATTTTCCTGTTTGCTTTATAATGAGCATGTTTCCTATTGGAAGTGTTATGATGAAATAGGACTTTTTCAATAAGATCTTCTGGTATTTACATCTCAGATTCCATTATTGCAGAATAACCTCTTTCTTTCTTTTTCTTTCTTTCTGCCCCCAATTAGTTTCTTACCAGTTTCTTCTTCAGTTCTTTTTTTCATATGAAAAGGGTACATAAGATGGACAATATGGAAACAGAAAATTATTTATTTATTTCTTAATATATCTGCTTTACTTTTGACTTGTTTTCCTACCTCTATGAGGGAACTGTTTGTGTTTTACTGTGCATTGGTTCCAGATCTTCATCCTGCTATACATGCTTCTGTTCTTGCATGCATGAGTTTCTAATCTCTTTCATTCTCATGACTTGGCAGTTATGGCTCGCACTTTGTGTTGCCACTAATAGCGGTGCTTGGTTTGGCACAGCTGTGCTTGTTACCAACATGAGGAACTTTCCTCTCAGTAGAGGCACCATCTCTGGCATTCTTAAAGGTTATGTGGGGATTAGTGCTGCAGTATATACATTAATATATAGCATGTTGCTGAAAGGGTCTGCTTCAAAACTACTGTTGTTCCTTGCAATTAGAGTTTCTATTGTATGTTTAGCCATGATGTACTTCATTCGGCCTTGTACTCCTTCTGGGGAAGACTCCTCAGTGCATGTCCATTTTATTTTTACACAAGCTGCAAGTGTTTTACTTGCCACCTATCTTGTTATGACCACAATAGTAAGCGACATGGTTTCTTTAAGTGGTGTTGTTTCCTACATCTTAGTTGCCATAAATATTATACTTCTCATGACTCCCCTTGCAATTCCTGTCAAAATGACGCTATTTCCTGCCAATCCAAAGAAAAATGGTCCACTAGATGGTTCTTCAGATCAGTTGGTATCAGGTGATGATGCTTCAACCCAGACAGATCCATTGCTGACACCATCTTCCTCAGCTTCATGTCTTGGAAGTTTTCACGAAAGTGAGGATGCTTCAGATGTTGAGATACTTCTTGCAGAGGGGGAGGGAGCAGTAAGGAAGAAAAGGAGACCTAAAAGGGGAGAAGATTTCAAGTTCCATGAAGCCTTAATCAAGGCTGATTTCTGGCTTCTTTGGTTTGTTTATTTTCTAGGAGTTGGTTCAGGAGTAACAGTTCTCAATAATTTGGCTCAAATTGGAATTGCTTTGGGCGTCGAAGATACAACCATATTGCTGTCAGTCTTCAGCTTTTGCAATTTTGTGGGTCGTCTTGGTGCTGGTGCTGTTTCTGAATACTTTGTTAGGTGTTTATTTAACTAGTCATAGACTAAACAAAATATGGCTACTTTTTAATTATCATTGAACATTTTTAAGCAGTTCCTAACTTTGCATTGAGCTTGTATGACTTGCTTGTTCTATCTCCCTAGTTTTCTAATTGTGCAAGGACTTCCCACACTGTACTTTCTTCTTTATGAACTGAATCGTGAATTTGTTATGATGTTAGCTTTGTAGCACAATTTGAATTGCCTTGTGGTAGGTAGTTGTGATTATCTTGTACTTGCTTTGGGCATATATTGATGAGGTTATCATAATGACAGGTTGACAACACTACCTCGAACATTTTGGATAACAAGTACACAAATAATTATGATCATAGCATTTTTCCTTTATGCTTCGGCTCTTGATGGCACTCTTTATGCTGCAACGGCTTTGCTTGGGATCTGCTATGGGGTTCAATATTCTATAATGGTTCCAACTGTCTCTGAGCTTTTTGGTTTGAAGCACTTTGGCGTTATTAGTAGCTTCATTATGCTAGGCAATCCAATTGGTGCCCTTCTTTTCTCTGCTTTCCTTCCTGGTTATGTGTATGATACAGAAGCTGCAAAGCAAGGAAACTCCACCTGCTATGGTGCAAATTGCTTCAGGCTCACTTTTCTTGTTTTGGCTGGTGTCTGTGGACTTGGTACCATCTTGAGTATAATTTTGACAGTTAGAATACGACCAGTATATCAAATGCTCTATGCTGGGGGTTCATTTCGTCTGTCTCAGACTTCAAATCACTGACGAGTGGACAAAATTATCTGATAGGTACAATAAGTATAGCAACTACTCCAGCAGCATATTTATGGCTTTTATGTGTTACTACTGAAAAATGCTGAGCCTTAGGCAGTCCCTGTTTTTGGAGTTGCTATTGGAAACAATTCTGGGGAATTATCCTCTTGTGACTCTCAGAATGTGATTCCAGATTTTTGAGTTTAGATTAGTGAATTTCCCAAGATTTAAATAGCGGTATGTATATGTCACATCATGATGCTATGTTATAATTAGAAATGACTGATAATGCTTTACATTATTCCCCAATTTCCCTGCCTTATAAATTTCCCCAAGTTTTTTCAGGAACTTGTCTACAATTTGGAATGCACTAAAATTGTATCTCGTGGCATGCTGCATAGCGAATTTCATCCCACCTCAAATTTCGGTCCATTTTTTTGGCTTGTCTAGGGTGAAAATAGGCTTGGAAAAACCTTGGTATTAGCCTCGCCTATTACCTATTGTCAAGGACCAATGCTCCCAATAGATTAAGTTGTTAAGTGAAGGCACATGAATTGTTTATATATCTAACACGCTCCCTCACGCAAGAACTTTAAAATTGTATCTCATGGCATGCAGTATAGCGAATTTCATCTAAGCTCAAATTTCAGTCCATTTTTTGGCTTGTCTAGGGGTGAAAATAGGCTTGGAAAAACTTTGGTCTTAATTTGGTCTGTTATCTATTGTTAAGGACCACACTCCCAATAGATTAAGTTGTTAAGTAAAGGCACATGAATTGTTTATATTTCTAACACATCCTCTCACGCAAGAGCTCTTTGGACTTGAAGCTTGAACAATGCACGAGCTCACTTTATCTTATAAAGAAATTTAACTTTATTTTAGAAGAATGCCTCATGCAAGAGCTCTTTGAACTTGAAGCTTGAGCAATGCACAAGCTCATTTTACCTTATGCTGAAATTTAATTTAATTTTAAAATAATAGGAGCAGCAAGGATCGAACTCTTGATCCCTTGATCATAAAGGCTTTGGTACCATGTCAAGGATCAACTCTCCCAATAATTTAAGTTGTTAGGTAAAGACCGATGAATGATTTATATCTTTAACATCTATCATAGGTTTTTTTTTTATTTGGCATGACATTTTTATGAAAACATAAAAGTTTGGACTGCGCGTAAAAGGTTATTTAAATGCCTTTATTGCATAAAAGTCTTCAAATAAGTTAACAAGCTCAAACTATATACTTAATTTTTAACAAAATTATTATATTGTGTATTAAATAAATAAATTATATTAATATATAACTTATAAATCATATATAAGTATTATAAATTTTAAATTATATATTATTATAATAAATAAATAGGCTATCAAATAGGCATTTTTTAAAGATTTAGGCCAAACCCTAAAGTTATTATACCTGCCGGTCAGACCGAAAAATTAGTGAATCAGTCTCTTGGCCGGTCCGAGCCCCATGTTGAATTGGTTGTTCAAATAAATCGTTTCAGCCTAGTGACTCGTGTGAACCTTGTGCATCTCGTACCACTCGGTAGTTTCAGTTGAACTGCTAGTCAAGAAATTTTTCTAAAACAACTGGGTTTATGGTTGTGCTGAAACAACGCCAACCCCAAGTCAGTTATGTTTCGTGTTAATTCCTGCTAGTTTCAGCTTTACCGATGGTTTATTTGCACTATAGGAAAACAGATGGAGGTCACTTGTTGAAATAACTTTTGATGGTGGTTTATCTATACACACACATAGGTTACCCGCTCTCCGCTACTAGAGAAGACGAAAGCTGGGTGAAGAGTATTCACAAAGATGCTTTTCAAATTGTTTTTTGTGTTCTTGCGTTCTTACTTCACAAGTATGCATCATTCATTCATTTTTTTTATTGCCATTGTATTATATTACACAATATAAAGCGAAAAGGAAGAAAATAATTTAAAAGCAAAACTATCAATTACACAATTCTATCTCTTTTTAATTAACAATAATTTTTACATGAAATTAAGATTTTTTTAAATTATAAGTAGTGAATTTTAATTAGTTTAAAGTGAAATTATATTTGCATTAATGTTTATATTATTATTATGTATTTTTTAAATATTTATTTATTTAATTTTATATGATTCAACTAATGATTCAATAACTCAATACCTCTCTCGATTCAATCATCGGCCTAAATTTTATAAAATTTTATAACACTGTCTAAGCCTATTTAATTAGATATATTTTTTAAAAAATTTAAGTCTAAATTATCTAATAAATAAACTATATATCAAAAATAAATTAAATCGTAGGTTGGGCTGAAGCCTATTTCCACTCACGCTTTTCCATAGGTAGATGTAGCTCAGTTCGAACTTTGAAGTGATCGATGCTTCAACTACTTCAACCTGCCAAATTAGTGAAATTACTCATATGGAAGTCTACTGAGCCAGTTGACAATATGGCCATTCCTCCTACCGCTCTATTGCATTAACTCGCCAACCCCTTTTGTTGCGCTTCCAAGCTCTCATTGGATGAAAAATATACTCCCATACCGTTTAGATTTCAGTATTTACGAGTTTCATGTTTCATGTGCGAGTAGTAAAAGTGTTTTCTCTTTTACTGAAAAAAAGTGTTTTCTCTTTTACAAAAACAAAGTGTTTTCTCTCTCCTCTCTGAAATCCTTATGATTGATATAAGCTGAATTTTCAAGCCTCAATCTCTGTTAGGCAGTCTTCCTTATCTCATTTGCTTGGTTCTTTGTTTTAGTTTCTAAAATTTTTGCTGATACTCGTTTGCTTGGGCAAACCCATTATATTGCCGAGTCAAAAAAAAAAGATAATAAAAAAAAAATGAAGTATTACATGTAAGGAGATGCGACTAGTAATAAACTCGAACAAAAAATGGGGTCCTCACTGTTCAATTCAATCCCTGGTGTTACTAAGCATAAAGAGCTTGGCTGCTAGTGAAGTGCCACCATCTCAGAATCTGCAGTCTCCACTTTAAGCAAATGGACATCATCTTGTAACATGACTAGGGGCTGGGGCAGTTCAATCTCTTTCCCCTCCACTACAAGTTGAAGGGTTCAAAAGAGAATGGTGTTGCCCAAGGCTCTTCTAGTTAAATGAAGTAAAATAATCATTTGCTGATTGGGAGAAAGGCTCAAGAATTCAAAAATATGAATGCCAAATTCAACAAAAATAATAATAAAAGACACGAATGCCAAGGTTTCAAGGTAGTATCAAATACAATCTGTTAATATGTATTGTCAACATTAGACATAATACAATTCATAAACTCAAGTCAGGCAGACTCAAGCCCAACTGTTTGGGCTTCAAATTTATATATACTTGCTACAGAACTAAATATCTACCTCAAATCATTCTCTGCCCATAAAGACGCTAATCTGATGCAAATTTTTCCCTATCAAAGCTGAAGGACATGAACATATAAAAGCATAGGAGACAGTCTCATTACTGAAACAGACAGGTGCTAAAGTTACCCATCTGCGTGACCCACCACTAATGGAAGAGTAACAAAACCCTGTGAGAAGAAACTCATTGAAATCTCTACGGTGGAAGAACCCAATAAAACCCCATCTCTCACCAATTAATTTAAAATCAGGGATAGAGTTAACCCCCAAAAAAAATTAAGAAAAGGGAAAACTTTCAGTTTGGCTTTAGATCCTGGAACATGGTATCCCACCTGATCTCTTCAACAGCAGTTGACCAATACCCATCATCATCTCCATCCATCTTTTCCTCCTTCTGGAAATGGTACACCACAGGACTAGAAAAACCATCAAGACCAGGCTGAGCAGGCACTACTTTAGGACTTCCATTTGTGAGCAAGAGTCTCTCTTGCTTAGCCACCATCAACGTTTTGTTCCTCTTCATCATAGCACTCTTCCATCTTGTCCCATAACCACTAGGCCTCGATGGCACCACAACAAGTGCTGATTCTTCGCGGTGAATCAATGTCCGAAGGTAATTAGTTAAGCACCTCTTTGTCCTCTTGATTGCCACAATGAGATTTGCCACTGGGCGTGGGCTCTTTCCCTTCTCTTTCCTAGCAAGCTTGAGAATTTCTAGCCTGTGCTTAGCTATGGAGATGCCCATGCTTTGGAGAAACTCATGGTTGAAGTAAATTATATCTTCTTCTTCAAGCTCATTGTGAGCAAAAGCAAGGCCATACTCATACACTAGGGAGGGCTCCAGACCAGTTTTTGAAAGCCATGAGAACCAATCCATGGCTGCTGTGTTAGAGGAATGTGTATGTGATTGTGTATTATGAACTTCAACTTCATATATATATATATAAAGAAGGGATGGATGGTAAAGAGAAACTGAAAAGGAAGTGGTAAGTCTGAGGAGTGACTTAGACTTTATGGGGAGGGTGGCTATGCTTTTGTAAAATTGGGTATTAGTTGAATCTTGAGAGTGACTAAAGAAAAAGTAAGCGGAGGTGCATGTGGGGTATGTAACCCATGTTCATGTTTCTTCCAAAATTAGGCCAAGTGTGATCAAACTTTGAGGAGTGAGACCAAAGAATTTCTTGTGGAAATGTAATGCCATCAATCACGGCTAGGGAAAAGAGCCGTCTTGTGGGGCACCCACTACTTGTTTGGCGTATATAGTTGAGAGGAAAGTAGCAAATGCAAGAGTTTTCAAACTTGGTATATGGAAACTCGTTCAGGAATTCTGTAGAACATTGATACTTTGATAGGGACTTTGGTTAAACTAAAAGCAAGGCCCTCTATTCTTTTGCTACCAAACGTTATGAATTACATATGATTGATGTCCCATAACTTCTGAAACTTGTCCTGAGTATTACACTCCATCAGGGGCTTTGCTTTTTTGTTGCACTTTCCAAAAGTGGATAGCACTTGTACAATTTCACAATTTCCTCAACTCATAACTCGGATTGAATCCTATAAGGGGTAAAAAAAAGGCAAGAGGGAGAGAGAGAAACCATTTAAATTTAAAATCAATGGCAGTTGGCCCTAAGATTATTTGGTTCAATGGAATGTTAATTGAAGAGTTAAAGGAGAGAGAAAAGTAGAATTTGTGACATAGACTAACTTAAAGAAATGAAAAATATATATCTTTTGATAGATTAAGAAAGCACTAACTATTATGAATTCATTACTTAAGATCTTACCGTATCAATTATGTAGAAAAGCTTTCTTTGATATCAGTATTGGAGTCTGCTTTTTCTCGAGACACTTCAAAAATATATATAGAAGAGAAGTAAGAAAGTTTTGAAAAATACTTATCATTATCCGAGATGACTTTGACTTGCAATATTAGATTGACTTTGGTTTTGTGTGCCATCACCATCCAATTAGCCTCTAATCTATACGTATTTTCTATTTAGTTGAGCACAATATAATGTTTGATTAGTTCGGACGTTTGCATTCTAGCAATTATCAAATGTCTAAATTTGCAATATGAATGATATTTTGCTCATCAGCAATATCATATACTGCCATATGTATGTGAACAATGATAAGAAAGCGCCTTCGAGACAGATACATTCTTAAACACCAAGGCAGTTCTTAGATTTTTCTCCCTTTATTACATAATGAACCTAGAAGCTACAAGTATACTTGCTGAAAATATCGTCTTTTTTTTTTTTGTAGATAAAAAAATATATTTCTTTCGGCAACAGGAATTCTTAATCTTAACTTCTAAAAAAATGTTACGAGCATGAGATGCAAGTTATTGATCTAATAGGTGATAATGGTTTCAATTTCAGAGGGATTGACTGATGAATAAAAGACAATGTCTTGGCCACCCAAACTATATTACTTTCAGGCATCCATTGTCGGGTGCCATGTAAGGTTCTTTTTCTTCAAAATCATGTAGTTATTTCATTAACTTCCAAAACTTAATGCTGCTTTCCGCATAATAAAAGTGAAGCTGCAAGTAAGAACAAAAAGTAATTCATAACTTGTGTTGGCTCCATGACAATTCACTTTTTCCTCTAAATCAGAAGAGCTTGTCACAACGCTGAGTGAATCGTTCAAACACTATCCATTGTCTCCAAATAGTTGTGTTCGTGTCCCAATTTTGCCTTTACGAACATGCTCCTATCAATTAGAATTTGGATCTATACAGGTTCACGGGCACAAATTGAAAGATCTGAGTACTATTCCCATGTGAATATGATATATCACCTTCTGGGTAGTATAGCTAAATTCTAGGTAGAATGATGACAATCTCAAACACCCTTTATTCACATTTTCAATCAATTCACATGCTCATTCCTCAATTGCGCTCTTACTTTGTAAGTCACTTGAATATAATTGGACCCAAATTTTTTTAGATAGTTCAGATTGCTCACACCCCCTCATATGAGAAAATCACTATCCTTCTAAGTAGGTTTACCTTTTTTTGTTAAACATTAATACCAGTTTTTATTGAAGTTGGATTTGGAGATTTTGATGCAAACAATAGCGAAAAAGCGCATGAATTAATTGTAACCGGCATAAATTAATCAAGGTTTAGATCTCAGAACACTCCATGTTACTTATGTGGCACTTGCTGCTGATGAATGCAACGGATCTTTTAGCTTTATCTGCTTGGTTCAAAGGACCAGCCAAATTGACAATAATTATGTGCATCAACCTAATTAATTGACGGCAACGATAACGATACGTACAAAGTTTAATTTCATGTAAAGCCATATTATAATGAGAAATTAGTCATAACTGTGAGCACGGTATCATTTGAGACCATGCAAACTGCGTAAGCAAATGAATTTGCGGTTCTTCTGCCTTGAGAAAAACAAAATGCATAATTACATAAATGAAAGCGAGAATACAAGTCTTGATGAGCAGTGAGTCTCTAGTTAAGTTTGAATTATTTTAAAGAGAAAATGATAATTAGTTAATTGCATTTGGTTGGTAAAGGTGTGTTTGTTTGTGGACATCATAATTGACTTTATGGGTATTAACAAGTGTTAAGCATCAGCTTTGCAAACCAAATCCATTTTTGTTTAACACAAAACCAAGCAAAGTTGGTTAAGAAATTATTATTTGGTCCTTTATATTGCGCATGAAATTAAATTGCAAAGGAATATATATACATATTGTTATTTAGAATAAATCATTTTTACCTCCCTTATATTTTACTCTAATTATATGAAAAGAAAATCTCTATTTTCAAAATCTACACAAACTTTTTTAAAAAAATTCTGTTTTTACAAACTTTTGTTATTAGAAGAAATTTCTATAAGTTTTTAAAATAAACAAAAGATGTTTATAATAAAAATAAAACTTACCAGTTGAACATAACCCAATTTGTATCTCCTTTGATGTTTATCAGTAATTGTGATTATGTGGTGGTAGTTTGATCCCTTACATTCTCATTTTTCATTTCCCTTAAATTCAATAGGACTTACTTAAAATCCAAAAAAATAAAAATAAAATAAAATTTAAGCAAGATGAGAATAATTTACTCTATGACAAAATTAAAATGGAAATAATTTAAAAAGTGTTACATAAAAGGAACTCAAGTTAAAAACTATAGAACAGGTGATAATGTGCATGGAGACAGAATATGTCTATGACAAGCATCTCAGCGAGATATGATATGGATCTAAAATATGGACCATGTGACTCATCACTCACGTGATGTGTGAGAACTCATCTTTAAATAAACTTCTCTGAAATTATCAAATTACTGTTGCATAAGATAAATGGGCTAACCCCATGTTATTGCATTTAAAAGAGAATGGTAGATCTGGATGTGTTCTCGATGTTCGGATACTAGCCAGAAGTTGTTCACAATCTTATTTTTTTGTCGAATAATAACAAAATATTATATTGATATCAAATTAATGATAATTGATAAGAGGAAAAAGAAGCATGTAAGTTATCTGCTTTTTGTGCCAAGGTGAAGCCAATCCAACTCCAATTTTCAACTATTTCCGTTTTAAATTCATTAGATACTATATCATACCATTAGCCATGATACGTCACTTTTCTTCAACCTGCTTTTCTTTTTCTTTTTGCTATCTCTATAATATAAGCCCTACCTACCAGTCGTAAGAAAATGAGATTTCCAGTTAGTTGGGCTCAAGAATGCAGGATAGCACTTGACCACACCTCTCTGAGCTCAGCTTGAACCTACCATTAATGGATCAGATATTCAGGGTCACATTGTTTCACTACCCAAGCCCAAGTTTAAGGGAGAATAAGAGTTAATGATCAACCTGTGTTCTTATTATCACGAAATAACTTGTGTATCTTTGTTTGATTCTTATGAATAAATAACTTGACTGGCCAATCTTTCAATCTAAATATCCCCATGTATAACCGTAAAAAGTTTAAAACGTGTTTGCTTTTATTCATATATGGGTTTGAACAATTTAGAATTGCTTGAGAGCTTAAGGAAAAACAATTATTAAGGCAGGGTATGTGACTGTGGGAATTGCAAGATCAGATGCTTATCCTACAAATGGGAGTTTGGGTCATGCATGAATATGAACTCTTAGATACAATCATACAATGCCTCAAAGAAATCAATGCAGAATACTCTCAGACTTGGACTACACTTATTGCAGCGTTTTGTGAATGTGGTAGATACTGACGCTATTGCACTGTATGAGAGAGGTCCTAGAAGAGAAAGCAAGGAAGCAGACATAATTCAACATGCAAGAAACATAAATTAAATAACAGCTTTTAAGACATTGATATCCAACAGAGGATCAAATTTGTGCTAATGTTGAGCACATTCTTCTTCAAATGTTATACTGTTAGTAGAAAATTTTACAGATGTGTTTTAGGAGAATATTCTTATGTAATGTGGTGTTGTAATGTTTAGTCTCGTGTCCTGTTCTGGTATACGTTTGCTGTGTGCAAGGTCCTCCTTTTTACTTCGTCGGCCAAATATAAACTCGATTCATACAAACATATATATAGAGACAAAGAGGAAGTGCCTCGGATTGGAACTAAAACGAAAAATAAGTGGCCTCAGCTTATGTCGAAGGAAAAGGTTCCTATTTGTACCATCGAACAGCGATTAAAATTAAGTTTAAATTGTTTCAAGTATCTGAAAGTGTTACTTGAGTATTAATAGAGCACTGTTCAAAGAGAAAATCGGTAGATCAAATACCAAACATAGATTTTCAGCCGAAAGATGAAAATAAAACTTGGAAATATGCCTGTTAAGTAGTTGCAGAAGTTACAGCATCATTCTTCTGTAAAATTAATGAACATAAAAATAAGACTGGCATAAAGAACTAACAGAACTGTATATATAGCTATGTCCATGGAAAACTAATCCGCCACGGAATTCCTCTCATACTGAATCAACCAGTCACCATTCCTCAAAATTCAAGGCCTTTTGAGGCTTTATGTGCATCTCGTATCCTAATTATCATACCCGCGGTGAAAAAGAAAAAATGTTTATCCCACATTACAGAAGGATCCTCTCATCGCCTATCTTCTGCTGTTCGAGTCACACATATGCAGCAGAGCAGATGAACTGATCACCTTCCTATGCCTTGTACTTAAAAATTACCACCTGATTCCTAGGAAAAGCAACCAAAACAAAGTGTCACTGAGATTTACTCTGGATGCTATAAACATTGCCAATGACTCCAACTATGCTAACAATCACAGCCAATACCAACATTAACCATGATAAAATCCATTCTACATGGCTCAAATCCCCCTGATGACTTAATCTTAATGCAACAAGAGATGGAAATATAAAACCCAATGAAACAGCCGTTGTTGCCCCAGTGAACTTAAAAGCTGTCCAAATGTTTGGAATCATGGTAGACCCTATATATATGAGGACCAACAGAACCACTGTCAACCCCAGAGATCTTTTCCTACTTTCTGATAGGGGAGGTGATCCCTCAAACACTAAGGCATTCACTGTTTGCCGTAGGGAGAAATGAATAACAGGGAAAACAAGTATCAAATGGAGAATGTAGCCAACCCGGACAATATAGTTTAAGGCTGAGCTAAACCGAATTCCAAGATCCTTATCAAAATTAGTCAGCACATCAGACTCTGTATCCTTCCCAAATAGTAGATAACCTGACAGCGCTGTTGAAGCATAAACTAGGATGCACAAGATTGTAGTGATCCTTCCTACTCGGTTCATCTTCTGAGGAGACCGCCCTTGAAGCTCATTGTATATTGGCTGCACGTTAAAATGGCAGACAAATGCATTGGTCATGATTGGAATCACCACAAGCAAATCCAAGATGGCTTTTTTGGAGCTAAAATCAGGACTCATCCTTGGAGCTTCAATTCGTCCTTCAACAAGCTTAATGAAAGCAACAACAACAGCAACCACAACAAACACAACTGCAAGAGCCACTGAAGCAGCCGAAGTTAAGCTCAATGAATCAATCTTATCCAATGAACAAAGCGGAGCGAGAAAAACCACCATGACAACAAAAATCACAAGCTTTCTCTGATCCCACACCCCATTTCCCATTAACTGATCAAAAACCCCTAAATGGTGAACAGAACCAGACATAACATCCCCCATGATTATCAAGTAAACCACCAAAACACCAGCATTGTTCACTATAATACAAATTTCAGACAAAATCCTGGCAGGCCTTCCCATAGCATGTTGAACAACCTCCCCATACGAGGAAGCTTTAAACAAAACTGAAAAGCGCACTAAGAATTCCACACTAACTTCAGACAAAATTCCCATGAAAATAATCAATAAAATCCCCAAAACCACTCCAAGAACTTTCATGGTGGCAGGTAGGGCCATAAGGCCAGCCCCAATTATCGTGGTGGTTAAATTGAATACAGCCCCAGGTACCCCAGAACCATTATTAGGGCCGAGGACAACAAGGGGATAATTATCGATGTCAATTTCAAAATCATCATCGTCCTCGTCATCGTCAACGACAGCCTTGGATCCCAAATACCCGGTTTCATCAAAAGATAGGCTTCGTTGTAAAGAATTTGGGGAATCATTTTGTGGTTGCAATTCTACATATGAGCTTATGGGTATTGAAGAATAATTAGTATCTTTTCTATGAGACATGATTTAAGATCGAATTCAAAACAATAAGAATGTGTAGATCTGGCAAATGACAAATGAATCGAAAATAAAAACTTACAGAGAAGGGAAGAGAAGAGAAGAGAATAGAATAGAATAGAATAAAGATGGAGCTTGCAAATGAACGGGTTTTGCAGAGCAAAGCTAGATCTCTGGTCCGGCTCAGGTCAATGGATAATCGCTCTTTCTCTCTCCGAGTCTCTGAACAGCTAGAGTTGAGAGAGAATACGAAGAAGTAGAAGAAGAAACGGAAGGCACGCCAATTTTGGGGGAAAGAAAGCTTTTGCTATTGTTCGTCCGAGTTTCGAACGTGGACTTTTCATTTTACTTTTACTTTTATTTCATTATCTATAATATTAATAAATAATATTCCATTTAATCTGAAATTATAAGTGGGAATATAATTATTTCATTTTTTAAAATTAATAAAATAATTTGTTAATTAAATATTTAATTATTTAAAATCTGTTAATTTTTATCATTTCAAATAAAAAATGAATTGACGCATGGATTTTAATTTGACAATAAGGATATATATAAGTGATATGCACTAACGTTCGTCAATTATTTTATTTTATTTTTATTTAAATTAAAATTTTAAAAGTTGATTTTCATATTTAATTATCAAATTAGTTTACTTTTTTATTTATTTAAATAATAAATAATTATTTTATTCTACTAACTATTACTTAATATTTTCATATTAAAATTTGTATAGTAGAAAAAATATCAAAACTAAAATTGTCATTATATATTAAATATTAATATAAATGAAAAACACCTGATAAAAAGAGAGAGCATAAGTCATTAAATCAAATATAAATTTATGTAAAAGAAATTTCAATATAGTATTATATTCAAACTTAAAAATGAAATTAATAATATAAAATAAATATTTTTATTTATATAATATTATCTCTCTTAATTAATTTATCCACGTCTTGCTGAAGGCAAATTGTGGGCAGATCCAGTGCTATAATGATGCTGTAGACCCGACCGATGGCACTTCGACTTCGACAGATCTTCTCTGAGTCCAAGGAGCTTAACCATCAAAATAGCAGGCAAAGGCAAAGGCCCATCCAAATCCTCCACAACACAACACTTTATTATGCAAAGTTGTTAAACAATTTTCATAAATTTATATATAATTTAATAACTTTACATATTTATTATCTATTTTTATTTTTTAATATTACTCATGCAATATTATCTCTTGTATAATATGTAAATATTTTTTAATAAAAAAGGGTACAACTTGCAATTTGCAAATCAATACGTTTGGCATACTGCATACAGATGAAAGAGAGTTGGTGAAGACATTTTAGGCAAGAAAGAAAGGGAGAAATAAACAAATAAAGAATAGGCTCAGTCAACAATGTCGTACACTTCCTTTCCAAAAATACTCTGTTAAAAATAGGATTTAATTTTTATTTATTTAGAGTGTAAAAAAAATTTATATTATTATTTAATTATGTGTTGATATATGATTAAAAAATTTAGACTTTTTAAGTAGTTATTATGATAGTCAAATTCTTTTAATAATTTAATAACATATAATTAGATGACAGTGTAAAAAAATTTTACATTGACGATAAATCAAAATTAAACTCGTTAAAAATACCTTATGTTTGTACTCTAAAAAAAAATCCTGTGCATATTAAGTTAATAAAAAATTAATATATTATTATTTTAAATATAAAATAAATAAAATTTAATTTTAATTTACTATTAATATAAAAAAATTATATTGTTATCTAATTATGTGTTATTATATTATTAAAAAAATTTGATTATTATAATAATTAATTAAAAAATTTAATTTTTTTAATGATATATCAGTATATAATTTTAAATAATAGTATAAAAAAATTTACACTAATAATAAATTAAATTTAAATTTAAATTTAAATAAATATATGGAACAAAATTTATGTAATTATTATTTAAAGTAAAATAATATAAATAAGACTAAATATGAGTTGATGAAGTTGATAAGTAAACACGAGAAAATAAGATACAAGTTACAATTCTAATAAGAATTATTTTAGTTAAAAAATAATAAAAACTCTTATACTTTTAAATTATGAAATATAAATTAATTTTATACCCTAACCTATAAAAATACCGTAAAATGTCACTAGACTCAAATAATTAATTATCAAAGTTGTCTAAGAATCTCTCCTTTCTTTATCTGCCAGCTGACAACTCATTCTGCCTACGCCACACAAATGAATGACAAAACCAATAGCTGGAGTCGGTCACGGTTTCTCACTCACCGTCATTGTATCGTGCTTTCACGAGTGAGGCCCGCCCCAATATTTATCGCGCTATTTTGCAGAATGCAAATACATGATATATTGTTGCTTCGATCTGATATATTGATTACGAGACAAACAACACTGTTATTCAACGTAGTACCGTGGAATGGATGCGTGGATGCAACTAAGATTATAAATAAAATTTTCTTTCTGATTAAGTCAAGTTTAGGATCGTTAAGCTCAAATAATTGAACAAAAAGTCATTTAAAATAGACAAATAATTGGAGATAAAATATCTAGAAACTTGGCCGTTGGACGTGTTTAAGTAATAGGGAAGAGCGATCATTTGAATAAAGAATATTATAAGCCAAAAGTTATAGTAACGATTTTTTATATAAAAAATATATTTAAAAATAAAACTCTAACAATTTATGTTTGGTTGAATAGACAAAGAGTAAAAAGATAAAGAGTTTAAAATGGAAATCACTTTATTTTTGTTTGATAATAATAAAAATATAAAAAGGTAAAAAAAAAATACTTTATTTTCATTCTTGGTTGAAAATTAATTTCAACTCATCCACTATTTGTATCTTTCTATTTTTATTTATTTAATAAAACATATCATAAAGAGTTGATATATTTTTATATTCTTTGAATATAAAATTAATTTCTTCAGTTTATTTTACTCATACTATTTAACTAATAACATTTTTTTATAATATTGAGTGCAAAAATTATAGATTAATTTACTTTTATTTGGAAGAGAAGCTTTAAGAAGAGAAAAAAAAAAGTCAACTACCTTCAGTTGAAATTATTCTCAAATATAATTAAAATATTTAATAAGATTCACTCCACAATTTAGTGGTCCAATTATATTCGATAATAATAATCATGTAGAAACATATAAAAAGGAATTGTGATAGATTCTTTTTGTTGTTTTCAAATATATGATAAAGTACGGATGGTTAAGAATAAAAGTCCTCCACACTTAAATAGTTAAATTCTAAATGAAGCAACGGGGACTTTTCTTTTCTTTCTTGCTACGCAACTTTGTCTGATAAACACTTAAACAGTGACACAGCTTAGAATGATGGCGACGCCGACCCATAGGGAAAATTTCAACATCAACTAGAAAGATAATGGGTTGATTTCAATATTTAAGCACTAAAGTGAGAGCATGGACCAGCAGCTTTAATAAGAATGAAAATTTCTAGGTATATAATAACATTAGAAACAACTTTTTAATTGGAATAAATATAAATATGTTAAAGGAAAGAGCAACAAATAATTCTATTTGCCAATACATTAAGAAGTCATTGGATAAATTATACTTAGTTAATATAATATTTTATACAATAGTGTAATTAAGTGCCCATTTTAGTTAATTTATAATAAAAAAATGTTGCTAAACGAATAATTTGAGTTTGAGTTTGTTTGATATAATAAAATCTTTAAAAATATAATAAAGTAAGTTTAACTCGAATGCTGCACAAAATTTGTGTACCTTAATTTAAAATATTAATTAATTTTATCAGGCAATAATATTGATAAGAAAATATGAAATCATTCCATCCTATTGAGAGAAAAAAAGCATCAATACATTGACATGTTGAAACTTAATTTAATCTTCAATGGTTTGAACCTTGAACATAATAAATTTTAGAGCAAATAAAACTTTTAAAAACAAATCTACAGAGCTGAGCATTTCTAGTAATAAATTTTTTTTATTGAATTTGAAATTTGTTGTAATAGACTTAAAAGTAATTAATAAAGCATAAGGAAAGATAACATAAGATTTGATGTTAATCAACATCCCGTATACTTGCTTTCTTGCGAATTAAAGTAAACTTCGTTATTTCCTTAAAAACTTTGTAAGCAATTAAGATAAAATAAATGACACTTTCCAATTTTATATTCATAGATTTATTCGTATAAAAAAAATTAATGACGAAAGATATATAGAAGAATGCAAAAAATGTTGTAGCTGATTTTATATTATTAATATAATAATATCTATTATAAGCTCTCATTGCGAAAAAGATATATTTGTGCTTTGCCATAAATTAACTTGTTTACATTTTTTCTTCCCAAAACTTATTTGGATAATATTGGGATTTTAGGAACGCGATAAAGAAATGGCAAATATCATCAACGGCTAAGTTGGTAATAGAACGTTGTACTTTTAATCCAATCCTTGCAAAGAAAAGCTTAGAATAAATATTATAACATACAAATATGCAATGGAGGATAGATTTTCCCTATTTGGGAAGCCAATAAATTATATGCTCTATTGTTCATATGTATTGCAATTTCTACAGATTATTTTTGGTTAAGTTCAGCTGATGGCCACTTTTATAAGAGTAAACAACCTATGTTAGTTCTGTTATTAATCCACAGTATTTTGTATGAAGTAAATTAGATGACATTGTCTTAAATTTTTGTGTGAAGTACTAGTCACTTTTATTTCTTGTATGCATGCCTTATTGTTCTGTAATCAACGGTATTTTGACCAACTCCAAAATTGCTAAAGACGGAAACCCTTCCTTCTGTTGAAGTTGTCATATATTTTTGTATTAAAGCTCTCTTAATGGTTGCATTGGAGTTAGCATACTTGTAGCACACTCTTAGAAAATTACATACGGGAAAAGAAAAAAAAAAAGTAATTTGAAGTATACACCCTACCATCTTGCAAGTTGCAAAACCATATCAAAGAGAATTGGCATGATTGAGTACATTAAAAGTGAAAGTACTCCACAGGCCGACAAACCTTACTTTGATCTTCAATGTATGATGTGTCCTTGAGAGGAGTGATATCCTCCACATTATCAAATATATATATTGCAGCCATATCTATCAGCACACAAAGAGCCAAGATTAACTGGGGGAAAAGCGTGACGTAAGATCAAAGGAAGATATAGTGCAGATGACAGTTCAAAACCTATATGACGCAAGAGAAGAAATGGGGGGAAAGCATCTAAGTGTAGTAGATGGAAGAGAGAGCAAGTGGAACCTGTTAATTAGATGTGCTGTCAGATCAAAGAAAACAACCTTGTTGAATATGGAGCAGTAATTAACAATTATCTGGAAAGTGAAGTGACAAGAGGTTGTCGAGACCCCGTCAAATAATAAAATTACCGGTTCACAAAATAATTTGTAGTATAGAGCATGAACCGAATCGTCTCTCCAGGATCCAGAAAAACAAAGATTTAATCAAATCAAGATAATTAGAAAGGGGGGTTTTGTTGTTGATTAATAAGATTGAAAAGAAGTACAAGACTTAATGTTGTAAACAAATATAAAGAAGCAACCAATCCAAGGAAATTTACCGATCTTGAGTTTAACTCATCATTGATCACAAGGAATTCACTTAATTGCTAACCGTGTTCTTGGCCTTAGATCACATCAAGACGCCTCAACATGATCCAAGAATCCTCTACTAGATAAGCATCTAGGATTTAATTAACCAAGGTTAGATAAAGTAAGCACCATCCAAACATAGATTAATTTAAGATCAAGAATTTAACCAAGCTAAACAATCCATCAAAAAGCTTTAATAAATTGTTTATTCTATGTGATCCTCTTGAATACATGATAATAAAGCTATTATCACATAAACATCCAAATCAAATTAAGCAATTCAATCTAGATCAAAATTAAAAGAGGAAAAAGAGAAACTTAAATAACAATTAAGCAATATGAACAAGTAAAACAAGATCTCCAAAGTAAACATCAAGATGGCTAATCCCTTGGATTGATTATGAGAGCCTAGCCTTCCATGGATGGGAAGGAAGAACTCAGAAATAAAAGAACAAAAACGAAATTCTAAAGAAAATGAAGAAGAGAAAGAAAACTCTCACAAATACTTAAACTTTCTTGAAACTTACTTCAAAATTGAATTAATGATAATACAAAGAGATTAGCTCTATTTATACTAATCCTAGAAGCCAATTTGTACATGTACATAATCTGAATACAAGCTATAAGAATATGAAAATTGTCAAAAATGGAAGCTTGATGCATGGTAGGTGGGTTGGTGCATGGTAGGTGGGTTGGTGTATGGTTGGTGGGTTGGTGTATGGTTGGTGACTTTTAGTCAACAACTCTTATCCGACTTCTGGCTTCAAATTCATCACCTAGACGGTGCATTTTGGCTTGGATGTCTTCATCAAAGTTGTAGCCAGTTGTCTCCTTGAAAATCTCCAATTTGAATCATGTCATTTGGACTTTTAGAACTCCAGAAATGCCAAAAACACTTCACCTACCCCAAGTTAGGTTGGAAGAACGTGTTTCCAAATTCAGACCAACTTGTAGCTTCAGAAGCATGCCTAAAACGACATCTATTGACAAAATGGTCTTCATTGAAGTTGGAGATATGGGTCTTATCTTTCAAGTGACCAAGTTTCAGCCCAAGAGGAGGCCTATAACCCACTATATAGTCCAATATGTGCATACTGCCCAGATGGTTCCGTGACAGCAAACCCACTCTGCATTGCAGGGATATTTTGGACCCTTAGCATGCCGATCCAGCTCTTGAGTTCTTCATAAAACTTGTAGAGCATTGTCTTAGCTTTCCAAAGACACCAAGATCACCTCAATTGGATCACCGAGTCCCAAGTTATGACCTAACCAAGGAAGAAAGGTCAAAATGCATCAAAATCCGAAAATTATTCAATATTTGCATTAAAGCCCAATAAAGCCCAACAACATTAAACTCATCTAAAGTACTAATATTGGGCACAATAAACATCTAATAATGCCTAATACAAAGCTAACATAAGTGTCTCAAATTGATTGATCATGAAGCTACTTATATAATTCAACCCCTCATTAAATTCATGCACAGCAGAAGAATATAAGAGTCATTTTGTTTAATACTGCAAAAATTAAATTATAAACGGTCATCGAGAAGCATACAGTAAATTCACGTCGAATACCCACGAAAAGAAGCCATCGGTTGTTTATTAATCTTGCGATGCCTTAAGGAAGGGATGAAGACTCTAACAATGGGACGGCCTTATCTTTCCAAATGATGGAGGAGATAATTCCAACAATTATTCTAAATGAAATTAATATTCTAATTAAAGTAGGACACTTGAAACAAGAGTAGAAGAGTTTTGCAACATTGGCACACCAAGCAAAGTTTGAAGGTGGAATTGAAGAATGGAAGAAAATGAATTTTATTTTAGTAGCATGTACGTGGTATGCTAAGTTGTAAAGCGGAACTTTATAAGAATGCTGGAATAATTTTGGAAAGAAAATTTTTGCTAAACCAGCCAGATGTTAAACATATAAAATCATGATTCACTGTTAGTGTGTAAAAGGTTTTTACATTATCATTCAATGATATTTTAGCACATCATTAAAGAGTCATACTTATAAAATAATTGTTATAATAGTCAAATTCCTTTAATAATGTGACAATACATAATTGAATAATAGTATAAATAAAATTTACACTGACAATGGATCAAAATTAAACTCTAAAATATTCATTAACTTAAAGTTTTGGAATAATTTGTGGTAAAATAGGCATGTGCATTTAAGACTCTAAGCCTAAAGGACTCTTGTATAATAAAAAGTCTCCACCATTAACTTAAGTTTTTGGGATATTAATTAGTCCTTGACATGATACTTGAAAGTCTTTATTTTTAGTGTAGACTAACTTTAGTATTTATATATATAATATAGATGATTTTTTTGAAAAATTGCTGAGTCCACATATAAATTTTATTTATTGGTCTAAACATGTGAGAATTAATTTAAAATAACTACTTACATGAGTACTCTATTAGAATTAATTTTAAAAAACTGAACATAATTCTAAATTTTCCAAAATCTAAAACAAATAGGTTCTGAATTTTTTATGCACAACATAAATATCTTCTAAATATGTTACAACGTTAAATATAAAAATAGCTACGATATCAATTAAAAATTATTTAAACTATTGTACTAGTGCCAACCTATATAAAATGGGTTTATCAAAGGAATCAGAAAAAAAATTAAAAAAAAATTGAATAGTAGCTAGTCACACATATTTTTATTAATGTACAACAGTTATATCGTATGAAAAAATTATACTTATGTTTTATCATAAATTTTCAATATATGAAGTAATTATGTAATATTTTCCATACTGCAGGTAAAGTGTATGGCATTATATGAGTTAAATAAATACAAATCCTTCATTCACTTATTAAACTTTAAAATTAGTTACATGTCTCCTTAAACTCTTGACAAATAAATAACAATTATCAAAATTATATATACAAATAATTGTTATATCTCGCATTGAGTAAACAATAAGGCATGATGCTTTTTCTTACAATAAATTAGTCTTTTAGAATAAATATTCTTTATATGTTCGAATCATAATAATTGATATTTTTGTTGTGAACTGACCAATAAAGAATGAATGATTATGAAAAAGAATAACTTTATCATAAAAGTTAAAATAAAAGCTATCTAAAATAGACACAATCGCAAGTGGGCTATTGCAAACCCTTTCTTTCTTCATTTAAGATGAGCTTGAGTCATATGATATAATAACACATATTTGATTACACCAAAAAGAAAAATTACACATATTTGTTATTATTTATTAATATTTCGTGAAACTCATGTGATGCTACTGTTTGATAATAATATATAGTCATAATAATATCATTTAATTTACTTCGAGATAATAAACAATATCATCTTTCTTCAAGTTTATATAGTTATCGTAATATGTTTATACAACATTTATCCATTTTATTTTCTCTTTTACCGTTTTGATACATGATAATATTATTAACTTGGTAGTCGGCGGCCAGTGAACGACCGTCATGTTTGGTTGGCAAAGTGGTTGGCAAACGCAAAGAATAATCAAATTAAAGGATTCAAATAGAGCTTCAAAGTCAATAATCAATATCTCGTCATTCATTCCATCACAAACAGTCAAACCAGACTGAAAGAATATTTCTCGGGATCAAACGAAATGCGGGGATTCATTATTCCCACGATGTAAATCGTGGTAATTAATGAATGTTCAACTCTTATGTAGGCAACCTCGCAAAAAAAAAAAAATCATTTGACAGGAGCTCTGGTAACCTAGCTACTGCATTTTTGTATAGTATTATATGAAAGAAGGGTCGCTTTTAAAATATAATGAATGCACCTTTGTCATATGAGGCTAGTACAACATCGAGCAGGCAACATAAAAACTCCAAACTAATAAGGTGCTGCTTTTCTTTTCAAAAGTAAAATACATGAGTATTTTGTCGTTTGTACACGGTACACCCTTCATAAAGTGATAGATTTCCATCTCTAACTAAGCTCTTCAAACTCTCCATCATCTTCATTAGCCCCTTCATTCAATACTTGATTTTGACCTATTGGATCATGTGATGTGCTATGTTCATTGTCATAGTTACGTTTACACCCAAATGCGTCATTGATATCATGTCTTCTGTTGGATTTTGTGGGTGCAATGCTTGCTGTATAACAGGTGTGCTTGTACTTCATTTATATCTAATTCTCTAGGAAAGATCCAATTAGTATAACCTGCTTGTAAAATCAAGTGGTCATGCACTTTATTTCTACTCAAATATTTTCTGAAGTTACACTTAATACGGGGGAAATCTTATTGTTCCATCAACATACCGAAGCTTAAATGCAAAATCAAGAAACCAATTTAACGCATCCAAGTTTTCAGCAGATTTCGTGGCTTTGTAATGCAAGATTAAACCATCATCACCCGTTGATCTTGAATAAAATCCAAGCACAAGAAGGCTCTTAATTAGGTATCAATACCTAATAACAAGTAACACAATCAGAACCTCAAAAGCCATATATCTCCAAAACCATAACGCCATAACGGTAACTGAAACGTGCCAAAACTAGCCCTCTGCACCTTCATTACATAAATGCAGGAGTAATTTTGTTCCAGTACACCATAATACAGAATGGTTGTCGTCAGGGATGTATCAAATTTTATAAACAGACAAATGCTTCATAAGAAAGTTTACCACTTCCACGGAGCAACTCCTCAAGGCTCAGGCACAAGCACCAACTTAATTATAGAAGTGCAGAAGTGCCTGAGAGATTAGAGGAATAGATTACTGAGAAAGCTTTTATAAACAGACAAATGCTTCATATGAATAAATGCCCTTGGAATTACCACATATATGGCAAATTAAAACCAGTGTGTGTCATTCTAACGTACCGAATATGTATTCATATCTTATGTACAAAAATTATGGGGGCAAAAAACACTCATTGCATCTACACATTTTATTTTTCCATTACACTTCAATTTGTGATACAAATACAAGTATTATTGACAGCTCCATCTCTGCGTGTTTCATCTTGCAAAGTGCAATATTGTTTCTTGATTCCTAGACAATCATATATCAATTACATACTGCCATCTCTATAGCTTAATTGAAGCTGAGGCTACTGAGTTTGATTTCCCTGATTCACATAATGGAACCAGTAAAAGCACCAAAAGCGAGTAATAAACTAATTGTTGTAAACCGGCCATTGGGTTACATGGTTTAAAAGAAGAAGAAAGTTGTTGGTTTTAAGGCCTGCAAAAAGAGTATGCACTTCTAGAAGTACCGAAATAGCTTTAAAAAAAAGTACCTTTCTGTTTTTTAATTATGTATTTACTGCACAAGTCAATTTTAAAAAAAGTTTAATTTTGATTCACCGTCAGTATAAAATAAAATGTCATTTAATTATGTGTTGTCAAATCATTAAAAGAGTTTGACTATCACAACAACTACTTAAAAAGTCTAACTTTTTTAATGATGTGTCAGCACATAATTAGATGATAGTGTAAAAAAACTTTTACTTACAATAATTCAAATTCTTTTAAGAAATAGCACCGAAATATTGGAATTTGTTTATTTCGAATATGTTACTGAAAGGGGATAGTATATAACTATCTCGCGGATAGGTTTTTCATGCCCGTGGATCTTCACACGGGAACATTTGATTCTCATTTTCGGTAAAAAAAAATTCAAAAATAATTTTTGAGAATAATTTTTGCTTTAACATTCTGGTACTTTCATTCTCATAAGAAGAAATCATTAGCTTGCTACATTCCCATGCATAAGAATATTTTTATCATGTGAAATGTATAAAATACTTACTATTATATTATCATATCATCAACCAACTAACATTATGTCATTATCGACGAATGTCAATAACCACTATCAGTTATCCTTTGTGACAGTCAATTACTGTAATTTGGCCACCTCTTACCACTATCAACAGTTGACGGTAGTCAGTAACTTTGATCATCACACTAATCATCAGAATCCGATCACCATTAATTCTTGGCGGTTAGAGTTATTTTTGAAAAAATATTTTGATCAATCAAACATAATAATCGTCATTTCTAATAATATTATTCCTAAGTATATTATTCCCAAAAATATTTTTTCAAAACTTTAACCAAAAACTTTAACCAAAGTCTCCGCTATATATTGCTACCCTCCCTACTGTTTTGTCTATGATAATTAATTGATGAACATAAAGAAAGGCTTCAAATGGCTAGTTTTGAATAAGAGACAGAACGTGTTTGGTTTAACTTTTGAAATTTCAAAATTATGATTTAAATAAAAGTATCAAACCCAAATCATGATTTTAGAGTTTTTAAAAACTAAATCAAACTTGATAATGGTGTGTTTGGGTAGGCGTTTACTTACCCTAAACTCCCGTTTGCACCTTACAAAGGGACTTTTACAATTTTTTGTCATGTTTGGGAGAAATCTCAGTTGAAAAAGTAAACGAAATTTTCATTCCAAACGTAATTTAAGTAGAAATAATATTTTCTTACTTTTGCGATGAAAGAAAACTTGTTTGAATGTATATTAACATAAATACCCTTATAATTTGATATTATATTATTATTTTAATAATATTTAAATAAATATAACTTAATAATTTTTTAAAATATTATTATAGTTATGTTCAACGTAGTTTTATTTTATAATACTTCAAGCAAACTTAGCTTTTAAAAGAATTTTTTTACCATCAATTTATTTATAATCAATCTTTTTAATATCAATTTATTAACAATTTAATTCAAAATAACTCGTACTTTTTTTTATAATTATGCATTTAAAAATAATTTTTATTAACATTATTTAAAAAATACTAATGTAACAAAATCAATTTTTAAATAAAAAATTTTAAATATAAATCACTTTACTTAAACTTATATTTTATTAAAATTAAATTTATAAAATTAAATTCATTTAAAATTAAACTTATAAAATATAATTCAAACGCACGCTAACATTACTTGAAAAAGTATCACCAAACCAGCAAAAACATAACAGGTGAACTGGCAGTTAACACGCTTTTTTTTGTGGTGAAAAGTTAACACGCATTTAGATGCAACGGAGTCGTCCCACTACTTATTATTTGGAAAGTTAAAATGGAGAAAATATTTTATGGACAAAGGGAGGAACAAGGTGCAACTATATTTTCAGCAACTAGTAGTTCGGTCCAATTTCTACACCATTCCTTTGTTTTACATGGGCAAGGATGATTCCGACGTTTATCTATCCTCTTATTAAGATGAGGATGGAAAGGGACAAGCTTGATATGACTTCAATATAATGTATTCTAAAATTAATAAATAACTCAAATGTGACGGGTCTGAAGACTCGGCTTCAAATGATGTCATAATATTATCGCATCCATGCATCACACACAACTCAGGAGACGATGGGGAGCTCTAAGTTACCTCCAAAGAATTGTCTTACCCTTAAATAATTTAATATTTAAAAAATAATATTATATTTTATTGTATTTTTTTAATAATATTATTTTAATATAAAAAATATCAAATCATTTAAGAAAAAAGAACCTCTTGAAAGTGGCATAAACTCCCCCAAGACGATCCATCTATTACACAAGTATCTCATATTGTATCATTAATATAGTGTGACATAAGTAATAAATATTTAGATTCTTTAAATATATAATTAGATATTTGATTTTTGATTCATATGTATACAAAAATATTTATTAAAAAAATTAATATTTTAAATGAATCTTCGTATCTCAAAAAATTAATCCTCATAATTACGTACAGGAATTTTTCCAAAAAAAATTCTTACAGTGTTCCCATTTTGTCAATTACAAACTTTTTTAAAGTATATATATTACATGCAATATATTTGATTGAGTATTTATTTTTAAACCAAAACTTATAATTACTAATAATTAAGCTATTTTTTTTATAAAAAAAAATCTATCAGCTCAAATATCATATCAATCTAACTTCCGCTCAATATTTTAAAATTCAGCTACGACAGCCTGATTCACTCTAACTAACACAATTTCTTGATTATATACAAAAGTTACATATATGTTTTTTTTTTGTACGAAAGATAAAGAAAACAAAACAGTTACATATATGTTTAAGATCCGTTAGAAATGGCAAAAACTTTAGAAAAAGGAAAAAAGTTATTACAAAACTTACATGCTTTGTATGGGACTAGGGAGATTATCCCCGTCTATTTTATAGACCGTATCACCAAATTAATTTGACCTACAACAGTCTCTATCTCAGATTTGAATTGAACTTGATGTTACCATTTTTAAGAAATATCCCTATTGGGCTCGTCCTAATAATATTAAGCCCAACCACGATATGTAGGTAGGATAGAAATCATATTATTAAAATTAAAATTGACTTCCTATTTGCTATATATATATATATATATGTGTGTGTGTGTGTGTATGGTCTTTTTTAATTTATTCTGTGACATTACTTTCTTAATTTTATTTATTTTTATTTTTATTTTATTTTTCTTGCTTAACTTTTTATACTAACACTTGGCGCTTTTCAGACTCTCCTTCTTTATGTGTATATATATGTATATATTAGGGGATCATGAATTCATGAGTGACAAGCGAATATATTTAAGGAAAGTAACTTGTTTTCCTATTTTGCAATCAAATCTGATTATAGGTTGAGTGTCTACCTTAATATTGTTAATTTTTAAAGCGTCAGATTCAATTAAAAATTAAAAACTAATTATATCAATTCGTACTCTTCCATGCTTCCCTTAGGTCTACCTTAATAATTATTTTAAATAATTAAATTTCACAAAGTCAAATAGGTTATTTTGTCCACAGAAAATGTTAACCATATATCTATCAATAGGAATAATTCTTAAATGTTCTAGGAATATTGCTGTTGAAGCCTCGTATCACTCTTTTTTTTTATCATAGGCAAATATCAGCTAGAAATCTAGCTGAATTATTGAGGATTAGGGGTTTAAATTCGGGTCTTCTGCTTTTGTGGAAAACTCTTGAACCAAATATATTGTATATGCAAGTATATCAGGTATTTTTAATTAATCTTATAATTCATATAAAACAATTATACTACAATATTATAATAACCTCATTGTTATAAGAGTAATAATACCTCTTAACTACTTAAAATAAAAAATATTAAATGAAAAAATAAAATTATTTAATATTTTAAATATTTAAAAAATATTTAATACAATTTTTTTAAATAATTAAAAAATTATTAGACAAATTTATTAAGAGTATATAAAATTATTCTAATACTTATAAAGAAAAACACATTCCAATATAAATTGATTGTCTCCCATGGAATATCTTATACAACTATTAGGAAGGAGAATTACTTTGATATTTTTTTTATTAGTATTGATAATGAATTATTAAGTATTTATTTATTATTAATTATATTTAATAAATATTTAAATATTTATTTTATAATTTATAATTATTTAATAATTTATATTAAATACTAAATTTATAATAATATCATAATAACTCCCATAAAAAAAAACTTTTTTACTTTTGTATTTTGACAGTGAAGGTAGGGTTCAGTCTATTGGAAGAAACCATCGGGCAAAGGTAGTTATCAGAGTGGAAAAGATTAAATTTTTCTCAAAATAATTTTTTTTTTAAAAAAGTTATTTTATCTAAAATTTACCTTGTTTATTTAAATTATATAAAAATAATTAAAAATTAAGATTACTTTTTTATAACTAAAAATAATTTTTTAAAAAAATTATTATTTTAAGATTTTAATTATTTAATTTTATATTATTTCAAAAATTTTAAGAAAAAATATTTATTTTTTTTAATTAAATAACTTTTTCAATCATTTTATACATCTTTTAATAATTTTATACATAAAAAATAATTTTTTTATATAATTTAAATAAAAATTTTTATCATAAAATTAATTATTAATTAAAATATTTAAATATAAATTAATTTTTTCATAATTAATTTTCACATAATTTTGTTTCATAGTTAATTAAAAGAAACACTTACTCTCTCGTTGTGATTGTCGGCAATGCATACCCCGTCGTGGGCGTTTGTTTCGTTACGGGGCACGTGTCCTTACGTCACGGAGGAAACAAACCAAAAACCCATGGAACCCGAGGCTAGTTTTGTTTTATCCAAAATGAGAATCACACACACTGAGACACACTCATTGGGGGGACCCTCCGTGACAGTTCACGTGTCGGCTTTCCATTCGTTTAGCAGACAGAATAATGCTTCCAAATGATTCTTAAATACTACTAATTAAATATTTAACAACTTATTATAAATATTAATATTTAAAAAAAATAAGCACCGAAATAATTTTTTAATTTTTAATTTTATTAAATATTAAATATTTTTTATTTCAAAAATCTTGTTAATTAATGTCTTAAAAAAATATTTAATAAGTTTTTCAAATTACTTAATAAAAAATTTATTAAATATCTTTTAAATTCTTAAAATATTAAATATTTTACTTTTATATTTAATATTTTCTATTTAAATTTCTTAACTAATGTCCTTAAAATCTTCATTAACAAATACGTTATTTTAATTTCTTAATTAGTACATTAAAAATACTCATTAATAAATATGTGAGTAAGATTTTTTTGTGTTAGAGATTATTTTAATACTTACTTTTAATATTTATACTTAAAATAAATTATTAAATATTTTATTAATAACTAATTATATTTAATAATTTTATAATATTTAATATAAAAATTTTAATAAATAAATATTTAATAACTCACTTTATTTATTTTTAAAAAAAATTATACTATAACAACTTTCTTTTATGATATAACAGTCAATATATGTCACATCATTTGAGCCATGAAATTTCAACTCCCTCTATTGTTACAACACTCAATATATGTCACATCACTTGTATTATAAAGTTAATTTTTATCAACTATAAATGTATGTAATCAATAAGTTACTTTGAATATAAAATAAATTAATCTGAACTCAAATAATAATTTAGTGTATATTATAAGAATTTATTTGTTATTACGTAATTAAAGAAGCTTAGTTATGATAATAATTATGTAATAAGCTAAATTTTATATAAGTTACTTTGAATATAAAATAAATTAATCTGAACTCAAATAATAATTTAGTGTATATTATAAGAATTTATTTGTTATTATGTAATTAAAGAAGCTTAGTTATGATAATAATTATGTAATAAGTTAAATTTTATAATATAACAATATGTGATTGAATAATAGTATAAAAATATTATAATAATAATATATTAAAATTAGAGTTTAAATTTAGCTGTTGTTAATTTAAAATAATTTATATTATCATTTAATATATATATATATATATTGATACATTGTTAAAAAAAATTACTTTATTAAAAAAAATTAATGTTTAAATCATTATTATAATAATTAAATTATTTTAATAATATAACAATATATAAGTAGAAGATAATATAAAAAATTTCTCCTAAATCAAAATTAAATCCTTAAGATTAAAATATAACCATAATTAGTGTGTTTAATAGTATACTTAGTTTCTTGAAGATTTTAAAATTTAAATTTAAATTTAAATTAAACTTAAAATCAATAATAATCCAGATATCTTATACGACATACCTTAAATGATATAAGGTAAAAGGTTTTAAAAAATTATATAGGGTAAAAGAATATTCTTTCATCAACTATATATGTCGAAGAATCTCTCGCCACTTATATAATATACAATCACATCACATCCCAACATGACCCTTTTTATTTTATTTTTTTTATAAATACACATTGTAATGCCGTAATGGTCGCCTTATCGTATTCCTATACCAGAGATTACTCGTTTCGTGTCTGCATTGGTGCCGACGAAGACCGCTATGGAGTCAGCCCCCCAGCCCAGGCCCAGCTGCTCTCCACTAATTAAGGTATTTTGAGTAGGGCCACCTTAAAGTTAACCTTCATTTATATCATTCATCACCAAAAGATAGTGACGCTCTCATATTATATGTAAGGCATGCAAATAATATTTATATGATTTAAATCGTAAAAAAATACTATTATTTAATTATATATTATTAAAATAATTTAACTTAGTTATTATTATAATCAAATTATTTTAATAGTGCACTAACATATGAATAAATAATTTACATTATTAATAAATCAAAATTAAAATTTTAAAATATCACACTAGTTAATTTTTTATCCAAATTATTGACTTTTATTATATCAAGTAAAACAATAACAATCAATCTAAAATTCAAATATAACAATTAACAAATACTTGGTTGAAATAGTTAGTAATTTCAATAATTTAAAAAAGACCAAAAGTTTAAATCATAAGAGTCATCATTATTAATATGACTTTACAGTTTATTCAAAAAAAAAAAAAATTTCAAAAGTTTAAAACTTACCTTCTTTTCGTCCATGCCACATTATTTTTATAAAAATAAAGAAGAATAATAAGGTATCATTACATTTGACTTATATATGAAAATGGAGTTTTTTTTTTTTTGTTATACGATGAGGGTATATTCAGAACAGCTTTTGTATGAATCAAGATTAATTTTTTTTGTTGAATAATCTTAGAGGCACATTTCACATATTTATCTGGTCCATTTAGTATAATTTATTTTTTTAGTTATTAGTCTAAAGTTTAACCCAAAAAATATTATTTATTTCTTTTTATTATTTTAATATAAAATTTAATTTGTTGACTGAGAATAACAGCAACCCGAATATAATAGAGGGAGACAGGTAGTAGTACTTCCACTTTGCTAATTAAAAAAATGACCCACTGTCTGACAAGTAACAACACTGACAACATAACCAACCAAGAAAATTTTATATATTGCAAGCATATTGAGATTTGTTATCATATTCAGATGAATATGATATTTAGTTAATTATTTATTAATTATTAAATTTTCAATTAATATTAATTAATAAATATTTAACAATTTATATTAATATTTTAAAAAAATGATATCAGAATAATGCCTGAGCATATTTCATTTATTTAATGATTTCAACTATTTCTCAAGTTTAATTTAACAATTCGTATTCAACACAATTTTATCGGGTCTGGTTGTAATGTACTATAAATATATTATAGTTTTCTAACAAAAGGAGTAATACTAATTATAAAATACATACAAAAAATCTCATTTTTTATATTGTTACATTCATATTTTAATTTTGTATAACATCATGATTTTTTTAGTTTAAATTAGCATAACCTTTCATAGCTTTCCATAAAGAGAAATTCTTATATAGATTTAATTTACACAAGATGTATATAATAAGTTAATTACAGAATCATACGTCAGGATATGAATCATCTAAAATGAATGTTACATTTTAAAAAATAAAGTATAAAATGATAATTATTAATAACAAAAATCAATGATTTTTTTTTTGACAGAACAAAAATCAATGATTAATAATTTTATAAAATATAAATATTTATGCAACAAATTATACATATGCGAAATTCACTTACTTAATTTTTTTATCTGTAATTATCATTTTACATTTTATTTTTTAAAGTATCTTATTTACTTTAAAAATACAAATATATCATTTTAAATATAAAATAATTTTTTACTACAAAAATGTATATAATTATTTAATATAAAATAATAATATATCGGTGTATAATTGACTTAATTTATTTAATTTATATTAATTAAGGATACACAATAATTTTTCTTTCATAAAAAAAACCCTGAAAATTAAAGGGTTAAAGTTCTTATGATGATATGATACAAAGCAGATCATGGACTTCCCTTATTCTGTTATTCATCAAAAAGAATTTATGGCGCTTTCATTGTATCGTGATTTCTCGAGGTATAGAAAAAGGTTGATAAATATCGGATCTGATGAAGTGAAGTGGACGTGGTGGCCGAGCAAAAGGATTCATTGGTTGGTAAATTTTTAGGTAGGAATTATTTTTATAAATATTTTATTTAATAATAGATATGTGTAAGATTATATTTTAAAGATAAGTATATTAATAATATAACTCACATAATTTTATACATATTTAGTATTAAATAATATCATAAAAATTTAAATATTTTTCCTGACTCCTTTTGGTCATAAAAAATTTAGATTTTAAATTTATTAAATTAAAATAATTTACACTATTATATAATCTAATGATATATGAACACATTACTGAAAAGGTCAAATTTCTAATATAATAATTATAAAATTTAAATTTTTATCAAATATATAATTAAATGATAATATAAATTTTTTACATCAACAATAAATTAAAAAAATTAATAATTTTTTGATTTTATAAATAAAAGAGTAAAGATTTAATTTGATCTTTTAATCAGTTTGATTTTTAATTATTTTTTATATTAAATTTATTTTTTTAATATTTTTTAAAAGACCAATTTAATATTTAAAAAAATTAAAGGGTTAATTTAATATAAAAAAATGACATTAAAAAATTATTTTAATGTAAAAAAATTTAAAAATTAAACTAATATTCTATATATTTTTAGAAAATTAATTTAAATATTTACTATAAATAAAATAATTACACCCATCATGAACATCTTTGCTTATCGGTATTGTGATTATTGTCACCCCGATGATGCGTGTAATCCAGGCTCCCCCAAGAAAGAAAAATAAAAAAGGAGGCTTTCACTTTGACCTTTCATGTATAGTGTAGTTCATGTGTGATACTTGTATAAATAAATTTCTTATAAAATTACACAATTTTTATATAAGTCATTAGATAAAATTTGTAAGCGATTTGTAAAGATAAAATGTGTAAATATCATCATTCTATTCATAGACCTAGACAATCACACATAGATATGACTGTTAAACGGGTCATTACGACTTATTTAGGTTTGTCCGTGACGGGTTGCAGATTAAATGAGGCTGGTCAAAATTATCTGCGTTTAAACAGGTTATAAATTAATTAGCCTAATTTACCTTGCATCAACTCGTAAACCTAAATGCAGTGTTATTAAAATCGGACCAGACCGGTCGGTTCGGCCGGTGGACCGGTAAACCGGCCAAGTGATCGGTCCGGGTGACTAGTTGGATCGGGTATGTCTCAGAACCGGTCCGACCCGACCGGTTTTGAATGAAAATCGGTGACCCGGTTGGTTGAACCGGAACCGGCCGGGTCACTAAATTAAAAAAAAAAACTTTTAAACTTTGAAAAATCATAACTTTTGATTCGTTTGTCCGATTTAGAATAATTATATGTCCATTTTATATAACTTTTCGAGATCTACACCATGGTAGTCATATTTTTTTCAAAATAAATATATTTTAGTTATTTATAATGATAAATATCATCATATGTAGTGTGTATTTATATATATATATATATATTTAAATATTTATTTAATTTTATGCGGTTCGACCAGTGACCCACTGGTTGAACTAGTGACCCAGTGACCTAGTACCCTGACCGAGTCGACTACCGGTCCGATTTTTATAACTATGCCTAAACGAGACAATTCGCGAAACTTTTTTTTTACTTATAAATTTAGAAATAAATTTAAATTTAATAATTTAAAATCAAATGTTACATTACATAAATATAATATTAAATAGTTTCATGTCATTTTAAAGGTTAAGAGAGAATTCAAAAATAAATAATATAAATTTATGAAATTTGACAAATATATTTATGTATGGGTTATACTATTACTAGCCTGTACTGTACAATATGTGCATTTTATACTTTTATATGAAATAAATGTTTAATTAACTTTTAATTTTTTAAATTAATTATTTTATACAAACAAATTAAAACTTAAAAAGATAAAATAAAATAATACATGTGGCCTACGAGTCTCGAGAATTGACTCGTTTAACTCACAAATTAAATAAGTCAATATAAAATTACTCACATTTTTATAAATAATTAATTTTAAAATTTAACTCACATAATTTATGTAAATAAATAAATTAACATGATAAATTTAATCTATTTTGACGGCTCTATGCACAAGTTTCAGCTTCATATTATGGCCAGCATTTTGATGGCAGAACTCTGAAGCATATTGCACGGGACATGCATCTTCTGTGCGAGGATTCATTGTTCTCATCACAGCGGTGAACTACGCCAACATATAGGGGAATATTGTAGTTATATATTTATTACCTTTTAAACAGGTCATGGTTATCCACTCCTACAAAGAAAGTAATCTTGAGATGAGATGGGCATACATCTTTTCAGCCATCTTCCCCTCTCCACCTTGCACTGAGATCTACTCCCACCTAGTGTTCTTTCTTGGCTTCGGCTTCTATAGGCTGTAGCTCCTCCTTGTTTATAAAAGCAAGACATGAAAAATTATTATTATTTAGTTTGGCATCTTTCACAAAACTTATGAGAATCCTCTTACAGATATAAAATTATTTATCTGTATTGATCTAATAGTTTAAGTTAATGAAATAATTAATTCTTAATACGATATTAGAGTTCTTCAACAAATAATTAAAAGTTTAAGTATGTGTTTAGATTAGTTGTGAAAAATCGATTATGTGTATAATTAATTTTTAAGAAAATTGATGAAAAAATTAATTTCTGTTTGGATATGTGAATTCATAATCAATTTTATGATAAAGAGTTTTGTTTGGATTATATAAAAAAATTATTTTTATGTATTAAATTATTAAAAGATGTATAGAATGATTAAAAAAGTTATTTGATTGAGGGCAAATACGTAGTTATTTCTTAAACCTTTTAAAATAATTTAAAATCAAATAATTAAAAGTTTAAAATAACAACTTTTTTTTAAAAATTGTTTTTAGTTATAAAAAAATAATCTTAACTTATAATTAATTTTACACACTTTAAACAAACAAGATATATTTTATATAAAACAGTTTTTTTTCAAAAAAAATTATTTTGAGAAAGAATTAATCTTTCTCAAACATGTTCTAATTTTTATCGTTTTTATTATTCTAAATAAAATTTAAATGTGAACTAAGTAAAATGAAATTATGTATTATCCACACTTCAAGCACAATAAATTCCTACATAAGAAAATGTGTTAGAAATATAAATTTTTTTATATATCTTCACTTAATAATTTAAACTATTAAAAGAATTAATTATTGACTATAATAATATAGTGAAAAACTAGAAATTTATCATATTATATACCTATGACTGCAGTAAAAGCAGAACAGATACGGGTTCTAATGGCTCCCCTCGTTATATAATATATATATTATAATTTTTATTCATAAAAGGTGATTTAACCGATAAATAAGTTTAAACATAATAATTAAAAAATATATAATATTAAAAGTTTGAGTTGGCATGAAAATATTTATAAAAAAAAAAATTTTCGTATTTTAAATAAAATTAATCACATATTTAAAATAAAGATTAAAAAAATCTTATATTTTCTGTCGAGCGATTTTGCAATCCTTAGACATGGTATTTATTCTTTTGCCCTTTCGAACCTTTTTGCGTGGGGGAGCCTACCTGTGTTCTGTAAATTATTTAATAATCTATCTAATCATAAACGTTGGTGGCCTGGTGGGCATTTTGACTATGACAATCCTTGGTGTCGCGCACAACTTAACTCATAAAAGAGAGATCGAGCAATATAAATAAAATATAAAATAACATAGAAAAAGAAAGTGAAACAACATATACAAAACAAAATCATAATATATTTTATATTTTTAAATTTATTTATAAATTTATATAATATCATATTATTATTATTTATATATTTATGTCAACATAAATAAAAAATGGTTTTGTTTTTATTTTTATTTTTATTAACTTAATATTACACGTGAAATAATTGAGGGATTCGGATACATTCGCTATACTATACTTATATTCATTTCATTTGAATGTCCCCTCGTCTCGTAGAGAGACTTAAAAATGTGTTGAAATTTCTTTAGAATAAAACTAAAAACTTATACGAATTTAATGTACCAAAAAATATTTACATATTTATACATACAAAAATTTAATTTTTTTTAATAGATCTGTAGTATTATATTAAATTTTTTATTCACATACAATTTAATAACTTATGTGTTTATTATTTTTTAATTTTAATATTATTCAAATAATAATATAAATTTCAAAATATATATTATAAAAATTGCTTAGCGATTTAAAAATCACGGTTTTAAAAACCGAACTAGTCATTGAATCGGTTAGAAGACTGATTCAAGGTTCAATGGTTCAACCATAGTTGAACTGTGGTCGAATCACAGTATAATTAAATAATTTATATATATACAAATATATATATATATATATTATATACTAATTAAACAAATTAAAAATTATAAAAAAATAACAAAAATAATAAAAAATAGTTTACAGCTTATTTTTTGATAGTCCAAAGCATTTAGTAATAATATTATAACATATTTTTGTTTAAAAAAATTCCAATTTCTATTCAAAAAGATATACAATCAATTACACATTTAGTTTTCAAGCTTCTATACAATTTAAGTTTAAGTATTTTGTATAAAATTCTTTTTAGATTGGCTTACATTCAGTTTTTAAATCAAAATGGCATCATTTGAATTATCAAAAATTAAAAAAAAAAGATCGGTTGAACCAAATTGGACTGGTCTTGATCGGTTTTTAAGTTGAACGAGTTTTTGGGGTGGATCGAACCGGTGGAGTGACCGATTTCCAGTCCAGTTTGATTTTCTTAACCATGTCAGAAACACACAAGGATAATTCAAAGGAAAAATGATAATTTAGTTTCGTTCGTTCCAACACTTTTTCATTTTAGTTTATTTATTAAATTAATTAAATATTAAATTAATTTAATTAATAATTTACTTACAATTAATTGATATTTTATTTACATTTTAAATATTGATATTTAGTTAATTATAAATATATTATTAATTAAAATAATTTCATACTTAATTAATTCATACATGAACTAAATTAAAACACTTTTCTACAAAATTAAATAAACTGTCTTCTTTTCCTAATTAAAATGATACCTCCATCGTCATGGTAAAAGTTACCCTGTTCCGATCAATATTAATATGTTCGGCACTACTGTCACATTCCCATTTTTTTTTTGGGTACTTGGCCCCACTAAGCCATTGGAGGCCTCACTTTTATGGTGAAACCTAGAAAGGAAATTCTAAAAGAAAACATAGGAGAAAGAAAAAAAAAGAAATATATATATACTTATTAAGAATTGAATTCTGCACATGACATTTTCACTTTATTTGTTAAAATTTTGGTAAGGGACACCTTCTCATTTCTTTACTTATTTGAAAAGCCTTCAGAATTTAGACTCTTCAGCTTATCAACCACACCCAAAAATAAATAAATTTATAATTATAAACTAAATTTAATCAAATTTTTTTTAAGTATAAGTTTTAATTATAGAAATATAATTTAAATTTAAAGGAGATAAATAATAAAATTTTTATTAAAGGTTAAAAATTAAGAGATTGTATACATTTTTCTTAAAAAGTAACGTTACGGATAAATAAAATTGTTGCCAATCGAAATACAATCTAAACTAGAGTTTTGAAAATTAAACATGCCATTAATACGCTGTATTATTGTATTATTATCACTGTAATAATTTTAGTATAAATTATGAGAACAACATAATATTTTTTTTTACAAAAACTCACGTTTGCTAAAATAATTATAAAATCACAATGAAAGGAGGTTAATATAACAAATGTATTTAAATCTAATGGTAAGTAATCCTCTATCATATTGTTTTTATTTACTGGCCTCTTAATTAAGAAACGGTGTGTTTTTTAAGAGTCAAAATAAAAATGGTTGAAGAGAATATTTTGGCAAAACAAAAATGATTTGAGAGAATATTTTGGTTGAAGAGAAATTTGACTATATAATTAGAAATGGTATGTATTGATATATTACTAACATTGGCTTAATATGTCATTTACACTAAAACATATTGTTGGAAATTATTTAAGATTATGTTAAAATGAAAACTCCTTATTTAATATGATAGGTTAATTTTCTATCTTCATTAATTTTGGTTGGATAAATCAATTCCTTATTTTATTTATTTGATTAGATTTATCTTTTTAATTGCCTCTAAAATGTCTCGTATTGTTTTTTAAATATCTTCCTTCCTGACCTTAAAATAGAGTTTATCTAGCCTTCAAAACACAAAAAGTATGTGTTTAATTTTTTTTTTTTTCAGGATATTCCTGACATGCGATTGCAGGATTAGTCCATCAAGATATTAAGATTTATTTAAGGGGTTGATCTATCCCAATAAAAGTTTTTTTTATACACATGGGTCAACAATCAAACATTGATTACATGTTTAAAAGACTCAAGTATCTATAATACTATATTGGTATATATGTGTCTAATCTAAACACACTAAATTTAATAATTTATATTGTGCATGTCTAGTTACTTTTTTATTTTTCTCTTAAATTAGAGTACTAAACACAAGTCCGAAAGTTATTTTCACTATATCACTTTGAACTTGTAACTTCGAAGGAATCATTTTTTTTTTCTGTCTCATTTATTATTTCTCTAATTAAATGTTAACAACTTAAGGGAAAAAATTAATAATCAAGATATAATTTATTGACAATTAAAAGAGAAATACTTTTTTTTACTAAATTGTCAACATTTATTTGAGAAATAGATAATGAAATAGAAATAATATATTTAAATCCAACACAGAGACATAATATCTCTTAGAAACAAAAACTATTTTTAAGGAAATATAGTTTCACTCACTTCAAGTATTAAATAATTAAACCATTTCATTTAAAAAAAATTATATTTTTTTCTGTTTTCTTTTAAATATTTCTAATTAAATATTAATAATTCAATAAAAAAAATTTCTCTCTTAATTAAAAATATTTATCTTTTAGTTTTCAAATTTTTTTATCAAGTTATTAACATTTAATTGAAAAATTAAGAAAAGAAGACACAAAAAATCTGATTTCTTTCTCAAGGCCCGATTAAAATAGACAAATATATATACAATAAAGAATGCCATAATTCATCGTGAGTGAACTGTAGTAGACTACAACATATATATATCTTCCATGAAGTTAAAAGGTAACACTTAAAATGACTGATTTACCAAAACTGGTAGGCGACAAAGAGCACTATCTCCTTGTATTCAGATTGAGACTGTCATTGGTTTGCAGTTTGCTAGCTTCATTGCATGAAAGTGGTCCATGTCTCAGCAAGAATTTCCATTTCTGTTTACACATAGAAACTCCGATTCCATGAAATACCCATATCAAGGGGTTGCATTATTATATTATATATGGGGAAAAAATTCCATTCTGAAGAATAATGGTATGCATACAGTTTATAATTTCATAGGTGTTTATATTTGAGTACAATAAATATAATCTTGCCGTAGGTTTAGAAGTTATGTAATTATTAATTAACTTATAAATTTTGTTGATCAACATCACCAATACAAACCCAGTGATCACGTACTAAGATGATAATCATTTGGGAGATTTTTGTTTGTTTTGTTATATTTATAAGTACTAATGAGACATGACTAAAAAAAATTGTACACTATTATTTAGGGGTGTTCATAACCGAACCAAACCGATCAAAACCGAAAAAACTAAACCGAAAAACCGAAAACCGAACAAAATCGATTAATTTTGGTTTTGTTTGGTTTTGTTTTATGAAAACCGATTGGTTTGGTTCGGTTTTCGGTTTTCATTTATGAAACCAAACCAAATCAAATTTATATAATTATCTATATATTTTTTATAATTTACATACTTATAAATAATTATATTTAAATTTTTGGTTGTTTCTATAAATATTTTAGACCTATTTATTGTTTATAATTATGTAATGATGTTTTTATTAGGATTTTATACCAACTTTTTTTTAATTGGTCCATAACAAGAATAAAATGATGATGTGTATGAATTTTTTTTTTTTTAAAAATGTTTAGTGAAAAACCGATTGGACCGAACCGAACCAAACCGATTGTAATTGGTTCGGTTTGGTTCGGTTCTCCAATTTTAAAAAAATCGATTGATTCTTAATATAGAAAAACCGATTGGTTTGGTTCGGATGACTTTTCCCCCCAAAATCGAACCAATCCAAACCGCGAACACCCCTACTATTATTAAACTGTGATGGAAAAAAAGTGATGAACTGATGATGCGCATATATATTATTGGCTGGCATAATGATTGATATTGTCAAAGAGTTGGCCATACATGTACATCGGCATTTTTAAGCTATGTTTACGCGAAGACAAATGGCAACAGTATCACTCGAGAGAGATATAATAAATTATTGCTATACATATATGGATTATTGCATATACGGGGTAGATTTTGTTTCATGACAACAAATGATATAGACGTAATGAGTGACTTAAGTGATAATTAATTTTAAACTCAGTGATTAAAATATTTTTATAATGTCAGAAGTTCAAACATATAAAATTTTTTTTATAAAAAGAATAATCTTAGTATTCAAAATGAGATTAGTTTCTTTCCAAAATAGAAAATAGAAATTGGGGGGGTTAAATACAAGGGAATTTAATATTATTGTGTTTTGTATGATATATATATATATATATGAAGACTTTTGTGGTTATTTTATATTTTTATAAGGGTATTGATATTTTTAGTAATTAGTAATTACTATTTAATTATGTATTTTATTTAGTTGAAATATAAATATTAAAATATAAATAAAATAATTATATTTCAACTAATAAAACACATAATTAAATATTGATTACTAATTATTGATGCAAAAAAAAACTCCTATATTTATAAGAGTTTAATTTTGATCAACTGTCAGTGTAAAGTTTTTTTATATTATCATCCAATCATGTGTTACCAAATTATTAAAAGAATTTGACTATTACAACAATTACATAAAAAATTTAATTTTTTTAATAATGTGTCAACATATTATTAAAATTAAATCCTATTTATAATTACTCAAAACAAGGAGCGAATTCAAGAATGTGGAAACCTTTAACTCATGCTAGATGTATCGATGTCCTAGAAGAATATTTAAATTAATGTCCTCGAGTTTGATGACATTTTTAATTAATGATATTTTTGTCTGTTACTCAAGTTTAATTCCAGTTGTAATAAGAATGGAACGGAATTTGAATAGATACAATATATAAATTCAATTTACTATAAACAGAAAAATATAAATTTATCTAATTAATAATATATTTAAATAAAATTTGCAAAATTTAATAATTATTAATTAAATACAACATGTAAAAATTTGAAATATCTTAGATATTAAAGGTGTCGAGTTTCGAAATCCCAAGTTCCAGCTTCTTTTTACTAGCAAAAGTTTAAAAAAATTAATATTAAATGTGTATTTAAATTAACTGTGAAAAAAAAATTATGTGAGAAATTAATTATGTGTATAATTGATTTTTAAAAAAATTGATTATGAGAAAATTAATTTATGTTTAGATATGTTAATTCATAATCGATTTTATGATAAAAAATTTTATTTGGATTGTATAAAAAATCGTTTTTATGTATTAAATTACCAAAAGATATATGAAATGATTGAAAAAGTTATTCGATTGAAGGCAAATAGGTATTTCTCTCTTAAAATTGTAAAATAATCTGAAATCAAATAATTAAAATTTTAAAATAATATTTTTTTAAAAAAATTATTTTTAGTTATATAAAAATAATCTTAACTTATAATCAATTTTATACATTTTAAACAAACAAGATAGATTTTTATATAAAATAAATTTTTTTAAAAAAATTATGTTAGAAAATAATTAATCTTTTCAAAACATATTATAAATATGTGTTTTTGATAAATCTCATTAATGCATTATTAACATTTTGTTATAGCTTTTCTCGAGTCTTTCATCGAAGTTAATGTGGATGGTTTCTTGGAGGGCAACCCTAGCTGGCTGGCTTGATGGGTTGAGGTTGGTCTGCCGCGTGATAGTGATAGTATAGAGATGGACGTGGATTTAATTTTGATTCAGAGTAAAAGAAATTTATAATATTATTTAATAATATTTTAATATATTATTAAAGAATTAAATTTTTAAAATAATTATTATAATAATTAAATTTTTTAGTAATATAATAATATATAATTAAATAATAATATAATTTTTTTTTATAAGGATAGTAAATTAAAATTAAAGTCTTAGGCTATTATATCTCCATAAATATCTTTATTCTCAAATACTTTTATAATTAAAAATTTTCTTTAATTTTCTAAATATTATTTATATTATCTTTTAATATAAAATTAACTTTTTGATTGAGATAAGCATTACTCATCCCTTTGTTTGGTTGAAAATAAAGAAAATAAGAGAAGAGAGAAATTTTTGAAATTTGAAACGAATTTTTTTTTCTTAATTCTCTTTCTTTTTTTTTTTCATCCCAACAAACACAAAAAAAAAATATTAATTAAATTTTCATTCCTCTTTATTTTGTTTCTCTTAATTCAAACACAGGCTAAGAGTAGAGTAGAGTGACATGGATGTTAGGACTTTGTAGCAAAGCTGGCCATGCCACTGACGTGTAGGGACGGCAATGGGGTGGGGCGGGGGCGGGGGCGGATTGTAGCCCCCGTCTCCCGCTCCATACTTGTACGGGTACTCATTTTTTATTTTTCTGCGAGTAGATGGGTACTCACAGATATTCGTGGGTACCTATAAAATCATTAAAATTGAAAAAAGAAAGAGAAAAATTGAAAAAAAAAGAATAATAAATTAAATAAATTTTAATATCATAATTTCTCATAATTTATCAACTACATACTAATTTAATTCAACAACTTTAAATACTTAAAATCAAAATAACAATATAATTTTCTTGAAAAACATATATAAACATAACAATAATACAATTTTAAATACTTAAAATTATATATCGAGTATCCATGAGGCCACAGGTATGGAGGAAACAACTCCTTCCCCCGCCCCGTTTAATAAATGGGTGTTAAACCCCCATCCCCAACAGATATTACCCACGAATACCATGAGGAATGGGAGAAATTGCCATCCCTACTGACGTGTTTGCAGAATTAACATGTATTAATTTGCTGCACAGGTTTAATGATTATTTGTGACACTGGTTTTAGTAAGATTATTCTCGAGTCTCATTATCTTCTTTGTTACTCCTTTTTTCTTTATTCTCACACTCTTCAAGTTTTCTTCAGCTTCTTTATATAAAAATAAAACATTTTATTAATGGATATTTGTTCGATATCATTTCTTTTTTTTGAAGATATCAGTATATATAATAATTAGTGAGTAATCATGAAGTATAGTTTACTTCATAAACTAATATCTATGTGAACAGATTTTTATTTATAATATAAGAGTTTGAATCCTAATAAAAACATATTGTGATAAGGACAAATCTAATATCCATGCAAAAATTAGTCATATGTTTTGGAATTACTAAAGAAATGTAATTATGGACCAATATGTACTCATGTATTTCATTAATAGATTTAGTTTTGACCTAGTAATCAATGTATAACTTTTTTATACTGTCATTCAATTAAGTATTGACAAATTATTTAAAAAATTTAATTATTACAATAATTACATATAAAATTTATCTCTTTTAATAATGTATTAATATATCAACGAATGATAATTTTAAAAATTTTACACTAAAAGTTAATTAAATTTAAATTCATCATTTAATTAGAATATAAATACAAAAAAATGTATTATATTTATATTTTAAATAAGTAAAATACTTAAACAAATTAATCATTAATTATTAAAAGTACTATTAGTACCGGAGAAACCCTTTATTAATAAATGGGCAACCAATTTTTTGTAATATGTCGCAATTAAAAAAAAATTGTTGGAACAGGAAATTTTTTATAATATATATATATATATATATATATATATATAATCTATCTAAATTGAGTCACTTAACTCAATTTTATACCTTATTATAATTGCATGTGTTTTAAAATAATATTTATGTTATTTAAATAAACTTTAATTTTATTTTACATTAATTACGTACCCCAAATAATATAATGGCTTAAAAAGTCATTTTATTTATAAAACTACCCAAATGTGAATTAATCATTTCATTTTAAATATATAAATTCTCCGTTACGCATGCCCAATACCTAGAGAATTTATCTTATATCGGAAACAATAATGTTAAAATTGAATTAGATAATGAATCAATACAATTTTTAATTTATATTTAATTGATTTAATCATTTAAATTGATTGATTGAATTAAATAATGTTAAAAAAATAATTGAAATATAATAATATAAAATATTATTTTAAATTTAATAATTAATCAATTTAATTAGATATAATTAAGTGATTTAATTAAATTTTAAATGATTTTAACTAATTTAGACTAATTTAGACTAATTTAAAGTGACTTAAATATAAATTTGATTATAAAATTAAATAATTACCTAAATATCTAATTTGTTGGACCGTCCAGTTCTTACGACACAAGTTAAGAATCTCTTTAAAAAACAAAAGATAGTGTGGAATTCCACGTGGTTTGAGATGATATTGAAGCTTGAAAGTCAATATGCGGTGGAACAACCCCTCCCTGTGCTGTGCAGGCGAGATGTCCAAATCCATGATCCCAAAATCGAGAAACTGTATGACACGCGCGCGAAGAGCGAGGAAGTAAACACCCCTTTACTTCACTCCACCGAACAACTCAACTACAAGAGGTAGCTAAGCTAGAGCTAGAGCTACCCCTACCCACAATCAGCACAGCAGCTACTTCACTTCAGAGTTTCAGACCGAGAGAGAAATAACGTAGGGTCCACCTGACCCAAGTTGCACGACCCGCTTTGTACATTGTCCTTGTCATTCCTCAGTGCTTCCTGGGTCCTCTCTCCCTGGCCCACCTCTCATCTTAGCTGTTTCAATTTTTAAAAAATTTTTTTAAAGGTATTTTTGATTAATTTTTTGAGATATTAAAATTTATTTAAAAAATTAATTTTTCATAATAAATATTTTTTTATATACATGAGTCAAAGAATCAAATTTATAACCACATACGTAATTACATCCATAAGGATATTAAATATTTACCACTTATTTTACATCATATTATTTTAGATTTTTCTTATTAAGTATCCATTCTCTTATGTTGATAGTTGTAAATTATTTATTATTTATTAAATTTATTTAATAAAATTTTAAAAAATTATTATAAAATTAATAATTAATAAATTTTTAATAATTTATTATAAATATTATATTTATAAAATATCATAACAATTCTCTAACGTAATATTAATTAGTGATACATTATAATATATATTTTATTATAAATATTATAAAATTTATCTGATAATAGAAATTAAATTTATGTATCATGTATTATATTTTAATAAAGTTAATATATTGCTTTCAAAATACATAAAAAGTTCTCAAACTGCAGAACGCTTACGTTTCTGGTTTGTGGACACTGCCTTTCCAGTTTCCATTTTTATCCTCTTCTTTTTAATTTTCCAATTCCATTAGAATCTTTGAGCTTTTCTTTACCTTTTCGGCTTTACCATTACCTTCCTTTTCCAATCTTTTTCTTTTCATTTGTCAAGTTTTCAACTTCACAAACCATGTATGTGTCCGTACTGCCAGACAGCCTGATTTTTTTAAATAAATAATAAGGATATGTTATGATATTACTATAGATTTAGTATTTAAAGTAAGTTTCGAATCATTTATTAATTATTGATTTTATAATAAATATTTAAATTTTTATTAAATATTAAAATAATAATTAAAAAATATTTAACAACTCACTTTAAAAAATATACTGAAATAATTTTCTAAATAATATAGAAAATAGGATGATAATAATAAATATATAACACGAGCATTTATTGTGTTGCTTTATTTGGCAGGAAGAACGAAAGCAAGAGAGAGTATGACGGGGGAGGCATTTCAATTTGTTTACCATCAAGGACCTCCTCCCTTCTGCCATAATTATTTTAGGCACTCTCTTGATATGGGCGATTTCAGAGGGGCCATCCTATATATGGATTTTTTTTACCCCCAGCATCAACATACATTTTTTAGTGGTCATGTTGTTGTATCTCTCTCGCGCTATATATCTATATGATTATTACTTGATAATGCTATCCGTAGAATAGTTTGAGTATATCTAATAAGAATTAAACGTTATCATTATTTAACATCAGCTTATAGCAATGTGATTTGAATCTATTACACTAAGCTATTTTAGCTATGTTCATATCACTTGTATGACTTTAACTGTTTCAGTGTACGCATGTTAAGCAATATATGCACGATACAGTAAAAAAAAAATTCCCCATCCGTGGCCAGCTAGATTTGTTCTTTGACTGGGACTAGGCGAACGGAAGATATAGTAAGGTAAATAAATTCTATTGCTAAAAAAAGAAATAATATGTTTTTGCCAATAAATTAAAAACTCATGAGACATCAACAATTATTTTGATTTTCATGCGCTTAACGTGCTATTTCTGTTCCCTCCTCAAAGTAGACGTTTTACGTGTGAATTTATTATTATTACTAATAAATTAGATAATAATATTATTTAAAAGTCATTAGATTTTTTTAAATATTATAAAATAGAAACACTCTCTGATTTATTAATATATATATATATATACATTTAAATTTTTTTAATTTGGTCATAAAATAAAATAAAAAATAAATAGAAAGATAAGTATCTAGTTGGAGTAGCGCATTTTATGGCTACGTTGGAGAACAAGAGGCAGACGTACACACCTGACACTGACAGGGACAATAACCTACACACCCTCTGACCACACATTTAATTCACTTCACTTACTTTATTAAATCTGATATCGCGATTTTGATCATCATCTCATCTCATCTCATCTCATCTCATATCGCAATCATGAACTGTATCACTGTATCACGTGATACAATAAGTGCCACATCTCCTGATTGTCACAAATCGTGATGGCAGACACCGTAATATTCCACAAACTTTGAGGCCAAACACTTTGGGGACCCGTCCGAGAAACTTTGTCGTTTCCCGGGGGATCTGAACCCAGTAAAAATCGCTTTCTCGGCAATTATCTTCTCCTTCCCTAAACCCTTCTTCCTCGCTTCTTTCTCGTACGATCTGCCACCTCATCATCTCCTCTAAGTGCAAATCTAAATCCAACGGTTCCTATTGAAGAATTTCCCTGTGTTGTAGCAGTAGGCAAACATTACCCATCGTCTAGTTTTACTCTGAGCTGAAGGACAGCTGTCAGCTCGAGATTCCGAGCCGATTATTTAGACAAGATCGAAGCCGGCTTAGTAGGCCCCACATTTAACTGCACTTGTAATATAAGCTATTGCAGTTCCCTATAGCTTATCACCAATGCTGAGTACCTTTCGTTGATATGCCACTGCGCTTATCATCTCCCCTACCTGTCGCCTCCTATATAAAACACACCTATTTCTGCAAGTTCAAATGTCCTATATATATATATTTCTAGAGAGAGAAAGTCCTATCTGAGAAGCAAGCGAGTGAGCATATTCAGGAGAGAGAGTCCAAGAGAGGGGAGAAGAGAGAGAAAGCTTTCGCCTTCGGGTCTCTCTTCTGGTGGTGCCTTTGTTCGGTACCATATTCGGGGCCCTTCTTCCCATGTGTTTGTTAGCTTTGAAGGTGGAGAGCTTCTTATCAAAACTATCTCTCTATCTCTCTCTCAAGTTTCCGAATCTGTTGCTTTAAAGTCTGTAGCTTTTCTATGTATTTTTATTTCGACTTTTCTTTCTTTGTTTCCTTTTTTAACACTTTTTCTCTTGCATCTTGGATTACCCTATGGATTAAAGCTGCTTTCTTTGTCTCCCTTGATCATCTGGGATAGAGTCAAATTGTTTTCACCTTTTTTTTTCTTTCATTTTTGCCCCCAAAACCTGATTTCACTACCCGCATCGGTTTATTTTAGTTAATTTTGCAGATATGGAAGGTTTTCTTCCATAAATGCTTTGTCAGGGCTAGTTAAATGATTTCATTTACGGTGTGGATTTCAATGATCACTCTTTTTTTTATGTGTTTTTTAGACTATTTGTAACAGACCGTCGAGCAATTTCTCTTACTTTTTCTTTGTTTTGAAAAAAAAATCAATTTTTTTTTGCAGATCTAGTTTTCAGTTGCTCATTTTCGGGCGTATCTAATCGAAGACGAGGCGTTTACGATGTCGTCTCTCAGTAGGGAGTTGGTGTTCTTGATCTTGCAGTTTCTGGATGAGGAAAAGTTCAAAGAGACTGTTCACAAGTGGGGCTTGTGCCGTTTGTGTTTGTTATTTACTATTATTATTATTTTATCATTTCGGTATTTATCTTTTACTACATTAATTAATTTCTCTTTTTTAAAATTTTAAAATAATAGGCTTGAACAGGAGTCTGGGTTTTTCTTTAACATGAAATATTTTGAGGATGAAGTGCACAATGGGAATTGGGATGAGGTTGAGAGGTACCTCTCTGGTTTCACAAAAGTAGATGATAATAGGTATTCTATGAAGATATTTTTCGAGATAAGGAAGCAGAAGTACCTGGAGGCGTTAGATAAGTAAGCTCTCAAGTTGAATTTATATTTTGTTGGCACTCAACATTCTAGTATAGAACTTCAGCTGAACTGTTTTAAATTTTGGTAGGCATGACCGGTCCAAGGCTGTAGAAATATTAGTGAAGGATTTGAAAGTCTTTGCCACATTTAATGAAGAACTGTTCAAGGAAATCACACAGCTTTTGACGTTGGAGAATTTTAGGTACCAATATAAATTTTTACTCCGGTTTTCACTGTAAAACTTCTGTAAGATGCAGACAATGAGTTTCTGGTGTTATAGGGAAAATGAACAGTTGTCTAAGTATGGTGATACGAAGTCTGCAAGAGCAATCATGTTGGTTGAGCTCAAAAAGCTGATTGAGGCAAATCCCTTATTTCGTGACAAATTGCAATTTCCCAACCTTAAAAACTCAAGGTTACGGACTCTCATCAATCAAAGGTAATTCTTCCAAAGTACAAGGTACTGATTTGTCAATCAATATAGAACAAGAACATGTGCACTCTATGTAATAACTTTCTAGTACGTTATGGCCATGAGATTGCATTTGGTATCTGGAGCTCATCTGTCATCTTTATATTTCTGTGTTCTTTGGTGTATACATGCATCATTTTATTGTTGCCCGACCATTGAACTCCTATGTATTTTTTCATCAATGATAGGATTCATGCCATCAATTGCCATTGGTTGTAATTTTGTTCATAGAATGTTAGAATATTACAATGTGTTGCAATATTTGGCTGTGCACTGTCTGCTTCAATGCATCTTTTTAGTTAAGTGATAGATCATTCTTATTTAGTGGAGCCACTGCATATGCTTTTGCATTGAAGATATTCTTGAACAACTGATTAGGTTATCTTCTATTAACGGAGAACTGGTTTTCTTTTTCATTTTCCTTTTTTAAAATTAAATTTCAGCTTGAATTGGCAGCATCAACTTTGTAAGAATCCACGGCCAAATCCGGATATAAAAACTCTTTTTGTGGATCACTCGTGTGGACAACCAAATGGTGCACGGGCTCCATCACCTGCTAATAATCCGCTACTAGGACCCTTACCAAAGGCTGGAGGATTTCCTCCTCTTGGTGCACATGGGGTGGGCTACTAAATTGATTATCCTCCTTCTTTTGGTTTCATAGGCATTGCATAATATGTCGTTATTTTTTGGTTCTTATTTTGGTGCTGGACTGTGCTGTGCTTCATGTGTACAGCCTTTTCAACCTACTCCAGCACCTGTGCCAACACCCCTGGCTGGTTGGATGTCAAATCCTACAACTGTAGCACATGCCGCAGTTTCTGGAGGAGGAGCTATAGGTCTTGGTGCTCCATCAATCCCTGGTAATACATTCTTTCTCTTTCTGTTATTCTCCCACTCTTCATGTGTAGTGGTACTAAGATCTCATAGGCTCTGTCTAGTATGATCTTTGACTTCTAACGTGTCTCACTGCCTTTTTAAGCTGCTTTGAAGCACCCTAGGACCCCTCCAACTAATCCTTCTGTTGACTATCCATCCGGAGATGCAGATCATGTTTCTAAGAGAACAAGGCCAATGGGAATGTCGGATGAGGTAATCTGGTATCATTTATGGAAACATCACACATAGTCTTGCAATTCATACCTTGGCATATGCAAGTTTTTACCTCTCGGCTCTCACATTGTTCATCACTCTGTGCAGGTAAATCTACCTGTCAATGTGTTGTCAGCATCATTCCCAGGTCATGGTCATGGTCAGGCTTTTAATGCACCTGATGACTTACCAAAGACTGTCATGCGAACTCTGCACCAGGGTTCATCTCCTATGAGCATGGACTTTCATCCAGTTCAACAGACTTTACTTCTTGGTCTGCCGCTCTTCTAAGGCCTTTTAATAATGTTGTTCACTTGTTTTTTTAATTGCCCATGTATTTGCAAAATTCATACTGGCAATTGACTATTAGTTTTTTGTTGATTCAATGTGTCAGTTGGAACGAATGTGGGGGACATTGCTTTGTGGGAAGTTGGTTCTAGGGAGCGGTTGGTCTTGAGGAACTTCAAAGTTTGGGATCTTAGTGCTTGTTCAATGCTATTTCAGGTTGTCCCTTCTCACCTTTATCTCTTGATGTTCTTGATGAATATTTGTACCAAACCCTGAAACTTGTAATTTTGCAATGACTGACAAGAAAACTTATCATGATCAATTCAGGCTGCTCTTGTCAAAGATCCAGGTGTTTCTGTCAACCGTGTGATTTGGAGTCCTGATGGTGCTTTATTCGGTAAGTTGAGAGTTTTTAAATTCTTCAATGTTTGATATAATGATGTATGTAACATGTACTTTCAGAAGTCAACCAACCAATATCTAATGTATGAGTTTGTTTAATAAACAGGAGTTGCTTACTCAAGGCACATTGTTCAGATATACTCTTACCATGGTGGGGATGAAGTACGACAGCACCTGGAGGTATACACACGTGCGCGCGCGCACACACATAGTGAAGAATTCTCTCTGCTTGTTTTAGGTTTTATTAATGGATTTTTGTAATTGTTTACTTATGAACCTCTTTTCTAGATTGATGCTCATGTTGGTGGAGTAAATGATCTGGCATTTTCCCACCCAAATAAGCAACTATGCGTGATAACCTGTGGTGATGATAAGACCATTAAGGTAGGTTTGTCAAAGCATGAGCTTGGTTTTCTGAAGTGGAGAAGATAACATATGTTGCTAACTAAGTTATGTAACTTAAGGTGTGGGATGCTGCTACGGGTGCAAGGCAGTATACTTTTGAAGGTCACGAGGCTCCAGTTTATTCTGTCTGCCCGCATTATAAAGAAAACATTCAGGTAGAAATTGACTTTGATACCTTCGGGAAAATGTTAGTTGAGTTTGTTGGGTTGACTCCCTTAGCAATATTAATAGGGTACCCCTAAGAAAATCCTTTAACTATTTTTTCTAGTTGGTTTTCTTGCTGATACTCTTTGTTTTTTGGTGTTGTAGTTCATCTTTTCAACAGCATTAGATGGAAAGATAAAAGCATGGTTGTATGACAATTTGGGATCTCGTGTTGATTATGATGCTCCTGGTCGTTGGTGCACAACCATGGCCTATAGTGCTGACGGTACAAGGTCCATATTCTCAACCATGGCTACTTGTATTGAGCTGAATCTTGCTGTATGGTTGAATTATAATATCTGTTTTCATCACTTTCTGTTCAAACATTTTTGGCTGTGAATGTATATTATAGGCTCTTTTCATGTGGGACTAGCAAGGATGGGGAATCGTCTATTGTTGAGTGGAATGAAAGTGAAGGAGCTGTGAAAAGGACTTATCAAGGATTTCGTAAACGATCTTTGGGTGTTGTGCAATTTGATACAACCAAAAATCGATTTTTGGCTGCCGGCGATGATTTCTCCATTAAGTTCTGGGATATGGACAATGTTCAGCTTTTGACAACTGTTGATGCTGATGGGGGTCTCCCTGTAAGTTCATTATTTTTATTGCAAATTGGGTAGCTGGTCTCTGGAAATAGTATTTTCTGATTGCTGCCTTATCTGAATTCCAGGCAAGCCCACGCATCCGTTTCAACAAGGATGGAGCTCTTTTAGCTGTCTCTGCAAATGACAATGGAATTAAAATTTTAGCCAATGGAGATGGTATTCGTTTGTTGCGCACATTAGAGAATTCTTTATATGATGCATCAAGAACATCAGAAGCCATGGCAAAGGTAGACTTATAGTTGTTTTACTTTTCTTGCCTCCTATTAATAAAACCTAGTCTAACATATGATGTTTGTGGCAGCCAACAATAAATCCAATTTCAGCTGCTGCTGCCACTGCAACTAGTGCTGCACTTGCAGAGAGGGCCTCATCTGTGGTAGCTATTGCTGGAATGGTATGTTTTATCTTGTCTTCAATCTTCATATCAGTAGGATTTGTTATTTACTTGCATGTTACTTGTACCTTTTTTCTTATTTTAATGTTTTTATTTTGTTGCTCTGCTCAACATGCAACTCTTATTTGTCACATAATGTATTTTCTTCTGCTCCCCCTACTGGGAAAGAGGAATGAACATCTTACCATGATTGTTATGATGTATTTATTATTAGTTATTATTATTATTATTATTATTATTATTATTATTAAGTGTCAATTTCAACTCATCAGAATGGGGATGCCCGAAACTTGGGTGATGTTAAACCTAGAATAAGTGAAGAATCCAATGACAAGTCAAAGATATGGAAGCTCACTGAAATGAATGAACCATCTCAATGTAGATCCTTGAAGCTACCTGAGAATGTAAGAGTAACCAAGGTATGTTATTTACTTACTAGCTGTATTCATTTTTAAACCTTCAAATGACTAATTATATCAAATACCCTTCCCATAGCATATTTGTTTCATTGAAACTTTGCCTTTTTCAACGAACTCGGTCTTAATTGGACAATAAAAAGAGCTGGATATGTGTGTGTGTGTGTATTTTCCTTGTTCATATGCCACCCTTAGATGTTTGTATTGTAACTGCATGGACTAGGAGCTCCTCTATCCACAAAATACTTGTGTACAATATTTTTATATAAAGTCAAGTAGCACGGAGTGATGATTTTTCACCATAACTACCCTGTAACATGAGTATTTTCCTGAATTAGCATTTTGCAAGTGAGGAGAACTGGAGATTTTCCTGCTTTTATTTAGTGTACTTTCTTAGGAAAAGCGCCGTCCTATGTAAAATCTTTCTCATTGGCAAAACTCATGGTTGCAGTTTGTATTACCACTTAGATAGCATATGGATTGTGGGTCTTGGTGCATAAAAATGTGAGCTGAGGCAGTTAAGTATGCAATTAGCATGCTGTTTTCCCTTACTTTTTTCTGTCTTATCTGTAATTTAGTAGTCATTTATGCTAACGTCACATTACATTGTCTCTTAGAAGTGTTTAAGCATAAAATATTGAAAATTTAATGAAGCCTTAATCATTTTATATAAGTCATTTTACTTCCTAATGTGGCTTAAAAAAAGAAAGAAGAAACAACACCTGGACAAGTGTGACCTTTATTCCTTTATATTTCAATCAATACTGTATTAAGACCACCCTTGAACTTCCTTCTTGTAACCCCTCTCCGAAAATGAAACTGCTCTGATTGTCTCCATCCTTGTTATGACAGATATCAAGGTTGATATATACAAATTCAGGTAATGCTATTCTGGCATTAGCTTCAAATGCCATTCACCTGCTCTGGAAATGGCAGCGAAGTGACCGTAATTCATCTGGCAAGGTATGAGAACATATGAAGTTACTTCTGTCAGACTACTACTATTCTCTAATCGTAAAATTGAGAATAGGAATTATATTGTTTCCTGATATTGATATTTCATCCCATAGGCCACTGCCAGCGTGCAACCCCAGTTGTGGCAACCTTCAAGTGGCATCCTGATGACTAATGACATTACTGATAGCCATACTGAGGATGCTGTGCCCTGCTTTGCTCTGTCCAAAAATGATTCTTACGTAATGTCAGCATCAGGAGGGAAGATTTCTCTGTTCAATATGATGACTTTTAAGGTGAGCTATGAGCCTTAGTCATTATTCAAGACTGTATTTGGCTTGCAATTAACCAATTTCAATCTTCTTGGCTAAGTGCAGACAATGACAACTTTCATGCCTCCACCACCTGCAGCAACCTTTCTTGCTTTTCATCCTCAGGATAACAATATTATTGCTATAGGCATGGATGATTCTTCCATTCAGATATATAATGTCCGTGTAGATGAGGTATCATCGCTGTCCATAAACAGTTTCTGCTCACTTGTGATTTGAGTCGATGTTTATGCAGAGTTCTTTTGCAGGTTAAAAGCAAACTCAAAGGTCATACTAAAAGAATAACTGGTCTTGCTTTCTCTCATGTATTGAATGTGCTAGTTTCATCTGGGGCAGATGCTCAGGTAATAATTGTCCAGTGTCGATCTGTCTCCATAATCTGGTTTTTCTATGATTAAATTACATTAAAAGAACTTTTAGTTTTGAATCTTTAACTGGTTTTCATCAAGTATAGACCCCCTTTGAGCATACTATTGGCAATGCAATTTTCGCTAGTTATCATATGGAGTTATCTCTTTGTCTATTGTGCAGCTTTGTGTGTGGAATACTGATGGATGGGACAAGCAGAAGGCTAGATTCTTGCAGCTTCCTGCTGGAAGGACTCCACCAGCACAGGCAGATACCCGTGTACAGTTTCATCAGGATCAGATCCGCTTCTTGGTTGTACATGAAACTCAGCTTGCCATTTATGAAGCAACGAAACTAGATTGTCTAAAGCAGGTTAGTTCATTAAGTTAAGTGTTGTGTAAACTGTAAATGATTTCATTTTATTATCTTTTATCTGATGTAAAATGCTTGAATTGTAGTGGTTCCCACGAGATTCTGCTGCACCAATATCGCATGCAACTTTCTCATGTGATAGCCAGCTGATATATGCCAGCTTTTTAGATGCAACAGTCTGTGTATTTAGTGCTTCAAATCTCAGATTACGTTGTCGTATCAATCCTTCTGCTTATCTTTCTGCAAGTGTCAGGTAATGCCTTGTTTGACAGACGTTTTGTCTCACCTTGCATGACACTTGTTCCATGTTATTAATGGTTTTCTCAATTTTAATTTTTAACAAGGTACAAAACATTTTTTTAAAAAAACTAGATAAAAATTACATCTGCAATTTTTAATTTGTGATAGTTTTTCACTTTTATATTTGGAAGCAATTGGGTTTGAAGTCTTTCAAAATCTAAAGTAGTTGTCCTTCAACCTATATTCTTACTTATCTCATTTAGTTATTCTGTTTTGGGATAAAAACCTTCTCATTGAAGTTGGGCACATTTCACATATGTTTGGTACTAATATCCTTTGGAAATTTTAGTTCTTCAAACTTTCACACTGAATGAATTTAAATTTTCTCGCAATGCTTTAAGGTTATATGTATGCAGAAACCACTGTTTATATGTGGAAGAGTATTCTGTGAATTATGTTTTACTCTTTATAGTTGTTTCTAAAATGCGAGTGAGTCAATCTAAAGTGAATCTAATTGTGACATTGCAAATAATTTATTAATTCTTTATGCAGTTTATTCTGGATTATTCTAAATTTAGAATTTTCTTGTTTTATGTTTATAATATTTTATGTAGTGCTTTTTATTGAATACTAACCTTGTTGGTTTTTATGCAGCAGTTCTAACGTACAACCACTTGTAATCGCGGCACATCCACAAGAACCAAATCAGTTTGCTGTTGGACTGTCAGATGGTGGAGTTCATGTCTTTGAGCCCCTTGAGTCTGAAGGCAAGTGGGGTGTGCCTCCACCCATTGAGAATGGATCAGCAAGCAATATGGCAGCTACTTCAGTTGGAGCTTCTTCAGATGAAGCCCAGAGATGATCCATGTCAGTCAAAGACAAGTTTCTTTTACATACTTGGCTTGCTGGTCATTTCAAGAACTAGGTATGTACTTAAGTTAATGCAGGGCACTCTTCAAATTAGTTGATCCAACCACTCTAGATCCATTGTGTTGTCTGGGCTGTGCACAATCACATACCGGAGCGGTGGAGCAGCTCATTTAGTTGAAAACCAAAACCACATTGTAATTGCCGCCAATATATGCGAAAAATTCTTTTTTAAGTCTAGTGCTACAGATGTAGAAGTTCTTTAGTACTTCCAAGCTTTTTCTGGCTATTTATTTAGATTGGTTGATCCTAACTTCTTCCCTTTTGTAATCCCCATGCAGTCTGCATGTAACTTACTAAGCTAATCTTGTCCTTATCTTCCTCGTTGCCCCCATTTTATTTATATAAATATAAATTTTTAAATGGTGCAGTTTGTGATTCATGACATGTAGTTTACTGAAGAACGAGGTGCAAAGCTGTAGATTTTTTACCAGTTGGTTCAGGGTATGTGTAACTGTATAAGTTATTTGCTCTAGGAGTTTTAATACAGAAGTTTTCTAGTATGCACCAAGAAAAATTCAAGAAATTTTTAGATGTCTTTTATTATCTGTTGTGGCTTTAAAATGTTTGATAGTGCTGTGCCATTCTTAAAAATTTCAAGAAATATCTTAATGTTTTTAGCTGTGAATGGGATTTTAAACATTGTTACAGTCTTGACCCGTTGGCACATATGAAATAGCAAAAGCTTTTGGTCAATTTCAAATTTGTGGATGGCCCCTTCATCCTATTCTTTGTCCCAAGGAACATTCCGTGACTGTTGTGGAATCAGTTACGGTACTTTGGTGACTGCAGAGTTATACGCTGAAGTCTCTTGTTTGCTGATTTTGATTTGAGGTCAGGTCCGTAAATGCTCGTTTGTGAGGTACACGTTCACACAGCCACCTGGTTGGCACCTACCTAGTCATGCTTACTGTGCTAAAACCATTTTCAGATCAACGGACGTCTGACTCGTTTATGGGCTGAAAGCCTGTAACTTTGTTTTTTCTTCTAATTTTTTTTAAAAGAATAGGAATACTAGATATACTATATGATGATTTTGATAGATCTTATATTTAATTATTATGTAAAATTTATATCTTAAATTAATAAAAATTGAAAAATAAATATATCATCTATATAGTTTAATTCTTTTAAATTTGTTTACATAATTTTAAGATATTGTAATGCCTCAATTATAATTTACCTCCTTAAAGCTTATTCATTTTTTAAAGTTATTAACGTAAAATTTTATTTATAATTACACCATGAATTTTGGTGTAATTTAAAATTGTCAATTGGCGGGTTAAATTTAAATTTGACGGTGATGTTTCATTTATAACACTTTATTCTCTAAATTTTAGTCATTTGTAACATTTTATCCCATAAACTTTTTTGTGTACCTACAAGTTATGTAAGTAACGGTTAATTACTCAGGACTTTGATATAAAAGAGGGAGGTTTGTATCGATATTCCTTCACAAGTAATGGTTAATATTTAAATATGCGTCTCATTATATTTAAAATAAATATTATATTTATATTTTAATATTTATATTTTGACTAGATAAGACATGTAGTTAAATGTTAACCACTAATTATCATAAGTACTAATACCTTCATAAAAACAAAGCATACCGGAGAAATCTCTTAAAAAGAGTAATACATTTCTTATTACTTTTTATATATTACTGGACAATAATCAGGTATTAAATTTTTTAACGAAATTATTCACAAAAGACCAATCTCAATGCGTTATCAAGAAAAACTCCAGTTAATAAATTGTGTTATTGGGGATTTTTGTCATTATTTTTAGTATAAATTCAATAGCAAAACAACAATTAGAGATATAAAAGACTCTTAAAAACTACTAAGAAAGTAAGTCCATTATCCGAATGCGACCTTCTTAGCGAATAAAAAGAGATGCCAAAAAACGGAGATGGGCTTGTTTTTAATGGATTGGTCAGAATAGCAAACAAGCCTTAGGAAGTAGATACTTAAGATATGACACTCTGACGGTCATGAAAACTCACACTCATTATACAAGTGAAAAACTCAAATTTTAAAACATTAGAACAATTAGTGATTGCATAATTTTAAACCGTTAGATTTATGGTTTTTTCAGACTCACAATAACACTTTCCAGCACAAACTCACTTGAAGTCCAATGATTCTACACACTCTGCTTTGGTTTATATAAGAGTTGTTCACTTAGCATCACCCTTTTACATAACATAATAAAATAAAAGAAAGCTTCGCACCATGCAAAGAGGCAATTCAAACATCCCACGAAGCCATTAGCCTATATACAATTTAAGGTTGTCTGTTGTCATTCCATACTTATCTAACATATCCCAGTACAGCTTATATATATATATAGACTTTATTAGAATACCTCCCTAACTACTCTGGCCGAAAGCTTACCAGATTCGGGAGGTCAGTTGATTGAAGTTTCTTAATATCATTTGCTGTCACCTTACAGGACTCCAATGACAGAGACCTCAAGTTCTTGAGTGTTTTCAAATGCTGCAGCCCAGCATCCGTGACACGAGAATTTGAAACGTTCAAAGAAATCAAACCAGTAAGCCCTGAAATTGTATGCATAAACATGTGAGCACAAAGAGATAATTACAACCACCTCCTAAGTTTCATACCTCTATCCAAGGCAATAAATGCATACCATGTGTATTTCATTATGAAAACACCAAGAAAAAGTAGAGGAAATTTATTGCAGTAATGATTCTCAAGACCATTATGTCTAGAGCTTACTTTTCGGCTATGGTCATGCAATTGAAATTTACGACCAAGCATTTTCTCAAAGACAATAACAAACATTTAAAGCGCGTTTGGTTTGTTTTGTGTTTTTATTTTCAGTTAGATATGTTTTTATTATAATTATAAAAATGTCACATTGTTTTCATTTTGTTTCTTGTTTTTAAAATTTTGTGAAGGAAAATCAGAAACTGAATGAAAATATAGTCACATTTTTGTAATTATAATGAAAACATATTTAACTGAAAATGTAAACACAAAACAAACCAAATGCACTCTAAATATCCCTACTTTCCATGAAGTATCAGAAAAGTCCAACATCCAGTAATGAAAGTAACTTGATAGCAAAAGAACTGGATGCAATAACTTTTTTTTGGCGAATGAAGGGGCAATAAGCCCAAACAAACGACAGAGAAACTACAATTTAACAGCTCGGGTCAAAGGGACCCCAAAAGCATAAATAAAAAGCAGATAACTCAGCTCACTGGGAGGTTGAGACAAAATGAATAATGGAGGATCATGATGCAGGCTTGAGTTGCCCAACCACTCGGCTACATCATAATAGCATTGCATTCTTTATTTGTGTTACATACCATTGCACTTGCCAATCACGATGAAGTTATGCGGGTTGGATTTCTAGATGAAAGATTCGTACGAAAGAAATAAAGACAATCATGGAACATCCCTGACATAAATTGGAAATTATGAAGACTTGAAATCAGGTAATTGGTATTCATCCTTTCAGTTTCAGCAGAACTAATAACTTAAATCCCAACTGCAGGAGTTCACATGATCCATTATATATTTTCCAACTAGAAGCTCCTTGAGTAGCCAAGTAATTGATGCGTTTAGGACTTTCACAGGAAAACACACTTAGAAAGGGAAAAAAACAATGTTCAAGTTAAATCTACAATCCTAACCCTACAACTTCCTTTTTTATTTTTATTGTTCATGCCATTATTTTGGTTTTACCCCACCTTGTGGGAAAAGGCTTTTGTTGTTGTTGTTGTATGTGATTATTTTGGTTTTCCACTTGGTCAAAAGCAAAACAAAGCAAACAAAATGAGAGCATATATTTCTCAAACAAAACAAAGGTCAGCAAAAATACCAGAAATTAACTCCATGGTTCTGTCTGTAAGGTTGCAGTTTTGTGATAAATTTAAGCACATCAGAGATGAAAGCTCTTTGATATTTTTCACACCAGCATCAGTCAATCCTCCACCGCATATTTCCAGTGACCTCAGGTTCTTAAAGTCTGTTTCGCCATAAACACAGTTAACAAAACTGTCAAGTTTTGTTGAAACAGAATATTAGACTAATATTCTGACAAAATTATAATTGAAATGGGCTCAGTCAAAGAACTAACACTAAACCGGAACAAACGTGTAGTTATTTCTACAGAATACAGCTGACCACAAGGGAAATTAAGATTGATTTTGAAGAATGTTTGATAAAAGAGTTCACCAAATGTACGATGAATACCTTAGTGGACATACCAAACTATGAGCCCAAAACAATTACATTCCGGTAAACAAAGCCTGATGAATTAAGAGACAAGTATTTTTATAATCACGTTACAGATGAAATCAAATTCATGCAAGTTAACAGTAATACATAATTATAACTCTGTTTCTAAGGCAACAAACAAAAACAAAAATGTGAAAGATAGAAGAAAACCACATTGTTGGAAAAAGGAAGACTATATATCTACAAATAACCATATTTCAGCTTCCAGTCATGTGAAACCAAAGTCTATTGGGATAATTGTAGGGCACTAATATTGGTGACACATTTCATACTTTTCAAGTAGTTTGTTCCAAAATCTGTGATTTGCGCGCCAAACAAATCCAGGTCAGTAAGCCCAGTCAAACCTGCATCAGTAAATTCAGAATGATGCATTATGCCACATTAAGCTTTAAGCTTAGAGAACTAAAGATCCAGAATACTTTAAGCTTAAATTTTTTTTCTTTCAATTCATGTTTTGGAAAAATAAAGAAGCTATCGCCAACTCTTGGAAAGATTATAGCTGGAAATTAATGGTCAATGGTACTATTCCAAACCTGAGGTAATAAAACATTTAGTAGCAAATCAATCAGATTGAACAGAACTTCTGTATCGGAACACATACTTGTAAGGGTTGCCAGTCCAGTATCAGTAATTTGGCGAGCATCCAAATTTAGTGACTTCAGAGATGAGAGTCCACACAATGTCATTAAACCACTATCCCTAACCATAGTGAATGAGAGGTTTATTTTCTCCAGAACAGACAATCCTACAAGAAATAGAATAACAAAATAATCACCAGGACAAAAAAAAAAACAAAATAATCAAAAATAGCAAAACTGGAGAGAGTCCATGGCGAAGATGGTCACAGAATTCTACATCACAATAGCTCACGCTATCATGCATATTATACTCCTTGGATGTATCAATATTAGGAATCAGATGAGATACAATAGCAACAATGATCAGCGGTAGTTTTAGTATATGAAAGTATCTCTCAAAATGGCTGTGATAAGTATAATCAAATCCAGATTACAATGAAAGTCCAAGCACAAGTTACTCAGAAAGTAATAAAACTATAAAAGCACACAAACTTTGAAAGTAATAAAGACCTTAGACCTGGCATGTCTAACCTGATAAATGGTGTAGTCCATTGCTTCCAACTTCTGTATCAGACAGTTCCAAGCACTTCAATTGCCGATGGCCTAAAAACATTGAATAGAAAATGAGTTTTATATTAAGTAGTACTGAGCATGAATAGTCTGAGCCTCACAAAATGGGGGATGGGGGATGCCGCTGGATTATTTATTGTTCGTTCAGGAACAGAATGTACTGGCCACTGGAAGTAGGTACACAAATGAAAATCTCCCTCATCAGAAGATAAAGCTATGGCACTTACTGTAAGTTACTTTTTCCAAAAATTTTGGGCAAATTGTCATCCAGAAAGTCATCTCATCACTAAGAGACAAGGAGAAAGGAGAATGAGATTCAAGCATCTACCTTCCAGGTTGACCAATCCTTCATCATCAATCCTACATGAATCTAGGTTCAAGCTCTTCAACTTTGTCAATCCTGCTTGAAAAAATACATTAGTTTGTCAGATAGAACTATCCTCTTTCAAATATACTCCATATCTTTCTTCTTCCCTAGCAAAACGACTTTACTTTTTTCTGTTATATACTTATATTTGTTTTTTAATTGTAATTTTTAAAAATTTAATTGATGACTTGACAGGATTGACTTGAACTGCCACATAATTTGTGACAGGAATTTTAGCACAACTTTTGGGGTATGTAGCATTACTCATTAAATTGTGATTTCACATCTTGCAGTCCTGGCAAGTAAGATCTTGCTTCCCAGCTGCCTCAATGGAAGGTAAAACTTCCATTTTAGACAGTGAACAAGCACAAGTGTATATCTACTTAGTTTATAGATGGTTTGATACTTCACAGTAGTCCTGAAATATATATATATATATATATATATATAGAGAGAGAGAGAGAGAGAGAGAGAGACTGCGTGTGTGTGTGGGGTCAATATTTCAAATCACCTTTCAAGTGTGCTAAACATGCATTTGTTATGCCATTAAATCCCATGTTTAATACTTTCAAATTTTCCAGTCCTGCAAAAAAAAAAAAAAAGGCAATGCTACGAATTTAGTGCCCCCAAGAATTCTAATGGCGCCAAAAAGTGAAACCCAATAAGCATGTTATAACAATAAAATATATAATCAAAGCCTGAAATAAGTGCTATACAAGTCTTAACAACTTACGTGAAAATTTTTCACACCCATTGTTAGAAAGATTACATCTACTAAGATTCAAGTTTGACAGGGCAGGAAGCTCTGGCAGAAAACATAACAATGTCAAATCAAAACTTCAATGGGTATTTCAGTCTCATTATATACTAGAAAGAGGCAATCAAGTTAAACTTCTTACATCCAACAAACAAAGTTCGCCGATAATAAGCAAAATAATGTGTTTATATAATAATATTCAGTTGACACTTGACACCTCTTCTTTTAAAATGAGTCAAGCAGAGACACCTAAGTTTAGAGCCTCAAAGCTATTGAAGAAAGCAAAAAGGTGAATATTGTGCTGATATTAAAAAGTTTTAAATAAATAAACAAATAAAGCCATAGACTCGTTGAACTTAGGAAATCACATTCCCTTACCCCACCCGACATTTTGCTCAAATCACAATCTGCTGGGAGTGATATGTGAAGGCATCCCAATAAACACAATGTGGCTCAGCTTCAAGCTTAAAGCATTCATGGGTCAATAACCAAGATTATAACCTAACAACTAGTTAGTGCTAGTAAGCCAAAATATGATCATGATTCATGAGTCATGACAAAATTAACAGAATAAGCATAAAAAGTCTATGAGGAATTCAACCTGCAAGAGAATCCAAGCATTCAGTTGTTACAGGGCACCCTTCCAAATCTAAGAGAGCAAGCTTTTGTAATCCTGAAATCAGCCAAGACATTATTGAAAAAGAAAGAAAGGAAGACATATTAAACGATGAAACTCAAAATTTCCTTTAAACTATTGATTTGAGACACTCATACATTGACACAAATCCAGTGTATATTGGAATTAATGATGGCATGCTGATAATGAAATGCTTGCAGCATACGTGTTCTAACATTGACAGACTCGATAGTACAACTTGTTTGATAACCAACTTTGCAATGTCAACTCTAGAAGAGTCAGTGGCAAAATTTTGTATCATCAAAGAAATAGATTTCAAGAACGCCTTTTTTACAACTGAACTCCGGCTTTTATACATCTAGAAACTACATGTAAAACATGAAACACAATTGAGACTGAAAATCTAACTGAATTTAAAAAACTAAATAAAAAAATTGAACTAAGTTGACCTTCAAAATTAAACATCTAATCTTAAAAGCGATAACTTGATAACTGTATACATTAATATACATTCCTTCCAAGCGTTTATTGTTAATTTACTTCAAGTGAATCTTGTTAAAAAAAAACCTGGTTGCCAGCACAAAACATCAATCATCCCTTGCATCTTCACCACACTACACACACACACACACACACACACACATGGTGGGAGATAACATGGAGACTGAGAGATGAAAATGCTGTAACCAATGAAGAAGACGACAACACTAGGTTGAACCTATTCAAGCTTCACTCTTCAGGAGAGAAAATATCATAAATAAGCATTGTTAGTTGTTACAGAACAATATAAACCTTTCTGAACACAAAAACCTATAAGAATACATGGAAAAAGATAATCACATCATCCCTAATGCTCTGAAACATCACAATAATACAAGGCAAGGCACTATACCTTTTAGAAAACTGATGCCAAAATCTGTGACTTCACTGCAGGAAATCTCAAGGCTTTTCAAGTTTGTAAGCTCTGGAAGCAAATTGAATTGAATAAATTGTACAGTTAGTTATTGAACCATGTGTCCCCTTTCAGTGAATGTAATACTGAGAAGACAATGATTATGCTTCTATAAACACAAACACACACCGACAATTATATGGTTGTCAAACACAGCTATTGCAATCTGTTCTTGTCTACTTGGATAATTGTGTTTATTGTCTTCCAGTTTTAACACCTAATGAAGGCAAAAAACCTTCAAAAGTAGCAGAGCAACAGGCACAGAGCAAGAAAATTTAAGCAAGTAAACCTACGCATAATATAAGACATCCTTCATAAAACCAACATTCGTCATAATGCAATGAGCCATTATTTGACAGAAACTACATCCATGAGTATAGTACATCTCATTTCATTTGTTTAAAAGAACTCTTGCAATAAGATATGCGTAGTTCCTAAGAGAGGGGACACCAATAATCTTAACAGGAACTACTACATGGTGGAAAACACACTAACTGCATAAAAGAAATGTAGACAATTAAACTCTGGTAAAATTTTCAATTATTCAAATTTTCAGTTACTGTAATTAAAAGGAAGCAAAATGCAACTTACCTGATAGAGGCTTCATATCAACGTCTGTTATGCAATTACACCACTTCATATTGAGGGATTCCAACTTGGTTAAACCTGAAAAAATGGACCATATTATTGAATTGAATTGTGGATAAATTTCTCAACTGTACACCATTATGGCAAGGCATGCAAACTTCAGGCCACATTCACAAAGGCCCAATCATTTCAGTTATATGTCCACACTTTCAGTTTTTCTTATTCTATCAATTTCCATTGTTATCAAATCTCCCATTTTATAGCCATAACTAGATCAACGCTCATACAGGAGAAAGACGCAGGAGAATAATACCATTCTGCAAATTCAATGTATTAATAAAGAAGCCTTGTGTACATGACCTCCTTTTCCATTCAGATGCACTCATTTGCAATTTGCTTTTCTAAACATCAAAATAAATGGCAAACTTATGACAACTAAACTAATAACTATACAGGTCCCTGAGGAACAAAATCCCGCTTGTTCTGGTAGCAAATTTCTGTTCAAATTTTAGTTTTAAAACTTAACTTTGTAAAGGGGTATACTTTTATCCAATGGGAAATGACTTGAACCAAAGGAGTAAATAAATGAGATTATCTGCTTGATATATCTGCTCCAAGTGAGGGAACAAAACATCCAATCAAAATTATATCTATTGTAATTAACACATGCATGATAAGATTTTGTATCCTAACTAAGTAAGTGGAACATGTTAGAGATCTAAAACAATTCATATGCCTCTAGCTTAAACTTTTAGGATTACTAGTCCTTGACATGGTACCATGACTCTCCATACCAAATGGTCATGAGTTCAATCCTTGAAATTAAATTAAATTATAGCATAAGGTAAGATGGGCCTATGCATTTTCACACTTCAAGCCCAAAAGGATTTGGCATGAGGGGGCATGGTCTTGTTTGCCCAATCCTTGTTTCTCCAAATGTCTCCCTCATTTAGTTTAAGGCGTTTTACCCTATATCACCAATACATAATTATCGTTGTAAAATAGTTATACTAGGCAAAAGTGTTTTCAGTTATTGTTTCCTTAGTTTATCTGTCCAAAGCACTCAGGGCAATTACTCCACCTGGGTGTTCTGTATATTACGTTCCACTTCATTGGCAGCACAATGTCACATGTAACAACTAACTATGATAGACAAAGTGAAGTTCAATGATACAACATCATGGGATACATTATCACCCTTAAGAACCAAGTAAGTTTAGCAACTAGAAAATTCAATCATCTTTTAAATGTTGTATAATAACTGGGGTTGTTGAAGTGCACCAAAGAACAGTGGTTTGTTAAGTTTTCACACAACATTACATTTAAGAACCAACCTTGAAGATGAACAAGGCCTCCCTGAATCCCAGGACATCTCTCCAAATCCAACTTGACCAAGTTAACAAGACCAGAAAAGGTACTCAATCCTTGAGCAGAAATTGCATCATTTCTTCTAAAACTCAAACTTGTCAAGTTTGACAAACCTGGAAGTTTTGATTACAGTTGTTGTAAACCTTCAGGAAAAAGCAACTTATGGACAAAGCTTCTGGAATAAGTAAGTCACATGAATATCAGCACTATACAGAAAGACACCCAGATGATGAAAATTTGGAAAATGTCATGTACAAAAAGCATATCTAAGGCAGATGACAGAGAGGCAGACAGAAATAATGATACTACGACTACAACTTATTACACATGATATGCATAAATCATTTCAACAGCACTATGCCGAATGAAGAAAATTCAAGATTAAATGAAATAATCTATATTTGATTATTTGATGAGTGGGTGTTGAAAACAATTTCTTTGCGAGAAACCTAAATAGTGGGAGCTTCTTGGTTGAATTTATGTCACATGATATATTACAATGCTGAAAATCACAGGAAAAATGGGCCAAAATTAATTGTCATAGTTCATGCGGATGATCTGCTTAAGATTTCCGTATGTATATTTTTCAATAAGTGCCAATTTCTATGAACTGGAAGCATGAGTATGCTAGACTAACTTCTAATGAGTTATCAAGTCAAGCAAAAAATAAGGCAGCATGTACGCCCACTTCCACACCAATGCATAGACACAGTTTACCCAAGGAATCATGTCATTATGGTATGTGATTTTCGTTATTTTTTTCCAGAAGAATAAAATTCATTGGAAAGATGCCAAGGCATGAACAACCAAGTACAAATATAGGACATAAATGAAGAACTGCAGATGCATAGACTGTGACCCAATAAGAAAGACTTAAGATCAGAAAAGGAAAGAATACCATACCACTGATGTACTCCAGTCCATGATCTGAAATTTGGTCACAGTGATTAAGATTTAAGGAAATTATATTTTTGCAATCTCTAAGATAAGTCAGCCCATTGTCAGTGACATCAGACCCAGAAAGATCCACATAAAGTAAAGATGAACCCTGTGATGAGATGACATCCATCCAAGTATCATTAACACCAGCATATTCTCCCAAGTAAAGATCCTGTCAGTCAAACAAGTGATAAGACCTCTCTCTAATCATGTAGATCAAGAACACATAATTAACCGGAATTGACAAATAATTTAATACCAACACGCTATATATATAATTTCAAATGATTTACCTGGAGGGCACAATCACGAAAAGCTTGGAGGGAAGCAGCAGTGAGACGCCGTGAGTAAACCAATTTCTTAAAAATTTGCTGACTTACATCCCGTGGGAGTGCAGAAAATTTGTTAAATTTATCAATCTCCTGTGGAAGAAAGATTGCAGAAGTGGTTTGATCAAAATATAAAGAGTCTGGGCAAAGCATATCTTTGTGTTTCAAACAATACCTCAATGATTTTCTGGATGCATAAATCCAACAATGATGGACATTCTCCTTTTCGTAAATGGAAATCTATAGAGGTTGAGATTCTCAATCGTGAAAGTCCTCTACAAGAATATTGATCTTTCATTATCCTGCTCTTGCTTCCTAGAACAGGCACCGGAATATCTTGTAATCAATATACATGTCTTAAAAACAAAAGGGAAGAGTGGAGTACAGCTGAATACTTGATCATTCAGGAATTGTCTTCTCTCGAAAAACAGTTGTGTTTGCAACATATGATATCAAAAGTGCTGAGTCAGTTTGAAAATATCAGCAACTGCACCATTATCCGCACTTGGCATCATTTCCTTTGTCTTAAGCATGATTTCCAGAGCATGTATATTTTTTTTTGGTATAGAGCATGTATATTTTATAGTAACTGTTAACAGATAACTAGCTATCACCGCATGTCGCAAGTTAGTTAAAAAAATGTCCTCCCACACTTGAAACCACAAAAAATATCTCCGAGATGTAACAGTTACATCAACAGTCTGCACTGCATTAAATACAATTAACAATAACATAAACAAGTGACCATGGAACTTATCAATTGAATATTATTATTATATATAGCAAAGGAATATAACCTTCAATTCAAGCTATTAATTACAAGCAGTCGAATGCATATGAGCGCTAAGGTATTGTTTGAATAAAAGAGTTAGATGAAAAAAAAAAGAATAAAAGAGTTAGATGAAGAAAAAAAAGAGAAAAGTAATTTTTTATTCGATAATTTTTTAAAATAAAATAAAAAATTATCATGTAATATTTTAATTAATCTTTCAAATTTACGCTCTATTCTTTTAAACTCTTCCAATTTAAAAATATCTGCGACACTGCACCGTGATCCATGGCTAGAACCAACTGGCGGACGGCACGTCTGGGATTGAGTCCTTCGACTTCGAGGCTCTGAGTTGGGTGTGTCGCTTGCAATTTGGATGGAGAGCTGTCACCTGTTGCCCTAACTTCACCCGCTTGGAGGGGCCACCGAGGTCGGTTTTACATTATAATAACTGTATGGGTTGTTATGGTAATTTGATGTCTTTAATATTTAGGTTGAATTTTAATTATTTATTAATTGTTGATTTTATAATAAATGTTAAAAAAATTTATTAAATATAAATAATAATTAATAAATATTTAATAATTTACTTTAAATATTAATAATTTTAAAAAATAAAAATTTAATTTTAATCTACCATCAATATAATTATTATTTAATTATATGTTATCAAATTATTAAAAAAGTTTAATTATAGTAATAATTATTTAAAAAATTTAACTTTTTTAATGATATATCAACATATAATTGAATGATAATGTAAAATTTTTTTACATTAAGAAATTAAATAATTCATTGCATTTTTAGCTGCCTGTTAGTTCATAACCATAAGCAATTAATGTGATGATTAAGCAAATGAAGAATACATTACGTTTGCGTCCAATATCTTCCCAAATCCAAATGGGCGAAGTCAAAGATTCCTTTTCTTTATTAACTAACACGCAACAGCTGCAAACACAAATGTTATATCCTTTTAATAAATCTTTTTAACCCTCTTAAAATTGTTTTAATTATTTAAAATAAAAATTATCAAATAAATAAATATATTTAATATCTTATGAATTTAAAAAATATTTATTAATTTTTGAATTAATCAAAAAATTATTTATCTGATTTATTAATGTATCATTCGAATATTTTAAAAGTTTGACTCAATTTTAAGGTATAATAAGTTGGTCCATTATATTAGTCTAACATTTAAAAAGACTCAAAAAACATTAAATCATTATCAAGATTCAATTCTTAAATAAAGATATTTACCAATAGATCTTTCTTTATCAAGACTAAACTCTTATCAAAATATTTATCCTTATTAGAATTGAACTTTTATTAATGGTTGATCCTCACCAAGTTAGTTATTTAGTCAACATGATTACAACCACAAGAAATCATGACATATACACCAACCAGTAGAAATCATGACATATACACCTTAACACTTTACTCGCCTCGTACCTTGACTTGTAGAATATTGAATTAGGGGCAAGAGTGTACTGTTCAAATATTTTGGAAGCTTGGACTCGGTCTTAAGGCCCAATTCAACCTACTAAAAAATTTCCTTTGATAGAAAAATCTATTTAAATACCTATTTTAAAATAATTCAAAAGGAATCATTATCCCTATTATCATGGAGTAGATACCTCAAATTCCTTAACATTAAGAAAACACTTCTCTCAACACCACACTCGCCTAACAACTATATAAAGGGCCCTAGCCCCCAAGTTATGATAATTCAATTTTACTCTCATTTATTCTAATACAAGTTGGTTACATACTTACTTAAGCGTCAAAGTTTCTTTTCTTTGTTTTGCAAATTCTCCTTCGTCTTAATATTACTCAGCTAAATTGGGAGGGAAGCAATTAATAATTTACAAATCTTAAGCAATCATGACATCACTTTTATATATAGTCTGTCATGTTCTCATATCAATAATTTTGATAATGACGCTTGAGTTATATTACTTATTTTTTTGTAATGTAGAATTATTTTTTAATGAAATATTTTTCTTTATTTATATTTATTATATAATTTTTTTGATTATAAAATCTTATACAAAATTATTTTGTATTTTCTAAATAATAAAAATAATTCTAAAATTTTATTAAGTGTCACATCACAAGTTCATTTACCAAACAAATAACTTCTAGCTATTTTGTAATCAAATTTCATTATAGATTTGTTAAGTTTTATATATTAAGAAAATGGGAATATGGCTTTCACTAGATGGAATTGAATTAAATGTTGTGTTCAATAGTTCAAACCTTCAATTCAATTACGTTAAATAAAGGCATCATCAACATATATGACTTAATAAATGTATGGATGATATTTAATCACAAAACATCCATTAACTAGAGGTTTATTTTAGTGAATCTATTAGGTTTTGTAATATTTAAAAGTTGCATCATTGTTTATAATTATGATAGATTTTTTTTTTGGGGTAGATTTTCATAATGCATGAGATGGTCGTGTAAAAGCAATTGAATTCAAACAATTCATAATTAGAGATTAATGTTAAGAAGTGATGATGAATTTGAATTGGGCCTTTTACAGTTGACTAGTTTAACAACAACAATCTCAAGTGGGTCAATCTTGGGCTCAAAAACCCGTTAAAACTTGGGGGGAGCCCAGATTCAAAAAATTAAACAATAAATTTCATTCAATTCACTTGATAATTTGGATTTTTATGGCGGCTTAAGAGATCAGAAAACCCCAAAAGCTCGTCCATTTTGGGTGGTTCCTTTTCACGGTTAGTGTGAACTTTCTCTTTAGTATCCCTGTTCAGCTTCGGTAAAGTTCATATTTTTACCATCTGGGTGTGAGGAAAACGACGATTCATTGATCGTTTTTTGATTTCAAACTGTGGTAGAAGTAGAACTTAGATTAGAGGGTATTGTTCATCAATCTCTGAAATCTGAATCAACGCAAAATCCAAACAAGTGTTGTGCTTATTTTGAAGTGAATTTTGGTTCGCTCGCAGGAAACATGGAAGAAGAAGATGATTACGTGGAGTACGTGCCGGTGGCGAAGCGCAGGGCCATGGAGGCTCAGAAGATTCTTCAGCGGAAGGGAAAGTCCTCGTCTTCTGCCGTTTTGGACGATGATTCGGAGAAAACCAGAGTGGTCGAAGCGAAACCTAGTCTTCTGTTGAAGGCATCGCAGTTGAAACGGGAACAACCCGAGATCAGTGCAACGGAGCAGATTGTTCAACAAGAGAAGGAGATGATTGAGAATTTGCCAGACAGAAAAACCCTTATGTCTGTTCGTGAATTGGCAAAGGGAATTACTTATACTGAGCCTTTGCCCACTGGATGGAAGCCCCCTTTGCATGTGAGAAGGATGTCAAAAAAGGAACTTGATTTGATTAGAAAGCAGTGGCATATTATAGTTGATGGTGAAGATATCCCATGCCCGGTTAAGAATTTTAAGGATATGAGGTTTCCAGATCCCATTTTGAACTTGTTGAAAGCTAAGGGGATTGTGCAACCAACTCCTATTCAGGTGCAGGGTCTCCCTGTTATTTTATCTGGCCGGGATATGATTGGGATTGCTTTCACGGGTTCTGGGAAAACATTGGTCTTTGTGCTGCCAATGATCATGTTGGCATTGCAGGAGGAAATTATGATGCCTATTGTTCCTGGAGAAGGTCCATTTGGTTTGGTTGTTTGTCCATCTAGGGAACTAGCTAGGCAGACTTATGAAGTGGTTGAACAGTTCTTGTTACCTTTGAGGGAAGCTGGTTATCCAGAGCTCAGGCCTTTACTTTGTATTGGTGGAGTGGATATGAGATCACAGCTGGATATTGTCAAGAAGGGTGTTCATATTGTTGTTGCTACTCCTGGGAGATTGAAAGATATGTTGGCAAAGAAGAAAATGAATCTTGATAGTTGTAGGTATTTAACATTAGATGAGGCTGATAGGTTGGTAGATTTGGGATTTGAAGATGACATAAGAGAAGTGTTTGATCACTTCAAAGCTCAAAGGCAAACCCTTTTGTTTTCTGCTACCATGCCAACTAAAATTCAGAATTTTGCTAGAAGTGCTTTAGTGAAGCCTGTTATTGTCAATGTGGGACGGGCAGGAGCAGCAAATCTTGATGTCATCCAGGAAGTAGAGTATGTCAAGCAAGAGGCCAAAATAGTCTATCTCCTTGAGTGCCTTCAAAAAACGCCACCTCCTGTTTTAGTATTCTGTGAAAACAAGGCTGATGTAGATGACATTCATGAATATCTTCTCTTGAAAGGAGTGGAAGCAGTTGCTGTTCATGGAGGCAAGGATCAGGAAGAGAGAGAGTATGCCATTGCATCTTTTAAGTCTGGAAAGAAAGATGTGTTGGTTGCAACTGATGTTGCATCGAAGGGTTTGGATTTTCCTGATATTCAGCATGTTATTAACTATGACATGCCAGCTGAAATTGAAAATTATGTCCATAGAATTGGAAGGACTGGAAGATGTGGCAAGACTGGCATAGCGACAACATTTATAAACAAAAATCAAAGTGAGACAACATTACTTGATTTGAAACACCTCTTGCAAGAAGCAAAACAGAGGATTCCTCCAGTTTTGGCTGAGTTGAATGATCCAATGGAAGATAATGATGAAATTACGGACAAAAGTGGGGTCAAGGGTTGTGCATATTGTGGTGGGCTTGGTCATCGCATCCGTGATTGTCCTAAATTTGAACATCAGAAGAGCATGGCAATTGCTAATAACAGAAAGGATTATTTTGGGTTTGGTGGTTACAGGGGAGAAATTTGAAAGGTGTCAATCTCGTGTACCATTTGTTTTCTTTGAAATGACAATGTTATGAATTGTTTCTGCAGTTTAAAACTTTTGAAGTTCACCATATTTATGATGGTAACTATGATATGGTTGAACTTTTACTCTCTAGATTATGTTTGATTCTGTGGATCTTAATTGTGGATTAATTTTAATCCGTTTACGTAGAGTAGGATGATTTACTTTAGTGTAACATATTCGGTTAAGTCGTTGGTGGTGGTTATCTTCTGCTCTGGTAATTTGATTTCTTAGAAAGCTTCCCTGCTACAGTCTTGTTATGGGAAATTGCCACTCCAGTTAAGCAATTTCAATTTTATAAACCAATAACTTTTTACTTATTAGTTAAACCTGCTACTTTGAGGATTCATGATTTCTTCTCTAAAAACTGAAATCAAGCTTCTGTAAGCTTGGATTAAGTAAAGTTTCCTTTTTGTCAAATTTTATGAGCAAAAGGAATTGGATTTCTCTGTCAATAGATATTTAAAAAAAATAAAAAAATTAAACAAAGGGCTGTAGCAGTTGGAATTTATTTTATCACCTTGCATCTTTTGGCGGATGGTATGCTGTTGCCTGCAAGGGGCAAACAATCAGTAAGTCAATTATTTTCCTGTTTAAAAATAATTTTTTTTTAATCAGATGATTGATATTTCTTTTCTATTTCGTCTCTTTTTTTTAATCTTTTTCTCTAGGGTAAGCAAATCCTAACAGTATTTTTTGGTAAAGTATTTGGAGAAGGGATTGTATTTTTTAAGAGTATTTCAATTACTTCATTAAAAAAATCTTCTTTGGATAATTTGTATCGGAATTTTCAAAATTTTGCTGCAATTTAATTGAGTAATTTTTCAAAACTGAATCAGGCTCGAAACAACTCAAATCAGCTCGACAACAGCTAGTGGCTGGAAGAGAACTATATTACAAGAATCCCAAGAAGAAAGGGGAAAGTGGTTTTTGTACACTTTTCAGTTCCAATGAACAATATTACAAGAATCCCATTAATACAGTTTACAATTTTTATCTATCGAGAAAGCAGGGAACTTAATCCACAGGGACTTCAACATCCATTTTTAGGTCAGATTGACCAAGAACCTGTGACAAATTAAAAAATAAGAAAATTTAAACATATCCGGAAATAGAAAGAGAAAGAATAGAGTCTTCCAACACACAAATTTTCAGTGACCCTATCAGATTTTCATGTATAACTTAACCTAAATTATGAGTCTTCTTTTTCTTCTTGTAATTATTTTTGTACCTAATAAACTGACTCTTTCAAATGCATTTGAGCACAACTCTTGAACTAACTGTCAACTTTGATGTGCCACTGTGCCAGTAAGCAAACAAAATTCTTACATGATGACAAAAAAACAATTGAAATATCAAATAATCTTGTCAGGCCAAATTTCTGGACTAAGAAGGCACTAGACAAGTTAATTTTTAAATACTTTAACAGTACTAAAAATCCCTTCCTGCAAGACATCCTTTTTTCAATTTTGTTTCAATTCTAGCCAGTAATAAGAACAATTTCTCATTTACCCAAAATAAAATAAAATAAAGAACCATTTCTCATAAGCCCTCCCATTGTGGCCAAGGAAAGTATCAAGGAGAATAAAATCACTCAAAGTAGATTCCTTTCTCTGGCCAACAGGTTTGAAAGATCTACATTGGACCAAATGGGGAAAAAAACTTAGATTTAGCTATTCTTCAATACTTTTTCCTTTTATGATATCCATTTAAAAATTGTCCAGAGGAAATATATAACAAAACATACAGACCTTAATGAAGTCATCCAATGTCAAGTAGGAGTCTTTGGTGTATCCTGCTTCTTTGAGAATTTGGCTCAGGACTTCCTGCAAATCAAAGAACAGAGAACAGAATTAGCCAAGCTCAAGTTAAGTCTAAAGCTACCAGCATAACTGAAAAGGTGTATGGAAACATAAAAACATCAACCCTAAGGGAGGTCAGACCTATAAAAACTAAGAGAAGAAACCCTAAAGGGAAAAGCCAAAAGTAGGCCAAGGATTGAAGGTTGAAGATCGAGCTTGAAGATTGAAGAGAAGAAGAACACTCTTGGAGAAATTGAGGAACCTTCTCATTGCTACCTCTCTTTCTCTATGATGTCTTCTATTTCTTTAATCAATATGAGCTTTCTTGTAAACATGAGAGGCTAGATCTCTTATCTAGGATTAAGGATGTAACTCTTCTATGATTATATGACAAAATGTTGAACCTTTTTTCAGTTAATGGAAGGTCATTGTTTTGATTCAAGTCTAGTGAACTTAATGCTTGTCTTATGCTAGGATCTCATAAACGCATGATATAAGTTAATTAAATGAAGAATCGAGAGATGAAGTTTGTTATCAGAAAATCTAAAACTTGAACTTAGGACTTATGACTATGAAAGTAGGCGTAATCCTTCGATGGTCAACTAAACTTCACAGAACAATTAACTTAAAACCATAAAAATAAGTATTACTTTAATTCTAATACGTTTCTTGTAACTCGAGAGAAAACATCAAATAAAATTAGAAGATTCACCTTCAAAGCATGATCAACCCATTAACATGAATGTTCTAATCTTTGCCATAGAATATAGATGTAGTGAATCCTGAGCCCTAGAGCCTTAATCCATCCTTTAGTATTTGTTATTATTAGTTTGTTTTGTTTTATTTGTCTTTTGCGATTTAGTTAAATTTCAATTAGTTTACTTGATTGTCTAGATAATTAAAGTAGCTATAGTGCAGTATTCACACGATTCTCGTGGAAATGATTTTTATTTTACTATTTGTACGACCCGTGCACTTGCGGTCATCAACAAAGATGAAATAAATAATAACTAAAAAAAACTATAAAAAAAATGAGATTTTGTTTCTTTAATTAAATTGAAATGCATTTCATCTACAGATAATACAAACAACAGAAACAAACTGGGTCATATGAAAAACTAGAGAAATTTATTAGGTACCACTTTAGGCATCATTTTCCCCTTTGGAGAACATGCTAAAGAAGTGAGACTAACAATCCAGTTTACATTGTGAAGCAGTGTTACATGTAACCGATGACCAAGACACTAATCTTAAGGAAGCTAGATGATAAGTTGTTAGATCCAATGACTTGGGCCCAACTCCAAATGATGGGAGCCCAATGTTAACTGATGGGAGGCCACGTCAGTGGCTGGTATATTCAAGGAGGAAGAAAGTGAAGAATATTACTAACAGGAATAATCAGTTAAGGGGGGCCATCAACAGGAGATCCTTCTAGATTCAAGAGGCCAGAGTGGGCTAAGAATTCTGTTAGAGGGGAATCAGAAAAGGGAGGACATGCGTACAGAAGATCTGTGGGCAATGGGTTGTTAAATAGTAGTGGAAAGAGGATCGGAGGGGTATCACATGTTAGTGGGTAATTTTGCTGGCTGGTAGCCTGGGGCAAGGTTCACCTTGCACTGGAGTTGTCTCCTGGTATTATTTCATTTCTATTACTTGTATATGCTATTAAGGGAAACTGCCGTTGTAAGTAAATTTCCCTTTGTGAATACTAATCAAGAAGGCAGATTATTTCTTTACTCTATCATAAGTTCATCACCCAATTTACTGAAATTAAACTTCAGCATACCAAACTTCAAATAGGGATGTCAAAGCAGTAACAATTGATGCACCTTAATGAAAACCTACTTTTCTATGTAGTACCTCCAAGTAAAACAACTTCATCATTAAGCAATACAGGGAAGGGTATAGATCTTTGGCGATACCTCTCTCTGTTCATCAGACATGAATGGACCTGACAAATCTTTTAGCACTTCCAGCATATCTTTGAAAGACACCTTTCCATTATGGTCTGAATCATATACTTTGAAAATAACTGAGACAAAGAAAAACTAGTAACTATAAGTACCCACATTAAAAGCAACCACACAATGTCAATCCATTTACAAAATACTAATGCAATTTTAGAACAAGGAACAGTGTACATCCTAGTCAGTAGTAGAAGATAGTATCATTATTGTGGGAAAATTTTAACTAATCTCTCCTGCCCCCTCGTCCCAAAGCAATTCCTCTTTCAAGGATGAAAATCATTGGATAATTCAAATCATTTGAACTTTATATTTGAAAAAGCAATTCTTAATTGTTTAATTAACTTTCTTAAGAGATTGCTGCAGTTATCATGCACTCTGAAATTCACTGACCAAAATCCCGAAGGCTCTACCCGAGATATATAGAATTTTTACATGCTATCACTTACAAATGAATGTCGTTGCCCCCCTCTCTGTCTCTCTCTCTCTCTCTCTCTACCCCTTACCTAGCCAACATCTACTGCATTTCTTCAAATTATTTGTGAAATTTTGAAATCAAGACCAGATACATCTAATTCATCTAAATGCCAAACCTGAAACTCTTAAAAGAATAAATTCTGAACCAATGGAACAATAACAACTCAATAAGTATGATCTTTATACATACACATGAGAAAATTCAGCATTGGTAAGAAAACAATCAATCCCTAACTTACATTTACATCTTCTGATTCCTGAAGCTTTACTACAATTGATAAAACAACTCCACAGAACATAAAATAATTCTGCTATATAACTGACACGTACGTTCTACTTTTTGCTGTGCACTGGCTTTGGCACTGAATGCAGACAAGAAGGCCACAAAGTCTTTAAAATTCAAACCATCCGCCATCTTGAGTAGCCTCTGCAAATAACCACATAATCCATCAAATATGGGAAAATATATCACACATCACTCTGGCGCATATAGTGATGGTCACTGATGGCATAAGAAAGTGCAGAAGTTCAATAATAAACTAAATCTTGGGTTCGAAATTCGCATAAAGTGAAAACAACTCTACCTGAGAAAGTGGATTCATTGCAAACTCAGGAACAGACAAGAACTCATCTGCTGAAATAAATCCCTTTGCATTGCGGTCAAGTTGACAAAACCTTTGATACAAGGACACTATTTCCTGCTGGGTAACTGAGTTTCATACCCAAAATCAGATCTTACCCAGAAAACAGCAACAGAACATTAGATGCAAATAAAGGCAGACCAAGATAAGGAGGGCCCACATAAATTATTGCAGTGTTCTTGGACTTCCTCGATATCATATTGAGTTAGCATAGATGATGCACTCCCCATCAGTACTTCTGGGCTTCAAAGTAAAAGCTAAACATTTATTACTCACTAAAAACACACTGGCAACCATAATCAATCAAGCAAATGATAGAACACTTATTTTTAGTGCATAAACGGGTGGGGAAAAAAAAGTAAAAGAAAAAACCTGAGTTTCTAGCTAGAAATTCTGGGCGAAGGATAAAAAACATAATAGCTTGGGAGCTAGTAGGACTGTTAAAGAATCAAAATGGTAACTTTGCTATCAAAAAATTTCAGGGCAACCAAACTTGTAGAAGAAAAAGGAGAGGGAAACGAGATGAGACCTGAAAGCTCTCTCTCTTTCTCAGTTTCTCTCTCTTTGGGCTCAGCTGGCACCTTCGGATGGTTCAGACTTAGACGAGATGGGTGGGTGGGATGGCACTGCGAAAAATACACGTGGACGTGGGTTGCCTTGTCATCATCGATTCACTCGAAACGCAGCAATTGTTCTGTTCTGTCGCATCGCAACTCAATAGCCGCGGCGACGGACACTTAGATGTTAATCCCCTAATAAACTCGAAAAACCCGTAATAGCGTGTACACTACAAACAAACAATTCCTTAGCCAAAAATGACTTTCTTTTAGATAAAATCACAGAAGAATAAATAAGTTTATACACTGTAACACGACTTGGGAAGGATCAAAGTTTATAACTTTACCTCTTGTTCAATAAACCCTCCTAAGAATATATAATTAATATTAATAAATATACTTATCTCTAAAATGTTATAATAAATTAAAAATAAAGCTTTTAAAAACCCTAAATCTCTATAATCTAACCCTATCTCATAATAAATTTTATGAACTATAGCATCTGCACACATTAATATGTGTATATCATTTTTACATTTGCCTACGTGCTATTACATTCTACGTAAGTTGCATATTTCTTCACATCACAGAAAGTGGCTCACCGGATGAGTACAATGGACTAGAGCAAGCGTCCCTGTGAAATCCAGTAACACAATAATACACCATGCCTGTCTGTAATTGTTCAAGCTTTGTTAAGACGATTGAAGAAAATATTTGTTTTTTTAACACAAACAAAAAAGTTGTAGTGGAAGAGTAGGTTAGCACGCATTTTAGCCAGCATCGCAATACCTATGCTCCTTTCTCTCTATCAAGGAAGCGTATGTTGCATTAAACACTCCTGCACCATTGAATGGTTATAACTGGATCCCATCCACCCACATGGATAACGCATACCAACATAATTCACTTGCCAAATTAAATTATTTGATGACATTGTTACCCAAATTTCTTTCATGACGATTAATGTACAAAGTACAGAAAAGCACGGATAACACTGGTAAGATAAAGTAATAAGCAAGCCAAGAAATTTATGGCGATTTATGGAACAGATATTTTTAACGGAAGCCATCCAGGCAGGTAAATACAAAAATTGGTTGAGCATCTAACAATTTGACAATGTCCCAATTGAGGCAAGCTCGAAGACGAGCAAGCCTTACATTATTGGAGGCAAAAAGTATCATACTTCAGCAGGAATCCAGGTCACGGCATGGAGGAGGTGTGGGCTCACTTAACAAAGTAGTATTCCCTCCTTCAGGTCCACCCTTAATCCGCCGTGGATTTTGTGTGCCGGGCTAAAATATAAAGAAATTCATATTCAGAGCAGGTGTAAGTTTCTAAAACATGGAAAATAAAGGAATAGATCCTGGCCAATATCCTTACCGGTAGCTTCTCACCCCTTCTCAGCATTTCTACTATCTCAACTACTCTCTCTGGGGTTACGTCTTCCTGGAATCAACATAAACAAGACATATTAAGCTCTAAAAGTGTTTCAGACGTATACGCACAATAACCATGACAATGAACCCCACCCAAAAAAAAGAAAGAAAGAAAAAGAGAGAAAAGACCTACATAGTAATTATAAGTATATCCTTCTGATCCATTTGAGTAATCAGCCACTGTAATCATAGGAGCATTCACACAGCATCCCTGCATAACACCAACAACTTCAATCATGCATTCATTGGTTATTCAATAAAATCACGGCCAAGAACATCACATTAAAACAGACACTACTTTAGAATCCATATAGGACCATAGTAAACACAGAAATCAAGCATGCACCTCGTTCACCTGATTACTCTCGGAATTTTTGTTTCCTTTCTCAATAACAAAACCCATCCACCACATTAGGTGATTCTCTTTTCTTTCAGTTAGATATTAATGTCCAGTAAAGTTTGTTCTGGTGTTTCTTCTGCTAACAATCCAAGGGCTATGAATGGTTCATAATATACCAAACTAATATTTACAATTATTTTTTAATATAAAAATTGTATTTCAAAGGGATTATTTGGATAACTTAATATTACTGAAAAAGGTAAAATAACGAGTTATAAAGTCCATATTTGTGATCAGATATCCAAAGCTACCACAGCAATGTTCACACAGTTAGTCCAATTTTCTCATTCATATAATTTTTTTCCACTGTATACAATCATCATGCCAGTGCTAATCAAGCAAGACTACAACTCTGAAGACTAGGAACATGCTGAAATAAAGGTTAGACATTGTTCAAAGAAAAGACTCACCATGCATTCCATTTCTCCAACAGAAAACAAACCATCCTGTGTTACTTCTGCAAATCAGATGTACAAAGAAACTAATTCTTAAAAAAAAGGTATATAGTTCCAGTTTGTCGAGAATGAGATCAAGTTCAGTGGGAGGTAAAGTGAGAAATCAAGACAGGTGAACTAACCATTGCGCTTCACTCCCAAGTGTTTCAATAAAGCTTCTTCAATTCCTCGTGAACCTCGTATCATACAAGGTGTTGTTCCACAAACCAATAGATGATACTTCCCAACCTGAAAATTTAGAGCAAGTTGATCCAGATAAGCTTTGGCCCGTATTAATGTGGATTAGCACAAATGAAAGCATTAAATCATGATATGCTTTTCACCTTAGCTCGATTGAACATTGAGTAAAATGTGGCAACCTCATATACCCGTATAGGAGCAACCTCTATAATTTTAGCCACCTGAATAATTCACAAAATCATTTATTAATAAAGGATTTGAATAGCTTCCTGCATTTTTAAAAACTTTAAAAATCAGTTTGGCCACATTATGTTAATTTGGGATTTCCACTGCAACACCATTGCAACAGGAAGCTGGAAGCTACAAGTAAAAATAAATGAAATAATGATGAATATTTACAAGAAGAAGAAGAAGCAACATTATGTGCATCAATAATCAAAACCAGTTGCATGCAGAGATTTCAGACATAGCATGAATGTCAACCAACAGAGTGATGCTTTAGCAAATGAAGGATGAACATCACAAACAATCACAAGCAGAAAAGGCTTCACTCTAACAACCTCAGCAAGAATTACAAAAGGACCATCTTTACCGGCAATTTATTTGGCAATAATATTATAGGGCCATTACAAGAATTTCAAGACTATCACAGGAATTGTTTAGGGTTCTCGTGGGACCATTACCAGATCACAGAAATTATTTAGGGGTCTACTTAGTACTTTATAGAAATCATCTATCAAGCACAATAAATCCAGTTTCATTAACTTGCAATCTGATAGAAACCTAGTTTACTGATAGGGAAAATATGGAGGCTAGCTCCTTACAAGCAGAGGTAGATCTCTACTGTTACAAAATAGAACAGAAAATAACACTCCTGCAGAACTTTGAGGGTCTGCTCCTCCCTGCCAAATGGCCCCAAAACCTCACTCAATTTCTGAATACCCTCTTATTCCCACATTTCCCCCTTTTATCCTCTATTTGGCTTAACAGCCTCCATTCCAGAACATTCCCTTACACTCCCACTTGCCACATCAGCATTCTGTTATGCTTCATTCCATCAGCATGATTATCCCCTTTATTTCCCCATCCTGTCCTCCATATCCATGTGTGTTGATCCTTTAGTTCCCATCCCCTTCCTTGTAGCATACACCTTAGAAATAGGAGCCTATCACAATCCTATGTGTATCACCTTTTTGTTCCCACAGGGATGCAGGACTTACTCAAAGAATCAGACATACTCCTTTGATATGTTTCTAGACATAGTAAGAAGAATCCTCCAAGCACAAGGCCAACATACCGCGTTCATTGCAGAAACAGGGAGCCAGCCCCCATGCTGCTGCTGGGCAAGATCCAGAAGAGGGATCACTGCAGATTGCTTATAGTTGGATGGATAGTGAGATATAATCTCCTTAACCTGTATTTCGCACAGCTTAAAATCATTAGAATTTTAAATGAAATATGCGCTAGGCACCAAAAAGATCATACACACAATGTCCATATTGAATTAAAGATACATAACTCTTAGAAACATTATGATGGAACCAATCAATAAGGCATCAACTCGTAAATTCTACTCTTTCTTTGGTAACATTTTCAGCTCAAATAACATGCTTTTAAAACTCAATGAATCAAGTAATCAGAGTAAAGCATAAAGCTAGGCAGGCAAAGTGTAATAGTGGGGCAAAATGAACACCGCAATAAGCTGCAGCACCCCCCTTGAAGAGTAAAGCATAAAGCTACACCAAATTTTGTAGGTCCAAAGCCAGATTCACTATAATAGCCTATATAGTATATACTTTTTCATTTGGCTAATCAATAAAATAATATAGAAATATCTTAGATGACAGATAACTTAAAATCGTCAAAACTGTATGTTTTTAATGATTAAGTGTCAATATACCAATGGACTTAAAATCAAAATTATATAGGAAAATCTTAAATCTTCTTCTTTTTCATACCTATACAGATGTTCTTATTTTGTCCCTTTTTCTTCCCTTTTTATAGGTGAGGGGCAGGGGATTGGAGGCGTAATAAATTAAAGAACTTATTGTACAAGATATATACTAGATGTTAAAACATTATAAAAGTAGAAACACAGTTTGGGAAGAAAATCCATATAAGTCTACCATTCATAAAAATTACACAGAAATAAAGGAGGTCTACCAGAGACATTAATATTGACATAATTTACATCACGAGACTAAAGTATATCTTAGCACAAGCACAAGTATTTTATGCTGAAAACACTCAACATTGTTGACAGGAATTGGCTTCATAAAGTCAACTGGCTTCATAACCCAGACTACGATTACAACAAGTCAACATGCAAACAAATAAACGTAGCCCATCCTCATAAGCACACGAATGCTTAATCGACTACCAAAGGTTTAAAATGAAGCATGAATGTTGCCCCAACACATTACAAAAGAAACTTCCTGATCTTATCCAACAATGCATAGCACAGTACAGCATTTTCACGTTTTTCTTTTATAGGTGACGTAACATCATAGTGGCAATATCAAGTTCATAGAACCATACCACCTGTGGGAATTCAAGTAGTAAAACTAGTAACCATTTCCCAGTAAACATCCTCTAAGCAAACCCGTAGAGCAACCCAGAACGTCCACTCTTTCTCACCAGATTTAAAAAAAAATAACAAAACAAAACAAAACCTTGACAGCATTAGGCATAACATAACCTAAAGATATTGGGCAGATTTTAAAAAAGAATACTTTGAATCCCATTTGTAAGGAAATGACATACGATAAAAGCTGGAAAGAATACAAAACACTCCAAGTTCGAATTTTCACAAATTGAGAGCGTTGAAAACATTACCTTCTCTTTGTTGGCATTGGTGAATTCCCACGGAAGGTCCGGTTTGTTGTCCGGAGAGTCAAGATGCTGCCCCAAATCAAACATGGATACATCAACAAACACACACGTGTAATGGAAAACAGAGAAATTGAAGTAAAAACGATGGAATGGGATGGGCACTTACATAGTTCAGAGCGGTTGAGAAGACCCTAGAAGGCTGGGAAGGGGGAAATCAAACAAATAAAAAAGAAAAAGCAACGAAATCGGAAAACGAGGTGAGGGAGAGGAAAATGAGAGAGAGGGAAATGGAAAGAAAAAAAATCGGAAGGAAAACCTGACGGAAAATCTGACGGATCTCGTTGAGGCGATTCGCGGCGAGGCGTGCCAGCATTTTCGATGACTTGGTGCGAGGTGAACAACAAAGAGATCAGAGTTAGGGGCAGAGAGAGTAGAGTAGAGTAGAGAAAGAACTTGAGACGCTGTAAGAGAGCCTCCAGAGGTGGCACAATCAGGACCGTTCGATCTCATAAACGGAATCCCTGCATGGGATTGCGAGACATTTTGTTCTGTGGGTTAGAATAATGGATTGGACTGTGGGTTCTCTTGTTTTGGATCGGCTTTCTATTGGGCCTTAAGGAGGAGCTAGAGGCCCATTTGGATTAGAAGGCAAAATATGAAAGCAAATTTTATTTTAAAAAAATAGAAAAGAAAAAGAGAAAGAAATATGTGACACATGTATACCAAATAAAAATATATTTTAAGAGTTTAATTTTGATCTACTATTAGTGTAAAAAAAAATTATACTATTATCTAATTATGTATTACCAAATCATTAAAAAAAATTGACTATCACAACAACTATTTAAAAAATATAATTCTTTTAACGATGTGTTAGCATATGATATAATGACAGTATAAAGAAATTTTATACTGATGATGTATTAAAATTAAATTTATATTTTAATACAAATTAATTACATTTTAGGTTTGTTTTTACATTTCTTTCATACTTACATATTTATTTATTAAGTTTAATTTTGATTCACTGTCAGTGTAAAAAAAAAATTACACTGTCATCCAATCATATATTGTCACATCATTAAAAGAGTTTGACTATTATAGTAATTATCTAAGAGATCTAACTTTTTAATAATGTATTAAAATATCATTAGATGACAGTATAAAAAATTTTACACTAATATATAATGAATCATAATTAAATTCTTATTTATTTATATATGTATTTATATATACTTTTTAGTATCCTATCTATGTGTGTGTGTCTTTTAGAATTTTGTGGAGAAACCAAGCTTCGGTATGTGCATAAAGCAAAAAATTAGTTCCCAAGAATTTTCTTTCAATGGTTGTTCTAATTCGGTATGCGCATTTGATGAAGATAAAGCGTGCCGTCTTGTACAAATTACAATGCATTGAAAGAGTGGATAATTATGTTATGGTCCTATTTGTGAATTATTGGAAGCTGACGAAGACTTGAAGGCTAATCTTGAAAAAGATTTGAAAGCATCCCACCATTTCATTGGCGGGGCTGGTAACTATGCAAGCTAGGAGTTCAAGCTTTGCTCTGGCTAAATTAACTTCCAAAAGTTAACTGTTTTTAACTTTTGATTTTGAAATGGCTCATAATTTCTCAAATCGGCTTCTTTCGGCTGTCTTAATTACGTTGAGCCTCCACTATAGTTTCCCTTCTTCACCTTCTTAGTTTCTGATTGGCTGCTGCAAAATGTCCTCTCTTTTCACTCTCTCTCTCTCTCTCTCTCTCTCTCTCTCTCTCTCTCTCTCTCTCTCTCTCTCTCTCTCTCTCTCTCTCTCTCTCTCTCTATATATATATATATATATATAAAAGTTAAGACTAAGAGATAACATTTTGATAAATGTTATTTAAAAAGAAAAAAATTCTTAATAAGTATCATTTAAAGAGATAATTAAAAATTAATAGATGAAAATTTAATAAAAAAATAAAAAAAATTTACGAAGAGAGTAAATCTTAGCAAGTATTACCTATAAGTGTCATTTAAATATGTTTTATACATTTAATATAATTAATAAAAATGTATGTTAAATTTAATTTATGCGTGCATGTTAAATATTAATTTGTGATTAAGATGAATGCATGTAATAATTAATTTGTAATTATATACATGTATATTTAACATTAATTTGTGATGAAAGTTAAGATTATTGAGATAAGCTTTTAACATATGTCACTTATAAAGAAAAAAAATACTGACAAATGTCACTTAGAAATTTTGATAAGGATTGCTTAGATATGATCATATATGTTAAACTTTAATTTATGCATACATGTAAAACATAAGTGAAACTTTAATTATGACCGTTAATTATGCATGAGTTTTATAATTTGTTTATTACTATATTCTTACTGTGAGTAATTGAAAGAACTATTAATATCTTATGGATAACATGCTTTGGTATTGAAAAAATTGCCAAAATATATTCTAAAAAAACAAATATATGTTATATTATGTGAATGTTCTATCTTGGGTAAAAATAATAAGAAAAAAATTGTTTTGATGAATTTTAGATTACTCAACATCCAAAACAATTATAAAGGAAGTGAAATTAGGTTACAATGAGATGCATACAAAAGTATATTTAATTTCTTTATTCTTTCACATGCTCTTCCTTATATTTTTAAACTAGCATAATGTATCTATAATTTTTATGTAAGATTATAAAACACAAAGTTATATATAATTATGTTCTTATATCTATTTTTTTATTTGAATGAGATTTACTTTAATATTAACTGGTTTGGTTTAACTCGAAGGATAACATGAGAACTAAATACGTCTTTAAAATAGTACAATCATGTCAAGTTACATTTTTGTTTGCATAATGACATTTAGTTACTTAACAGAGTTATGTATTTTAATTAAAAAAGTGTTGCTTCTTATATAAAAAATCATAATTGGATGTATATTATACATAAAAATGATTTTAGTTAATTTATATAATATTATTATTTTATTAATATTTAAAGAAATAAAATTTATTAAATTTTTGAAATGTTTTTATAATTATCATAAAAATAATTAAGTTAAAAAATATTAAAACAATTCATTTTTTTTCAAAAAGACTTGTCATTAATTCTTTTACATTCTTTTATTTTATTATTAATCATTCTATAATTTAACAAAAGGATAGATTTCATTAAGCTTATTTTGAAGCATTTGAGGATTTAAGTCATTTTATATATCATATAAAAATTTAATTATTTATTAATTATATTTTGTTGTCGTATATCAGAGTATACAATAATAGTTTATCATAGTCAAGACATTAAATACTTATAATTATGCTTATGTAAAAAAAAATTTCTTTTAGTTATAATATGTACTTTTTAAATTAAAATTTCTCATTCAAGTTTAATATTTCACTATAAAATGATTTTTTATATTTTATATTAAAAAATAAAAATAAATAATATTTGATAATTATAATATTTATATATTCATAACTAATAATGTTTAATAATTATTGAATTATAATTTTATAATATTATATCTTGTATGCTCATATAATATTTATATATACATAACTAATAATGTTTAATAATTATTGAATTATAATTTTATAATATTATTTTTTTTATGCTCCGAAAAAATGCTTGGCTTATATACTAGTATTATGGATAAGAATTGTGAACAGCTGACTAACTGAGCAAGGTAAACATAGACAAGTAGTGTACACAGAGAGGAGGAGGAAGGTATCTGACCTTCAGGCCATAATATGGAAGGAGTTTCTATAACGCCATTGGAAGCACTACTATCCAAGCGTGTACAAGAAATGGTCCTAAATAGTGAGGAACCACCACCACCTTATGTTTGCAGAGATGATGACACTGCACAAAATGTTCCTTCTGCATCATGTTCACTACCGATCATTGATTTTGGGCACCTCTCTTCACCAACGCCAACAACTAAACAAAAAGAAGAGCTAGAAAAGCTGAAATCAGCTCTCTCTTGCTGGGGATGCTTTCAGGTCTCCATGCCTAAACTTCCTTATTTCATTTCCAGTTTGTAGATATATCTCTTGAACAAAACAATCCCATAACCTTCTGCTGGTGTACTTTTTTTTCTGGAATTTCAGGCAATAAATCATGGAACATCAAGTTCACTTTTGGATAAGGTTCGTCAAGTTGCAAGGGAATTTTTTGAGCAGCCAATGGAACAAAAGAAGATACTTTCTAAAGGGGTTGAAGAATTTGAAGGGTATGGCGCTGATCCAGTTCCTGAAGAAGGTCAGTCTTTAGACTGGTCAGATCGTTTGTGTCTTGATGTATACCCAGAAGATAGAAGGAAGCCCAGACTCTGGCCAGAAAATCCATCATCCTTTAGGTAAATTAGAACCAAATATTTGATTTTGGACCCTCTTAATGCTAAATTTCTAATTATGCAAACAAATTTTCAAAATTATTGAAGGTTGGTAGCTACCATCTGTATGTGTTACTTGAGGTTGGTGTCCTGAGAATTGAAACTATTTAGTCACACTTCTGCAGGGATGTTTTGGAAGAATACAGTGTAAAGATGCGAGAGGCAACAAATCTTGTTTCTAGAGCCATTGCAAAGTCACTGGAGTTAAAAGAAAACTGCTTCCTGAATCAGTTTGGTGAACGTGCACTGCTGCAAGCAAGGTTCAACTACTACTCTTGTTGTAAGCGGCCTGATCTTGTTCTTGGACTTAAACCCCACGCAGATGGATCAGGGTACACCATTATACTGCAAGATGATGTTGAAGGCCTCCAAGTCCACCAAGATGGAAAATGGTTCACAGTTCCAACAATTCCTCATGCCCTTTTAGTCCTCATGGGCGATCAAATGGAGGTACGTGCTGTTATTCTGTTTTTATGACAAAGTTCCAGATATAATACATATCTTGCAATATTCTACATAATTTTGCGTACAAGCAACCAATTCCTAAAGATTTTTCGCAGCTTGTGTTTGTTGCATATTTGGCAGTTTAAATCTAAACAAATCCTGACAATTTCATCTTCTTTTCCGTATAGCTGAACGTTTAATCAATATTTCAACTAATATTAACGACTTAGAAATTTCAATTACTGAATCAACTTAAATTATTAGATTTTCTTAATTTCAATTTTCTGGTGTACCCTGCCAATTGCTTTCCATGTAGCTCTTAGAGATGACATAACGTAAATAGTGTACATCAGGAATCATACATGCGACAAAAATTCATATTAAGCGTTCCCCAAATATTCCTTTCTAATACGGCAGATAATGACAAATGGAATGTTCAAGAGTCCTGTGCATAGGGTACTAACGAACTCCAAGAGGGAAAGGATATCTGTTGCAATGTTCTATACACCTGAGCCAAACAAAGAGATAGGACCAGAACAAGGTTTGGTGAATGAAGAGCAGCCGAAGTTGTTCAATAAAGTGACAGATTATGCTGATACACATTGGAAATACTACCAACGAGGAATGAGAGCAATTCATGTAGCAAAAGTATGACATTACAGTTATAGCTAGAGCTCTGTGAGCTTGTAATTATAAACCTGTAGATGTAGAGTAATAAGCTCTCAGTTCTACAATAAACTTGGGAACTCTAGTATTTTGAGTGTTTTTATGTATGTATCAGAAGGGTAAACTTTATTTTGTATGGTCATTTTGATCATGCTTTAAAATAGGTGAACATTTTAAGAATAAATTTTCTATAAAAAATTTCATATAAAATTATCCCAGAACTTTTTATTTCTAATTTTAAAGGACGCCAAATTGACTCATAATATTCAAACGTGTGTTGTAAAGATGGTTGTCAGTCTTAGATTGCTCCCTGCTGTACTCTCCAGAATATTGTGACCTTGATCTTAGGATATAATCTATAAAAAAAAATTGGCATATAAAACTTATGTAAGTTTTTCAATCTCATAAGCGAGTAGTTTGCAGTCGATTATGGTATTAGGACACTCAATGTCCGTCTTTGCTTGGGATTTATGCTATGTTCGCTTTTTAAAAACACCCAAGCATCCAAGTGACCGGTGATCTTAATTATATGGTTCAGATTTATTAATTCCAATTTTCTTTACGTATGTGAAAGAAAACAAAAAATAAAGTACATCAAGAGACAAATCCTCAATTTTATATTATTATTATTATTATTATATAGATTTAATTTTGATTCACTATCAATTAAATTTTTTTTTATACTATCATTGAATTAAGTTTAGCAAAAGCAATAAAAAAAGTTCGACTATAACAATAATTACTTAAAAAATTATAATTTTTTAAAGTCGTGTTAACACATTATTAAATGATAGTGTAAAAAAATTTATAAAATAGATCAAATTTAAACTCTTATTATGTACATCAAGGGGGGGAACCAATATTATTTAATATCTTATTTGGATTTAAATTATTGCAAGTAAAAAATACATTAAAATAAAGTGAAATCAGACAAGTTTGTAAAATAATGAAATTTTTATTCTACCCTTACAAAGATATTAGGTAAGCCTAATGAACTAAGTTATCGTAGATAGTTCACACTTGAGCAAACTATAAATAATGCTTCTTTTTTTTTAATTTCTTCGAAGACTTGTTTCTTCCATATATTACGACCAATAAATTTTGAATTGAATGGGTATTAAATCCGGTATTTTAGTTAGAAAAACTTGAGAAGAGACACATCGGTTTCAAAATCTTAAGGATGTATCTGATCTTTATATTCTGATGATGTCCTACTTGAGTGAATGAACTGTGATTTGAACGCTTCAATTATTAGTAGTAGAAAAACAAATAGAAAACTACATGAAAATAGTTTAAAAACTTAAAACACTGTTTGTGTGCAAACTGAATTATTTAAAGTTTAAATTTGATTTACGATATAATTCATTACTGTACACACAAATTTGCACTTAATGTCGGAACATCGAAGCTTAAAGATTCGGTTTCCCGGAGATTTAACTATGGAGCAAATGCTAGTGGTGCTTCAAGTTGGTAGCATTCTTTAATTTTTTTTTTAATATGGTCCTACATGGATCGGCATGTGAAGCAGTACACTTGGACCTAACTGGCTATTGGTTAACCATTCATAAATATAGCCCAACTGTTTGATTTGATGAAGCTTTGGAATTCAAAAATGGTACCTAACAAGATATTATAAAGGCTGTACGTTGCCGTCAATAGAAAATTTGACGTTTTAACAAATTTTATAAAGGAAAAATACTCTAAGATTCAGCTTGTCATAAGGAGCATTTGATTAGTTTTAAAATTTAATTAATTATTTAACTAATTTAATTAATAATTTATATATAATTAATCATATTATAAATAGTAAAATAAAAAAATTATTAATTAATTATATCTAAATTATTAATTAATTAAATTTATTAAATATTTAATTAACTTTTAAAATGAACCATTTTAAAAGTAAGGTGCGCAACTGGGATTATTGAATTGACTTCTAAACTATAACTTAAATTTTAAAAATAAACATTATTTTATGATGTGTCATCCAAATAATAAAACTCAATATCAGGTCACTTTTAAAGATGTATAAAATGTATTATAAAATTCATCATCTTCCAAAACCTTCACAGAAGCAATTACGGAGCTGGAAAATTGAAAATTCATTTTGGCAAAAACTAGTTTTTGTAACAAATTTTCAGTTCTCATAATTCAGGAGCTATACCTAAAGGTGGAGAGGCAATTTGGTATAGAGAAAAATGCCTTAGGTATATAAATGGCAGAAAGATTCCGCTCCAACAAAAATAGGATAAATTGAAATAAACCTCTAGCCCACGCGCTTCCCATTCCCTCAAAAGATCTTAAAAAGCAGGCCTCCGTGGGTGGCGAAAAATGGAGCAAAAACAAGTGACTCAACCGCCATGAGCTTAATAAGGATGTTGAGCGAAGGGCCTGAAGTATCCTTGAGGGGGTCTCCAATGGTGTCACCAATAACAGCTGCTTTGTGTGGTTCAGATCCCTTTGGGCCCAATGTCCGGGCATGCTCAGACGCACCTGCCTGAAATTTGAAGCCCACGAGGAAGTTCATTACCACACAAAAATCCTATAAAATAATGTTCTTAGAAATAAGTCACAAGTTAAAATTATTACCTCAATGTACTTCTTAGCATTATCCCAGGCACCACCAGTGTTGGATGCTGATATTGCAATCTAATGAAAACCAATGCAGAAGAACGAGATTCAGCAAACTTCACATATAGCCATATATTTCAATCAAACAATACTAATCGTCAGAGAAGCAGCATTACCTGCACACCAGAAACTAAAGAGCCAGCAAGAACACCTGAAAGAGTTTCCACACCAAAAAAGGTACCAACAATGAGTGGTGTGAGCATGACAAGGGCACCTGGAGGAATCATCTCCTTGATAGATGCATCAGTAGAAATCTTGACACATGTAGCATAATCAGGCTTGGCATGACCCTCCATGAGTCCTGGAATGGTGTTGAACTGCCTACGAACCTCCTCAACCATCTTCAAAGCTGCACTTCCTACACTCTTCATGGTCATGGCAGAAAACCAGTAAGGAAGCATGGCACCAACTAGGAGTCCAATGAAGACCTTAGGAGTCAATACATCAACAGTTGAAATTCCTGCCCGGCTGACAAAGGCACCAAATAGAGCCAAAGACACTAGCGCGGCAGACCCAATAGCAAATCCCTAATACAGGATAGAGTTAAGTTCAGTAATTATTACACATTAGAGAAGCATAACTAGTAAGGTGTAACTTTAGGTTCATATTTTCATGACCATGATCACAGGAAAGCAAGCAACCAATATTATTAGAAAAGCTTTTGCCCCGTTTTAAGAGAAAACAAGAAGACTAGAGCTCTGATTTTGTAGATGCAGATTGCAGATTGCAGCACAAGGTTTGAAGCTGATCAAAATATCTTCCCAGGGATGTAGTTTAAGTTATTAAACTTGGGGAGGTCCATCAGGGCTGCCCAATCTATGTGGCTACGCATTTTGAACCAGAAAATGTGATAGGCTGCTTTGACATAAAGGGTAAGCAACCTGCCCACAAGAATATCACAGTACCTTGCCAATGGCAGCAGTAGTGTTGCCAGCAGCATCAAGGGCATCAGTTCTCTCACGGATACGATGGCTCATGCCTGCCATCTCAGCAATACCTCCTGCATTGTCACTGATGGGCCCATAGGCATCAATAGCCAACCCAGTAGCAATGGTGCTCAGCATCCCAAGGGCAGCCACAGCAATACCATACATTGCTGCAAAACTAAAACTCACAAAAATGCTGACTGCAATGGCAAAAATAGGAATAATGACAGACTTGTATCCCAGAGCAAGGCCAAAGATGACATTGGTTGCAGCTCCAGTCCGGCAGGAGTCAGCAACATCTTGTACGGGGCTGAAAGCAATCAATAATACAGGTCAAGACATAGGGGCTGAAAGCAATCAATAATACAGGTCAAGACCTATAGACATCGAGAAAGGAAAGATTGCACGACTTTATTAACATTCAGCTACCTGTAAGCATTGCTTGTATAATATTCAGTCACAAACCCAATAATAAGTCCAGCCCAGAGACCAACACCCACACATAGGAACAGCTGCCTGCGAATTTCAACCATGTCAGTAGCTGGATTTCAATTGTTATTCACAATCAAGACAATCAAAACAACTGAAATATTAGTTAATCATCCAGAAATGAAGACACCAAACTCAGAATGAATTTCCAAAAATATGGCTACCAATATTATCTATGTACAAAAAAAAAACCAATTTTTAACTTGAAGAATTACAAAAGAAAGTATCTAGACCAAAATGTCACATAGGTCAGAAACACACTTAAAGACAAGGGTATATACAATACTTGTGTTTTATTTTAGTAAACAATTGTGTCTTACCAGCTCTTCACTTCTTTCTGAACCCCAAAGTTGAAAATTGTGAAGGATGATGGAAGAGCAATCCAACTAACAAAAGCAATTCCAACAGTCATGAGAACCGTAGAGATGATAAGCTGCTTTTTCAATGCTGGTTCAATTTCCTTGACAGCCTTGATCTCAAAGAAATCAGTTGCAAAGAGAGTAGTGATCAAACAGACAAGAATGCCCATAGAACTGACGAGTAGGGGATATAACATGGCAGTAAAATCATGGTTGATTCCAAATGAGGAAATGGAAGCAACAACGAGGGCAGCACAAGATGATTCAGCATATGAACCAAAAAGATCAGAACCCATCCCAGCAATATCTCCAACATTATCACCAACATTGTCAGCAATCACCTAAGAGACCATAGAAATGCTCAGAAAACATTATCACCAACATTGGAATAGTGATGGAAAAAGGGGGGAAGGGAGAGATAGAAAGGTGGAAAATATGGCTTACAGCTGGGTTTCTTGGATCATCCTCTGGGATATTTCTTTCAACTTTTCCAACGAGATCAGCACCAACATCAGCAGCCTTGGTATAGATACCACCACCGACTCTGCCAAAGAGAGCCATGGAAGATCCACCCAAACCATAACCAGTTATAGCCTCAAAAAGGCCTTCCCAATCATCACCATAATATAGCTTGAAGAGATTGATGGTAATGTAGAGCACCAAAAGACCATTTGCTGCAAGAAGGAAACCCATCACTGCACCAGACCTAAATGCAGTAATAAAAGCCTTTCCAACACCCTTTCTGGCTTCCAAGGTTGTCCTTGCATTAGCATAGGTGGCAATTTTCATCCCAAGGAAACCAGATACAACTGAAGTTAATGCACCAAGCAAGAAAGATAGAGTGCTAAAGAGTGCAGTTGCAAGGGCAGGTTTGCAAAGCTTCCTCTTATCATAAGTGCAGGGCTGGCTCTTGGTACTGAAGCTCTCCACGGATCCCAGGAAAAGGAATATCAGAATTGCAAAAGCAGCCATGAAAATCCCCACATATTGATATTCAGTAAAAAGAAAGGACGTTGCACCTGCAACAAATTATTATTTTTATTCTAATCAATTTATAAACCACTGCTCATGCCCTTCTATTATGGGCTGTAAAAAATAATTACTTAGATCGGGCTGGCCCGACGTTATTGGCCCGCCCTTCTGGGGTGTGAAAATCAGGCACCCAAATTGGCCCGTGTTATGGAGAAATTCTTCCAAACTCCTAAAGTAATACTTGCCAATAAGCAAATGACACGTTATTTACATGATAAAGTCATACTCACATATGTTCTTCTCATGTAAATGATACGTATAATTTACTTATTAACTTAAAATATTAAGCTAGTGTGTGTAAGAATTAGGCATCCTTATGAGTTGTGATAGGAAAAATAACGATGATGACATATAGAGCATATCTGTGAAGGAAAATGACTTTTTTTTAAATTTTTATTTATTTAAAATGTATAAAATTAATTATAAAATCAAATCATTTTTTATTAATTAACAATAATTAATAAAATAAAATATACTTTTAACTTATTTTAAAAAAATTAATAAATAAATATTTTTTATACTCAATTAAATAATTTTTTAATTATTTTATATATCTTTTCATAATTTTATACATAAAACTAATTTTTTTATATAATTCAAATAAAAAATTTGTCCTATAATTAAATTTATTTCAAATTTATTATGTACGTCATCTTTTTTCAGCCATAATCCACTATTTCTACAAAGGGAAATGGAAAGAAGAAACAGATCTTAAGCTAAGAAATAACATGATACTTTTTAGAAAAATAACCTTAAAAGTATTTTTTAATTCATATTAAAAATTAATTAAGAATTTAACTAATTTAATTAATAATTTATATAAAATTAATTATATACAATTAATTAATAATTTATTTTTATTTTAATATTTAACATGTAAATTATTAATTTCATTATTTAAATAACTCATTAATTTTCAAAACGAACTTTCAAAACGAACCATATAAGAACCACCTCTCCGTGGGTCATTTTTCCCTTTTTTTTTTTAATTGCTTTTGAAGCCCTGAATCAAGTGAACTAAATTAGAAAACGGAACACACACTCTCAGAAGCTTTTGTAAATTCGATCACAACGTTAAGAAAATATTTGAAATTTGAGAAAACTAGATCCTCGGTGAACCGGAAAAAAAAAACCATTCACGATGCAAATAAAAAACAATACAACGTTGGCACTGTTCTGGTTTTCACTATTTTTTTCTTCACCCCTTCTCTCACCGTCAGAACAATGGCTTCCTTTTAACACAAACACCAAACATCATTACCAAAACGACGCGTTTAAAATTTCGAATTTTGCGAAAATTCTCTCAAAAACAACGAAGGTCAGGTCCAGAAACGCAGTATTTTTTGAACAGAAAAAGTACAACCAGATCTCAGCTAGATCTTCAGATCTACAACGTAAAACTCACCTTCGGAGATAGCAGTCTGTATCTCAGCGCATTTGATGACGACGTTGTGGTCGTTGATGCCCTCTTCTTCCTCAATCAGGTAGTCCCCGTAGCCATTCTTCTTGTTGTTGTTATTGATGTTGCGCGGGGACGACGACGGCCCGTGTCGCTCGGGCGTGACCTTTACGCGCGAGACCAAGAACCACTGCACCAACGAGAAGACGATCCCAACGATGGAGCACACCGGGATCACTATCTCCGTCGCAAGCTCCGACAACAGAGTCGCACCCATCCTCGCCGGAAACCTAGCACCGCCGGTGTCCTGAACAGAAAAAATGCAATACTGGCTCACCGGCTAGAGAGACAAAGAGACTGTCGCAGAGAGATTGAGCTCGAGTGCACATTTATATTGGGCTCGATACGAAAATGGGGAGAAAATGTTACGGTATAACCTATACCCGAGCGACAATTTGTACCCGAATTCCTAACCGTTGGATTCTTTCCCTGGAGATTCGTGACCATCCAACGGCTTAAGCGGAGGAACAAGACCAAAAGAAAAAATGTATAGAAATTAAGGCGGGAGTGATGAAATAGCTTCAGCGCGTAGCTTAGACGCGAGTTTATCGTACTCGCTCGTTTTCACCGTTAACGTGTCTCGTTCAGATTTTGCATGGAAGGTTCTGTAGGTTAACATTAAGTGGTAAGTGGTGGGGACCAGAGGTTCTATCAATCGTTGCCGTCCGTGTTATTGATCACTGTTTTGATGGAAGAATGAAGGGTATATGATTGAGGGTTTCGGTGGTCGTGGTAGCAGATGATTGTCAAGCAGTGTAAATTGCGGTTGGGGATATTGTGGCCTGTGGGTGCACTTTCGAACCTTTTTGGTGACTCTGACGTAGCGCGTGTTGAATGGCGTGCAAAGCATCCTAGTGGATAACAATAGTTTTCTTCTTTATTTTTTTCTTTTCTTAAAAAAAAAAACTTCAAGTTGAGTAAACATATTCCCCTCCCCTTCTCTAAACTAAGTATTTAATTAGGTTTAAATATATTAAAATAATTATTTCAATTTAATTTTTGATATTTAATTAATTTTTTAATATTAATTTAATATTTTTAATATTAATTTATTTCTATTAAAATATTAATTTAATATAAAAAATTTATTAAAAAATTAATTAATAACACTTATATCTTTAAAGAATCAAAATAAATATTTAACAATTCTAATATTGTATTTGTACTTGTGGTAACACGGCACAAAGTTTTGTATTTGGTTTTTTTATTAGGAAGATGTTAATGAAAATATAGTTATCCGTTTTGCATCCAATAGAACATCAACTTGTAATTTTATTTTATTTTTGTAATTAAAGAGATTTTATTAAAATTAATGACTTAAATGGAGAAATTACATGTTGGAATCAAACTCCCAACTCAACACCAGCTTCTTCGTCTCAAAGACAAATAAAAAATACCATATAAATAAAAACTCATTTGTAATTTTAGTTTAGAAGGGATGAACCAAAAATTAGCATTGATGTTTTATAGGATAACACCAAATTAATTTCACACTTTCAATTAATATGTCCAATGTATTTTTTTTATTGTTTAATGGATAAAAACAAAAAAGTACCGTCGATGTTTTATTGGATAACAAAAAATTAATTTCCCTCATTGAATTTTCAATTAATTATTTCCTTTTTCTTCTATGTCACTTAAACATTATTAAATTTCAAATCACTTATGTTGGTGATATTTGATTACTGGAGCATTATTCCTATATTTATTCGTACAGATATTTACTTCTACGTGTAATGGCATGTTTTAATTTGCCAAGCTTTGCCTAAAATGGTGGGCACCTTACAAATTATAATAACTTGCATTCACGAGCAAAATTAGGAAAATCCATTTTACCACTTCTTTTTGTAGGTTTTTTTTGTCTTTTTTGTCTTTATCAAAGTACTTTTATATTAATTTAAAGGATGTAAAAGTGTGAGATTAATCATCTTTAATGACATAACCTTGATTACAACGTGATTTTAAGAAAATTCAAACTTTTATATTACAAGTAAAATATCTTCACAGAAAATTTATTTGTTTATATGTAATAGTATATATGCAATAATAATTAATTTAAGAAACACAGAATGGAGGGCGCGCTTATCATGAATGCGCCAGTAGCCTCTCGTTATAAGTTGTGGTCCACTCGCTTTTAAATCCAATTGATTTATACCATATAAAAATATTTTAAGCAAAAAGTTGTTTCCATAAAACATAATTTTAGTCTGTTTGATTTACATTTAATAGAAAAAAAAAATATATATATATATATAAGTGATTACATTTAATAGAAAAAAAAAATATATATATATATATATATAAGTGATTTAAAGCTAATTTTTATATGAAACTCAATATTTTTAAAAAATTATTATAATTAACACTATAAAATTTTTATTAAATACGACTCACATTTTTTTAATAATATCATTATAATTTCACTTTTAAAAATAATTTTTATTTCAAATACTTACATACATTCAAACTTTATATTATTAAATATTTTATTTTTACTATGTTTAGAATCACAAAATTTGAGAATTGTTTTAATTTATAATGAAATTATTTGTTTGGAAATTTATAAAAATAAAAAATATTTTATTTAAAAATTTATATAATTAAGAATTGATTAGGTTTTGAATTTTTTTTATTTCAATTATGTACATTTAAAAATATAATTAAATTTGTGTAAATTTAATTTTAAATCAAAACAAATTAATTAAATAAATTTTTAAAATAATTTAAATTAAATTTTAAATAATTTCAAGGTGTGGGAGAACAAAGAGTATCACAATTACAAAAGACATGTGGAGGGAGGCATATTCGCCTTTTATGTTAAGTGTCAGCTCCCAAGGCCGAGATCGTGGTCCCCCACTGTGGCATTTGGTTGTGGGAGGAGGAGGGGTCTTGAAGTTGATTAGCATTGCTCAACTCCAAGGTTCCAGGTTGGCTTTTTAAACAAGTTAATGATAACCAAGACCTCCCATCCTCTTGCGCTTTGCACTTTGCACTTTGCACTTTGCACTTTGCACTTTGCACCTTGATTGGGTTCTAATGGGGGCACTGCCAAGGCAACGCAACACATTAGCAAGTCACAAGCCCACCTCGTGGGGAAAGCTACCCTTGCCCTATTTTTTTATTTTCTCTTTAATCGAGATGGTGAGTAGCCCTTAGTTGGTGCCCTGTTAATATCAGGATGATCTGAACATCTACCAGTCCAAAATTTAAACCCCAAAAAAACAAAAAACAAAGAGACAGGTGATATTTCTATCTTGCCTTTGCCTTGCACCCGAAAGTGTATTGTTAGACTATAAGTATATCATTTGCCAACAACTGTTTTAGAATTTTAAACATCGTATGTTTTCACAATTTGGTTCCATTTTACAATATGATGTCATGATATCAAATACCAAAATTTTATATATTAATATAAATAACTTTAGTCATTAATTTTTCATATTAAATTATGACCTTCTTGAAGTGTTGTCTTAACTTTACAATTATTATTAGTGTGATTAAGTATGTTATTAATAATTATCAACGTTATTAGTAAAGTAAAAATTATATTGAAGATAAACTTGTTAAATGAAAAAAAAAATTCCTTATAATTATTTGCAGTGGATGAAAGTTTTGGATCTCATTCTCAACGAGAGAAATTTTCCCATGCCATATTTGCTCTTTTTATAGACACGAAGCATCCTTCAACATGAAGAATTTATCACCTTTCCTCTTTTTAGCGTTGAGGGAGGCATTTCAGTCCATTGAAAGAAAAAAAGAGAAGGGGGGAAAAAAAGTTTCTCGGATGCCTCACTTTGATCACCATTGAATGAATGTTCTTTGATACGTGGTAAGTGGTAAACTCGACATGTTATCAATTTGTATTATAGACCTGTCAACAAGAAAAATGATGAAATAATAGCAAAGAAAATGGTGACTTATTCTTAATCCTTCAACCTAAATTAAACTGTTAGCATTGAAAATAGAAAAAAAAAATGGTAGTCATAAATAATAATATTTAATAAGTTAGTATTTCCATTTTTTAATAAATATTTAACTTTGAAAAAAAAATAATTGTAGTATCAAACTCACTTATATTTATAAAAAAACATTTATTAATATTTGACCATATATCTCAATTAATTAAAATATAAATATTTTATTTATATTTTAATTAAATAAAATATATTACTAAATATTAACTACTAATTATTTAAAATACCAATATTCTTATAAAAACTAAAGAAACGAGAGAATTTCCAATATATATATATATATAGTTTGCACTTTTTGATTTCCTTATTTCTCTTTTCTTTCATAATGAAAGGGCTAGTCTAATTAATCATTCTAGTAACTCATTTTTAATTTCATAATAATTACTTAATGTGAAACCAAAAATTTGCAATATTGTTTTATTTACAACATCTAACCCTATATTTTTTTTTATCTAAATTTTATCTCATAGATATTTTTAAATTAATATTTATCATTTTACTGCAATTAGTACTGTCCTTGGAAAAGACAGTACAAGAAACCCATGATGAATGTGCTCCTGCGTTGAACCTCTTTCCTCATTTGGTAATTATCAGTTCATCTCACAGAAACACAAAAACACGGGGCATGATAATATGAAAATGATATTGAACTCAAATCAGCAGAGCAGCTAAACATGCTTTGTTCCATGTATATATGTTTTTTATAGCTGTTATTACTTATTAGGACTAAACAATTGACTTAATAGGAACAAAATCTTAACTACTTTTTTTTTTATAAATAATACACCCGGGTTTCATGTGGTCTAGTTGTCGTGCTCTGGCTAAATTTTGGTTTGCTCATGTCTAATATTTTAGATCACTTAAGAATTTTTATTTCAATGACTTTAGAGGCACATGTAATTTTTAGTTTGATAAGATTCGAGTTAGACTATTATACCCAAAGCAAAAGAAATTTTGAAAGTGCGAGAACAGAAATTGGAGGGAAAGATGGTCTTGGATTCATATTTTCCCCATTCAACAGGAGCACTTCGTAAATTAATTCCATAAAGTAACTATTATTGCCTGCACTTTTGTCACGTAGGGCATAATATTTTTTAATTATTTGTTATTAACTGCGACAGCTTTTATATATATTTAACTGGTACAAAATCATAGTAGCCATGTGGTCATCAAGATATGCTGATCATGAAAGAATTATAATTTAAATCATGGATTATTAATTCCACCTCACTATACTGTCGGCAAATCTGAAGCACCATTCACACGTACCATAATTTCCATTCTGGAATCAACCTTAAATAGGGATGGGGCATGCTATCCTGCCCCATGCCCCCCAGACAGTCTTGACAATTAATATTTACATTATATATCAATTTTTCAAATTTTATAAATATCTTTTTCTAAACCATCCAGCTTCACCTGCATCTGCTTAGACTTATGTTGACATGTTGTCAACGTAAAACATCAACGTTCACTACGACAGAATAGGGTTTTTAATTCGGCTGTGAAAACAGTTTTCAATTCGGTTCTAACAACGAATTATGTCCGGGGGTTGTCTTTTCTTCTGACTTTTAACAACGCATAAAAGAAACCGAATTGGAAAATACTTTTCCAATTCGGTCAAAACGCCGGATTGGAAAATATCCAATTGAATTCGTTGTTTTATATAACCGAATTGGAAAATTTACAATTGAATTCGGCTTTTTATATAACCGAATTGGAAACACTGGAGTGGATGCCCAAATCAAATCCGGACGAAAATAACCGAATTGGAAAACATCCAATTGAATTCGTTGTTTTATATAACCGAATTGGAAAATTGACAATTGAATTCGGATTTTTATATAACCGAATTGGAAAATTTACAATTGAATTCGTCTTTTTATATAACCGAATTGGAAACACTGGAGTGGATGCCCAAATCAAATCCGGACGAAAATAACCGAATTGGAAAACATCCAATTGAATTCGTTGTTTTATATAACCGAATTGGAAAATTGACAATTGAATTCGGATTTTATATAACCGAATTGGAAAATTGTGTTTTTTAATATAAATTCGGGTAACAACCGAATTGAAAAGTACTATACATATCCTATTAACAAAGAATGTCCGTAATCCATTTACATTTTCGAATCATACACGAATAACCAAAAAGCGATAATCGAGTTTATAAAGTAAATCATGTACATAATATTAACATTTATAAAGAATGTACGTACAACATGAAAGTATTAATCCTGTACATAATAATGTGAACCTAACAACATTTCCTAAATGACAGTTGTTTATTGACAAAAAGTAGAAAAAACATCAATCATCCGAGCAAATCTCATGCTTATTCTAAATCGATGCAATGAAGAGATGTCGCCCATTCAAGTTGTATCTCCTTTATCTCTTCTTCTCGTATAAGTTGCCGCTTCAAAACCGAGGCAAGCAAAAAAATATTTAAAGTTCGGATATTTGTACAAGTCAAATACGTAACTACATCAATATAAGTATAAACCTTAAAACTTACTTTCTCGACTCATTGTTTTCATCTGTTGACTTATGATGTCTTTCATATATTTCAACACATAGAAACCACATGTTTTACTATCGGGTTGCCTTGGTGCCTATACATAATATCAAAACTAAATTATTGAAACAAACAGTGGTCCAAATAATGATATCTCTCGTTATAAAACACATTATACACAATACCTTGAGAGTGATGATGTTGACAATATCCTTTTGCCTTGTGATAGTCCTTTTCTTTTTTGTAAGACCTCACACTCTTTAAAAAACCAAATGAATACATCAAGGTTATGTTTAACATTAAAAAACTAAGTTACACATGATGGGGGTTAGAATAACTTACATTCCAAGTACCTTCTTAATGTCATCTCGTATTGGTTTTCCTATAGGGTCCATCCAATAAGCGATGCTCTTGGATATCTTAATCACAGCAAGCATCCAATGAGACCTAGGAAATACAACATGTAACATATTCAGTACATATATGCAATATTTGTATTAAATTTTTAAATTTTATGAATCTTACCATCCATTATAAGGTACAAAGACCATGGAGTCTGTTGGAATCCGCAATAAAACCTCGGATAGGTATTGGCCCTTGACTTGGGATCCTCTTGGCCTTCAAGAAGTGACACCCTCATTGGGTCAGCAAACCCATAACTTGGACATCCAGGAATGCGGTCAATCAAGTCAACCAAGTTACTTGAAATGAAATGAACAAAATTTAGTATGAAATTGATATAATAACTAAAGCAATATTTACATCAAATACAAGGCAATAATTAAATATAATTGTCCTACCCGAAGAACCACGTTATAGAACTAGCAGATATGCATTCCAAATTTATAAAGTCATGCATATCTTCTGGTGAGACATATGACTGGAAGTCTACATCCAACCCAGGAGCTTGTATATTACGTGAGAGTACGTCATCTTTAGCCATTTCATTCGACAGTTGGGTTAGCCGGTCCAAGTCAGTTATGACTTTTGTATCCGGTCTTTGAGTTGCCTGTAGTCAAAATAATAGGCAACTAATGAGTCTAAAAACCACTAATCCACATGTACAAAATCTTTAAATTACTTACATCCATGTCGTGAGTGACAAATTTTCGAGGCCAGGCAACAAAAGTCCCCAATGCATCTTTTACCAGTTCCACATCGTCGTTTGGGCATGGAACTAGTGCATCGGGTTTAATGACCCTGTCCACGCTGACCTTGACAAATTCCAATGGGAGGGGCCTGTTGTGGAGGGTCATCCCTTTGCCACCAACAGCATGTACCGTACCTTCCGCAACATTATTGTCCGGTTGGCCAGCAGCTAGTAGACAACGCATGTTTGGCTACATAATTTTCCTTAGTTAGATACATAATAATATAATTTTAATTACTTTAAATGCAAAATGAAAGTATGTAAAACAATAAACTTCTATTTACCACTGAAAAGCCCTCACACCATCCTAAAGAATGGGTTGTATCATCGAGTGGAGTTGCAGGTGGACTTGTTGGAGATGATGATGTTTTTTGGTTTTCTAACGTGCCCCCAACGATGACTGGGTCCTCTGCGACATTCTTCCCGGATGTTGTAGGGGTGACATTCAAAGTTGATTGAGTGGAGGAACTCGATTCACCCCTTTGTCTCCCATCAAAGCCTTCAAATCTAATTTTGGGATATTGGGGTTTGTTTGGACCAAGCATTTCACTGCCACCGCAGATATACCCATTAAAATTGTCTCCATTTGTGAGACCTTGTTACAAAGCTGCCTTGTGTTCTTCCATGCCGACCGTGTTCCTTTTTCCCGCACAACGTTGGATTGGACAACCACCGGGTACACGTAATCGTCCACTATGTTCGGGGAGTGCCCAATGCCTCTGTCAAGATATCGTTATTTCCAATTGGCTTGATCAAACCTAAACTTTGCTTTGTTGCAAGGTCATCCTGCAACCATATATTTATTAGATAGTTTAAACAATGGATTTAACTTGAAATTTTTTTATAGCTACTTTAAACCATATAAGTTGCACACTTACTATTCGTCTTGCTATTTCTGCTTCTTCGGGCTTCTTAAAATCCCCTTTCTTGTCCACTCTTGCTTGTTTCCACATCTCATACCGTTGGATTTTCTCTCTGTTGTTTGTAACTTCTTTTCTTTGTAATGCATTAAATAAAATATGATTCATATTGAACATATATGGACAATGAATTTAATTATAATAAAATGGAAAATGGCTTACCAAATCTCTCTCCAATTGAGCGTATCCCTTCCTTGAAGTGCGATGCCGGAATTTGCTTTTCCTGGACTGTGCTATGCACTTCTCCCTAGTTTCCTGTTACATTAGGCAGATGTCAATAAACCACATACTTAATTAACATCATCAAGTCAGTAGCCCAATTTAATTAAATGTACCTACTTTGAATTGATCGGACAAACGTGATTTGACAAACTCATTCCATATGTCCTGTGTGATGAATTTGTATTTTGCTGGGGGGTTAAACATCCGCTCATGATCATCCACCTCATAAAAAGGCCATATGTAATCCCTCCCTAATCTGGTCTTGAATTGTTTTAACTTATCAGCAGCACTCTTCATCATCATTTTTCGAAATTTCTCTGTCTCGGGTAGTATAAATGAGTTCTATTGCATAAAACAAACAAATGATAAGTTCAATCTGTAATACAATCAATATTAAGATATATTTTTTTAATTCAAAGAATGTTTAAAACTGGACTGCTAAAGTATCCCAAATTCTATCCTTCAAATATTTGGGAACCTCACCCCATGAGGCCATATTGATAGGAACAATGTCTCTTGTCACTATTCCTAAATAAGTCATAAGGTCTTTCCCACTGTCTTCAATAGGAACACCATTGTAATTAGTTTCAACCGAATTTTTGACCGGTTTCACGAACCTTAGAGATGCGGTCCAAAACTGTTGGACCCCTAGTTCTCTTCTTTGAAGAAGTTTGCTTACTTGAAGAATCTCCTCGTGTGTCGGATGTATGTTGATAATCCGGATCGAGAAGACATCCGTAATAAGCAATACACATTACCAACACATAACAAGCGGACACATTACCAACACATAACAAGCATACACATTACCAACACATAACAAGCATAACAAAGACAATCAAGAAGATGCATGCATGACTCGTATTCTAGCCTACAAAGCAAAAGTAACAATGGTCCACATAAACATTAGAACCTTACCCTAATCAGGACAATGCACATTACAAAATCAATATTCAAGGTTGTTACCGTTTGATGAACGTTGTTTGTCCTTTGAAGTATTTGAGGTAAACTATGGTTCAAAAGCACTCGTATAACTGTCGGAAGACACGTAAACGTAAATCCATGTTTTCAGAGACGTTAAGTCACAAAATTTAACGAGAAATGTTAAATGGAGTGAGAAATAGTTACCCCTTATGTAGTGTTCGACGATGATGAAGATGGAGTCACTTGGAGGTTACAGAAACGACAATGGCTGGATTTTTGGGGTAGGAGCAGCAACTCTTGGCGGATACGCAAAAACACAGAGAACGCGAGGAAAGAAAAGTAAAGGTTTCCTACCTTGGGTTCTAGTTTTGAATTACGAATACCTTTTCAATTCGGTTATAGTAAAATCCGAATTCCAACACTTGAATATGAATGGTCCCTAAGACATATAAATCCGGCAACCCAATAACCGAATTTGTTTATCTACTTTCCAATCCGGTTAATATGACCGCGGATTGGAAAACATCAACTTATTAATCCGGCAAATAATAAACCGGATTCTAAAGAAACTTATTACTCCGGCTACTATATAACCGAATTCTAAAGTATGTAAAAAAAAATAATTTTTAAAACATTTATAAAATTAAGTTTTCATTTAATGACTTTCCAATTCGGTCACTAAGTTAGCGGATTTGAAATTATCAACTTATTAATCCGGCTACTATTCAACCGAATTCTAAAGTATGTAAAAAAAATAATTTTTAAAACATTTATAAAATTAAGTTTTCATTTAATGACTTTCCAATTCGGTTACTAAGTTAGCGGATTTGAAATTATCAACTTATTAATCCGGCTACAATTCAACCGAATTCTAAATTATGTAAAAAAAATAAGTTTTAAAACATTTATAAAATTAAGTTTTCATTTAATGACTTTCCAATTTGGTTACTAAGTTAGCGGATTTGAAATTATCAACTTATTAATCCGGCTACTATTCAACTGAATTCTAAAGTATGTAAAAAAAATAAGTTTTAAAACATTTATAAAATTAAGTTTTCATTTAATGACTTTCCAATTCGGTTACTAAGTTAGCGGATTTGAAATTATCAACTTATTAATCCGGCTACTATTCAACCGAATTCTAAAGTATGTAAAAAAAATAAGTTTTAAAACATTTATAAAATTAAGTTTTCATTTAATGACTTTCCAATTCGGTTACTAAGTTAGCGGATTTGAAATTATCAACTTATTAATCCGGCTACTATTCAACCGAATTCTAAAGTATGTAAAAAAAATAATTTTTAAAACATTTATAAAAGTAAGTTTTCATTTAATGACTTTCCAATTCGGTTACTAAGTTAGCGGATTTGAAATTATCAACTTATTAATCCGGCTACTATTCAACCGAATTCTAAAGTATGTAAAAAAAATATTACTAATAAAAGAGTGACGTGACATAATCCTGAATTTGTCTCTAATTATAACCCTGCATGTTAAATTGTATTCATAATTATTATTTAATAATTATATCTTTATATTTATTTAATAATTTTTCATAAATTAAAAATAACAATTTCAAAAAAAATTAATGAAATCCCATAACAGATGACGATGTCAGGTTAGGACTCTAATCTTCTAATAATTAAAATTTACTCTAATTTAATTATCTTAATTAATATTTACATTAAATGCACATCACATTTGGATATTATACAATGAAAAACATTAACGAGTGATCACAACAAATAAACAGAGTTGGTTTATTTATTACAATGAGAAACATTAACTAATTTAGAATAGTGTTAAACAAGATTAAGTTTTCCTTGATTCTTCTATGAGCTGCATCTCCCCATTGCCCAACCAGTTTGGTTCATCGTATGCATCAGTCAATGAACATGGGATTAGTAATTTGGTAAATGTTCCCAGTTCCATATCATCTTCCCCGATGGAGTTCCTTTCTGGCATGAATCTTGAATTCCTTGCAAGGACTATTTTTTGAGCTGTATTGCTACCATCATTGACATAGAAAATTTGTCTAGCTTGTGTAGCCAAGATAAACGGATCATTCTTAAACCCAATCTTGTTGGAATCAATGAATGTTAACCATAAATCATCAATTTTCAATCCTGTTGGATCAAACCATCTACACTTGAAAACAGGAATTCTGAATTTTATGTAATCAAGTTCCCATATCTCTTGAATCATCCCAAAGTATGAGGTACTGGATAGTATTGGGTTTGCATCCTTCATTGATGACACATGGTATGATTCAGCCACTAATGTGACTCCAGAGTTCTGACTAATCTGCATGTTGTCTCTCTGCATAGTATGGAACCTAAAACCATTAATCAGGTACCCTTCATAGCTCAATACTCGTGTTTGTGGCATATGACTAAGTCATCTCAAAGTATCATCAATAGATGAACCACATTGAATCTCTTCATCTATATGGTTCTGCAACCATGATGCAAATGATTTAGTATGATAGTTTTGTAAACTTACCTCGATTCTAAACTTAGAAGGGAATGATTCTTTAATAAATGCAAAGTGTTTTTCCACATACTGCTGGATAATAGCCATGTTCCTCAAAACATATAGGTGAGCAATATTAAGATCGTCAGATGGAACAAACAACATCTTGGGTCCAAATAATCCTCTTCCAGTTTCACCGTAAATATTTTTGGGAACGAGAGAGTCCAATGACGTTTGCCTTAGCAACGTACTGTAACAAAACACAACCGCTTCTTCCGCAACGTAACACTCTATAATACAAGCCTCACGGCCTACTTTTGCTCCTAACCATGCTCTTCAATGTTCTCATGAACCGCTCAAATGGGTACATCCACCGAAGGAATATCGACCACATATCTTTACTTCACGTACTAAGTGGACTACCAAGTGCACCATGACATCAAAAATGATGGAGGAAAATACATTTCCAAACTGCAAAGTGTTTCAACAATATGCATTTGCAAGTCATCAAGGATGGAAGGATCCACAACTTTAGAACATAACTTATTGAAGAAGTAACAAAGTTTGGTTATGGCAATCCCAACTTCTTTTTGTAAATTTCCTCGCAATGCCACCGAAGAATTTGTTGCATTAGCACATGGCAATCATGAGACTTCATGTTTTGCAATTTCAACTCTTGCATATTAACCTTGGACCTTAAATTGGACGAGTATCCTTCGTGCACCTTTAAATCCTTTATGAATTGACAGTTTTGTTTTTCTTTCCTTGACATTGTATAACATGACGGAGGAAGGTACATTCGGCTATCCTTTTCAATTGGAGCAAGTGTAGTCCTAATCCCTAACTCCACCATGTCGAGCCTAGATGAGAGAGAATCTTTTGACTTGTCTTTCACATTTAACAATGTGCTAATCAAAGATTCACATACATTCTTCTCTATGTGCATGACATCCAAATTATGTCGGACCATCGAGATCCCCAATAAGGAAGCTCATAAAAGATACACTTTCTCTTCCAACACTTCGTCATTGGGTTATTAGAATTCAAAGAATCAATAAGTCATAGGATTTGACGGAAACTTTGAGGCTTTGGTGCGTAATCAAAGTCCTGTTGGCCATTAAATGCCTTTCTACGCTTTCTATATGGATGGTTTGATGGTAGCCACTTTCGATGTCCCATGTATGACATTTTCTTCCCATGTCTAAGTCTAAAAGCATTGGTATTATCTCCACAAATTGCACATCCATAGTACCCTTTGTCACAAATTTCCAAAAATATTACCATATGCGGGGTAATCTGACACGGTCCACATCAACGCTGATCTCAATGTGAAGGACTCCTTCCGATAACCATCATAAGCTTCAACGCCATTACTCCATAAAGTCTTCAAATCATCAATTAAAGGACGTAAGTAAGTATCTATCTTATTTCCTGGTTGTTTTGGACCAGATATCAACATAGCCAGATGCATGAATCTTCGTTTCATTGTTAGCCACGGAGGAAGGTTATAAATAACTATAATAACAGGCCAAGAACTGTGTTGAGTGCTCTGATTACTAAATGGGTTAATTCCATCAGTGCACAAACCCAATCGGAGATTTCTAGGATCGGCCGAGAAATCTGGATATGTAACGTCGAAACTCCTCCAATGAGGTGCATCAGCTGGATGCCGCAACTTGAAATCACACTTCCTACCGTCTCCATCCTTATGCCATGTTAACATCTTTGCATGCTCCTTGTTTAGAAAAAGTCTCTTAAACCTTGGAATGATTGGCAAGTACCAAAATACCTTTGCGGGAATTTTTTTCTTCCTAGACTTTCCTAAACACTGTGATTTCCATCTTGATTTTCCACATTTCGGACAATAGTCAGCTTCACTGTACTGATCATAGTAGATGATGCAATCATTTGGATAGGCATGAAATTTCTCATATTTCAAACCAAGTGATGACATTGTCTTCTTTGCATTGTTCATTGTTGTCGGAAGGAGGTTACCTTCAGAGAGCATATCATGAATTAAAGTAAGAAGGTCACTGAAACTTTTGTTAGACCATCTGTTGGAAGCCTTCAAATTGAATAATCTAATAAGTCAGTAATTTTTGTGAATTGTTTACAACCTTCATATAATGGTAATTCGCCTCATCCATTGTGTCTTCAAATTTTTGAGAATTGTCAACAAAGATCAATTTCAACAAATTGTCCTTAATTTGTCAATCATGTCAAAATCTTCATGTACTCCAAATCCGGTTGAATTTGGTTCTACATTGGATGTCCCCGATGAAGTAGCTTCACCATGCCAAATCCACCTGGTATAAGTCAAGTCGAACCCGTTGAAGTACAAGTGATCCTGACTGCTGGATGCTTAATCGAAGTTAGGTTGCCACAACGCTGACATGGACATCTTATCATCAATCCATTGAATTCGGGATTGTTTTGTGCGAAATCAAGAAAACGCTCAACACCCATTCCATATGCACCAGACAAACGATCCATGTGTATCCACGAACGATCCATGACATAAGATGTTTAATCTAGAAAAACGATAATATTATCATACCATCCAAATGAACAAAACAGAGTAACGATAGCTAAAAATGGAAATATTTAATAACTTCCTTACCTAACAAAATTAATTGATGAAATGGAAGCACTGGATGCACAAATAATGAAACCCTAGATAGAACCTTTCCAATCCGGTTATTGAATAAACCGAATTGGTAACTACCCACAACAAATTCGGTTTATAATAAACGAATCAGTATAGTGTGAAAAATTACATTTGGACAGTAATTTTTATATAAATAAATGATTTATAAATCAGCTATTCTAGTACATAATTTAAACATCAGGAGTTTGTAATCTGGTTACTTGTTTAACCGAATTCGAAAAGTTGCCTGTTATAGTATGTCCATGTTTCCAAAAGCACTTTCGAATCCGGAAACATTAAAATAAATTAAAATGTCTTATGTATGAATCCGGTTTCTTGGAACACCGTTTTCGAAAATAACTTATAAATCCGGTTATAGTGAAACGAATTAATGTCTCTTATATATGAATTCGGTCATGATAAGAACCGAATTGGAAAACATGAATGAATTCGGTCAGTATAAGAACCGAATTGGAAAAGATTAATGAATTCGGTCAGTATTAGAACCGAATTGGAAAACATGATTTCAATCCGTTAGCCAAATCACCGAATTAAAGTTGCCGAATTTAAAACCCATATTTCTTGTAGTGGTTAATGTATAAGATAAATTTCATAATTAATATACAAGTTTTGTAAAAGTTAGAAGAAATTCTTCAACCTTTTAATATTGGCGTGTTCAGTATTGAGTTATAATTTATAGTTAGAACTGCACGAGTGTTGGTCAGCCATAATTAACATGAATTGAGGTTTCGTGGACTGAGTCAGGAAAGAAAAAAGAAACTCACTTGTTATATGCATAATTGATATACTAATCTAACCCGGTTCTGTATGTACTACTTTGACCTGTTCAATCCACTAAAAAATTACAAATGTTTAACAAATAAAAATTATTAATTAACAATTTAATATGTGTAAAATTTTTAAAATTGAACTTGATATTTTCTAACAAAAATTTAGAATATCATTGTATTATTATCCCTTTGGGCTTTGAGACAAAAAAACTTATGAAATGTAACCGAATTTTATTTGTAGTGCAAGATTAAATCCCACTAAAAACATATAGAGATAGCATATGATCTTACAAAAAAAGAAAATAAAATCTTCTTCCTTATTTGGATTTTGGACTTTAGACTTATTTTGTAACATTTTTTTTACAAATATTTTGGACGAAGTTATTACTCAAAATATAAAAACAAACATTTGATTCCCTCGCCCCCCCACGCGCAGCATCTCATCCACTTCAGTCAATGTTAGACAAGAGCAGTCAGCCTGTCGCACACCTTGGCTTAAATAAAGCTCGGCTTTTTCTACAGTTCCATGCTGAGGCTCTTTTATTGGAATTAAAAGGTTAAAAGAATCCAATGCGTTAATGCCATCAGAGAAGAGGGATGAACGACATCGCGCTTTGCGAGGCATCTTCTCATGGATATTCACTTTTTCCCTCTTCGATTAAGAAAGAAATAGTTTTAGTTTTAGGATGTGATATTTAGAGATTTATATTTAATCTAAACTTGATAATAACATGGGTTTGATTGTAATATTGAAATAGCAATTTTTAATATTTTTCTTATAAATATTATGTCAACGCAAATAAACACAACTAGTATGAAAATAAAAAATTTATTTTAATAATTCCAAATACAATAATTACAAAAAAATAAAATAAAATAGAATTATAATTATAGTAATTTTATATATTGCACTAATAGTGCAACATAGTTTTATTTTAAATAGATATATGCAATTAATCCATCATATCATTTTTATACTTGTAAATATAGTAGAGTTGAAGTTATATTAATTGACTGGTATTTCTCATGGTTCTTATCAGGAATCTTGATTATATGTTGAGAATTAAATTTCTCACATTATCATTTTTTTTTTCTTAGGTCTAATAAGACTTTCTTAAAAAAATTTAAAAAAATATTGAAGTTATATAGTAAAAACTCATTTAGACATTAATGGAATTCACTGAAGTTTTTTTCTTTTTATAAATAATGTATGTTTTATTTATTGAAAATAAAAAGTAACAATTAAATTTAATAATTACTATACGATGGGATTCCATTATCAAATCAACCATCTATTTGACATGATGTACTATATCCATTTGAGTATTTTCCTTTTAAGTGGGGAGTTCATTTGTATTTGAGTTATTGTCTTTTTCCGCGGTGAGGTGGGAAACCGTGGGATATATTGTATTTGCATGCACACCATTATGCGGTGATTGAATTGGGAGCCTATCTGGGATGCAGTGTTACACTGGGGAAGGCATATTCGGACAGGGCATATGTACGAGTGGAAGAAGTAGAATACTGCCAAGTGTTAAATCTCCGTTCAAAGTGGATTCTGCACACAATTTTGTTACTTTTGTTTTTCATAACCCAAAATCTTCTAGATGAAATCGAGATCAGAGACAAATTTTTTTAAACAATATTTAGAGCTTTGCTTTTTAAGTCCTTTTTTATATATATAAAAAAAAAAGCACTGAGCATTTTATATTTAGTACGTGTTTTCTTGTAAGGGAGGCAAGTGAAAATATGGAGTTTTTTTTTTAGTGTGAATGAAGTATCTTTTAATTTGGAAGGTAAAAGATTAATTTTATGAGATATCTTTAAGTGTGTGAGGTAAATATTCCTTTTAATTATATTTTATATATATATATCACTTGAAGAATCAAATTTAAAATAAAATATAAGATAATCGAATTCTTTTTACTCATATTAATACAAATTCATTAAAAATATAAAAATTGATTAAAGATTAACGCAAGTGATAATATGGAGATTGATTAAAGATTAACCAAAGCTAAGTCCATTCTCTTCTTTAGGGGTGTCAATTTGGGCCGGCTTGGCCCATTCGGGTCAGCCCGCATTGACCAAGCTTATTTTGGGTTGGTCCGGCCCTGCCTACAATAGGTGCGGATTAGCAAATAGTCTGCCCAGCCCAACCCATGCGTGTTGTGGGCTAAGCTGGCCCGGCTCATGGCTGAATTTTCTTTTTTTCTTTTTTTACTTTTTTGTATCTATAATAATAAGTTATTGATAAATTAAATTTCTACATCAATCAAAGCCTACAAAAATATTTACGCAAATTAAATACAAGTATAACATATTATATTAAGTGTCATTAACATAAATAGTGAATATTTACTACATTGTTTTCGACATAAATAATTTAGAATATATCTATGAAGCATTGCTTGAACCATAAATTAATCAATTCAAGGAACTAGCACAAATTAACATCATATTTCATCTAGAGAAAAAAAATGCTTAGATGTACTCACTAAATTTAATTCTTTTTTTTAAATCCAAATAAAACTAGTCATATAAATAAAAAATAACAGAATTAAATATATAATAAAAATAATAATATTTTACATAAGTGAGTGGCCTAAATAGTCTAAGATTTTCTCAGCCCAACCCATATCTATTTTTTTTGGTACATACCAACCCACATTTTTTATCGGGTTATTCGATCAACCCATGAACTCGACTCATTTTGACACCTCTACTCCCCTCCCTCTAAAAGGTAAACCTAAGTCTAGTGGGTTTTTTAACACGTGTTTGATTTAGTTTTTAAATTTTTAAAATTTTAGTTTGAATAAAAACATAAAGTTACAAGTTTTTACCCAAATCTTTATAAAAACTAAACTAAACATACTACCAGTCCACAATGATTCAGTCAGAAGATTTGAAATGTCCATTTGAAAAAGATGACCACTTTATTTTTTATTTGGGAACTGATGTGGAACAGTCGAGCTCTTGTGCGCTCGAGATTTATATCCATTGATAAGTGATATTACATAAGGATGTGTGACGTCAATGATAATTTTTTTATAAAATAAAAGTTCATAGACAGCAAGAGCTGGAGTACATATACGCTCTAGCTCAAAGTAGCACAACCCTTTTTATTTTTTGGCTGAGAAGGGGAAGATGACCACAGGCACAGTAAAAAATTAAGTGCAATGTTTTTTCATACAACAGCAAAATAACAGGGGAAGGCAAGCTTTACGAATGAGATTTATTCAGGAGATATTTCAATGCTTTAGAATTTTTAAAAGGATTTAATTTTAAATAGAATTGAAAATAATTTATTTATACCTATCAATAGAAGTATGCAATTAATCCAAACCTGAATCTGCATCGAAAGGTCGTTTGCAGTTGCCCCCACCATCCGCTCTGAGTAAGAACTCCTTCTCTTTTTAAACTATAGCCCTGAATCTTTGTGCATTGAAGCAAAGACATCTTCCCCTGAATTACTAGCAATTTAGGCAGAATTTCAGAAGGAATTGCAAGGGTTACTACTACATGCCTCCGTGAATTTCACGGAAATTTTTTATGCTTTGTTTCATTTATATCTAATATGTTTTTTTTTATTGTTTTCTATATTTATGATAATATAATTTTAACTTAATATTTTATACATATTTCTATAAGTTGTCTAAGAAAGTTATATTTTTATAATATAAATATTCTTTTAAATAATAATAATAATTACAAATTAAATTACTCATAACTATATACAATTTTTTTAATATATTAAACATACATATAAAAATATTTAAACATAAAATATTAACTAAATATAAAAATATTATCATAAAGGCGGTTTATTTATTAACTGCTCCTCAAATTATTGAACTAATACAAATTATAAATAAATATTTTTAATGTGATATTAGAGACAATATTTTTATTAATATATAATGGATAATAGATTATTTATTTTATGCATGTTTGTATAATCTTAAAAAAAAATTAGAACACAATCATTCTTTAAAGTAACAGTACAAAATTAAATTACTCAAAGCTAGTATATATGCTTCCGTGAATTTCATGGGTATTGCTTATTTTTTATTTTTTATAATTAGTCTATTTCTTCATTATATATGTTTTTATTCTTTTAAAATAATTCAGATAATATAATTTAATCTGATATTTTATTAAAGATAAATAAAACTTTTATTAAGTGAGTGTTTAAGAAATTCATACCTTTGAGCAATAACGCACAAGTCTAATATATTGATGTGATAATCTTATTCTTTTAGTTTTTGCATCATAGATAGTTTATTTTTTCCTTTTTATGAAAATATGCAATACTAAAAGCATTATTATATGGCCTGTTGACCTATAACATAAAAAAAAAAAAAAATTTAGTATATAAATAATGTAATTAAAAAAAAGAATACCAAGTAAATCATTATTTGCAACGTAGAAGGAAAAATCTAAAGAAAAGTTTAAATATTATTTGTAATTAAAAAATACAATTGTAGTCATGTAATAAATTTTCAAATAATAAAATGTTAAATTTGTTACGCTAATAATCTCACTTTTTTGTGAAGTATTATGTATTAACATATTTTACAATTTAATACATCAAATAATCAGTATTATATTATATGATTTATTTATATTCTTAACACATTTAATATTAAAATAAACATAAATTAAGAAGAGAAATAATATTAGCAAATAGCAATTGTACTGTACGCACGCTATAATAAGAAAAGAAAAATAAAATTTGTCACGCATTCCAAAAACATTTGAATCAACGTAAATAATCAAGATAAATAAATAATAAGCCAGTTGACTCATTAATGAATGAGAAAACATATTACCCAAAATATTGTAATTGTCAGGTGCCAAAAACTCAATTTGAGCAAAAAAAAAAAATAAAATTAAGACTGAATTTGAATTAGAAACTGTCATCTGACATTAGAGACACTCATTTTATTAATAAATAATAGATTTCCCAGCAGTTACGGGTTTTGAGATTCATCAGCCTTGAAGCATCGGCAACATGCAATCCTCCTTTCTTTGTACCCTCCTTTATTATGCATATTATTATCTCCTAACTATATTCCACGTGGGAGAATTATATTAAACTATATTGTAGGTGCTCTTGTACCCTTTTTTTTAGGATTTAATTTTAATTTATTATCAGTGTAAAAATTTTTTTACATTATCATCCAATTATGTATTAACACTTCATTAAAAATATTAGACTTTTGAGATAATTATTATAATAGTCAAACTATTTTAGGACCCGTTTATATTATTTTTTTTAGGAGCAGAAGTGTTTTTTTGAAGTAATAAAAGTACTTTTTTAGAAGTTAAAGAGTTCAAGTTTTTTAAAAAAGTATTTCACGTGTAACAAAAAAACACATGAAGTACTTTTTTTAAAAGCTTAAACTCTTTAACTTCTGAAAAAAGTATTTTTATTACTTCAAAAAAGTACTTATACTCCAAAAAAAGCTAATGCAATCGGGCCCTTAATGAGTTGACAATACATGATTAGGTGACAGTATAAAGAAATTTTTTACTGACAGTGGATCAAAATTAAACTCTTTCTTTTAACGTCTTTGCTTATATGAGTTTGGAATGTTTAAAGGGAGTTTATATGATATTTTTATAGGTTTGATATTTATGATGAGTTGTTAATTATTTATTAATTGTTGGTTTTAAAATAAATATTTAAAATTATATTAAATATAAAAAATAATTAATAAACATTTGACAACTTATTCTCGATATCAATACCTTAAAAAAAAGATGAGTACCGGAGTAAACATCATGTTTAAAATAAAGGAATTCAATATATTTATAAAGAATTAATTTATTTGAAACTACATTAATTTAAAATTTTAATTTATTTATAAATTATTTTATGTGTAACTATTTTATAATTTGTAAATTCATACTCTTAATAATATTTATAAATCATTTTATTTTAAATCAATTCTTTTCGATTCTAAAGCATTATAAACCCTATTGACTAGATTGTATCCCCCATTTTCATAGGCATTTATTGGCTAACGTAATTCTGAATTTTATCTGAGATTTAGTTTATACTTTGATTAATATCTGTTTATTTCTTGGATATGTAGTAATTTTGGATTTTGAGTGTAGGATATTCTGACTTTCTATGCAAATGCAAATTCTGTCCCATGTTTCAAGTTGGCCTCTCTTTCACTTGGTTATTCTCTTTTGCAATTGCACAAATGTCATGTCATAGCAAGATGTTATTGGATTGTTTTGAAACAGGAAATAGGAAAAGGAGTTACCAGGTGAAGGAGGGTATAAAGAAAGGAGATACTCTGTTTGAAACTACAGACACTTGGTTGATATGGAATTTAACTAGCAGTGTAAAGGAAGGATTGCATGTTACCGATGCTTCAAATGCATTCCGGCAATCACTTGTGTCTTAAGCAAGGGAAGCACAGTTCCCGCGACCGTTTAGTGGCTAACTTTTGGAGTTCGAAGTGAACCCTGATAACAAACGTTCCTGTTGCCACATTAGGCTTTCTCCAAAAATGTACCTGCATAATTGGAGAGAAAAAAACCATATTATCTGCATCAAATCAGGAGATATACTGCCATGAAAATGAAAGTCGAAATTTTATATTATTACCAACTCTACGACCGTTCTATAATTTTCTGATGGCAGTGTGCTGTGCACATTTGAAGTAAAACAAGAATATATATTTTATGCGCATGAGCGAAAGGAGTGGAGTATGAGGAGTTAAGCAGTGCATGTGGTGGCTGCAGTTCCCTTCTACTGGTTGATTTCGTTTCTTTCACTGATTTTGCATTGGAGAAGGCAATGTCATGTTATATATGAAAGGCGGTGAGGTGGAATACAAGACAAAAGAAGATGATTGAATACTGAATATAAATGCACTCCGCACCCTGCACTGATATTGAATATTTAGCAAGGCATTATTGTCAGTCACATTGAGGCCCGGACTACTTAAATATTCAAGTACATTCTTCCAACGGGTTGGGCCTAGGCCCTAGGGTGCTACATATGCTACCTATGGGTTGAGCTATAGCAGCAAGTATTAACAAATTAAATTAATTGTTATTCAATCATTAACAATTAAAAACATCAAGTATTTCTTAGTCTATTTCAGCTTTTGAAAGAAAAGGAGTTAAATTGAAAATGTAATACTGGATCTCTACCTCCTAACCTAAATTCCAACCTAATTTGAAAGAGGTTTTTAATTTAAGATGAAAACAACTACTTCTGTTGGATTTGGAAGTTATAATGGTCAGAGCTGTTTTGTTCAATGAATTAACATTTGTAGTGGGTAGATTTGGGCTGTCAGAAGAGAACCTAGGAATAGAAGCTCTCCTGACTATATGCTGTCTCTCTTACCATTGATCTGGCTTTTATCAACGTAAAGGAATCCAGAACCTATTTTATGTGGGGAGCTAATGTTATTTTCAGAAGACCCGACTTCCTTTATTCCTAGTATTGTATAACAAATATTTGAAGTGAAGAGTCAAGGTTTTATAACGTAGGAAAGCAAGAACAATAGGAAGGTATCAGTTGGTTCAATTGTTACAATAGACATAATTAAGGACTTGGATTGAATTTGATCTTTTGCAAGGTATAAAAACTTCTACTACTTACAAACATTTGTAATATGTTAAACGGGTGCGTGTGTGAGAGAGAGGCCAAACAAATATAACAATCTCTTTTATCTCGGTCAAAATTGAGTCTCATCGTGCAATGTAGTTTTTACCATTAATTTCTCGCCCATTTCCTCCAGCATAACAAGCAAATGTCATTTGCTAAAAGGGTAAATATAATGGCTAAACTGAATCGTACAAGTATTCATTTACACAAAAATAAAAATAAAAACAGCTATAAATAACAATTCATGATTCTACATGTTGAAGCGTTTTCGAGTTTGAAGAAACTGGAGATCCTAGACCTTAGTCACAATCATTTGAACAGTAGTACTTTTTTAAGCTTCGGTGCTTTAACATCACTGAGGACTTTGAATCTTGCTCAAAACAGAATTCGTGGCTCCTTTCCTGATCAAGGCAAGCATTTATTTACCTTCTACATTCAATTGTTTGTTTAATTTTAAGTAAAACCCCTATGCTATAGCGTGTACTCATTTCTTATCTTTCCCTAATACCAGATCCTGCAAATCTAATTTTTTTGGAAATGTTAGACCTAAGCTCCAATCAACTCAGTGCTCCTCTGTTGGCCAAAGGCATTTCTTTTAGTAAGTTATCTCATCATAGATGTCATTATCACTATCTTATGTGATTAATAATACTTTTATTGTTGTTGTTACTGTTATTATTTTGCTTACTGTTATAAAATCAAACACTTCACAGGAGAACAGCCCAGAGGCTATATAAACCTTCACTTATTATTATCCAATAATAAAGATGATACACGACCTCCATGATGAATTTTCATGCTATACCTTCTTTAATCATGAAATAGGAACTGACGTGGAATTGTTGTAACTAATTAACCGTTTCTGTTCTAGCTTATTAAACACTTATCTCTGTATATAAATACTAAATGATGTATAATGAAAATAATAACTTTCACTTTCTCACAAATCTGTTTCTCTCCATTTTTGTTTTCTCTCGTTCCAATCTCTCGAAACCCAAGTTCTCACACTTATCTTTAATTTACTCTTCCTTAATGCAGATTTGATGAATTTGAGAAACATGAAAATGTTAGACTTAAGCCATAACCTATTGAGCGGCTCCCTTCTGGCGAAAGGTACCTACTTAAATTTATATTTTGCAAAACATCCTTTCTAGGCTCTGTACTTAGCACACCTCTCACACCTGGGGCAGCTAACTATTTGATCCCATAAACGTTTCATGGCATACATAGATATCTAAGGAATACTTTTTCTCACCAGTATGCCATCAAGGTGTATTTCATTTCAACATGTCGAAGAAGGATTTGCTATAAGGACTCAAACCTTAGATATAACAATTTTGGCAGGAATATGTGAAATGAAGAACCTAGTTGAGCTGGATCTAAGCAGGAACATATTTATTGGTCAACTTCCTGAGTGCCTAAGCAACTTAACAAACCTTCGAGTTCTTGACCTCACAGAGAATCAATTGAGCTGCAATTTTCCATCCTTTTATTAGCAACCTCACATCCCTTGAATACTTGTCTTTCTTGCACAATTACATGGAGGGATCGTTTTCATTTAGCACTCTGGCTAACCATTCCAAGCTTGAGGTTCTCTATTTTTCATCAGGAAGCAATAGATTACAAGTTGCAACTGAAAATGCGGATTGGTATCCTACATTTCGACTGAAATCCCTCAAATTACGAAGATGCAACTTGAACATGAATAGTGGTGGAACTATTTCCAGTTTTCTACTATTCCAACATGATTTGCACTTTATTGACCTCTCTCACAACAAAATGGTTGGAACATTCCCAAGTTGGTTGGTGCAAAATAATTCCAGACTAGGAGCTTTAGTTTTGAGGAATAACTCATTTGGGGGAAGCTTTCAATTGTTCTCCCAACAAACTTTGAAATTACCTGGACATATCAAACAATAATATAAGTGGTTTGCTGCCAAAAAATATTGGTTTTATCCTTCCAAGCATCACACGTATGGACCTGTCAGTTAATAATTTTGAAGGAAACATACCTTCGTCGCTTTATAAGATGAAAGGACTTTGGTACTTGGATTTGTCAAACAATAATCTTTTAGGAGAGTTACCAACACAATTAGCTACAGAGTGCAAATCCTTGGAGTTCTTGAAGCTGTCCAACAACTTTCTCCAAGTGCAAATTGTGAGGATGTCTCATAGTTCCTTTTGAGATGTTGGACAAGTCTTGGATACCATGATGGGAGTGGCAGCAGGAGCACTGTGCGGCGCAACTTAGTGCACGCGGCAGCATAGAAGCCATGCCCCGGCTCATATTAGTGCACACTGCGGCATGGAAGCCATGCCCCGGCTCAAATTAGTCCACGCTGCGGCGTGGCGCATTCGGCCAAGTTTACTCACATGGTTCCAAAAGCTAGGTGCCAAGAAGCCTGCACCGCATCGCGATGTTCTGCAGTTTTATTTCTTGTTTCCTTTTAAATAGAACAATGAGCTTCTAGCATAAGAGAAAGGGAGAGCAGGAGGCACGAAAATAGGATTATCTTGAGAGTGAGATTGCTAAGAGGGAGAGAGTTCAAGAGACTGTGAGAGTGATTAAGCTTGATAGGAGGGTGTTCCTATTGAAGCTTGCTTGTTCCAACAACATTTGTAATCTTGTTCTATTTTTAGTGGAGGATCTCTAATGCTGAATGTAGGCTACATTGGCTGAACCAGAGTAAATCTTGTGTGTTGTTTCTCTTTACTCTTCTTTACTCTTCTTTACTCTGTATTTTACATTCTTGAGATTGGTTTCTACACAACCTTCCTATTTCCGAATTTGTGTGCTTGCTGTGATTGCTTGGGGTTTACTAAGTGGTTATATCACAACACAAATAATTCCTAAATCTTCACAATGGACTAGAATGCAATGGTTGTATCTCAACAATAACAACTTTACCGGGAAAATTGAAGAAGTACTGGCAAGCAATACAAGCTTATATGTGTTACACATATCCAATAATTCAATCTCTTGTAGAATTCCCAGTTCAATCAGGCACTGCTCAGTGCTCATCCCTCAACATCCTTCTCATGGCAGAAAACCAATTGGAAGGCGAGATACCTGATGCGCTTTCTGATTTGAGAAACCTTAAAATTTTGGATCTTTCACATAATAAATTGTCTAGATCAATGCCATATTTTAATTTCTCATCCCGAAGGTTCTTGTATATGACAAAGAATGCTCTTTCAGGTTATATACCATTCACATTGGCTGAGAGCTCACTCCTTGTAACACTTGACTTGAGGGATAACAAATTTTCTGGAAGCATTCCCCACTGGATAGATAAAGTGTCGAAATTACGGGTTCTTCTATTAGGAGGGAATCATTTTGAAGGGCACATTCCGATTCAATTGTGCCAAATGAAAAATATCGACATTATGGACCTCACGCAATAAGTTCAGTGGATCAATACCATCATACATCACAAATTTGTCATTTGGAATGGAGGGATATGATCATATATGATCATAGTACTAGTTTTCAAATGTCAAACAGAATCACATATTTTTTGGATCTGTCCCCACAAGATATCTACTTCAATGCCAGTGTAAAATTGAATCAGCCTACCATTTATGGCTCCCTGGGAGATGAAGTACAGGTGGAAGTGGAATTAGAACAAAGAGTAATTATTACTCATATGAAAGTAGCATTCTAGAACATATGACTTGGCTGGATCTGTCGTGCAATCAGCTAACTGGTATCATCCCCCCACAATTTGGAGATTTGGAAAAAACTCATGGCTTGAACCTCTCGTATAATTTGTTGTCAGATTCTATACCAGACAGCTTTTGCAATCTAACTCAAATAGAGAGCCTCGACTTGTCCTACAACAGGTTGAGCGGTGAGATACCTTCTCAACTCTCTCAATTGCACTATTTAGCTGTCTTCAATGTGTCATACAACAACCTCTCTTGAATACCTCCTAGTAATGGACAGTTTGCAAACTTTGATGATAACAACTACAAAGGTAATCTTGGACTTTGTGGACCACTCCTCAAGAGGAGCTGTAACGGAACCACAGCATCACCTCCAGCATCCCATGAAGGAGAAGAACCAAACAAAACTGAGGGGGAGATGGTAGCATTCTGTTGGAGTTTTGCTACATCCTATATAACAATCCTGTTGGGGTTCTTTATGGTGCTTTGCATCAATGCTCAATGGCGACTAGCCTGGTTTCATTTTATTGATAAGTGTTGTGATTATACCACTTAGTCAATACCAAGCAATCACAGCAAGCACACATATGCGGAAATAGAAAGGTTATGTAGAAACCAATCCCAAGAAAGCAAAATAGCAAAATTAAGGAAGATTAAAGAGGAGTAAAGAGAAACAACACACAAGATTTACCCTGGTTCAGCCAATATAGCCTACATCCAGCATTAGAGATCATCCACTAAGATTAGAACAAGATTACAAGTGTTTTGGATCAAGCTATCCAATAGGAACAACCTCCTATCTAGCTTTACAATCTCTCCACTCTCTTGAACTCTCTCCACCTTAGCAATCTCAACCTATCAATGATGTTTCCTCTCAAGACAACCCTATTCTGCAGCCTCTCACAAGTTTGTCTCGTCTCTGCCTCCCTTTTGAAAGTTTAACCTACTGTTTTATTGCATCAGAAAACAGAATTTATATAGCAGATGTCCGCGCCGCGGCATGGCTTCTTCACGCCGCGGCGCCCAACCTTCGGGACCCTGACAGCAAACTTGGCCGAAGCTTCCGCGCCGCGGCGTGGAGTGTTCCATGCCGGGGCGTGGCTCCATGCCGCGGCGTGGACTATCCCATGCCGGGGCGTGGATCCCATGCCGCGGCGTGAACTAAGTCATGCCGCGGCGTGGCCCTGCTGCAGCTTCTAAACTGGTTTCCAAGACTTGTCCAACATCTCAAATCACCTATGAGACATCCTCACAATAAGATTATACATTCATCATGCTTTCAATGGGATTGAAGAATGTTTATTCATTTCAAAACAAACAAATGAATATTTATTATACTGATCTTTATATAGATATACTCTGTAAAAACTCCAGAAGATATAAAGAATCTTAGTTTTTCTGAACAAATGAGTCTGAATTGTTTTGAATACAGATATATGGATTGAACTTGGACAAAAGTGTTACTAGTTTGAGTTGCAGAACTTAATACAGAAAACAGAAAAATAAAAAATCTAGGCTAATTTATTAAAACTATACTACTTTCCTGACATGAGATTGAGAATTGAGAATTAATTAAAACGGTTTTTCTTTATTATTATTTATAAAAAGGAAGGGGGCAACAATGAGTACTCTCTTTTCTTTAAAAAAAATATATAATGTTTTGAAAACTGGCATAAATGATTGTTAAAATGTTTCATTTCCAAATCCTATTATTAAACTACTAAAATCTACATGGTTTGAAACTTAAAAGAGTAGTTCTGGCAAGCGGGGGAGATTGATGACCAAATTTGACCGAATAGAGTAACATACTTTTGATGGGACTCACTTATAATAAATATGTGAAACTCAGCAAGACATCTTTATTCGGTCAATTTGGTGTTGAAGTCTTTGGGGCTCCGCAACTCAACATTTTTCAACTTAAAAATAACACAAAATCTATACCAACAAAATTAACAAAATTAACTTTTAACTTACATTTCTTTGTCACGAGACCTAAACCGAATGAATGTGTATTTAGTAGGTAAATCTAACATATAAGTTCTCTTTTTCATATTAATTGTGATTAAAATGATGGAATAGGCTTAGGCCCAAAAAGAATGAGTTTCTTTAGGATCTAAAAATCCCACTTTCAATTCAAAAAGTCTAGTTCTAGGCCCAAAAACTAGTTAGAGAATAGAGGCTACAGATTCAGCAAGTCTTGTTGGGCAGCTTGGGCTTATTCTTCGGCCGGAAAGAAGTTTTGTTTTCATGCAAAAAAAAAAAGAAAAAGAAGAGAGGTATGAGACATTATCAATTCGCATTGTCATATCATATACTTGGAGAGTTGGAGGTTCTCATGTACTTCTTTTTTTTAAGGGTATTTTTTAAGGGTATTAGTATCTTTTAATAATTAATGGTTAATATTTATTTATGTGTCACACATATTAAAAATATAAATACAATAAATTAATTTTTTATTTATATTTTAATTAAATAAAACACGTAAGTAAATATTAATTACTAATTAATAAAGATATTGACACCTTTATATAAAAATAAAGTGTATCGCACCAACCTACCTCCCATATAACTTATATTTAGTAAGCTGTAATCTTTATTTAATCCTATAGCACTGTTTTTACTAATTTCCGTGATCTGAAGAATATATAATTATATAGGTTTAGGTTGTCCTTCACGGCTTCACCTTAAGAGAATCTTTAGAGATTATTATTCACGAGGGATTTAACAATCAACCATACACAATTCAAGCACAAAAGTACATTTTTATCGTCTCCTTATCCTTAAAGGTCAATCTTTCATTTGTTACAAGTCCACTAAAATCCAAACACCCATGATTTGATACTTTGTCCTAGACACCCAACACTTGTCCCCAAAGCAAAAGCCATCCACTAAAAGCATATATTAGAAAACATGCATAAAACCAGTTCATCAAATTGTTTATAATTGTTTTTGGTTCAGATTCTAAAATCACTTTAATCTAGAAGTTTGTTTAGCAAGAATTAATTAAAGTATTTAATTGAATTAGAATCTCCCGGTTAGTTAACACACCACTCCACGTTTCGTCATTTCCTTAGCTACCTAGTCTTCTTTTCTTTGTCAATCATATTGTCCTCCTCCACAGACGGATCTTATGATCGAATGTTCCCTTGGCATAATTTACACTCTGAATGGAATTCAAAACGATGATTTTCTACAAGTGGCCTTGTATACATCAATGGAAGAGTACTATTAATTTTGTCAATTTTTTTCGCTTATGAATAATACATATGTTGCTCGCTTAATTTAAGCATTGGCAAAAGTTTCTCAAAGTGGACCACCAGAAAAATGCGAACAGCCTGATCAAATGATCTGATGGTTGTGAAATATACAAGTGGTCGGTGCTTAATAAGATCATATTATACGTACCTTCTTAGCTAGCAAGGTTGATTCACATGCAGTTTTCAAACAAATACAAGACAGCTTATTCTCATTTTCTTACTTTGGTTTGCTCAATTGCGTCACTAAATTTCATAAGCATATATTTTTGGTACTTTATCTAGTATGTTTGAATTGACTTTTAAAGAGTCCGAAATCATAGTTTGAATAAAAGCTTGTCTCTTAAAACTTTTGCTCAAATTATAATTTAAAACTCTCTAAAAGTTAATCCAAACATGTTAATCCTCTTTCGAAGATAATGAAGTTAAACAATAAAGTTTAAAATCTAATTAAATTTCTAACTATATACGTATGATTTTTTTATTTTTTTATTTGTGTGTGTGTGTGTGCATATTTGGATGGTGGGGCGCGTTGGGGTGGAGGGAGAGGGGAGTCGAATAGGAAGTTCTCAAATTAGCTCATCATGTTGCAATTGCGGAATCTCAAAAAGGTGGCCATGAAATTACATTACAAATACATAGAGAGAAAGGAGGCCGGAGAGGTGAGAATACTATATATATCCTGTATTAAAGGTTCCTTCTATGTGTTTTGGACAGTTGTCTCGCAAAGGTTAATTAATTAGCCTAAACAAGTTACTTAAGGTTTGCAATGAGAATTAAAAACAGAAAATTAACCTAGTTGCTGACTTAATTAATAATAATAAGTTGTTAAAGTTATATGTAAGGAGTGCCCTGTGCCTAAACAAGTTGCTTAACGTAATTAAATTCTGAAATTTGGGAAATAAGATAAGCATACATAGGTCTAATCTGCTATCTTGCTCAACGTTAACAACCAGCAGCTACATTCAATGTACAAATTAAATTTATTTAAGTTGGCCAAAAAAACAACTTGATAATTTAGCTGGTTAGAAATTTTTGTTTTATACAGCTTCTGCCCTGGCAATGAGTCCTTAGTTTTATCTGTCATGCTTACGACATTATTTGTAGCTTGCTTTTGTAAGAATCCCTTCTTAATATAATTCAGCATGATACTATATGGAGAGGTGGATAACCTTTGTTATTCATTTTTCACCCCAGAAATGAATTAGGTTAGAGATCTATATGGAGAGGTGGATAGCCTTAATCGGATGTGGGAACAGGTAAATGAACTTCTCTTAGGTCCATGTCCGTGTCATCGGAAATGACAAGCAAGCAGTAGTATCTTAAGGATTGAAAATGAGTCGAGTTAACTTGCAACTTTAGCTCATTTATTAAATGAATTTAGATTGAAATTGAGCTTTCATATGTTCGGCACATTAACTTATGAGCTGATCTAATATATGTATATAATAATTTTTTTTACAAAGAATAATAATAACAATGCTTTAATTTAATATATAATAGCATTTGATTTTGTTTTTTATATAACTAAATTATTTTTAATTAAATATATGTAAAAAAAAAAGATAAATTTTATTAGATTATAAATTCTAGCATATCTCATTATGCCTAAGTGACTTAATTAATATAAGACTCGATATTGACTCAATAAATTCTAATAACTCTTAAACTTAAGCAGTTCAATTTATTATAGAGACTAATGTCTCAATTCATTTCCAACCTAGTGGCAGCCGTCCTTTTATAACAAAATGGCTATTAGCATGGGAGAATTAAGATACTAGTATTTCAATCACAAGCATTGCACAAATGACACGCCGACTTTCGAAAAATACTAGTAGAAAATTGTGTAATTAAATACAATGCATTTTTTTCTTATTATTTAGTTTTTTAAAGATATATATTTGTTCAAAATCGCTTGATAATATACTAATTTGACACCCTGACCCTTCAATATAAACAAGTAATTGTGAAGAATAGAATTTCCTAGATTAAATACAATGCATTTTTTTCTTATTATTTAGTTTTTTAAATATATATATTTGTTCAAAATCGCTTGATAATATACTAATTTGACACCCTGACCCTTCAATATAAACAAGTAATTGTGAAGAATAGAATTTCCTAGTTATCTAGCCGGAAAAAAAAAGATGTACACTTAATAGCGTATTCTCAACATCAACCTCTAAAATGTAACCAAAAAATATATATATCAACCTCTAATTTAAAGCGTAATAAATTCTCTTATTAAAACGCTGCATGCATAGCCATAGAGGCAAAGATATAGGAGAAGCCAAAAATATTAGTGCTTCTATTATGTGTACTGCCTCCATCTTAAATATTTTAAGTTGCATCGCTATCTTGTGTTTCATGTGAAACGTAAGCAAGTTGAAAACAAGAAACATTGGGAAGAGTCCTGTAAAGGTAAGAAACTAAACATGTCAAAAAGGGTCAGAACTCAGAAAAACTAAGCCATCCAGCAAAGCAATCCAAAACGAAGGAAGAGTAAAGCAAAGAAACTGCAAGGAACCAAGCCAAAAAGGAAGCCCTGAGACAACTTTTCCTGAATGTCAAAGTGCAATTCCTCACGCAATCTAAGGAAAGGAAAATACACAGAAAGAGAAAGCAGCAGAAATTTTACCACGCCACAGCCACCAGATAGGCATCGGTAATGCACAGAAACAATTAAAATTGGAAGGAAATGAAAAAAAGAAGAAAGAAAGACAGAATCACAAAGCACACTCTGAGACTCTGACCAAACCCAGACTCTTCCTTTGCAAATAGTCCTCCTCTCTCTCCCACCTTGTTTCTAGTTTTAATGCTCCAGTGACCCCACATGACTCATCATTCAATGCCAGCTTAGCCTCTATTCATCGCTCCTTTTTCAAATTCAAACTGGACCACCGTTCATCTTCACTAATTCCCCTCCACTCCCGTTGATTACATGAAGTAAAAAAGTAAAAACTCTTTGTTGCTATTATTATTATTGCATTAGGGAGATTCTCTACAAAGTCTGTGTACCTATAGAAATTATGCTGAGAAAATTTACAGGTCTACGGGGCCACTTTGGAGTTGCCTTCATGTGCCTTTTATAGGGATATTAAAATGAGTCAATTTTGTTAGATAAGTTTTTTATTCGTTAAAATTATGTAAATTAAATTTTAAAATTATTGATTTGTTAAAATTAATTTATTTTTTATTTAAATTATTTAACTTGCGAGTTAAACGAGCTAAACCTATTTATTCGCGAGTTGACCCATACTTTTTTTTTTGTAGTTTTTTTTAACTCATCATCTTACATGGATGTACTTAGTCCACCTAACCCAAGATTCAAACATTATATGATAGTATTATTATATATTTTAACATGAGATTTTAATTTTAAACATATTATTTTGTTATTAATACATATATATTGAATGATCCTTAATTTTTACATACAATAGGTAGATAACATGGATGATGGATGTTATGATTGTGAAAAAAGTTTGTAAATGTGCAAAATGAACATGTTTTGGAGTAAATACATTTGGATTAGATTCTTGTGTTTGGATCTGTGTGATTTTTATTTTTCTGTAAATTTTGATACTTATAGTTGTTGGTTGATATTTGTTTGAATTTGATCATTTGGAGTATGTATTAATGTCGGATTGAACTTGTTTTGAACGATAATTGACTTTGTCTTTAACTAATTAATGAATTTGATTCATATATTATATTATAAACTTGAAGTTTTTTTTTTAAAAAATAGACATTTTGTTTAAGCTCGCGGGCTGGTTTTAATTGGGTTGGATTGACTTTTTGCTAATCCATTATTCTTGACTCATTTTTTTGCCCAACTCGTCACAGACTCGACTTAAATAAATCGGGTTGACCTATAAACAACCTTAACTATAAGATTAAACAATTTTCAGCTGGTTTTCTTTCTTTCTTGATTTAGTTTGGAACTAGAATTCCATAACATGCCTTCATGTGACTTGCATTAAACTTCAACTATACTCACATCACAACTTAACCTAATGATAATGATTTTTCACTTACAATGATTAAGAAAAGGAAAGATGTTGAGCACCACTCATGAGAAAGTTGTATAGTTTTGCACATTTCTTCATACAAAAGGAGCTTCGAGGAGGCTTATAAAGCTGTGTCATAATATTATGCAGCCAAAGTTTGCATTTTGTGCCCCAAATCCAATGTGCTTTTAAATACAATTTATTATAAGAGTTATGTAATTGAATTGCAGTAGTAAATCAACTATTTATAAAATATAAATTATTAGTTCTCGTTTGACTTCTCAAGTCTCTTTCTTTTTCTTTTCCTCCCCGTGTATCTGACACTTCCATTACACACCACACCACACCACCCCATAAAGCAAAGCAACCACATCTACAAGTACAAACCTCAAAGAAAATGAGTTACATTTTACAAGTCTTTCTCTCTCTCTTTCCCATTCCAGTATAAAAACCCAGATTCATTCCTTTCTTCCCGCGTCCTCTCCAACTCACCAGCTCTCAGAAATCTCTCTCTCTCTCCCTCTCTCTCTCTCTCTCTCATGGCCTCCAACACCAGCATCCAATCACCGACTTACGGATCCGACCCGACAACACCGAACACCACCTTCGTCCAAGCCGACCCATCAAACTTTCGAGCGGTGGTCCAGAAGCTAACCGGAGCATCCGAAGACCGATCAGCTCAGAAATTCCCCCTCACCCTGCCATCGCGGCTCGCCGCCCAAACCCACAAACCCACCACCGCCACCGCCGATATTGGCCCCAAAAAACCAAATTTTAAGCTCCACGAGCGGCGGCACACGGCGAAGAAGCTGGAACTTAGCATCGGCGTGTCAGAAAGAGCCATCTACAATGGCAACCTGAGCCCATCACCTTCTTCTCACGGAGCTTATGTTCGAAACAGAGGAGTTGGAAGTGGAGGGGTCATGGTGATGGGGCTTGGGAGTGAGATGGTGATGGCTTCGCCAGTGTCACCATTGGAGGTGGTTTTGGCACGTGGGAGCCCAGTGACGCCCAAGTCACCGCAGGAAGAGGAAGAGCGAGCCATAGCTGAGAAAGGGTTCTACTTACATCCAAGCCCACTTAGCACACCAAGAGCGTGTGACCCTCCTCAGCTTTTGCCCCTATTTCCTTTGCATTCCCCAACGACACAAAACCAAACCAAGAACCAACTATTCTTAGAGAAGCTTCCTATTTCCTAATCCTAACCTAGTGTTATTACTTATTAATATTATTATATTTTCTGGGGCTTTTTTTTTTGTTTCCAAATTTTGATTTTTACTATTATTAGTTAATTAATTAATTGCTAGTTTGTTTGGTTCGATCTTTTTATTTTTCTTTTTGAGAATTATTATATAATGTATATTGGAAGACCTTACTTTAAGAACCATCAACCAACAACTAATTTTAATATCTATTTGGTTGTTAATTAGTATTGCTATAGATATTTTTTTATAACCAAAAAAAAAATCAAAATAAGAAATGTATTTTCATTTTTAAGTCTTAAAATATGACTATCCTTTGTGCTTTGGCTGGCGATCGTGGATTTGTTGGCCGTCAGATTGACTTGGACAGAGTGTACGGCTGAGATTGGCCCACATGTAGAGAGTAGAGATAGTGTAGTGATGTAACTGTTATATTGTTATTTGATCTACCTTGAGAAATGGTTGATTCATGTTATTATCGATAGGTTGTTTATAAATTTTTGCTGAAATTAGTAATATTTACTTTCCCTCAACTTAACTTTAATTATCATAAAAAAAAACTTGATTTATGATATTGCTTTGGAAGCTTCAATATAAAATCAACCATTTAAAAATGGTTTTTTAATGTTTTTCGCCAAAATGCCAGGCTAGGAATTAAAAACTGTAGTTTTAACAAAGCAACTAAAACTTGTAGGGAATACTAAATCCTACAAAACTAAATTCGTAGAACGGCACACGAATTTGAAAAAAGTCATAACTGAGTTTGCGTTTTGCAGAAGTTTGTTTGTTTTCTTTCATTATATTATATTTTATCTGTGAAAAAGAAAGGGAGAGTGCAAATTGTGGCATTCTTGACGTTTCGTAAAAAATCGTTCGTGTGGAATAGCATTGCTATGACTCCAATTGTAGAGGCTTAAGCTTAAATACTTGGAGATCAATATTATATCCCAAAGTCGTGAATACTTAAGACATGTGTCAATTTAGTATGCTTAATAATGGGATGGGTAGGGACGAATTTCTGCTTATTCCGAACTTATTTTGTATCTCTTAAAAGAATTTTTAATTTGTTCTTAATTGTTTTCTGAATTTTGTAAATGGAAACTCGCATCTTACTCATAGATAAATAATAGAATCTAAACCCTATTAGCATTTTACTTGCATATATTATTTAATACACAATGTAATATGAATTATTAAAAAAAAGTATTCATTGTATCAAAAATTTCAAGTTATATCAAATATGAAATATACTATTTTGTAAAATAATAAAATTGTAGGTAGGGTAAGGGTGGATAAACCTAAAATAATCTAGTTACAAACTTCTAAGCAAGCTTTTTAAAAAAAACAAAACAAAGGAAAATAAAGATTGAATTTTTGGGAATGAAATGGAAGAAATATAAGGTAATTTTATCTTTTTTATTTAGAAACAATTTAAACACAAGGAAAAAGAAGTAAAGAGAAATAATAAAATTACATATTCATCTTTAATTTATATTTTATTGAAATTATATGTTAAGAAGAATAATTGTTAAGCTTATGTTTCACAATTTAATTTTAATTTATAATCATTTTAAAGAAACTTTACACTGTCATTTAATTATGTGTTAGTAAATCACTAATGATGTTTTAACATATTATCAAATAACAGTGTAAAATTTCTTTATACTTATGGTATATTAAAATTAACTCTATGTTCTAATTGTTTTTGGGTACAATAGTTTTCAACCTATGATTTTTTATACATTATTCAAATCTCCCACTATTTATTTACTTTTTAACATAAAATAGGATTCTAAGGTGGTGACTTGAATGACAAGGGCGAACCTTCATCTACTTGTCAGAGACATTGCCGGGGCAAGAGGACTAAGGCTATCAAAATGGGATAATTCTTTTAACAACATGAATTATGTGAGTCGGATCTTTATTTTAGTGACTTGCATAAGCGTGAGCATTTTTTTATTGTCTCATTTAACTCTTGGGTTGCCAATTTATATTTTATTTATTGTATTTTATTATTAAATTGTAACTTGATGTCGTTTAATAGTTATTATTGAACTTTCAAACTTGCTTGCTAAACTTTTGGATTTATATATTGGCTAATGAATCTTGGTTGATGCTCAATTTTGCTTTTTGTTTTTTTTTTAAAATTATTAAACCATCTAACTCGTTTTGGAGTGCAAGTTAAGCTAATTATTTTGCAACTCATTTAAATACGAATAATTATGGCTTAACCAATTTGACAGTCCAAAAGAAGACCTATAGTATTTGAGTTTACAACTTATCATGGTTCTGTAGGGTACGTTTAACCCCACTAAAGACTCAATCTTATGCCTATTCACCAGGTGTCCAAACCAAAACTCGAAACATGCATCTTGGTTAAAGAATCTTGGTCCTATATTGGCTAATGAATCTTGCTCAATTTTGCTTTTTGTTTTTTCAAATTATTAAACCATCCAGCTCGTTTTGGAGTGCAAGTTGAGCTAATTATTTTGTAACTCATTTAAATACGGATAATTTTGACCTAATCAGTTTAACAGTCCAAAAGAAAACCTATAATATCTGAGTTTATGGCTTATCACGGTTCCTATAGGGTGCGTTTAGCCTTACTAAGGACTCAATCTTATGCCTATTCACCAAGTGTCCAAACCAAAACTTGAAACATGCACCTGACTAACTTGGCATAGAGTGGCTTTTATGGGTAGAATGCTCCTCCATCTTGATTCTCTTGATGTGGCTGGTTTTTCCGGTCAACCATGGCCGATCCGGCCACTTTGACTCTGCCAAATCATTCTTTAATGGAGGATCTTCATCCCGACCATTATAATTATTTTTTAATTATATTTAAATAAATTTTTAAAATTTTTACTGATTTGTAAAATGGGTAAAAATAAATAAAGATTAATAGTTTAGATTTTGACATATGGACAGTGGGAGTGTATCACGTCATTTCTCCGTTAATGAATTAACAGAAGGTGGATGGAATGGTCAATTGAGATAATTTATATAGTTTAATGACTAAATAAGATAATTTTAAAGTTCTGGTGACTATTTGCTAATGATCCAAAGTTCAGGGGGTGTATGCTCTTTTCCCTTTTATTAATTCCTTTACTATATTTATACGGTTTCTAAGTTTCAAGAGATTGATTTTAGTAGAATGAAGATTAAGTTCTCTTTAGTTACGTTGTCACTGTTATTCCCTTTAATTTGCTTAACAAAATGATATAATTTTTAGAGAAAAGTGCATTCACATCCTCTAAATTTTTGCTCATTTGAAAATAACCACTACGAACTATAAAATCTTCCAATTTAATTCATAAATTATATCAATGTCCTTCAATCTACTATCTGTTAAGTTATTAACGGAATGAAAGTGTATCCACCCTCCTTAAACTTTGTTAATTTGCAAACAACTATCATAAACTATAAAATCTTTCAATTTAATATTTAAAATATATCAATTATCGTAATAGGTCCTCCATCTATTTCATATCCTAACACTTCATCTTAATTTTTTTGGTTCTTTTTGTAGTTCATGGCGACTGTATGTAAATGAGTCTAAGTTTGAGGAAGACCTAGATGTACTTTTCTTTTTTATTATGTGATGTGTATTTAATGTGAATTTTGATTAAGATAACTAAATTGAAGTAAATTTTAGTTTGTAGGAGATTAGATTATAAAATTTAATATAAAATGAAATTTAAAAATAATGAGAATCAAAATAAAATTTATATATTCACTTATTGACTACTTGTTTAAGTGACAAAATATATATCGTATATCTATTATAATCATAACCATTTATTTTATTTTATAATTTTTTTCTCTTTACCTAATTAATTAATTTTGAGAAATTAAAAATATATAAACATTTTGTTTACAACTTAACGAAGAGTGGATGGAAGGACCTATTTTTATAATTGATATTTTTTTATGAATTAAATTAAAAAATTTTATACTTCATGATAATTTTTTACAAATAAGCCAAAGTTTAAGGGGTGTGGATGTACTTTTTCTTAATTTTTACTTTAAAAATACATAAAAAGTTATCTTGCACATCTACTATGGTTAATTACTATTATTGAAACTTAAAAAGGTTATTATCCACTTCTAAAAAGGCTTATCCTTATATAAGGGATCTGATAATAGAGGCGAATCGGTGGTGAGAAAGAACGAAGGTGCACTGCAAAACTCTTTTGAAAGATAATGGCACGGTTGGCTTTGTAATGTATTAAAAAAAAAAAACGAAAAACGTAAAGCTCGAAGATTTTTTTTTTTAACGAGACATATATTTGCTTTCCCTAAATTCCAAGATTATCGCATATAATTTTCAGGTCACATGCTTTTATTCATTTGGGCTGGAAAGGTACTGCATAAATTTAAATTATGATCTTAGTTATGATAACACGATTTGGACATGCAGAGTTAATAATGATGATTGAAATTAACACACACTTTGACAAATCAACGTTTCTCTTCACTTAGATTGTGATATAGTATCAAACTATCCTTGAACCATATTCTTTATCTGATTGTGTGGTTGACATTTCAAAATTTAGGGTCCTACTAGTGATCAAATCAGTAAAACATTCTCCTAGATGCAAGCATACAACCTTAGTGCTATTATTTAGCTTATATCACAAGTTTTTCCCCCCTCTGTTACTTCAATTGGGAAGTTATTTAATCATAATAAGAAGTATCAGCTTTATTTCCACTATTACATTTCAATCAAAATAACTGAAAAGAGTAGATAAAATTTCTCGAATTTGATTAAATATTGAGATAATTTTTGTTATATTTGAGCTAATTCAATTAATTTTCTTATAACTTTGTGATAATAATAACAATGACAGTGGGTATGATTTATGAATTCAATTATTTTTCTTTGTTACGACATGTGAAAATGGTAAATTTTAATTTTTTTAGCATTGTACCCAAATTATAAAATCTTGGGATGGAATTTGATTTCCCCAATTGCTTGGGAAGTGGCTATGAAATTATTTTTCACATGTTTTGGCTTAGATGCTTACATCAGAGAATAGTCACTAGCAAATTTAATTAACTGATATGAGTAATTTTCAGATTTTTATTGAAACCACAGAGCAATGATTTATGATATTTTTATTCCAACTTCTTCTAGGTTTTCTTGTCACTATTTTGGAACAGTGTAGCTTCCAAGTGCATTTAATTATTCTTTTATATGAGAGCATTGAACTATTAAATAAGCGTATCTCCTAGAACCCGACATAGAAAAGAGCATAACATGCTAATCGAAAACATTAAAATATCAATAAAAAATATTAAGAAGTTAATCACCAGGCCCTTTTTTATCCTCTCTACTTTGAAAAACTATATTTTAAGAGAAGACCATCCAAAAGTCACAAACTCATATGATGCACCATGATAATCATAATGATTGCTGTGTGTTTTCACCTTCAAGCCGTTCCACTATGCAGTGGTTATAACCCCCTCAGATGTGATGTGTCTCAACTTTATTTAGCAAATTGTTTAAATATCTTCATAATTGAATTGCAATTATGCCCTAATATGCTATTCAACTCCTGTCTAATCCAGAAATAACAATTGTAATTAACAGTACTGCATTATTCTCTCTCCTTACTTTCCATTTCGATTAGAAATATAAGAATACACAGGACATCAATTATTTGATAAACGATCCTAATCTTCAAAATGTGGTTCACTGTCACAGTCGTTGATTTTTCATTTGGTTCAGTGCATGGTTTGATACCCACCAGGATCCCCCAGGCGTTGGAGGTCATTAAACTTTAAACGACATGATACCTTACGCTGTGAACTTGTTATCCAAAAAATTGGGTTACTTTTTAGTGTAAATCTGATATATATGCAGATCATATTCAACTAAGATACTCTATTTAGCCTCATATTGTGAACTTGAGAAGCATAACAACATGGAATTAGAGTATGAGAGCTCAAATTGGTAAACGAAGTGGCGAGTCAAGGTAATTTGTGTTGATCGCAGGCCAAGTGCCCGAGTCCTTACTATGTCCTAATGCTGCTTCGACTTACTACAACAATTGTAGAGTGATTTTTTAAACCTAAGTAAATATGAATATTCACAAGATAAACTAAATGTCATTCAACACATCCTAAGAGATTGTAAAATTGTAATTTATATTGAACCATGACAGTTTTAAAAAGTTTCACTAACGTAAAGAGTCCTCCATGTAAAATGAATATTGTAGTGATTTTGATTATTTGGGCCACTCGGGGCACCGAATGGAATGGTTCTTGGATTACCTAATACCCCCGCAAGACAGACAAGACTGTTTCTCCTAAAAGAAGCCCAAATAAGTACAAATTACAATTACAAGAATCATCCAGTGGAAGGCCATATCTTCAACTAGCAACGAAATGCAATCAGCTACGATTCATCCCCAGATGAGAAAACACCAACATTGGCAACAAAAACAAGGACAGTAATAATACTAAAATGAACTTGCCAATTAGCTTTTTATTGATAAAGCAAAATCTCCACATATGAGGAAAAAATTTACCTTATGGATAATGTAGAAGCCCCGAATGGACTTCTGTATCAACAAAAAACAAATGGGTTTAATGACCAAACTTCTCTTCCAAGATTTATACTTTATTAACAATATCTAAATGATGCCGAGATTTTGCCAGACATACGCTCAGATGGACAGACAAAATATTGAGGCGTTTGTGATTCATTTCAAAACACTATTCAAAGGGCTGAAGCACAGATGGACTGCTGGTTGTGCAATCCTGTCACTCCATTTGTGAACTTCTGCCTGCTTTTTCTCCTCTTTTTGACAACTATAAATCCTTCACCATCTCCATTCTTTTTCTTAGTTAGATCTACTTTTTCTTTCCCCTCATTATCACTGGATTGAGAAACCATCTTTTTTCTTTCTTCATTCCCATACATAACTTTTACCGTCCTGTCTTTGGCTATTGCAACAAAAGAACTTTCCAATTTCTCATGCTTTCCTTCACTGACTTCAGACTCATCAGCAGAATCAACATTTTGCTGAGCTGATTTCACAAGAAAGCTAAGCAATATCTGCCTTGCTATCTCTGACTTCTCAGATTCAGAAATGCTCTTCTTCGGGGAACTATCCTTGACTTCTTTGATAATTTTTTCATCTTGCTTACTATTTTCTGAATTATGCCCACTGGAAACTTTTGAATTGGCATCACTGGTTTCTAGTAGAGAAACACTTCTGGGAACAAACTCCGGTGCATGTGGATTCATTATTCTTGGAGCCCCAAATCCACTACTTTCCCTGATAGGGGTATGGTATTTTGTAAAACCATGTTTCATGAGTAAATTATAATTGGTTCTGTAATACAGAGTTGATCTAGGCCCACAAGGGACCCTAGCAGCAACAGGAGGAAGCACAGGCTCCACAAGCATACCTTGACTAACATTTGCATCATATATGCTTGGGATGGCAACTGAATTTAAATGGCGAGGCATGGCCAAAGTTCCTGGATTGAACGGTTTGGCTGCAGCTGAAAGCTTACTAACATTTATTTCTGTAGGTTTTGCCTGATCAGAAGCAAGGGAATCCTCCTCAAGTTCTAATGCAGAATTTTCTAGTTGATTATCACTTTCATGAGCTCCCTTTGTTTCATCATGCTGGGAAACTGGTTCGACTATGGAACTTAGACAGGTACCTTCTTCAATTGAAATCACAGGTGGACTAGTACAAATCTCATTTTCATCCTTTACCCTATCCACCTCAGCTTTCTCCAACAAGGGCTTTAAAACCGTACCTGGTGGTGCCATAGCGACTTCTTTGTAAGATATAGACTTTGAAGCCAAAGAACTAAGAGTTGTTGGAGTGGAGGAAATTTTGGACACACAAGCTTTTGTTGCATGATTAACAGAATCCTCCTTCGAAGTTAAGTTTCGAGCTTTTGATTGTCTAGGTGGAGACAACATGGTTGAAATGACTTTTGGAGTTCCCTTTCGTGGTGGTGAAGTAATGTCATTCCTGAAACTGCTTTCTCTGACAATGTTATTATCAGAACTATTTATGCTCAACTTTGATAGAAGAGGTCGTCTCCGGCCAAACTTGCGGTTAGAAGTGTTCCATGACCGCCCTTTTGAATTGGCATCTTGCCAACCAGCATCGGATGATGTCTCCTCAACATCTTCAAATGTCACTGTCCTGTACCAAGTGCAATCTCCATTTTCTTTCAGAACTTCAGAATCAACCGTGCCATATTTTTCTTCTGTATTGATTTCTACCATACTAGTAGCATCTTTTGAGTCATCAATGATAATTCCCTCATCAGCTATTGCATCACCATGTTCATGATAGTTTTTATCACTTATTGGGAGTATCTGCTAAATTACATATAAAAGCAACAAATGTCAAATGCATAATAAGGTAACATGATGAAAAAGGTTTCATAAATGCATCTGATTCCAAACTAAACTTTCAAAGAACTTCACCTAGAACTTTAACACCAAAACAATGTAATGGTTGAATGCCATTCAATTATGACTTTAATAGAGACTAAACAAACTTTTGACCTTTGGAACATATTCTACGATGTTATCTTAAGTAATTAAAGGAAGACAAAGGTTATGACTATGAGGCTGGAAGTGGAACAAGATATTTTTATTCAGGAGGAAAACATAAGTTACTGGAGCACATCATGAGACTAAGTATAAATTTGATCAAATCACTGCAGGATCCGTTGTTTACAAGCAAGGCCACAAAGGGGAAAGTAATGTGATTGTTGTTAAAATAAAATTAAAAATAAGAAAAAATTTTGCACACCTTTGCAGGCCGCTGTTTCCTCTGAGCAACATTTCCGTTTGAATCGTGCTCAGGACTAATAAAATCCAGGAGATCTGACACACTGCATAAAAAATATCAAATCTTTTTGTACCCTGAAATATAACCTTCTATCTGAAACAAAGTAATATGGGGATACCATATCAGTACCTAAGGTGACCTTTACTTGAAATGGATGCATCTGGCATTGGAGTTCCATTTTTGGCTGCTTCTTGCTGCTCAATTGCTTTTGTTTCAAAATATTCAAGCCATGCAGCAGCATCCTGCATCAAGGAAGATAAAACTGTAAAACAATGGCGACACTTGCCAACACCATCTATCAGCCCCCATATTAGAGCAAGCCTTCCTTAGAGTTCAATCCAAGACATGTATTAAATTGTAGCTTCTTTGACATATATACCATAAAAAAGTAATGACCTGGGTACGAAGATCTTCTGATCCAAGCTTTGCTTGAAGTATCTTAAGTGTAGTTTGCTCATGTTGCGCACTAAGAGAATATGCTTCCATCAATGAAAGAGCTATGGCTATGGCATGATAGCTTGCAGCAGTCTGTAACATGAAAAACATTGAATAAAATACTCTGTTCCAACCATGTGGGAAGGGCAGATGGGGAGAGAGAGAGAGAGAGACCTGTATATGATCTGCTCCTAACAATCTTTTGTTGCATTTAAGAGCTTCATGTAAGTATCGGAGTGCCACATGAACATTTCCCATGCCCTCTTCCATCATAGCCACATTTATATATGTTGCAGCTGTGTTTGGATGAGACAGTCCACATGTAAAATGAAGAAGGAAAAGAGCACGGTTGACATACCTGTCCAAAGATACATTAAGTTCAACGAGAAGGACAGAAAGTAGCAAGAAGTGAATAACGATTGTGGGAGGGGAACTTAATAAATTGAAATAGTTGGGAAGCTTACAGATGGTAATGGGATTAACGTATTTGACAGTATAAAATTTATAAGAAAATAGTAAAATTCAGAATAATCAACAGAAAGTCGTCACATAGGCAACTAAACCATTTCTACAAAAAAAAAGTCATTCTAACATACTTCAGAGCCAAATCAATGTGTTGCAGACGATAATAAAAGACAGAAAGATCCCCATAGCTTTTCATTGTGTCAGGATGGTCAAGCCCAAGCTCCCTCTCATTTATATCCAAGGCCTTTTGCTGATAAATCGCGGCCTGCATAACAAAAGTGTAATCAAAATTTAACATAAATACAGGATATTCTAACATCGTCTACATAAACATTCAACACTGGCCCACACACTTCTATACATTTGTATAATTATGTTCCTGAAAACTATGCATTTTTTCCCCTTTGTTCTTTCTTTTTTTCCCTAGGAGCTTAGGACAAAAGTAAAAGTATTTCAGTGTGACTTTGCCTAAACTAAGTGTCATGCAAATTATCAATAAAATGCTATTCTCTAAACAAATTATTACAGTATAAACAATAGCATCCCCCACCCCCAAAACCAAAAACAAATAGGCAAAACAACATAATAGCACCTATGGCTTAAGCATTAGTTTAGGGACACTAGTCTCAAATTTGTACAATAGATGAGGGGAAAATATGAAAGATTATATACCTGATTGAAATCCCCAGTGTGGTAGAGAACCACAGCTAGAAGACTATACGCACTTGCAGTAGTTCGATGATAGGGACCACAAACAGCCATCATCTTTGCCAATGCCTGCAATATAATAGTGAGATCAACTGCAGCGAGATATTTATAAGTTACAACAGAAAGATGCTTCATGCAGAGATTGAACAAAATGTTTGGTACCTTAGTTCCATAATTAACAGCATCCTCAAGCTTTCCTTTATCAAGAGCAATTTTGGATGATTCCAATAAATTGCGACCATCTGCTGAGAAACACCCTACATGCTGTTGAATAAAATATTATCTTGCTGGTATCTTGCTCATTGATATGATAAATCAGAGAATCAAACATATAATTGGTTAGTGGGATGATAAACAAATAGAATCCCACCTTGCACACAGGAACCAGGCTGATAATATCATATTTCCCAAAGGGTTTGAGGGACTCCATATCATAGTCCCTCGGGAACAACTCCAATCCAACCTAGGAAAACAATAACAAAAGCAATTAATAAATGCAACAAAAGAAAGAATAACACTAGTCAAAGCAAGATACCTTGTGACAGAGCCCTCGGAGAATTGATAACTTCCTCAAATGTTGAAATTCATCATTTAATGTCCATCCAAATTTTTTGGACAAAAACATACGTAACCACCGAAGTCTGAGATCATGATCATCACTAAAATTTTGGTCAATATCTCCCATCCAATAGCCTCCGAGTAAGAAATTCAGCGTTGATGCAATAACTGGAGATAGATCTGCTACATTGTCAACTGAGGCAATAACTGCTTTAAGTAAATGCTTGAAAGCTCTAGTAACCATCTCATGAATACAAAGAGATTGTATGTGTGGAAGATTCACTGCAAGTTTAACCTGATTCATACCAACAAATGCAAACAATATTACCAAAACAAGTTTTACTGGCAATGAAACTTAGCCTACAATAGTAATTTTTAAGCAGTGGAGTGACCGAGATATGTTAACATTCATTCAAAGAGATGCTTTAAAAATAGAAGGAACATTACAGGACCCAGTCGTCTCATCCTCATTTTGCAATGATGTTACTAAAGGAAGCATAGAAAAAGGGAAAAGAAATCTCACCACTTCACCCAAAGAAGCCATCTGTAATCCTCTTAAATGCATAAAGTCAGTTAGTGTACGGCCATCAACTGGAGAAAGTTCAAGTGAACCAAAATCTGTAACCTAAAAATGTAAGAAATTCAGTTCTTCAACCATGTCTTGGACCTTCATGTAATCATGTAATTCATAAAATGTAGAATCCAGGCGGGAATGTAAAGGTACCAGCTTTGGCAAGGCAATTTCATCATAAAACTTGTGTGCCATGTTGATAAGCTCATCTACTGTCTGTTGCAAGAAGAAGCTCATTTAAATGGTAGATATAAAAAATCTGAAGATATAAACATAGAAACATAAAATAAGCTAAAATAAATAAACTTTTCACCAAGAAAAAAAGAATAAATAAACTAAAAAAAATAAAATAAAAATTGATAATGAAAGCAATCACAAGCGATGCAATAAAAGTACTTAATAATTTCCAGAAAAAAATATATAATTTAGCAAAACATGTAGGACCACAAAAGAATATACCAATAGCAGTAACAGAATTTCAAAATATGTGACAAACCTTAAGATGAAGACCAGTTCCAGATTCTTTCAGACGCAAAAATGCTTCTTCAGAAAGTAGTTTCACCAATTCAGTAGAGTTTCTTAAGTGATCGTTGTTTTGCTCAACTTTGTTAATACCCACAATCACATTTCCAGGTTTAAAGTCATTTTGCACAGTAAAATCTGTACCAACTAGACTGCTCGGTTTCTTTTCCCTCCTCTTCAGAAATTTAAATTGCTTTCCTAGACCTTTAACAGTTTGTTCAGCTTCATTGTCATCTTTGTTTCTGGAATTATTATTTGATGTTTCCTGTTTTTGCAGATGCTGCACCCAACTGGAACCGAGTTCCCATCGAATAGACCTTTTTGAAACAACTGGCACCTCTTTTAACTTTTCCAAGCAATCTTGAACGACCTTCTGAACAAGATATTTAGAAGCATCTGAGTCATCCAAATTTGATAGGGATGATAAAGTCCTTTCTGTTGAGTCGTCTCCAGACTTGTGAAGCAGTAGCCTCAAACTGTAAATATGTTAGATTCATTTAGTTCTAAGATAACTGTCATAAATGACAATATTAAAATAATAAAAAATAAAAAATAAAAGCGATAAAGAAGTTTCACATTTTATATACTCTCATTCTGTTAAATTTCTCTTTACAAAGTACAAAATACCGACAATTTCATGACTGGAGGGGTCAATTATATTTGTTATTTTATTATGTAAAGATACTAAGAAAGCAAAGGAAGATTTCAAAATTTTAGATTTCGTTTGGGGGCGTCCCCCAATAAAACAGCATAGCCCCATCCGGATTATGTTATGTAGAAATGTGACTGGCATCATATGTGTGCTAGAGATCAGTATGGATGGCACTTCTTGCATTGCATTTGACCATACCGACAAATAAAGAAAGGAAGAAAAATGCTTCGCTTGATATGATACGTGATCTTGAAGTGCATGCATCTTCATGCCATCCAAAGATTACAATGGGCAGACTAGTTTATGGTTCAAACCTGTTGATGTTGAGAGCATTTGCCCCTCCATCTGGCTGATCATCTATTTCAATATCTTGAGCTTGAGGCATCCTCATGTTCATGTTACCCACAACCCTTACCGTGGCTGTGTATCCACAGTGGTGTACAACAACGACAGTCAAGGAAGAAGTATCCTGGAAAAAAAAAATTGGACCTCTTATAATAGAGAAAAAACCTCTTCATCTTACATGTGGAAAAGCTCTGAGCACTCAAACTCAACCATTTCAACACCAAATTCTAAAATTTTAAAAGGCTGAGAGTATATGCAAGTCAACCATGTGTCAAAAAGACAAATTGCCAGCACCAATCGGGATGATAGAAACAAGATTTAGAAACCTAGACTGAATGTGCTACGTGGAACAAGGAGACAACAAAATAATAATGACGAACAAAAGTTTAAATTTCTATAAAAAAAGAATGGAAACACAATTCAATTTATTTTTGGCACAATAACAAAGAAAAGAGACTGTTATACTTGCTGAATAAGGTCATTGTTAAGATATATATTCAATCAGGAATGAAGAACAAAAATACACCTTGTCTAATGATGGTTCAAATGTCCACTTCCACATCTTTCAACGGACATGTATGAATGCAATATGCACACCAAGCACTTCATATACATATACATATATAACCTTAGAGGACAGGGGATTATGACTTACATGAACAATTACACTTTCATCTGCAGTCAACCCTTTAAGTAAATTCTTTTGAGCATCCTCCTTATAGATAATGGATTCATTGCTAGAAAATACAGTATCATACTTTTTTTTTGCATCTTGAAAATCTCGTTTGACTACGATGGATAAGTCCCCTACATGATCTTCATGAATGTTTGAACCTGGCGAAAAATTCAACTTATTATTCCCGTTCGAATTGGACTCGATGACATGCTGTATAGCTGCAATGGCCTTAAATATTGAGGTATCAACAAATTTATTGTGAAGCAGAAAAGCTTTTCTATCTCTGACCACCCTCTCCTCCTCAGTTTTGCAAGGAAGAGAAGCCAATATTGCAAAATCTGTAGCCCATGGTCTAAGTTCACATTCACCATTTCTTCCTTGGCCACCTCCGTCACCACCCCATTTTTCATCCTCAGTAGGTAGTGCAGGAAAGTTCGAAGGAGATTCAGCAACAGATGGAGGAACTAGCCATGTATTAGCTCGGAGTCCATATGGAAGATTGCCAAACTGAAGGAGCAACATTGTTAGAAAAATCAATAAGTTTTTAAAAGTAAAGGAAATTATTAATTTCAGTTGGATTTAACCTTATTATGTCCCACGAAAGCTTTCATCAACGATCCATATGCCTGCATTAATCAGTCATCAAATATAGGCACTAGGGAAAACATGAAACTACTTGCTCAAGAAAAAACTCTGCCATGATCCAATATATAATTGGCAGACACATTTACATGTTAGTGTTTTCTGATAGCTGACATGATAAGTTAATGCAGTTGGAACCAGAACAAAGCCAAAAGATTGAAACCAAATACTGGATAAATAATCTTGACAGAAACCAGTTACTAATTCACTAAGAAATCAAATAAAACAGAAAATCAGAGAATGAAATTAGAGAACCAAAGTTGGAGTTTGACGGAGAGATTATAGGCCAACAATCATAAAACAATTGCGCAGTTTGAAAATAGGGTAGGACGTAAAAATATTCTATTATAGAAACAAGTTGCGTCAATGATATCATCCACTATAACTGTGATATATAGCCATGCCATAAGGCCATTCTATGACTACGAAATGAGGGCAGCCAAAATATACATAACACATTTCATAACTAAAATAGTAATACAAGTAAATGATTCTTTCACACTATTTTCTTTCCACACTCTCTTACACCACTTTCCAACACAAGCGATTGATTCCAGCACACGTAGTGTGATCCTGTGCAGGAATTCAACCAATCCTAATGCAACAATAAAAAATTATGTGCAAATAGGGAGTTGCTATGATACAATTGTCAATCATTTATTAAGTATTATTTTCACAAGAAATATTTAAAAATTTATTAAATATAAATAATTAACGAATGTATAACAACTCATCAAAGTACCATTATCCAAAAACAAAAAAATATGGATACTGAGTAACGTGCGTGCAAATATCAAGGTCCTAACTCCTAACATATCGATATAAGACACTCACACCCTGCGCGTGTACAGATACACACACACAGAAATCAAGAAGTTCACAGATACAAACGTGACAAGATACATACGTTAGCAAAACCTCGGCTGAGCTGTTGCAGAAGATCAACCAAAGAGTGGCTCTGAACAGGCTGCTTTCCTACAGTGTAAAACCCTTTCACTGATGCAACCACCTCTATTAATTTCCCATTGCAGATTTTAATCTACATGCACCAATAACATACTCAGATGCAAGGAAAAAAATTTGTGAGAACAGTAACAAAGATCGCTGAAAATTATAAGAAATATGAGCCCAAAAAAAAAAAAAACGCAACCTGAAGCTGAAAATAGTCTCCTTTGCGCCTATCATCTGCATTCTTCAGTTCACATCTCTTCAAATCTGGAAAAGACAATTCACATCATCATACCCATGACGCCAAAATCAGAAGTTTACTTCCTCTGACTATAATCTCCAATGCCCATTATAAGCATTGAATTTAAGCTTGCCATTTTCTTTCATTTTCCATAGTTTTACCAACAGCCAAACATACCCTAAATGAATAAAAAAAAATCTAACGCAGAAGAAAAGGGATACCCACGTAGAATCGGGGGAGAGAGATGAGAGAACGAGAAGAACTCGTAGAAATCTGAAAGCTTCGGCGTCGGGTGAATGGCCACCATGCCGACGCTATCCGAGATCGCCGACACATGCGGCTCCGGCAACGTTGACCCGACCCGGGCTTCCCCATTGGGTGTTGCAGGTGGGCTCGAACTGCTCTTATTCTGATGTTGGGCCTTGCCATTCTTCTTGGGCTTGGAGTCTGGGCTTGACAAGAATCGCCTGGGCTTTGTGAACCTGGTAATGCAGGCCACAATGTCCAAGAGCCGCCGTACGTGTGCAACTGCTTGGGCTTCCTCTACGTAATCATCTGTAACACAGCGAAATGAACATCGTAAGGTTGGCAACTGAATTAAAAAACAATAAATAAATAACATAAGATATTTGCTTGCATAAGTAAGTTTTGAAAAAAAAAAAATACATTTCTTACTGTGTTGATTCACTTGATTGTTGAATTGTTCATATGAAAACAAAAAGTGGCTTAAGGTAATTGATTTTTTTCCTAATCAAAAGTAACTGCAAATTTTATGTTTCTTTTTTATCGTTACTCTTAATATTTGCTTCAGAAAATTGAGTCCATGGATTAGTCAACCAGTCATTGTAAATATATAGTTGTAAATGATAAATCACTTCTACATAACAACTGTATTGTCTCTACTCCTATATGGAAAGGATTAAAGAGCACCTTTTAACCATAAATTCATGGTCACACCAGTCACATGTCTTTTTTCCTGTTAGCAAGTGCAAATGACTAAATATCTAGAAAGATAAAACTTTTCGTTCTATTACCACATATTTAATTTTGGTTAATTTTAATATATAAAAATGACTTATCAATCAAAATTTCTCTTTGCCATATTTTAAATATGAAATTAATTTTTTTGTCCCTATTTCTGTTCATATAATAAAATGTTGATAATACAGTAAAAAAAATAACGACAACGAAACAAGTTTTTATCAATTAAAAAAGAAATATCTGCACAAAAAAAAGGTAACTTTTTTTTGCTCAATCATACAATTTTAATTGAAGAAACATAAAAGGAGGCGAAAAAATATTGCAAAAGAATTAAATGCTTTAAGAGTTTAATTTTGATATACTGTTAGTGTAAAGTTTCTTTATACTATTATCCAATCATGTGTTGCCAAATCATTAAAAGAGTTTAACTATTACAACAACCACCTAAAAAGTCTAACTCTTTTAATGATGTGTCAACACATGATTATATGACAATGTAAAAAAACTTTACATTGACAGTAGATTAAAATTAAATCCATGCTTTAATTATAAGCTTTTCTGAACATAAAATTTAACTAATTCAAACACCGACATACTCTAATCCTAGTGTTTGAAAAACGATAAATCTTATTAAACATGAATCTCATCTTCCAAATTACTTAAAAAAGAAAAAATACTAAAAAGACATGTGCATTTATAACTTTTAAAATTTTCAAAATTTCCTTTTTAATCTTTTTCTTTCTCTTCAAGCAATTAGAAGATTTGTTAAGTTAATTTTTTGTGATTTTTTATTTTTTAATATTGGTATTTAAAAATTTTAAAATATTTACTGATTATATTTGGTTAGTCTAAAGATTTTATTATAAAAATTAAAAATGAATAAATATTTAATAGCTAAATAATAATAATAGAGCTTGGTCACATGTAATTAGAGAGAGGGAAAAATCTTCACAAACACTACTGTACTTAATCAAAGGATTATTTTAAGTAGTAACCACAAAGGACTAAGCAAGTTCAAATCTTAACAATAAATATGTTTTTAAAAATAATTAATTTTTTTAACTGAATAACTATAATAGTCTTTCTAAATAATAAATTTGCATTAAATGAAATTCTCCCCCATTTTTGTGTACAATGAATCATTATCATACTCCTCACCCTATTAAGGCATATCTTAATGTATTGCGTTTTTTCGCTAAAAAGCACAGTAAAATACTTAACAGTTGCAAGAATGTACCTAGAAATTGCAAATTCAACTAAATGCCAAAGTAAATGAGTCACTAACAGTGTTTGATGCTGAACCACAAGTATGTGAGCTACACCTACCTTCAACCATCCTTAGAAGACATGGTTTTAGAGTTACAACTTCTACTCTGCCATTTAGTCTCTGCCCCTTAACCTAAAGGAATATTGAGTTAGTTGAATTGCTATAAGCCAATCAAGAAAGTTGCATAATTTGTGTAAATTATTGAATAAATAATGTAAAATCACTCAATTTAACTCAAAAAATGACAACCTCGTGAGATAAAGAATAGTTTGTAAAATGGCATGTCTTCACATTCACAGCCAACAACCTTCTCACATCAAGTATCTTATCAGTAGAGATACCCTTCAAAAAAAAATTCAGACAGACAATTAGTGATGTTAAACCAAAACCACTATTGGATGTTTATGATTAAAGACAGCAATTTGGGGCAATGAGATATAAAATATGTACCTTCAAGACAACTTGTGAATCATATGGAGTGACCACGGTTATGTCAACAAGAGAAGGTGCTACTCCTGAAGAAACACAAGAAAGCAAAAGTTGGAGAAAAGATAGTTAAGTTAAATGTTTAGAGCAAAAAGAGAAGGCAAAAAAATCTGGGATTATTTCCCTGCAAGTGAAAGGCTTATAACCTTTCTCTTCCTTTTTCTTCTTGTCTGCCTTAGCTTTATTAGATTTCCCTTTCCCTGATCTTGGGGCCATTTCCTTTTCCTTTTGCCGTCACAGAACAAAAGGTAATATTGGACAGAAAATTCAAAAAACCACTTCAGAAAATCATTAACAATCCCCCATTTGATTGCTGATAGAGGTCCCCAGAACAGAAAACAATCACTGAGTGAATGATGAAGTTCAGGGAAAACAAAAGAAAAATAGGAAGAGAGAGAGAGAGAAAAGAAGGGCTATACAGAGTGTGAGAACAGAGGAAAATTATTTTGCAGGGAAGTGCATGAAATCTTGTAAATTGTCTTGAACAAGATAGGATAAGGGTCTTCAAGTTTTAACTTCTACAGGATTTGTGAGCAATCCTGGCCTCTCCTTGTTGCTATAAGCTGATTGCACTCTCTCTTTCTTTGATCCATGTGAAGAGCCTTATAAGGGAGATGGAGGAGCCCATGCACTATGACTAAAACCAAAACAGGGTCATGTGTAGAGAGAGACTGACGGTCGATTGTATGCCACATGGCAAGCCATGAGTGTGGCAGACTCACTTCTGTTTTATCAGATGTTTCTGCCTTAAGCTTTTCCACTGGTGGGGAGTAATCGTGGACCGTTGATTTGGCGTGTTTGGCAACACACTACATCTCCTGGCCAAGTTCCATTATTGAATCTCAATGCTGTCACATTCTTTTTTTGGGTGCTTAATGTTGTCACATTCTTACTGGTTGTTACTCCTTGTATTTAGCCCATCACTTCTGCTCTATTTTATATATAAAAAATTTAAATTAAATTCTCTTAAAAATCAGTCAACAATTCTCTTAATTAAATTAAGGAAAAAATATGTACATATAATATTTTTTTTTAAATTTAATTTTAAAATTACTTTTTTAGTCTTGTTTTGTTTTTAAATTATAAATAATGAGAAAGATTGTTAAGTTTAATTTTTTAGAAAGATTTAACATTTCTCCTCATTATGAGCACATACATTTTATTTATAAATTAGAAAATAATATTTTAACGACTCAAATTTAACACGTTATCATTTTCATTATATCATATCAAAAGCGATCACTCGACCTTAAGGGTCGAGTAATTAAGGTTAATTTCATAACAATCATGATCGCAATCATCATGATTATAACAAGTCTACTCATTATAATTAAGAATACATTTGTAAATTGTTACCTTTTTATTATGATTACCTAGTTAGGTGGGAATGGATATATACAATTGTCATTAACTTAAAATCTTGATATACTATCCTAATACTGTCAATATTTAACGGCTAGCTAGAGCTACATATCATATCTTGTAATCGGAAACCAAAATGTATAATACATTGTGAATAATCATGATTCGAAGAAAATCTTTAATCAGCCATTTCAGACCGTCAACTAACTAATCTTAGAAAAGCAAGACAATGAAGTATATATTTCTTTTATATATGGTACTCACTAATGCACCTGTCTTTATGATTTTTTTAATCCCAAATATGAATTAGGACATGTGATGTGAATAGACATTTCCCCTTAGGAGGCAAATACAGTATACTCTAGACCCATGGAAAAAGTTTGTTTATAAATATGAATCAGGACATGTGATGTGAATAGACATTTCCCCTTAGGAGGCAAATAGAGTACACTCTAGACCCATGGAAAAAGTTTGTTTATATATATATTTTTTGGTGATTGAAAGCTTACGAAAACTTTGTCAAAATATATATATATATATATATATATAGGGGAAGGATCAACTTACACCGGTGTAAGACTTGATCACTCTTACACCACTCAATAACTTTTTTTTGAATAAATTTCTTACAAAATCTACCGTTAGATTGAAAGTTTATATCATGTAGATCATACCTATAAAATTTTACATTAATCCGAAATTTTTTTATGACTCATTGATATACATTAAAATTAACATAATATAAACTATTGAAATATATGAAAATATGAACTATTTGATTATATTCTTATTGATATTTAATTTTTTCAAAATTTGACACAAATGATCTACATGATATAAACTTTCAATCTAACGGTGAATTTTGTAAGAAAATTATTCAAAAAAAAGTTATTGAGTGGTGTAAGAGTGATCAAGTCTTACACCGGTGTAAGTTGATCCCTCCCCATATATATATATATATATATATATTGGTGATTGAAAGCTTACGAAAACTTTGTCAAAAAACAAAAAAGAAAGCTTACGAGACACAGAAATTATCTCAATTAAACGTCGAGACATACCCACAACTTTAAATAACGGTTAACGGTAATACTTAGATATTTTCTATCAATAAAGCATTACTAACCAAAATTGAATCTAATTTGTTTAATCAACGTTATTCGATTATATTAGTTAAGTTAAATTTTTTTTTAGAGATTTATATTTTTTTAATTTAATTTTAATTTATTGTCAATATAAAAAAAATTATATTGTCATCTAATCATGTGTTTATAAATTATTTGAATGAGTTTGACTATCATAACAACTACTTATAAAGTCTAATTCTTTTAATAATATGCCAATACATCGTTGGATGATAATGTAAAATTTCTTTAAACTCATACTTTTTTAGTATTATATTTTATATCTTTCTAAAAAAATATGTAAGTACAATTTATCTATAAAATTATACTCAAGGTGTTACTACATATATATATATTATATTAATAATTTGAATGAATTATTAAATATTTATTAAGTATTAATATTCACAATGAATATTAAAAAATTTACCAAGTATAACTAGTAATAAAAAAAATTAATAAATATTTAACCATTCTTCAAGTTATTATTACACACGAAAAATCACGTATACTCTCTCACATTATCGAGTGTAGTCTAATTAATCTCATTTATTATTTTTATTTCTTTATTTCCTGTTAGTCAACTAGCATTTAATAATTTTTTTTTGAGAAATGCTAAATCATATGAATTGAGATTCGTAAAAAGACTTCCGAAAGAAAAAGTAAAATGGAATTTGGTTGCGTTATGTCAGTTACAATTTTACTTTATAATCGTATTTGTTTATTTCTCCAACCATCATTGATTATAAGGCCTTCGTAAAAGATTTTGTAGAAAAACTTTCAAACCCAATAGCATTACTCTTATTTTTCACATTCTTTATATTTTTCCCGTTCTTTATTTTTCTTTCTATTTATTATAATTTATACAAATTATCTTCCAATCTGTGTTTATTTACGCTTAAATAGAGCTCTACTTATCTACCCAAAAAAATAGTGTTATACTTGGGAGTTTTGCAAAAAAATAAAAATAAATCATGTTAATTAAATCAAATTTCAATAATTTTAAAAATTGCTAATTTATTTCATAAAATCAAATTTTTAGTTTATAACATTAATTCTTTCATTATTTTTCGTATCTTATTCACTTTCCTTCTTAATAACATCCTCTTATTTACATTAATCTCGTACCTGATTTTTATTTTAGTAAAACTATGAGGTGTTTTAACACCTTGTAATTGTAAAATTAATACGTTTCTAAATATACAAAATCAATTTTTAAAAAGTAACTTCAATCAATTGAAGCAATTAATTACACGAAGTAATATTCTATACAATTTACTTCAATAATCAAATTATATTAACTATTGTTCTAACTTCTGGAGTTTATTTCCTTAATTATATTATATGATTTTTGCAATATTTTATGTGGTTATATTGCATTTTTTTAATACCCTAATTCGTCATTTGGGTCAAGTGGTACCCTACAATATCTCCACGAAATTAGGTCTTTTTGGTCCCTTATGAGACTAATCAATGATCGACAACTTAAAACACGAGAATTTTTGTTATCTCACAATTATAGCGACTCTTATTAGGGTTCAAATATGCGTCATATCTTATGGGAATAAGCTTGCTTACCAGCTCGATTAACCCTTAGTCGGTATTGTATTTTTCTTATTTATATAATTGTTAACAATTTTAATAATCGTTCATTTGTCATAAATAAATGACAAAAAATTTAAATTAATTAGATTTTATGAAAGATCAATAATGTTTTAAAATTCAATAAGTTGACTATATTATTAATTGAAAAAATATGTTAGAAGAAATTTATTAGAAAAATATAGTTAATAATTTTGGATATAAAAAAGTAAATAAATATATTTTAAAAGATATTATATTTATTAAAAATACCATTTAGGCAATTGTGTGTTAGCCGCCCTTGTTTCCATTTGGTTGGGTGGAATGGTACCGTGGAAGTTTGAAAGTTGGGAGTCAACTATAGTTAATGCTATACGTAAATACGAGGTCTGAAAGTTGAGTATTATTTAGGGACATCGAAGTTATTAAAACACAAAAACAAGCGGTAAATACGAGGCTTGAACTTTGAACAGAACGGATGAAATTTATTGTAAAAATAGTTGTTATATGCTCATTCTGCGGGATTCTAATTCATTAGAATAATGCTATACGTATACTGTTGCATTTGTATAAAATTATTAAATTATATTCAAATTTTATAAAAAAAAATCTCTCACTCCACTAATATTATAGGTCATTCAAACGTCAATTTTCCCCCTTCTTAATTTGTTAGTCTTTCATGTAAATTGAAATTAATTAAATAAATTGAAATTTAAAAATTGGATACTTGATATAAATATCAAATAATAATGATACAATATCAATTTAACTTTTTGATATAAATACCAAATAATAATGATGCAATATCAATTAAAATTAAAAAAAATGACTTTTTCTCATTTATTTTGAATATTGGAATGTTACGATATCAATTTGTAAGATTTTAGAGCTAATGCTACAATTTAAATTTTGGTAATAGTTACTACAAGTAATTAAAATAAAAAAATTGAAAAAATTATATAATGCTTTAATTTAGGAAAAATAAATATAGATGTTATTGATTTAAGTTGGCAATAAATTATTAACGGTCTCTGATTGATATAAAGTAGACATGTTAAATATGAAATACATGTTTTCCTGGCAATAAAATTCAAATTTAAAAAAGTCAGTTACAATGACTATTAAATTTGTTATAAATACCAAATTAATAATGATGATACAAATCCATATTTAATCACATTTTTTTGCTAAATATTAAAATAAAAAACTTGACTATTTCTCATTTTTTTAATGTAAAAAATAAAGGAACCTTTGAAATTAAAAACTTGATTTTTTTCTCACACTAGTACGGTAAGAAACTCTAAATCATGTGTCTTTCATAATATCCTCAATAATTTTAATTATAAACTCTAAAATTCAATAATTATTTTTATATCTCCAAATTTCACGTTTCTAAAATCCTTTTATGGTAGAAATTTTCTAGCAGAAATAAAGGAACCTTAAGTCTTCTGAGAAACTTTTTTTATTTTATTTTTTTGTTGTTGCATAATTGGCTTTTCATGATGTTGGTTGAGCAAAATTCATGCTTTCTTATTTTCAAATATGATATAGTATTTGGAGAGCTTTTTGTTTTTATATTTAGAAGCATTTGTGATTGTATTAACTGTGTAAATTTTATTTTTTTGTTGTTGCATCATTGGCTTTTCATGATGTTGGTTGAGCAAAAGTCATGCTTTCTTATTTTCAAATATGATATAGTATTTGGAGAGTTTTTTGTTTTTATATTTAGAAGCATTTGTGATTGTATTAACTGTGTAAATAAATAAATTTTCTATTTGTCTTAATTTTAATATATTTAAGCAGTTATATTAGTAAAATTAAATAAATTTATTATGCAATCATTTTATTTTATATATACTTTTGAACTAATTTGTTATAATTATTTAATAAACATGTATATTACTTATTTAATAAATTCGGACATCGGTAATAAAATTAGTTAATGAAACTTTATACAATAAGATTAGTATAACGATTTAAAACAATATTTAAAAAGTACACAAAAATTGTGTGAATAAAATAAAAAAGTCCTAACAAAATGGTTTACTATTGAAATTCCGTTTTTGCACTTAAATAAGATTCCAAAACAAGTCATGTCAAGAAAAAAAAAAAAAAAGATTCCAAAACAAGTAAACATTACATCGAAGACACTAAATCTGAGAAAGAGTTCCTCAATCCAAATATTCCCTTAACTGCATCTCTTGAAACGTCTCAGTTTCCTGTTTCCTGTTTCCAACTTTCCTGTTTCCAAATCTCAGTCAAGTACGCTTTTGGCTAATAACATTGCTATATACAACTCCGATTTTGGCTAATAACATTGCTATATACAACTCGGATAGATACCACCCTCAGATGCGCATTGAGTGACTCACACTCACGTTTGGAGTCCATTCCAAATAGAATCTGACCCTTGCGTGTCTTCTCAAAATAGTATAAGATTTAACTTTGACTAATATCAATGTGTTGATTTTAGGGTATTATTTACCTTGCAACGCGACGCTGATATCATATCAAATAAGAATTTGATAAGTTTAATGGTGTTATTAGTTGACCAAATAGAAGGTGAGAATGTGACTTGAAAATTTAGAATAGAATTTATACTTTCTTTTATGAGAATATAATAAATATAATGTAACTCATTTTCATTCTTATTATAAAATTAGTTAAAAATCATTTTCATCTCCTTTTTTTGTTAAAGAAAAAAATCTTCATTTTTTTATTTACTCAATCAAGCAGACCCTCAAGTTACGTTTTGTTGAAGTGAAGATTTTAACCACTACAAGAGAAAAAGGTTGAAAAGTGTATAATATATTAAAAATAATACACCTTCATAAAGTCTCAATTTAAGTTAAAATTTAATAAACTAGTTGTGCCTAAAAGTAGTTTATAGTATTATCATATTTACATAATTATTTTATTTAAAAATGTACATCATTTATAAATTACATATAATATAAGCAAGTTATATTTAATTATGCTAATTTGACAAAAAAAAATCTAATTTGGCAAAAGAAAAGATAATAAGCAAACCCTAATCTTATAAATTTAAAATTTCAAACAGATTACATGTCATGAATTAATAAATTTTAATATTAAAATTAAAAACTTATCTCAACTTAAAAATTGCATAAAATTGAATAATATAACATTTTAAATTTTATTTATTTTAATCTAAATAAAATTTTAAGAATGCTATTATAAACAATTTTTTCACTCACACAATTAAATATTAATAAATTGATTATTTATTTTTTATTTAATGACGTCATCCACATGAGATGTTAACCATATATATAATTGAGTAATAATAATTACATAAATATACATTTAGACACTCTTTATATATATGATTTTATGTACATCATTGAATAATATATTAATTTTATTGTATATATATATATATATTTTTTTGATTTCTCATACATTTCTCATACATAATTACGAAAACTAATATCTTAAGGTACTGAAATTTATTTAAAGAATTAATTTCTTTCAATAGATATTTTTTGATATATGTGAATCAAGAATTAAACCCTTAATTACATGTTTAAGGGGCCTAAATATATATTATTTATGTTACATTATTAGTTTATTATATTTTTTTAAAATAACCTAAATTATACACATACTTCACAAAAAATTATACAAATATATTTTCTTTATGTAATTAAGTTGATCTCCAAACTTAAGAATAATTAATAAAAAATATGTAAAAAAAAATAAAATCACTTTAATTGTTTCAGATTTTTTTATTATAAAAATATCAATATTTTGATTTAATTAAAATATAAAATAAAAATAATTTATTATATTTCTATTTAAAATAAATTAAACACATAAATAAACATTAAGTATCATTCAAAAAAACTTTATGTTATTAAAAATTAGAGTAATGATATATATATATATATATTAATTTTTTACATTATTTTTATACTTAATTAATAATAAATAAAATATTTAATTAATACAATATATTATTTAATTAATAAATTTTAATAAATTCCAAGTACTCAGCCGTTGAATGGCATCATGTACAGAAACGGCTTGAAGAAGTGCTCACTTGCAACGGCACGGGAACCCAAAAGCCGAAAATAAGTGAGAGGGAGAGTCATACTCATAGTGACTGAGTGAGTGGCAGAGAGAGAGAGAGACCATCCCAAAAGAACGCGGGAAAAGGGACTGCAATGCCAGAGCTTCCGGAAGTAGAGGCGGCGAGAAGGGCGGTGGAGGAGAACTGCATGGGGAAGAAGATAATGAAGTGCGTTGTTGCTGATGATCCCAAAGTCATCCATGCTGTCTCTCGCTCCGAGTTCGAAGCTTCTCTCCTCGGCAAGACCATCGTCGCAGCTCGCCGTAAGGGCAAGAACATGTGGCTACACCTTGATTCCCCTCCCTTTCCTTCCTTCCAATTCGGTACTCTCTCTCTCTCTCTCTTTATTCCTTCTTTTTTTAAACCCTAGCTCTCTGTGACTGGTCAACCTTCATTTTTAGACTGTAGCTTCCTTCACATCATTTGAAGGAGGAAGTGAGAATAATTTTTTGTTTTCCTTCTCTTTGTCTCGTTTCCGTCTTATGACTTCACAAGTTAATAGGAAATTGTTGTATCCCATTTGACTTATTTGTGCTCAGCGTGCTCCCTCTCTCCCTCTCTCTCTCTCACACACACACACGCCAAATATTGATGTCTACATTGTTTGTGGCTGTGCAACTACTGTTCCTGCCTGCAACTTATGCTTTTGTACTTCTATCTCACTCAGGCATGGCTGGTGCTATATACATAAAAGGGGTTGCAGTAACAAAGTATAAAAGGTTAAGTAATCTTTACTTCATATGTTCTGATAAGTTATGCTCAAGTTTCCAAAGATTTGATGATGCAGAATCTCTGATTATCATGTATTTGTCGAGCTGATGATCATAATATAAGGTTTCTTTTTCGATCAAAAAATGAAATAGACCCACTTAATGCTATATATATATATATATATATAGCACAGTTTCCTTGCTATAATCTCCCACGTATCCATCTTTTATTAACGCTTATTTAAATAGGATAGTTTGATAGGTTTTTGTGCTAAAAAATTCTAATTCATATTAATTGCTGTGAAATGATTGTGTGTGTGTAGATTATCAAGCTTGTCTTGGATTAAGCAACTTTATTCTGAGTTTTGGCCATTTCTAAGCCACTATAGAAAATATCTGCTTGAAATTCATGACATGCAAAATTGCAAGGCTAGTAGGGCTGTAACATGTTTTGCTTAGGATATACATATTTCATATGCTGAGCTGAATCCCAGTTTCGACCTTATAGCTTAAATTTGATACTATTTTTCTAGTCTTGGAATTTTGGTGCCGAAAGATCATGCTGTTCTATGCCTCTGTAAATTCTCTTATACTTTAGATTTGATAAGCTGCTAATTTTTAGTGAAATGCTGTTATCTACATTTTAAAAACTGCAAGATAGGTGGCCAGAGGACACCAGCAAATTGTTGGTATTTTACATGGTACCTAAAATAATCTGAAATTGTAAATTTTAATATGCTGAAGTTATTTTACTGTGTTATAAGCTTACAAGTGTAACAAAAAATGATTTGATCCAAGCTCTTCTATAAGTTGCTGGCAGGAATTAACTTCAGAATATGATTGAAGTGCTCTTAACACGGTTAATTTCTTATTTTATCTTCTATGTACAAAGTTGTTTATTTTATGTTGTGCTAATTATCCTTGTCTCAGTGTGTGGAACTGCTTCGCCTTGAATGTTATTTTGTTGCAATAATTCCATACATGTAAGCCCCTGAACTGGTTATCAGAATGATATAAATGTGCATGTAGGTCTGCTGTAAATGATGAGGATGAGTGGCCTTCCAAATATTCAAAGTTTTTCATTGAGGTAAGAGCTGTTACTCCCTTGATGAATGCTAGAATTATATCACTGTTTGGACTTGTAACCTCTCATAATTAAATGCTTCGATTTTATTTGATGACAAAGTTAATTACATTTTCTTGCTCGTGAAAAGATGAAAATGCCTGTTCTAAAGTTTTTTGTTTGAAATGGACTATTTGTTGTGGACTCATAAGATCTGTATTCAGTTGTAAGATTCAAATGAACTATATGCTATAGTAGGGCTAGATTCTATTTGTGGAAACTATAAGATTTTATACAGATTAATTGGGCTACTATTATTAAACTTGGTTGTTGTTAATTATTGGAACACATCACTCTCTGTTCTAGTCAAGAGATAAGCTGTAGCCTATAAGTATGCTGAGCATCTGTAAAAGTTTAAATATTCAAATCTTTGCACATTGTTGAGAAAATGGGGAGAGTGAAAAGGTTGGGAGAAAAGTAAGAGAAAATGCAATGTGTTCACTAAAAGCCCTTTATAGTTTGTTATGTTTCATGACCATTAACCTCTATTTATACTAGGACCCTGACTACAGAATGGCACTTGTACCATTTGCTTTGGAGGCACTACCAGAAACTACTTTCTTAACTCATAAGATTAACCTAAGTACTTTTTTGCTCCTTAACAGACATTTTCTTATAAATTTCCACAAGAATATGCAGAATATTCTTTGCCATTCAAAACCTTGATAATCAAATATATGAACAAGATTTATAATTGATGGAGCTAGAAAATTCTTCCGATCAATAGATATATCGGTAAAAAAAAACTTTTGATAGCACTGGAGAGTTAAAGTGCGTGAACTTCTGATGCGATGAAGTTTCTCAAGTTTTTGAAGTAAAACAGTTCTGTGGTGATAGAGCTTGGGGAAGGATATGTGTTGTACGTCATTTGCTGACTTTCATCTTTGTTTTAATATTGTTAACTATCATTGTGGATTTTGAATATTATTAAATCATGGTTTGTGGTGAAGCATTTGATATTCCCAATATCTGCAGTTTAAATTTTCTACTGGTTTTCCAATCATTTGATTCTTTCATGTCATACATAATAACATAATCAGTGTGAAGTTGTACCTGTATGGGAAAGTGATATGTTGTTTAATTTTTCAATTTTCTTCACATGTATAACGAGCCTTGAGATTAGAAGGCATGTCACTCCGACAAGTATTATCATTTATGTGAACTTCCTACCAGTTTAACCAGATTAAATCGTATTGGTGCAGCTAGATGATGGTTTGGAGTTGTCATTCACTGACAAAAGGCGATTTGCTAGAGTTCGCCTGCTCAAAGATGTATTATGACCCTAATTGCCAATTTTCACCTAAATTTATTTATTTTAATAAAAAAGTTTACTAATTAACTTTATATTTTTTTCTTGATATAGCCAACGTCAGTGCCTCCCATATCTGAGCTTGGTCCTGATGCACTTTTGGAACCTATGACACTTGAGGAGTTCACTGCATCTTTGCACAAGAAGAAAACTGAAATCAAGGCTTTATTACTTGATCAAGTATTAAGTTCTTACATTTATCACTTCACAAAGATTATATTTTTACTCATCTTTAATTTGTTTATTTATTGTCAGCATATCATTCTTCTACTTTATATATGTTTTCCTTTTCTTTGCTTTTACAATGGTAGGGGGTTTAGTTATGGGAGTATGTTTTTTCACCTGAGAAGTCAAAATATGGTGTTCTTTTTTCAAAACTTAATTGGATGCCTTAACACATACTTACTGATAACTTGAGCTTGATTAGACAGTATTCTTCTGAAGAGGCAAATGAGACAAGACACATGATAAAACGATGGGTTTCCTTAAGTAATTGTTTGTAAGCATGAAATGAATTCTGTTTAGATGATTTACTTATGCGACTTATTATGCAGGTAAGCCTAGTTTTCCATGTATAGCCCTTTCCTTTACAATTGGCAATTTCTTTGTATCTGTTGGATATATATCATCTTTCCCATCTCGTGGTTGACAGTGCATACGAGTTTGACATTCTAACTTCATGTTATAATTGACCTCAGAATTATATGGTATAAATTATAAAAGATCTTACATTTCCAATTTTGCAGAGCTTTATTTCTGGTATTGGAAATTGGGTTGCAGATGAAGTGCTATACCAAGTGAGTACAACCTTCATTTTCTCAATGATTTTGATGTTTTCCAATTATGTTTTTAATTGAAGATATCAGATTCTAAATGTGGCTTTAGACTGGCTTATTAGGCTTTAATTTTTAATGTTCATTTGAACTCAGTCTTATTAGCAATTTCTTGAGGCATTCATTACAGAATTTGTCTTCTCCATTCATCCTGCATTCTCTTCTCCTCTACATTTGTTTCTATTGCGTCGTTTATCATGTTTTTACTGGTCGCCCTTCAGGTCTTGTTAATTGGCTCAGTTATCAAATATATGGCCATATGGTGGATAACCCTTGAATACGTATGAATTCAAGAAAGACTAATACATGTACTCTATTGCTTATATAAAAACTAATACCATTTACTTGGTTATATTATGTCTACAAGAATGATGAAAATGCTCTTCACTGTAAATCAAGTTTTATCTTGTCTTCTGTATAGGTTTCTGGTGGTTCCCTTACTCTATGCAGATGGAAAAGATAGATACTCTCTTCCTGTCACCAAGAACTGTAAATGGTCTGAAATCCAGTTAGAGAGGGAAATAAGGCATAGTTGTATTTTTGTAGAAATTTGTTTGAAGGGGCGCTTAGTAGTGTCTTTTAGTCTTATTAGTATGAAGATTCCTTTTAGTTATGTCTATCCCATGGTACAATTATAAGAGGAATCCTCTCTTCACGTAGTCAATGTTGCAGCTCAGATTCCTCATAAAGTAGTGTGAAGCAAGCCTGTCATCTGCTTGAGGAGCAATGATGCTTTGTAAGAATATATAATGAAGTTTTAAGTCGAACTTGTGTTGTGTTGTATAAAATTATTAGTTGGGTAGTGAAAACATAGCTGGCTGTTTGGTATAGAATTGGAATTGATCTAGATGAAATTAAGCTGATAACAAGTATTCTTGTTTACTAGCTGTATGAAATTTTAATATTTTTGTTTCTGCACTGGTGTAGTTGTTATCAGGTGCTTCATCAAATTGTTTTGGAACTTGCATTTCACAGGATTTAATATTTCCTCTAGCATCCTGTTGTAGTCAGTACTCAATAAACTATCCTTCTAGCCTTGGATGGAAATCAAATTATAAAATTTACTTAATACCTTATTACTTATTATATTTCCCTTACTTCTAGGCAAGAATTCATCCACGGCAGATAGCTTCTAGCCTGTCTGAAGAAAGCTGCTCAACTTTGTATAAGTGCATTAAAGAGGTGGAAAATGCTGATTTCTTTTGAAATCCTCGTAGTTTATGGAACTTGTATACATAAAAATATAGAGGATAAAACCTGTAGGTTATTCAATTTGCGGTTGAAGTTGATGCTGAAAGTGGCTGTTTTCCTCTTGAATGGTTATTTCATTTTCGGTGGGGGAAAAAGCCTGGAAAAATAAGTGGTGAGGAATACTTCTCTTATATGTTTTAGTTAACAAATAGATTCATTTTACAGGTCATTGAAAAAGCAGTTGAAGTTGGAGCAGATAGTAGTCAGTTTCCTACTGATTGGATATTTCATTCACGTGAAAAGAAGCCTGGCAAGGCTTTTGTTGATGGTTTGCTTCCTCACTTTGTAAAAAAAATCATAAACATTTTTAGGTGCAACATGGTTGGTACCCCAATCTTTCTAAGGTTTCATGCTGCTTATATTTATAATTGTACGAGCAATTTCCCAAAAAAATTATATTAAATTCAATAACTTGTATTCTTGATTGCTGATTTACTATAGTTTAAATCAAAGTGAAATTTGAAGCATCCAGTGTGTAGGCTTCTCTTTTGCCATTTGTGATAAGATTGCAGATACAAAGCTAAAGTTCTTGTATGTGTCTTCATATTATTGGGTTGTGATCACATTATTAGTGAAGTTTTTAGAGCATTCAACTATGGAAAGTGACATTAAAGTAATTATATTATATATTGATCACTTCAAATTTGAAAACTGAAATCATCATGCATGCATCATTGAAGGCTCCATTTTGAAACTCAGGTGTCTCTGTTAAATCAAGCTTTGTTACTAATTTGTGATGCATATTTTCTTAGAAGCAAGTACGCCAATCTCCAATTTTGAATTTTTTGTGAAATTGCAATGCCTTTAAAGAGGGTTTCAGAGTGGCTGATATTCTCTTTTCTTACTCGTCCTGATTCACTGGTTGTGCTGCAGGATCGATTTTAAAAGTATATATTTATTTATAATTAATTTCTTTGTTCTTTTTTATTTACCCAGGTTCTTTTCTCTCTTGATGTAATGAATGGACATATCTTTTTCTGTTGATTGTACTCTATTCTTACTTCATGAAATCTTTTATTAATATTTACTTTTTTTCTATAAAAGAAGAAATATTAGTAGATAGAAAAAAGATGAAGTACAATTAAGGGGGAGGATAAGACATCCTCCAAAATACTATTATCATTATTAGAAAAAGAAAAATCATATTGCTCGGGTTGAAATGGAACAATCTGGCATGTTTTGTCGATTTTGGTTTTAATCTACTGCATGTTCAAGTAACAAGTCAATCAGGTCTCGTGGAATGGATCACATCAACGTACTGGACCAGGCTGGCTTTCATAACCATGCCTCTCCCTCCCTCCCCCTTCTCTGTCATGTACATCATGCTTTTTTGTTTCCAGAATGTAATCTATTTACATGATGGATGAAATGTCTCCCACTTCCCCTTCCAAGAAATAAAAAAAAGAAAACATTTTTCTGCTGCTATATCTAAACATTTATAAATTTTCATGTGATGGCAGGGAAAAAAATTGACTTCATCACAGCTGGAGGCAGGGTATGCCATTTTGAACATTGCCTTAATTGTTTTTTTGTCATCATCTTTTATGTATTTCTGATCTGCAAATGCTGTTGCTCTTAGACAACTGCTTACGTGCCAGAGTTGCAAAAGCTAAGTGGATCACAAGATGTAAAAGAAACTGGTAAGCCTAGAAGGCAAACCTCGAAGAAAAAAAGTGGAGATGATGATAACAAAGATGACATCGAGAAACCAACAAATGGGGAAGAAGAGAATTTGGGAAGTCTCAAATCAAAGAAGGGGGCAAAGGCTGGAGCTAAAGGAACAAAGGCTGGAGCTAAAGCTAGGAAGCCTTCCCAAAAGAGAAAGTCTAAGGAAAGTGATGATGACAGTGATGGTGATGCTGGTATTGATGACGATGATGATAATGATCAAGTTGAAAAGAATAAACCAGGCCAGGTGACTAATAGTAAACAAGCTACGGAAGAGAAGCAATCAAAGAAAATAGTTCAGAGTGGTCAAAATAGTAAGAATGCTAAAAGGAAAGCTAAGTAGCAACTATTGGGCTTGTATAATTTTGCCATCTGCTGTGTTATGCTTTGAACAACAATAGGATGGGTTATTATGTTCTGTTAACTTAGGTTACAAATCATGACTGCTGTATGATCATCCATTGTTAATTTCCACCAGAAAAATGAAGGTAGGGCTTCAGTTTTTGTAACTATTGTTAATACTCCTACGAATTGTGCACAAGGTATTTTTAGCAATATGAAGCCTTGAGATGTAATTTCTTGGACATCCATTATTAGAGGGTTTGTCAATACGGGGAAGTGTCGATCAAATGCCTGGATGAGATTAGGTTTTCATGACTGCCATGGTTGATGAATTGACCATGGTTAGCATTCTAACAGTCTGCGCATCTGGATGCACTTGAATTAGTGGGTAAAGGCTTACATTGACAAAAACAGTATGTAAACTTGTTTTGGGAATGCTTTAATAGACAAAGGTTGGGAGTATTAGTTTTTACACTTGGTGTTATATCATCTTCACTTTTAGTGTTTGTGTAGAAAATAATATACATGTTATGTTTTAATTAGAGAATTGCATCAAAAGCACCTATATAACTTTACCTAAGTTTTATCCTATTGAAAAAGCAAGAAAAATATTCAAGGCAAGATTTCACGGGAAAAAATATAAAACAATATTCTCTGACCATTTTAAAGGTTAAAATAAAGTTAAGTTCAATATTTACTAGCAATTTATGGAAGTTTCAAGCTAGACAATGGATTTAGATTCATGCAAAACGTTGGATGATAATTGTTATTGTATAACAAATTATACATATGAAAGAATCTAAACATTTGACTTTTTTATCCATGATTATCATGTTACATTTTACTATTTAAAGTTTAGAGGATTTCAAAGACTTTTTTTTATAAGAATATACCTAAAATAAATTATATATCATTTTACCACACTTCAAAAATCATGTATCAAAATATTTTTTTTTTACATGTTGGAAAGTCGGTTGAGCTCAAGCCGACTTCCTAACATGTTTTTTTTTTTTTATATTTAAAACCTGTTGAGAAGCTGATTTGGGAGAAACCAACTTCTCAACAGGATGTTTAAAAAAATTTGAATTTCAACGTTAAGAAATCGGTTTCTCTAAACCGACTTCTCAACAAGTTTTAAATAAATAAAAAACATGTTGAGAAGTCAGTTTAAAAAACACGTTCTTCCCAACATGAAAATAAAGAGACTAGTTTGGTATATAATTTTTGAAGTGTGGTAAAACAATATATAATTTTTTTTAAGCATATTTGTATAAAAAAGCCGATTTCAAATCCTTGGACAACATTTCAGAAACAACTATAGTCCACTCAGTAAAAAAATATCCATATGGATTAATTTGAGTTTCACACATTTTAAATAAAAGGTAAAATTAACTGGCATACAAGAAAAAGGGAGGTGAAATTAGACAGACAAATAGGCGAAGTACACAGGAGCAACTTATCCCTGGATATGAAGAATCTATATTGTACTAAGCACACCAAATCAGTAGAATACATTAGGTCAATGTCTATCCAAAAGGCAATAAAAACCTGAAAGGTTTTTCATTGAAACTATGAATACAATCGATTTTTTGTATACAGAAGGGTTTTGCCAAAATGAAGTTAGAATAGAATCAATGCTATACTATAAACAAGGACTAAAAATATGACAGTTAATCACAGAAATTAATGACCTGAATAACAATTTCAACACTTCAATATCTAAAAGCTACTTGAGAATCTATCCATAAATGACAAAACCTATATCTAACATTCCATTTTCACAAGTGCATTTGAAACATCTATAGGTGATTCATACTGGAACCAGTCCTTGGCACAAATAAGGGCCTCAAGAGTCAGGGAGCCTAATGAACTTCGGTAGCTATCCATTTTTCTAATTTCTGTCTCAAAAACAGAATCTGCAGAGAGAGTGGATAATGGTATAGACAAAATATCAGATGCCATTCTAGACAAAGTTGGGTACTTCAATCCGTTTACTCTCCACCAGCTGAGAATATCAAATTCTTGTACTTCGGGCACCAGAGGCTCTTCCAGATACTCATTCAGTTCTGACTTAAATTGCTCATTACCTGTAAACTCAGATATATAAAACTCAATGTCAGAAAGTCCATCTTCAGCAGCAAAAAGAGATCCATCAAGTGACCCTTCTTGACATGGCTCGGTCTTTATCATATCCTCATTCCCTTCATCACCATTTGTTGCTGTAAAAGGAAGCGCTTGTACGATATGTTCAAGGAATAGTTCATGAAGACCATCCTCAACAATTCTTATCCATGGCTCCGCATTCTCACCAAATATCTTAGCAAAGGTGGATTCCACAAGTTTCATTTTATACCTCGGATCCATTGCTACAGAAACTGCCAAGATGAGGCAGCTTTCTCTCCAATATTGATCAAACTTCTCTTGCAAAGGCATAACCAAACTGCTACAGAACGGATCCTGGCTGAAGGCTGCCTGAGTCAACTCCACCTGAAGTTTTGATACTTCAAGGAAAAGTAAGTTTGCAGTTGGGTATGGTTGGATAGTTAAAATGTTAGCTGCATCATACAAATACTTTAAATATGTACAGAGAGTTTCCACCTGCTTCCAGTCATCCATTGTCAGAGTCATTCTGTAATCAGGATCGGAGGCATCAAAGCAAGCAAAGACTTCCTTTAATTCACAGGCAGCGACAAGCATATGGTAAGCTGTGTCCCATTTACTTTGGTCATCAATTAAAAGGTCCATCACACTAGGGACTTGAAGTTGTTGCTTCAGCTCCAAAAACTTCTCTTCATGAGATTCTGAAGATTTCACATACTTCACACTCTCACGAACTTTACCAATAGTTTCTCTCATTGCCCATAGCACATCTAGTGCAAGGCGACTAAGAACACGAGCATAACAGTTCTGGCTTAATAATTGACCATTGAGGATCACAGGGTTCTTAACAGATAGGAGACCTCTCAGATTTCCCATAACAGTCTCATTTGAGAAGGATTTATCGAGTGCAAGGGTAAATAGCCGACCCTCCAAATGCCAATCACTTAGGCAGGTTACTAGAGTTTGATTTAAGGAATTGTCAGAATCAGGAAATGGCACCATCATAACATTGAGAATGGGACGATGTAAGTTCCAATGACCATCGATGAAGTGTCCTCGAAGAAAAACATAGCCTGATGTCTGGTCTGAAGTCCATAAGTCCAAGGTCAGGTTGACTCGTCCAGGAATCCCATTAATAAGATTCACCAGGTTTTGCTTCTCCCTGAGGTACATAGCAACACAATCCCCTTCGACAGCATTAAAGCTTAGTGGAATGAACTGGGGTTGCAGTGTCCGCACAAAATCAATGAAACCTTGGTGTTCCACAATATGAATTGGATACTCATGTAAAATTATCATTTTAGCAATCTCATGGCTGCAACGCTCCTGATCAAATGAGATACCAGCATACCCAGGCGTTGCTCTTGCCCGTTTCTTTGGTGGATCAACAGTATCTCCAGAACCACCAGTTTTGGAATATGGGCTTTGTTGATTTTTCTGACGACTTACTGGACAGATTCCCAAAGAAATGTGTCTCTTCAGATGGCTTGTACCAGCTAGTTTTGAATCTGTTATATACGCAAATGATTTTTTGCACTGTTTACAGTATGCCCTAGTACATCCAGCTCCAACAGTTTCCACTGTGAAGTGTTCCCAGACAATAGACTTCTTTCTCCTACGCCTATTGGGTTGTGTTTCTGTCTCATTGTTATTAATAGGGGTAACAAGAGTATCAAACTCCATGACAGCAGGTATAATCCTAGAAAACAAAAAGAATGAAACATTAGAGGAGCATAAAAAGTGGTTGAACTCATATATTAACAAAGCAGGCCAAGAACTATCTTTCATAGAAAACATACATAACAAATTGACCAAGAAAGACTATGAATTTAAAGAGCCATAGTACTTGGGCTGCAAAGCAGTAACTCTGATAATAATATATGAATAACAAGGCAAACAGATTACAAAACAAAGAACCTGGTTCTCTATATTTATGAGATGGCCTTGAGTTTCAGAGCAAGATTCAACTTCAACCTCATCATGTAAAATGACAATCATCATGTGAAAAATCCATAATACTGTCAAAGATAACACAGTTCATCACAGGAAATATATCAAGAAACTTCTGCCTCATTCATCTTAGTGCTTTCTCTAGGGGCAAGGAGTAGTATCTTTAATAGCAAATTGTAGAGATGGCTTAACAAAAATAATAGTCCTAAGTTTACTAGGGTGGTGTTTGATGTCATAGGTTTGATCATTTATGTAACAACAAGGCCTCCGATTCCGTTGTAACAATACAATACCTTTGTTATTTATGTACCACAACTCAAACCAAGGATCAACATTCTTTTTTTGTTTTTGTTTTTGTTTTTCCAAATAGAAAACTAATGGTTAAGGGCTTACAAAAAAGCGGGAAAGGATATAAACCCTTCTTCACGGTTCACAGACAACAAACGATTCGAACCAAAAACGAACGTAAGAGAAAAAGAGGGATTATGGCCCCTAACCCTATGTATTATAATTAACCGAGAGAGAGAGAGAGAGAGAGAGAGAGAGAGAGAGAACCTTCAACCTTGGAAAAGCCAGAACTCTAATACCACAGGGCGACGGAGAGAAACGGCGATGTGAGAATAAGTAAAGCGCGAAGAGAAGAAAATGGTGTGAGTGTGAGTGAGTGTGGAGAGGGAAGAGGAGCGAGTGGTTTGTGCTTTAAATAGAGAGTGAGAGAGAGAGCCCAAGAAATTGGAGTGAAATCAAAGAAAAGAGGAGCCGCTTCTGGATACCGACCTCGGCAACGATTCACGTTGCAAACTCCCAAGCCTAGCTGACGAAGCAAAAACCCAATGAAGGGTTCTAACTTGCATAGGTTTTATTATTATATAAAATAAAGGGTAAAATAAAATATGGTTAATGATCGCAAAAAATATGTTATCAAAAATAGGATTTTCATTTTATATATATTATTATCGTTACATTATCGTTTATCATATATTATTATATTATTAAAAGTATTTAATTTTTTAAATAATTATTATCATATTAAAAAAAATTTATAAAAAAAAATAGAGAAACTCTAATAGAATTTAATTGGAACTTGAGGGGTGTGATTGAGCGGCTATGGCTCATCCACCCTTAACCAAAGGTCAGAGGTTTGATCCCTGCCTTTGGGTATGGAGAAGCTTTAAAACTCTAGGTCAGCTGTCCTACCCTTAGAGGTGCCCGCAAGTCAGTGAGAAGATTAGTCATTGTACTCGACGGTGGATATCCTGGTGCAGACCCAAAAAAAAAAAGAATTTAATTGGGACCTAGAGAAATGAGAAAATAGCATGTGGGGGATCAATTTTTTTTTAATAATATAGTTATACACAATTAGATAGTACATAGTATAAGAATTTTTTATACTCTCATATCAAAATTAAACTTTAAAACAATAATAATTGTGATTATGAGGATTTTTTAAATAAAATAAACGAGCTTATTTTTAGTATAAAATATAGTTTTTTGTTTTCCAAAAGTTAAAGAATTTGTGTTTATTTATTTTGATGATAACTAACGCTTTTTTTATAATAAAAATGTTATATTTTTAAGGGCTTAAAATTATTTATTTTCCACCTTTAAGATTTTGAAATACTTTAACTACATTTATATTACGATCTGATACTCAACATGTTAAAAAAAATGTGTTGCGATAAGTTACTTCAAGTGGCAGACTCAAATCATAGATGAATTTCATATCATATTTAAATAAACTTCTAAATCAACTCATTCAACAAGTACATGCAACTGATAAATATTTTGAGCTAGCAAAAGCTAATGCTAAAATGTTACAACAATAAGAAATAAAGAAGAAGAAAAAAAGTTTGAGGCCTATTAGAGGAGATATTGCCCCTATATTTTGAATAGAGATAACTTTTCATATTTAAACTGTAACATAAAAAACTCACAACTGATTAAAAATTTAATTATAAATAACATAATTATTTATAACTATCTATAAATCGTAACTATTTAGTAATTATAATTTTAAATACAAATAATAATTTGTATTCATCTGCACAATATTACAATCTATCAACACTGAAAACTTAAAGCCCAGAAAGTAATTTTAGTTTTAATACATTTGATATTAATAAAAAATGGAGATGAAGATCCAAACATAATGATAATATCTTATGACATCCCAACGAGAAATGTAGAAACTCAAGCCAATAGAAGACTCAAGTTGCACGAAGCCACTTGAAGATACAAGACTACTTTAATCAATTCACTAAGTAAGTCGGTTAAATGATGAATTATTTCATGATCCACCTTCAGGATAACTTAAGCTCAAAGTGCATCAACTCATCGCGTCAAGTTAATATATTCAAATGAAAAAAAAAGACGCCACAAAGGTCATATTTTTGAGGAAATTGCTCAAGACCCACTTGTAATGGTTATTTTTTGTCCATGCACCTTTAAAACGAACCAAGGGCCTATCATTGCGCATCATCAGATCCAACAGTTGCAAAAGAAAGGAGAAACTGCTTGTTTTTGTACGATAACACTCTTACATTGAAATATGAGATCTTTGAATTGAAATTGACATATATACTCTATTTAGACTTTTTATTATAAGACCATGAGGTGTCCTTACGAGACTAATTTTTGTTCGGATATTAACTTTGCATTGAAAATAAGATACTTCCAGTGAATTCAAATCTTACATTATAAGTAAAGTTTACTCATATAACCTCGTGGTTTAGAGAGTTATATTGTGTGAGAAATAGTTACTAACATCATACCCAAGTGAAAATCCCTTACATTTATCTTGGATTGTGACTTATAGCTTGCGTCAAAAACTAAGTTATGCTAGCTTAGAGAGGTTAAGTTGCCAAAGGAACACTTACACAAGTTTGGACAGGCTCCAGTGTAAAATAATACTTGTTTTAGTATATACATTTCTTTGGGTGATCAAAAAGACTTGATGCAGGCCAAACCTTTGCAGTTTTGCTTAACTAAACTAAGATAAACTCTTGATTCTTGAGTTTCCCATTCACTTAATCTCTTACTTCACATATTGCTTGTAGTTGCATTGCTTGATTGTGTGATCTGTTTAGTTAGTGTTTGTTATGTCTTATTTTCCAATCAAATTATTTTCTGTTTTAGTTAGCTGGGACTCATTAATTGTAGTCATTTGATTGTATGTGATTAACCTTAACTTGTTTCATTACATGATTTTCTAACCTGCGCAAAAGTTTTTATAAGATCTTTTTGGAATGAACGGTTCAATCTTTAATAAAAGAGCAACTTTTAAATCATACGACACGTCTATTATTGTGTGTCATTACTTTTAATTTAGAGTTCACATTGGAGAATTGCTACTTAGAGAATCGTCACAAACAACATTAATTAAACCATAATGCCACGAACATCAAACTTGAAAGGATTTCGTTAAATACTATGAAACAGACAACATTGAAACAGGTAGAAAATTAATTATGCAGAAGTGGGATAACAAGGTAAGAAGAGGAAAAAAAAGGAGAAAATAAAGTGAGATGAGTTATTATGACTTTATAACTAATAACGAATAAACTATGAACTTACAAATTGACAAATTTTTTGAGATATAGCCTGCTATACAAACAATATAGTAAATAACACTAGTTAGTATATATGCTACGACTGAGAAAAGGCATATTTGGTATACAATATCTTATAATCAAGTCTTGAATTAGCCATGTTTTTCCACATTTTTCTTGAACTGCTATGCCGCATTAGTAGTTGCGTTAAGCATAAGTAGTTCAAGAAAGCTATGGAAAAGCATGATAGGAGTTGTTAACTCAAGCATGAAAGCTTGAATGCAAAAGCAAACAGATAACAGAATTGGAGAAGAGATGAAAAACATGTGGATAAATAATCAGAGGACTTCAACTCATATGAATGAAGGCATTAGGGCATCACATATAAAAAGATAGGAGGAGGTACAAGAGTGGGACTGAAAATTGATCAAGGTGGGGTAGGGCGAAGCTAGGCAGAGTTAATTCATAAGTTTACTGCAACATCAACCCACGCTTTTCTTGTGAGTGCCTAAAAAGGGTGGATTTGCATGTGAAGATGAGCAAGTGGGAAGCAACAATAACAATTAACAATTAACAACCCAAAGCAAAGAAAAAAGAATAAGGTAAAAAGATTGAACAACGAAGGAAATTGAAGAGTCTGTAAAAAAGAAAAAGAAAAAAGAATCATATCTTCATGTTGAAACCAAACTTAAAATGGCATTCCTGTTGTAATGATGAGCTGATTCAATATGTCTCGTTTTTTAATCTTAAAATAAAATGTGCCTTATTTGGAAGAAAATAAAACAATATTCATAAATTATAATTCATAAATAAGAAAATACTTCAATTTTGTGAAGCATCCCTAGCTCAATTTAGGGTAGCCATTAATTTTCCTTCTCTAGGTCTCACCCCACTCTCCAACTCCCTCAATATGAGAGATTAGGATTTCGGAGGTTACACTCTTTTAAAATATTAATAATAATAAAAAAAAACTTTGTAATTTTGAATGTATCATTTCCATTCCATTATAATATATGGTAGACTTCTCTCAATTTATATTTTATAATAGAATAATCTTACTTTTAGTTATGACTATTATTTTATAAAAATAATTACTTAAATAATAATTTCTCAAAAATAAAATACTATGTCTAATTACACATATTAATAATTCTCTCATGATAAAATGAAAATGACATAAGAGCATTGAATTAAATCTAATTCATGGAAAATAAACTTTGATTACTTGATTAATTAATATATAAAAACAAAAGTTTAGAATTTTTCTTCTTCTTGGAGATGGTTGATAACTAGATACTCGATAGAGTCATAAAGTTCTAAATATGTATTTAATACTTTTATGTGATACACGTGCAAAAGCAGCTTGAAAACTATTGATAAAATAATGAATGACAAAAGCCAAAGTGAGAGATTGTGCTGAATTTGATTCTGCTTCGTGCGTTTGTTTTGGTGTAGTGGTTCGTCTTGAAAGATCGAAGACGAATGATGCATCCCTACGCACACGATTTTTCTCTGCTTGACCTCAATTTCAGTTACTCAGATCCCATTATCAACCCCTTTGCACATGGTCGTGATATTTTCACAAATTCCTCAACTTTACTGCATGATTTTGAAAATCATTATCATGTTCATGGTCATGGTGATGAAAGGAGCAATCGAAGCCCACCTCAGCATCGCCACGATGGCACTTCGCCTCTCCCTCTGGGCATGGATTGGAGCCCTCCTCCTCGCAAATGGGTACTCTGTCTTCTCACTCTTTGATCCTATTATCAGTCATTTTTTTTATATTTATGGCCATTTTTATAGGACAAATAATTGTTTTGATCTTTCAAGTTTGAATTTTGATTAAAGGGTTTTGCACTTTTGCTAGTTTGTTTTAGCCAACTATAGAATTATTAGCTAATGCTTTGAGAATGCCGCCAGAGAGATGAAAGTGTTTGTTTTTCTCTCAATGCATGTTGCACGGGCATGTAGGAACCGTATTGATTGATAAGGTCAATGGTAAAAGCTTAATAATGTTTCTTCCCATCACATAATGATCTGAATTGAACTTGAAGATACAAGTGCACTTTTTTATGTTTATGTTATTTTAATTTGCTTAGTTTATGTTATTATTCAACTGTTTCAAATGTAGGATGGGCGGAACTCTGTTTGGCCTCATGATCCTCATACGGGTTGGAGTTTCTGTGTGACGGTTCCTTCCTGGGTTTCTGTTCCCGAATCAATTGGTTCTGATCCTGTTGTGGTATCATAATTTTTCTTCTGGCCTTTGAATTTTTATATTTTAATTCATCAAATTGTACAAATTTTTGTTAATGAATGTAAAAACTTCTAACTGCACCAGTCTACCTTATGTCAGCATTCATAATTAGCTTTTGTTTTGTTAAGTTGGTTTTATAAGTATGGTCACACACAACCAAAAGTATACTAGTAAAATTTATCTCCTGCAATTATGTTCTGTTTTAACTTTTCACTTTTCATTGGTTATAGTTTTACAGGGTTCTAGTTGGTATACAATCCCCAGAAGGAATCACCACTACGCGAGTAATATTACGGAGATTTAATGATTTTTTGAAGTTATATACAGAAGTAAGTGTGTTTTGTGTGCACGTGCATGAAGCATCCTTAGTCCCAATCTCTGTTTTGCTAGAGTCGTTAAGATCTTATGAATGAGCTATTGTATCAGTGTACTTTTATGTGGAAAAAATATTGCTTTTCAGTAAATTTCAAGATTGAAGTTATGAGCAACTTATTTTTGTTTCCTTTTTCCAGCTGAAAAAAGAATTTCCCGTGAAAAATTTGCCTCCAGCTCCATCAAAAAAGATATTGAGAATCAAAAGCCAGACACTTTTGGAAGAGGTAGATAACTATCCATCTTTTGTTGCTTGTCACTATGTATTACTGCAATAATTGTTTTGTTCTTAATTTTATTTGACCTGATAAATTATTTTTTCTTTGATTTATTGTTCTATTTGCAAAAAGACTTTCTATATAGTTTGATACTGACAAACTGGTTACTTTCAGCGAAGGTGTTTATTAGCGGATTGGATGGAAAAATTGTTATCGGACATTGATGTATCGAGAAGTGCCCCAGCAGCAATATTTCTTGAGCTAGAAGCTGCTGCTAGATCTTGTATGTTTTCCTTATGAACATAAACATAACATTTTATTATTTTATGTAAGATTTTGAAGTAGTTTTTCATTATTTGAAAGAGTAAAAAAAACAGTCCATCGTGATGTTCTACAAACATTTAACGCCTTTCTGTTGCTGATATTTTTCAGCATTCCATGATGTGAATCAGCCTATTTCAGATGTAACATCTGCTAGTGGTACTACACCATCATGTATGTTCCAAGATAACTCACATGGTTCTGTAAAGGCTCATAGTTCATCTATTGCATCCGATTCTGGTAATGATACCCCTTATGAGGTTTCTGAGCTGGGAACACCGAGGCATGGAAAAGATAAATGTTCTGATCAAAGCATGGAGAATTCAACATCAGAACACGACTTGATTAATTCAACAGAAACAACTGTTGATCATGCTGAATCCAACAAAGACTTTATTTATGAGGATATGGCGAAAATTTCCAGGCATGGTATGTGCACTGAGATCAGTGTTACAGACAAAGTCACTGAGAATACTGCTAATGCTATAGCTCTTTGCTTAGATGGAACTGAGTTTAAACCTGGAATACAAGATTCTACGTTGAATGGTCATGTCAAGAGACTGTCAGTGGAGAGCATTGGAAGTGACTTAAGTTCTATAAGGAATAGTGAAACGTTAAATCCAGCTGTGACTACTTTGCATCAGGATGCTTCACATGACCTTCCTGGGAGCCGTGAACCCTCTGGAAACTTGGATTTATTGGTTATTTTTCCATCTGATGAGCGACACAAGTTGAACAGAATTCTTAATACCCAGCAGCAGAGACTGGACACAGCAAAAACAGATGTCGAGGATCTTCTAGCAAGATTGAATCAAGAAATGGCTGCAAGACAATATCTCATGACAAAGGTATCCAATATATGTTTAAGATTTTCATTTGTCACTTGCTTAATTCATTTCAGTAGATGTAGTTGGGATAAATCTTCGCCAGCTGCATGGTGTTTTTTCTTGGCAGAATGTGGTTTCTCAATTCAAACCTAAAATCAATGCCATAGATTTAGTTACGTATTGTTGAGCATACTTTAGCACATTGCCATCAGGAAGTCAGAGTTTAATAATTGTTTAATACTCTGTATCATACTCATACTCATTTGTGGCAGTACTGTACATATATCATCAAACTGCCATTTACTGGCAAATTTATCTTTTACACTGTTGTTTCATTACAGCTGTGAACTTCTGTGTCTGTACAATAGCAGTAAGCAGATGAATAATGTGAAGTGCTTAGGTTGCTCTTCTGTGCATATATTTGAAGCCCAATAAGTTTATTGTTTACAGAACTAGATGAAGCTTTCAGAGGACTATATATATGCTATGAGTAGATGAGCTGAAAATGTTGTTGTTTGAGTATACATAATGAGCTGTCCAAAGTTGTCTATAGGAGGTCCAAAATTTTATGTTGTTAGCAGTTTCTCAATACAAGAAATTCACAATATCACATGCAGGTTTAATTTCCATTATCCTGGTTGATTTTGTGTCTGTCAAATTTAAATGACCGGTCGGCAAATAATGTTCTTGAGACCACAAATAAGTTTCTGATCAATATCATTATGTAGTTATGAAGTTCCTTTTCAGTGTTTTTTTTTTTGTATCCAATATTGGACAATGGCTTGGAATTTGAATAATGACAGAGTTAGAATTTAGGGCATGATATTCCTTTTTTTCTGCGTTTGACAAAACTGAAAATTTTAGTGCTTAAAAATTAAGCATTGAATTTGTAATGTTTGAAAAGATTTTCTTTTTAAGGGTTAAATATGTATTAAAGGAAAATATTTGCATTTAATAAAATAAGTGAGGTTAGACAAAAGGAAATTATTGTTATTTGGTAAGTTCAATGAGGAAAGGGTTACTGCTGAATGTATTCAATGGTGGCCCATACACTGAATGTTTTCAGCATTTTTTCTCGATTAAATTGATTTTTGGTAATTGTTAAATAGTCGCCACTCACCACCAAATCCTTTTGAATGCTAAAACTTCTCATTTTCAGCACTGAATTAAGTTTCTGTACAGACCCTTACTTCTAATGGATCGAGTGTCATTACGCAAGAGTGGAGGGTGTGCCTTGATAAAAATATAGTTATTGGCTAGCTTTAATTTTTAAAACGTGGCTGGTAACTGAACAGAGCTATGATTACGTTGAAATGAGTTCAATCTCAATGATGGAACAGTGAAAAGAAGTAATGATAGCTTATTGGACTTTTGATATTCATATGTTGAATGTTGTTTCATTTTACTTGAAGGTCAAAGATTTGGAAGTTGAACTTGAAACAACTCGACTGAACTGCAGAGAAAACATGCAGCAGGCTGTTTTAACTGAAAAGGAAAGGTTTACACAAATGCAGTGGGATATGGAGGAACTTCGGAGGAAGTGCCTGGAGATGGAAATGAAATTGAAGTTTGAAGAGGTTTGGTTGTGATTATTAACTTTAAGCAACATCTCTTATTATTCCATTTTGGTGGCCTATAGTGAAAAATTATAATGATTTAGGATGAAAGGCTGCAAGCAGAATCAACAAAAGCATCCGTTATTCAGGAGAAGCAAATGTTGCAGCAAGAGCTAGATGTGGCTAGAGAACAACTTGAGCTCTTGCAGAAAAATCATGATGAGTTTGAGACGAAATCAAAGACAGATGTGAAGTTGCTAATAAAGGAGGTCAAATCCCTTAGAAGTTCTCAGTTAGAATTGAAGCAGCAGCTCAGCGAATTGATGAAGGAAAAACTAGATGTGGAGGTATGGTCCTTTCTGGTTATTGTATGTTGCAACTAGCACTGAATAATTTTAGACATTTGTCTAGACTAGGAAACAATCAATTTGACTGATTCCACGAGTTTGAGAGAGGAAAAGGGAGTGCAGATGCAATTGATCTGTTCCTATTAGTTCCTCCTATAATTTTATTCACATATATTCTTCAATCAAAATTTAAAATTTCTTCTTACTAGCAATTTTTTAAGGAAAAATAATAATAGTGCAATTAGTCTTTTTTTCACACATTTAAAATTTCTTCTTACTCTTGATCTTTTTTAAGGAAAAAAATGGTTTGAAATTTGAATCTTCTGTTATTGTGTTCTAGAAGTTTGGAAATCCAATTAATTTCATGGTATTGTTTTACCGTGTCTTGTTCAGAGAATTCTCCGAAAGGAAAACCAAAGAATGGAACTTTCACATAATGCTAATGCTAAGTTACTGCATGAGTGTGCAATCCTTCAGCAGAGGCTTCAAGAGTGCAGTGTAAACTTCCTTGTTGAAGAGGAAGATAAACTAACTGTTGACACTTCGGCATCTGATGCTTTGGATTTATTAGCAACATCAGATAATCGGATTGGTCTCTTGCTTGCAGAGGTATGCTATGCACCTTGAGCCAATTTTTGTCATCAGATATTTATTTTCTGGGGCACTTGGTGTTAGAAGTAGTAATTTGAACTATATGCGTACCTTTTTCCTTTGGTCCTGTTTTTCTTTTTGCCGTCTTCTATACTCACTGTTTTGGTTACACGTGTCTGCAAAATGGGAACAGGCACAGCTCTTAGCACAAGATGTAGAAAATGCTGTTGTTGCTGTGGAAGAGAATCGCAATATGACTACAGGTAATACTGGGACAACTTATGATGAGTTGAGACAGATGCTGGCACATATGTTTGTAGACAATGCCAGTTTAAGGAAACAGATCAATTCTGTTATTCGTTGTGCGCTAAATGCAAATATCAAATCTGAGGAGGACGATGTAGAGGAAATCCATTTGAGAAAAACTTTTCTAAGCAAGTTCTTAGAAAGATGACATGTTTAATACTACATGTATACCCTATGTGTATTACTGAGTTACTCATGTTTATGCTTTATTGTGTCTATAATTCTAGACCTGTATGGTTTCACTGCCCGAAGAGCATTCTTTGCAGTAATTCTTAGCGTACTTCAAAGTTAGAAACGAACAGTAACTCTTTAATCGTAAGCCAATCTTACGTATACTGTATGGTGGATTACTGGGCCAAATTTGTTGTAATTATGATCCTGAACAAACAAATCATGCCCTGCTTGTTTCTTTTAAAGTGGTTTCAAGCGTTTATTGTTCCGCCTGAATTAATATGGGTGGTTGTGCTTAATGCGATTACCACATATCATACCTAATCAATTGTAATCCACATGTTTAATGCCAGAATGTATACCTTGCTCCTCTTCCTTCAATCAATATAGAGAAGCAATATAGCATTTGTTTTTAATGTTACTCGATCATGAAAAATTCTGATTCATAACAATAGGATTGCTTTGACCGCTATCTGAATTCTGAAGACTACATAAATATACACAAAGGAAAAAGAATTTTAATTTTACAAAATAAACTCTTACACCCATTGAGACTTCGGCAGAATTGACAGCACATCCAACACCAATGTGAATTACATAACCTGTACAACTAGGAGTCTAACTCTAAAGCATCATAATGTCCATAATTGTGGTAAGCTCTGCTCAATCTACGAATCACCACCACCAAACATTCCCATCATGTCTTTAGCAGATCCCATCTGCTTCATCAAGTTCTGTAACCCACCCATGCCACCAATTTGCTTCAGCATCTGTGGAGGGAGGACTTTGCTCATGTGCTGGGCATTCATATTTCGGGATAGGGCACTCATTTCACCCTTCTTTGGTATTTTAAGCCCTTTCATTTTGCTCCATATCTTTGCAAGACGTTTGAACTCTTCCAACATCTCCATTACTTCCCTAACTTGATGACCAGCACCTCGAGCTATTCGCATCATTCGTGACTCATTCATGAGCTTTGGGTTTGAACTATCCAACTCTGAAACATATTAGCAGTTAAAGGTAAGCAAGTGAAGATATGCTATTTCAATGAGAACATGAATCTCATATACATAACGTTGATCTTTGCAAACACCAATTCACATTGCTCGCCTTCGTTTGTCATTGAGTCCATCATTGTCATGTAACGCTTAATTTTTGTTTGACTTTCCTTCTCACGGCCTTTTGGCATTAATTCAGCACTAAATCCTGGAAGCATAGAAAAGACCTACATAAATCAACCAAGAAATTAGTCAAAATAAAACAGCAGCCGATTATTACAAAGGAACCAAGCAGTCATTAGTATCTGTATGGCACATCAAATGTAAACGTAATAATGTATCCAAAAAAATAAAAAAAACTCAATTAAACTTAATAAGGTAATAACCTGGCTGATAGGACCCATTTTAAGTATGTTCTGAAACTGCTCATACATAATCCTCAAGGTGAAGTTTCCTTCTGACAGCTTTTGAAGCAGTTCAGGCTGTTGATCCATAGGAACAACTTCTTGAATTTTGTCCATAAACCCAGACCAGTCACCCATGCCTAGATCAAAAGCCATTTGACATGACTAAAGATTAAATATTTACAGGAACTTGCAAATCCATAGCATGTCCTTGATAAATAATAATGTGCGGGGTGAGAAGAAGAAAGAAAACAATGGGGGCATAGCCTAAAATTCATGTGTCAAGACAGAAACCAAAAAGTACGCACCTAATAGACGACTGACAAATGGTTTAACATCAAAAACTTCAAACTCATCCATATGTTCTCCAGTTCCAATGAATGTGACAGGACTCTTTGTTGCCGCAACACTGCATATATAAAATTAATAAGACTAGGTATGGTATCCAAACCACATAATAGATATATACATACTGTATATACACAACAATACATACAAACACAAATTCATTTCAAAGGCACATAATACTAATTCTTCAAATCCTTCAATTATGTGAACAATAATTTCCATATAATGTAGAATTTAAACCAGCAGGGTAGTTCAAATTTCAGTAAAAAAATTCATTATACATTTGCATGAATGATTACTAGATTAGTGCATCTTGCTACACATTCTCCAAGATAAATAAGAAAAGGAGGAAAACAAAATTTTCCAAATATAAAAACTGTTTGGAAGAACATATGCTTTGATGAAATATCTAATAAATACTTTTATTGGAATGAAGACATAACTCCTTAAAACTAACAACTGTCTTCAGAGGAATTACCATTTGATGCTTTCGTGGGGTGCACATATGCTAGAAGCAGAACTCAAAAAAATTCCTCAAATTCCATCAAGGAACTATGTGAAGTGGAGAATAGAAGAGACACGCAGATATGATTGTGATATAAAACACAGGGTCAAATGAAATGTAGATGAAAGCAATAAGAACATCATTCAATAATGCTCTATTGCTCTGACTACCAGTGGTTCGTAAATGCTGCATAATTCTTCAGCATATCATTCATCAATGAAAGCATTACAGTTCAATTATATCATTTACCAAGTCCTAACCAAACTTATGTACAGCACAGGCTACAAATTGAGAATAAAATTCAAAATAAAAACTCACAGTTCAGGCTACAATCAGCTGCTATTTTTTTTTTTTTTGGTTCATAGTTGCAAAAGTTGATATTAAATCATATAAAATATAATGCAATTATCCTGGTAACACTTACGCACTAAGAGCACCACCACCCTTTGCATGGCCATCCATTTTGGTGACAATTACAGCTCCAACTGCAACACTCTGTTTAAATGCTTGAGCCTGATCAAAAGCAGCCTGACCGATACTGCTATCCATAACAAATAGAACAAGATCTGGTTTCTGCACAATGCAAAGAAAATATATTATAAATTATTGGCTTTTGGAAACAGATACCAATGCATATAGCATAGCATACACAGAAAATACCGTTGCTTCTGAAACTTGGCGCATTTCTTCAAAAAGAGCAGCTTCTTGTTTGTGCCGCCCACTGGTATCAACAATTATAAGATCACAGTTTTCTTTCTTGAATCTTTCCACACCTTCCACAGCAATTTTCACAGGATCCGACTCCATATAGCTGTAGAGGAATGGGAGCACAGCAATGCAATAATTACTTAAGCATTGAGATCATAGACAATGAAATGCAATTGATATAGAAGCTGCCATAAACAAATGATATTAACCACAGCATATCATAACTCATCTGCAAGGACATAACAAGAACAAAAGTGGTAGAATATGGATTCCCCCTCTCAAAAAAATAAAAAATAAAATGTGAAATCATAAGATAAGACTAAATAGATATCCTTGGGAGGAAAAAAAAAGGATAATGCTTTTCATTATTGGTAATTTGGTTTCATGTTTTTATGTTGGTAATATGATATCTTCCAAAGGAACAGTAACATAGCATGTTTATAAGAATGATTATAATCTTTTTGCCAACCCATGTATTTTGAATGGGCCACCAATTTCCTTTTTCCTTAGTCTTCTTATCTTTCTTTAACAAGAAACAACATAAAAAGAAGAAAACATAAGAAAAAAGGGTATGACTTATCTGGACATTGGAATCCAAACAATGAAATTTGGTAGTAGGATTTAAAGTGTATAAGATAGAATATAATTTCTAAAAGGTGATAAACAGACAATATGTGCCTCAGACTCTGAATTGTTAAAGGTAATCGTTCATCACTGATCTAACCTTCTCCTCACTCAATATTTACTTAAAGCAAATAAGTAAGCTTGGGATGTCATTACCCAATATAAGGCAAAATTCTTCCTAAAAAGTAATTAATAAATTTTGAGACAGCATAACATTATAGATTACACGACCTTCAGGAAAGCAACTCCAATGTCCCCTAACAACTATATACAATTTTTCTAGAAGCAAATCTTCAGATTGCATCTCCAGAAAGAAACAGCCAGAACTCGTGAAATATAATTAATTTCATAGTTTCAAAATCTACAAAAAAACTATAACCAGCTAAGACACAAGCCATATAGAAATATAATTGTGGTTGTGCTCCATCAACATCTACAACTGTGATTTTGTTATCAGGGGGTATGTATGCTGCATATCTAACTGCAAAACACTAATCTACAGTTTATTCAACTATCTCCTCCGTTGCATTTCTCATCAATAAGGCAACAGTACTAGATTCTGAGCTTACATACAATATTAACCTATAACAAATGCCAAAGAGTACCTTCCATAGAAAGGGATCTTAGCTTTAGTGGCATTTTGCTTCAATTGATCAAATGCACCAGCTCTGAATGTATCTGCACATACTAGAGCTGGCTTCCAGCCTTTCTTCTGATGATAATATGCATATTTTGTACAGGTTGTGGTTTTTCCAGATCCTGAATTCATTTTAGAAACATATAAGCATCTATCAATAAGTGTAAACTCTTTTTTCTTTCAAAAAAATGGAACAACCAATATAAGCGAAGAAATTCCACATGTTGCTTATAGCATAATGTATAAATCTGAAGTATAAAATTTGGTATATATGCTTTGGGATGTCTTAGAATTTGGGTTTGGGCCTAACTTAACTCCAAAACCTAGCTCATGGAGTGAGGGTTGCCCCCCACTTATAACCACTATTCAGGCCATATCACTATCCAATGTGGGACTCTCAACACACCCTCCTCACGCCTAGGACTGGACATCTGGAGCGTGAAGTTTGCAGGAATGGACATCTGCGGGTGGTCCAACGGATCTTGGATAGGCTCTGATACCATCTTAGAATTTGGGTTTGGGCCTAACTCAACCTCAAAAGCTAGCTCATGGAGTGAGGGTTGCCCCCCACTTATAACTACTATTCAGGCCATATCACTATCCGATGTGGGACTCTTAACAGGATGGTTATTTACATCCCAGAACCATTTGTCTGATAGGACCCCAAAGATGACCCAAGTATATATTAGAAGAAAGTTTCGGGCTGCAAAGGAAGTGGGCCAGAGGGAAGGAAAGCGTGCATCACCAAGTCTGTAACTAGCTGAGCTGGCACTGAGTGAGTGGGAAGGTGGGATTCTGTTGTGTGGGGGTATAATTGTGGGGAAGGGAACGTGTGAGAGGAGGCTGGAAATTGGGCTAGGAACTTGGGAGGGACTGAGCACTCTTCATTTGCTCAGACTATCTTTTATTCCAGCTTTCTGTATTTCCTAGAAGCTGTCTACAGCATTTCTGGGCTGATATCAACCAGAGTACATCAATATATTAGTGTTCTTCTCTTCATTTTTCAGTTTTACCAGTACCTATCATTGTCTCAGTTGAACACAAAAAAATAATATAAAGAATCAGAAGGTAAACTTATTTAATAGGCAACAGACCTTGTAAACCAACAAACATGACGACACTTGTTTTTCCTTTTTTCAGAGTGAAAGAGGGCTTCCCAGGATCCAGTATTTTGCAGAGTTCGTTAAACACAGCCTAGAATCAAAGGAGTCCACAAATGATTGCAGAGAATATAATGTGAGAAGATATAAAAGTCATGAGAGTGATCTTGATATTTCAAGATATAAGATGATGACGTGAAATAACAATTGAAAATAAACAAAGAAAAATACAATTCAATGATCTCGGGCCAACTGGACATTAAACCAAAAAAAGCCAGCATAGCTCTACAATGAAGTATATAAGAAGAAATACAGTCCAATTCTGAAAGGGTAGCATATGCAACGTAAAAATGGTTCATGATGATGGGGTTAAGAGGTAAAAGCATATAAACATGTGATTCATCGCTATCAGGTTCAAATAGAGATTCAGGTAGTTAGTCTTAAGACTCCCATTTATTCCAAATTGAGGTTGAATTTTGTTAACACAAGCTTTTAGCATTCACCGTGGCAAAAGAGAGGTAAATGGCAAGTCTAAATAGGACTCACACGTTCACATATGTTGCTGGTCAAGATGTGAAGCCAAGGCGACAAACAATATGCTAGGGTCCTTTTGTATTTGGTCATTTATACAGAAAGTATAAACAGTCAGTCAGTCACAAAGGGTTGTATCATGAAATATCAATAACCTGATGATACTATTCAAATGCTTAGAGATATACAAAACCACCAGTTCCCTCAATATCAGGAAATAAATTTACCAAAATAACATGAACAACAAAGGATAAATCCACTACTGAAGCCACAAATTGACTAATGAAAGTCATAATAAAGCATATGGCAAATCCATGAAACTGCGTTAAAGCAAATCTAACAGTACAAAAACTCGAGTGGACAAAGCTTACAAAAGATGTTCAGTGAAGGCAAATTTAAATTGTACCCCATAAATTCTAATGTAGGCTACGATTATCACACTTCGTTTTTAAAATCTATCGAGTATCAGCGTAAGTAACCAATATCAAATAAGCACTATTTCCAATTTCCAATAAAAAATTTAAAAACTTAATCTTCTTTGTAAACCGCAATACCAATTTGAAAAAAGAAAACGAAAAAGAAAAAATGAATCGTACTTGCTGGATGATCTTGCGTTTGTTGTGACCTGCAGCGAGATCGTCGAGGTTGACAATCTTCTTGATGTTGGTCTGCATGTCACGGACGAGCTTGAATTGAACATCGGATTGAAGAAGAGCTCGAGTGATCTCGTTGAGGCAGTCGTTGAGAACCTTCTCGTCGATGACGGTGGCATTTGTCATCTGCTGGAGAGCACGGGAAATGCTCCCCCCCAACTGTGCCAGAACCATCTTGGCTGCTTCTAGAAAACGAATCCAATTGCTCAACCAGTCAATTGTGGGATCAGATTAGGGTTTGGAGCATGAGCATCAGAGATTGGGAATGGGAAGCATAAGAGATTGGTCTTCCTCTTCCTTCCACTCCACCGCCGGTAAAAGACGCGGGGGAAAAAAAACTGTAACCCACAATGGACCCATATGGGCCTGGCCCAAATTGATTGAATAATGGGCCATAGAATCCATTTAGCTTTTTCTCATAGAGATATAGTTAAGTTAATGGATGTGGTTGAGGCTTGAGAGTTAGAGTGAGAGATTATGGCATTTGCAGTTTCAGTTTCAGTTTCAGCTTCAGTGATAGGAATAGGAATAGGAAGAGATTGGAGCTTCTTCTTCTGCCACTGCCACCGGAGCCGGAAGAGGGTTAATCCGCCAAATACGCCGTCGTTCGGTATTCGCATTCTCGAAAACCCAATTCTTCGCTTTTCTACAACTACAACTAGAACTAGAACGGGGTCTTGTGTTGTTCGAGCTCGAGCTCCAGATGAAATTGAAAACTCCAACAAAGTAAAATCAATCCATCAAATTCAACCCGCCTTATTTTTCTTTTTATCATCTTGAAATTCAATGCCTAATATAATAATAGTATTTTGTTTTGTTTTGTTTTTTGAAAATCCTAAAATAGGAGGATTTAACGTATGTGGGAAAACTAGTGGCGGGTTCATTGGTAGGTGCGGGTGCAATCAAGTATGGGAGCGCTCTTTTCCCAGAGATAACCAGACCCAACATTGTGCAGGCTCTCTTCATCATCTTAACTCCTCTGCTTCTTGCTCTTCTACTTTTAATCAAGCAAAGTCGCCTAGACACAAGGGAAAGATAGAAAGAACCCTGGCCGTGTGTGTAATGTTATTTTCATCCGTTATTGTGTTATTTATGAATGAAAATAGTGTAATGCAATTGGTATTTGGTTTGTGCCACATTTCAAAAGTCTACGAATTAGAGCATTCATTTGATTTGATATCAAGAGTTTTGGCATGAGGGTTGTTATTATTCATCTATATGGGTAAACGCATTCTATTTGTATCTGCAGTTGTATAAGTATCATAGAAGTTGGATAATTTCTACAAAATTTTATGGATAACTTAAGATGTCCATGTAGTTCTTACTTAGGACAATTTATCATTTTGATCAAGCAAACATTATTGTCAAACTTGATATGTTTTTCAGTTTCGCCGAGCTTAGCTCTTCAAAAGGGATTGTCCAGGGAGACAGGATTTCACTTCCCTACACTCTTTCTCTTTATACCTTACAGCTTCCCACACACGTGCCGGCAATAGGCATAGGATTTCTAGCTCATATAACTTCCTAATTTGAAGACTTTCTTATATACTCTTCATTGTGAATTCACCATTCAATGTGGAGCTTGGTAACTCCCACTCATTCTCAAACTCTTGGTACCTTCAAAATTTTACACTGGCCCGTCTCAGAAAGCACAGTCGACTATAATAAAGGAAAGAAGCTATGCAAGGAATGGAGAAGCTGAATTTGTATAGAGATGGCATTTGGAAAAGGATTTATGAAGCTGAAATTTCACCTAAATTAAACATAAGGATTCACTTAATAACGACTACTTTTTGGTAATTCACTCAAATAGAGCTTAAACTTCTTAAACTTCCTATCAGACATACACTAGCTTTCTCTAACGCAACCTGCTCATGGAGTACATTTGAAGATCCTCGAATAAGTGATTCTGTATAAATTGTCTTGTACCAAAATTTACAAGTAAAACAAATAAAAGAATATGCATGAGTTCTTGTTTGATTTTGCAGTGTAGCTAACAATTTTCAGTTAAAGCATTTGAAGAAAATGTCTGCATAGTCCAGTCCTTCCCTTCCAGCAGCTGTTGGAATCATAAAAACTCTAGCCTCGATTAGATAAACTACATCATGGAGACTCTGGACCACCTAATAAAACCCATGGGACTAGAGATTATCTTTCAGCCACTTAAGAGCTCCATTTGCCACAGACCTGCAAGTTTCAGTAGGGGCAAAAAAAAAAAGGTAATAAGTTTCAGCCAACTCTCAGCACATGCACGATGACCAAAGATTGATGAACGAGGAAGCTTTCATCCAAACAGTACGACTAGTAAATATACAAACAAACAAAATGGCAACTTAGTGATGACTTTCATCCAAACAGTAGGACCAGTTCAGTTCCACATTTTTTTTCCAGTCAAACCATTTGTGAGAACTCGAACAAGAACAATAACAAAAAACACCAACAAGATAGCCACAATCTCAGTTCTGATGTATCAACTCAAGGTGAAAGAGACTCTTGTGCTAAGAATCAGTTTTCACTTGGGAAAATAGCATTAGAGTACAAAAAGAAATTGATATAGAACATAACCTATGCTCAAACCTATTCAAGGGCAGAAGTATGAGACCTTTCAAGAGTTCATGTTATACTATGGATTCTTTAATTCCATGCTACTAAAACTGAAATGCTTGATTTAGTAAAGAAAAAAAAAACAAGAGTGTTGCTCTGCATAATTAGTAATTGAAGTTTTCAATTTAAGAAAATTGAAGGCACTCTCTACAAAATTGATGGAAAAAAAAGTGAAAAGAAAACAAAATTATTACCCAGTTAAGTCCTTTAATTTCTTCCATATATCAATTTGGTCTTCTGATTGTTCAGTTTTTTCTGCTACTGTTGCTGTTGGACTTTCAGCCCTTTGAGCTGCAGGACCTTCAGTACTTCCTGCTGCAGAAGGTAAACATCATAGTTCAGAACTCAAATATCTAGAGTCTACTCATTGACTTGTAAGATTTCTCTATGGCAACTTGCAAATGTGGTGAAAAGACCTAACCAAATGGCATATGTCATATGGCGGATTCAAGATGTCAAATGACTAACTGTTTCTATAGATTGTTGGGAAAAAAAAAAGAACAGGTAAGTTGCAAATAATAAAGAAGCCACCTACTGGAAGAGTGAGTTCTAGGACGGGATTTTGAACGGCTCTTTGTCGTGTCGCCTAGAGAAGCAAGTTCTTCAAGCAACTCACGTTCCTTTGTACTGAAGACGCATAGCAGAGGCAATTCATATCAAACTACTAATATAGCTTCACACGACATGGATAGAAAACAATACATGGCAGGAGAGAGCAACAGAGAGACAAAATCAAAATCAAAATTTTAAAATGACCCGTTACCTAATACGTTTTGGTATTGTAACTTTAACTGTAAATAAGTGGTCACCACGTATTGATGGTTTGTTTAATTTTGGTACACCTTTCCTTGCAAGGACAAGGACATCTCCAGGTTGGGTACCAGGAGGAATTTGTAGTTCAGAAGTGCCTTCAACTGTCTTTACCTGTTTAGGTGCCAAAAATCCGATCCATTGATGGCAATGGCACAAGGTAACAAGTAACAAAATCAGCATTGACATACCAAAAAAAATGCAAGGAGAAAAGTAATTAAAGATCCAGCGAACATCAAATCTTACATTCAATAAAACAAAAGCAATCTCATCAAAAAAATAAAAAAACAGGCTCAGAAGTTCCAAATGCACAAGAGGTACATTTATTTGATTTATAAAAAAATGGCCAGACTATATTCAGTCATAAAATCTCAGAAGACAAAAATGTTTGCAAAAGAATGGCTTGGGAACATCAGTCCTGACTGTTTTAAAGTCATGTGACACTAGTGAGACAATAAAAATGCTTGCAGGTGGAACAACAAAGCATTGTCCAACTAGTTACATCCAAGGGCTAACATAATCCACATTACTCTTCCATCCCAAGGAAGGTATGGGTATAATTATCGTTCCATTACCATTATATGGGAAGATATAGTATAATAATCATGAAACGCCATACACAAGGCCAAGGCCCAAATGGAATATTAGCAAACATCATGCCAAGTGTCAAGTTTTATACAAAGCTAACAAAGAAAACTACAGGGATAACATCATTGCAATTGAAAAAAGGGGGACCAAAATCGAACCTAGTGAAATTAAGAGGACCAGAAGTTGTAATTTAGCCTATAAAAGAAGATCCAAAACAATACTCAAGCTCGAAGCATGAACACTGACTAAAATAATTTACCTTCACAACAGCCCCAAGTATGGCATCTAGATAACTGATTGATATTGTTGAGCAGAGATTAATGTCATCTCTTTGAATTCCTGGTATCTCTTCCACATCAAGATATACATAAAGATCTCCTGGAGGGCCCCTGCTACAACAAGAAGATCAATAGCCGCATCTAAATCATGTAATTCAGCAATCATATAGTCTGAATTCACGTACAAGCAAACCATTTTGATAAAGAGAAACAATTATTATGCCTTCTGTTGGGGAGGAACATGAAAAGATACAATGTGATTTCCTAGCATAGATAAAATAATTAAAAGATACCCTATGAAAACTTTTCTCATCTCAATGTCTTTGACATTCTTTTCAAAATTTTCAAGATCAATAAATGCTTGTGTCCCACTCCTTTACTGCATAATTCCAAAGAAGACATTCTCACGTGAAGACCAGAACAAGAGAAGGCCAACAATAATATTATAACAAAGAAAATCAAATTTCATTTCTCTTAATTGGATACATTGGTAGCATAAATAATTCGTGTCTTTAGAGGTAACAAAGTCCTACACATATAGTCAATTTAAATCTTGAAACTGAGTATTGACCTTGCCAATATAGAAAATATAGTCCTATATTGCTTAGGTTCTGCATTAATCCCTGAATGATATGTCCATCCAATATTTTATTTGGCAGACATTCTACTGCCCAACTCGCAACAATGTTCATAAAGCAAAATAATAAAGAGCCAATGAATTCTTCAAACATCAAATATGGTATGGGCAAGTTCTTGTATGTACAAGGAAGCCCAAAGTGATTGCAGCAAGAAACATAGTACAAAAACATTTAATTTAAAGCATAAAAATGGGAAGGGGGATATCACTATGGTTCATTTAGGATTAATACGAATTAACTTTGAAATTAGAAGATTCGAAGGCCCAACAATGCTTTCTCTCCTGATATATGTCTGATTTGTTGCTCACTGTATTTATTTTTACATTTCCCATTAGTAAACTTTTTGGCGTGTTCAGTGCTTCTTGGGTGTGCCCTCAAAACTCAGCATTTTTTTCCCCCATTAAATTCAGAGATTTTGGCCAGAGTAAGGAGGGAAAAGTGTTATGACAGTGTTTTTTGTATGCTACCCTTTGGTGTCTTTTGTTGGAGCTGAATGCTCAAGTTTTGATGGGACATTTGTCCCTAGACTTGCTCCGGGACAGGATTTTTCATGGCTTCTGAGGGAGTCTCCTTGGTACACATGTTGAAGGATTGGGATGCTCTTTTGTAAGAACGCCTTTGCTTGGCTTATATTTATTGTTTTGTCTAAGGAGGATATCTAATCCTCCTTTTACTTTGTAATATCATTCTTTCCTTCTGGTAAAATTTCTTCTTTCATCAAAGCGGGGCGGGGGAACTTATTGACTGATAGAAACAAGTATATCATCTTGTACATACAAATAAATGCAATACAAAGAAAATTTTAATATAACTTCTATCCAATAATTAGCCAAAGATTTTCACAATGAGAAGACCAGATAGAAATATAAATATGGCATACCCTCTTGGTCCAGCATCACCCTCCCCCACAACTCTTAGAATACTCCCTGAGCTAACGCCAGGAGGAACTTTAACTTTAATACTTTTCTTTACCCGTATACGTCCTTCACCACTGCATTTACGGCAATATTCAGATATGGTTTCACCATCCCCTCCACAGTTTGGACAAACTGAAACCTAATATTGAAAAAGAGATTAGAATATTACTCTCAAGCAGGGAAAAAGTACAAGGTTTTCACCTCAATGTAAAATATTATGTGTACAAAATGAAGATAAATTGATGAAGTATTTTATGCAATTGAGGAAAAGATAAAACACGAGGCAGTGTCAACAATTCATGAAAAAATGTAAATTATAAAAGGACATGCAGAATGTCTGCTCAATGTAGAAACTTCTTAGGAAGACCCAGGTCAGCATATCAATTTTCTTACTACAACAAACCATTATACATTTTGTTCTGCACTGTATGCATAGCATCTCATAAGGAATCAGTTAATTATAAATACAAGTCAATGAAGTTTTCCAATTGATCAGTACAAACTTTTCAAGAAAAGTATTCAGATTACAAGCTACAAACTCTGTTGTGTAATTACTCATCAAGCATTCCTCATTGGACTGTACTCAAATTTCAAAGAATTGTATTTAAAACAAATTAATGAAAATCAGCACAGCATACAAAATTAAGAACAATGATATCCAGACCCATTGGGCAAAAAACTCAAATTACCTGTGAGAACAACCCAAAAGGTGTTTGTTCAGTCCTCATCACCTGACCCCTCCCGCCACAAGTTGAACATACTCTCTTCTTGGAGCCTATCTTTGCTCCGGTACCAGTACAGACTTCACATGTTTCCAAATGGGAAAGCTCAAATTCTTTCTCAGCTCCAAAAATAGACTCAGAAAACCCCAAGGAGAAATCATACCTGTTGACATTTGAATCAAAATGTCTTATCAAAATTCCAGCAAACTCTCATTAAAAGTTAGGAAGCTGTAATGTTTTCATATGTAGAACTGTCAAGTCACATCTTCTGGTTATAGAATTGATATCATAGGATATAATTTTAAAATATTAAATAACATTGAAAAATAGAATGTCAAATTGTCAGATAATATTTGGAGAAAGTCATTGCTTACAGTTTTTCTGTGTGAAAATGTTTATGCAAAAGTATTAGAGTGTCAACTTATTATCTCACATTGAATCACTTCCCCTATCCCCTCCAACTCCCCCAACCCAAGCATTAGATCTTGGTGTTTTCTCTGTTTTCTGTTTGTGGGTTTGCTACTTGTAACAAGCTGAAAGCTTACCAAGCTTCCAGCATGAGGAGGGGTGTTAGAGAGTAATATTGTGTTAATACGCTGTGAGTGTTATTGGGCTAGGCTTATACTAGACATACTACACATGTACTTAACCAAGATTAATAGTATACATAGGAGTATAATTCAGTGTTATGTATCAAATCCATTCTGAGTAATTAGTAAAATATTGTGTTTTCTCTCTGTCTCACATATTTGTTTCCCCTTTCTTTCTCTCCCTGAAACCCTAGTTTTTCAACACTACAAGTTACAACGACCAAGCCTTATCCCACTAGCTGGAGTCGGCTACATGGATCAAACAACACCATTGGACTCTACCAAAAACCAAAATTTGCAATAAATCTATTCAGAGTAAGGTCTTTTTTAAACAGTAGCGATATTTATTTTACGTAGTTATACATAGTAACCATTCATCCGATTAACATGGCCAAAAGAAAAACACCCAACTAACCACACCATAACTCACCGGATGTCTTCACCCTTAGTAACAGTACTACGACGTCGTGTTCCAAATCCAGTTGGATCCATGCCAGCAAAGCCACCCATACTTGGCCCAAAAAATGTCTCAAATAAATCAAATGGATTTGTCTGCAAGAAAAAGATTGTTAAATATAAATTTACCTTAGAGAAGCAGCAAAAGAAGAGTAGATAGAGGAAAAGACAACTTCAGTTGGTATGCATTTCAATTTGTGCCCAAAAAGAAGGATACATATGTGTATTGGTATATTAACCAGTAATTCTCCTGACAAGCAAGTTTTTTTCATGCTTTCAGATATGTATCACTCCTTAAACTTACATACGAAACAGAATATGAAAAACAAACAAAAATTCATATTGAATACCGTATATGCACTTGATGCTCCTCCCACTGTACTCTTAACTCCTGCCTCGCCATATTGGTCATACAAAGCCCTCTTTTTATCATCTGATAGCACCTGACAGTGTTGTACTTCAGAATTCAAAAGCTAGTATCATAAATATAATTTAAAAGAACTATAAATTCAGTGATATAATTAAGATACAGGTTCATGGAGTTGTTCCAGAATAAAGTAAGGGTTTTAAAAATTTTCACCAACCCAGTTGAGAGTAACAACTACCATACAACTTTTTATGTTGATTCCTTTAAACCACAGCAAAGAAGTGTATACTGCACTATACGAACCTATGATTTGGTGGTAATCACTTTTGCTTATCTATGCTTTAAAACTTGACATCTGCTGATTTTGATCTGTCATCTTCCTCCTTAAAATTGATGTATTTTTAGAGTAGTAGACTATAATTTAGCCCATTTTTCATAGCCCAAAGATGTTTTCATATTAACTGTAATATATTCTACTACAAAATGCGAGAAACGGACGAAAACACTTAAAAAGCAAGCATTCTTTTCCACAACAGCTGAAGCACTACTGATTACATTTAAACTAGAACTGGGTAAAGTTAATTAAGGACCAGAGCCTATGTGCCTATCATGTAATTTTTCCACAACAGCTACTCATTGACTAAAACAAAAAAGGCTTCACAGTCTTTAGTCTGTATGTACTGTACTTTTCATGCATACCTCATAAGCAGCACTAATCTCTTTGAACTTATCAGTTGCTCCAGGTTCCTTGTTCACATCAGGATGGTACTAGAGAGAAAACAATAAACACAAAATCAGGCCAAAAAGGAATGATTTTATTTTTAGATGCATAGTTCTAGTTCCAACAACTAAACACGAAATCATAACAATTTGCATTGAAAAACAAAAACCTCCTTTTCAAACTGATTGAAAACTCGATACCTGGCGAGCTAACCTTCGATAAGCCGCTTTGATTTCCTTGCCCGTCGCAGATTTGGGGATTCCAAGAGTAGCATAATAATCGGCGGAAGCAGCGACCACCGTTGCAAAGCGGCTGCCACTGCGAGAAACCTTAGAATTTGAAGTGAAAGACGAAAAGGGAGAAGGTGAATGGATAGAAATGAAGTTGTTGTGGGAGCGGAGATGGATCCCACCACAGAAGCAAGAAGAAGATGAAGATGAAGTGGACGAGGGTTGTAGCACAGAAGGGAGGAGTGAGAGAGATATAACGGCCATTGAATGTGGAAGGAAAAGATGAAACGGCGTTTGGAAACTGTAGATTTTCTAAGAGAACATGAAGAAGAGGAGGAGGAAGCACATGTTTTTGTTTATCATTTCATTTTGATTTTACCCCAAAAGAACACTGGACTGGGTGGGAACAGGGAAGAAAGTTCTGCCAATGAAAATAGGTCAGCTTTTATATTGGTGTGGCATTGGTTTTCAATGGGTAGAAACTAGCAAGGAAAAGGCTTCGTGGGACCATAAGATAAGTTGTGGTATCTGAGGATGCACGTCTATGGGAACTACCACTGTTTAACAACATAGGGATTAAATTTTAAGAAAAAGAAAAATCCCTTTTGAAGTGTCCAAAAAAATTCGAAAATGTAAATAGGAAAAACAAATGGAGATTTCAAGTAAGAACAAAATTAAAGAAGAAAGAAAAAGCACATCAATAGGAGTCACCCCTCCATAGCCAGCACGACCTGGGTTACCAAGTGAGCTGCATTGATTTTCGAATGAAGATTTGGTTTAATCATATAATTTGAGTTCTAATCAAATGAGCATCACGAGTTTGATTTTTCCTCCTGATCAAACTCTTTCTTCTGAAAAGGTTAATAGTTGACCCTGCCTGTTAGATGTTTAATTTTACAAATTGAAACATAATAGTGCAATTAGTAGCTAAAATTGTCATGTAAATTAGTAGCATTAGATTTATGAATGAAAATGAATTAAATAAAAAATTCAATGACATACAAAATTAAAAAATCCATAAAATTTAGGGCAGGTTAGTTTGGATGAGTTTTTTTTTAATTTTTTTTGTATAATACTTTTTTTTAAAAGTAAAGGCTATGTTTTTTAATGTAATATTTAAAATGATCTTTATTATGTTTGAAGAACAACTTTCTTCTGCTATAAAAAGAATTTTTTTTAGAAACAAAAAATTTATGGAAAAAACTCATTCATCTTAAAAATCTAATCCCTAACTCAATTATTAAGACGGTATATATGAAGAAAATATTATTAAAAAAAATTCTCACTTCACGCATCTAACAGTATTTTATAAGATTAGTCTTTTACTTTTAAGAAAATACCTTTATTTATACCAAAAATAAAACTCTTTTTTAATTTGTAATTTGTTCCTTCCAACTGAATGAAAATCTTTAATGACTTCCAATAAAATTAGTTTAAAAGGAACGTATTATGCTTATCCAAAAACCAAATTATTATATAATAAAATTGGATATAAGTACAACAGAACTTTCAGTTGATATTATGTTAAGGTTGAATTTAATTAAGAATTACTAGTATTAACCTTTTGAATATACAAATTTGATTTCTTTGTTACTTCGTTCCTTTCAGCCATTTTCAAATCGTTGCTCATGGCCAAGGCTCAAGAGAGATTGTAACTAGAACCAATCTACAATGTAAATCAAGATAGCTTGTCTATTAACAGGCACTGCCATACAGATCAAGACTCAAGAAGAGCAACAAAACATAATTAGCAATAGTCAATTGCTATGGTACCAAGCTGAACTCGAACATTCTCAGTAGTGACAATACACTAAATGCCAAAAACCGATAAAGTGAGGTATAAATAATTGAATTAACTCTCGAATAATATTACTTGTAATATAATCACCCCTGAACTAGGAAAAGCTACCATTCCTTGATCTACAGGAGCTACACAAACTATAACAAAACCGTCTTTTTTTTTGGGAATAAAAAACACTAGTCATAATTAATCAACCAGATGCAGCTATTTTGCAGGCTCATTATAATATTCTACACATTGATTGCGTTAGAAGGCATCAGGAGGAGGGAAATGCCCAGGAAAAGGGTTGCATTGTTGTGCCTGATTCAAATGCATTCGCAAAGCATAGTTATTTACCTGTCAAGAAAGCCATAGATAAAGTATTCATCAGCATGCACAAAAACAATTTTTTTTTTAATGCAAAATCTTTAAAAACAACTTTGGGAAGATTGTTAATCTTAGATTTTCATCCACCATTTCCCTCCTATAATCCTTTTGTCTGAAGTTAGCAATGGACCAATTTTAGTATAAAGTAATTTCTTATGTTAAGATGCAATGCAGCATCCCCCCCCCCCTCTCTCTCTCTCTTCTCAACATAAGTACAGTTGGGGGTACCGCATTAGGGAGGAAGTTGGGATATGACCTGTGAAAAGAAAATTCCCACTCACTTGTAATGCAAGGCCCTTGGATGCATTGCCATTTATCAGTATCCTAGCAAAATTGTGCTTCAGGAATTGACCATAAATCTCCATGATCATCATTAAGTCATTTCTATTTTCTACAATTTATGAAACTCACATCATTTCCTCCTTTTCTCTTCCATTTAAGATAGGAAAGGGATTTAGAATTTATGTAGATAAATACTTGAATTTCCAAACATTTTTTTTTAACATTTAAAACCAAATTATGAGAATTATTAAAAAAATTTGGTCAAAGGGTGAACTGTGTGAACAGAACAGGGGTAGAGCTGATTCTGACCTCAAGAGTTCTGATCTGCTGCTGGTATTGAGACACCAACTGCTTCAACTGCTGCAGCTCTTGGTTTTTACTCTCATAATCAGAAAGACGTTCAAGCTGGGTTCTAAAAGCAGTTCTAAAACAATTTTTCTCCTTAGTCAACAGTTCAATTTGCTCCTTCAGCATCAAATTTTCCTGAAAATGAAAACCTCTTATGAGTTATGACAATTATTATACAAGCTCAACCAATGGAAAAAGGGGAGAAAAAGCTAGGCAATTATTCCTAAAACATTATGTTCTAAGAATGTCAGTATACACATGCATAGAAAGGTCAACTGTGCATCACAAAATCATGGACAAGCTTAAACCTGGTACTTTGATAGATAATAAAACCCATTCCTGCAAAGTCAATAAGAAAGTTGCAGCCTTATCTTCAAACAACTATTCGTCCTAGTAAAAATTACACAATCTTTTGACATGAAAACATATAAAAGAGTATCAGATAATAAAGCCCTCAATATGATTTGCATGTCTATTCTAAGAAGATCCCTCATAGAACAAAATGTCTGTGCAGCGTGAGTTTTACCCTCTCCCCCCAGAAGCATTGTGAACTTAAAAAAAATACATGCAATCGTTACACATAACAACAAAGGGAAGATATTAGAGTCCAAAACTTTGGATGTACCATCCTCAGCTCTACCCTACATTCTTCCTCAAACAAACCAGTTTTCAAACACCTAATCCAACTGCTACTTCAATAATCCCTTGTCCATAGCATCAGAGTAGTCAGCGGTGTGATTAAGCATTGCAGTGTTTCACGCCGCTATAGCGGCTGAATCGTGGGCATAGCGGCCGCTATACTGAACAGAGGCTGAAAATATCTGTTTTACCCCCTCCCCCACCTTAAACTCACCTGGTTCCACCAAATCAGGGATTTTGCAGCCTCCCATGACCCATCACCCAGCTTGCCAGCATATCTGTTTTTGAACGGCAGAACAGAGGAGCTTCTTCCTTTCCAATGGCAAACCCTGCCCTTTTCCCATGGTGCCTCTTCCTGTTCTTCTATTTTGCATGGTGCCTCTGAGTTCCTCTATAAACACGATGCCTCTTTGTGTTTCTCTCTTATCTTTTATTTTGTTTTTTTCCCTAATCTTCCAGGTAGACAGCTTATTCAAGAAGAAAAAAAATCATTACCATTTTATTTTAGCAATTTACATCACTGTCATTTTGTTTTAGAAATTGACACTACTATCCTTTTTTTTTGGGTAACAAGTGTCTTTCTTTTTATTTAGTTATATTTATTAGACTTTTATTATTGGTACTTAAGTTTTTTATAATACTTTTGAGTAAGATAATTGATAAATGTGTCTTAAATTTTGAGTATTGAAACTTTGTTAATTACTTATTTGTTTATGGTATTAAGTTTTAAAATTATTAGAATTATTAATTATGTATGTTTTAAAAAAATTTTAAGTTTTTATTATAGCCGCTATGCTGCTATAGTGTTTTTTGGGGGTGGCCGCTTCGTGCCACGATCGACCATTAACTACTTTGCATAGCATACACCATGCATTTACGTTGCCCTGCACAAAGGACATTTACTTAGCTACAAGCAACTGAAGCAAGGCATCAGAGACTAGTTGATTTAATATGAATCTTAAAAAAAGTTAGCTGGCTAACTAAGTTGTGTCCACAACAAACTATTTTACCTCATAATTGCTTTCCAAAATTCCCAAGACCACATTATAATGGGGCATACAAGTAAGATAAATGATTCTAGCACAAATATATACCTTTTGAAAAACTTTTGCTGCCTCGGCACTTGCATGTGCACCGATCGATTTCTCTAGAACCTCCAGCAGTCTAGCAGCACGGGCTCTGGCATCATCAACACTAGTAGCAGTCATTATTTCTCTAACAAACAAGTCAATCCATTCTGCTCCATCTGCAGGAAGGTTGTTTGAAGCTGACTGATTCCCAGAAGCAGAAGCATCCCCATTGTCTTCCAATGTACCTGCAAGTTTTTAAAAAATCTGTCAATTTCTCAATAATAAGACACAAAATGCTATTAAAAAAATTGCAGCTTATAACAAGAAAGCACAATGAACATCCAATTGAAATTTGAAACTCCAGTTGTTTGGTGGTAAGACATACACACAGATAATTGGGTACTAACTACTCAGTGGCTTGAACTTTCATATCCTCTAGGTGCATTTAGACCCAAAAGTCATTAGACAAAACAAAATTAGATATCAGAGAACAGTGAACCAGACTAGTAAAAAGTTTCAAAAAATTAAACTTATGTTACAAAAAAAGAGTCCCGTGCAGCTTAATGCCTTAACCATGTATACAAAATAATAAATAAATAAATAAATAAATAATAAATAAAGACAAAGCACTAGAACATAATATAACTATATAAGTGAGCCTTATATAAGTGCAAGCACACAGACATAGCTGTCAATCCATATGTTCAACCACCGAAAAGATTTCCAAGGGAGGATGCTTAAACATTTGCCATTATTGATTTTCATTAAAAAAAATCAGTGAAATTGAAGAAGGAAGTTTGGCAGAACAGTTAAAAAAAATTTAGTCAAAGATCAAAATGCCAGATTAAACTAGTAAACTCCTTATTGAAAAGTAAATCCAACCTAAGTTGGTGCCAATACAACAGTGCATATTCACAGCTAAGAATTACTCATGAACTGTCAAACACAGTTTTCAGTTGGTTTCAAGATTAAAACTTGTTGACAACTTATTCATCTCAGTTCCCTATCCTTTAGCTCTTGTCTAGGTCACGACTCATGAGAGAAGAGTAACTATGCATCATAAGGGGCTTAACAGGAAAAAGATCAAAATTGGAGAATATGTAAAAGAAGAATTTTCTTCTCTGAAAACATGCGAGTTCACCTACAACTGATGAGTCCTAATTTCTTACTGAACATTTAATAGCACATATCAATCATACCTGTCTCCACGTTAGCCTCTGGTTCTTCAGCAGTTCCAGATTTTTCATCTGCAGAACCCAAGCAAAGCCCGTGCAGGCTCTTGATCGCAGCATCTAGATCATTGCCACATTCTTGGAGTGCCCTCTCAAGGACCTGAAATGTAAAATATCAACAGATAAGAGATACGGGGCAAGACAAAAATGTAAAAGAGAGTCAGCTATCAACTAATGCAACATTACGAATAACTGCCTAATCAAAGGTAAATTTCTCCTCTTGACCAGAAATGAAACAAGAAAGTTACAGGCATTAAATCTTTAATCAAGGGTAAATCCACGGATTAAAAAAAAGTCAATATGCCTCAAGAAGATGAGTTTAATAATTATTATTAACATTATAATAATAATTATTATTAGCCGAATTCCCATGATCTATTCTGATGAGAAAAGCAAAAATCAAAGATAAACAAATCCTGGGAATAGGTCATCTCGACTCAAAATAAAACAGACATTGGAATATTGAATCACAACAAAGAAAAAATAATCAATTTCATTTTCTTTTTTTCCCCAGAAACAAACAAATTACGATAAATAAAAATTCATCCCGAACCACATAAAATCAAATAACCAATACAAGAATATAAGAGAAAAGAAATTGCCTGGTCTTCCATATGAGGAAAGACAGTGCGAAGCTGATCGATGAGAGTGGGAAGCGGAAAGCGAATTGGGGAGGTGGAGGACGAGCAACGCAGCCTCTTGGAAACTGGGGGGGAAGGAGGAAGGTCTTCAAAGAAAGATCTCTTGCTTCCGCACACCGCAGCAGACATCGTTCAACGCTACTACCAAATCGTTCTGCTTCTTCTTCTCCTCTTTTCTTCCGCGGCCTGATTCCCCAAATTCCAATTTTATCCGATTATCCGAAAAGGAGAGATAGGGTTAGGGTTTCTGAGAAATATAGGAAATTAAATGAAAATATGGAGAGAATTTCTTGCGAGGTTAATTAGGTTCCTCTGTGATTCACTAGTCCTCTCTTGGTGGAGTTCCGAAGAAAATATGATTGGAGGGGATTTTATAATATCTACATATTTATAACTTTTTAAATTATCTTTTAAATGAAGAAAATATTGTTAATTCTTACAGTGATTATTACAATCTCTAGCATAGATCTGTAATAAAGAGAGGCCTTATTGTTACCAAAAAACAAGAGAGGCCTTATTATTTCCGTTGTCTCAGAAAATGGGCTTATAGAATTGGGCCGAAACAAGAACCCAAGTAATGTTAACCCAATTTGAAAGGCGGCCTCCGAATGGCGGCGCGTGGCAGCGCCATAATCATCGACAAAAGTAGTAGTGTTGTTCCACTCAGTTAGTTCTTTCTATCTCTTCCTCACTTCAGAGGGAAAAAAACTCAAACCCTAGAAAGAACCTGCTACTTGGTTAGTTCATCGAGTTTCCGAGGGTTCGAGCTCCGATAGAGTCTTTCCAAGATGTGGAACAACGCCCAGATCGCGCCACCAGGAACTACGGTTCCTTCGATTCCTCCGCCTCCGGCGGCACAACCGTCGTACACGGTGCTTCCGCCTCCTCCACCGGCCGCTGCGGAGACTGAGGCCGAGGCCGAGGCGCGCCTCGAGGAGAAGGCTAGAAAATGGCAGCAGCTGAATTCGAAGCGATACAGTGATAAGAGGAAATTCGGTTTTGTCGAGACGCAGAAAGAGGATATGCCACCCGAACATGTCAGAAAAATCATCAGGCAAGTGTTATTCTATCAATATATCTATCTTTGTGACATTTTTTTAGTAATACAAAAGAATTTATCTCTCTAATTATGGTGTTACTTACTACCATGATCATCTCTTAATTATTTCAGGGATCATGGCGATATGTCCTCAAAGAAATTTCGTCACGATAAACGTGTTTATCTTGGAGCACTTAAATTCATCCCACATGCAGTTTACAAGCTTTTGGAAAATATGCCTATGCCGTGGGAGCAGGTATTCTGCATTTTCCAATTTCTCTTATTTGGTCAATCCTTGCAGTCTATTTTTTCACTTGTTCAGTTGCTTCAATGTACAGTGGTCCCTTGCTAATAGCATCTCTAAAGTCTAAACCAACTTTTGTTTTGTATAGGTCCGAGATGTGAAGGTCTTGTACCATATTTCTGGGGCTATCACATTTGTCAATGAAATACCGTTGGTTGTTGAGCCTATTTATCTGGCTCAGGTGTGCTGTTCTCTTTCCCTCTTAATTTACACAAGTAGCATCTCATTGAAATTTGGTTGTTGTATAGTCTGCTATATTGTGTATGATCATGATATACCTTTTTACCTCAATGATTCTTGACTAAGTGAACTATTTTACAGTGGGGTACAATGTGGATTATGATGAGAAGGGAGAAAAGGGATCGTCGTCATTTCAAGAGGATGCGATTTCCCCCATTCGATGACGAGGAGCCTCCTCTAGACTATGCTGATAATCTTTTAGATGTTGATCCTCTAGAGCCGATTCAGCTGGAGATGGATGAAGAGGAAGATTCTGCCGTGTATACTTGGTTTTATGACCACAAGCCTCTTGTGAAAACAAAGCTTATAAATGGTCCTAGTTACCGGAAATGGCATCTTTCCCTTCCTATAATGGCAACTCTGCATCGGCTAGCTGGGCAGCTTCTGTCTGATTTAATTGACCGCAATTATTTCTACTTGTTTGACATGGAGTCATTTTTTACAGCGAAGGCTTTGAACATGTGCATACCTGGTATGTGAATTTCTTTCATGTATAGATTTATTATTATCTATATTCTAAAAATACTGAAACTTATTTGTTATTAACCGGGTTAGATGTTAACTGAGGTTGAGACCTCATCAAGCTAGAGAATTGGTAATTCTGAAACTAGGTAGCAATGCAGATTCTAATGAACATTAAAAGGCATAGAAAAATTTGTTGCATATAATATTATGCTATGCATATTAGGCTAATGTGGAAATTCAAAATCATTCATTGATTTTTCTGTTACTTATACCCTTAACCCTCTAGGTGGCCCTAAGTTTGAGCCTCTGTACCGTGACATGGAGAAGGGAGATGAGGACTGGAATGAGTTTAATGACATCAATAAACTCATTATCAGGTCACCACTTCGGACGGAGTACAGAATTGCATTTCCTCATCTCTATAACAATAGGCCTCGCAAAGTAAAGCTTTGTGTGTATCATACTCCCATGGTCATGTACATAAAAACTGAAGATCCTGATCTACCTGCATTTTATTATGATCCCTTGATACACCCAATAACCAGTGCTAACAAGGAGCGGCGTGAGAAGAAAATTTACGATGAGGATGATGATGATGATTGGACATTGCCAGATGGTGTGGAACCTTTGCTTAGAGACACACAACTTTATACAGACACCACAGCTGCTGGAATCTCCTTGCTGTTTGCTCCTCGTCCTTTTAACATGAGATCTGGGCGCATGAGGCGGGCAGAAGATATTCCTCTTGTGTCAGAATGGTATAAGGAGCATTGGTAAGTTGTAACTTCCCTTCCTGATATGCTTCCTAGCGGGTCTTTCATTGATTAATCATGCCTATGTCATCTCATTTTTTTCTAACGTGAAAATTAACCTTTTCTCTTTAATTTTCCAACAGTCCTCCATCATATCCAGTTAAAGTACGGGTTAGTTATCAAAAGTTGCTGAAGTGTTTTGTGTTGAATGAGCTGCATCATAGACCTCCTAAGGCTCAGAAAAAGAAGCACTTATTCCGATCTCTCCAAGCAACCAAGTTTTTCCAAACCACAGAACTTGATTGGGTTGAAGTAGGCCTTCAAGTTTGTAGGCAGGGGTATAACATGTTGAATCTGTTGATACACAGGAAAAATTTGAACTACCTTCACCTCGATTATAATTTCAATCTAAAGCCTGTTAAAACCTTGACTACAAAAGAACGGAAGAAATCACGATTTGGTAATGCTTTTCATCTTTGTCGTGAAATCCTTCGTTTGACAAAACTTGTGGTGGATGCCAATGTACAGTTCCGTTTGGGTAATGTTGATGCTTTCCAGCTGGCTGATGGCCTCCAATATACTTTTTCACATGTTGGTCAATTGACTGGTATGTATCGGTATAAGTACAGGCTTATGCGGCAAATAAGAATGTGCAAGGATTTGAAGCACTTGATTTACTACCGCTTTAACACTGGGCCTGTTGGGAAGGGACCTGGCTGTGGGTTTTGGGCACCAATGTGGAGAGTTTGGTTATTCTTTCTTCGTGGTATAGTGCCCCTTCTTGAACGATGGCTAGGCAATTTACTTGCACGGCAGTTTGAGGGGCGCCACTCAAAAGGAGTGGCAAAGACTGTCACTAAGCAGCGTGTTGAGAGCCACTTTGACTTAGAGCTTCGAGCAGCAGTTATGCATGATGTGCTTGATGCCATGCCAGGTAATCATTATTAATTTAGCATTGTTTACTCTCTGATTTTAGATTTCCTTTCACTGGGTGCCTTATGCAGTTTTCTTCCTTTGAGATTTTCTGAAGTTAAGGTGCTTTTTCCCCCCCTGAATTGCAGAGGGTATAAAGCAGAATAAGGCAAGGACTATATTGCAGCATTTGAGTGAAGCTTGGCGCTGCTGGAAAGCAAATATTCCTTGGAAGGTAAATGACTGTTTGATTTTAATTTCTAGACTAAATTGGGTTGCAGGTGAACTAGTAAAACTATAAAAACACATGCTTGGGTTTGGAGAACACTTCTGAGACTAGATTGTTTGTTTACTGTTTTAGGTTCTAAGCATAGTGAGGCACAATTAGCAATGAGAAATTATTTCTGAGATTTTTCTGAAAACTGATTCAATTATTGCTGCCAAGAGAGGCTACATTTTTTTCCTGAAAAAATTTATTGGCCTCATTTGAATTTCATTCACCATCCTAATGTTGGTTTCCTTACTTTGGTAATGTGTAGGTTCCTGGTCTTCCAGTTCCCATAGAGAACATGATCCTTCGTTATGTGAAATCAAAAGCAGACTGGTGGACAAATGTTGCTCATTATAATCGTGAGCGAATAAGAAGAGGTGCAACCGTGGATAAGACAGTTTGTCGTAAGAATCTTGGAAGATTGACACGCCTATGGCTGAAGGCAGAGCAGGTGCATTTAGTGTTCTTTATGATTCATTTGAGTTTTTAAAGCCTCACTGTTTTCATAGAATTGATCTTTGAGTTGTTTTTATGGAAATTATCTTATTCTTTGTTAATTACAAGTCTCTTCCTGATAATTTATCCTTGTTGCAGGAACGTCAACATAATTATTTGAAAGATGGTCCATATGTTACTCCTGAAGAAGCTGTTGCTATCTATACAACAACAGTACATTGGTTGGAATCTAGGAAGTTCTCCCCTATTCCATTTCCACCTTTGTCATACAAGCATGATACAAAGTTGCTTATCCTTGCACTCGAGAGGTTGAAAGAATCCTATAGTGTTGCAGTGAGGTTAAATCAACTGCAAAGAGAAGAGTTGGGGCTGATTGAGCAAGCTTATGACAATCCACACGAGGCGTTATCACGAATCAAGCGACATCTCCTCACTCAGCGTGCCTTCAAAGAAGTATGTCAATATTTAATTAAAAATTAGTTAGCTTTTTTATGTGCTTTCCTAGCACAGGACAAGTATAATTTTCTTTTTTTGGCAGGTTGGAATAGAGTTTATGGATTTATATAGCTACTTGATTCCGGTTTATGAGATAGAGCCTCTTGAGAAGATTACAGATGCTTATCTTGATCAATATCTGTGGTATGAAGGTGACAAGCGTCATCTCTTTCCCAACTGGATCAAGCCAGCAGATTCAGAGCCACCACCTCTTTTGGTTTACAAATGGTGTCAGGGTATAAATAATTTGCAAGGTATATGGGACACCAGTGAGGGCCAGTGTGTTGTGATGCTGCAGACCAAGTTCGAGAAGTTTTTCGAAAAGATTGATTTAACAATGCTAAACAGGTATGCATTTTGTAAATCACTTTGTTAATGTAATCAGGGTTGTCTTCTCTTCTAATTTAATGTTGTGATGTTGCAGGCTTCTGCGTCTGGTTCTAGACCATAATATTGCTGATTATGTCACTGCAAAGAACAATGTTGTGTTGTCTTACAAGGATATGAGCCACACAAATTCATATGGTCTTATACGTGGCCTACAGTTTGCATCCTTTGTTGTTCAATATTATGGACTGGTATTGGATCTATTGCTTCTTGGACTGACTCGAGCCAGTGAGATTGCTGGCCCACCACAGATGCCAAATGAATTCATTACTTATTGGGACACAAAAGTTGAGACAAGGCATCCAATTAGGCTGTATTCTAGATACATAGATCGGGTTCATATATTATTTCGCTTCACCCACGAGGAGGCTCGAGACCTCATTCAGCGATATCTCACTGAGCACCCTGATCCTAACAATGAGAACATGGTGGGGTACAACAATAAGAAGTGCTGGCCCAGAGATGCAAGAATGAGGCTCATGAAGCATGATGGTATTTGTTTTTCATTTTACTTTATGTGGGTTTGAATTTGTTATATAGTTCTGAAATGTTTGACAATTTACGTTGATGTATCCATTTCAGTCAATCTTGGGAGGAGTGTCTTCTGGGATATGAAGAATCGTCTTCCTCGAAGCATCACAACTTTAGAGTGGGAGAACAGCTTTGTTTCTGTTTACAGCAAGGACAATCCAAACTTGCTTTTTAGCATGTAAGTATTGATTGATTTTAAGTGACTGATTTAGTGTTTAATTTTTTTACTTTTTGCTTGTGAAATGAAATGGTTACCTATGTCAATATCTTTTCACTTTGCATTGCAGTTTTTCATAGAGACTTAAACTGGCCCTGGATGTCTAACTTGACATGATAGTGGTTAAATATGCAGTTTTAAATGGTCTGACTCAGTCAATTTCTTTTAGTATATGTCCACACCCTCCCTCGTATAAAACTCTGCATTTCTATCTGCTTGATTCCTTGGTTGTTGCCATTATTGTCATTAGTGACTCCTTGTTGTTGGTCCTTTTTCTGGACTTTGATTCTTCGTATAACCTATGCATGATGAATGAAGTTCTCTTTGCTTGACACCTGTCAATAACCTGCAGGTGTGGATTTGAAGTACGGATACTTCCTAAAATTAGAATGACTCTAGAAGCATTCAGCAACACAAGAGATGGTGTCTGGAATCTACAGAATGAACAGACAAAAGAAAGGACAGCTGTTGCTTTCTTAAGAGTTGATGATGAACACTTGAAAGTGTTTGAGAATCGTGTGAGGCAGATTCTTATGTCTTCGGGATCCACTACATTCACAAAAATTGTCAATAAGTGGAATACAGCTTTAATAGGTAAGTGAATTTGAATCGTAAGACCTCTATGCAGAGGTTATTGTCAGTTTTCTCATTGACTTTTTGGTTCTTATTAGGACTCATGACTTACTTCCGGGAGGCAACTGTGCATACTCAAGAGCTGTTAGATTTGCTAGTTAAATGTGAAAATAAAATTCAGACTCGTATTAAGATTGGGCTCAACTCAAAGATGCCTAGCAGGTCAATTTCAGATCTTGTTTTTAGTATTTTATTTGGAGCTTTTGGGTTCAAATGTTCAAATCTATGCTGTTGTATCTTCTGTCAGGTTTCCGCCTGTCATTTTCTATACCCCCAAAGAAATTGGAGGGCTTGGGATGTTGTCCATGGGCCACATTTTGATTCCACAAAGCGATCTCCGATACAGTCAGCAGACTGATGTTGGTGTGACCCACTTCAGGAGTGGGATGAGTCATGAGGAGGACCAGCTGATTCCTAACCTTTATCGCTACATACAGGTGACCCTCAAATTTTTTTTACCCATTATATGTAATAACCTATGTGCATATATAATGTATGTACATTCATATATTCCTATGTAGTTTATATTCTCTTGCGTCATTGACAGCCTTGGGAGAGTGAGTTCATTGATTCGCAGCGTGTCTGGGCTGAATATGCATTGAAAAGGCAGGAAGCACAAGCACAAAACAGGCGTTTGACCCTTGAAGATCTGGAAGTGAGTGTTCTGATGCTTTCTTAATGTTTTGAATATTGAGGTTCGAGTGGTCATTTGTGTCCTGATGATAGCAATGGTGTTTTTCCTTCGAGGGAATTTTACTTATTGACTTTCAGAAGCTAATATATTCATTCTTGATCTGTTTGGCAGGATTCATGGGATAGAGGAATACCACGTATAAACACTTTGTTTCAGAAGGATAGACACACTTTGGCTTATGATAAAGGATGGAGGGTGCGTACAGACTTCAAGCAGTACCAAGTTCTGAAACAAAATCCCTTTTGGTGGACACACCAGAGGCATGATGGGAAATTGTGGAACTTGAACAACTACCGAACTGATGTTATTCAAGCCCTTGGAGGCGTTGAAGGAATTCTTGAACATACTTTATTCAAAGGAACATAGTAAGTCTTATTTTACTTTGAACTTACTTTACTGTTGATTTTTTTTTTTTTTTGGGGGGGGGGATTTTCCATTGCAAAAAAAATCCTGAGTTCATCCATTTATTTATACAATCTATTTATTTGACACCTTATGTATTATTTATCATCTGCTTGTGAACCTTAGGCCATCTTTTTTCCCAGATACTATATCACTAGAGTCTAGGAAGCATAAAATACAGTGATGGTGTTCATGTTCAGTATTTAACTCTTGCTGGTTGCTATCTTGTGTCTACTATGGAAGAAGTTGTAGTTGACCTACTGTTTTTTTTCACTTTCAGCTTTCCAACTTGGGAAGGTCTCTTCTGGGAAAAGGCATCAGGCTTTGAAGAATCTATGAAGTATAAGAAGCTCACCAATGCTCAAAGATCTGGTCTCAACCAGATACCCAACCGTAGATTTACTCTTTGGTGGTCACCAACGATAAATCGAGCCAATGTTTACGTGGGTTTCCAAGTGCAGCTAGATCTGACTGGTATTTTCATGCACGGAAAAATACCAACCTTGAAGATATCTCTTATTCAGATATTCAGAGCTCACTTGTGGCAGAAGATCCATGAGAGTGTTGTCATGGATCTCTGTCAGGTTTTGGATCAGGAGTTGGATGCTTTGGAGATTGAGACTGTGCAGAAGGAAACAATTCATCCAAGGAAAAGCTACAAAATGAACAGCTCTTGTGCAGATGTTCTTCTCTTTGCTGCCCATAGATGGCCAATGTCAAAGCCTAGTCTCGTAGCTGAATCTAAGGATGTTTTTGATCAGAAGGCAAGCAATAAGTACTGGATTGATGTGCAACTTCGATGGGGTGATTATGACTCCCATGATATTGAGCGTTACACTCGGGCCAAATTTATGGATTACACAACAGATAATATGTCTATATATCCATCTCCTACTGGTACGTTGCTATCAGTTTCCTCTGCTCTTTTATACGCTTTTTGTATGTAGAATTGACCTAATCATTGCTTTCCATGCAGGGGTAATGATTGGCCTTGATTTGGCATATAACTTGCACTCTGCATTTGGCAACTGGTTCCCTGGGTCAAAGCCATTGCTTCAGCAGGCCATAAATAAGATCATGAAGGTAACATAATCATCATACATCAAAAGTCATGATACAAAAATTATTATAAATCATTCGGGTACATCATCAAGTTGTTTCTATGACTTGATCTAACCTATATCCCCATCCACATCAACCATCTCTGCGAAGCTCTGGTGACTGTGACATAAATCTAAGTAAGTGTTATTTCTTTAATTATGTAACATAATTGTTTTACTAATAATCTCGTGCATATGCAGTCAAATCCTGCGTTGTATGTATTGAGAGAGCGGATAAGGAAAGGTTTGCAGTTGTATTCTTCTGAGCCTACAGAACCATATTTGTCTTCCCAAAACTATGGAGAGATATTCAGCAACCAAATAATATGGTTTGTTGACGACACTAACGTGTATCGTGTTACAATCCATAAGACGTTTGAAGGAAATCTTACAACGAAACCCATCAATGGTGCCATATTTATTTTCAATCCAAGGACTGGACAGTTGTTTCTTAAGGTTTGTTTGCTTGCTCTCCTCCTTACTGGGGTGTTTCTAACATTAGTTGTCCAGGTTTTGATATTTCATATCATACCTTGCAGGTTATTCATACAAGTGTGTGGGCTGGTCAGAAGCGTCTTGGCCAGTTGGCCAAGTGGAAAACAGCAGAAGAAGTTGCTGCACTTGTACGGTCTTTGCCTGTAGAAGAACAGCCAAAGCAAATTGTCGTCACTCGTAAAGGAATGTTGGATCCATTGGAGGTTCACCTACTGGACTTCCCCAACATTGTTATCAAAGGAAGTGAGCTGCAGCTTCCTTTCCAGGCATGCTTGAAAATTGAGAAATTTGGGGATCTTATTTTGAAGGCCACGGAACCACAAATGGTTTTGTTCAACATTTATGATGACTGGCTGAAGAGTATTTCGTCATACACTGCATTCTCCAGGCTGATTCTGATTCTGCGTGCACTTCATGTGAATAATGAGAAGGCAAAGATGTTACTGAAGCCTGACAAAACAATCATCACTGAACCTCATCACATCTGGCCTTCTCTAAGTGATGACCAGTGGATGAAGGTAATTTTAATTTTCTAGTTTAAGAATGAAAATTGTCATTCCTGGGTTTAGTTTTAAGAATATGCTATTTCTGATATTTTACTCCTGAAGTTCATCGTTGAAGCTCTTAGAACTAATTACTACACCTTTATTATCACTCAAGATAAAGTTATTTGAGACTAGAGTTGGGTGGTCAAAATAACAAACCTTGTGATAAAAATCCGTTTCAAACTTTTTCCCCTGAAAAATTCATATGTACCTATAATGATTGTGTTAAGACTAACTATATTATTTGTTGGTAGACTTATGTATAGTCCTGGTTCTGCTGCTTTCTGTTTTTTCTTGGTATTAATAACCTAAACATGATCCATTGACAGGTGGAGGTTGCATTAAGAGATCTTATACTCTCAGATTATGCCAAGAAAAACAATGTGAATACTTCAGCTCTGACTCAGTCTGAAATTCGTGACATTATACTTGGAGCTGAGATTACTCCACCTTCTCAACAGCGGCAACAGATTGCGGAGATTGAGAAACAGGTCATTGCATTTTTCTTGCTGCTTCCTGGTCATAGAATTCTACTATTTTTCTCTCCCCAACTTTTTTTGTATCTAGACTTGATTTTTCCTGCCATATTATTCTTGAGTTATTTACTCAGAGTTGTTCTGTATTTACTATTTTGCAGGCGCATGAAGCAAATCAGGTGACAGCTGTAACAACAAAGACCACAAATGTTCATGGTGAAGAACTTATAGTAACCACCACTAGTCCCTATGAGCAAGCTGCTTTTGGTTCCAAGACTGACTGGCGTGTCAGAGCAATATCAGCCACAAATCTATACCTTCGTGTAAACCATATATATGTGAACTCTGAGGATATAAAGGTTTGCATTATATTTCTTCATTTCTAACCTTCATTTTACAACTCCTGCCATATGCTAACATCAGATTTGTGGTGCAGGAAACTGGGTACACCTATATTATGCCGAAGAACATTTTGAAGAAGTTTATATGTGTAGCAGATCTCCGAACACAAATTTCTGGGTACTTGTATGGCATAAGTCCTCCAGATAATCCTCAGGTTAAAGAGATTCGCTGCATTGTGATGCCACCGCAATGGGGGACTCATCAACAAGTCCATCTCCCATCAGCTCTTCCTGAGCATGATTTCTTGAATGATTTGGAGCCTTTGGGATGGATGCATACTCAGCCCAATGAACTTCCTCAGTTGTCGCCTCAGGTTTTTACTCATTTTAGTTTAAATTGCACTTTTCTTTATTGGCTTTTTATTCTAATTACAAGATAAGCATAGTAAAAAATTTCACTTCTTCTTTGGAATATAAGAACAAGTTTTAAAAGGGAAGGAAAAAATAATAAGGAACAATCCAAACCCCCCCCCCCCCTCCAACACACACACACACACACACACACAGAGACACACCAAACACCTGAAAAATAATAAAATTGAGATTGTTGTTTTGTTTGTCGGGAAAGTATATACTTATGATCCATGGTACGTTGTCTCACCCGGGAAATGATCATTGCAGGATCTGACTTCACATGCTAAGGTCCTAGAGAACAATAAGCAATGGGATGGTGAGAAATGTATTATCTTGACTTGCAGTTTTACTCCTGGTTCCTGTTCATTAACCGCATACAAACTCACTCCATCTGGTTATGAATGGGGACGTGTCAATAAGGATACGGGCAGCAATCCTCATGGTTACCTTCCTACTTATTATGAGAAGGTTCAGATGCTCCTTAGTGATCGCTTCCTTGGTTTCTACATGGTAAGCTTTCTAGCCTACCTGAAATTATCTAGGCTACATTTAGCACATAGTATAGGATAAGACATGATAGGATAAGAGTTATTGGATAGTATAGGATAAGCTATCCATCGTATAAAGTTTTATCATATAAAGTTTTATACTATAGTGTTTGATGTGTCATTGTATAAGATAGGATATTGTATAATTCTATATTATCATGTGTTATTAAAATGTATAAGTCAATAGAAGATAATAAAATATTTAATTAGACAAATATACTCATTAAAAAGCAAAAATTTAGAGTGAGAGTGAGTTTTTAGAGAGAGATTTTTTTAAAGTTTCGAGAGAGAGAGAGAGAGAGTTTTTAGAGAAAGATAGATTTGCTAGAGTTTATTGAGAGAGAGATTTTTCTAGAAAGTGTGAATGTATAGAGAGAGATTCTCTAGAGAGAGAATTTGTTGAGAGAAATAGTTTCTAGAGAGAGGGTTTTTAGATAGAGAGATTTTATAGGAAGAGATGGAGTTTCTAGGAAAGAGAAAGTTTCTATAGAATGATTGTAAAGAGAGAGAGAGAGAGAGTTTCTAGAGAGAGCTTTTCTAAAGAGAGGGATTTCCTAGAGGAAGAGAAAGTTTCTAGAGAAAGACAGATTTTCTAAAGAGAGAAAATTTATAGAGAGAGAGAGAGCATTTCTAGAGTTTCTAGAGTGAGACAGTTTCTAGAGGGAGATTTTTTAGAGGGAGAGAGACTTTCTAGAGAGGGGAAGATTTTCTAGAGAGAGAAAGAGTTTCTATAGAGAAAAAAAATTCTAGAGAGAGAATTTTTATTTTTTATAGGATAAACTTATCCTATTTAGGTTTATCCACCCCTTAAGCATGTATAGCCTTATACAACATATGATGTATAAGATAATACCATTGTATAAGCTATACAATCAGGTTTAATAGTCCAAGCATTATATAAGCCTTGATTGTATAAACTTACCCTATACTATCGTGTTTTTATATGGCCAACCAAACATGGCTCTAGTTTTTTATCTTGTGTATGATCGAATGGTTGTATACTTGTATTATATCAAAATATTATTATAGATCTTATTAAAATTATGAGGGTTTTTTTTTCCATTGGTTGAGTGATTGTTTTGATGGTTTTCTGGCTTCAATTTCCTAGGTTCCTGATAATGGTCCATGGAATTATAACTTCATGGGGGTGAGACACGCATCTGGGATGAAGTATGGAGTGAAGCTTGGGACACCTAGGGAGTATTACCACGAGGACCACAGACCAACTCATTTCTTAGAGTTCAGCAATATGGAGGAAGGTGAGAGAATTGCTGAGGGAGATCGCGAGGATACATTCTCTTGAGATACAAATGTTTAGTTTATATTGAGATATAGTAGTGGCAGGTCCTTTAATGGATAGACCTTTGAAACTTGTCAGAATATGTTGTCTTGTCTATTGGTTGCACATTGTAGGGTCCTTGTAACAACGGTATTACAGCTTTGTAAATATGTCTCAGAATTACGAGCCAACCATTCTAATTGTGCCATATCTGCTTTTGCGATTAGGTTTGAGGTTTTGAATTTCCTAGAAAAGAAAATTCTTGAGGGCATATGACAAGGTCTGACGTGGCTGAGGCATAGTAACAGTAAGGCTGCTGCTATAATAAATGGGCACCTAGTGTTTCATTACAATATCAAACTGCAATTCCTTAAAAACTACACAATCTGTATTTAACATCAAATCCATAGTTTCAGGCTTTCAGCTTTTTTGAATAGTTCATAGCAGTTGTGTGGCAAACACGGCCCTGCTACTCTAATAAATGGGCACCCAGTGTTTCCTTGAAATAATAACAAATGCAATTCCTGAAAACCACACAAATATGTATATAACATATCAAATCTGTAATTTCATCTTTTTCGCATAGTTCATAGCTCAGTATTTTCTTCCAACTCATGTTTTGAATCCTTATCTTCTGAGATGAAGTCTGAACTGCCTTCAGCAGCTGATGTCCCATCATTGTGTCCTAGAGCTGGAGAGCTTTTAAACAGTTCATTGTTCTCCAACTGAGAAAACTTATCTTTGGATTCTCCCTTCAGTAGCTCTACCACCTCAAGAATGGTGGGTCTCTTCTCAGGCTGACTCTGAGCACATATGAGCGCAACAAAAATAACTCTTTTAAGCTCTTCCTCCACATAGTTACCATTTAGTCTCGGATCTGCAAGTTCACTAAATTTCTTCTCACAAGCCAATGGCAGTGCCCAATCATTTATTGCTCGCTTCATTGTGGCACTAAGTTTTTCAAGTGGTTTTCTGCCACTAGCAAGTTCTAGAAGGAGAATCCCAAAACTGTAGACATCACAACTCTCATTTGCTTTACCTAACATAGCATATTCTGGGGCAAGGTAGCCAAGTGTACCCTTAACTCTTGTAGTCACATGCGTTGCCCCATCAGGGATCAACTTGGCAAAACCAAAATCAGCAACCCGTGCCTGAAAATCTGAATCCAACAACACATTGCTTGCTTTAATATCTCTGTGGATGATATGTGGCGTTGCTTGATAGTGAAGATATCTGAAAGTAATTAAATTTTAGTATTAGTACAGTGACAGTGGCAGAAGCTCATAAGGAAAGCCGAGTCAGTACTCACACAATTCCCTCAGCAGACCCGATTGCAATGTTCATCCGACGAGTCCAATCAAGAAGGCATTCTGCCGAGTGCTGTCCATGAAGATGAGAGAGTAGGCTCAAATTCGGCATATAGTCATATACAATTAACCGTTCCTGACCTTCAGCACAATAGCCACGTAGGCTAAGAAGATTCTTGTGTCGTACTCTTGCCAATATCTCAACTTCAACAGCAAATTCCATGTCTGCTTTGTTGCTCCAAACTTTCAATCTTTTCACTGCAATCTGCATGTGTACACGGATCAAAATACATATAATGGAAAGTCATCAGCACATTTGTGAAAAAGGAAAAAGGTAACACAGTGATGTTATTATGGAAGCCATCAGCACATTTTAAATAGCTTCATTTTCACAGGCACTAGCTAAAATGTTTTGATCAGAGGTTTTTTGCAGCATTAGCACCTGAAACTTTTGTCATGTTTTTTAGAAATCACATTATAAGGTCATATCATCTCAAGAATCATCCAATATTAGAACTAACAATGAAACACAAAGAAACGGTTATCAACAGCAAGGAAGCCAAGGCATCATATTGTTTAGGTTCACTCACAAATCATTATAAGAAAACTCTTGTGCTTACATTGAAGGATTGCTGCAACAGAAAAAAGAAGCCACTGGAGGCGTCAGATGGGGTTTTAATTTCCACTTCCCTCCCCTTCAACCCCTAACTTAATTGAAAAAAATGTTCTTCCACGCAGATCCCTCACAATCTGATACTTTTCAGTATTACATGATAGAATCATCATTACTAAAGGTTGTGTGTTTGGAATCAATTAAAAATAGAATAGAATTGATTTGATTTGAATTGAATTGATTTATTTAAAAATCAAATTTTATGTTTGGAACTCATCATAAAAAATTGGATTTGAAAATCAATTCTTATGTTTGGAACTCATTAAAAAAGGAATTGATTTTATTTTACATTTTTAACCTTATATCATTGTAAATGATATTGTTAAGTTAGTGAGGTAAAATAAAAAAGTTAGTAAGGGTAAAATAGTCAATCTAAATAATTAAATTTAAAATTCATTCAAATCCAACCAAATTTGAGTAGATTTCTAAATACATACAACTTAAATAAAAAAATATTTGCAAATCAAATCAAATCTCATTTTTTAACATTCCAAACACACTTAAGTGTCATTTAAGATTGAGAAAGCTAGATGAAATTTTTGTGATATGTTTCAATCTATCAAAGCAGACCCCGAGATGCGACTAAGAGTTTCAAATGGCCATAATAGATGGCAAATAGAATGGATATCTATGGCTAAAAGCAATATGTCAGATAAGTTAAATCAGTAGACACTAGACACACTATTGTGTTAAATTAACCATTACAAACTTCTCAGCATGAATTAACAACCACAACTAGAATGATTAAGAATAACTATAAACCGAAGCTGATTTGAAAAGATGCAACAAAGAATAAATAGAGAAAGTATAGTCCTACTTGCGATCCATCCCAAAGCTGGCCCCAGTAGACACTGCCGAAGCCCCCTTCTCCAAGTTTGTTATCATAGTTGAAATTATTTGTAGCTGAGTGTAATTCCTTCAAAGAAAACACCCGCCATGGAGGTTGTTTCTTTCCTCGTGCTTTGCTGCATGAATAGAGACTCTAATATCAACTATCCATTAAAAAAAACACACACACACACAATTGAGGCAAGAGTTTGAATCTAATCCCTGGAATCAGAGCTAAACCCAGAATCTGAAACCTTCTTTAATATTCATTTTCCTTAAAAAAAAAATCACAACCTTGAAGTGATATCACACAAATATCTGATCTAAAACAATAATAATAAAGTAAAATAAACAGATAACAATGAACAGTTATTTTTAACTAGAGACTAATGAAGCATTGTCATACCGATCCAAGCCATTTCCGCAACAAAATATTGGGCAAAAAGCCATAACCTTCCCACCAATCAGCTCCACTGTCTCTTGTCTCTCTCTAAAACTTCTCTGCACCCTCTACCTTCTCAATCAATACAAGAAAAGTGAACAAAATCCAAACTTGAAATTGACCCACGAAACCAAATCAGGTGCTCATGTTGTTCCTCCACTCTGAAAGCTGTTTGTTTTCGATATTCTCTGGCTAGCTCGTTTCAGCGTGAAGGCGAATGAACAGGTGTACCAGACAAAAAAGATGCCATACGCAATCCTGTGAGAGAAACAGAAGGCATGCTTTCGTGAGCAGAAGCTGATGTTATTGCAAACGTTGTGCTCTGTGAAAACCCAAAAGAAAAAGATAACGGAGTTATTATTGTTTGAATTGCAGATGGTGTGTAAGCTAAGTCTTCTTTCTTTTTACCTGTCTTTAAATTGAAGTCCAGCTGTTCAGATTTCAAAAACAAAGAAAAAAAGGGGTCCATTTTCTATTTTTAATAAGAAAATGAGTAATATACAATTCAAAATTATTTTAGTGTTTGTTTTGGGGAAAATAAATTAATCAATAAATGGCAGTTTGTGGTATGTTGTAACGTCTCTGCACGCCAAACTAAAATGAAATAGATTTAAAAAAGGGGATTACTTCAGTACCCATCTTTTTTTTTTAGGGTACCGGTACCTAGGATGAGTTATCTAGCATTCATTAGTTGTAATTTATATTTAATAGAATTTTTAACATTTAATGTGAAACCAACAATCAATAAATGATTGACAACTCACTCTGAGTATCAAACTTATTAGGGTACCATAATAACTCTCTTAAAAAAGAGAGACTTGTCATGGTATTAGGATAGATTTGGTGAATTATTGATTACTTATTAATTTTATAATAAATATTTAAAAATTTATTAAATATAAATAATAATTAATAAATATTTGACAATTTATTTTAAATATCTATATTAAAAAAAAGATGAGTATTGAAAGTAATGCCTTTAAATTTTTTTTTTTTTATTTTATAAAATGACTTTGAACAGTATTTAGTATGAAGAGTGGTTAATGGTTGAAAACTTACTATATTATTGTTCATGCTCTTAATAAAAAAAATAATTGTAAAAGTTGCTTCCAGAGGATGTGAGACAAGATAAATGGATTTAGTAATTAAAAATACTAAAATAATGTCTTGAATTAGGATAAAGGAGAAAGTTATGATCAGCAAACATAATTAAATTTACCAAAAATGTCTTTTGGAGCTCGTTTTATTAAATGCATTGCAAAACTCTTCCTTCGACAGCCAGTGGTTCAGATTCCAACAGGAACTAGAATCTAGCAGATTGTTAAATTTTTTCTTTCTATAAAGATGTTTTTTTCTTGTTGAAATTTTTTATATAAAGATGTTACTCCAGGGAATGAATTATTCTTCACATTAGATAATGATGTAATATTTAATATAACCATTAGTTCTGAATGAGAATTTCTTTTGGTTTGCAGAAAAAAACTTTTGAATAGGAAATTAATGCCCCAAGATATTGTCCTTTTTTTCTCTGGATTTACTCAACCATGCATGTTCTGTTTTTTTTTTTTTTTTTTGTTGGTAATTAGCATGTGCTGTTTTCTAAGATTACAAATTTGCTGAGCTAATTTTTAAAGACTCTTTTATATCTAGCTAATTCTTTTAATACTAGTCTCAAATGGTCACTTATTATTTAGTTATATTGATGCAGAGGGTAGTTCAAGCCAATTAAGTCAATTGAGGGCTGGTGCTGACTGCAGAAAACAGGACACGCATGTGAAATTGGGTTCTAATATTTAGCAATTTAGTTTGGCCACATGAAATTGGGAAAAAAGTTTGACTTGGTTTTGTGGGTTTAGTTAAATGGCAGGTGAAAATGGCATACTAACCTGCATGATAGGCTGTATTACTATATATAAATATAATTTTCCTTATTATGTAGGCCTATGGTGATTCAATGATTGATGTCAGAGGAGAATGCAAGTGGTTATCCTTTAAGACATCTTACACATGCTAAAATGAGCTGTTCTAAAATTCTTTGAACTGGTTGCCTTGGCTGGTAGCAGACTTATGCAGCAGAATAATAAGAGCCAAAGATCCTGTCGTGCTTATAACATTTAGAATTCATACTGCAGAGTGCATATCAAAACCAAATATTTCACTAAATCAAACCCTTCAAAAATGATCTTAGGTAAAGGAAGATCAATTTAATTTTAAAAAAATATAACGTCATGTAACAAAACACTTCCTCTTATAGAAATGATGTTATCTCATTTAGCATCAAGTTTTCTCTGCACCCCATTTTACAGGTTGCTCTCTGAATTCAAATGTTTGGCAAGTTACTGTAGATATATGTTCTGTGCATACATGGTTTTGTATGTTCTTGATATCAGTGCTACCCATAAAAGATCAAAACCTTTTAGTTAAATAACCTCTCAAAACCTTTCAGAGCTGGGTGTTTCCCACTATTGGGTAAAAAAGCCTCTCAAAACGTCATCTCTCATGCTGTCAGAAAGAGTTTCAGTAGGCCATTCCCATGATCAGATTGTGAAAGCCTATAGAGACAATGACACACTAACACTCAGTGCAGATTGGTCAGCAATATATCTTTTTTCTGCTTACGCATGAGGAATGGACTTCCCCTAGATTAGCTAACATAGCTGATTCCATTTCTTTTAGCCCATGGCATAGGGGATAACTGAGGCAAACTCTGGAAATTTGCATTACTGTCATTTTTTATTTTTTATTTTTGTGGCATGCAAACAAATAAAAATTGTAGTATAATTCGAGATAACCACCCAGTCCGGAGCCCCCTAAAAGAAGCAAAAAGACTGAACATAAATTATCCGTATTGCATACAGCGAGGGGATTAAATTTTGTTGAACATGACTTTTTACGAGCATTATGTAATCACAATGCAATTTGAAAATTCAAACTACTGCCCACATCTTTTCTTAAACAGACGGGCAAATGATAATTATAGTATTTATTAATTTGACAGTTGACACAAAGTATTACTAGTACATGAGGGTAATGCATACCTGAGAAAAGAAAATGCAATGCCATTGTGTTTTGGGATAGGCATACTGCATTAAAAAATCAAAATAACCAACCTCACCCTCTCTTTATTCATTGCAGAAGATAGTAGGGAAGGTTCTGCTATTCTGCTGGCTAGCAATTGTGGCTCGTTCAAATTAATCTCTATTCCTCATGAAGGTGACAACTTCCGAACATGATGTTAATGTTTGTAGCCTCAATAAGAACCACTAGTTACAGTAATTTCCTTAGGTAGTCATTTTTCATTACACATGACTAGAAGTCTAAAACAAATACATCAAACCAAAGAGGGTGCACATCTATTCTGCCCCACTTTGCTTAATCTTCCTTCATGACTATACATTATCGTACTCCTATATGCTATAGCTTTAATTAAATCATTATTCTAAATCTCTATTGCAAGTATACGATCTCTCATCCTCATATTTTTTCTATGTCTGATTGGAAGATAAATGACACGCATAATAGCAGACAAGGTAAAAAAAAAAAAAACACAGAAATCTATTTATGAGACATTAGATGAAATTAATAACATTTTTTTTTTTACTTCCTTGGTGCTCACAAGGCCTTTGTTTCTTTTCCTTATGAATATTTACTTACAATTGTATTAAAGTAAACAGTACAAAAGTAGCTAGTCCCAATGACCTTGTAAGTGCTTCCTGAGACACTGGCATAGCTGCAACAGCATCCGATGAGACATTCATTGTTGTTGGCATCTGCTTTTCACTGGTTGAAAGATGTTGCACTGTCCTATCCGAACCTGGACTTGAGGTCTCACATAAACCGATACCAAAATCAAACGTGGAATCCACACTATCCCCAAAACCATTATTTGCATCATAACAAAGCCCTGAATTGTTATATAGCCTTAGCTTCCTTTTCATCCTCCAAACCATTTCTCTGCCAAACGGGACCGACCCAGTTAGCCTATTATCATTCAGCCTCAGTTCACTAAGGTTTCTCAAATCCCGGAAGCATTTTGGGATTGACCCATTTAGATGGTTCTCATCAAGATGAAGCACACGAAGGTTTGGTAATCTACCTAGTGATTCTGGCACTGGACCATGCAAATTCATGTTTGACAAAATTAAGATCATTAGGCTCTTCATACCATCAAACCCATCACTTGGTATGATTGTTGAGCCCATTGGGTTTCCTTTGAGGATCAGGGCTTGAAGAGAACTCAAGCTTCTAAGTGATTTCGGAAATGGGCCCTGGATACGATTGTAGCTCAAATCCATAAGCATGAGGTCTCTTAGGTCCTTGATTTTCTCCGGCACTGGACCAACGAGCCTGTTGCGACTAAAGTCCAATTTGATCAGAGACTGGCAGGCCCCAAGGGTAGAAGGGATTGAACCCATTAGAAGGTTCTGGCTCAAGTCCAATATGTTCAAGCCGGGGAAGGTTAAACCGGGTATCGAACCGGTTAGTTTGTTGCCACTCAAATCCAACGACCTTAGACCGGTGATACGGCCCAGTGAAACCGGTATAGAACCGTTGAGATTATTTTTGTGAAGATCAAGGACTTTCAAACGGGTTAGGTTGCCCAATTCATTTGGGATGGGACCCACGTGCCCGTTTTCTCTGAGCACCAACGTTTGCAAAGAGGGGCCCAGGTGGCCCAAGAATGCTGGAATTGGGTGAGGGTTGTAACTGAAACAACGGTAAAAGAACAAGGTTTTGAGATGTGGCAGCTTCGTGATGGAGGGTGAAATAAAGGACCGGGTCGGGTCGCATGTCGGAAAAGCGGTGTCATCGGAGAGGGCCCCGAAGGAGAGAGAGACAACATGGTAAACGTTGTCCTTGTCGGGCATGCACTCAATGCCGTGCCACCGTCCACGGCACACGTCAGGGATGTCGGTGGCCCAATCATTTCCGGTGGCTTTCATGATGTCGTAAACCGCTTCTTGCTCCCGGGTGTCGGTTCGGGCCCCATCTTGCTTCATGGAAAACCCGGTTTGTGGGCCGTCTACTAGGGTGGATGGCACGCCGGAAGAATCAGACAAAATCACGGTGAAAGACACTGCATGCGGCAAAAATAACGTAAAGCATTGCAGTTGTTGTAGTAGTACTAGTAGTAGAGAAAGGTAGAGCCTCATTTTGGAGTGAGATTGATGATACTTACAATTGGAATTTTGAGTGGAAAAATGCAGGCTTTTTTGGGGTTCTTATATATAGAAGCTGAGGCAGATCGATCCATTAATGAATGGGGCCAGTTTGGTTAGTGAGAGAAGTTGCTACTTGCAAAATGTGAGGTTGGTGCATGGATTGGAGTAAAGCTAATTTATGTGTACTCACGAGAAAGGGCGGAATAATTATAAATGGGAGAGAATTTGCGCATTAATGTGTGTCACGGGATTTACACCAAAGGGTTGGATCAAGGGACCCCAAAACAGTTTGGGTTCAAGTCTGGGTCAGGTTTCAATTTGGGCCATATTTTGGGCCTGTTCAAGACATACATTTCATTTGGGCTTGAAGCTCATTTTAGCAACTCAGTTTAAAAAATTTATTAATGTGGAGCAATTTTTTTATATACAAATTAAATGTACATCATCATATTTATCCACAAGTGTTAAAAAAAATATATAAAAACAAAAACCTCTATGTGAGTATATTAATGTGTCACCATGGCATGGGCCTTTGATGAGTCATCTTGTATGCAATCACACTTGGCAAGAGCAGAACATGCATGCACAATATCGCAAATCTTAAAAGACTACACGTATAATAACCCAAGAAAAAAACAAGAAAGAGAAAGCACATCCTAAACACAGCTTTGCATGCATATCTTTGATGCTAGCTCTATATTTTCCCACTAGTAGCCATCTTTGCATTGAGAAGCATTTGTTAGTTTTATATAAGCGAAGGAAAATTGAAAATATGCAGCAAATGAAGGAGCTGAAGCCCGGTGGCGGAGCCACCATGCAACACAGTGAAAGTATGCGTCTAAGAGAGAGGAAGGTGAGGGATTTGATGGTGGATAAGAAGAGGCTGGTGGAAGTACCGTACACGGCGTCGCTGGCCCACACCATCAATACACTGGTGGCCAATAGAGTGGTGGCGGTGCCGGTGGCTGCGCCGCCGGGGCAATGGATCGGAGCTGGCGGGTCCATGATCGTGGAGTCTGATAAGCAAACCGGGGCGGTTCGGAAGCATTACATAGGGATGGTGACGATGCTTGATATCGTGGCCCGCATAGCCGGTGATGACCACTTGAGCGGTGGTGATGATGTGACAAAAGATCTTGATCAAAGGATGTCTGTCCCTGTTTCCTCCATCATCGGTCACTCCTTTGAAGGACTTAGCTTGTGGACTCTGAATCCCAATACCAGGTTAATTAGTGAACGTTTTGTTTTTACTTGTGTTTTTAATGTTTTATGTATGTACAAAATGCTTTCTGAATCTGTTTGGTGTTATAATTTATAGTTTAAACTTTTGTTTTTAAATGAACTTAAGGAACCCAAATAAGTTTTAAATTTATTTTCATAATTTCAAATGTATATTATTTTAAAAATAGCTTGTATATATTTACATCACATTTCTTTAGTAAAGACCTATTTCTCGTGTGCTTAAGATTTGAGAAAAAATAAAAAGTGATGTAAATTAGTAAATGGAAAAAAGTGATCTTGTAAATAAGAAATGATATACATAGTGATGTAAATAAAAAATTTATGTACATGAATTATTTCTTGTGTTAAATTATTTCGAATAATTTATTATTAAGTTAAATTTGTAAATTAACAATATTCACCAAAAAAAAAATAGTACTATCTATTTTGATTAGTATTGAAGCTTTGATTTTTAAGTATTCTTATTTTTATCATGTGTAGCCTGTTAGATTGTATGGAAGTGTTCAGCAAAGGGGTGCATCGTGCTATGGTACCAGTTGACAGCCTGATGGAAAACGAGTCAGCTGGAGTGGAACTTGTAGAGTCTGCTTCGAGCTACCAAATGCTCACTCAAATGGATGTGCTTAGGTTTTTGAAAGAACATGCTGGTGAATTACAGGGCATTCTGGCATGCTCTGTTCAAGATTTGGGGGCTGACACTGAGAAGATTTATGCCATCACTGACCGCACAAGACTCGCCGATGCCATAAAGTGCTTAAAGGCTGCTATGTTAAACGCTGTTCCAATTGTTAGAGCCTCTGATGTCAGTGAAGATGATCACAAGCAGCTTATAAATGCAAGTTTCACTCTCACCATACCCTTTTCTTCTTCTTATTATTATTATTGTTGTTGTCCCATAAAATAAAAGCAGGGGTATGTCTCTTTAATGCAAAAAAATTGGTGCCACTAATTGCAGGGAAGATGCAGGACGCTTATAGGTACATTTTCTGCAACTGATTTAAGGGGATGCTACTTAGCCACACTGAAATCATGGTTGGGAATAAGTGCACTAGCATTCACTGAAGAAATTGCAACAAGTCCTCTGTACACAGCACCCGACATACAGAACAGTGGTACCCCAAGAAGGGAACTTGTGACTTGCCATGCTGAATCACCCTTATCTGAGGTAATTGACAAGGCAGTCTCTAAGCATGTTCATCGAGTTTGGGTGGTGGATCAAGAGGGTTTGCTCGTGGGGATTGTGTCTCTCACAGATGTAATTAGAGTTTTAAGGCATTCTCTGCTATCGGATACAGATGATCAGTGACAAGCACAATTTTGTGCGAACTTGGCGAAAATATTGCAAGTTTCTAGGTCAAGACCTTAATTAATAGAGTCTATAGTGTTTTATGGAATGCTAGCAAACTTTTTTTTTTTTGGTATTGAAGGTGAGGCACACTTTTTACATCTTCAAAATAGGTCTGTGTTTCAGCATGAAAATGAGAATTTGTTTATTGTTATTATGATCAGCTTTTCCTTTCCGAACCAGTCTATGTATTTTTAAAACAACAATATGTATGACCGCAGTATAATGCTATGCTATGCTATTCCTCAGACTCAGAATCGACGTCAATTGCACATGTTCCATCGTCTACATTGGCTAGTGGGTTGTAAATGGGTGAGCTAGGGTCTGTGCATCCTGGGACGAGATCCAGATTGCAGCGATCACCCTGCAGGGATATTTAATTCAATATTTAGAAACTGACACCATTCCAGGGAGAAGTAATGAACTAAAGACATTAAAGAATTGGAGAATGCACTCACCCCTTCTTTTGACAAATTACCAATAATAGCACATCTGGTTATAATTATATTTGCGTCTGGGAAGATTGCTTTCTCACATGCACCTTCTTTACTCAGTTCCTCTGCCAACCCCTACCATAAGAATAGAACACCCAATTCAGGTTCATCTAACTAATGCTCAGATAGATTTCATTTCTTACATATGTAGTTTTTATGTGTCAAAATATACTAAATTCTCCTAAGCTATTAAATCAAAACAATAGTTTATGTTTCGTTCCTTCATCACTTATCTATTGTTTTTTATTTTTTGGACTACATTACTGAAGTTTTGCCAGTAACTCCTGGTTTGAATGAGAAGTGTCATTTCAAAATCAAATTTGAGTCTATTTTCAATACCATAAAGTTGTTGTTACCTTTTTTTATATTTGTTACAGTATATATATCAAACAGATCTACAAGTGCCTTAGTCCTTTATTTTCCTTCCTTTATTTTCCTGGTTTCTTCAAAAACAAGAACGTGCTTATGATTATTAAGCTACAATAGTTGGTATAATTGGTATATTAAGCGAGAGGCAGTCGATTCAAAGAGCAACGGAATGCCCATTTACCACATTGAAGAAGTCAATTGGCTTGTTCTGCAAAGCCTTGGGAACTTGAAACCGCAGCCTATAGGGACCATCCCAGTCTACTCCATTTGTAAATGAGAAGATCAAGTTCAGAGCTGCACAAAAATGAGAAGTTAACAAGAAGACATTGAATGATTTTGTCAGCAAAATATATTCAGAAACAAGTGTACCATGTTTAGGAATGCATATTTGGATGGTATATATTGGGGAATCAGCTTTGCCTCGATCTTTTTTGAGCATAGCCCTCGGCTCACCACCACACATAATTGGCTGGTTAAAACCTCCTGAAAGGATGGAACTTTAGAAGTCAGTATGAAAAAACATGACCAGCAAAATGAAGAAGACACAAAAGTAAAGACATTTGGGACAACTATGTAACATCACAAAAATTACCATTAAAAGCAATTCCAAATTCTTCACTTGGGGCAAGTTGAGTTGCAGCTGGATTATAGAAAAGCTTTAACTTTTCTCCCTGCCAAAATTAGTAAGAATATTTACTAAAAGGTAATTAAGTAATTTTCAATGAGTTAGCTCAAGGTACTACTATTATACTTACTGAAGTAGGAGGAAGACCATTCATGGTTTTCCAGTAGACAGGGGACCTCCCAAGTTCAAACATAGCCCACGAAGGAAGCGTGTACCTATAAACATTGATAGTAGAAACTGTAAGGTTACACAAAAAATAACTCAATTTTTGGGAAACCAAAAATTCTTTGAACACAGACTACAGCAAACTGAGTAGAAAACAAAAATAGAAAATAACCTAGGCGACGCTACAATTGCAAACTGAATAGAAAACAAATAGAAAATAGTATTACTATTAAGCGGGAATTCATACTCTTGAATTTCCTCAGTTGGAGTTGTTGCAACAGCAGCAGCACTGATTTTTTTGCTAACTATAACACGTCTTTTCTTCATTGGGTAACATCTTGTTAATGAAACATTGAGAAAATTACTGGCTGCACTAGAAATGATGGAATTGTTAACATATGAAAAATCTTAAGACTCATTTAGTTCTTCTTATATGCATTTAGTGAAAAGAATATGCTTTTTCGTAGTGAAACTAAATTTTATCGAAGCACAGCCGTTTACGGATCAGGAACAATATTGTGCAAGGTAGTTCATACGATTTTCCACTAACCATCCATATTCCTGAAGCTACAAGGTTCATATGGGATGACACTATGATATATTGATATTGTTGAGATGAGAAATTGACACTCAGATTACGATGTAGAAGGGGAAAAGCCTATGCAGAAATCATATTGGAGAAAAAATATTTGCAGGTTCCTCAATAAGTATTTTCTGAGTAGATACAATCTAGCAAAGCCTCACCCTGGTGACAAGCAAAGGATTCTGTAATACGAAACTTGTGATGGCATCTGAATGAATTATAACAACCATCTGGTTGCTTCTTTCCCAATAAATTTAGAAATAAGGATCCTCATCTTTTACTCCTTTAAGGGAAAGAATTGCCACAAGTCAGTAGCTCCTTTGTTATTTCAGATAATGAGGCAGTTAGTGAAGATTGTAACTGTGAGAGCAGAACATATCTTTGTTAAAGTTTGCATGCAATGTTAATGTAATGATAGCTCAATTTCATATAATTTTCTCAGCAATAATATTGCACTTGCACACAAGGATGGAATAAAATCAAATCAAGGGGAACATAACAAAGCAGATTAGAAAGACTGACCAAGCGTGTTTGAAATGCTACAAGAGACGGACCGCTTGGGCAAGCATGGTTGTGAGATAGACGCAAAGATTGACCCGTTGGTTGCGGCCATGTATAACACTTTTTTGGTGCTGCTCCAACTTCCTCTACTGGGAGAAGAGAAGAGTTGTAGCTCAATCTACAAACTGGGCATGTGTATTTTTAGATATAATAGGAAATGGATATTGATATTTTCAGCGTGCGTGTGAGAGAGTGACAAGTTGCAAGATAAAGCAATACCCCCAAAGTCGGAAGAAAATTAAATATCAGAAGATCTTTTCTAAGTCTCACCAAGATTACTTGTAATACGGACAAAGGCAAAAACAAGGGTCTATCTCAGAATCAATAATTTGTGGACCTCATTACGCCTATCTCATTCGGAATCAAATATCTTTCTCATTTTGCCTGTCTATTTTTCTGTCCTAGTAAATTGATAACTAAGAGAGAATTTATAATTAATTAAGATAGAAAAAAAATTAAGTTATCAATATTTAATTAAAAAGATAGAAGATACAAAAATAAAACCAGGATTTAAATCCATCTCATTCATGGGCCAACAACCTTCATGGGTTCACCGCCTTATCCCCTCTCCTCTTTCACTTTCTCAACTTGTTTAGCATTAGCGATTTGGCCCACATTTTATTCAAACCCCACTTCGGCTAATGTGAAGAAGTCAAGAACCACAAGGGTTAACTTTCCCCACGGAATTTCCCCATGCTTTTGGGTTGGCCACTGACATGAAGGTAACCCACGGATATTCCGAAGCAAATAATGGCCTTGAAGAATGATGGAATAGCCATATGAAAACATATGTCTTTGTTCAATGGGAAGGGTGAAAAAAAAAATAGATAAGGATTTGAGAGGTGCTTGTTGATGGCACAAGGATTTCGGTAGGCAATCTTAGTTGTAAGTCAATTTTTTTTCTTTAGGGTGTTACTTTCCACCTCATGATTCATGACTATTGGATTTGACTATGTATATGTGACTACTAATAATCTTTTTTCATTTTTTTTTGGGATGACAAAAAGTGGTTATTTTCCTGGACTAACCGTATAAGGAGCTACTAGCATATTAGGGAAACCGTTAGAGGCCCACCTAGAAGATTAGAAGACCACTCAAGGTGGTCTCCTACACGACTACTTATACATAGCCTCTGAGTGCCAATAAATTTTTTTGGGAAGAGTTATCCACTAAACGAGATGACTAGTCACAAGAGAATTTGAACTCGTACACATAAGGACACAGAGCTCTTATTCAGAAGCCGAGACTGGTTGAGCCAACCTGCATTGGTGAGGACTACTAGTAGTCTAATGATACTTGCACATCTTTTTTTTATTCAATTTTTATATTTGGTTAACAATAGGTAAATTTTTTTGTTAATACAATATATCATTTAGTTAATAGATTTTAGTAATCAATTATTTATATATTTGGTTAATTCAATATATTATTTAGTTAATAGATTACCAACTTGTAAGTAATTGGTTATCAAAATTCATTAACTAAATAATATATTGTATTAATTAAGAATTTACTTATCGTTAACCAATTATAAAAATGATGTAAAATTTTAATGTGTAAATATTATTGCTGAATACTATATGTCTATGCATAAAAGTACAGAAGAATCCACTTCACTGGTTTCTCTCTTCTCATCCCCAACCCCTTCTTCCCCCTCCTTTTTATCTTCATATATTATATTATAACACATAACACATATATGCTTCATGCTAGGCAACGCGTTATACAGTCCCACACTTCGGGGAAAGCCACGCTGATATCCAAAACCAGATGGATCACTGTATGAAAAACTGAACGCAAATTCTGTGGTTCTAAAGCCAAAAACTCAAGGCACGGCCTTTGGAAGTTGGAACCTTCCGTTAGAAATATAAAATCATTCATAAACTTTTACTTAATAGTTGAAGCTTTTAGTATAATTAATCCTTTATGTAATAGAATTTACATGTTTTAATTCTTTGTTAACATAACAGCAGTAACTGTTTGGTATTTTGTCCATTTGACACTGTTCAGTATTTATAGGTGTCTAAGAGTTATGGTTGAAAATGCACACCTCTTATTTTACTTTCACCTATATTAGTACTTGAGTGTGAGGATGTTTCATAGGTGATTTGAGATGTTGGATAAATCTTGAAAACCAATTTAGAAGCTGCAGCAGGGCTACGCCGCGGCATTGCTTAGTGCACGCCGCGGCATGAAATCCATGCCCCGGCATGGAATAGTCTACGCCGCAGCATGGGGCCACGCCCCGGCATGAAACAGTCCACGTCGCGGCGCGGAAGCTTCGGCCAAGTTTGCCATCAAGGTCCAGAAGCTACGGTGCCGCGGCGTGAAGAAGCCATGCCGCGGTGCGGACATCTGCTATATAAATTCTGTTTTCTGATGCAATAAAACAGCAAGGTTAAACTTAAAAAGGGAGGCAGAGGACGAGACAAACTTGTGAGAGGCTGCAGAATAGGGTTGTCTTGAGAGGAAACACCATTGATAGGTTGAGATTGCTAAGGTGGAGAGAGTTCAAGAGAGTGGAGAGATTGTAAAGCTAGATAGGAGGTTGTTCCTATTGGATAGCTTGATCCAAAACACTTGTAATCTTGTTCTAATCTTAGTGGATGATCTCTAATGCTGGATGTAGGCTATATTGACTGAACTAGGATAAATCTTGTGTGTTGTTTCTCTTTACTCCTCTTTAATCTTCCTTATTTTTGCTATTTTGCTTTCTTGGGATTGGTTTCTACATAACCTTTCTATTTTCGCATATGTGTGCTTACTGTGATTGCTTGGTATTGACTAAGTGGTATAATCACAACTTTGAGTTTAATTGAAACTTACAAGATTTGTTTAAACTTTTTACACCGTCCATGTTTTTGTTTGTTTGTTTGTTTTCCATCACTGGAGGGGATTCATTGTTGATTTATTATGTATTACACGAGGGAGAGCTTAATGATGTAAAAAGAACAAACGCTTCGGTCGTTAAGATTCTCCACGCGCAGTCCTCTAAATGAGTGAAAGGGTAAGATACCCCAGCAAGTATTGCTTTTCTTTCTGTTCTTCTTTTTTTAAACTCTTCCTTTTATAAGGTCTCATGCTAAATTCTTCAAGATGGATTTTGGAACCCGACAAAAAGGTAATTTTCTCGACAAAAAACAAAAGAATCTGGGTATGAGCACATCAATAGAAGCAAGCGGAATTTCAATAGTGTCAGTTGACTTGATCATTGCAAATTTACAACTGTTAGCTCTACAAAGAGTCCAATTGGGGCCAAAACAAAAAATGAAAATACAGAGTCCAATTACTGACTCTGTTTGTCAAAAGCGGAAGCACACCCTTTTGGCAACACTGTAGTCTCAAGCTTGAACAAACCGACACACAACTTCACAAACAGCTCAACTGCTCAAGCGTATGCTTCCAAATGGTAGAAATGATAATATGAGAAGAATGTTATTTACACAACTATTATATTTACAGTTGTGCACAAATATTCAAATTGCTCCATCTAATATTTGTGAAAAAGTTTTAAACGGAATTACCTAAACTCAAATGAAGTCATCCCTAAAATTGTGCAAAATTGTAAATATAAAGGTGGTAGGAAAAACATCAAAGTATTGGGAATCCGATAACTCTGAACAACATCACTCATAAGAGAGATAGAAAGACAACAGTGGAATTTGATAATGGAGGTTTACATCCCCCTGTTCCGTCCAATACTATTTTCCATCCTCCTCCTCATAGGTTTGTCCTTTTCTTTTTTAATTTTAAAAAACTAGGTGATAGACGCATAGATTTGTTAGGTGCACATCGTTTTTATTTTAGCTGGAAAAAAATAGGGGGAGAGGAATGACCATTATATATCACAAGAGTTTGCATTCCTCATAAAATGTTTGGTTTGAATCGTAGTAACTGTCTAAACTCTAAAGACGAACCCGTCATCACGACACTACCAGCCTACAGGACCAGAGACCCACACCAAGTCAAACTTATGTTGTCCTGCTAATAAACAGGTTACATGGAAAAAAACCAAAACTTTGGGTTAACATGGATAAACCATGGGATAAATCCAAATTTGTCATGGGCGCATCATTTTGCCTTGTTCGTGCACTCCGGCTTTTGGAGTTAAGGATGACCATTGAGTCAACCAGAGCTCTACCAGGCCCATTAGTCGTGTTTGTATATAATTATAGAGAGTTGTTATAGTATTCTGATGAGTTTGATATTCAGAATGAGTAGTCAATTATCTATTGACTATTAATTACACAATAAATATTTAAAAATTTATTAAATATAAATAATAATTAATAAATGTTTAACAACTCATCTTAAATATTGGTATTTTAAAAAAAATGAGTACCAATACTCTAAAAAAAATAAGTAATTAAGTAATTTCCATAATTATATTATAGGATCCACTTTTTTTTTTGCTGTGAATTATATAGGATCAACAAAACTACATTATCTAGGCAATTCATGTGGAGGCTTTATAATTTGGTCTGCCTGAAAATTTGCTTGTAGAGAGGGCTCCCTTGTGGATCAGATTCCCTTTTGGGAAGATAAAATTAAGGAAAATGCTAATTCGTACATAATGATTTTCGTAAGAACGCATACGAATGATTTGGAGGCTGAAGTGCAGAGGTAAGTGTGTCTGGTCGTAGTGATAGAACGTGTTTACCTTTTTCTTTAATTTTTTATATTATATTTAGGCTGATTAAAAATAAAAATAAAAATAAAAAGTGCCATCTCAGTCATTCGTAAGTTTTCGTATAATAACCTTTTGTACCAAATAGCAGTGCTCTAAAATTAGATCGAAACTGAATAAAGAGCGGAAGGGTTTATGAAGGCATAGACAGTCGCTTTTAACTTTTCAAATAGTGACCTTGATGTATAAATAGAGGGTACACCTCTACTGTTGAATTGAACTTCACTGAATAATTTTGTTTTTAGTTATAAAATAAACATGAACAAGTCAAGAAATATAGAAGAAATAGATAGAATAATATAATTGATCAATATCAAATATCTGTACAACATAGATAGAGGTGTAAATAGGGTAGGTTAAACTTTATTTTAAGGATTCAAATTTGTTGTCTATTTTTTTGTCTCTTTATTAAATAATGATAACTTAACCAAAAAATTTACATTTATCTTAATAGGTAATAATTTCTCTTTTAATTATTAATTTTTCCTTGAGTTATCATTATTTAATTAAAAAGACAAGGAAGCAAATAGAAAAAAGTGACAACATATTAGCCTTAATTTAACTTATTACTTATTATAAGTTTTTTTTTCTTTTTTTGTCTAACTTAACATTTTTGTGAAAACATACAATTTTGTTTTGACTTAAAAGCTTATTTAAAAGTTTACATTGCATAAAAACCTTCAAATAAGCTAACAGACTCAAACTTTATAGGTTTTAAATGTACTTAGCCTTTAACAAAATTATTGTGTAGTGTACAAAATAAAAAATTATAATAATATATAACAAATAAATCATATAAGTATTATAAATTTTTTATTTTATGTTATTATAATAAATAAATAAGTTGACACCAACATGGTGTGGCATAAGTGGTGGTAGATACTTGGCCCCCTTAAGCATGTAGTCAAAGATTCGATTCCTGACCCATATGTATGGAAAAACATCTATTAGGAGAGGTCAACCCCTTAAATGGATCTCAGTACCTCGAGAGATTAGTCCCTGCAATCGCGCACTGGGGATACCCTGAAAAACCAAAAAAAAATAAATAAGTTGACATGTTAGGCCAAATAAACTATTTTAAAAGACTGTCTTGACCTATTTAACTAAATAGGTTTTTCTAAAAGTCTAAACTTGACTTATTTAATAAATAAACAAGGCCAAAGTAGGCTAAAAATAGGCAAGGTCATACGCCTTTATTATTTTCACCCCTAAATATAGGCCACTCAAAGGGATATTTATAACCCAAGAGTGAGGTGGTCAAAATCAAATTAAATTATAATTAAATACAATTTTCTCTATAATTAAATACAAGTTCCTTATAACTAAATTCATATCAAATCGTGATCAAATAATAAACATTTACTTTTCAATATTATTCAGTACATTTTTAAATGATTTAGGAGCTTTACATTAAAGTAATTCATGCTTTCCTTATAAACATTTCCTGCGTAGAACCCTCATTTGTCACGTTGATAAGCTTAAGGAATCCAATGTTAATGGACTTTCCCCTATTTATAATCATCATAATTGTATGCTTGAGGAACGCAATATTAATGTTTAAGCATCCATTTATAGTGATGCCAATTTTCTCTATTGCTTTCACCCCTTAATAACTATTGTAGTCCTTTGATTTCTAGTCGTGTTACAGGTGGTAAGGGAATTAAGAACGCCAAGCTAACGAGAGCAATGTGAATTGTGAAGTACCAAACTGAAAATCTAAATGCAACTAAAATGAATAATCCATCTACCGCATCACTTATTAGAGGGCGTAGCACAAGAGCACTATAATCAAATCATATGCTCTTAAGTAGGTGGTCAAAATTGCCACCACGGCACACATTGTTGGTAAGGATATACAAACTGAAAATTAAGAAAGTTTGTGGGTAATTTGAAATGGTGCTTACGTCACATTACTTCAAACATTTCATATCTTGTTTATATATACACAATCTAGCAATATTTTTTTGATTGTAGGTTAAGAGTATTTTCAAGTCAATTTTAGTGTCAACTGAAACTAAATCTCTCTCCTTTGAGAGGTCACCAGCTCCTAAAATTACTAGAGATGTCTCTTTTAGCTAACATAAATCTTGAGCATGTTCTTCTTCACATACATAATTTCAAATGCAATTTAATTTTAGTAAGCAATATAATTAGACCAACAATTTAGTTGTGTCATAACATTCTTTCAAATATTTTTTGTTTTACAAGATCTAGCCTGCGACAAGGAGGCTGGTTGGGAAGGGTGAAATTGTTTATTTGTTATAATTATTATTTTATTTTATTAAATTAATAATTCTATTACAAAATATGCTCTCAAATGAAATAAAAAGTATTTTTATTTTCTCGCATTTAATTAAAATTTGTAGATATATATTGCCGACAGATTTGAAGCACAAATAGCAATAACTATATATTAATAAAATAAGGAATAATAAATCGTAGTGTTTTCTATGTCAATTATATTTCATAAGATTAGAAATATGAAATCATTCAAATATTTTTATTTATCAATTTAAGCTTTTAAGAAAATTGATCATTAATATTATATCTCATATTAAAATCTCTATAATTAAGTGATTAAAAATTCGGTCATTTCTACTTTTGTTTTTTATAATAAAATTAACTTAACATAAGATAAAATAAACTTCTCCTTCAACTTTTAATGAGGAGGGTTGGTCGTTCACAATTTATTTTGAACTATTGTTTATTAAAACGCACAGGCAAGGTCTGACTCGAATGAGACAACAAACAAATTCAAACAGATTCTTCAAAAGACCAAACGAAAAGAGAAAAGAAGGGAGTGAGTGGTATGCAAAAGGTAAGAATAACAGTAGATAATTAAAAACTTACAGACAACCTCGAGCAATGAGACCACCAGGTTTTCATTATTATCTTTGTAACATAATCACCATACCCTAATGACCTCATAGTTCTGCCAATTATATGAAAATGAACAGAAAAAAAGAATGGCATTATTTCAACTTTAAGGTCCTACAGAATAAAAACAAGGGAACTCCATCCATGTCATTTGGAATTTCGAAGCCGTAAGGGGAATGAAACAATAATCATACGAAGACAGACAAAAGGCATTGTTTGTTGGAATTGAATAATAACCACTGTATATAAGCACGGGAGAGCAAAAAGCAAGATTATGAAGTCTATGAACTATGGTTAATTATTTTAACTATAATAACATTGGTATGATCGCCTCCAAAAGTGCATCCTTTAAACTAAGCATTTTTCAGTTGCTTTAATCAGCGGTCTGCTTACGTCAATACAAAGCATGCTTCCATTTATATATTCGCATGAAAAGAAATAACAAATATATTGGCACAATTACTTGTCCTACGATGATAATTTTTTATTTCACACGGAAACTTAATTTATGCATGTACTCTAAAGCTAATTTGAAATGTTAATATCCATTATATATATTCATTCTTTAAGAATTACCCTAAAGAAAAACTATAGAAATTAGTACTGTGATATTATCATTACTAAATGCCCTATAACCAGTCTCCCCAAACTTCAAAAATTGTCAGAAATTTTATTTAAAAATAATGATGACTTACAAATGATGAAATATCAATCATTAAAATAATTATAAATGTAAAAAAAGTTAATATTATCATTTATTTTTTCCTTGACTACCATTATGTGGTTAAAATATTTTTTTATTGAAAATTTTGTTTATTAGTAAAGACATACGTGCATAAGTTCTCAAAAAAGGATTACCAAAAACTACGTGTGAGGTTAGCATGCGTTCGAGTTGTTGTTTTACACTACAATTTATTAAATATTAGAAATCTAAAAAATAAAAATAAAAAGAAATCAATGGTGAAAACACTTGAACACATAGAAGCTCGATTATTCAATAGCAAAATTCAAAACTAATTACTAGCTGATGTAATACGAGGACAAACCACAACGGATAAAACCTTTATTACGCATTTAAGTAGCTTGCTTACGTCAATTGACTCTGTACAAAGCATGCCTTTCAAGCAAGGATTTCGAGGTAATTATAAACAAATTAACATGCTTCTCATTTTGGTTGATTAAACTAGGTTAAAGTATACGTTAACCCATAATGCTGATAGGGTTGCATTCACACTGTACGGTTAAAGTGTATATTTAGCAGTTGCATGTGTGAATACATGTACACACATTAAAGTGTTCAATGCACTCAACTCCTACTTCACAGTTTCGCTCAGAAGAGCAAAAACAAAGAGATGGAAAAATAATTGTGATATACTTTTATTGCAACTTGTCTAATGCACTGTTTAAGTATTTAATATTTTTAATAATTTTTAATTACTTAATAAATAAAATATAAAATATTTTTACTTTTCATTTAATATTTATTTTAATTCCTTAACAAATATATTAAGGGCATTGTTAACAAATGTTATTACTTAATAAAGTAGACTCTCTTTAGTTCTTTGTTTTACTCTCACTCCATTTTCATTTGAATAATTATATGGAAAATCTAACATCACGAATCACTTTTCGTGAAATAGTATACAAATCCAACGTGAAAGATCGGTTGGCCATTAAATAGTGTGTATAATTACTTTTGAAACAATAACTTTTTTCACCACCCATGTATTTATATGCATTCCCTATATTCATACTTTTTTCGTGAAAAATAATTCGTACTAAATAACATTGCTCTAAATATATACCTTCTTAATGAATTATCTTAATTACTCAAAGAAAATATAAATATGTTGAGTTATCAAGATATTAAGTGATTTTACTTTTTCATTTAATATTTTTTGTTTGAACAATTTTTTATCTTCATAATCAATCAGTTTAATAATCTTTCTAAATACCTAAAGAAAAAAGTATTAAATACTTTTTTGGTATCCAAGATATTTAATGTTTTTACATTTGCATTTAATGCTTGTTATTTAAGTAATTACAAGGATGTTAGAAAAATTTATTAGGATGATATATTATTATTCTTTTTTATTTTACGTACTAATTAGGAAAAGAATATTTCTATATAATGAATCAGCTTCATCATTCTCTTAATTACTTAAAAAATTAAATATTAAATGCTTTTGAATTACTAAGACATTAAATACTTCTATTTTTTCATTTAATACTTTTTTGTTTTAAGTAATTAGAAAGATATTAAGATGATATGTTAAGAGAATATAGCATTACTCTTAAGAAAATGTTAAGAAGATATAACATGACTTGATTAATGAAAAAAAATATTAAATACTTTTAAACTTTTAAGATATTAAATTCTCTATTTTTATATTTAATTTTTTAACTGATACATTGAATGAAATGTTATAATAATAAAATAGTTTTATTATATTTTAAAAACAATTTAAATTACACACATATTATCTCGCATGGCATATGTATCTATAATTTTTCAAAATGCAAGAACCACTTCCAACAAATAGAGCAAAATTTGTGTGGTCTTAATTCATAAAATAATAGCATAACCTATAATTTTGCGCTTGATTCCCCGGTGGAGTGACTGCTAAGTTTTAAATGGTCCAGTATAGTTGGCTGTTTGCGCATCATCACTTGAAAAGTCTACTCATCATGCTCTGGAATTTCTCCGTTCAAAGTTGCACAAAGAGACAAAAATTCAATCTTCTCATATTCCGCCACGTGCCAACCTTGTCTAAACATTTCACCACCACCACCTGTCACTCAGAGCCTTGTTTAACGGGAATTACCTTACCTCTGCTCTCCGCCCAGACGCAGACTTCAATGCAGCATCACATTCCACTGAGCTGTAGAGAAATGATTTTTCTTACCTTACCTTTTTTTTTTCTCGGGAAGGTGAGAAAGGTGACACTAGAGAAAGAAAATACAAAATAGAGGGACTGAAATAAGAGAAACATAAAAGTGTTTATAGGTTGGATTGGGATTTTGAAGAAAAAATATCTAAATTGATTAATTTTAATTGAGTTGGTTTGGTTTTATTTGATTTTTGAAAAAGAAATTGAGCAATCTGAACTAAACCAACCCGATTAAGGATTTGGTTGGTTTGGTTCAGGTCATCGGGTTATCCGATTATTTTTTTTTCACATTGAAAAATTACAAACCTATTATTGTTAAATAATTTAAACGTAATTAGACAATTATATATGAATTTTAAGCATACAATTTTTCAGTATAGTACAAGTATTAAGATAAAAGTAAAATCAAGTTTGGGAAGAAATATTTCACCGTCTCAAAATTATCATAAGTTTCATTTGTAATATAGATGTATGACATTAAATATATTCTGCTTCACAGGTAAGGTTATATATATATGTGTGTGTGTAAATAATTAAATAATTAAGGCTTGAAAATGAAAATTAAAGATATATCATTGTATCTTAGATTTTTAAATAAATGAAAAGCTAAATGAAAATAAGATAATATATTAATTTATATTATTATTCGGGTCATTTTATCGGGTCATTGGGTTATAAAATACAAAATCCGTAAACCGAATCAATCATGATCGGTTTTGACCAAATTGGAACTGATTAGACCCGATGACTCAACCCAAATCGATTTTTTTTAAAGGTAAAATACACATTACTCCCATGTAGTATATGACATTCTCCACTTACTTCCTTAAACTATTTTTGTTGTCACTAAACCGTCTAGAGTATGGTTTTAAATGAAAACTAATATTTTCAGTTAAATCAAACGGTGATGACAGTTAAAACTATACTTCAGGGAGGTTTAGTGAGAAAAAAATTAGTTTAAAGAAGTAAGTTGAGAGTTTCATATACTACAGGGAAGTAATATGTATTTTATCCAATCATATAATACCAGGTTATGTACTGTGCATATGTCATCACCGTTTGATTTAACTAAAAATATTAATTTTCATTTAAAACCATACTCTATGGAGATTTAGTGATAAAAAAAATAAATTAAAAAAAAGTTAAAAATATCATATACTACAAAAAAAAATTATATTTTATATTTTTTTAATTAATTTAAATTAGTTTATCGGATTAATGACATCAACCCTAGTCAGTAAACACCCATAGAGAAAGGTGAATCAGACTGTGCGTTTGGGAGCTCATAGTATATACTAGAAAAGACCAAAAAGAAAGGAGAACTTTTATGAGAGTAGAAAAGGTATGTTTGAAACTATGAAGGGTGTTATACTGTTATGACCATGAGAGTTGGGTTTTGCGTAATTTTCTTTAGAGAATATTATTGTATTAGGATAGAAGACATGAAAGTTTATTTTTATTTTTTTGGTAGGCACAGAAAATATGAAAGTTAATTATATTAAGGTACTTTAAGAGGTTTAATATTCAGTTAAGTTATTAATTATTTATTTATTTATTTAATAATAAATATTTAAACATTTATTAAATATAAATAATATTTAATAAATATTTAATAATTCACTTTAAATATTAGTACTAAAAAAATCGAAATAATCCCATTATACTATATTAAGAATTCAAGATTAAATTAGATTTTACTATTGTATTTTATTTTTAAAATAATTTATAATGAATTAAATTTATATTAAGTAATCAAAATAATCCTTCTAAATAGTAAATATATATTTTATGAGCTAAAACTTATTTTTCTCTTTTTGTTTTATTTTAATACAATTGATTCTTAGATAAGATGCATATATAGTGTGGGGTTTTTTCTTCAGAAGCGAAACTGAATTTATTTCTATATTATAATTTAATAGTATAATTTTTTTAAAAAATTTAAAATTTTTATTATAAAATATATATTAAAATTATTAATAAATAAGTTAATAAATTAATTTAAAATATAATTTTATTGTTAAAAAAATAAAATTTAAGAGTTTTATCTCTTTATAAAATGTTTAAAAGTTACACTAAAATATAGGATAATATTAATTAATACATATAATATATAATATATATAAGTTTTTGTTAATGAATATCTTAATGATACTGGTTACAAAATTAAAATAAAAAATAAAATAAACTTATTTAATATTATAAGAATTCAAAGATTATTAATATTTTTAAATAATTAAAATGTTAAATGTTTCTTAGTGCGAGGGACTGCTTAGCAAATGCCATATAATATATATGCAAATATGGAAGGGGCTGTGGTGTGGCAGCTAGGAGTCGTGGGGGTGACTGACAAGCTACCGGCTGCAGGCAGTTGTCGGGTGGAGGTGAGGCTCCAACGCCGCACCAACCTGCAAAGGACAGTCACATGTGCATGCGAAATGACCGGGGACGGGAACAGCAGGTGAACACCTCCAACACTCCACGGCGCCTGCTGGGATGCAGAATGGTCCGGTAGATACCCCACATTCGCCTCGATAACCCCCCTAAACTGCACGCCTTCCCCCACATTCACCATTTTTAGTTTTTTACCATTCCATCATGCTTGTTTCCTTTCTTTTCTACCCTGGTGAGTCAGAGGTAAAATGAACTAAATGCAAATGCAATGTTACCTTGGTAGAGTATTCTTTTAATTTAATTTTGTAGTAAACAAATTTGATGGAAGGGAAGGAGAACAAGAATAATGGGGTCCTTTGTCGAAGGCTTTAAATACCACTGGCATTCCCGCGACACCAATAGAAGCTGGAACACAACCCTATATAAACAACCCCAAAGAAAGAAACTTGTGGGGGTGTGAGTTTGAGTGTCCACTGTCCACACTCGTTCTTGGTGCCTACTGCATGCCTACCCTTGTCATCAGTGATACTGGTGGTGCTTAATTCCCACTCTTAAACCTGTGATTCATTTGTTGCCTTTGAGTCCTTCATCAGTTAGCCAAAACGGGTCTCCCACTGTGGATGCTTGGCTTGGGTCCGAACCGCTTGTGGGCCGACATGAACCGCCTCCTCGCCTTCCTCTTCCACCAGGTACGTGCGTACATAGTTCTCATCGCTACATTGTTTCCCCCTTAATTGACTTTTTGCCCACCCAATTATTGTCCTTCTTTCTAACTTTACGAGTAAAACACGTTCAACGTTACGTAAGTTATAATTGTATAATAATGGGCTAAGTCATATATATGGTGATTTTGTGCAGGGAGTGTTGGATGAGCAATTCTTGCAGCTTCAGCAGCTGCAAGATGAGACCTCTCCGAATTTCGTCTCCGAGGTTGTCAACATTTATTTCCACGAGTCCGAGAAGCTACTCAGGAATCTCAGAGGATTGCTGTAATCGATCTTCTTTTTTTTTTTCTTGAATTGGCATTTTGAGTTCTATTTGTTTTAGTTATAATGAGCTACTACCATACTATATGTTATTATTATTGTGACTTATGGGGTTGAAGAAATGGTGGGTTTGGTTAACAATTAATGATATGTGATTGCAGCATGGAGAGGGAGTTCTCGGACTACAAGAAAATGGGAATCCATTTGAATCAGTTCATGGGTAGCAGCTCCAGCATTGGCGCCAAGAGAGTCACAAACGTCTGCGTTGCCTTTCGTGCCGCTACTGAGCAGAACAACCGTGCTGGGTGGGTGCCTAACTCCATAGTCCATCCCCCTCCCTAGTCCCTCTAAAAATTCGTGCCACCTTTTTTTCAACCCCAGAAATGAAAAAAATCCCACTTGCTTTTTACCCTGCAACTGCAACCCTCCACGGCCAGCCTTTTCTCCCTTTCTCCTAAACATTTACACACTTTATTCATTCATTACAGTAAATCCTTATTATTATATTCTCACATTCATAATATATTACAAATACAACCGTATAACGGCTTCATCATATCTTCAAAAAATTCTTCTGAGATATCTGATTTTAGATGAGTACAATTGTAAAAAGTACTAAAATTATTTAAGTAGATGAGTACAAATGTTAGCTAACTGCTATTGTTTAATTAATCTGAACCCAATTGCAGATGCTTGCGAGGGTTGGAGTTGCTGGAGCATGAATATTGCTATCTCAAGAACAAATTACACGAACTATTCCAAGTAAAGTTGCACTGCATCTAAAATTAAGCTAGCTAGCTATATAAAAAGTGTTATTACATTATTATTATTATTATGATTAAGACTAGCGTAATGTGCAGATAGAGCAGCAACGTGCTTTGGCAGCAGGAGTGAGGTACCCGGTGCAGAATCAATAAAGCAAATGAAATGATGGATTAAATATCTCGAGGATTGTTTTTCTTTTTTCTTTCTCTTCCTTTGTGGTTTTGCAAGCCAAGGGCACACCTTTCCGGTTTTAGAAAAACCACGCTACATCCAGAGTCTGTACTTAACCGTGTAGGGAATAGAAAAAAAGGATGATCACCGCCTCTGGCATTTTGAATTCTCATGTAAATAGTGGCATCATGCTCTTCTTGTAGTATGCTTCGCTGTAAGCCTGTTAACTTTTGAATGAAAATGGATCAAATCTACAGAAAGCTGGTAGCGTTTTGATGTTTACTGTTCATATTGATTATTCTATGTTTGGCATGGAATGAAAACGGTTCATTACTAGGGAATAGAAAGAATAGAAATGAAAGTGATTATACTCATGTGGTGTTTGGTACCGTATAACATAAAAAAGAAAGGGAATTATTGGTGAATATGCAATAAATTTAAATTTTTATTCATTGTATATTACGTTAGTCTCACGTGTAATTGTCTTAATTAGTAACGTTTCCCTTGCAAATTTGCAATCGGTTCACTTATAGGAGGATTGAAAAACGTGAGACCCACGGAAGTAGAATCCCCTTCAATCCTTTCTTTTCTGGTCTGGGACTTCGTAGAGGAGCTTCTCATGGAAGGGAGAGGAAATAAAGTAAGGAATGTACATTTTCTCAGCTTGGTATGCACTTTGAGGAAGGAAAGGAAATTGAGACGGATCCCAAATCTGTTAATCTGTTATACCTTCCGCCACAGCGAATTGTGAGAGAGATAAGTAATGCTTTCATGGTTCCATACTTCCATTAATGAATATCAAATTTTGTTTACTTTTTAATTTGTCTAATTAAATAACATTTATAACCTTATAACATTACTATTCAGCTCGAGTGTTTGGTCAAATACAGCCTGAGATGAACAGACACGATGGTGAGTCTTAATTATCACTGGATCTCATATTTGTCAAAGGTCAACCCTTCTAATAACATAAGTTGTTAGATGAAGAAATATAAATAGTTTTAATTTTTATTTTTTTTGGCACATTATGGTTTTAAATTTCTACCCTTCACTTAACAATGTATTTTCTGTTCATGCTGCATTCAAATAGAGAACAATATATACTCTCTATTATTTTGGATACTAAATTTTAAAATAAAATTAGTTTTTATTTTATTTTATTTTGTTATATACCAAACAAGTAAAAATAACATGAATAAAACATCTAATCATTATCTTATTTTCTTTTCTCTGCCTGTCTTCCTTTGTTTCCACCTACATAACAACCAAACATATATAGCCTTACTTTCTTAATACAACCAAATAGGAGAAGGCTGCAATCATTCGCAAATTTCCTTTCCTTTCTATTAACTTTTCTTTACCAAACAATGGAGAGTCACTCTCCAGACTCTATCTATTTAAGACAGAAATTGTTATGATTCTCTTATGAGTATAGTATTCAAAGTGAGTTATTAATTATTTATTAACTGTTGGTTTGATAATAAATATTTCAAAACTTATTAAATATAAATAACAATTAATAAATACTTGACACCTCATTCTGATATTAAAAAAAGTATAAATACTAGAATAATACACATTTAAGATAGTAAAAAAGGTTCAAGGTGACTGTGCACTGCACACATTCAAAATTTAAACCATGGGCTAGCTTTTGTTACTTATTATTTATTGAGAAAATAACTCATTAGTTCAATTTAAATAAAAGATGTTTTATTTTAATTTAGTTATTAAATTAATTTAACTAATAATTTATATATAATTAATTAATAATTTATTTTTGTTTTAATACTTAATATATGATTAATTATAAATAAATTATTAATAAAATTAATTTAATCCACAAACTATTTTATTTTTCTTACGAGTCACACTAACTCACTTATTCATTCTTACCACAGCTAAGCTATAAGCTGAGCAAGAATGGTCTTGTCTTGTTTTCAGTACTAGCTTTGACGACATGAAATAACATCGATGTCTGACAAACTATTCAGTACACAGAACACTGATGACTGAACGCTGAGTATTTTAACCTGAGGCATTTTGGTGATGATAGTCAAATTGTTGACGAAAGTTCAACAATTGAAGTTAGAGCCAGAGCCTACTTCCGGCTGTAGTCAGAGCAAAGATCAAAACTGCGTCTCCCTGTAAACAGACGCATAATGCGGCTGACTGAACGACCGCGTCTAGTTTAACTCATGTACAGTTAACATGCCCTAGGCCTAGCTAGGGAACTTAGTTTAGCTCCAATTGGACGGACCACTTGAATTTTACATGGACAATGGGATTATCAGATTATTATGCATCTCTTGCATGTAAAACTTCGTATAATTAACTAGATCTAAAAGGACACCGTTGGAATTTAAGTATAAATGTTTGCTGTTTTTGATTTCTTATGAAATGAGATTATATACAATTGCGCATAATAAAGAAAAAATTAAGATCGACTTTGCACATGGTTTGTTAAATATTTCTTATGAAATCAGATATATGAGTAGCATGATACATGTAATACGAATAAAGTAGCATTTTAGTCATTAATTTAGTTTTTTATTTAACTTATGTGTACGATTTATTAATCTTTAACTTGTTTACCGTAGTGTGTTTAATATAATTTACCATAAAATAAACTAAACCCGGCCATTCTGCCAAGTACCCGTTAAATATTTCTTTTTTGGGTAATAAATCTGTCAAAAGAGTAAATAACAGAGTTCAATTTTAGTGAGTTTTGGACCATCGCATGCCCAAGAAAAATGCATGGTGCACTATGCTAGTTTTCGAACTATTATATATATATATATATATATGAACACATCCTATAGATTCCATGCTCAGCAATTAGGAACGCAAAAAATAAAAAGAAAAAGAAAAAAGAAAAGAGAAAGAAGAAGATGGAGGTGATAGATAGGAATTGACTAAACCTTGTACAACATAAAGGTAGAGGTTCATCTTTTTCTTTTCTTTTTTATTAGATTTCAGCTATCAAGTATTACGGTATCTTCTTTTTAATAACTTCATATGAATAACATTTTAAAAAGATGAAAAAGATAATAAATAAACAATATTAAATTTTTTTGTGAAAAAAATTGTAATATTACATTAATTCAATAATAAATATATTTTTATATGTATAAAATACGTTAATAAATTCTTATTTCCCCCCCTAAAAACTAGCAAAGTTATCAACTATCAAGCATCACCGTATCGGTACGAAACAGAAAGGCTGGTGTCCCTCAAAACCCAGTAAGTAGGCCCATCACCAACTACCCCGCGTTTGGATTAGCTTGACACGATTTTTTGTTCAGACTCTTCACCGGTTATATACCCCACGCCCACCTTGCCTCACCTAATCATAAGAAAGAAACACCATCTTTTTTTTACTTAACGACAGTCTAACTAGTAATACCTTTCGATGTGGCAAATTTTCGTCCACAACGAAATATCTAGATGGTAAGGATTTTCCATAAAGTGCTTTTGTTTAGATGCGATTAGCAAAATGTTTTGAACTTGAGAGCATTATTGTGCTTAATTCGTATGAATCTTATCCAAGCAAAATTATTAGCCAAAATATTTTATACAAACGATCAATTAGCATTACAGATTACTAATCCTCGAAAGAAAGTCTTCTCATAAAAGATTTGCACACGTATTATTCACAATTACGTAAACACGTAAATAATTAAACCTTACACAAATATACATAAATTATGCATATATATATATGTATAGAAGTGACCTAAGGGTGGATGAAGTTATAACATTTAAAGGTTGCTTGTCAAGAAGGACATATTGAATTACAAATAAAGATGTGCCACTAAAATAGATTCGTGTATTGTGAGTACGTGTATTTTAGATAAATGCTAAAAAAATTAAGTACATTAAAATTTTTCAAATATAATATATACTATCAACTTATCTTATAAGGTAAATTACATTTTATTTTTGCTGAATATTTTGTTCAAATCAGTATTCGGTGCACTAAGTTTAAAAATATTTGGTAAATACAAACTTAACTAAGTTTTGATTGTACTAAGCTTTTTTAATATAATATATCATTACTAATAGCTCTTATTATTAATATGCTATTGACCTTATTTTGAAAAAGACATTTAAGCTTTGTTCAATAAGTTCAATCTACTAACTTATAGTGGATTTGACTAGCGAATAACGAATTTAAAAAAATAGAATTGTTTAGTAATCAGTAGCTTATAGTGTTTTTTTCAGTAGCTTATAACGTTTTTACAAATGTTACTTGAAATAGCATTTGTGCTTATAGCTTATAGCGTATTATTATTTTTTCTTTTTACTCTCATTATTTTAATTAAATTCCTCTCCTATCCTTTATTAAATAAAATTAAATAAATATTAATCCTTACTCTCTCACTTCTAACGTCTAAATATCTTAATAATTAGTTTAATTAACATAAATTTATTTTATAAATAATTAATAAATATTTTGTCATATTTAATGTTGATGGAAGAAATTTAAACATTAATTAAAAATGCCCCTTTATGTCATTTTATATTTATTAATTAGTTTAATCGCTAATTTTACCAAACACTTCAAATTTAATTTGTTAGACTTATTCGCTATTAGCTATCCGCTAAAAGCTCATTCGCTATTAATTAATTTATTCGTTATTCCCTATAAACTCATGCGCTATCAACTAGTTTATCAACTATTTGTTACTTTTTACTAAATAAAACCTTAACCTACACTCGTCATTAATGGAAATTTTGAAGTTATTATCTAGGATAAACAAGAAAATTCGTAAACCGTTCTCTTCAAAACAATCACGAAAGGTTGTTTTCATTTTTCATTTTTCATTATAACGCAAAATATTGATACAAAAAAGTAAATTAAAACAGAATGTGTGAAAATTCAGTATTTCCCAAAAAAAATTATCAACTTGGATTACAAGTGAGCCAATCTAAATTCAAGAATCAAGACCCAAGTTTTGTTCTTACTTGAAATACGAAACTCAAGTTGATATACGTGCAATCTGGTTTATATAGTAAGTTGGTCAAAATTACTCAAGAGCCAGTGAGGAAGTGAGGGCGGCGAGGGTGGGTCAATGTAAACCTCAAATTCCATTCTCTAAACACCAACTTAATTGATCCCGTAAAGTAAACTAAAACCATTCATGTCAAACAATTGTATATTATTAATTATAGGCTAGCCTTACTATTCTGATTCTCCTTTAATAAGTCCAAATAGGGCTGTTTGCATATTAGACTTGGAAAAAAGATGAGAGAGAGACTTTTCGGCAATTTGTGACGGTGGTCTACCCACATTTCGTGGTTATTGACTTTGTGCGCATTTAATCATGGTCGTCTCTGATAAAAAAAAAAAAAACGAGTAGTACTGATAAAAAAAAAACAATTATGGTCGTTTACACACTGAACCATTCCTTCCATGACGATAGTTTCTATGGTAGGATTTGAATTTTAGGGTTGGTTTTTTAATTATTTTTTTTGGGTTAAATTTTTGGGTTGGATTTTATACGGAGCGTAGCGTTAGTCTTTGGGTAACAGGGACTCGAGAGAGGCTGGCATGCCAGTGACCTTGTTCCCCTTTCCACTACATGCCAATCGCTCTCATTTATCACCATTCTCGTATAAAACAAATACGGATTATGATTTACTGTTTTCATTTTTTTATATCTTATAATAACATTATTTATTCGTGTGACAACTAAATTGTTTACAGTAATTAATCTTGTTATAAATTTATAAATAATAAATAAATAGTGATTGTTATTTTTAATTTATGATAACTTATGTTATTGGTATATACATATATATATATATATAACAATTAACTTAATTTACTTTTACATGTTTTAATTATGTAAGCAGTCCGTCTGCATCCTACTCTCCCATGTGATCTTTCTTTCTTTTATATCTCTACTTCCGCCTTTTCCGCCTCCCATATTGGTATCAGAGCCTGATGGGGAAGTATGAATTTATGGCTGGATCTAAGTTAATTGTTATCTTTATGAACTGAATGTTGTGATTTTATTCAATTTTTGCATGAACTGATAGTGTGCGATCTAGTTCTGTAATCTTAACTGGAATACATGGGTTTCAATGTGTTAAAATGGTTTGTGGCGCTGTAGCAGTAAGTCCTGGGGAGGCAGTAAGACTAATTTGTCGATACATCACAAAGTAGATTGACACATGAACTGAACAGGGTTATGGTTAAGATTTATGGATGTAATGTACGACTAAGTTTTTGCATAATGAAATTAAAATCTCAAGATCTAGTTCATATTGATAAATCTTAACTTACTCCATCTTTAAATTTTTACTAAACTACATGATGGTGATGATATCATTGGGAATTCATTCTATAAGTATGTTTCGATCTTTCTCTTCCCACTTTTCTCGTCGATCTTCTCAACCTTCATCTTCTTCTCTCATTCAAAATCAAACTACTTTAAATCAAACATCAAATATCTTCAAAGAAGAAATTCATTTTGAAAATATCAATCAAGATATAGACAATTGGGAAATTCCCAAAATTTCTGAAAAAGAACTCTACAAACCCGAAGGTAAATGGTATCGCAGTTCTGATTACATTATTAGAACTGTTGAGAAAAATATTCCCATCGACCTAGATGTCGGTGATGAATTCCATCTTCTTTCACAAACAAGTTTAAACGAACATCAAACTAAAAAATATAATTTCCTACACATTGGATGTGTGCAAATTGCTATCAAACCTCTTATCAGGGAAGGGCTAAATACTTCTATTCTTCTTTGCTTAAGAGACATTTGTCATAATAAGTTTCAAGATTCACTCTTAGGAATTGTAGAAACAAGCCTGAGTCATGGACCAATCTATTTCAACTGCTATCCTAATCGAACTATTAGTTTAGCCGACAAAAACATTAAGGATGCTTTGTTCCTTAATCTCAAAATTGACGGTTTAGATATGAAACCAGGATCTATTCCAGCAACCTTAATGTATAGGATTCAATACAAGGTAATGAATTCTTCAAACTCTCATGTCCTTAAAACTAAAACAACATGAGAAACTACTTTGTTTCTCACTGATATCACCAAGGCCAATGTTTCTGTGCCTAAAACTATTCTCTGGAAAGACGTAGTCTTACCTGAGAAATGGACCCTGGATAAGGAAACACCTGCCTTGCCCAGAATCACTCCTGATTTCAGAGAAATCTGACAATCTTCAACCGGATCTGTTGAATTAGTTTTTGATAGGAGAAACTCCTTTAATTCTGCTAGTTCATCCAAAAGTGATTATTTCAAATCTGAAGATTTTAGATCTGCTCTCTCTAGGAGATCCATGTCTTCTATAAGAACTCCCCCTTCAAATATCCACCTTCAAGGTCTAGATACTTCATCTACTATTCCTAGACCAACATACCAACAAGAAGACGATCAACAAACTATTCAATCTCCAACCTATTCTTCTCTTAATGATGTTTATGATGATAAATAAATACATTATTGATAAGATTGCCCTTAGGAAAGATTTCTATTCTGAGGAATGGACTCCTCAAAGAGAATGGTTCTTTCAAAATTATCAGGGTCAAAACAAGTCCGATATTCAACAAACTTATTATGATTTTCTTAACAATGTTAAGATGAACATTCCTTTCTTTGACTGGTTTCTTGCTTACACAGTCAAGAACCAAATTGATTACCCTTTCCAAACTAACATTATTGATGAACGATCAACTAATGTTATTACTATTTATCATCTTAAGGATGGTGAAATGGTCAAAACTGAGCTTCCTCCACCTCGTTTTTACCAACTTCCTAACCTAAAAGACGATAAACACCAACCTATTATAGCTTCACCTTTCAAAACTAAAAATATTGAAGAAAATGTTAATTCCAAAGATATTAAAAGTCTTATGGAACAAAATAATTATACGAACAATTATCTTCAATCTATTGGAGAAAAACTTGCTTCTAAACCTTTTTCTCAACCTTCTACCTCAACCCCTCAACAAAGCAAACTTGAAAAACCTTTGTTTAAACCTTTTAAATTAACCCAACAATTAAAAAAGGATTTCCAAATGCTTAATCCCCAAACACAGATTAAAAAAGAAGTTTTATCCAAACAAGATGAATTTCTTTCAAAAATCGATGAAAAACTTAAAGAATTAGGACCCATAGTCCCTGATACTCCTCAAGACAAACCAGCTACTCGTAGCACAATTAGAGGATTAACTATTAATACGATAAAAGCCTCTACTTCATCCAATCAATCTGAAACTGATACTAATTCCATGATTAAAGTTAATCCTGTTATTAGTCAAACACTCAACTGGCGTAACCCCTCCAAACTCTTTTACCCAAAAGCAACTCCTCCTGATCTCCTTCTTGAAGAAAGAAATCCCAATTTTAAAAGTTTTAGCGCCAATAACATCTATGAATGGAATATAGATGGTCAAACCGAGTATAATATTCTTAATACTCAACTGCCTATCATACCACTTTGGATTGTTCTGAAGTAACCATTGCCAATATTTTGGTCGCTGGCTTTTCTGGCCAACTTAAAGGATGGTGGAATAATTATCTCACCGAAGATGAAAAAGACCAAATTCTTTCTGCCATTAAAATGACAGATGATCAAATTCCCATTCTTAATAATGGTGAAACAATTCCTGATTCAACCAACCAACTTATCTATACCATAGCACAACATTTCATTGATGACCCTTCGCTATGGAAAGATAGATCTGCCGAACTTCTTTCAAATCTTAAATGTAGAACCTTAGCTGATTTTAGGTGGTATAGAGATACCTTCCTTTCTAGGGTTTATACTCGTGAAGATAGTCAACAACTTTTCTGGAAAGAAAAATTCTTAGCTGGTCTTCCTAAATCTCTAGGAGACAAGGTCAGAGATAAAATCCGTAGTCATACAACCAACGGTCAAATTCCTTATGAGCAATTAAGTTATGGACAATTAATTGCTTATATCCAAAAGGTAGCCTTAAAAATTTGTCAAGATGACAAAATCCAACATCAACTTGCCAAAGAAAAGGCCCAAAACAAACGCGACTTAGGATCTTTCTGTGAACAGTTTGGTCTACCCTGTGCTAAGAAAAAATCTAGGCCCAAACCCAATCGTGAACAAAAAACTTATCATAAGCCCAAATATTACAAACATCGAAGCAATTGCAGATATATATATATATATATATAATGTTATAATTAATTGTCATACCAAAATAGAGTCAGCAAATTTTATTTTTATTTTTTAGAATATTTTCACATGCTATTAACATTATCAAACTAATATTCTTTAGGCACGGATAGGACTAAAAAGTTCTCTTAACAATCGTTTATTTTAAGGATCAAATTTATATTTTCATTTTAAGAGTGTAACTCATTTACCATTATACCTAATATTTGTTGATAATAGAGTCAACAAATTGCTTATAAATGACTGTGCACAAAAATGAAAAAGCAAAAGTAATGAATATGAGGAGACTATATAGTATAAAAAGCATTCGATGCTTATGATTATTAATTTAGGTATAGGAAAATACTTGATCATGGTTAAAAAAAGGTACAAAGGTTGATCACAAAACTTACGAGTCAAGTAATTATAAGTGTGACTCAATTGTCAAATTGAATTTTATGTAAACAGACTTTATTTGCAGTGCATGAGCTTCTTAAAACATCTTGTGATCATGGCCAAGCTGATGCTCAAGCAAGAATTAGTTCCGCACTCAAATAATGAGGACAACTTATGATCTTATAAAAAAAAAAACTTATGAGCCAAGTAAATTACTAGGCGTTTACTTTCTTCACTCTCAAACATACAACTACCCTTAGTGAGATTATCGAAACCTCCTTTCAAATTCTCAAGATGTTATTACATGCATTTTAAGTTAAAACAAATGTTTTCTTTTTGTTTTAAAAAATATTTTAAACTGTTAATAATGTCTTTCTAATTTTGTGCTTTTTCAGTTGAAAATATACAAGTTAATGAGATCTTTTAAAGTCCTTATACTTTGGAGCATGTACGATTATGTTATTATTTTTGTATGTTTAAGATAGATTTGTAATTTTGGAAAAGTTAGGAAATTAATTTAAGTTGTAAACCACACTTCTCCTAAAATTGGGAACAAATGAACAAATCATACTTTTCTTAGATCATAATATCTATTATTATTGGGCCCCAGTGTGTTGAGTGACTTAAGTTATAGTAAATTTTCTAGTGTGTAAAACAAACTTGTAATTAGATCATAATAGATGGATTCCCCCCCCCCCCTCCCCTTTGGTTCGAATATGTATCACAATGTTAGGATCTTAACAAAATAAAAGTTATTTTTTAGCTTCATCTAATTATGGGTCTGCTTGAAAAATTATTTTGAGCTTTGGTTTTGGATTCTTTTAAAATTGATAAAAAAAACCCATTTTAACCCTGCCCTCAATTTATACTAAATTAACACTAATCTAATAATTGGTAACTTCCTCTTAATCTTTTTGCATTCTAAAGATAAATCCACTTCTCGGGTGGAAATCAAGGTCAAGAATCTCTTGGAACATAAAAACATAAGCCATACATTTTTTCTTTTTGTCATTTTTGGGAAAAAAAAGGTAAATAGAAGACAAATTTTTTGGCTTGAGAATCGAAACTCCAGCCAACATTATATTTGGAATATTTCCCAATTCCTGTATTTCTTCAAAACTCATTCGAGGGACAACCAAAACATCTGTTCTGCCCAGTAAAATTTAACGGAGAATTATTTTTGCACATTTTTTAATATTTATCTCTTATACTATCTTTATACATACGTGATTGGCTGTTGTATGATGTCCACTTTCATACATAATTTTTATATTGAAGCTAAAATTATATATATATATATATATATATATATATATATATATATATATCTATATGAAGTTTGAAACTTTACCCTAAAAAATTCCTGTCGCATCATCTCTGTAGATTTTTTTCTCCCAAACTTTGCTGTAGATAGCCTACCCATGGTTCCATTTCTATAGGTAGACACTCCCTACCCCACCTTTTAAATTTTTAATTAATTTTTTTGTGCCCACAAATCACAAGACACCCTATTATTGATGATTTATGATAAGGAAAATACCCTTCTTTTCCTTCATAAAATTAGATTATAAATATCTTCGTCTCGACGTACATCACATGTCAAAAGTTTAGTTCCGAGTTCCGTTTCCCACTCTCCACTTATATATATATCTTCGTCTCAACGTTTCCCTTTAATTTCTCCAACCTCCCTATCCAATTCCATAACCCTTTCGGCTTCTAGTGCAGAAAAGATGAATGAAGGCTTGGTTGTGGTAGATGGGTATGTGTTCAAAGAAGAGACCCACCTCACAGTGCTCAAAACCTCTCTGTTCTTCGCTGGCGATGGCTTCACCGTGTACGATTGCAAGGGTCAGCTCGTCTTCCGTGTTGACTCCTATGGACCCAACACTCGCGACAGAGACGAGCTCGTTCTCATGGATCCCAACGGCCGTTGTCTCCTCACCGTTCGCCGTAAGGTACCTACCATCTTCTTTCTGCTTCTTCCTCTGTTTTTTCTTCCGAGTCCACTCAGTGAGTCTAGTTAGCGAATCAGATTGAATCTTGTAATTGAATCTGATTGCAAGCTTGTGGATTATCCGACTTATATGGCCCATGTCCATAATTCTTCTTGTTTTTTTAGTCGCTGTGCATAAAATATCTTTCTTTCTTGTATCTTATTTTTTTCATACACGTACATTCCTTCGATCCATGTACAACTTTTTTCACACCACTATTTCAGTTTAGAAGATACAAACAAGGAAAAGATTCTAGTGCCATATATTTTACACCTTAACAACAATTTTCCACGATGAGTAAATGTTTTTAGAATTGAGAGAGAGGAGATATAATTTGTTCTGTTAGATGCATGATGTCTTATTATATTGTTTCCATTAGTTGAGTGATTTTACTATTTTAGTGGGTAATTCATTGAATTGAGTCCACTCAGTGAGTTAACATGGGGTGCTGTCTGCTATTTGGGAAGCAGAGGCCGAGTCTGCATCAACGGTGGGAAGGCTTCAAAGGGGAGAGAACGGACGGTGATAAGCCGACCTTCAGTGTGAAGAGATCATCGATCATCGGACGGTCACGTGCGAGCGTGACGGTGGAGGTGTTCGATAACCCCGGGGAGGATTACCAGATCGAAGGGTGCTTCTCGCAGCGTTGCTGCACGGTTTTCAACGTGAGGAAGGAATCAGTGGCCGAGATTCGACGCAAAGTGGATCCAACCACCAGTGTTATGCTTGGGAAGGAAGTGTTCTCTCTTTGCGTTAAGCCTGGTTTTGACGCGGCTTTTGCCATGGGTTTTGTGCTGGTCCTTGATCAGATCAACGGTGAGAACTACGTTGATAATGTAACCACGGAGCCTGCCGTGCACCCTGCTACAGAAGATTAGAGACTCGCTTCTTTCTTTTCTTTGGTTCTATTTTATTTTGCATCCTTGAGGTTGGGGGGCTTTGTTGAATTTAACCCACTACTCTTTTGGGGTTTGGGGTGTCCCTCAGGAAGGGAACCTCTGCCCCTTTTTTTCTGGATCATGCCCTTCCAAGAATAATGTTTTCAATTCCCTATGCGATCGTGTAAATTTTAGATTCGTAGAAGATAAATATAATTAAGCTGAGCTTACCTATCTTCAATTAACCTTTTATCAATGCCCGAGTGACTTCGATTAAATGGTGTACCATTACTTCTATCTTTCAAGTGCATGTGTCTAATATAAAGTGTTTGATATGTATGATATGAACAATTTTTTTTGTGGAAGTGTTTATAAACCAAACTTCATATATATATATATATAACACAATCCCTTTGTTATTTATAATCATTGAATTTAGAAAAAAAAAATAAATGAAAACTATTAAATGTTGGCTATCGTGCTTCAGTTAAGCTGGGGTGTTTAGTGAAACTGATTGCAATATGGCATATTGGATTGCAACCTATTAGTATTTGTTGATTAGTGCTCTCGTGTTGTGTCTGAGAAAATTCTTGCATTGACAAATAACAAGTAACCCATTTTGTAAAGATGCTAAAATTGATTTCACCAAAAAAAAAATTGCCAAACTTGATGGTAGACCAACAATGTAATTTGTTTTGACTTTTAATCCAAGAGTTGATTTGATGCTCTAACCCTATTTTCTTTTAACTACATAATAATAGGATTAGAATAACACTACCCGCAAAAATAATAATTATGACAGTAATAATGATAATTATAGATACTAATGGAAATCAAAGTTTCAAAAATAGAAAAATTTATTTCAAGTGCTAGAGAGATTTAAATCTTAGATTTAATTTTAATCCATTATTAATAGAGTTTAATTTTGATTCACTGTTAGTGTAAAGTTTTTTTACACTGTCACTTAATCATGTATTGTTAACTTATTAAAAGAGTTTGACTATTATAATAAGAATTTAATTTCAATCCACTGTCAGATCATGTATTGTTAACTTATTAAAAGAGTTTGACTATTATAATAAGAATTTAATTTCAATCCACTGTCAGTATAAAGACTTTCTAAGTAATTATTGTGATAGTCAAACTCTTTAAATGATTTGGCAATACATGACTGGATGACAGTGAAAAAAACTTTATACTGACGGTTGATCAAAATTAAACTCTTATAATAACTATCTCAAAAGTCTAACACTTTTAATAATGTGTCAGTACATTATTGAATGGCAGTGTAAAGTTTACACTGACAATGAATTAAAATTAAATCCTTATTAATATAAAAAAAAAAGTTTATACTGTCAATTATATGAGATCGTGGTGCAAGACGTTTGAGTGTCTTTAACGCTCCACTCCCAACCAGCCAATGTATAAGCCCTTCCATTTATTTTGATAGTATATGGTATAACATGTCTTCCTCTCTCACTTTATACAGGAATAAGAGCTAATAAATATAAATATTATTTTATTTAATAAATAAAAATGGTTGAACTTAATTTGTAAAAGACAACACCAACTCCTTTTAAATTTGAAATAACTTTAGTTGTTAATTTTTTTTAGATGCACTTACAGATTAAAACACCTTGTTACGCAGTTAGTTTTTTTTTTTTTAAGGTTTGAATAATAACTTTATTTAAGCAAAAATAATTTTGTTTCAATATTTTATACTAATAATCAATATTTTGAGAGGAGAAGGCATGCTATAATGCCAAAAAATAAACAGAGGGGCTTATAAATTCGGTGGCTGAGAGCTTGAGCGTCCTCTAGCATGACCTAATCTTTTATATATATATATATTTTTCTTTTTTAAAAGTTAATAACTTAATAAAAAGAAATTGGGTAATGCTAAGGTCAACTTGAGCATTTATATGTATGAGTTGTGTTTGGTTGATATTTGAATTTATGTATTTTAAAATAATAATATTTAAAGTAAAAAAAAAAGATAAAACAAAATTTTGTATTAAAAAAATTTCCCTTTCATTATTAGTAATACTTTCCTTTTTAATTATTAATTTTTTTATTAAGCTATTATCATTTAATTAAGGATATAATTTTGACATATTGTTAGTATAAAAAAAATTTAAATTATTATCTAATAATTTATTATCACATTATTAAAAAAATTAAATATGATAATAATTAATTTAAAATTAAAATATTTTAGTAATATATTAATACATAATTAAATAATAATATAAAATTATTATTAATAATAAATTAAAATTAAACTATTTGATTTACAATATTCGAGATATGTTTCAACTTTACAAAAAAGATGATCATGATATACCATTGCCGCCATTGTTATTCGATCCGCCAGGAAAAAGCAGTATCTGAAAAGAATAAAATCAAGATGTAATCTTAATGTACCCAAATTTGAAAGACATCTAATTTTGCTTCAATATTTTAGAATTATTATTATTATTTTCCCGTATTAATTAAGTACCCATAACTTGATACCTTTTGATTTCGTACTCATACCAGCACCGACGTGAAATGGTATATGAGGTCAGCTCTGTCAACTGAACTTTTGAAATAAACGTAATAAAATGATTCACACGCGCAATGCTAATTTTTTTTCTTTATTTTATTCTAATTCATTAATTTGAATTGTATGGGTGAGGTGGTCCTTCTATATCTTAATATATATATATATATATATATATATATATGAAAAAAATACAAAAATAAAGCAACTCCAATACAATGTTTATGAATCATAGCAAGTATGCCTAAGGCTAGTTTATGCATGATCATCTTGGTAAGGATAATACCAAATAAAATATATAAAAATATTTATTAATTTTTTTATCTGTTTAAAAGATGTCTACTTATCATCATCTCTGAGTCAATAAAACGATTTACAATATAAATGTGCGCAATGCACTTTTTATTTTTTTTAAATCCATTAAAAGTATTGAGAAGATGCATATCAAAAAAATATTATACACACGTAAAGAACGCTCAAAATTAAAAAGAAATTAAAAAAAAAAGACAAGAAGAAAGCAATTGCATTACCACGTTTTAAAATAGTAGCAAGCCTGCAGAGGACGAGCTGGTGCATTATAATGTTGAAGTCTTTGTTTGTTCGGAGAGAAATGGAAAAAAAAAATTAAAAAAGAGAGAAATTGAAGAGAAATAAGAGAGTTCTCTTTGGTTAAAAGAAAAATAAAGAAAAAAAATTAATAAGTCTTACAATTTTTTTATTTATATTCTAAAGTGAGAAAAAATAAAGAAAAAATGAGTAGACTTAAAAATTTGACTAATATACTTTTTTTTATTTTATAAATAAATAAATAAGATTAAATATGTATTTACAACAAAATTTAATTTTTTTTATTTTTTTCTTAATTCTCTTAATCCAAATAACTTAAAAATATATTCATTTTCTACTCTACTTCTCTTTTTCTTATTTCTTTTCACTCTATTTCTCTCTTAATCCAAACAAAGCCTAAGGTAATTTGCTATGACATGTCCAATAATTCAACTAAGTTCCTCCCCCCCTAATTTTACTGTTGTTTAATTTGTAAGGAAATTTTAATTTACCATCCGTTTCATATATGATAAAAAAAAATCTCAGCAAAAAAAAAGAAGAGGAAAAAAGAAGAAGCATGGTTTCAGTATGACTTTCCAACTTGACTAGAATCCCGAGCTAGGCCGTGTGCTAGGAATTAACTGGGCTAGACACACAATATTGAATAAGTGGAGTTTCAAAATGCAAATAACTGAAAGTGCTTTACGTTTCTATCGATCATGAAAGAAGAAAGTGTTTTTTTCTTGCTTCCCATCGATCTTGCTAATATTTATTTAATTTTTTTAGAAGTCATATGTTTAATTCAAGGTTCTGAAAATCGAACCGATAATTGAATTGGTTAAGGAACTGATTCGATGTTCAATGATTAAACCGTGGTCGAACCGGAGTATAATTAAATAATTTAAATATATTTATATATATAAATATATATTATATACTAATTAAACAAATTAAAAATAATAAAAAACAACACAAATGATAAAAAATAGTTTACAGCTTATCTTTTGAGAGTCTAATAGTATTATAACTTATTTTTGTTTAAAAAATTTCTAATTTCAGTTTAAAGAGATATACAATCAATTATACATTTAGTTTCCAAGCTTCTATACAATATAAATTTAAGTATTTCATATAAATTTTTTTTAGATTGGCTTACATTAAGTTTTTAGATCAAAATGACATCATTTGAATTAGCAAAATAAAAAAAAAAAAAACCGATTGAACCTAATTGGACCGGTCCAGATTGACCGGTTCACCAATTCTTGACCGATTTAATGAACTTAGCTTCACTTCATTCGTCAACTCTATATGATAATAATATTTCTCTAAAGCATAAGTTCTATTACAAGTCATAAGGCCTATATATAAATCTAGAATCTATTCTCGCGTTTTTTTATTTGCAATTCAGGAGTTAGTCCTCGAATTTATAAAGAATATAGAAGTAGAATAAGAAAGCGAAAGAGTCCAGTGCCAATTCAAGCTAAATGGTTTTTGAGAGTGGACTAGACCGATGAGATGACTGGTTCTCAGTCCAACCGGTCGAATCGGCCGATCCAGTCCGATTTTCTTAACCCTAATTTAATTAGTACAATGATGTTATAATTACTGTTTGTTCTGCAGTAAGATGTGCGCATGTTATACGTAAAAAGATTCAAAATGGAAGCAACTTATAGCTATCACTTAATAGTTAGGCTAAGGCGACGCTTTAATTAAGGATTAATGATATACTTAAAAAGTTTGAAAATATTTAATAATTTTTAAAAAATTTAAAACGATGCTATCTCACTTTCAGATTAATTTTTTTTAAGAGTATATTTATTTTAGTCTTGTAAAAGTACAATTATTATGAGGTTACAAGATAAAAATGAATGTTTACTTAATTATAAATAAAGAGCTGTCTCATATATACTCTCGTCTCTCATGCATTTAATCATTCACTCACAGATTCCATGTATATATGAAAACGATGGATGATCTTCCACCATTTTGTCCAAAGCAATGCGGAATAACTTGGTCGTACTCTGGCCAACAAAAAAAAAATGGTAAGAAAAGAACAGAGAAAAGAGAAAAGAAAAACAGGAAAAGCTTTAGCCGTGATTCACATGCATTCACAATTATAGCTATATCAACCAAATATATATTAATAAAAACATATAATCGAATTAAAGCGACAAAATGAGAAAATGGTCTGAGAATATCTGCTGACCGTATGAACTGAACTGTAAAGGGAATCAAATTCCTATTTGCAAATCTTCATATATAATTAACAAATAGAATCCATCTAGAATTCTATCCTGCTATATGTAGTCTACGACTTTTCAATGGTAAAGCAATGATCAGTGTACTTGAGAAGCAACCATTTGTCTGATGCCAAGCATAACATATACATGCACTTTAATGTTTTGAAATATGGCTCAGTTTCATAATTTGTGCCATCCTGAGTGCGTTTAGTTTTCTTTGATTGTCCTTTTTACCTTTTTACGTAGCTATAATTAGTGGTTGGTGGGTTACATATATAGTGAGTTGATAACTAGTTAGCAAAAGATTAACTTGATTTTGACAGTTGCCCGCCGCATTCAGCAACATATTTTATATATATCTAATAGTTATCCGCGATGGTACACATGCTCAATAGCTCATCTCATGATCTGCATGCAACAAATTAATTAATGTTTTAAGAACTTCTTTTGGTTTAGTTTAATTGAACCTTTCACTTTGGCATATGCATATACACATTTTTATATATTTGGTGGTACGTAGAAGCAACAGCTAGAGTCTGAAGCGATCCTAAATAACACCACTTGGGACGCATAATGGAGACCAACTATTTGAGGCTTATATCTTATAGTGACTTCGTCAAGGCATATATTAGCTATAGTGATTAGTGACATAGAATAACATTTAAAAAAAAAACTTTTAAAGTGATCGTGCATAAAATGCTTTAGTGACGATAAATGATTTTTTTGGTTTTCCTAAAAATATTATATTTTAAGAATACGAAAGACCTTTGCAAAAAATTTATATAGAATCATTTCTTATGTAACATTTAATGGGGGACAAATTTTTTTAGATAAATAATGTAAGACTCACTTATATTATTAATCACCTAGAAATTTGTATATGAAAATAAATTGTTAGTAGGAACAAAATATTTTGTGCTCTCAAATAATTGGTTTAATAGTATATCGATTGTTGTTAATTAACATGACTCAAAGTTTGTGTTTGAATTTCACTAATCATTTTTTGGCAATATGGTATATATACGTTTCTAATCATCATAAAAGCATTTTGTTATCAATATTATATATATGAATTTAATTTAAATTCACTGTTAGTGTAAATTTTTTTACACTATTATTCAATTATGTGCTGATACATCATTAAAAGAGTTAGACTTTCTAAGTGATTGTTGTGATAGTCAAACTCTTTTAATGATTTGGCAACACATGATTAGATGTCAATATAAAAAAACTTTACACTGACGGTGGATCAAAATTAAACTATATATATATATAAGTGCAAGATGAGCCTTTTCTTACACGATAAAATGAGGAATAATATTGTTATGATGAGTCGTGATCTAGTTTATCTACTTTCATTTTTTCCAACGGCATTATCTACTTTCATTAACAATTTAACATTAATCCTTGATAAATGACAACAAACAAATCTTAGGTAAAAGATGTTGCTCTGTTTTGTCATAGAATCTCTCGTTGCAGAAAACATGCTTGCATGCTAAAATGTTGAAAAAATAACAGCAATACTAGATCATCAACTACAACAAGAGACAAGATTGAATGCCTATGGTACATTGCTGAGTGTTAAAAAGAAGAATAGAAAGGTTAATCAGCTATACATTGAGATGTCACATCTACATTTTGGAAATTCCCCAATTTGAAATGCTTGTGAGTTCTGAAAACTGTTACAGGATCCAAAGAATGCAACCTTTTGACCGATTACAATGCTACAAGAAGAAGAAGAGAAGCACAACTTGTAAAAACCATTACGGACGAGGATCCAATACCCTGCAAGGCATAATTGTTAGAAACTTGGAACTGGAAGAACAGAAATTTGAACAGAGATATGCATATGTGTACATCAGGAACGTTACTCAAGGTCAAGGATGATAACTGTATCATACATCTGGCAAAAATCTCCTAACCATTTTCTACAGCCTCATAAACTCCCTTTAAAGCATTTGTGAAATTTTTGTTAATGCCATAAATTGTTGCAGAGGCGAAGGTTCATGAAATTGGGGCTACCGCTGAGGTGTACAACAGGAGAGAGATTTGTGAATGCTATGATGGTTGCAGAGCATCCAATTACCATGTGGAAGTGGATGGAACTCTAATGACGCTAGAGCTAAATCATCTATAGATGTGGTCAAATGAAAAGATATGTGATACTCTAGGTTAGCTTTCTCGCTGAAGATTTCAGTACAATGATTAATCATTATCATTCCAATAACATCTAATCATCAAGGTTCTAGAGTGCAGCCCAATAAGTCTCCCCGAATTGAAAGGAGTAGGGGACAAAAGTGGTGCACGGAAACAAAGAAGATATCACGAGTGCAATAGATTGCCTTCTAGTTCTAACAGGTTTTCTTGCGCAAATCACTTAAGCATATACCTGTGAACTTTGAACTCATTCGTATTGATGCATCGGTACAATTCATGGCCGCTATAAACTTTTGAGTATCATGACATGGTAAATGCCTCAATGAACTTAAAAGAACAAGCATTTGAGAACTAAAATCAATGGCAAGGGAAGAATATGGCAGATCAATTTTGCATTCTTATCAGATAACATAGTACATTAAATAGAAATACTTCAAGCTATAATATCTTAGTTTAGAAAAGCTAATCAGAGTCAAAGTTTCAATAAGGTAAATATCTGAAAAAGCCATGTTGTGTGCAGGTTAGATGTCACTAATTTAAATCTAGAGCCCAGGCTCATTAGTATACGCGGGGAGAAACAAATTCCTATTTTCCAAGGGCATTTTATTTTTGGCATGTTTTTAGAGCACAGAATTACTAGAAAATATGTTCAATAGTGAAGTATACGACATATCCATACCTTAAAGGAAAGGAAAGATGAGGTTGCTGAAGAAGGTACAAGTCCAGTAAAGCCAATATCATATGCAATGTTTCCATCAGCCTTAAACAATCCCAAGTTTCTCTCGCATGTTGGCCCAGGCTTCAAATTCCCATTAAACAAAGCAAACATATAAGCCCTCACTACAGTTTTTAGCCTAAAAGGTGTCCCCTTCTTCTTGAGTAGCAGCTTACGCATATTATGATTGAAAGTCCTAGCATTTTCCAAGGTTGCACCAGCTTCATTCTCATCCCCATGAGAAGCCCATCCAGTCTCAGAAACGATAACCTCCATCTTGTCAAACCCAGCCTTCTCCAAGGCAGCATAAGCTGCATCAACTTGAGCCACAAACATGTTATCGTAGTGTAGTTTAGTCTTTGCATCATAAATTCCAGGACTTTTTTGGAAGAGGGCATAGTTAATGTCAATATGCTGGGGATCATTCTTAATAGGCTAGGAAAGGATATGCATTTATGAAGAAAGGAGAGCCAATCTGTGAGAAGAACTGCAAGAGAGGCCTCATGAATGGGAGGACATCATCCCTAAAAGTGCATGAAGATGGAGGAAATGAATTAGCGAATACAGCCTCTGAATGTGGACTTGACACCTGAATAACATCTGTTAAATCAAGTCTATCAAGGGCATTATAAACATTTTTTGCTGCGGGCAGCAAAACTTCCCAGAGTTCCACATCTGTGCCTCCCAAGATTTCATTTTCCACGGCAATTCCACGAATTTTAGTACCTGGAAGAAATGGCTGAACATTTTCTTTGATCCAATCCAAGGCACGATCCTCACCCAATGTCTTTCAGAAATTCACCAGCTAAGAAGCACCAATACTTCAAAATATCTGCCATACCCGTGTCAGATACATACCCGTATCAGATACCGGTATCTGATACTAAATATTCCAAATACACTATCGGAACCTATTCCTTATAAATTTTATTTTTTATTTTTGAATTTTTGTGCTAATATGGGTGGGATATAATAAAAATTTGATAAATTATAGTATTCTATTATGTTTGTAGTGACTAATGCTAAAAATCAAATATAGTTTTTCCACTTTTCTCCATTAATCATGGAATGACCCAACTATTTTCTCTATTTTTGATATATATGTTATGTCGGATCATGCCGTACCCATATCTTAATTTTTTAAGAAATGACGTATCCCCGTGTCGTACCGGTGTCATATCCGATACCCATACCCGTATCCGTGCATCATAGTTCACCACCAAGTCCAACCACGATTTCAATTCCAGACCCTTTGAAGGCACTGAGGACATGATGATCAGCATCATATATCCTAATATTCTTAATCTTTGCAGCTTTGAGTAGCGTAACCACGCTTTGTGGGGAATGCAGATTGTCTGCTATCCTACCGTAGTTTACTCCATATGTTCCTGTAAATGGTTTATCCCCTAAAGCTGCAGCACAGAAGAACGTGAAAGCTTACTTAGAAAATCCATGTCACACAATGCATAAAAAGAACGTGGACTTTTATATTCACAAAGGTAAAATGTTACTAAGCAAAAAGTAGTCCACTAAATCTAAATGCCATGCATATCTGAATAGTATTATAGAAATGTCCATCGCAAACAACTAGCCCTCCACTCTGAATCATCCATGCCAAATTTTAGAATAGAATATGAAAAAGATGAGTCTTAGAAAAAGCAATACATACCATGAGAAAATATTACAGAGAAGATGAGAAGCCAAAGAAAGAAAGAAGAGAACACCATCTGTAGTCTGAGCATATTAAGAATGGGACTATGGGAGAGCATTCCAATTGTAGAAAAGAATGTGGGTGCTTCCCGGTATTATGTAATTCAATAACGGTAACGTCATCAGAGAAGAAACCATAAGCAATCCTCAGGATGATGCAATACTTTTTCTCCAGGCATGCCATAAACTCTAGACTCCTAGCCTTAAACCAAATATGATTGGAAAACAGGTTGTTTTTAGGGGATTAGAATAGATTCTTCCTTTCCTCGCCCTTTAACTGCTCCTTAAAGTATACCTTTTTCACTTTCCACTCTAGTTTACTTCTACTTGCTGCGTCTCTAGCCTAGAGGGACATCTAGGTAGACCCAAAATATATGTAAGAGGGTCATCAATACCTTTCGTGGCATCATGGGTAAAGGTGTTCTGAAATCTTGAGAGCACAGGCAGAACAGTCCTGAACAACAATTGAATGCATATGCTGCCTTCTTTTTTGGGTCACAAAGGCTGAACTCTTTTGTGGTGGGACAACCTTTTCGTTATAACTATTTATGAGATAATAAATATATAAATTTACTAAATTATTAATAATTTCTTTAAAATATATTTAATAGAAAAAAAAGCAAATATAAATTTTTTACGTATAAAATATTATTTATATAATACTACCTTTTTTTTAAAGCTGAAAAGCTCTTGCTCCTTTTCTAAAAATAAAAAAAATAAAAAGATATCCCAACAATGGTCTATGGCTTTATTGTTAGAAATATAAGTAATTTATGTGTTTTTACCTACCAGTTTAAGTTATTGAGAGAGTTGATTCTTAATATGGTATTAAAATTTCTATAACCAAGTAGCTTTGCTACTCTTATTCTCCTAAATAAAATTAAATTTCAACACAAAATATATAAGTCATTTATGCCTTAAACTAACTCTTAAAGTTATTAGGAGAATTAATTCATGATATTTATGCCGTAATTCCGAGTGCAAGTCTGAGATAAGCACTGTAGTTGTTGGAAAGCTAAGATAAACGAAGACATTCACGATAACGCCATTTGTAGAGTTGAGACGCATGATGATGTTACACAAAAATTTGATGCTAAAACTTCTAGGAGCCCTGGAAAATGTTACAAGTCCAAAAGCTGGTCATGTACCGATGCACGTGACTGATTTTATGATTGATGAATAGGAAATGATAAATGATAATTAAAATTCTGCATTTACTTTTTCTTTCTGTAACTTAAAAAAGAGCATTCAAAGATGGGTCAGGAAATCCGGGGAATGTGAAATTTAAATGACTAACACGTGTGAAATTTAAATCACTAACACGTGTGACAAAAGTCTACAATCTACATAGCTGCACTAATGAAAATCAAAAAGTCCTAATCTACAAGGGATACGCGTTTAATTTTCCTAAGTAGTAAGTACAACCAAATCTTTGACAGAATAAGAGACTACAGTCATCCATGAGGTCACAAAATAACTAAGCAACTTAGATAGCATTACAAAAGTCACGGGGTACTAGGCAATAGTACAGTACGTTTCAGCAGCTTACAGGACGGGATGATGAATGTTGAGGCCTGAGGGGCGGGCTTTCATTGTGCACAGCTCCAAATAACCTTCCCATTGTCAACTAGCTCTCCGTCCATTTTCTTGACTTGCTCCTCAGCTTGAATGGTCTTTTTTCCATCAGTTACTGGGATATCTTGCTTAGCATTCGTCTCTTCAACAGATGCAGGTGGCACAGCATTAGGATTCTCTTTCTCGGCTCCCCCATTAGCATCTAGAATCACAGCATCTGATTTATCCTGCTTCTTGTCTACTGCACCATTTTCTTTTTCTAATTCGGTTGGTGGACCCCCTTGGGATTTTTCAGTGACCACAGCATTCAAAGCTTCTCCAGCAACTTTCTTTGCTGATTCTGCTGCCGATGCAACCTCTTCCTTTTGAGCTTCTTGACCTTGAGGTTTTTCAGCAATCACATTTTCCCCTTCCACATGACTATTCTTAATTTCCTCTGTATCACTCTTTATTTTATTAGTGTCATTCAGATCAGTTTCTTCCATATCTACATCTGGCTTCTTGGTTTGTTCAGTTTGTTGTGTTTTATCTTCATTCTCAAGTTGCTTTTCTCCAGAAACATCTTCTCCTTTATTAGCTTCTGCTTCTTCCTCTTTAGGTGCCTCCTCATTTTGCATCTCAATATCCTCTGCAGCCTTGGGTTCTTCAGCAGCGGACTTTGCCTTGCCTTCCTTTGATCCTGATGATTTTCGAGCTCGTTTCTTTGGAGGCTCACTCTCTGCTGGAGGAGTTGATTTGGCCTTCTCAGTAATCCTTGCTGATCGCCTAGGGGTCTCACCAGTTCCCCAGTCAAACTCTGATAACGCAGGATTGCCAGGATGTGCCTTTAGGTACTGCTCCAATTGTTTTCTGGTACTGATCTCCTCCCCAGTTGGAGCAATGAATACAATCTCACTTTTTCTTGGTGTTCCCACTTTCTTAGGGAAGAACTGCAGAATGGAACTAAAAATGCATTATAAAACAATTTCCATACAGCATAACAATACAGTAAAGTTTGAAAATTTCATCCATACAGCTCAGCAATGTGAAAATAGTCTTGTTACTGATTGGTTTCGAGAACAGTGAAACCTAAACATGTATCCAAACCACATACTCACACACTCTCTCCAAGCCTTCTAGAAAAGAAGGAATACAATAGGGAGAGGGGAAAAAAACATGCGTGTGCACATACATGTGGGTGAGAGAGAGAAAGGAAATGCAGACTGCATAAAACAATTTCTTAAGAGTAGATAATAAAACATAGAATCAGAAGGACCTGATCATTAATAAATCACTAAGCATTAGTTCACACTTCACAAAGTGCTCGACTGGAATAGATCAGTCAATATTCTTAGTGAAGATTTTCCCCCAAAATTCATGACTTTCTGTAGAATTAGTTCACAAAGTGCTCTAGAATAGATCCATCAATATTCTCAGTGATATTTCCCCCCAAAATTCATGACTTTCCATAGCATATTTCATGATTGGGTGCTTTGTACTCAACTTGAAGGGCACACTTAATAAACACTAATACTACAAAGTGCTCTAGAATTAGTTCACAAAGTGCTCTAGAATAGATCCATCAATATTATCAGTGATATTTCCCCCCCAAAATTCATGACTTTCCATAGCATATTTCATGATTAGGTGCTTTGTACTCAACTTGAAGGGCACACTTAATAAACACTAATGCTACAAAGTGCTCCAAAAAACATTCCAGGTGTGGTTTATTTGCAAATCTTATATTTCTACATGCATATATTCTTGCTTCAGTTTCATTTCCCTGCTCCATCGAGTTCCAACTTACCTTTCCAAAATACTAAACTAAATGGTTTGCAGACTTTATATGAACTATGAAAGACACATTATAGTCCTTCAATGCAAAACTAACAGTTGAGGGTTCAATTTTTTTTCCTAAATACCGTAGTAATAAATGCTTCACCAACCATCATTTCTTAATGCATCACAAACTAGAGCACCAAAATAGACAGACTTTGCAAGAAAGGCTAGTTGGACGGTCTTTTATTAAATCTTTCCAAGCTTGTGTCCTTGCCAACAAATCATAGAGACAAAGAAATTGTACTTCTGGAAAAATCTTGAAGCACGTGATCTTTATGAACATGCATCACAAATTCAGAACCAGTGTAATCTAATAAAAGAATTAGAATTTTGTTCTTCCTTCTATGCTAATTTACCTGCGTATACATCCGACACTTAAATTGCTAATACAGCAGCTAGCTGTTTGATATAAGACTCTAAAACAAGTGTACTTCTTGACTATACTGGCAGGTCTCTAGCACCAGGGAGCCAAGGCTGGAACAGTAGTGCTCATTCTAGCTGATTTGAGTGTAGGCCAAATAAGGCGTATGGCTACAGCATAAGCGAATAAAAGCTGATTTGAGTGTCAAATCTATAGCGATTTATGCTTGAAGATGACATCATCTGAGTCATGCCAAGAGCACTAGCAGAGCAAAGCAAAACTCTAAACTGTAAAAACTAAAATCCTAGAACCAATAAGCAGTCATTGCTGTACCAACTATGAACCAAGACCTGATTCATTCGTTGTCAACAAAATGGGTAACAGTGGCTGACTAAGGACTAGATACGGCAATTTGTCCTTTTCTGGTAAGTAGGTGATACAACAAAAGTTGATAGTTTTGTTAGCTTGTGGAAGTCGTAATCCAGAATCCGCAGATTATAGTTCATTGAAAAAACTCAAAGTCAGCGTAGGCTAAACTATAAATTTAGTATGGAAGATTGCACCAATGGAATAGAGCCCCTCACCAAAATTCTATCAATCACATAAATCATTGCAAAACTCAAAGCCATGACACTTGTTAGCAAGGAACAGTATCTGTCTCTTGTAAACCAGCCCAAAGTCCAACAACTGTCAAAAGCAACCTCAAAACCAATGAAACATGCGATGTGGTAGACCAAAAAGCTTGTCTTGTAGGTATTACAGTGTCATGTGCACAATATTCTAGTATTTTCTAGGAATATTGTCCACAATACATTTTCCTTTTCTCGGGGAAGGGGATCAGAGGAGGTCTAAAAACCAAATGAAGTAGACAATTTTCCTAGGAATTGAGCTTAACTATTATGAAATCAACATCACCACCTCCAAGAAAAAAGGGTTACTGATAAAAATAAAAAATAAAAAATCAGGCAATTGCAATTAGCAAAGTAAGCCCTTTCAGAAAACCCTACAAACAGAATTACGACCAAAATCAGCCAAACATTAGCACAGACCCTAACTCTACGGAAAAAAGGGGGGAAATTAAGTGCATAATTGTGTTAGTAACAGAATTGAAGGAAGGAAAATTAGAAAATAAAGCCACACTAACTAACAGACATAATAGTAGTAATTATGAAAAACAAGGAAATTGTAAAAGCTGATAAACTTGATGCAAACATGAACCGGAGCAAAACCAACCTATTATATATCACCAACAAAAAAAAAACCTATTATACATAATAATAATAATAATAATAAATGAGATTCAGCATGAAAAAAAAAGGAGAAGGAAGAAAGAAAGAGACCAATTTATTCCAAGCAGGAGGAGCTGGAAGTTCGACCGATAAAAGCTCATCTTTGGAAGCACTTTGCGGTTCCTTCTCCTCCATCACCGCCTTCTCCATTTCTACTCTCTCTTTTCACACTCTGAGCTTCGGTAAGCAACGCAAAGGAAGGGACAGAACACAGGAGCAGGGCACAAAACAAAACCGTTGGGGAGTTGGGGATATGGCTTTGGTGCTCGTTTCTCGTTTCTCTCTCTCTCTCTCTCTCTCAAACCGTCACCAAATTGAACATGGGATTAGGGATATGATAAACTCACCCAGCTACCTGCTGAAAGGATTTAGAAAGGAAACCCTCCAATCAAACATCGCTATTTGTCCGTTAAAGCTGACCTTCATTTTCCTTTAATTTTTAATTGAATTATTATTTATTACTTTTATTGTCAAGCACATTTACTAATACTGCTTAGTAATATAGACACGTGCGAGACGCTTCCACCAAAGCTGGTGTCGGCAAATGATGCGCTTCGTCCTCTTCCTCGTCCTTCTTAACATGTTGTAATAATGCAATAATAAATAATAATAATAAAGTATCATAATAATAATAATAATAATAATGGTTGGACTCCTTAACCTTAACGGTCCTTAACCTAATAACCTTAACTAACTCATTCTCTGACGTGGAGTGCACGCGCTGAACGCGGATAAGTAATAGTAGATACTAGAGAGAGGGGGCCACCTGTCACTCACAGGTGAAAAGTTAACGGATAACGTTGGGTTCAGGTCAGGTTTAACTGAATTTAAATGTTTATTTGGGGTCCGAACCATGACCTCCCACCCAATGGCAATGAGATTTCAATTCGACGTAGATAGATTTATAGATAATATTAGATAATATATTTACTCCCTAATCCTAAATGGAAATGCTAACTATAAGTATTGAATTGGTTTAGTCTAAAATGTGGATGGGATTGGGATTGAAAATTTCTTAAATACACTTAAAGTAATACTCTAGATTAATAAAAAAATAAAACCTGAATTAAAAAAAGTTGGCTCCACTTGAAGTTTAATGATAACTGTGATGGAGTTTTTTTTTTTTAATTCATGTATCATTCTCTTATTTGCATAAAATATTAGTTAAGCGTACTTAATAATTTCTCATTGCGATGGGAGCTTCCTTTCGCTCTCTCTACAATATTCAATTCAAAGTGTCCCGGCAAGCTCAACATAACTGTATTCTTTTAGGTTTGACCTGCATCCCATCCTATCTATTGACATAAAATATCTGACTAATACCTTTTAGCATTGGGTGTAGTTTAAGAGAGGTGTACGTTTGGATTCAATTTTGAAAATTATGATTTGAATAAAAATAATAGGAGATAAATTTTTACTTAAATTATAATTTAAAAGGTTTTAAATTTTAATTTAAATATGCTATATGTATACAAATTTAATTTTTAGAATATGAGGTCTTAGTAATAATAGAATTTGAACAATATGAGGTCTTAATAATAATAGAATTTGAACAAGATTAGTCTTATAATACTAATAGTTATACTTTGAAAAATTAAAAAATATACATGTAGCTAATATTATTTCATAATATTTTTAGTATTTTTAATTCAAAATATTATTTTAAATAACTCTCCTCTAAATTTATTTTTTATAGTAAGTCACATTTAAATATCATCAACTTTTTAATTCTTTTTCATTTAATTATTTATATATATGCATAATTATTATCTTTTTACATATATATATATATTAGTTTTTTAAAGGTATTCCTCACCTAATTAAATGAAATTAAATTTTTCTCAAGTTATTAAATACAATAAGTAAAACTCTCTTTTAGATATTTTTACTAAGAATTGAATAATTGTCATTTTTTAACAATTAAATAACCGCTATCACTGAGATCGGCTGACATTGAGTTCCGTTTTTAGATATTTTTACGAAGTCATCAAAATATTGATAATTTACGTGTAAAATTACAGCTATGCCGTCATTGTTTTGGAATCGTGATGGCGATGGTTATATATTTTTCTCCATTAACAAAAGGCAAATTGTCATATTTTTAGACAAAAGTCACATTCTTTTATATGTGAGGACAGATACAAATATTATATATAAATTCATACAGTCTAAATTTTTATTTAAAAAAAAAATGAAACATGGAGAAGCCACTTGATAGGTTTAGAGGTGAATTAAACCCACACTTAAAAGGCGTGGCATATGATCGTCGGGTTATAACGTATGCATATGCATAGTCATATTTATGATCCCAAAAATAAGAACCATATACCAGCAAAATGGAAAAAATTGAACACTTTTTACAAAAAATAATTAAAATTAAATAAATTCAATTTTATTTATTTTATTTTTTTGAAAACCAATTTATTCGGAAATCAAAAATATTATTTATATTTTTTAATAATTTAATGATGAAATTACCTTTATACCCTCAAATGCACAACCTTAATCCTTATTTTGTGATGACATTTTCGGTCTCTTTCTCTCATAAGCCTTTGCGATTGCAAGTACAAGGCTGCTACCGCCCAAGACCCTTGGTTGATGCTCATCACCTTGCTTGATGCTCGTATATTGTAGCGCCTCCAAAAGGTCACTTGAGGGGCTTGCCTGGTGTAGCGTTGTGAAAGCACTTCTAGTCGCGCACTCGAGTGGTCTCACGGAAGTTCACCTGAGTGGCTCACCACTACAACTTGTCTCCTGTCAGAAGCTCATGGTCGCTACTCAGGTTTGCTGAGGTAAGTCTCCCTTTTTTATTTCTTACATAGCTCCTCAATTTTACCTTCATGCTCTGTGATTCTAAGTCTTCCCTTAATGTTCTTTGGAAGCAAGGTTTTGGGTTTTAATTTTAAAAAAATTGGCCAAAAGCAAAAAATTGAACCAAACCAAATTGATTAAGATGTGTTTGATTTTTATATTTGAACCAAATCGATCGATTGTTTACATGAGAGGATCAATTAGTTTGGATCAGATAGCTTTTTCCCTCAAAATTAATCCAAATCGATCCACAAGCACCATTACCCAAAAAGGTCAAGTGGTGATTATAGATTATTGATGTGAGTGTTAACCTCAATTAAATAATAAGAATTAGTTCATTTCATGATTTGTAGCATTGGTGAGTACCCATACCTAAAAAGGCCAAGTGGTGATTATAGACTAGTGATGTGAGTGTTGACCTCAATCAAATAATAAGAATTAGTTCATTTCATGGTTTATAGTATTGGTAATTGAACCAACGTCTTCTTAAGATCTAGATGTAATTTGATCAATTCAAGATGAAAATTGAGGGGATTAATATATTTCTATTGTAAATACATAAATTAGTTGGAAAACAACCAATCCAGTAACTCATCTAAAATTTTAATTGATCTATTATTGATCACTAAAAGTGTAATTAAATTCAATTAATTGGCTAACTGAGATCTAACAGATATATCTACATTACATCTAGCATTCATTATTAGATGATCATCTAGAATTCAACTAACAAATGATATATAAATTTGCAATCGCACAATTTATGTTAATTGATGCTAATTTAAATCTACACACCTAATATTTTCAATTCAAGTGATGAAATTGAAATTAATCAATCACAATATCATCACAATTCAGAATCAAGAACAAACAAATAGAAATCATCGTTCATAGATTTAATATCAGAATTAGAGAAGAAGAGAAAATGTAATTGAACGTTTATTTCAAATTTTAATATAAAGTCTCAAGATCAAACCAAAACTCCTTTAAAGACCTTTGATTAATCTTTCCATGGCTGTAATCTCATGCTCTGCCTTTCCCTTTAAATAAATGACTCTAAAACTTAATTTACAAGTCTGGCATTAGACTAGGACTAATCTTAGCTTTAATTGGTTATCTTGTTTGCTTAATTTGAGTTTAAGATAAGGAAGTTATGCCCAAATCAATCTGAAGACGTATCTAAAGAGTCAGCAAGCTTCATATAAGACAATCACTATCAAAATGATTTAGTTTCAAAAAGTGATCCTCATGAAAGTTAAAGCTATGCGTTTTAGATCTTCATTGGCACCAATTTCATATCCAATTTACACATACAACCCAAGTTATGGTCAAATTAGTGCATGTGGGTCAAATTTTAGAAACAACACTCATGTTCTGACTTTTAGGCCTAATGTGACCCACTAGACTTCCAATTCAACTCTTGAGCCTTCAATAAAGTTGTAGATCTCCTTCTTATTTTTTCTTAAGGATAAAATTCATAATTATTATATGTCTATAACTCAAGATATTCCCAAAATATAAAAACAATGTAAAATTCAATTAATGTTGAAAAATGTAATTAAGTCAAAATGAAACCCAAACTTCTAAAACGTGACAAAGTCAAATCAATTTAAATACAAAAGGGGATAAAATATTAAATATGAGGGATTAATAATATATGTGAATAGTATTTATCTACTAGTGAGGTGGAAATCTCCATTAATCCATTTTTTCTTAAATTTGAAAATTTTATGACACGAATATATATTTTTTCAAGGTAGTAGAAATATAGAATTAGGACCATCTAAAATGATGGGTGCACTTTAAAAAAATATACATTGATAAAAAAAAAATCAAGTTTAAGATTTTATAAAATACAGACTTACATTAAATATGTCATAATTTACTCCTTTCATATTTTAATCCGGTTATCATTGGCTTTGAAAATGACTTTGAGACAACGTTTCATTTACTATGTTTTAGGACTCTGTAAATTACTATTACAAGTCAATATATCAAAACTTAATACGGCATAGATAGTTAAATACTCTATAACACCATGACATGGAGTTTCTAAAGGCAACTATGGATGGGAAAAATTATGATGGAAATAAGTCTCTACCATGAGAGTAATTAACTCATAAACAGGAATCACAACACAAGGATTAAAAATGTGATTGTGAAGCATGAAGAAAGCCCTGGGACTTTTGGTGAAAAACTTGGAACATGAATTGAGATAAGACTTAAGAGGAATGGACAAAGAAGATAAGGCCAAAGCCCAATCGCTCACACAAGGCTCTCAAATTAATTAGGGGATGGTGGGAGCTTGGGAGGATGCGGCATGAGTCACGTCCTGGGCCCTCACCGCTCACAACTCATAACTCACTACTACGTGGGCCAATACTTTGGGCCCATTTCGGAAAGTTCTCTTTGTTATTTCTTGAATGCTATTGATTCCTTTTAAATTTAACATGTCCTATATACATATACATATATATATATATATATATATCTGTGTGTGTGTGTATTTTGTATGTCAAACTCAATTTTCAAAGAATCTATATATTTAATACCATCCATAAGGCCTTGATCAGTTGGGCTGGTATCTTGACCTTGGTTTGGATAGTAATTTAATACTTTTTAATAGTAGTCTAATTATACTTGTTTTTAAATTATTTTAATATTATTTTGTTATCAAGGAAACATTGCAAACAATAGTAAAATAAAAAATGAATAATGCTAGGATTTACAATAACATTGGGCTATTGTTTTTCTTTATTATATGTATGGACCACTTGCGGCAACGATTTGATGGATGTCAAAGCCATAATTTTAGGATCACTCTGATTAGTGACAGTCATTACTTGTAGTTCGTTAATTAGTAATGGTGCTTACATATCCGAATTTGACATAATGTCTATCTCGTACTATATAGGAATTGGTTTATGTTTATGCATAAAGAATTTTCATCTGAGTCTTATACATAAACTAATATTTATGTTAAAAAAAATAATAAATTGGTATAAATAATAGTATAATGAATTTTAATGTGCATATAATATTACCCAATTCTACGACTCTCACTATGTATACTTGGGTTACTATAACTGTAGCAACGTTCCTCCTTTCTTTCCAAGATTGAAAAAAAAAAAAAGTTATACCTTAAGTTAAAAATCCTGCCACCCCCCAGAATACTAATTTTGACTATAATTTCTTTTTGGAACCCATTCACATTAAAGATTCTGATTTTGAATCTTTGACGGTGCTTTTGCAGATTTTATATATATTCATGAAGTACACGCGGGGGCATTCATTATCTTGGACTAAACGGGTAAAAACATCCAAATATAGAGGATAAATATTCTTCAATAAAAATTCATGATCTGTGAGAAGCAAAATCCCCTGGAGGAGAGAAAGCCAAGTCTATTCTTGTCGTGTTTGGATTGGTGGTGGGAAGATGTCTAAATCTCTCTCGAAATATGCTTTGAATATTGTACTTACATGTTTGGTACAATGAGAATAGAAATATGGTTGGACCCAAACGTTATTTTAAGGTCCTAATGGGAGAAGTAATATTTGTCGCTTTTGTAATGAAAAAAAACTTATTTGTATGTATATTAATAAAATTATTTTTATAATTTGATATTATATTATTATTTTAATTATATTTAAATAAGTATATTTAATTATTTTTAAAAAATATTATAATTATATTTTTTAAAAAATTATTTTATAATATTTAAACAAATTTATATAAATTTTAAAATAAATTATTTTATTATTAATTTATTTACAATCAATTTTTTAACATTTATTTATTTTTAATCTAACTTAAGAAATCATTCATATTCTTTTTAATAATTATATATGTAAAAGTAATTTTTATTAACACTATATACACAAGATTTATTATGCCAAAATTATTTTTTATATAAATTTTTTTAAACAAATTGATTTACTCAAACTTATCTTTGACTAAAAATAAAGTTTATAAAATTAAATTCATTCAAAATTAAGTTTGTAAAACTTAATCAAAATACAATAATTCATATAACAATGGCATTCTGAACACTGATACTTCATTAATGTCTAAGTTGCATGATCATTAAATATTAATATATTATTTATTTATTTATTTTTTGTATAAATTAAGATATTTTTTCGTTTAAAAAATAAGAGACTAATTCTATATAATACGGTTAGACGAATAAAGTAAAAACTCCTCTCAATTAAATTTTTTTTTATATACTCAACTTCAAAAATTAAATTTAAAATAAAATATTTAAGGTGAATAAACTTATAATATAAATTAGTTAAGAGAAAAACTTCACAATTCCAACTGAGAGCTCATTCTCGATATAACTCCAATAAGATCCGAACATGTAGTTCCCTTTTAAAGAAACTTAATTTATCATACATGGTGGTAACAAAGTCTAATCGCTCAATTCATGTTCACCAACCTTTTAAAAAGTTTCTTTCCCTTTATTTTCTCGCCAGAACTTTTCAAACTACCTAACCAACTTGGTATTATAATTTTATTCATTTACCAAAAAATAAGGATTAGTTGAATTTTTTGTCACAAAAACATACTCAGGTCACCATAACTTTAGTGGGTTGTGACTTTATATCAGCACTGACCACATCTAACTTAAATACCAATTTTTTTTTTCCTTATAGATATTGTTATACCCAATTACTTATTTAAATAGTTTATTCTTGTTGAATATGTTATGTGAGTTATTTTATCTATTTTTCTTTTTTCTTTTTTCAATCATAACCAAGTACTTGTATTAGAATTATTATAGGGAAAAAATAGTTTTGATTAGTTTGTCAACTTACTAAGTGCACTTATTAGCATCATAACATGATTTATTTTGTTATAAATATATAATTAATTTGTGTAAAACATTGTGAGTACTTTATCTAAGTTAACTAAAGTTGAAAACCCACCAAAGTTGTCTTTCTTCCGTTATCATAAATCTCTCTCACTGACAACTGTAATAACTATAATTCGTCGAAACAACTGTGGCTCGTACAATGCCAACCCATTTCTCTGGCTTACACTTTTCCTAACAGGGAAATCATCAGAAAAAGTTAAATTTAGAATAAATATTTACTTTTGACTCGTAAAACGGTAAAAGTATAAATTTATTAATTTAAGCATTTAATAATTTAAAAAAATTAATTTGATATAAAATATGATATTAAAATATTAATTTAATGTTAAAAAATAATAATATTTAAATAATAATATTTATATATTTAAAATACCAAAATAAATATTTATTCTTAAATTTATAATCAGAAAGGTAAACACTTTTTTCTGGTTAAGTGCCTCCTCTTGTAGAAAATAAGAATTTTCACCTCCAAAAGTATGAGCACGTGCTTTCGCATGCTCCAGCGTAGTCAACACAACAAGCATCACTTCATAGTTCCAAAATCCAATTATAAACGGAGAAGGGAAATTGACAGATTTTCCTGCGTGATTGGTTAGCACAATGACATAACGATGATCACACAGTTCTCTCGCAAGATTTTCTGTTCAAAACATCCTCTACTGTATGGCCTTTATGTTCATATCCTTGGGATTGCAAATTTAATATCTAGATGCAGGATAGACATATATTGATATTATTATGAATTTAATTTTAATGTATTGTAAGTGTAAAAAAAATTTATACTGTTATTTAAATATGTTTTAGCATATCATTAAGAGTTTAATTTTGATTTACTGTCAGTGTAAAGTTTTTTTTACACTGTCAATGTAAAGTTTTTTTACATTGTCATCCAATTATGTGTTGTCAAATCATTAAAAGAGTTTGACTATCACAACAACCACATAAAAAGTCTAACTCTTTTAATTATGTGTCAGCACATGATTAGATGACAGTGTAAAAAAACTTTATACTAACAGTGAATTGAAATTAAATTCTATCATTAAAGAGTTAAGCTTTTTAAGTAGTTGTTATGATAGTCAAATTCTTGTAATGATATGACAATGCATGATTGGATGAGAGTGTAAAAATTATTTACACTAACCGTGAATCAAAATTCAACTCTATTATTATTATAAAAAATACAAACAAAATATGACTGGTTACTTATTTTTAATTAAGTAATATTATTTATATGAATAGATTCCTCACATACTATTTTTTCAATAGCTTAAATTATACACAATCTCTTATATGGTCGTCCAATAACCATTTCCCTTTTCAATTAGTGTTGTACTACATGCTGCCAGGATTTTGACTCTTTTTAAATCCCAAATTGCCTAATGACTCGGTATTTTTTTCAAGAGCATGAGATTCCTAAATATAGAAATGAAAAAAGAAAAAACACTTACGGATTGTAGCCTTCTCGAAATTATTCCAATGGACTTTCGTAAAACTAGTCTACAAATTACTCTATAGCAGGACGGTGCCAAATATTGCAGGTCTTATTTTATGAAATAAGATTAGTACAAGAAAAGGAAATAAAGTAGGTAGTGGTTAGAATACATTTGAAATTTTGGGGCTCATATTACGTTTAGTTGTCAATTTGCAAGAAATTATTCAAAGGCAATAATACGATTGAAGGTTATAAGGTAATGCAAAAGATATTAGTCACTCACTCAAAATGGGCATAACTAACCTCAACGAAAGGGAAAGTCCGGGACCATAAATGCAGGTATGCAACAATATCGTCCCACATGAAGTTACAGAAATCATTTAGGCTCATAATTTCCTTAACCTGCCCAAGAGCCACTATTAACTCTCTTCATTCATTCGCCTCTCCTCCTTCCTCTCTCTTCGTTTCTTCATAGTACAATTCCTCTTACTGGGTTACTCCTTCTATAGTCTGAATATAACATGGCTACATCGTTTCTACTGAATGGAAAATGAGGTTTGTCATACTCCTATCTATGATATACTATTTCTCCTTATGTCATTTTACGCTTTCCTTTTATGGGTATGCTGCTATGTAACATGTCAATGATTTCCTGCACAAAAATACCCTATTTTCCTTGAAAATCTCCCTCCATTTTGTAGTAGTTTCACTCTCATGTTGTGGTTTGTTTTTGCTTTCCTGAAGAAAATAATACCGTATTGCTTGTGTTGAAAACTAAGCTGTCTACCAAACTGCAACTCTCTTTGGGCAGTTTACAGAAGAGGGGGGTGGGGGGTTTGTGTGTTGGGAGCTCCTATCTAATTGAAGGTTCAAACTTCAGAGATATAACCTTGTGCAAAACTGTGCCTTTTTTTAGTCTTGTGTTGGCTTTCAATATTTATTTGCCCAGATCTTTCAAAGTTCATATTTTGGATTATCTATTAAAATCCGTTGTTTTAATGCAGTCAGCAAATCATGGGCTCATTCAGATATGGAACCTTGTTCTTCTATGTGCTCCTTCTGTTTAGTACGTGCCTGGCCAACGATCAACACATTCGCCAAATATATCCTGGCTTCAGTGCATCTCGGCTGGATTGGAACGAGCATAGTGGGTTTTTCTTGCTATCCAACAGCTCAGCTTTCGCTTTTGGATTCTTTGGTACCCTGGATGTTTCATTGTTTGTTTTAGTTGTCATTCACTTAGGTAGCTACAAAGTGGTTTGGACTGCTAACAGAGGCTTACTGGTTAGAAATTTTAATAAATTTGTGTTTGACTATAGTGGAAATGCATATTTGGAAGGTGGGAATGGTGTAGTTTGGGCAACAAACACAACGGGACAAAAGGTTAGAGCCATGGAATTACAGGATTCAGGGAATTTGGTGTTGCTTGGGGAAAATGGGATAGCTATTTGGCAGAGTTTTAGCCATCCCACTGATACCCTTTTGCCCGGTCAAGCGTTTGTGGAAGGAATGAGACTCAAAAGCTTCCCCAACCGCAATAACTTGTTTCATTATCTAGGTTATATAGCAGGTGATTTGGTTCTCTATGCAGGATTTGAAACTCCACAACTATACTGGTCCTTATCAGGGGAAGCCCAGAGAAGCCAAAAAAATTTCAGTGGTAAGGTTCACTCTGCTTCTCTGGTCTCCAATTCATGGAATTTCTATAATAAAAGTGGATCTTTGCTATGGAAATCTGTCTTCTCTGATCATTCAGATCCTAAGGCAATGTGGGCTGCTATCTTAGACCCGAATGGTGCAATCTCTTTCTATGATCTTAACAAGGGGAGGTCTGCTACCCCTGAGGCAATTAAAATACCACAAGACCCCTGTGGCATTCCTGAGCCTTGTGATCCTTATTATGTTTGCTTCTTCGAGAACTGGTGCGAATGCCCTGCACTTCTCAAATCTCGTTTTAATTGCAAACCTCCGAACATCTCAACCTGTTCTAGGAGTTCAACAGAACTTCTATATGTTGGTGAAGAGCTTGATTATTTTGCGCTTAAGTATGTTGCACCAGTTTCAAAATCAACCCTGAATGCTTGCAAAGAAGCTTGTTTAGGAAACTGCTCTTGCCTTGTGCTTTTCTTTGAAAACAGTTCTGGGAGATGCTTTCATTTTGATCAGACAGGGAGTTTGCAACGCTCTAAGGGTAGCACCGGTGGTTATGTTTCATATATGAAGGTCTCCATTAATGGTGATGGAAATGGCAACAAAAGTGAAAGGAATGACACGGTGTTAATTGTTACCATAGTAATTCTTACAGTTCTGGTTATTGCTGGTCTTGTAACAGGATTCTGGTACTACAACAAGAAGAAGGATTTTGCTGAGTATCCTCAAGACCCGTTGGAGGAAGATGATTTCTTGGACAGTCTCTCCGGGATGCCTGCTCGTTTTACTTATTGTACTCTTTCTAGAGCAACTAAGGACTTTTCCACAAAAATTGGCGAAGGAGGTTTTGGCTCAGTGTATCTTGGTGTGCTTCAAGATGGCACCCAGTTGGCAGTGAAAAAATTGGAAGGCGTTGGACAAGGGGCAAAAGAGTTTAAAGCTGAAGTGTCTACAATTGGAAGCATTCATCATGTTCATCTGGTCAAGCTAAAAGGATTCTGTGCTGAGGGTCCTCATCGCCTTCTTGTCTACGAATACATGGGAAGAGGTTCTTTGGACAAATGGATCTTCAAGAACAGTGAAAACAGTTTCGTGTTGAATTGGGATACGAGGTTCAACATTGCAATAGGCACAGCAAAGGGATTGGCCTATCTGCATGAGGAGTGTGAAGTGAGGATCATCCACTGTGATATTAAGCCACAAAATGTTCTTCTTGATGATAATTTCACTGCTAAAGTTTCAGATTTTGGATTGGCTAAGCTAATGAGCCGAGAACAGAGCCATGTCTTTACAACTCTAAGGGGTACAAGAGGATATCTAGCACCAGAATGGATTACCAACTATGCAATTTCAGAGAAGAGTGATGTATTCAGTTATGGCATGGTCTTGCTTGAGATTATTGGAGGAAGGAAGAACTATGATCAGTGGGAAGGCTCGGAGAAAGTGCATTTTCCTTCTTATGCCTTCAGAATGATGGAGGAAGGAAAACCGAAAGAACTTCTTGACCCAAAGATAGATATTGATGAGAAGGATGAAAGAGCAGTCACTGCTCTTAAAGTTGCTCTTTGGTGTATACAAGATGACATGAATTTGAGGCCTTCCATGACTAAGGTAGCCCAAATGCTTGAAGGTCTGTGCCCTGTACCTGATCCCCCATTATCATCTCAGTCCGGTTCTTATTCAACTTTCTCGAAAATGAGTAGCGGAGAAGCTACTTCATCTGGACAGGCTAGTTTTTATAGTAATGTACCCATGTCGTGTGTTCAGTTATCAGGACCAAGATGAGATAAGTAGATGTAGACAAATCATGCATACGTACTTTTGAGGTTTACTTTTGTTCTTGTCACTCTGTTTGGATTTAGAGACCCCTTTGAAATTAATTTAGAATTTATGAAATGAAGGAATAGTAAAATGCAAGATTAGTGGATCAGTGGAAGGGATTTGGATTAAAACTTCAACAATTTCAGTTGCTACCACAGTTTATTATATTGAACAAGTTCAGGCTGCATTACAATATACAAAGGTTGACTACCATAGGAGAGAAAGGTTGTATGTTTCCACTTTCAAGCCCCACGTAGTTTGTTGTTGGCAGTTAAAAAAGCCCAACTAGTGTTTTGTTCATACAGTTATGCTCTGATAGGCAACACATTAATGAAGTTTTATACAAGATATACATACACATAATGAATCCTTCATATAAACATTGGATTAAATTATGTGCAAAGATTCAATTAGTATAAATCTTTTAAAAAAATTGTGTGAAATTATCAATTTCACTTAAATAGAGTATTGAGGCTGACCAATACCTAGAGGTGTTATTGTTAGAGATAATTTTGATAAGGTGATCTCGTTGAGTTGAGTCAGATAATCAAGAGCTCATTCGAACCTGATGAGTGCTATTTGGAAGTGGACCGTGTCCGTGGAAGGCATCATGCGTGACATTCAGGCTCTTTGACAAGGATTTCAAAGATTGCTTTTCTTGGGTGAAACGAGAGGGCATGTAGCAGCTCATTGTGTTGCATAGTTCCTGGTTGGTCTGAGTGTTTCCCTTTGTTGTACCTGATAACCAGAAACACATCTCTCTTTTTGTTAATTGCAAACTTTGTTGTGCCTTTCCCAAGGAGGAGCCCGGTTTTGTTGTCTCCGTGTAATTTTCCCTCCCTTGTAGAAGCATTGGTCCTTTGACGGTTGGCCGAAATAAAAAGAGCAAAATTTATAATTAAAGATTAATTTAATATATTTATTACAGTTTAAAGCTAAATATTCACTTTATTATTTTATTTTTAATTATAATAAACATGCTAAATAGATCCTCAAATGGTAAGTTCAAGAAAAAAAAGTAGACAATTTTAGCTGATTTGATAATAAATAATATAAAAAAAACGCTCTAAAGAGTGTCTAAAAGTCAACATGATGCGGATTAGTCCTGAATCCTGATGGAACTTTAAAAAAGAAAAAATATATATATACACTTTATTAACCTCAAATACTTGGAAGTTATTTTTTGCTGTGCTAATTCATCATCGTTTCAGCTAGATTCTTATTCAATCAAGAAAATGAGTGGTGGAGAGGCTGCTAACATGTGTTCAGACAGTTGAGTCGTCTGAATCGATAAGAAAGGCAGTTACACAAGTAATTCTTGTGTGAACGCACTCGCAAATTCATGCGAGACTCGCATTCTACTTGGACTTGTAAATGCACTAAACGCGAACACAGTACTAGTGCAAAAAAAAACAAAAACGTGTTGTAGCCGTCTAAATACGAACACTTCCAAACTAGAATTTTTGCCTCAGTTATAAGGGTAATGCACATTCCATATTGAATATGACTTTTGTCTCACAAAAAGAAAGAGAAAGAACGTGATTTACGGTGAGCAACGAGTAGATAGGCCAAGATCATAATTGGACAAAGAAAATAGAGAAAGTAGAGTATTGAAATGCATGATGAGTAGATCAGTCTAGAAATGAAACCTTAGCAATTTCAGTAGTCGTCAAGCCTCACAGTTAATTTTTTAAACAGGTTGTGGCCGAATAATAGTGATACTATTTATGATCAAGTCCATACCGAATGATGAGAAGAAACAACTTGAAAAAAACGCCCTCTCAAACATATCACCTTATCAATGAGTTTGACAGGTAAAGAGAAAAAGAAATCAAGACGAGACCCATAATACAATTTGGCTGAGGGATAGAAAATGTTACAGGCAACAAAGATAGACTATTATAAGATAGAAACGACACAGTAAGCCCCACGTACATTTGGAGCCATAGGTTTATGTTATTAAAACCTCTCCCACCTGTCGAAATATATGAATATTGGGTTGTTGGCTGTGCTGATACTATAGTTTTTTTTACTTTATTTTTCTTTGGTGTCATAGAATTGGATCAACAGCTATTGCCTGATTGCCTGCGAAATTTAATACTTAATTAATAAGCTGTGGTGCATATATTAGGATCATTTTAAAGTAAATATTGTAGTTTAGGCTAGTTGCAAATCATTCAACAAGAGATAAGTTTTAGTGAAGATATGGTTGCAACTTGCGAAAATATAAACAAAAAATAAATGTCCCATATACTATACCACAGCTTTAGCTCTATGAATCGGCTTTTAATAAAAGCTATAGATTTCATATTGCCAAGTTGTTATACAATTTGACAGATGGAGAAGGAGACAGGAAGTGCACAATTTTCAGGCAGGCATCTAGTTAACTAAGGAGAACTAACTGATGCCAATATGAACGAGTAATCACCTACATATGATTTCATATAGGTGATTACTCTTTTTAGAATCTCGAGTTCAGGATAAACAATTAAAGAACACGACAAAGGGCTGTTCTTTATTCCTTAATTTCTACCAAAATTTTCACATTCTCCAAAGATACGAAAAGCTACTTTCTCTTATTTATGGCACACAAGCTATTTACAGCCAGACAGTCATCTCTACTACCCAGTACCCACTTCCAAGAGGTGAAAAAGGGCACGAGTGATTGTTTGAGACTATGTTTCATTTGTCTTGCAAGATACCCAACTTCACTCAGAAACAGAGAGGTAGGATTGAGAGGCTGCAGTTAAATGAGGGCGGAGATTAGTTCCTTGAAAGAGATCAGGTGGGTATGTATGGCTGTGATCAGTTTTATGTTGGCAGTCTTTATCTTCATCTTCTTCAGCATCCCAAAGGAATTTGGCATAAGAAGCCAGGACATAGCTGACAGCCATTAAGGTTTATACATTAGTTTTATCAACAACCAAGAAAAATCAGGACACAACATGTAATGTCTATCTAGACCTAACGCTCTGCTAAAAAAAAAAAAAACAAATACCACATGAACAAATGCATCTGGATCTATAAACAAGAGAATGTATACAAAAGAAAAAAAAAACAATAATCAATGTTGGTTATATATCTTACCAATCATCCGGGGCACTTTTCACAGCTTGATCAAAATAGCCTTCAGCTCGATCAGCATTCTTCTCTGTTTGCCATATTAAATCCGCATAGAGAGACAGAACATTACCATCACCAGGATTAGCCAAAATCGCTCTTTCAAGATACTCCTTTGCTTTAGAATAATCTCCACGAACCTATTTGCAAATTGAATATCAGAAAAACACCAATAGAAAGAAACAAGAAATTCCATGAGACAAGGATATATTTTAATCAAGAAAAAGCATGTAGTTTTCTTTGCATATCCATATATCAACCAATTACAATACATTCTAGCTAGTGTGGTCTTTTTTTTTTTTTTTTTTATGAATAATCTGACCAATTGGACTGAAATTTTTGTTTCATTTTCTGCATTTCTCAATCTGTCAGAGAAAGAACATGATCAAGCTCAAGTACCCACTCAAACAAATCTAACTACCTCCTTCAAAAACTTAGCATAATTTCCAAGCAAAAGAGCATTATTGGGGTTTGCTTCAATCATGTTCTGGTAATAAGCATCCGTCCTATCTCTACCATGATTATTTTCTTCAGAGAAATCCCACCAACTTCCATGTCCACCATCTGAGCCTCTTCCACTACCATTATAACCACCACAAATCCGGCCACCATCGCTCCCCATCCCACCACCACCCATCACTAAAGTCTGCAACCTCCTAACTTTCTTCCCCGCATCACACTCCTCATGATCCAGAATTTGCTTATCTAAACCAGAGCTTGAAAAAAGTTGTTGAATTGAAGGTGTTGCTTTCGTGTAATTTTTTGGTAGTGGTTCTTCCACTTCGTAACTTTCTTTGATCGTGGTACTCTGTTGATTCTTAAGGACGTTACTATGTGGTATACAAATTTTGTTCTTAGGCATTGATGGGTTTTGAAGGTCTGTCTCAGCCAAGTCTTGTCTTGAACTTGCAACTGATCGTGTTCTAGGAAACTGGAGAATCGGTTCTGGTTCAGGGGATGACTCCTTGTAATAGGGTAGCAATGAACTTGGAATTGGTGCGGAGGAGCTTCTTAGTAACATGTTTTGCAGTTCAGAGAGACAAGGGTCACAAAGAGAATGGAAAAAACAAGGAGTTTGAGGGATATGAGAGCTAGCCCATGCAAACAAGGAAAGATGACTATGGAGGAGTACGATGCTGAGAAAGTAATGGTGCAAGTTGAAACCACATTTTGGAGGCAGCTACGGTACTGAAAAGTGAAAAGTACTTAATTTGGAAGGAAATGAAATCATGTATCAAAAAAAAAAAAAAGGAAATTGAAACACTGGGAAAACAAACTGAGAGAGTGATTGAGACTGAGAGAAAGGAAGCCTCCTCTATTGAGACATGAATGATGAAATAGAATGGAAGAAGGGGCGTGTCTTATTTATACGATAAGCAGCATAGATGTATAGACCGAATCGGTCCGACTAGGAGCCGGTTTGGTTAGTTTAGAACCGTTTTGGGAGAATGATCCTAAAAAAGATATTTTCATGAAAAAAATTTAATTAAATATTAAATTAATTTAACTAATAATTTATTTACAATTAATTACGTGTTAAATATTAAAATAAAAATAAAATATTAATTAAATTAATTAAATATTTAATTAATTTTATCTAAGAATGAAATAAAAATATTTTTTTTATTAAATTAACCTATTAAATCATTTTGCTAACTGTTTTTCTTGTCAAATTCGATCAAACTCGCTTGATCATTTGACCCAATTTTCGTTGAATTTTTTTTTGATAAAAAGATTATAATTTAATGCATCTTATTATATTTATGTTGTTATTTATTTTTAAAAATATGAAAAATAATTTTATTTATACTATAATCAGTTTAAAATATATTTTGTGTTAGTTAATTATATTTTTTTAAATATTATATAAAATATTGAATTTAAATTATATTTTATTAAAAATATAAGATTTTTTTATATAATATATATATTTTTTGTCTAAGTTTTTTGATTTAATTACTAAACTCTCAATCAAATTGCTGACTCAATGAGTCACGTTTATGACACCAGTCTCTCTGTTGTACAGCTATATTTTTTAATGAATAAAAATTTAAATGAAGTTATTTTAAATTAATAAACTATAAACTTTACCAAAAATTTATGATGAAATTATAAAAGGTTTATTCTTGATTTATTATTTGTGTAAAAAAAATTTATATTGTGATTCAATTATGTATTATTAACTCATTAAAAGAGTTTTATTATTATAATAATTACTTTAAAAATTTAATATTTTTAATTATATATCAATATATGATTAGATAATAATATATAAAAAATTTTCATTGATAATAAATTAAAATTAAATTAAATTATAAATTATTTACCAACTTATCCTATATTTAATCTTAAATCATAATTATCCGACTAGATAAACCAAACTCTAACCTCCATTGACTGTGTTATACAGCTATGATAAAGAGCATTTACCAAAAAAATAGCTATGGCAAAGAGCAATGGAGCATGAAGCATTAGCATAGGGAAATACAAGTAGGAGATTACGACCTCTGCGGCGCGGACACGTTTGACTGCAGGTTGCATGACATGACTGGGGACCCATGCCGCCATTCTTGTGTTGTTATAAAGCTGCAAAATTGAACGGCCACGAATTGGTTTTGCATTTGACAAAAGTGGCATCGCCATCTCCCCATAGCCACTGCCAGTTGAGGCAAACCATGCGTCAACATCTGCTTGGGTGAACTTATGTGCATGTTTTGTCGGCACACGGGTTTTATTACCAGAGGGCTGGAAAGTGGATACAACGAGATAGGATATTTTTACGATTTTGTTGTGTTTCAAGTTTCAGCATACTTTGCTGGTGCATGTTATATGGTGAATAGGAATAAAAATGAGTTGAGTAGGGTTGAGTTATACTTTGGTTAGGTCGAATTTATTTTTTTAATTTGAATTTGACTAGTTTACAAATTATTTGAATTTAATGAGTTAATATTAAGTCTTGTATTAATTAAATTTATATTACTTAATTAATTAGTTTTAAATTTATAATTTAATAAAATTTATATATTTTACAGATATTTATTTAAAAAATAATTTAATTAGACTAAAAATAAAATAAAATAGTAATATTTATTAAATTAAAATATTATTATTATTATTTATAAAAAAAATAATTATATATATATATCGAATCAACTTACAAATTAATAAATTAAAAATATAAAAGATCAAATTCAATTTATTTAATAAACAAATTAAATTTATCAACTTATTAAATTATTAATAATAATTATTTCAATATTTTTTTTAAATATTTATTAATTATTATTTATATTTAATAAATTTTTAAATATTTATTATAAAATTAATAATTAATAAATAATTAACAATTTATCATAACATCAAACTGATGAGTAAAATAACAACTCCCTGTTATCATAGATAATTTGAATCAAGATATGTATAAATCTAGCCGGTGTCTTGTCACTAGCTAGGTGTGAATGGATAATCTTTTCAAGCACTGTAACCATATATTAAATAATGTTACTTGATCAAATTTTGATGTTTGACAAAAAAAGTTTAAATGGAATCACTATTTTTGTATTTTGTTATGATAGCAATCTATGCTTAACTTGTTAGTAATCATTATTCTACATCAATCACTTTTTTTTTTAAATAGATTTTTTATTTTTCAATATTAATAATTTTTTTATTATCACTTTTTAAAAGTTTAAGTTATTAAAATATTTTAAAAAATTATTAACATAGAAAAACAAGGTTATAAACAAGTGAGGTCTAATACTTTTGATGTGCAAGTAATATTTTCTTATAACAATTGTATATGTCACTATTTTTAAAAATAGCAAAACCAAGATTTAATGGGAAAACCTGGGTGTCTCTCCCAAGCGGGAGAAAAGTCAGCAGGTATGTATAATGAAAGGTTGGCATACGTCGAAAGCACAACCCGAGTTCCAAGTTATGCTCATAATGAACACAATCGTTTCATTATTTCCTCTAATTTTTGGGGCCGAATAACAAGGACCAAGCACAACTGCCTTAGTAGCTTACAACTTAACAACTACCTAGTCCAAGGCAGCTTAAGTTTTATTCCCCATGGCTAGAAAGGAAAAAGAAAGCTAAGACAACAATACTAAAAAGTACAGCTCAAAGAAACATTGGGCGAAAAATAAACAGTGAAAGTGGCATCCCACTAAGAAACGAGACCTTTCATCAAGTTGTGAGAACCAACCGAAGAAAAAATTGAACAGCGATAGCTTGAATTACACGTCAACTTTTACCAACAATGAATATGATATTTTTAAGTAATGAGTGTACTGTGACCCTTCCAGGTGAGACACCATATAATTTCCTCTCAATTTCAGTTGGTGTGCGGTCAGAGTACGACAAATATGTCGATTCATTCATGCCCCTCTGAAGTAACACCCATGAAAATGAACGGCTGCTAACAACTTTGGCACTTAGTCACTCCCATCAGTAGTCTATATGCTATATGCACTCATGAATCTTAGGGAAAATATCAGCTTGGGAAAGTTCTACAGAAACTAAGCTATAAGTTCTACAGAAACTAATCTCTAATCTTTTTGGTTACATGGGGATTGAACCTATGTCAGTACCCAAACCCCCTCCTGCCCCAACCACCTAAGCTTGCCTCAGGTGGCATCTAATCTCTAGTCTATAATTGGATTTCAATAATGCAAGTAATAAAGAAAATTAAGAGAGTAAACTCTCACATATCTATAATTTATTATCTAAATGCTTGTATTTATAAAATTCTAAAACGAATTTTCTATCAATAGCTAAAGTGCATAATTCACTTTTAAAAAAAATTATCCTAATAATAAATTAGTTATGGTTACTCTAGAAAGGCACACCTCTATTTTTATTTTATTCTTTTAAGAATTCACATTAAAAAAAAAAAAGTTACTCAATGCATGAAGCTCCCACAATTGTACGCAGTTCAACATACTAGTCGAACATTCAATTACAGAGTTTCATCCTTTTTGCCAAACGAAAAACATCATGCACTAAGAAGATAAACACTTGTCCATTAAAAAAGGAGAAACACATGAAAGTTTTAACAGCTTGAAGCTAGCAGAATCAAGCCAGATACAACTGAAATGAACAATAAGAGTAACCACTGAAACACAGGCTTATGTAGAAGAACACGGAGACTCTAGAAAAACAGACCCAGAACTCGACACAAAAAGTCAAAAAGCAGAGCAGTCCCTCTAAATATTCAGAATACTAAAATACTATCAAAACTTCATAAAATTGTTACTGCAAAATTATTCCTTCATCTTCAATTATCCTGTAAACATAAATTTATGCCAAAATATTAAATAATCTCCATCATCAAAACTACACAAGGACAAACAAAAAGAGTTTACATTGACAACTTCAGTAATGTTACAATGCTTCCATAAATCAGTCCTTAATCTTTGCCTAGTGAGACTGTTGAAAGAATGGGACAGCAATGATCAAACTCTTGATCACTTGGTCCTAGAAGCTTTAATATAATGTCATGAACTAATTTTTCCAAAAGTTTAAATTATTAGGTGAAGGCTCAAGATTGATTTTATATCTCTAACAAAGTAAAAACTTAAAAGTTATTACTTGTGAAACACATGTTTGTAGTTTATAAAACAAGCAAATAATTTTTACCATAAGGACCTTAGCAATAGCCTACTAATTTCCCTAAGCTATATCTATCTAGAAGGAAAAGGATACCAGATCCGGAGTGATTACTCATAATGTACCTTTTGACTAGAGTGATCTTAGCACGCAAGACATTTTGAGACGTTATGGAGAGTCAAAACATTTGAATCTCCGGCAACGACATCAAAAACTTGTTACGCATAAAACACACTAAGAGCAAATGTACTCTATCGTATAATAATATAGGACTTGGGTCCCAGTTGTCGATCCCATAAGGAATAAGAGGTAATTACTAGATTCGCTAAACTCTTGGTTATTTATACAATTAAAAGTGTGAGAGAAACTCAAATAAAATCAACACAAACAAAGGCAAAAGATGAAATATTAAGCAATGTAAAAAAATCACTTGGAAGAGGAATAGGGCACTAGGTTCACTTGAATCCAATCAATCTGGTTTTCATTCAATTATGACTTAAGGTAATTCTCTTGCCAAATTCTCTTACTTGCTATTGAATCCCAATGGTCATGGATAAACAATATTCTACTTCCAATTAATCACCTATTTGGTCAATTAGTTGAGTTAATTAAGAATGCATTAAGCCTCAATTCAAGAGATGAACCAACCTAATTGTTAATTCAATTGATAGAAGAAATTAATGTTTGGTCATTCACCAATCTAATTCTAAGTTTATTATATGAGTCCACTTATCGAATGCGAATGATCACCGTTCAAACAATGAATTAAAGCATGCCAAAATTGATCAAGTCTTGACAAGAATTCAGCAATATAATAAACTCAATCAAATTACCTTAATCAAAATCAAGTTCAAACCAATTAATCAGAAAGCAAGATCCCCATAACTCTAGCTATGGGATTAGCTACTCATGTTCAATAACAATCTCAATTCATAAAACAAATCTATAGAATAGAAAACCTAAAAGAAAAGGGAAAAACTAGAAAGAAGAGAAATCAAAACCCCTTGATGGAGGTTGTAATCTTCAAGCCTTTTAATCTTCCTTGTCTATGTTGGCTCCTCTTTTTGAATTCATCTTCTCCTTTTATCTGTGCCACTTTAGGTTTATATCTCTTCATTTCAAATTAGAGACAAAACATGCGTTTTACGCACAAGAGATATCACATGGCCGTGTCTTATAGTCAGAAACATCCTTCAAGTTAGACATGGTCGTGTCTCATAATCAGAAGCGTCCTCCAAGTTAAACATGACCGTGTCTAACTCGGGAATGACTTCTAAGTTGACACAGGACCTTGTCCAAGCTAAAATAATCTTCCTTTGCTATGAAAACGTGGTGTCATGGCCTGCTTTCACTCTAAATGTGATAGAACCTTTTTAATCTACAAAATCAAATATCATGATAAGAATCTATATAAAATTCACCAATAAACACAAGCAAATTGCAAAAATATATCCAGTTTGAGACTACAAAATATGGACTTATCACTGAATATTCTAATTCTGTCCCCTAAGTTATAATTTGATATACACAAATTAAATGCTTACTATGTATCTTTTAATTCTTGATCCCTTGTTTGGTCGATTCCTCCCATCCCATGCAGAAGACCAAAAGAATAGAGACATCCAGAAAAGAACAGCAAAGAAGATCTGTACTCTATCTTGAATTTTGAATAAAGATGCAGCAAGACCTGCTTCTAAAAAAAATCCAAAAAGTCCTGCCTAATAATACACTAACTAAAGGCCTATGTATTATAACATTGATTAAACGTGCAAGACTTATGCAAACATGTCCTTACACAGTAAAGCACATATTATGTATGTTTTGAGTCTTGCAAACAAAATGCAATGGAAGAAACATCAACAGGATTACAAATATTGTTGTCAAACCAGAAAGTGGCTTTTACAAGAGACCAATGCAAAATTAACCATATCTATATAATTCAATGCTGAACGTGACAACGATCATTTCAAACAAATTTTGCATTATCAAATGACTTTAGGCTGCCATGGTCATGCTCTTCATATATAAAAAGCCTAAATTATGCAATTAAACAAGTAAAGGTGCCAAAGTCCAAACCTTTAGGCTGCCTTGAATAATTTCCGGGAGGCGGAGGAGGGCCAGAACCACGATGGAGTCGCAAGATAGTGGTTCTGTTTTGGGTTATGTTATATAGGATCTATGATGGGTCAACTGTCGACCCGAATGGGTCCATTTTTTGGGGCTGAAGTCATGAATTGGATTGGGACATATTCAAATGGGCTGGGCTGATCTCCATATGTGGGCTGTGGTGCAAAAAACCTTTAATTCTAACCCGCGAGGCTCAAGAACAGTACCACCCCTAAAAACAATTCATGCTTTAACACAAAAAGAAGAAGAAAGAAACACAAAGTAGAGGAAATGAAAAAAAAAATTGCCATCGGGTTAGATTGTAAAAAAATTAATTATAGAATAATTTACTGTATAATGCTAAGTTTGTTTTGGTTATTGTTAAATAGAATTATTTTGAAGTGTAATTGCAGTAGAGAGATTTTTGAAAAATTGTGAGTTTCCTTTGTTAAAATTGATTTTATAGTGTTGGCTGTGAGGATGTTTTGGGAGATCACTGGGCTTGAAATCAATTTTTTACACTAAGAAAGTAAGCTAGTCACTTCTATTAAAATCAATTCTAACAGTTAATATTGATTATGGAGATATTACTCAAACACACTTTTTTTTGTTACTGCAGAACTTTGAGGGGGAAACTTGCCTCAAACGTGATTTTACGTGGTGTAGAAAGTAGAAACGAGCTCTTAAAAAGGCACCTAAAGTTATATTCGATCCCTGGTAAGTCTCGATATTCCTAAACATACACAATCCTCCTAAAAGCTTTATATCGTCCCTCTTTCTTGAATTCTAAATTGATAATCAAATGATCGATTAGGCGGAAAATACTTTTAACGCGTTTCATAACATTTTATTGATGTTTAAGTCACTGGGGGTATCCAACTCTCTACTTCAAGTCACCCTTCCCCAAGTTTTTCAAACTAAGGCATCAAAGTTACCTTAGATTATAAATGTTTTACTTATGTCTAGCTTTCCAGCAACCGGAATTTGGATCAACTCCACTTTCATAGCATTATCCAATATGTTGAGGGACACTTATGTCCTTGTACTCTCCTTCTTGACTTCCAAATAGTTGGTCTCCTATGAAACCCGGACCCCACCTCCACTTTATTGTGACCGACGCAACTACTGCATACTTTACCTGAGTTTGTCTTGCATGCATTATCATCTCCACCGTGTGGAGACATGACATTCTCTCTATTTGGTTGAATTCATGAAATTTCTTCTTTTCATGCTCAAATGTGCTCATGTATTTGTAATTAGATTAGAGAAAAAGAAACAAAGAAAACTAGCGCATCAAGACAAATTGGAGTAACCCATTAACTACCACATTAATTTAATTATATAGCCATATAAAAGAGTACGGCATAATGAGTTCCCGAGACACACACACACACACACATATATATATATATATATATAATATGGATAGACATGAAGACAAGTTTAATCGCACGTCCACTAATTTTTAACATCTTAAACTCAGAAAGAGATAGAGATTGAAAAATAGAAGCTCCAACCGAAGTAGGGTTCTGCTCTTTATTTGTACATAGGAATGGTAATTAATAGTACTAGAAAATCATGGTTGAAACAGCTTATCCCCGCATTTGCATTTCCATGAAAGGAGGTAATAGCTATCATCTTCCCCATGAGAGGACACTTTGAAGCCCTTCCTTTGGTGATTAGGAACGACCACAGAGGCCATGCAAGGCCTGCAGTTCATGCACTTGTTTACACAAGCAGGAGGCTTCGACCCTATCACCATTTTGCTTTCCTCCAAACTCTCTCTGGTGTCAGAGAACACAGATCCACCTGCTCAAGCACACGGTTCATTAAAACTTAAAAAGGTCCCTACCAGAACAGTAAATAGGAAAGACCAATTAGGGGGAGAATATAGGAGATGTCAAGAACAGAAGAATAAAGGATAAATATGTAGATTATAGAGAGTAAAACCATATCGAAGTTATGAAAAGCTTGTCATGGATTTCTAACTTCAATTCTCAACAGAAGCATCAAACAGTTCTCGACTTAAATAGGATATTAGGTTGAGGGGGTCCTTTTCACCTGATTTGGAAAGTAGAACGGTGAGGGAAAAAATGAAAGCCACAGTGATAGCAACTTGGAGTCCATGTAGAGGGTAGGTTCTACCAGGTGGAGCCATCAGTGACGGGTCTATGAAGGACTTTGATGTGTTGGGTACTGATGTAAGTCACAGTGAAGAAAGTTGGGGGTGTTTGAGAAAGGATTGGGATGGAGAATCAGTGAAAGGGATTGGTGTGGTGGTTGAAATCTGATAGGAATAGAATACCTTCAAATGTGTTAGAAAAAGTTGAGGGATGTTTCCTGTAGGAGAGACAATGCTCTGGTTCGATAGCTTGTTCACCAATGAAAATGGAATTCACACAGTGAAAATGTGCTGTTTCGGTCTTTTTGGGAAATTGGTGAACTGACTTTGGATTGTTAGTGAATAGTGACTGCTGAGGAGACCAGAGTATGATCCCTACCCTCCCTTGGGAAGATCACTGTATTTTCTGTTGCAATCAAATTACCTTGTTATCCTTGATTAATTGGTCCCAAACTCAGTTTTTTGTTTTTTTTTGTTTATAGGAGGACCCACTACAACAGTAAGGCCCTAGGTGGAATCCTTGTAGAGAGTCCATGGGAGGGGAGATAGGAGAGGAGAAGAGAGAGATGAGATGAGATTGGAGTGCATTGGGGGATCGAATTTCTGCTCTCCAAAAACTCATGTGCCTTAGTAAATTATTTTGGATTAATTACACAAAGAGCATGTTTGTATTAATTTTTTTATTTTAAAATTTTTTATAATTAAAATGTTTAAAAGAGATTTATTTAAAATATATATATAAATATAAAATAATCAAAATTAAACATGCACGAAAATAAGAAAAAGATGAGACTTTTTTTGTTAGCAACATTGAGCATGGAAACTTAAACATTAAATTCTACCTTCGCAAGTCAATGGTGCGCGAAAAGAAAAATTATTGCTTCAGGATAAACGAATAAACGAGTGTTATCCAGACCAGATTGGATCAACCGTTAATATTGTGAATTAATTTTTTATTTAATTTTGATTAATTGTTAAAATTGAATTTATAGTTGGATTAAGTTGAACCAGTTAAAATCTAACAAAATCAAGTTAAACCAACTATTTTTTTATTTTTTTTTAATTTTTTAATCACTTAATTATTCAACTGAGAGTGATATGAGGCTTGATAATTGAAACTTCAAAACTTTATTATGCATTTTATTATTAGTAATGTGTGTTTTAAGTCATATATATATAATTATGACATCATTTAGTTCGACTAAACGATTAAATCAGTTGAACTTGAACTAAAAGCTTTTCTGATTCACTGTCCGGTCCAGCTTTAATAACATTAGAATAAACATAATCTAATTTCCAAAATGAGAAACTAATATAGGGCTTGCTTATCTAAAAAATCACCCTTTTCTCATTATTAATTTAGCTAAATGACTTCCATGAAAAATCTTTTTCTTTACCATATACCATTGTTTTCTCATTTCTGACCTTTGAGAATGTAATGATCATAGTTGTTAAAATCGTGTTTCAAGGCGTAAAAACGTACGCTTTTACGCTTTTAAGACATAAAAACTTGTTAGATGTTAGGTAAAATCGAAAATTGATAAAAGCGTTTAAAAAAGCGTTTTTGAGGGGTAAAAGCGTTAAAAGCGCGTTTTGAGCCTAAGTTTTTACGCTTTTAGGATTTATGAGTAATTGGACTAGATTTTTTCGGGTTATGGGCATTAAATCAGGTTTGGACAATGGCAAGTTGATAACCCGATTTGGCATCTGTTTAGGGCAGGCCGCAAGACCATTTTTCATCATTCAAAATTTTCACTTCTCATCTCTGAGTTTACTGCGGTGGTACACGACTGAAGACCTATGAGTAATTGGATTAGACTTTTTTGAGTTATGACTTAAGTATGACATTAAATTGCATAAGTTATGAAATTTATTAATGTAGTACTTAAAATTAAGTAAAAATTTTATATACTAATATTTATATATACATATCTTATATAATTTGTAACATCTACGTTTTTACGATTCGCTTTTACGTTTCACTTTTACCAGACCCTTCAACGTTTTTAGGTAATATCTCGTTTTTGACAACCTTGGTAATGATATCATGTATGTAAAATGTATGCATAATGTTGTAAGATTTGTATACAGCCCTTTGCTAAATACAAAATATAATCTCATAAACGCCTCAAGAATTAGTGAGCAATTAAACACGGTAAACACTTTACACCCTGAAGAAATAACTTCGCCATTTGTGGGTACAGGCTTGAGTCTCTTTTTTTCTCGTTTTTTTTTCTTCTTTTACTAATTTTGGAAATCCCTAGTTTGTTATATGAAAGAAGTCACCTGTAGGCACAGTCATACGCGTTAAGAAAAGCTTCCAGAGAAATTACCCTTTCATTATAATATTTTTTTGGAGCAAAAGAAGGCTTTTGCCTTTTACTTTTATACGAGTTTATTTATCCCTACGTTAGTTTTCAGCAATTTTGTGCATATACAGATATATTATCCTCAAATGACAATACAAACAAATAGAATATAATCATCCCATCATTGTGGGACAATTTTTTATGATAAGTTGCTGAGATTTGAAATAAAAATTAAGTAATAACGTGTAATTGCATGTGCTTAACTAACGGAATAATTGCATAATACGATTTCCTTCTAGACCTGACAGGCTGTTGAGATTCACTGTTGATCCTGACACGGGAAGCTTTTCAGGCAGCTTAAAGTTGCTTAATATAAGAGAAGGGTTGAATCCATTTTCAGTTTAGTTTTTACCCCACATTTACTGATGACGGACCTTTTTCCATTGTCCGTCTTGAACTTCCATGTGCTTGAACAAACCAAAGAAAAAATCAACAACTTTTTGGAAACAGTAACCTCCTTTTCCCGATTAAAGAAACTGGTCTGCACTAGGCTGAATATGAATAGTATTAACGTGGGTCGTGAAGGCAACATATTACGAGCACTGATATATATGTGTGTGGTTGGGGGGGGGGGGGGGGGGCGCGGAGAGAGAGAAAGTCAACTAATAATTTTATTTTTTAAGGAAATCAAACGTAATATTATATAGAAAATTTTAAATGAATGTCTAAGGAAAGTTTTGAGCTTGGGGGAGGGGCATGACATCTGCCAGCTAGCTACCTTCGTATATATATATATGGATAAGATTGTAAAAATACTCTGAAAAATTAAAAAAAATATATGGATAAGATTATCTTACTTTAAGAATAAATTTTATACTTTTATATTATTTAATAACTTTGTGTAATGTAAATTTAATCAATCTAATTATATAATTATAACAAATTAAAATTATTTAATCATATATGAATAATCAAAATTAAAATATAAAATTATATGAATTTTTTAAATAATTATATAATATTTAAATAATTTTTAATTTTAATTATTTATATAAAATTTAATAATTAAAATTAATTCATCTCACTTTTTATAATAAAATAATATTCTTACTTGATATAATCACCATACATATGCCAATTTCAAGGATAACACAAATAATTTATTTATAAATTAAATTAATTCTTAAATTTCATAATTTCAAACTGAATATATAATATAGTAACACATATTTTACTAAAAAATATATAGTAACACAAATAAATAATAACCTCAAATTTAAATTAATAAGTAAAATAAGCTGGAATGCCAACTTTGGCAGATTATCTCTCAGTCAGAACAGAACCAGAAGAGGGAGGGGGCCAGATGGATCAGGTGCAGTGAGGTGTACGGATAAAGCAAAAGGGTATGATGATAAGACCCTTGCCTTCCACACGCACGTAACTGTTCAGATCATTACGATAACGTCATCACCATACGCGTGTCAGTTTGTCAGTCGTCTTTTCATTCTCCAGTCTTTGTCTCCTCTCCTGTGGGCTTCCTTCACAAAGCCCAAACGAAAATGCCTCCTCCTTTTTTTGGCAAAATACAGCTATGCTAGTAATTGCCTATTTCCTATACCTTTGTTTTGCTTCTCCTCATTTTCTTTTTTTATTTTTATTTTTATTTTTGGGCTTTTTTTAATTAATTTTTTCTCTTTCTTTTTCTCTTTCCACATATTTTTGTTTTTACATGCCAATTTTGTTTACTGAATGGGCCCATATCTGAAATCTGAAAAAGTGGGCCTCACAGGATATATCTCGGATTCCTAGGCTGCGGTCTAACATGGTGGGTCCATTCTTTGCAAAGTTTGAGAAAAGGAAAAACAAGTATATGGTATGTGATATGAAAAAAAAAAGATTTCTGGCTGCAAAATATTAATGAACTATTGCATTCAAAATGCCATTTAATTTGAATATTATTCTTAATAATTTGACCTTCTTTTAAGCTTATTTAAAGTTTAAATAAAATCATTCATATAAAACAATCTATCTAAATCAAACTTACTATCAACATTGTTTCAAAATTTAGATGCACGAGGAAGATATTTTTTTTATAACAATTTTAGTAAGAATCAAATTTTAAAACCAAAGTTTCATCCAAACAAAATTAAGCAAAATATAATTTCACAAGATCCGTTAAGAATTTTAAAAGAAAAAAACTTCTTTCCTTTTTCGTTGGCATGCTTTACCAATAACAAAACAATTTGTTATGATAGTAGATTTTTTTTTTTAATGTGACGAACTCACATTTACGATAAAAAGACATGGCGTTTCAACTGGCACCAAAGTATATTTTAAAAAAATATTTAATATTAATTCACTATAAGTGTGTTTGAAATATAAGAAAAAAATTAATTTATAAATCAAATATTATGTTTGAAATGTTAAAAAATAAGAAATTAGTTATTTTTAAAATCTCATAGAGTTTAATTGTTTTGATTTAGAAATCTTGTCAAATATGGTAATATTTGTTAGGATTTGATTTGATTTTAAATTGAATTATTTAAATTGATTATTTTATTCTTATTAATTTTTTTATTTATTACAATATCATTCATAATGATATAAAAATAAATAAAATTAATTATTTTTAACAAAATTCAAACTTAAGAGTTAATTTCTAAATCAATTTAAATTTAATTTTTAATAATGATTTATAAACATAAAATTTAATTTTTAAATCAAATCAATTTAATTTAATTTTTAATTAATTACAAACACAACCTATACAGTCTGATAGAAAGCAATGCTCCATATTAAAACAAAATACGTGAAAAACTTCTGCCGCAAAATATATTTTTATAATTATTGATTAAAATTTATATGATACCATTTTTTGGGTTCTTAAATTAATTATTCGTGTAAAAAGTCAAATTCCTCAGCAAGTTTAAACATAGTAATAATTTATTGAGTTTTAAAATATATGAACAACTTTTAAGTTCAACGGCGGCCCAAGTCCACTGTTAAGGGTAAGTGAAATTAGGAAGCAATTTCAGCTGAACTCCAGCCCATGGGCCATAAGCCCATTCGCTCATTACGCAAATCTCTATTATTTGGACAATGCAGAGTTAGAAAACTAACTGAAACCTGAGTTAGAAAAAGAAAAAGAGGAATTCATGAACTATAGCTGCCATAGAAAGTCATTTTACTATACAGGGTTTTTACTTTTTAATCTAACAATGTCAAAACTAACTCTAGTTAAAGTAAAACAAGCCACAACAGGTGAAACGTTGCTACTGCTAGCCATCAAGAATGAGAGCCAAAGAAAAAGAAAGGTAGAACAAGGGCTTGTTTGCTTTCAATTTTCAGTACAATGTAGTTTTTTTTTTTTAAAATAATTAGTTTTGTGTTTAAAAAGTTATTATAGATTAATTGTGTGAATACAGTTTGTTTAAATACATTAATTACAATTATTTTCAGCATAAAATATTAACACAAAACTAACGTATTTTATTTTGTAATATATAATTCAATAAGTAAATTGATAAAATCATGTCTAAAACACATTATACTAAAATTCATTATATCAGAAAGTGAAAATTTATTTTAAAATTTTTTGGACCAAATTACATTTTACTCCTCCAAATGAATTTTGAAGAAAGAGGTTAAATATATTAAATTTGATGGAAAAATTATAAAAGAAATAAATCAAAATGAAGTTTCAGCCCCAAATTTTCTCCACCGAAAGAGTGGTCAAATATTTTTTAAAATTGATAATTAACTTCTCTTGCATTTTTTCTAATTTTATATAGAAATTTCTATTATTTTATAACTTTAGATACATCAATCTTTAATTTTTTTGAAAACTCAAGAAAAATTGTGCACGCAAATTTGTAAAATAGGGCATAAGTTTATGGAACTTACAAAAAAAAATATGAGAGATCAAATTTAAAATAAAACGAGACATTGGAATAATTTTACTCGGAAAATTTCACAGAATAGGCCAGAAATTTTATTTGTTTCTTTACGTTTAGGTCCAGTTCCAAATCCACACAAAAGTGATTAGGCTCACTAGTGACAGGACACTACTTCACAAATCCACTTCCAATCCTCCAATCTCAAATTCATAACCTTACCACACTCTTTAATTGAAGTCCCCCATCAATGTACTGTCACTTGCTTCACATCCTTTTTGGGTTTCTCAGTCCTAGGAATGGTTACAGTGAGGACACCATCCTTCAACTCTGCTTTAATTTCATCAGCATTAGCATCATCAGGCAAAACCAGGCTGGTGTTGTAGTACCCATAGCTACTTGATGACCAATACTCATCATCATCCTCTTCCTCTTTCTCTTCCTTGTGCTCACCCTTTATTGTCAAGACCCCATCATCAATGGTGATCTTCACGTCCTCTTTGCCAATCCCTGGCATGTCATACCGCAGTTTGTAGTGGTCGTCCCTCTCTTTCACACGTCCACTGAGCGACCAAGGAGTCAAATTCATATTCTCAAACAGCCTGTTCATGTTCTCACTTGCCTGCATCAGTGCATTCCCAAGTCCTGAAGGAAATAATTCTAAGAACACAACAGAAACAAGTTATAAGCTTGTGCTTCATGTCCTTCCTATGAGACAAGTGTATTAAGTAACTAAATTTTTTCACTTGTAGTAGCACTATATGATTCACTGTAGTGTAAAGGGAGATAGTTCTATTAGTACCATAAAGGGCAGGAGAAAAGTCATGTTCATCGTTCCTCCAACTCCAAGGCCATCTTCTGCGCTGCCTTCTGGGGAAGAGCCTAGACTTTTTGCCTTCTGATACAGCAACCTCAGTGCCCTCAGATTTCCCCTTATCACTAGCTGCAGTTGCAAACCTTGTCAGCACCTCATTACCCCATCTCTGCTTCTGCACACCACCAAGAAGCCCACTCTCTCGGACACCATGACCTGCCAAGGAAGAGGAAGCAGACAGCCTTTGCTGCAAATTTTTCAAAGCCAAACGAGCCAAAGCCATGTTGATTGACTTGATGTTGAAGTTTGCCTCTCTTTTGTTTGGTTGTCTTCGCTGATGTTGATGATAATGGAAGGAACTGACGCAGCTTTATAAAGATGTGGGGTTGGTGTTGGGTACTTGGCTTTGGATGCCTTGAGAATTCTCCAAGAGGTTCTAGAATACCATGGAGAGACATATCACAAAGTGGTTACATATGGAATTTGAGAACAGTAATGGAGAGTTCTTGTTCTTTCTCAGACATTATACGATTGACAAGAGTGTTCCAGAGGGAAATGCTCCTGATGCCACGTCTTTCGTTATAGCCAATGAAAAGAATGAAATAAACACTTTGCATTAAAACTAAAGTGAATCTGTGTGCACCTTCAAACTATTGTCAAGCCTAATGTGATATTTTGCTTTGCAAGAGAAGGTCTGAGTTCTTTTTCTCGTGGAGTTAACTATGAATTTTAATCCCAATGTTGAAAGAACCAGGAGGAATGAATTATCTCGCTTGGAAGACACTTGCATTTGTCTATCATTTCTTTGTAACTTTCTTACAAGTCTAAATTTATCAATGATCAATCCACTCCAAAGAACACAAGTGAAATCTTCACTGAACTCGAGTTATTTTCACATAAATTGCGAATCGTTCATAATTATTCTTCTTAACATGTGATTGAAATAAAGATTCAACCCAAGACCCAGGTGAATTTAAAATTTACAAGATTAAGGACAGGCGGAGCAAATTCATGCAAGGAAGGAAATTTTCCAAAACTTGCCTCTTCAGAGCCAGTGCCATCAATTAAATCAAATTATAATACAATTATGTCAAGGCCTGCAGAGATAAAATTCCTTGTCAGTGTCAACTGACAGATAACGTAACAATTGATATACAAACTGCAGTATGCCCAATCTTCCTCTTCCTACAGAAGCAAGAACTAAAATTATTTCACAGATCTAACCAAACGGCACTCCCTCAATCTTCTACGGGTCAGTCATACAGGCCCTCCTGTTCCCAGATGTCCACAAGAAAATCTACCATTTCCTATCAATATTGGTATAAACAAGCCATCAGATGACCAATTTTCACTTAAACTGCATGATGGCTCAGAAGTAGATGCTTACCGCAAGAGGGATAGGCAGAGGGAATGGCTTGTTGCTCCCCAGCAAACTTTCATATGTTGCATTCCAACTGCAAAGCCATAAATATTTGGCAAGGTACAGACAATAAGTGCTGGCAAGATGCAAGAAACAAATTCATAATTACTGACAGAAAACAAAGTTCATCAGCCACAGATGGAATTGTATTGATCAATTTGAATACTTTTGCTATATACAATCCTAATACGATAGATATTAACATGCCAGTATTGACGAACCCAAAAATTCAAAAATATACTAAGCTCCTTAGGAAACAAATTGTAATCCATGTTACACACCATTGCTTTCAATTTACAGGAGTCATTTTCACTCTTTTCTGCTTTCAATGCTACAACCTTCTGAAGATTTTCTTATTATTTAGCTATGAGCTTTAATATGGAAGAAGTTGATTGTTTTTTCTTCCCCATCCGTGGTAAAGGAAGGTGGAAAAGCATACTCCTTCCAATATTATAATCCAGAGAAGATGTATAACGGTATAAAAGACAAGAAGAAAGAAGTACTAAAACTAATAGAAAAATGAATTTGTAGTAATCCTAACACAATTACAACATATTTAAACTGCCAGAGACATAAGAATTCTCAAAAAGGATCTAATAATAAAGGCATTAACAAAATTAACACACATTATCAAAAGTGCAATTAAACATCTACGTAGACTTTATGCATTCTCAAATTTTTAAAGCAGAATGGATCGAAGAAGAATAAAAGAAACAAGGTGCTATAACCCCTCCCCCCCCCCCCCCAAAAATAAAAACAAAAGCAAAATGTAAAAAATAAAAATAATTAAAAATTGATAAGGAAAAAACTGCAAGTAAAAATAATCCGACAATGTAATTTACCTCAATTTGGGTTCTCGCAATTGTTGTGTTCGGTTATCAGACCTTTTATTTCCTACCCAACGTTGCCGAGTCTGATTCCAGTGAACAAGACCTGCCAAAAAAATCTCATGTAATTTTTGTTTTTTTCTTGTTCCCTTCTTTGCCAATTTTCATAAGTGAACTTGCTAGTAAAATAATCAATGATTGCACCACTACCTCATCTTCCAAAATCTCATCCATTACAACTTAATATAGGTAGATAGAAAGTCAACAAGATAAAAATTGAGAGACAAAAGGCAAAACTGACTAAAATTTTCCATGAAGCCTAGTCAGTAATAAAAAGATAACCTATCTATATCAGATCGGAAAGAAGATTGGGCAAAAGCATATCACTAGGAAAAAAGACATATGAATGTTGCATGGCCCAAAAGAAAAGTATGTGAACAGTGCCCTTCAAACCTAGAAAAAGAGATTATTAGATAATTAAATATAACAACGTGTCATGTAAGAATCCAATCTCCCTAAAAGGGAGCAGCCAAGACACCGTGAAAAAGTGAGAACAGTAGGTGAAAGCTAAATTGAATCACCATGACACTCAAACCACGTTTCATATATTAGCTGCAACATGCATCAGATACATCTTGCCATAGTACACCCAGAATGGTCAGCCCTATAGCAAAAATAAGGAAGTGAAAAGTAACTACATTTACAAAGGCATCAGCTTAATGTTATCATCATTCATGGCAACATGAACAGACACATACCATGTGTTAGCTTAGTCCTGTTGAAAACAGAGCACATCAACCCAAAAATAGGCAATGGATGCTTTCGGATTCCATTGTGCAAAGCCATATTATTTCTTTTTTCTTGCAATTTTTTTTAATAAAAAACCATATTAAAGTATCCTATGTCTATGTAATAAAATAGCTAAATAGTAAAAGCAATTAAAAATACCACGATTTACAAATTCAGTGGGGTTGCAAGAACCACAATGAGGATCCGCGGCTTGTGTTACACTGGTTGATGAAATGCTTCCCTGTGACTGAACAGCACTGTTGTCCATATCATGCGTGCTGGTGGTCCAGAAATCCTCTGATGTGCTGGGTTTCTTCACCGCCTTACCTTGTTTTGTCAATCCTTTTGATTGCACATCCACTGTAGTAATTACTGTGGGCTTTCTAAAGCATCCGACACAACCACTGCTCTGTTACAATCACATTAAATTCTGTTATGCACCACAATATAGTCATATGATTGGCTAAAACAGCCACCGTAAATTCAAACACTGCAATTTAATAGCCCCAATTGGTTTACACACTAGAATTGTATTTTTTAAATTTTAATTAAGTGGTTCATGCAGAATGCAAAATTCCTCTCATGATAGAGAAAAAGCAATAGCAAATTACAAGTAAATCCAACCTAACTACAAATTCAAAGACTAGATTTTCCATCAGTATTATCATATTCCTAAGTAAGAACCGTTAAACAAACTACGCAAGTGCCCTCTTCCTCACTCTCATATTAAACTTCTGACTTCTGAGCATCCATAAATAGGAGAGCCAGAAAGTAGTTTCAAAGTATCACAATACCAGCATTTTCATTGCCTATCTACATTAAGCTCAAATGTAGGTACAGCAACCACCTCCAATTCTTCTAAGAAGAGATTTTTTTAAAACCAGCTAGAAGCAAATTATACAAGACATTCATCCGTTCTCCTTCAAGTGTATATTGTCTATTTTGGTCCTTAACCACAGTATCAGAACATTGGGTTATTGGGTACACATATCCATAGAACTAATATCTGGACCAGGATGATCTTTTAACAAGTTAGTAGTCACGACACTTTCCACACACTGTAATGTGCACTCTCATCCGTTCACCGCAGTGATCACAATACAAAAGCCCACCAGGACCAAAAGCAAACAGAGAAATGCCATGTTCCTCCACTTAGCATGAGTGTTCCAGTCACATCAATTCAGAAAACTAAGATAATGGTCAAATTTATCCAAAAAAACACAAACAGCTCCCCATATGCAACTTCATGGTTTTGTTTCTATTTCTGGTTTCAACTTGAAGAGGAAAAAAGTACAAGTCGCCGATTCACCTATTATTCTATCACATAGCTTTGTTAAGTTCGTCTATTTCCAAAACTGAAATGTTGGCAAAAGAATCCATAGTCCGTCTTCATTCCTTTTCATCAATTTTCCAGACAACCAAATAAATCAAGACAATTCACAAAAAATAAAAATAAAAAAAAAATTCTTCCCAGAATTCGCCATATAATGAAAACTTATCCGAATCATCCCACGACGTGATTATCAGTGAATATGAGCAAAATTATTGATACCCACAAAGGGATAAAAGGAAAAATCGGAAGAAAAATAAAAAAGGAGCTAACTTTCTTCAGTTACGGTTGGATTCAGAAAACGTACCCCATGTGCATGCAGTGTCTGAAATACCCCCAAAAAAGCCTAGTCAGATCTGCTACGAGGAATTCGCGGAGAAACGAAGAAGAAGACGAAGCCCGATTCCAGGAAGGAAAAATCAGAGAGCAATTCTGAAAATTCAAAAAGCAAAAAATAAAAAATAAAAATGAAAAACATAATGATGAGAAAAAATAAAAAGTAGAAATAAAATTGTGAAGGGAAAATGAATGAGGAAGATACCTTGTTGGGCGTTGGCTGTTCTCCTTTCCTGAAATCGATAGCCTTCCCTTCTGATGTGAAACGACACACAAGGGATGGCGTTTTGGATTCTTCTTCTTCTTCTTCCTTTTCTCCGCCGAAAGGAAGAAAGAAGAATTAAGCGGCGATAGTGGATTATTTATGCAGCAGTATTTAATTACTTATAATTAATAATAATAATTGGTGCATTTATGATGATATTATTGGTAATTGATATTTTTCTATAATAATATTAAAAAAATTAGAATTAATATTTAATTTAATGTATATAGAATATTAATTTGATTTTCTAATTATTTTTTATATTAAAATATTTTTTTAAATATTAATTTAATTTAAAAAATAACAACTAATGTAATGTAAAAAAAAATTAATATTAAAATATTATTTTAATGTCAAAAATAATTAGATGATCAAATTAATATTTTGTGTATTTTTAAATGACTAATTTGAATATTTAATTATTTTTTTATTTAATATTTCTTAGATTTGACAATTTTAAAGAAAGTTGACAAATAAGTTTTTATATAGAGAAATTTTCCGAATTTTTTTGCTACATTATCTTTGTCCAGTTGAATTAATACCTGATAAATTAATAAATTAATACTAATCATTATAGAAATAATTGTTAATTATGATTTCATTTGACATTTAGACACATTAGCTGGTGCTTTTAGTATACTGCATTCTGAGCTGTACCAAATGTATATTGCATATATGATATGTTGGCTGCTTCTATGTTTATTTGTGAGCTTGCATTATTCAAAGAGGACATTAACAAAGCTAGTATACTCTTACATACAAGGGACCATAATATTGGTTACAATAAATAAATTTCGTAAAAAAATAATTATTATATTGAAAAAGTTAACTAATTTTCATGTATTCCATTATAACCACAGTAGACATTGCATAATTTTAGGTATTTCAAGAATACTTAATATAAAGTCAAAATTTCAATACTCCAAATGAGACCTCCAGGTTTCAATTTTTGAATAAAACATCTTGTAGAACTCTATATTAATTACTGAAACATTCTCTGAAGAGTTGCCCCAATATTGATACTCTAGGAGACAACATAATGCTTTCTACCCCTTCAAGTTACCATTTGTGTGAAAATTTATGTCCTCGAGTTTCCCCCCTAATCTATACCTTTCATAGGGGCCAAAGTGGTAAACTTTTTTTTTGGTTACTAGTGCTAAATTTTTTTTTTCCTTTTATAAATCAAGGTATCCCTTCACTTAGAAGTTAAGAAATTAATCTCACGGGAGTTGTTCTTCTCAATTAGGTTTTCTTCATAACATCGCACCAAAGATTAAACTGGGACAAGATATTTAAAGTGACCGAATCTCTTTTACTCAAACTAACGCATTGTTACAAGTGTTAAACTTTTAAATCCTTGACCTGAACAACCAACTACACCTTTCCTATTTCCAAGGAGTTCTGCTTCTCCATCCGCCATCTAATTTTAGCAGCAACAATATTGATGCCTTTTTGGCAATTCTCCAGAATCAGCAAGGTTACAGTTGGAAAACAACAGCTTTATCCAAGAATTTGAAGCAGATGTTGCTTTGTTAGGAAGCTTTGATGTTAACTTATTATCTATTAATGAACTTCAGAGAAGCGTCTTACTAAAATTCCAAGCAAATGATGGAACTTCCCTATAGTTTCTTCAATTTCAAGTAACAACTTTCTGAAGCCCTGGACTGGAGCATAATATTATGACATTTTGTCCAATTATTTTTCCTTAACTCATTTTCTCTTCTGTCATATATTAGTGCTGCATATTGTTGACAGGTTATGCACTTATTTTTTCTGTAAATTACTAGATTGTCATTGGTTAGTTCGTTAATTTTGGTTGTCCTTTTCATATAAGGGACACAGTTACTAGCAAAAGAAGGCAGGTTTTCAGTGACCAAAAAGGAAATTGTCATTACGTGCTTTTAACTTGAGTCAAGTGTAATTATAAGGCTCTGCACCAGCTTGGGTATTATTCTGATGCAGGAATTCTAGATGCATTACGAATATGTATGTGTATTGTCAAAGAACCAACTCACAGATCGCTATAAGTGTATTCTCAGGGCAGTGAACTGAACATAAACTTGTATATGGTAACAGTGATTCTAATTGAATACAAATTTGGCTTTAATGGCTGTTTTGAGAACTGGATGACACTACTGGGTTGACCAACTTCACCTGTCTTATACATATGAAGCTATATGATGTAGCATGAGCCTTTCGCTCTCAGTTTTGAAGGATTAATTGGATTCATGGACACTGCCTCTTGATTATGGAAAATGATCATATATTTTGAATATGATAGGGCGCAGAACTCTGTTTTCAGTTTTTATTCATGCATACGGTTGTTATTGTTAACTACTCAATTTTATAAATTGTATTTCGCAATCCTTCAATTGCAGACATGCATATGCGCACGTGAGTCACCAGTGTAAACTTTATTGGCTTTTCACGTGCCTGTGGGTAATTTGATATTTCTTGACTTTCTGAACTCTCCTAATCTGAATAAAATATCTGCAACTGATACATTCTGCATTTAAACAAGCTAAAATAAAGTAGAAAACAACCGCCAAACATAATACAGCTTTGTGTCAAGAGAAAACATTGTTGTTGGAAAATAACCTATAGACAAGCAGCCATTACATATATACTATAAAAAGAACTCTGTACTTTACTTTCTATATTAACCAGTGTAACTGTATGAGAGGATAGACTAGGGTGATCATAATCATAGTCGGAAATTTGATTTGGTTAAGGTTGCAGTTGCCGGCACCATGGTGGCTCTGACGCTGACGATTATTATTTGTAGCACCAGCTACATAAACAGGAATAACCGCTGTACCTCCTTTTGTATTGGGTGATCCTGAATTATCATTTTCACTATTGCCATGTGCTTTACCACCACCAACGCCTCCTTCTATCTTATTTCCAAATATTCCTTTATCTTCTATCTTGCTTTTCTGCATAAATTCTGTAAGAAAACTCTTACTAAGGTGTTTACTCATGGACTTCTGTTCCTTTCAAATGATTAAGAAAGAAACTAACAAGGGTAGTTACATTAGTATTTTGTTTGTAAACGAAAAGATCTGTAGTAATTCACAGCTGGGATTATGCTCAAATGAAAATTGCAGAAGAATAAATGCTGTGATTACATGAATGAGCAAACGAAACAAAAACGCTCGTACACAGATCCCACTGGCAAATAATAGTACTATAACTCCATCTTATGTTAAAGTATCAAATGCAAAGTTGACCATTTCACATAGGAATCTCACGCCACTTTAAAGTGAATAATGGCTGCTGTAAGCAAATAATATTAATAAATCTTTTACTTTTCCTCCTTGCAACTTATTAACGATTTATAGAATAATATATGACTTGATGTGAAAGCATAGACGATACTGAAGATGAGTACATATTTTGGTATTCAATTCCCACTAGACAACTTGTATGTACAAAGAAGAAAACCTGACAAGGCATCTTTTAAAAGCGTGTTCTTATCTAAAGTTCGATTCTGATGTCAAATCATGCAAAGGAATTTCATCAAATGTAGTTAGTATCTGAAACTTCAAGTAATAGGAGACAAGGAAAGGTAATACTTTACGCACAAATTCGAAGTTTGACTCCTATATTAATCAAAAGAGTTTCCTTGTTCCTATCCTATTGATGCCTTAGTAGAATTTCTTTAACCAATGATCAAGACTAAAGAATCTACAATGAGTTACCATTAATGCTATCGACAAGAGAAGACACTATTGTTTAGGAGAGGAAGGCCTGTAATAAAACCGAAAGTTTATCAACTGTACGACAGTTAAAAACTTAGTTGATTTCCCAGTAATTATGTTTAAGAGTTATCCCCCGTTTCATAATTGCCCCCCGGTGCCATGATTATTTCTTCAAAAAAAAAAGTTATAAAAAACCTTAATTGCTTTCTCATAAATCTATGTAATTTCAATGTTTCTAAACAATCAGCTTATGCATGTGCAGCCCATATCAATATGACTTCCTTTTTTATGCTAATTTCCTTAATCTTAATATGCTATTGTCTTCGATGGTGATTCAAGAGAATTGATGGCTTAAAGTCAAACTTTAATATGAGATATTTAATTTATTTAATAAAATTAATATAAAATTAATATAAATTTTTATTTAAATTTTTTTTAGTTTTTTGAGATACAAAGTTATTAATTACATTTTTATAATCAATTCCTTCTAAAATTTATTTTTCAATGGATAATATAGCTAATCTATTTAAAAAAAATTTGAGACATCGTTTATCTTAGATAAGATTTTATTAGTTTTGAAATCACTTAATGAGAATGCTTCAATGAAATTTTATTGCTTCAATGATTCTAAAAAAAAATAGATTGATTTTTCTTTCTAACTCAAATATGAATAAAATGCAAGATAAATTTAAGTGTTATAGAAAATAAGATTTAAAAAAGCCAAAACCAACAATAAATGAGATAGAAGAAGATAACTTTTTGGTAAAATAGTTTGGCAAGACATGTTACATGCAGTTCATCAAAGAGAATGATAATTTCTACAATCTCAACTCTTTTAAGTATTATAGTTTGATAAATAAGAAGAGCGTTACTAAGTGTTGCTGCTAATAATTAAGAAAATAAAAGTGAAAGAGATTAAAGAAAAAACTTGGTTATATAAGAAAAAGATTGAATGTTACTCTGTTGAAAAATGAGAAATAAAAAGGGATGGTTAATCAATTGCTCAATGAGTGATTTAATATAAATGAAATGGGGAGAAAAATAATGATTGTGAAAAAATAATTAGATTATAATTAACTAATTAATATGAATGAGAGAAATTGAAATTTATTAGACATGAGGAAGTTATGAGACTTAATTTATTATGAATAAATATAATTATATAAATTATAAATATAATATTATGAAATTATAAAACTTAAAATTTTAGGAGCCTAAAGAAAGGGCTTTAACGGTCTAGCCGGCCCTCTTGTTTTCATTTTTTTGTCATACTTATACAGTGAGATGAAGATGATAATTAACTAGCAGAACAAGTTACCCACATGTGCAGAAGGGGCAATAAATTTAGTAATTCTGCTATCAAGTTTCTAAACTTAAAGAATACTTTAGATCTGTATCTCTAATGAAGAAAAAGGAGGGGAAAAAAAGGGAAGGGTGTGGCAAGATAACAATTGAGTTAGAAGTTAGAACAGTACCTGAAGGCAAGATCTTCCGAGAGGGATATGAATATACAAAATTAATGAGATAGATGAAGATAAGAAGAGAAAACCCAAATTCTCTGAAACCCATTTGGTTTTTTCGCTAGTAATCCAAACAGATGTGAGATGACCTTCACCTTACTGATCCTTCTTTTATAATGATACACGAAATGGATTATGGACAGAGCTGGTCGGCAGGTTTAATATTTTTTAAGGTAGAGTCTCTGAGAAAGCAAAAAAAAAAAGTGCCATATCTTCTGCTAAAAGTGGCCTTAATGTATGAAAGCAGAGTTTTGTGAGTGCTCTTCTTACCTAAAAAAATAAAATGCTCTGAGTGGTCCAAATATAAAAATTAAGTGACTCGAATCTCTTGGTAATTGATTTGTCTGCCATTAGTGGTTGGAAAGTTAAACGACCAGATTTCAATGCGCCACAGGATATCATAACAATTTTTGCTTATGCTAAATAATGTCAGAATAATTACCTGTTTAGATTAGTGGTAAATATATATATATATATATAATTAATTACGTGTATAGTTAATTTTTAAAAAAAATTGATTATAAAAAAATTAATTTATATTTTGATATATTAATTCATAATTAAATTTAAGATAAAGAGTTTTGTTTGAGTTGTATAAAAAATATCACGTATATGTATTAAATTATCAAAAGATATATAAAATGATTGAAAACGTTATTTGGTTGAGGACAAATAGGTATTTCTCTTTCAAAATTTTTAAATAATTTAAAATCAAATAATTAAAAGCTTAAAATAGGAACATGTTTGGTTTTGTTTTTTTTTTGTGGAGAATAATCACTTTTTTCAATTAAAAGTTATTTTATCTAAAATCTATTTTGTTTGTTTAAAGTGTATAAAATTAATTATAAATTAAGATTATTTTTTCATAACTAAAAACAGTTTTTTTAAAAAAAAACTGTTATTTTAAGCTTTTAATTATTTTATTTCAGTTTATTTTAGAAACTTTAAGAGAGAAATACCTATTTGCCCTAATCTAAATAAATTTTTTAATCATTTCATATATCTTTTGATAATTTAATACATAAAAACGATTTTTTTATACAAAATCGATTATGAATTAACATATCTAAATATAAATTAATTTTCTCATAATCGATTTTCTTGAAAAAAGATTATACACATAATCAATTTTTAATATAATCTTATTTTTACATCTAATCCAAACACATACTAGAAGCTTTTTAAAAAAAGTTTTTAGTTATGAAAAAATAATCTTAAGTTATAATTAATTTTACACACTTTAAAAAACATAATAGATTTTAAACAAAACAGATTTTAATTGAAAAAAAAACAATTATTCGAAAAAATTAAGCAAAAACAAACATGCTTCTGAAAGCTATGCCTTATTTATGTACTCCCACAACTGTTTCGGTGTATGTGTATCAATTTATGTTAAGGTTTGTTTGAATGACTTAAATTATAGTTTAGAATTTTAATTTTAAATTTATTTCTGTTAAAATTGAAATTAATAATAATTTTAATTTTTATAGTTGAGACAATTAAAGAATTAAGACTTCAGAATTGTAATTATAAACTGAACTGAAAATTTATTTTTTAAATAATTTATCAAGAATTTATAAAGATATAATAAACAAATTTAAATTAAGAAATAATAATTTAAAATTATAAAAAAATTTAATAGAGCTTGCGTTGTTGTATTACAACAGTCGCAATAGATGTCAAACTAAAAAAATATTATTAACGATGATGAAGGTGATTACAGGATGCCATCGTCAATAATTGGAGGAAGCGTGATGATTTGGTCATTACACGCCCGACAACGACAATGATCGGAGGCCATTGGTTACAACACATGGTCAAAACACACCAATGACGATGTTGTTAGAGCACACTAATGGTGAGGTTCGCAAGCGACGATGGTTATTAAATAATTTTTAATTTTTACCTTTTAATATTTAAAAAATAAAAAAAATCTTGGTGCTTAAAATTAAAATTTTTAAAGCTTAAGTTACGAATTAAGAGTAATATAAATTAGTTATTTTTCAATTCCATGAAATTGAACTCAAAATTAAAATTTTAATTCTAATATATATAATAAATAAGATCATTAAAATTTAAAAATCTAATTTCAATGTCAAATTTTAATTTTAAGCTCGATTTCATCTGGAAAACGGGACCTTATTGAATTTAACAGTAGAACTTCTATCAGACACATAACGCATGACACATGGCATCCCTTAGTGTCGTATTCACCTGATACGACCAAGGTGCAAGCATGGGTAAAGTACATAAGTATGTATGTGGTTTTGGTCGTTGTACAAAACCAATTGCAAATTCTTTTTAGTAGTTTGAATAATATGATAATCTATACTACTATAATAAATAAAGATACGGAAAACAAACTAACTTAAGGTTCATCGAATTAATAATTAGGCTCGTTTCTTTAAGATAAAATATAAATTTTAATTTTAATGAGAATCATTTTAGTTAAAAAGTAATAAATTTTTTATACTTTAAATTATTGATAGTAAATTAATTCCACGTAAGGGCTAAAAAGCCTAATCCAAAGAGATACTATTGAACACCATTTAAATTAAAAAACTAATCAAGGTGGTTAAAAGACAAAAAACAAAAAAAACAAAAAACAGAAAAAAAAAAAAAAGAAGAATCTCAATATGCGGGGCATGTATTTTAAATTATTATCTTTTTTCTATGAATATTATTTCAAAGTGGAGATGACCTCTGTTTTAGGATCTAAAGATATAGTTTTAAATAATGTCATATAAAAAAACTGATTTGAATATTTTTCAGTTTCAATTTTTTTAACATTATGATTTAATTATGTATTAATAAATTATTTTAAAAAATTAACTATAATAATGAATATTTAAAAATTTATTTATTTTAATTATATAATAATATATGATTAAATGATTATATAAAAAAAGTTATTAATAAGTTCACTTGTACAGTTAGACATATTCTAGTTTTACTAAAATACAATATATATAAGTGAGATCAATGTCATGCCTTTCATTTGTAAGATTTTTTTTTAACACTTTTACTCATTTAATGTAACTTTGTCACCAATTTAAAAAATTTTATTTTTTAACGGAAAATTAAAAAAGATTTAAACTTATCTTAACATTTCAATATGTAATTTTATCATCTATTAAACAATCTCATTTTTTGAATGAAGATTAAATGATATTTAAACTTATCATAACATTTCAAGATTAAAAGATAATATTCTAACACACATATTATATTTGATTTTTAAATTTTTTTGAAAATTATTCAAACTTCTAACACCTAACACTCACTCACATTTAATAAAAGCACTCCAGTTACGATTTGCTATGCTATGTGTCATCTATTTGTGAGTTTTTTTTCCTCTAAATTCTTGCTCATTTGATACAACTTTGTCATCAATTTAAGAGTCTCATTTTTTATCTAAAATTAAATGAGATTTGAACTTATCTTATCATTTTAATATTCATCTTTTTCATTAATTAAAACAGCCTCATTTTTTAACTAAAGATTAAATGAGATTTGAACTTATCATAATATTTCAAGATTCAATGATAATATCCCAACACTTATTATATTTGATTTTTCAAAAAATTTGTAGATCATTTGAATTTTCAACCTTGACACTTACTCTCACATTTAATATTCTCACATACAGACACACTTCAGCTACGATTTGCTTTATTGTGGCTTCAATTTTTGACATTTATTAACTTTTCAAACCATAGATGTCTTTAGTTATAGCACGATAGCCTTATACCATATTTATTGAAAATTCATGAATGTCATTATCTATTTTTATCTTTTTTTTTAAAATTATGTGTGTCTTGCCAAATCAGATTTTGTGTGGATTGAATGACTAGTTATAAGAAAAATAAGGGTTTTTTTTCTTAAAATAATATTGCTAATTTTTTTTATTTATCAAAATACCCTACCTTTATTTTTATTTATCGAAATACCTTTTTTTGAAATCTATTTAGAAACCACTATGAGCTAAGATGATTTTTCAACATATTTTTTCCTTTTTTTTTTTCCAATTTATAGGTTAGAAACCGCCCTCACCGAGGTCTGTTATCATGAAGAAGTTTTGGGAAAATTTAAATAGAGTAAGTTAGAAATTGCCTCTATCATGTCGATTTTCATTCATGTTTTTGAAATTTAAAAGTATAAAACTAAGAGAGAAACATGTTAGGAACCTGCCATGAGTCAAGGCAATTTTTTAATAGAAATGAAAAAAAAATGTATTTTGATATATATAAAAGTAAAAGTAGAGTATTTTGATAAAGGTTTAATTTTGATTCAATGTTAATGTAAAGTTATTTTATAATGTCATTTAATTATGTATTGACTATCACAACAACTATCTTAATAGTCTAATTCTTTTAATGATGTGTCAATACATGATTAGATGATAGTATAAAGAAATTTTATACAGATAATAGATTAAAATTAAATTCTTTTGATAAATAAAAAAAATCAGTATTGATATAAAAAAACCCAAAAATAAGGATAATTACCTAGTTATATTATGAGAGAAGTCACGTGCGTTTCACATGCATTTATAGGGCGAGCAATAGCATTCCTTCTCCTCGTAGACGAGGAGGGGAGTTCTCGGTGTGTTACAGAACATAGCAAACGAAAGCTATCTGTACATTCACGTTTCCATAACAGCAATTGCGACTCATCAAACCTTATTTACTGCGAACAAAAGGGTTAGCGTTCTTATTCTTCAATTGGGGGTTTTACTTCAACTTGGCCTCTATTCCTCAAAGTTTAGTTTAGTTTCTTTTTCTTTTTTTAATCTTCCTTTGTTAATCCAACGCTAGTGAATTAATTATAAGCATCATCTTCAAGTTTTTTTTTATTTTTTTTTATTTTCTGGGTTTCCTTTGTATGATTAACAGCGGCACACAGGAAAGGAAAGAGCCTGTTTTTTCATTGATTGTCGCTTTGGCCATGGATTTTGAATCAAATTACGATATTGCCGCAACTGCAGACTTCATTCACTCTCGCAACTTCACCAGAGTTGCTTTACAAGTAAGACCCTCTTTGCCAATTGTTCAGTTTACTGAGAAACCTGAAAGAAAAGAAAAGGCATAAAAATTGAAGGTTTCTATGTAGGAATTTTCTTTGCAAAGCAACTGAAAAATATTGTCTTTATCAAATCAATACTACACCCCCACGGTGGGGTTGGGGGTTATTACTATTTTTTTCCCGATTGCAATGACATTCCTGTATGAATCTCAGTTTCCAGATAATCTCCTAAAAGATTCAACAAGAGTGGTCACTGCTCTCCGCAAGAGACTTCAATCATTGAGAGAATTTGATGTCACGGGAAGTGGGGATCAGACAGACGTTGGATTGTTTGTGATGGCAGACACAACCTATGGTAGTTGCTGTATTGATGAAGTTGGAGCATCACACATTAATGCTCATTGTGTCATACATTATGGACACACATGTTTTAGCCCGTCAGTACTTATAAAACATTTTTTTTTTTTTGGATTCCATACATTCCTTGAGGTTTTTTTTTTTTTTTGGGTCAGATGTTCTTACTATCTCTGTGGCAATAAATGGCTGCATAGTTGTAATTATTTATGTTGCTATACGGATTGAGATTCTACTTCATGTGCTTCTACTGAAGTCATCTTTTCTCTCTGCAGGACGACAACTCTACCAGCTTTTTTTGTTTTTGGGAAGGCTTCCATTTGCATAGCTGATTGTGTTGAAAGTATATCAAAATATGCTCTGACGAATAGCAAACCTATCATGGTAGAACTAATTGTTTAGTATTCCTGGATTTGTATTATAAAACATAACTGGATTTTGTAATGTCTAGAAAATGAAAGTAGCTGCCATTGTCCTGTACTGATATATGCTCAGACTATGAAGTGGACTTTCATTATAACAATAAAGGAAATTTTTCATTAATAATTTCCTTTTTCACATCTTTACAAAGCTAAGTTGGGCTGATTTATATTACTTTGTTTAAAATATGGATTTTTCTGTAAGCATGAAGTAGATAAGAGAAGTTAAGGGTATTTTTATCCAATAGAAGTTTCTTACGTTTGTACGTTTTCTAGTAGACTTATATTAACCTTGGGGAATGTCAAATGTTGTGTTACTTTCTGTCACCTGTTAATTGCATAGCTAAATGAAACATGATATTTAACCATGAAAATGACTATCTTATAATGGTTATTAACCATTTGGTCCCATTCCAATTGCAGGTCCTTTTTGGGGTGGAATATGCACATTCAATACAACAGATTAAAAAATTACTGCTAGAATCATCAATGTCATGTAAAGTTCACTTTGCTGATGTCCCATCTTCAGTTATGTTTCCATCAAAAGATATTAAAAACTTAAACGGGCTCCAAGAACCAGCCAGTGGTTGTACTAATAATAGCAGTTCTGATGGGGCAACTGGGACTAGATATAGCATTGGAGGATTGACTTGGAAAATACCTGATGGACAAAGCATGGAAGACTACTTGCTCGTTTGGATTGGACTTGATAATTCAGCTTTTGCAAATGTTGTGCTCACATTCAATGCCTGTGACATAGGTTGATAACTTACCTATACTCTCTGAAATTTGTCCCATGTGTGTCAGTGTTTCTCTGATTTTCTTTACATGATGCAACATCTATATGTTGCATATAGAGATTTATCCTTCTTTATCAAGGTACTCTGCCTTATTCACTCGCACGAAGTGCTTATGTCGATCCCTCTATTTAATAATTTGACTTCTGATCTTATGCTTTACATTGTGATATATTTTCTCAAGGTACGGCATGGGGAAAGTAGGTATACAGATGTTAACCTTTTAGTCCTGCATCTCTATCAAAGTGATTTATTTTGGGAAGATAATCTCCCCGAATTATTGCATTGTTTGAAATACTCTTTATACCTATAGCATATATCTAGCATACATAAAACGTGAATCCAGCTTGACTCCTTTTCTGCTATAGGTTCTTTGTGGATCATTGTTTTAATTATGATGCTGTTGGTTTTAGTCAGATATGATGCAACTGAGAATCGAATGGTGACAGACTTGTCTCAACAGAGGAGGATTCTTAAACGTAGGTATGTATCCCAACATATACACATTACTCCTTCATGTAACCATATTATGTCTTTAAAAATTACTTAGTTCAGGTGATAACTATGCAGATATTATCTAGTGGAGAGGGCTAAGGATGCTAATATTGTTGGGATTCTGGTGGGAACTCTTGGTGTTGGTATGTTTTACTGTCAAAAACTTTGGTTTTTCTTGCATGGTTATTGCTAAAGTAACATGAGTGTATACAAATTTATGTTGTTACGTTCCTTGTTAAACATGATTGTAAATTTCCCGAGTACATATGAATGTTCTTGTATGGTGAGAAAAGAATCTAGCAAGAGAACCCGTATTGTTACTAACCTTAAATGAAATGAGAAGAATATGTACCTGACTTTGAAGAACATTATTCTGTGAGACAAGGCATCATTTGTTTATTGCCTGATTTTTACAGAATATTCAGTTATATGGTGGATATACCATAGCCTTAATCATGGTTTAGGTAGATAGCAGGAAGGAATAAGAAATGTGCAACTGTGCAAGCTATCTCTCCAGCCTCTTGTTATGATACTTCAATAAATAATTTATTTTCTTGTTTGTTTAGAAGAGAAATGGGATTTAATTTAACATTATTGAATTTTATGCAGCTGGTTATCTACACATAATAAATCAGATGACGGAGCTCATTACTGGGGCAGGGAAGAAGGCCTATACTTTGGTTATGGGAAGACCAAACCCAGCTAAACTTGCTAACTTTCCTGAGGTGAAGTTAGATTCATTCTTAGTATACACTGCAGCCTGCCTTTAAGTATGAAAACTTGCTAATAGAGTTTGATTTTCATCAGTGTGATGTTTTCCTATATGTCTCTTGTGCCCAAACTGCTCTGCTGGATAGCAAAGAGTATCTAGCTCCAGTTATTACTCCCTTTGAAGCAACGATAGCTTTCAACAGGTACCCTATCATAGTTATATCTAAAGCCTACTTATATATCAGAAATTGTCTCTTTGCTAGTATCCTTGCCATTGATTGCTAATATTTTTATGCAGCCTCTCTATTTTTATTTTATCGTTCAATTTATAAGTATTGTAATTGGAAAATAACCAAATATTCTATCTAGGGGTAGCTAACTTCCAAGTAAGCTTGAAACTTTTTTAACTTCCTGAAACTCAGACTCATTTGATTTGCTTTACATGAACTGCTGAATTGGTATATCTTTTCTTCTTAATTTTCACTTAACTACATCTGATTTGTAGAAAGTGGAAACCTTTGATCTGATCACTGTCTCTGTTCTTAAAGGGGATGTTCTTAAAGGGGATGGTTGAATGCGTAAGCTGTAAACTCCCACACACAAACACACCCTCACCTTTCACTGAGTCACTGGTATCCAGTCAAATGCCTTGTCTTTGATATTCCTGGTAGAAAAACAGTTGTTTCTTATTCTACATCTTTTGGCTTTATTGAGTGTGCGTTGTTGTTTCTTCTTCATGCTAGTTCTTACAAAGATATAAAGGATTTGGAAATTTCATGACACCAACATATCTCTAAATAAAAATATTTTTTTATGGTCAGACATATACGGCAGATGGAATGAGTTTTAAAATCCATCTTTATTGATATCTATACCTGAATGTATTTCATATGCATAACTTATTTTTCTCTAAGCTTTATAATTATGATTTACATTTCTTGATTTCTGATGCTACAGTTTTATTCTGTTTCCAGGGGAAGCCAGTGGACAGGAGCCTATGTAATGGAATTTAGAGATTTAATTAATTTGCCTCAAGTGGAAGTTGGAAACCAGGCAGAAGAAGCACGGTTTTCATTCTTGCAGGGTGGATATGTGGAAGATTTTGATAATCAAGGTAGTTTCTATTCTTTGCTTTGCTTCTATGTTTACAACTGAATGATACTTTAATTTGGGGAGGGGGGGGGGGGATTAGAAAAATAATTTAGTGAAGATATGTTGTGGTTGCCGAGATTGGACAGTCTGCATGAAAGGAAAGTTCCCTAGGGGACATTCAGTTCAATTGTAATTCCACCATTGTGGAACATCTAATCAACATGAGATCGGTGCTGTTTCATGTCATACAAATTATCAGCTGCCATTACGCATCAGCTGTCACACAAGCTACTGCTGCTTGATTGTACGGGCCAATTTTGCATCAATTGAAATTTCTATAGATTTTAAGGACATAAGCTGGTAAAGTGGTTGAAGTTTTCTACCAGAAGAAAGAAAAAATGAAATTTAAAGGTTTGGTAGGTGGTTTTTCTTGTACATGTAATGCTGGTAACTTTAAATAAAGCAAATATGAATGTCAATTTACTTGTTTATTCTGAGTTACCAAATATGGTCATATATATTCAACTTAACTTATTTTCTAATCACAAAATTTGTATTTCATCAGAAAATGTTGAGGAAGAAAGAGAAGGTCTTGCTTTAGTTAATGCAACAGAGAAGGCACTGCAGTTGCGGGATACCTGTAATTCTCTAATCAAAGGGGATGCTAGATCAGGAGCAGAATTTCTTGCTAATCGATCTTATCAGGGTCTGAATATGCCCAATGAGGACACCTCCCCAGAGCCATATTTCATAGGACGGAGAGGAAGGGCATCTGGGTACGAGGATGAGAAGAACAAACATGAAAATTTGTGAGAATCGGCTAAGAGGGACAGTAGAGGCATAAATGTGGGAAGACTGGCCCTGGGGTATGTTGTTTGCATTAGATTGTAGTGAATGAGAATTAGTAAGAAGGCCAGCGTCTGACAAGAGAAAGAAGAGCATAAACCTTGATTCTTCTCTGCAGGTTTTGAGCCTAGTGGGGCAGCTCGTGCATTTTTTGGCTGGTGAGTTTGGTCAGGCACGAGTTTCTTAATAACCTGCTGTTGTGCATTAGTTCAAAAGGGTTTGGAATAACTTAGGCAAGCCTGCTCAAGGGCATGGTGGAACATGCATTTGTCGTTTCACCTTTGTTAATCACGGATGTCTAGCGATGCAACCTTCCTAGGTTGTCCAACTGTTCAGGAACTATATAGAAAAACCGTGACATTAAATGCAGGAAGCTTTAATGTATTCTGCTTTTTTTTATTTTAGTTAATCATAGATTTCATTGTCTCTCTCCTTCTCTAACGCACTTGGATTTAGTTATTTACGAGCATGAGACATGATAGACATTCGTTCTGGATAATATAGAATTGATGGACAGATCGTAATAGCATAACAATAGAGCAAGTTTATTGTCACAACACCAGACGTGTATTATACGTAAGCTATTGATACTAAGTACTAACAGTATGCCAGCATACTAGGTGAAGGAGAGAAAAAGCTTAAACTTTTGGTTATAAATGTCACTCATTAATAATTCATAATATTATTTTTCCTTTGTTATCTTCAACATATATATTTATATAAATTTTGTGGGAATCGAGATTTCCATGGGTCCGAATCTCTGTTCTACGCGTTAATGCTCGACTTTTCTGAAGTAGAATAAAGTCATAAGGAATGAACATTACAATTTGATTGCTGCTTTTACCATTGAAATTAGTCAGAAGGATGAAAAGTATTTAAGCTACTATACCAGTGCATGCGTGCGTGTATATATATATATATATAGATGTATGGTGAGAAAAACAAACAAGTTCGGGAGTTTTGACAAATTCAAACTTGATAAGCAAAAACAGAAAATTCAGCGACGACAATTCATAGTCAAAGACTCAAGGTCGTAATCAATTTCATAATTTAGAGTTTAGACTCATACTTTAACTAATTAATATTAAAATCCACCATTAAATGAAACTGTTATATGGAGAATTTTGTAATGCCTTATCTTGTGGTACATATTAGATTATTATTGAAGAACTCTCGATATAAAACTCAATAGTCAATCACGTTGATTTTGTTACTTGTTAGACTTTGGAGCAAGACTCTTACATGCTTGCTGAATAAGAGATAAAGTCAAGTGTTAAAATTCAAAGAATGTACCAAATTATATATATATATATATATATATATATATATATATATATATATAAAGAAGTCCTAAAAGTTGGTAAAATAAATATGAAAACATTTATTGATGATCGAATCTGACATTTAATACTTCTTAAAAATTTGGGTGAGTATACAATTATTATTTTTATTTAATTCGTTATGTTGAATTCAATTTTTTTTTGTTTAAAATACACACAAATTTATTTATTTAGGCACTTAAACTTATTTTCAAAACCTCTTCATGTAAAAATTTGTCTGTGTAGTAATGGAGGCTTTCTAAAAATATATGTAACAATTCCAAGACTAGAAGTTCGTAGGCAGGTTTACACACACAAATAGACAGGTGCTCGCCATTTGAGCTGAAATCCAATGAAATGGTTTACGATTATGCATAATGATACTTACTCCCACTGCGATGAGTACATATTTACAGAGTAAACGGAAAAGGTGGGGTAGGCAAAATCTAGACGGTAATCCGTTGATGTTTCAATTTATCAGAAACGGATGATGCTTGAGTAGTTTATCAAAACAATGTCCCTTCTATTTGCCTGAAGTAGATTCTATTCTAATCTCGTAATGCCATTTATGCAAATTTTCTTTGTACAATATACATAAATTAGGTGCATTTGATGGACTGCAAAACCAAAATAAAAAAGATCTATTCTATCTCAGTGGGTTGGTCAGATCGGTTGGGCTACCATGACAAGATGTGTTATCTATTGATTGAAGCAGGACTAAGACCTTCAGAGCATCACTGGCTCCAGATTCATGGATGCATCGAAACATGTTATGTGTGTGGTCCATTTCTTTCTTTGGTTCACATCCATCGCCATGTGATAATGCCTTGATATTGTAAAATAAGTGTATATGAATAACATTTTCCATATGAAAACAATTCAAAAAGTGTTGCTTTACCCATATGACTGATTTCTCTTTTCCACATTACCATTTATAATTTAACGGCCAATCAATAAAAAGATGGAGAATGAAAATGAGTAATTTGAACTAAAATAAGTAAAACATAAAAATTATAAATGGACAAAATGACACATTCTTAATTGTTAATACGCAGTAGGGACAATCTTTAAAGTCTAAACTACTAATAGATTATGCTTATAATTTTTTCCTGATAAGGTTATGTTTTATTTACTCTTATTAAATGTAATTTTCAAAACTCAACAAAGATTATACTTAAAACAATTAACTAGTTGATAAAATTTTCAAATATTTTATATTTTAAAATTAAATTATAAATTTTAAGTTACTTTAATTGCTAATGTATATTTTATTGTTGCTGATCGCCCTAGGTGAGAAAAAAATAAAAATAAAGAATTCTATAATATTTCTTGTTATGGTACCTGTTTAGTTAGTAATATTATTAATTATAAAATAAATTTTATAAGAAATTTAACAATCAATAATACATATACCACACCAAAAATAAAATTGTAGAAACCTTTACAAAATAAAAAATAGAATCAAATAACAAAAATTACAACTAGAAATTTGTGTTTCATTACGACAGTAAGAAGGAGCGAATTGTTTTCTTCCGTGTGTGTTAGGGTATGGGATGGGGAAATAAATCAAATAATAGAACAATTTTGGAAGAAAGCAAAAACTTTGCCCAATATTTTACAACTCATTGAAAAATCACGAGTTGGACAAAGTCCAGTATGTATTTACAACCACAAGAATACCCAACAATTTTTTTTAACAACCTCACCACAAAAACTAAATTTGAAATATTCAAGAAAAAATAAAATAAAAAAAAAACAGAGAAGGAAACACAAAGAGAGAAGCTTCACCAAAATTGTGAACAATCTCTCCCTTGTTCCAACTCCCAACACAACATGGTGAGTTCAACAGCATACGGTGATCAGTGAGAGCACTCCATCTTATGCACTCGGTCCCTTAAAATCCCGTTATACAAAGCGATTCTGTTTGCTGGCATTCTACGAATTTCCGGGGTTTCATTTCTGCAGTTGCTTGATACTATGTTTTGCTTCCTCTGTTCTTTCATGAGTTCTTCACTGCTTTCTCTTGCTTCTTTCACATTATCTGCAAAATGAACTTTCTTCTTATTCTGCTTCGTCTTTCTTTCCCTTTTCTTTTCCTCTGAAAGCCAACCCAAATGAATACCATATAGTTAGAAATTCTTCTCAAGAAAGTTAGGTGAAGAAAAAAAAAAGCAGGGGAAGTGGTTTACCTGAATACAAGCAAGAGCGTAGGATTTGTTTGTTAGAGTCCGGAGAATCAGAATTCCCATGAATTTGAAATGGTGGGGTAGTCTTTTGCCTGGAGAAAGCAAGATAAAGCACAGTGCTTGACACAACCATAGCTGTGGTCAGAACAAGACCCTGTGAGATAGAAGCCATGAATTTAGAAACAGGGAAGCTGCAGAACAAGAACGACCTCTTCTGAGAAGAATAAGAAACAGAGGACTTAGGTTGACCAGAGAAGAGGAAGAGCCATGTAACTACAAATAGTGCGTGAGGTGGGTGAGTTTGTGAAGCTTCACGGGTAGAGTGGAAATATTAAATGAAAAAGAAATGAGAAAGAAAAGACAAGGAAAAGAATGGCAGTAGTTAATTGGTTCTTGGTGATGTGAGTTACATAGACTTGGGCATCTATCTAGATTTCTCTCATGGGTTTTGGAAAATGGAAAAAGAGATTAAGAAAGAGGAGTTTTGGGTGTGGGTGGGGCTGGGGCGGTGGAACTTGTGTTCGGTTTGGCTCTTGCTTTATAAGAAGTTGGGGAGAAGGAAAGGAGTAGGACTATAGGAGATGCGGTTGCGGTTGCGGTTTGTGTTGTGTGGGTGGGGTCAGAGTAAGAGGTCGACCAACTTACTCTATTATATATGGTCACAATTTTTTGGATTTTTGTGTGGGAATTGGGAACCCATGATCCAAGTTGTAGTACAGAAGCGGTTGAAAAGTTTTCATTTTTCACTTAAATCAGACAGAGGACTATTGTTACGTTTGGAGATGATTAAGTAAGTTAATGTTTATTGGTTAAGAGATTTTTTGTAAAATTAGAGATTAAAGTTTATGAGAAAGTATTTGAGAAGATCAACAATTTTAGTACTTTCAACGGAATCAATCTCATATTTAAAAGATATAAAAATAATTAAACAAAGACAAAAGAGAGAGAGAGGAGATTATTGATAAGTGGTAATTCATGTACCTAATTATAGTTTGATATTGTATTTTTAAAAATATACATATATAATAAAAGTATCAATCCTTTCATTTAAAAATACTTTTATAAAACCCTTAAAAAAATAAGCACTCTTTACAGTAAAATAATCATTCTCTTTATTCTAATTATTCTGTTATGAAAATTATTGTTTAAATGATATTTTTTAAGAATAAAATATTAAAATGATCATCTTTGATTTTATTCGATTTTAGTTATTTGAATCCTATCTTTTTTTTGCAAACTTTCCAACAAACTTTATTACATTTTCTTCGATATGACATATAGAATTTATCACATTGTCTTCCTGCTTGAAATCTCCTATTCAATAATTCTTGTCTTTCATGATGATTATGCTTCGCACGGTCATCGTTCTCTCCGTCGACTTACGTTTCATATACAGTTGTTTACAGAATAAATACTTTTATTCATTCAGCTCTTCAGTGACTTCCTCTTTCACAAATTATATGAATTTTTCAACAAAAATATTTATACAGCTATAAACTAGAAAATATTTTACCCTAATATTTGTTTTTAGTGGTTTTAAACTTACCATAAAAAATTATTGATACATTTATTTAACTATAGCTTCAATGGTGTTATAACCATCAAAACCATATTTAATAATTTGTATTAAATTTTTACATTAATCATTAAGGAAAAGAGGAAATTATTTTGAAAGAATCGTGAGACAATTCATTGAATGTGTGCAGTCTATAACCAACAATTATATAATTATGAATAATGATATACAGTTGAAAAAAAATAATACAATTCAATCAAAATTTGTCAAAATTTAAAAATAATTATTGGATAAGACAAAATAATAAGAACTATTTATCCAATAGTTAATGGATTTAATTTCTATTCACTGTCAGTGTAAAGCTTTTTACACTGTTATTCAATTATATGTTGACACATCATTAAAATAGTTAGATTTTTTAGGTAGTGGTTATAATAGTCAAATATTGTTAATAATTTGACAACACATAATTAGATGATAGTGTAAAGAAACTTTACACTAACAGTGGATAAAAATTAAACTCATAATTAATAGCAATATCAACTAATTCTAACCCAAAAAAGTATGGGTATCTAGTATTTTCTTAAAATTATATATCTGCCATGATTATATACTTGACATGGAATATGAGTTTCATAATGCTAATTGTACTTTGCATATGGAGTTTTAATTTATCAACCAACGGAAAAAACTTATAAAGAATTTCTTATGATACCTAAGGTGTATTTTTTTTTAATCAATTTTTTATATGATTTTGTATTTAAATTTACTCAATAGCCATTCGATTATAACCAGTAACATTTTTAATTGGATAAGAATATCAAATCTTCAAGATATACTATAGAATTTCTGAAAAAGTAAATATGTGGCTTTTACCTTATTACCATCAAATATTAATTATGTATTGATATTGACTTAATATATATATATATATATATATATATAGAGAGAGAGAGAGAGAGAGAGTCCATTGACATTCAATACCACAAAAAAGAAAATCAGTTGACGCTTGTATAATAATTGACACATTTACTCAATCTAATGACTCTTTGTGCAATGTAATTTTAGTTGATCAGATCGTTGAGTTACATATACTTATCATGTTGATACTACACACAAAATTTTATAAAATTAAAATAAATACTGGTATGTGATTAATCTGTAGATATTTTCACTTACTTACAAATTATATTATACATAAATTTAATATAAGTTGATGGAATAAAAAAAATTGTATTAATGTGAAATATGAACATGTGAAGTATAACTTTAATTGCCGGTGAATTTTATAAAATACTCATTCTGTATATAGGGATAAATAGTTTGTATCATGCTCATAAATTTTATATAACCCAATATTATTTTTCACTCCACAAAATCTTTAAAAATGAATATATAATATACTTTTCAAATAAACTAAAATATCAACCACTTAATTATATACATATTCTAATGTAAATTTTTTTAAACTTTACACATATGATCCACATGATATATATTTATGATTGAACAGTTAGATTTCTTAAAATTATTTTTATAAGAGATTATTGAATAATACAAATATATAAAGCCTTTTGACACATATGTTTATTGTATATAATTTCTTTAAAAAATAAATAAATAAGGGTCCTTCGATTAATAGTTATTAGTGGTTACTTTTTTAGAGTTATTTTGTTTTTAAGTCAGGTTTATTTTATTTTAAAATATTTTTTTAATAAATGTTTATTAAATATTTAAATTATTTAATGCAATAAAAAACTATTTATGAAAAAAGAAAGGAAAATATGCTTGTCAGATGAAATGTGTCAATACATTATATGTATTTTTCAATCTCACTACCAAATTCAGTTCTCACACGTGGGAGATTAGAACATGGTGATTAACTAGGTATGAACATGTGAATAAATAAAAACTAAGTATGAACACATGTCCATTAGATCATGGGGAGCATAGAATCGAATTGACCTTCCGATTTGAGACCTTTGACTTGTGTTACGTGAATAAGGACAACATATTATCTTAAGATTCTTAACTGTGCAACCCAGTGCAATGCGTGTACGTGCGCAAGGTGATCACACGTGCACGATAAGTAATTATTAGATTCTTAAAATACTGAATTAGTTTTTAGATTCTTAAAATAGGACTACAAGCTTAATCTAAAAGCATCAATTATATGTAATATATATAAAAAATATTAATGTAAACCTATAAGTAAAATTTAATAATATAAAAATTTGTAGAAATTATAAAAAAAATATGTAGCTAATATCATTATAAATATCAGTATATATATAAATTTAAATAAAATAGTTAATATGATATTAATAAATTTTAAGATAAATAAAAAAATGTGAATTTTTTTATGTGTTATATATTTATTTTAGCATCACCATGCACGACAAGACTCATCTGACCCTTCGGCTTGCTAAAGGGCAAGTTACGACTTACGATACAAATACGCGCAAGGCCGCCAAATCTGAGTTTAGCAAATAAAAATATATATTATATTAACAAAATAAAATTAAAAAAGAAAAAGATACTTAGTGATATATGTATATAATTTAAGAAAAATTATAATAAGATCAGAGTATTATCTATTTTGCATAAGAAAATATAAAAAATATGAATGTAAATTTATGTAAATATTATTATTCAAATAAAAAGAAAAAAAGACAATATGGATAAATTTTTAAAATAATGCTTCTTTTTTAGTAGATTTTTTTTTAAAATATTTTATATTTAAATATAATATTTGAAAAATAATTTTACGTAATAAATAATTTTTTTAATTTGTTTAAATAAAAAAAATAAAATAATTTTTTTATAATAAAATTATTGAAAATAAAAATATTCAGAATAAGAAAAACATGATTTAAAAGAAAAAAAACATAAAATATAATTTTTAATAAAGATAAATGATATTTTTTAAAAAAAAATTATATATAAAACTGCCGTCTTTTTAAAAAAAATTAAAGACCATTAACTTCTAAAAAATAGTGATAAAAAAACTTTTTTTAATTTTTTTTAAAAGTTACGTCTAAACATAAAAGTTATTTTTTGTAAAAAAATACTTTTTCTTTTAATAAAGCCTGTTCAAACGCATTATACTACATTTACTTATATTTCTTTATATATATATATATATATATATATATATATATATATATATGGGGAATGCTAACACCCTTTCATTTAGGATAAAAAATTCAGTTTGTTTCTTTTAGAAAGTAACTTTAATTTAAAGGTATTTTAGTAATATGATATTTAATTTTATTAAAAAAATCTCTTTATCTCTTTCTCTCAAATTTGACAACCACTCTCTCTCCAAGCACTGCAACACCAGGAAGGAGGGAATATTCGATGGCTAATGGTGCTGAAAGGAAGCATTACTGCGTCAATTAATTGCTATTTTTCAGATTTAAAATGTTAATTATATTTGATAATGAAAAATTCTCAATTAATCTTGTTGGCAATGTGAAAAATGAAACGGATTGAAGAACCAATAATTCGACTTCATCATGCACATTTCATATCGTCAACTTTTGACGATGAGAATGACAGTCTCTTGATTTGCGAGAATGAGACAAGAAGAGAGTTAAATTTGATTTTGTTTTGTTTTTTTGTTTTTGAAGTTAAACATTACTAAGGCGGATATCTTGATGATCGTGGAAGGTTTGATTCCTGGCCATGGCAGGTGTCAATGGATTTTGGAAAATTGGTAACGTGCAGAAAGGGTAGAAGTTTGGGGCTCGAACGAGGAAAAGAAATGAAAATTCGTAGTAAATTGGATTTGTGAATTTTTTTAAGTAGATATTAAGTTACTAAAATATCCCTAAAATCAAGTTGTTTAACAAAAAAAAACTTAGTGTTCTTGTCTCAAAGTCAAAAGCGATGGTGGAAATTGCTAACTCCCACTTGCATAAAAAGATGTGAGAGGATGTTAGCATTTCGGGCCCATTTTCTTTTTTGGCAGGATATATATATATATATATAATTGTGGATTAACCAAGAAAATATCATCTTCCTTAAAAATAGAAAAGAAGATATCAACTAGACGTTTTGAGTAATACTCTTTTTTTTTTGTTTACTTGAAATTAGCCAATCAAAAGATTCCACATACAGTTTCTATTAAATACTGTAGACTTTCCTAGAACTTCCATGACCGATGAATCATACCAATTATTACTTGGTTAGGGTTGGGGCTCTCTGCCTCTCTGGTAACCCGTCTTGCCATCTCAGCATGTGGGGTAACCATCTCCAACAGAATCAAGCTCAGACTCAGTATGAAGAGTTGGTGTTTGAGCTTAACTCGGGTAAGAAAATATTGAATTTAAATAAGATTCCAATTTCATTGATTAGAGTTACAATTATTGTAATTATAATTTTAAAAAATTATAATAAAAATTGTATATAATTAATTAAACTGACTGGTAAGTTTTTGAATAAATGTTCAAGCTTATCTAAATTATGTAATCGATGTCATACTAAGTTGAGCTTATTTAATCCAGCTTTGAATTGAATGGAGCTGAACTGAAACTTATAAGCCAAATACTAATAGCTCCATTCAATTGCTACGTTTTAGAGCCATCTTTGTTTAGATGCTTGCATGATATCATATACAAAGAGCTTGGTATGATTTCACATGGCTACTGAAGTAGGAAATTCCAGCATCAGATTCAGAGGGGAATCTAAGATAACCCACATGGGTTCTTCATTATCTTACTTGTTAGTTGTTACTTGAGCACTATTTAATTAAGCCACCTTATCGACTCAACGTTACAAGTGCTATTTTTACTAAATATTTTCTAGACTGTATATTTAAATCAATATGTAGTTTATCATGAATAACAAGAAGCAGAAGAAAGATATTCCAGAAAAAAAAAAAAGGCCCCTCAACAATGATATCCTTTTGTTAGACAACAGCTAAACCCAGGTCGACATAATAATTTAAACCAGAAAGCAGGTGGAAAGACAACAATCTCAGTATGGGAGAAAAGATACATTGATAACAAACCAGTTATATCCATTATTCAGCTAAAGTCATACAAGCCGACAACAACCACATCATCAGATCACTGAATCTGGCAGTATGTAATCTCCACAGGACATTACATAACATTACAATTATTGCTCACTCTAACACCACAAGTACAATAAAAACAAGGATTAGGATGTAAGCTGTCATATGTTTTATGAACAAATTACAAAATCAAACTAAGTAGTAAGGATGGGTGGCAGGTAGTCAACTTTGCCGCCAAGAACACGAGCCTTGGTGTCAGGGAAGGATTCAAACCCTGGCAGCTCTGTGATATTTCCTTCGCTGGCAATGCCAACAGGATAGCGGAGCAGGTGGCCAGGAAGGTCATGCTCAAGTGACTCACTAGAATAGAGATCCCAATACTTGTCAGCAACCTGGTTCACCTTCCTAATACATTCTTCACTTTCTGGCTGGAGGAAGGAGTCATGAAGCATGCCAAGGTGCTCATACCACAATGACAAGCGGAAACCATGGATCTGGCCCCGTGCAGGCTGCCTGGTCCCCAAATGATAGGGTTGATAAGCACCCATGGCAATCTCAGAGTCTCTGGCACCATCCATTGATCTCTGGTTGATGTTGGCAGATCCAATGATTATGTATTCATCATCAACTGCAAAAGAAAATAAAAAACGTGGCTCTATGAACTTCTATCATCAAAGAATATTTTCTTGGGAGACAGAAAAAAGAGATTTTGTAATATTTATTAGCTTCTTTTTATGCATATTATGTGCAGGAATTCAATGTTGGAGAAAAAAAACTTTATGAAGAAAGAAAACAAAATTGCCTGGACTTCACAGTTAAGGCAATGTTTTCTCAATGACTTGTCCAGATGAGCACCACTTTTTCTGAATGAATAATTATAATAATAGTGATAAGAAAATGATCCCAATATATGGCTTCAAAACCTAGATTATAAGTGAGGTTTCTGCAGCTCGTATGATTGTTTTCCCAAAATATGCCAGCTTAATTTTCTGACTTACCTATCATCATCTTGGCATGAACATAAATCATGAAGCGTCGGGCCTGTTGGGCTCTCATATAATCCGAATCAGGTTCTGGTTTTTCTGGAGGCTCATACTCTCCTTGGTTCTTCACCTCCCGATTACCAAGGCAGAAGAATGTCAAATAGTTCCGAGGATCTTCCTCAATTCCCTTGGCTTTGAGTGCCAGAATAATGTCCTTGTACATCATCTCCATTGTTCTCCTCTGCCAGTCCAATATTGCCTGCACTGATGCACTTTCTGGGATACCCTCTGGCCACATTGGAACCACAACATACACAGTGAACCTTTCTCCAGCTTCAATCTTACTAACAATCTTAAGTGAAAGCTCCTTTGGGATAAGATGCAAAGCACCAATGTCTTCAGGCTTAATATCATCAGCACTCCAGGCATAACAGCTTCCAAGGAAATACTGATTTTCAATATATATGAAATTCTTTGCACGTCGAATAGCATTAATATAAGCATCTTGAATACTACGATCAATTATATTATCCTTCCCACTAATAAGCCCAGCTCTGGCAGCATCTTCAGGAGTCTCTGGGAACCCAAAAGCAGCTCCACCATCAATAGATCTAAATAACTGAACGTTCCATGTCTCCTGATCATCAGGGAACGTTACTGGGGATGGGGGAATAATGACATCTTGAAGCTCTCTCAGTGAAACAAGTAAATCCTTCCCACCTTGCTTCCTCCATCTCTGCTCGAAGTTAAATAAAACATCCCAAGCAATGGGCCCTTCAAGCCGGGAGTGGATGTCATGCCAAGGTTCCCTGGGACCACCTTTTGTGATTGCAGCACCAGGAAAGTTAGGCTGATGAAAATCATCATGGTGTGCTGTATCCAGGGTTCTGAAAAGTGAATGGAAGGCAGTGTCATATCTTCCATCACAGAGATCAATACCCCCAACAAAACTCACAATTCTTCGCTTATCTGACCCTCCACTTGGCAACTCACTGTCCACCACCACAATTTTCTGATGATGAGTAAACATGGTGGAAATTTCTAAATCCTGAATGATGCTTCCACCATCATCAGGATTGCGGGGGCACAAAACACAGTGCACTTCAGTGCCACGGAAGTACATCTCGGTTTCTTCATCATGAGTAGCCATCAACCCATCTTTTTTTAACAAAGGAACTGATGTTCTATCATCCCAAACAAGCATTAAAACCCTGACACCTTCACCTGCTTTTTTCTTGAGAAGCGCACCAAGTGTTGTGTCTCCCCCAGGCTTTGGCCTCCTAGTATCCCTTACCAAGGAAATTTCAGTATAAACAGACCAGCCAGTAATGTATATTAAGTGCTTTGCATTAGTGATTGCATCAAAAACATCCTCCCAACATCTATGAGGCTCGTAAGTCTTGCCTCCAGCAAGTGGTATTTTAGGGACAAAATTATCTGGGACATGAGCATCTTGGTACAGAGAAACCTTACATCCTTGTCTTTGTGTGTAAAAAGTATAAGGAACTCCAGGAAATTTAGGACTTCTGATACCAAGAGACCAGTTGCGGTCTTTTGCAACATCAAAATATTGCAGCTTCACATGGATCTTTGAACCCCCATGTATTGGATTTTTTTGCTCATCCAATATTTCAACCCATCTATCTATTTCCTCGCCATCCAAGACCTCCCCAACAGGCACATATGCTCTTCCAATTAAAGTTGCCCCAATAGGATTATCATCTTTCACAGTGAATATAATATTTGAAGCCATATGGGCACAATAAATGTGAAAAGACTCATACCATCTAGGATTAGTATGTTCTTTTTCTATAATTCTGGTCCTTCCCACTCTTGCCTTTTCTAGATCAATGGTTGCATAGAGTTTAGTAATTCCTTTTCCAAAACCAACTGTCTCCTCAATGTTTTGCTTGAGCTAAATTAGAATAATGTATAAGGAATTAGCATTACAAGAGTCAATAATAATGAATAAGGAAAATAAAAGTGCAAAAGTAAAACAATAGATTATTCTCTTTTCATCAGGTACGTATGTATGAGTGAATGAATGAATAACCTACTGTAACAATATGCCTGCACTGATCGGGAAATGTGGGGGAAGGAGGCAAATGTTCAACCATTGAAGTAGTAAAATATTATATAATCATTAATAAACGTAATTGAATTATTATGAATAGAAGGAACCATGACCAACCCTAATAAACGTAATTGAAAGCTCTACAACACCTGCACAAGTCGTATCCAGATAGAATGAAAAAAAAAAAAAAGGATTAGGTGCTTAAGCAATGCAATTGTCAGTACCAGAAAGAATGGCTCATTGCAACAAATGTTGAAACCACAATGTTTCCTTTGGAAATCCAAATTGATGAATCATTTGCACTGAGCCACTGACGTTCATAAAACACCTAAAGGTCTTAAGTGCATTATTTGTTTAGCTTCATTTTCCTCCTAATAATTATTTTACCACCTTAAAGAACAATACCATGACTCATGAGTCATGACTATCATAAATATGACGAGTCATCATTTTTTAATTTTCAATGTAATCAAAGAAACCCCTGATCTTTCCAACCAAGCAAGCACAGCCCATTTTCTGTTCAAATTCACTCGGACACCACCATCCAGCGATTTCTTCGTTCTAGAATTTTCAAAACAAATGAAAAGGCATACACTTCAAAAGCCAAAAAAAAAAAAAAACTGCAGGTCAGAAACCACACTTAGATAACCAGATTCAACAGGGATCAAAACAGACCAAAAAAAAAAAATATCTTTACCTTGCTGAAAATATTGCCACCACCAGTCTTGAGCTTATCGACCTCAAAGATCGTGGCGTGGAGAGTCCCATGTAGCAGAATTTGCGCCATCACTTACCTACACTTGGCATTCGATCACACAAACAAGTAAAAACAAGCTGAATGAAAAAAAAACTTGAAAACAACCAGAGTCACGCGGATTTTGAGCGTATCAAATATAAAAATACAAACTTTCAGAGATCAAAATAAATAATTGGATCGGGTCGCAGCCGATTGAACCCGAAATCGGAGTTGAAAAAGATTGCAGGAAGATAAGCAGAGTGAGGGAAGACGAAGAAAGAAGAAGAAGAAGAGAAGAGGAAAAGACTAACTTGTGCAGTGCAGTGCAGAGCAGAGAGATGCGAGATTAGAATCAGTGGGTGAATGTTGAAAAGTAGAAGAAAGGGGAAAGAATATGAGAGATATCCGTGACAGGACAGTAGCAGCTATATTATAGTGTGGTGCATTGAAATGGGGAGAGCCAATGGGTCATTGAATTGGAAAGAAATATAGCAACAATTTTATCCTATGGGAGTTTTGTAGGGGATGGGGTGGAGTCGGTCTATAATGGAATAGTTTGTAATGAAATATAATAAAAGGGTAAAATTATATTATTTTATTATTTAAAAGTTTTAATAAAAAAAAATTTAACTTTATTGTTTCAAAATTATAATGATTATTAATAAAATAAAGTAGATTATATATTTTATTTTTAATATTATTTTTTTAATTTTTATTACTTATAGTATTATTTAAAAATAAAAAAAAATAAAATTATAAATAATTAAATAAAAAAAATATTTTATTTCAAACCCCTAAATTAAAAAGTATGAAAAATTAAAAATTTAAATGATATAAAGTAATTTAAGTTTCTTTTCGAAATCACTCTATTTTATTATTTTAAAAATTTTAAATAATAAATTAAAATTTTTTTACCACTTTATTTTATTATTAACCAGTATACTCCATCCATCCTATCATATTCGTGGCAAACTGTCTCTTGGGATGGATATCATTTTCTCCTTTGAAGAAAGGTGTGCAAATGATTACCCTTTTCAATTATCTAATGCATTCCAGCTAAAAAGATTTTATATATTTTATTAAAATAAATTGAATATGTCATGTCTGAAAAGAGGTTTTTATTCTTTTAGGCTTTAGTTTTTTCAACAAAAAAGTGTTTAGCGTTTATAAGTTGAAACTTCAAAGTAAAAATAGAAGTTTGCTTTTATTAAAAACTTTTTAAAACAAATAGATGATTACTCTAACTCCTAAACTAGTTATCAGTATTTTCTGTCTCGTTCTGTGATTTTTTTATTATTCATTTTTTTATTTCTTAAAAAAAAGAAATCTACTTCATTGTTTCGTTTTATGTATATATTTAGATTAATTATAAAAAAAAATTATGTTAAAAATTAATTATATATATAATTAATTTAAAAAAAATTATTTATGAAAAAAATTATTTATATTTAGATAAATTAATTCATAATCAATTTTAAAATAAAGAGTTTTATTTAAATTATATAAAATAATTATTTTTATGTATTAAATTATTAAAAGATATATAAAATGATTGTAAAAATTATTTAATTGAGAATAAATAATATTTTTATTTCAAAATTTTTAAAATAATCTAAAATCAAATAATTAAAAGTTCAAAATAAATTTTTTTTTAAATTTTGATTTTAGTTAATAAAAAAAACTTATATTTAATTTTACACAATTTAAAAAAAAATAAAATTTAAATAAAATAAAATTTAATTAAAAAATTTATTATAAATACTTAATAAAAATCAAATACACTTTACATCATGATTGAGTGGCTCTCTTATGCATTGTTTGGTTCAACAGATTTTCAGAAAAAAGAAAAAGTGGAGAAAATCAAGTTTTCTTCTGTTTGGATGTGAAGAGTTAATATGGTGAAAAGAAAAATATAATGTAGGACACACTTAAAATATTTTCTCCCCTCATCTGCAAAGAAAATTAGAGAGAATGAAAGTCATTTATAGCATGTTTAGATTGAAGTTTGAAATTTCTTAAATCATGATTTTAGTAAAAGCTTATTTCTTTTTACTTTTATCTAAATCATAGTTTTAAGCTTTTAAACTTCAATCCAAACATATTATTATTAAAATTACAATTATGCCTCTTATATTTATGATTCTTCTCAAATGGTCTTCTCAAATAGTAATATCACTTTGACTTTTTTTCTCACTCATGACCAAAAAGATGTTGAAGGAAGAAGATAATTTAATCTTGGTTGAGAGTCTAGCCAAAATTTTAAAATGGAAATTTTTAAAAAAAAACTAAATCATGTTTTAAATTAATTTGGGAGTCAAAATTATATTTATTTATATTAATATTTGTTTTTAAATTTATTTATTTGATTTTATTTATAACAAATGTATATTTGAGATGTAAAATGAAAGAAAATAAATAATTACATTCCATTATAATATATTGAAGGTAGATAAGTTATTTTACATAATTACATTTTATTTCCTCTTACTTTTTTATATAACTAGAAAGAAGAACTCCTTATTTTCTTTCTTTTATTTTTCTTTTCATTTTCTCCCCATCTAAACAAAAGCTTAAAGAAATGCTCGTGAAAAGCAAAAACACTTTCAATAATTTTTTAGTAATGTACCAAAAAAAAGTTTAGAAAGAATATTATTTTGCTATTTATATATATATATATATAAATACTAATACTTAAAAATTCTTTTAAAGTATTTATTAATTATTAATTATGTTTACTAAAATTTTAAATAATTATTAAAAAATTAAAAATTTATAAATACTTGATAAGTCACTTTAAATATATAAGTTTATGAAAATACTTTAACAACTCCCATTGGCATTTTATGAAATTTAAATAAACATTAATAATTGGAAACTTATTATTGGGAAAACGAAGCAGCCTTAATTTAATTATAAGAAACCTCAATTATTGGAATGAAATATTTTAAGTTTTTAACTTCATGCCTTATTTTTCAAGTAGTTGAAATTTTGAATATTAATTTAATTGTCGGCACATAAGAACAAAATAATAATAATAATAAAGGGAATAGAATATTACGCGACCCCTGTGCACCCATTTTCAAGCCAAAGGGATCCGTTGCCCTAGGTAATAGTACTCAAAAGTCAAAACTTGACCCAAGAAAGTACCACCACACCGGCCACCTTGTTATTATTTCTAGTTAATTGTCCTTTCTCTGATTTTTCATTTTTATTCAACGACCCTAGTCCTTTCTCCGATTTAACCATGCATTTCTTTAACAACATCTTGTACCATTATTTTCTTAATTGCAATTTTTACTTCATAAATATTAGAATAAATAGAATACATCCAGCTTAATTTTTTTTTATTACACAAACAAACCATATCTTCTGTCCCTGTCTCATTTATGATTTCCCTCATTCTTCATTTTGTTCTTTTATTTATTGTATTTTTTAAAAAAATTAAATATAAAAAATATTAGATTGGATTAATAGTTGTGATTTATGTGTACAATTTTATCTTGTATAACATACACAAAATCCCCTGGGTGCTCCCACCTCTCGTTTAAACAGATTTTTGGTTTGTCACATAAGATAAAATTTACACATAAATTACAGTAATTCATTCAATCCAACAATCTTTATTATATAGTGCACTGCAAATTTAAATATACTAACCCAATTTTTTTAGTTGTTATTTCTATTAACTAAGTCTAGTTTATTTTGTTTGAGTTGATTTTTTAAGAAAGAGTCAAGAGACGAAAAAAAAAAGATAGTGATATTATAGATTTGGCATTTTATGAAATTTAAATCAATTTCATTTTTCATTTTCCTGTAGCAAAAACAAGGAATCGCTACTTTTGTAAAAAATCTCAAACCTCAATTACCCTTTGATTTTTGCTTTTGGTTTACTATGTGTTACTTTTCAAGGTAGTTGAATGTCTATGATTTTATATAATATTATAAAATAAAGCATATAACTTCACCAATAACACGTGTTAGTCATACATAAACTTTTCTTTTAGCTTTTTACATATAAATATCAATCATAAACGAATTTTTTTTCATTTATTTAATTTCTTTTCACTTACATGTTAATTTATTTTTAATAATTTTTAAATTTTTATTAAAATTAAATTTTATAAGTTTTTTAATTATAATTATCAATAATAATTTTAAATTCAAATTCAAATCTTAATTATAATTAATTTGATTTCGTTTAATTTTTTATAATAATATATTAATTTCTCAATTTAATAACTATTAAATCATATATAATTACGTGTAAAATTTTATAACTATTTGATTTTTATAAATATAGGCATGTTAATCAAATATTTATTATTAAATGGCTACAACTTTTTAAGTTTTAAAATTTTATTTAATGGCATATTTTTTTTAAGTTACTCCTAATTTTTTTTTAAAATGAAATCAAATGGCTCCTAAAATTTTTTATTATCAATATTTAGAATGTTAATCATACAAACATATTTTTGTTGATTTGCTTTTCAATAAAATAGTTTTTCATGATGCTGGCTTAACAAAAAGTTATATTCTATAATGTTTTAAAATTTAATATAACATTTGGAGAATTTTTTTAATTTTAAAAATAATTATGACTTTGTTAGTTGTGTGATTTTTTTAAATATATTAATTTTAATATATTTATATAGATAATAAGTAAAATTGAATAAATTTATTATGTAATTATTTAATTTTATATATAATTTTAAAATAATTTGTTATAATTTTTAACAAATATGTATATTATTTATTTAACAAATTCATGTAAATAAAACTAGTTAACTTAATTTAATAGTTGGTACACGTGGTGGGTCTAAAAAATAAAAGGAAAAATAGAATATACTATCTACATCACACTTGCTTTCCTTTATCAATAAGAACAAACGACGGATGTATTTTTTCCTCTTTTTGCTTGGAAGACACTTCAAATAAGGATATCCACACAAAGTTATTAGTATTGAAAACTTAGTTTTGTTAGCTCAAATCTCCACCCTAGTATTTTTTGTCAGCGATCATTCTAAACATTTGGATATTTTTAACATTATATATTTATATTTGGTTTTAGTTAAAAGATTATTATGTATATTTTTGTACTACTCTCAACGGTCAAATCTTCTTTATTTGTTATATAATACTTGCTACATTGAGAAATCAAGATATCAAAAGATCAAGAAATCAAGAGAAAAAAAATATTATTGTATATTTGAAGATTTTCTTGTATTTTGTATACGAGCTAACTTGTGAGATATTTTACTTTTTTGTGAGTTTCATATATATTACTTTTTTTGAGTGAACCTTGCGTAGTTGAAAGTAAATATATCTAGTTAGGTGAGTTAATAATTAAGTATGTAAGTGACCTGTTAAGCATTGTAAATATACTACTTGCTTGTTTTTAGTTTGGAGAGACTAGAGTGGAACAAAATTACTCGATTTTAGCTTAGATAAGTTATGATAAATCAAAAATACTCGTATCTAACTTGAAGAAGCTATGGTGAATCAAAGAGCACTTAATTTATAGTAGAAAATCTTAGCTTAACTAGGGACTGAATGTAGGTTTCACATTGGGATTGAACTAGTATAAATTTTCTTTGTGCAATCTCTCTTAATCCTATTTTTTTATATTACATTAATTAACTGTTGCGTGTTATAAGTTTTGATTGCCTAAGTAAGTCTTTAAGTTATTATTTTATTAAGTTTCTGTTAACATAAATTATTTAATAAGTTATTCCATCTTTACACCAATTTCTTTGTTTGAGCATTTTTTAGAAACTGAATTAGTGACTTAATTCAACTCCGCTTGTTTAAGGCTTCTTTTAACTTCAGATATTAGTCTTTCTAATATCTGCTCTCAATATTGGCGTGATGGAGCTTATCCCACCGCATGAAAAAATGTGAAGCAAACAGGGAGCAGGGAGAAATTATTTAATTAACTAAATTGTGGGGTTTTAGGTGATCAATGTCTCTTTCTATTCTCCTAGTCATAGCAATCACAGCGTGAAAACACTAGCCACTACCAGGATATTATGCCTTCATTATATAATGTTTCAAGATATGACTTATGATCCAAACCCTTGTACTGATAGTTGGGACAGTGAAACTAGGTAGTGAGAATTGGTAGGTAGTTGTCACATAAGTCACCAAATACATGACCCTTGGTGTCCGGGAAGAACTCAAATCCTGGCAACTCTAGCTCTTCCTTCGCTAGTTATTCTCACGGCCACGGGATAGCAAAGCAAGTGACAAGGAAGGTCATGTTCCGGTCTCTCTATCTGGCTAGAGTGCAGAACCCAATATTTGATTGTAATCTGCTTCACAATAGTAACACATTCTTTGCTTTCTGGGTGGAGAAACATGCGAAGGTGCTCATACTACAAAGGTCAAAGCCATCCTAGAATCATGAATCTAAATACCACATATTTAAATGTTGAGGATTTAAATGTGAGTGAATAATTAAGTATCACATTCGCAAGGAATGAATTAAGAAAATACCACATAAATAGAATAAGAATTTAATTTTTATTCATTGTCAGTGTAAAAAAAATTTATACTGTCATCTAATTATGTATTGACATATCATTATAATAGTTAGACTTTTTAAATAGTGGTTGTCATTAGTCAACACTTTTAATGATTTGACAACACATGATTAGATGATAATATAAAATTTTTTACACTAACAGTTGATAGAAATTAAACTCATAAAATAATTCATGAACAAATTTTTGGTAAATATATGATGTAAATCCTACAAGTATTGTTTTTGTTCAAGTGCATGATATCTTCCATCACAGAGATCAATTCCCCCCAACAAACTCCGAAACTCGCAATTGACCTCTTATTAGACCTCACTGTCCACTACAGTCTTCTGGTGATGTTAGCAACAGTTTCTAGACCTTTTATTTTGTAATATCATCAAGAGAGCGAGGCATAAGACATAGTACATAGTAATTTGAAAATAAGTCCCAGTTTCTTCATAATGGGTGGCCATGAACCCATTGAAGTGTTTATGATTTTTTTATCATTATTTTTTCCTAATTATTGTTAAGTTTGCTTAGAAAAGGATTCTGAATATTCATTTAAACCAACCGCAATGATATAAATAATATATATATATATATATATATATTAATACAAAAATGAACCGTTTTATATTGCACCCTAGACCCCTAAACAATAATTGATAATTTCAAACCACTATTTTCGAAAATAAAATTTTAAAATATGGTCCATGTGCATTAAGCTTAAAAATAAAAGCCAGCTTTTGTTAGGAAAGTAAATTTTACATTTAAACTCAATTTAGATTTGTTTTATTTTTAGACACGATATGCATGAAGTATATACCTGGCAGTACTTACAAGCAGTAAAAATTTGCATTTGCTGCTTATACATATGATTTAAAGTTGAAATAATATATTTTAGAGTTTAATTTTAATTTATTATCAGTATAAAATTTTTTATATTATTATTTAATTATGTATTATTAAATTATTAAAAGAATTTAATTATCACAATAATTATTTAAAAAATTTAATTTTTTTAATGATGTATTAATATATAATTAAATAATAATATAAAAATATTTTATAGTAATAATAAATTGAAATTAAATCTTATATTTTACTTTTAAACATAATATACTTAAATTATGTTAAAGGAAAAGGAAAAAGTCTTGATATCTTCACCCAAAATTCAAAACTTTCCCGATTGGAGACCTAATCAAGCACAAGCTTGCCGACGTGAACACAGTATCGGTGCGACCCCACGGCAGCGGTAATCGTGGCAGCTGTCCACACCTAATGGGTTTTAGTGCTTGGCAACTTTCAAAATTATTGGATAAGCATGGCCCAATTCCTAATTATTAATTATATTTAGGTGGTAGGGCCATTTGGCAATGCTCTTTGTGTTTTTTTTCTTTTTTTACATAGACGGACAGAAGTCCAAAAAAGGAAAAAACTAAGAAGGAACAAAATAGGATAAGAAAACAGAAAAAGATCCGAATGAGGCTGGCTTATATTGACATAGCCATGGTCATGGGTGAGGCTCCAATTGGCTAGCCAATTGGTGCAGCGGTTATCTTCCCCGTAGGTGTGTTGTACTGTGACATTCCACCGTCTAAGAAGCAGATTTTTTATCTTACGAAGTAACTGGTGCTTCGAAGAGGTATCTAGATATTGCAAGACGATGACTTTCAAGTTACATTCTACTATCACATGTTTATACCCTGCATGCTGCATCATTTCTATCCCAAGATAGATGTCCTATAGTTCTACACATAAGAGTTGCAAAAGCCAATATGGTAAGAGTTGTTATAGTACTCTCATAAGTCAATATTAATTTTACAATAAATGTTAAAGAGTTTATTAAATATAAATAATAACTAATGAATATTAGATAATTCACTCTAAATATTAATATCCTAAAAAAAAAAAAATTAAAATAATACCCTATATGATAAGAGAAACCTTTGATCCATCCACCATCAGCTTCACGAAGAATACCACCACACCCCGCATTTCTTGGGTTTCCCTTTAAGGCCCAATTAGTGTTTAACTTGACCCATGAATGTGGGGGAAATTGCCACCGAATATCACAGAGGATGGGAGTCGTGTGGTGATGTAATTCTCTTTGGGTCGAAACACCCACCCAAATGATGGACATACTCATGATTTCTTAATAATATATAAGGTTTTTTCTTATACTCTTATTTTTTTTAAAGTGTCGGTATCGTCTTATAAGTAGTAATTAATATTTAATTATATATTTTAAAAATATAATTATTTAATTTAATTTTGAACAAAATAAATTAAATATTAATTATTAATTATTAATTATTAAAGATCTATTCTAAAAATAAAAAAATATCGAAAGAATCCCCAATAATATAATATAATATAACACAAAAATATCATGTCATGTGAATAAGCTTGGAAGAGGAGTTTGCAGAATTGAGCAAGATTCAGTTAGAGAAACTCCCATTATGAAATGAGGATCAAATAGGGCACTGGTTGATTTCACGATACACATAGTAAAGCTTGCCAGTTTGCCAAGAGGTTGACCAGTTAACCTCTATGTGATTGCCGCAATACTTTGTGTGTCTGTGTGACACCGATTTCAACTTGTAACCAGACCCCGAAAGAAAGGCCACATAGCCGTAGGCCAATGATTAACTCAGACCAAACTGTAAAAGTGGAGCTGAGGGCCAAATGAAAAGTTTGTGGTTCATATCCATTCAGATTGAGGGACTAGATTATTTTTAAAAATAAAAGAGGGATTGAACCACTTTATGAATATATATTAAAAAAAAACATCAATCAAACACTGCCCTATTATATCTTTGTTTAGCTTTAATTATTTTCTTTTTTGATTATATTGGAAGTGTTAGAGAAGGAGCAAAGTCACATAGTAAAAATTCGAACCTCTGACATTAATATTATACTTAAATTTTAAAATTTGGGCCCATAATAATTAAATTACAGGCTCATTTGTAGTTTAACTTTAATTCTGATATACATACTGTTTCTCATTTTCACAAAAAAAAATCTCTCTCTCTTTCTCGTGTCATTTTTACTTTTATTTTTAATATCAAATTCTCAAATTGATTTGTACAAACCTACTACTATTGAATGCAGTAATTATTAAATTGGTTGCAAGGATAGGATCAATAGGACCATAGACTTGACCTATTTGTATTTTTCCAATTCTAAACCATCAACTACTAATTATTGCTGTTATATCTAATTATACCTAAACCCTAAACAGATATGACAGCTCTAAGACCATGGTTGCCTCAAGATTACATTACACTTTGCTCAAACCAAGTTAACGAAAAGAATATAAACAAAATGTACGTGGGCTAAGCTAGATATGTTGAAATTAATAGTTTAGGAGGTCCTCCTTGAATAAATAAATACATATAAATTGTTAAAAAAAACTGTTCCCGGGAAGAGAAGAAGGGGGGGGGGGGGGAGGGGGGAGCACCTTGAGTTACACTACACCCTTCCCCAGAAAATGTAGGTTGAGAGAAACATTGCTTGAGATGGATGGCTTAAAATTAAGGCTAATTAATAGCATGTTTGGTTTAATTTTTAGAAGCTTTGAAACCATGTTTTAAGTAAAAGTTTGTCTTTTGATACTTTTGCTCAAATCATAATTTTGAGATTTTAAAAATTAAACCAAATACACACTAAGTGACAGTCATTAGAGGAAAAAATAAATGTCATTGCCAATACCCAATTAGACATCAAGACTTAAAAGGCTAGAAATTAATTGGGGCATTTGACCCATGTCACTAAGTTTGGGATTCTTCAGAGTTATGTTCGAATTGCAATGTAATTCTTTTCCAGGTTGTAAACCTCTTGTAGCAAAATAAACAAATAAAAGAGGTAAAGAATTAGCAAAGTTGTTTAACTTGTAAGATTTTCGTTTTTTTTCTCAGATAGCTAAAAAATTGTAGGAGATAGCTGTTGGAATCACATCAAAATTTGGACAAGGCAAAGTGTTAGGCCAAGATTGTCCAACCAAGCCCATGACCCTAAACAATTGATTCTAAACCCTGTAGTTTACTAGTTGTGCATGATCAATAAAATGCCAGGGTGGGTGGTTGATGCAGAACGCGAGGCACCCTCCTCCACAGACACGAGTTAGAGCTAGCAAAAGAAATAATGCTACCATAAGGTAAAGGATTTGTACTATAGCACTCCACATTACATCAGCTGAGCTGTGAGTTTTTCTATTACAGCGAAAACACTCACACTATGCGTTCAACTGAATTAGGTAGCTACTCCTTTTGAGCCACTGGCCTTGATACAAAATGCGAATTTATGTAACAGGACAAGAACTCTGTTACAACAACATTAGAATAAATTGTAAGTGGGGAAATTAAAAGCATATAAGAAGTTTCACATGGTTCGTTCTTAGATTTAAGTTTGCGGGGAAAGATAGTGCACAATATTTTACTGTGGAAGAAATTTGGTACCATCTGTTTTTATTTTTTATTTTTTTAATGATCAAACTTTGCTCTATAAACATGGCGTATAATTGGTAGAAATGAAAACGTAAAGGTGATGAAAATAGAGAAGCATAAATCTAGATTCATCACTCATTGTCATTCCTCCATTATTCATTTTTCCCATTTTCACTACTATCAAAAGTAAACCCTTTTATAAACATTAATCTCACATAAAACAGTGACTTGAACTCTTTATATAATTACATGTATATTCAACCTTTATCTTAAGATACAAGTAAAAATTTATATGCATTCCTCATTGTTAGTGAAATATTCGTAACCAACTCTCTTTAGCGGCAGCATATCCTAAATGGGAAGGACCATCTTTATTGATTGGCTTTGTTGTTACTTGCCATATAGAGGAAAAGTAAGCCTACTCATGCAACTTTTCCCCATACAAAAAGGTACACCTATTCTTTGTTATTATTGAATTACCTCTGAAATCTGTACCGGAATCACATTAACACTTTTCTGCACATGTTCACGTATCTAATGGTTCCGCAATTAGTTGTAAATTTATGTAAGACTAGGCTGACTAGCATTTTCGCAAGAAAAACTAGCACCTTCATATTTCTCTGTATTGCTTTTCTGAGACTCGACCTCATTTTCCTTCATAAGAAACAGTTGTACTGAAAAATTCCATTAGATCAATGTTAGCATAGTTAAAATTGGGCTTAAGATGTACCCAAAAAAAAATTGGGCTTAAGATGGAATTGACAGTAACAAGTATGAAAGAAAATACGCAAAACTGAAAGCAAGGGGATACTTGACACTAACTATAATAATGACTGAAGTACGCTATGTGCAATCTTAAAAATCTATACTATTTTTATACTATGTACACAGTAGCATTTAAATATCACTACACTTACATAAATTCTAACTCAACTCATAAAATTTTATTATAGCACCTAAATTGTAACGTAGTCTTCATATACACAAATTGGTGTGGAATGACAGTAGTACGTATTGCTAATTTGCAATGGAACAAGATATAGGACAATGTCTTGACACTGCAGACTTAGACACAATTTTTTTTTTCATAAGATATTAATGGGTTTGGATATGCCTTTTTTATGTCCTTTTGTCCATGGTGTTTTGGGAGATAGTGCAGGCTTGAAATTACTACTAGTCTACTATGATTAATTTTTTTATGCACTAAATAAATTAAAGGTCATTTGATAAAGTGTTTTGCAGTGGGTATAAAGAACAGAGATCAAATGCTTATATCCCAAAGGAGAAGGTTATCCTATTCTGTACTCACAAAATAATATGCACTAAATTGATCAGAAACGCTTCATATATCTACAGGACTGCTGTGGCTGTACTTTTCATTCTATGGAAACTAAGGGCCCAAGTAAACGGATATTCGTATTCCATATATATCTAGAAAACTTGTTCAGAATTTGTACTCCTTGAATATCTAGGAATGATAAATGGTATCTATATATTTAAAATTACAGACTGGTTTATGAGAATTATTGATTGCCAATCTGGTGTATAGAACAAAGCGTCTTTCAAAGTTGGGAACTAACGGTTGCCACCTTGATGCAATTGCCTGTCATTTCCAAATAATGTTAAACCATAGAAAAGGACAACCGCCAACAAATAATCTTGAGTTTAGAACCATTTTTTTTTTTTGGTTTGTTAAGTCCACCAAGCACGAATGTTCTATGCAGATTTTACCGCTCGGATCTGCAGATCTTCTGTATTATGACTTCTACTCTCCTTCCTATTATCCTGTATTATGATATGCTTTGAAGGGTGAAGTTATAACTTGGTTAGTAATGGCACTACTACGGAGCCAAGCATCTTATAATTTGAAAAGTAAGGCTCATCTCATCATTATTATGAGGTAACAAAGAATCACAATTGCCATCGATATACCACCGGATGGCTAAGTTAATTGAGCAGCTGCTTAAATCAAGTAATAGGAGTAGGGTGAGATTTAAGTTTAGGTTGTAAATTCAATCCTGTAAACGATAAAGAAATAAAATAGCTAACTGTTGGTCTAAGGATTCTAACCAAACATTCAACAGATAGCAGTTTGTGTGTGAGTGAGTGTGTGTGTGTGTTTTAACTATATATTGTCTTACTCTAATATGAATAGTCGCTGTTAAGGGCATTTCAAGGGATATCACCATGAGACTTACAGAGAGGTAATATAATTTGGTCATTTGGTTTACACTTACTGTATGGACACCTTACCAAAAATCACAAGTACCATTGTGAGGAAATAGCCTTAAATTGCTGTATCGTCGCGGCATATGTGACTTCCACATTTTAAGTCACCCATGCCATTCATCTTTCTCTCTCCCCCTCCTCGTAAGAGAAGATAGTTCTGACCGACATGGTGCAATCAAAGAAATTCAGAGGTGTCAGGCAACGCCATTGGGGCTCGTGGGTTTCTGAGATTCGTCACCCATTACTGTATTTACGTCAAACTAACTCAGATTTTCATTCTTTTGTTTGTTTCCCTTCTCCAGAAACTTTAGAGAAGTATTATGTGTTTTTATTTGCTTATGTACATTTCATCGATCTTGATATATATGTTGTTATTTGAGTTCTTTGTCGTATCTTACATGAAACGTGCGAGTTCTTTTTGAGTCAAGCATCCCATAACTTTGTGTCAAACTCAAAAGTAACTAGTTTGTTATGATGGGATTAGTAGGCAACATAAAAAAAAATGTGCATTGAATGTGAAAATCTCAAAATCTTACTTATGGTTTATGGTGTTTGAATAGGAAAAGGAGGGTGTGGCTTGGGACATTTGAAACTGCTGAAGAAGCAGCTAGAGCATATGATGAGGCAGCCATTTTGATGAGTGGCAGAAACGCCAAAACAAACTTCCCAGTTGCTGATAATCAAATGGGCAATCACAGTTCTACTTCTTCCTCTTCCACAACATTTTCTGCAGTTCTAAGTGCAAAGCTCCGGAAGTGCTGCAAGTCCCCTTCACCTTCCCTCACTTGCCTAAGGCTTGACACACAGAATTCACACATTGGGGTCTGGCAGAAGCGAGCAGGGCCTCGTTCTGAATCAAACTGGATTATGATGGTTGAATTGGAAAATAAGAATCTTGGAGCTTCTGATTCAGAATTGCCAGTGCCAGACACGCCAGCGAAGGAGAAACCAGAGGAAAGCAATGGCTTGGATGAGGAGCAGAGGATCGCCTTGCAGATGATAGAAGAACTTCTGAATAGGAATTAAGCTCAAATCTCAATGCTTGCTTCCATTTTCACTTGGGGCTCATTGAAGGAGTTTGAAGTCCCATGTAGTCCTTTTCATTGCGTTTTATTTGTTTGTATGTCCTTAGTAGGAGTGTGCTAAATTTATTTTATCAGGATGTGGTGTGCGCGTATGATTGTTTCTCCTACGTATGTGTAACTACCTCGACCGTCGTTAAAATTTTTATGTTCTCTGTAAAAAGTAAAAACTATTCTGTTAACTAACTTGAAACTACGGTACCGTTCCATTCCATGCATAAAATCTATTGATGATTTCAATAAAGAGAAAAACTATAAAACTAAAATTTGGTTTTGCAAGTCTCTTTGTTATGAATAATCTTGGTTCAGCTTTTGCCAACATGAACAAGCTTCACATGTCAGAAGATGAATTCTGATTCCTAAAAACATAGAAACCAACAAATCCCTTCAAAAGAGAAAAAATTTCGTCCACAACTACGACTTGATTTGGGAACGAGTAAATAAGTTTCATCCACAACTACAAATTAATTTAGCTTTCCACTGTTTGGGTTATCTCTGTGTGAATGCCTACATGCATGTTACAAACTCCTATTGCACTGGAAGCCCTCTCTGATCTGTCCCTGCCACCAGAAAAAAAAAAAAAAAGATTTGAGACATCTGTGCATGAACCAAAAGTACAAAATTTGCAAGTGTGACCATTACATGTCCTGATTTTTGTAATAGAAACATCTGAATGCATGTAACAAACAGTTGAGGCATGCAAGGTGTTTGCGCAGATGATATGTCAGAAACCAAAGAATCATTGTTAATTGAACGGGGGAAAGTCATGTCCTTGTTGATTTAATTAATTATCAATTGCAAAACATATGCTAATTTGAATTTCGTTGACTATGACAGGGCTTTTGTTCTATAAACCACCAAGTCATTTGACAGACGAAGTTTGCATATTCAAATAAAGATTCAGGATCCGGCTGGATAATGAACTTTCAATGCTTGATTTGAAGTTTCCTGCCAGTTTATGTCTAAAACAAGATTCTAAGGTCGTTTTAAAATGATTAGTCGATTATAGGCATTCCAGCATCTAGAAATATTTGTCAAGTTCAACCTGAAAAGAAAAATATGTACAAATCTTTTTGGTTAGCATGAACAGTTTGAATTGGTAATGATCGTCAGTTCTGCACTAAAACCTTTAAAACCTTCCTAATAATTTAAGAAAGATGCATATGAGCATAGTGAAAAATTTAATGCCTAAGTCGGTAACGTCGTGTTGCTGGTGTAGCTATTGATCCTATATACAAGGCAACACGGTTCACACATTTTTCATCTTAATTAAAGTCAGTCACGCATTGAATTTATGGGATGACGTTGAAGCTTGGAAAAGCAATTCATGTGTATTCTATAAAGGGTGCAATATTGAAATATTCCATCCCTCAAAGGAAATTAATGAATTTTGGCGTAACAAACCCCATGTGGTAGAGATTTATAGGTTCTTTAGGCCAGGGCATTTGTGTCTCTAACAATAACATGGAAGATTAAATTGACTTCAAGTGGGGACTGTAGACAGCTGATGCAGCTCCTAATTGGTTTGTCACATTGAATGAGCTGTTCTCCAAATGATAAGGTTGAAGAGATAGTTAGCAATTTATTTGAAGATAATGGGGGGAGGGGGGGCTGAACTTGAAACCAAGGTTGGAGTTTCTAGGAAGATTTTAGCAAGTACACAAGTGAAGTGAGTCATCTTGATCTTTCACAAGTACAGCTTCAACGTGCTAGCGGTGTTAAATGATACCTACATATATGCCTTAGAAGGCTTCTATCGCTAAATCTTTTTAACTAGGCCTGGGCTGCCTCTTCAAAGCATGTAATCATTGTATAATAATTTCTAGTTTCCACATGAGGCCGCCAAGGTTCACTATTCAATACATATTCATAGCATCTAGCAGGTGCATTTGCACAAGAGCTTGCAATTGCTAGATTAGCTAGGTTTTTAAGTTTTTTTTTTTTTTGATAATCAGCTAGGTTTTTAAGTTTAGAAACACATTTCACATGCTATGTGCAGTGTAAAAGCAAGGGGCTGTTGGTGTACTGGTGTGTGGGCTAACATGGTTTGGTATAACATAGACTTGATTCTTTATGTCATAGAATAAGTGGATTTGATGCTTCTCGACCGTTCCCGAGCTGGTCTTCAAGCTCAATCTTCATGCTCTTGGACGAGATCTACAAATAGTACTGCTTCGATGATATCGTAATAGACAGTGAATCTCAGTTGTGGGACCTACCTCTCTGTCTGTTCCGGTATCTTCCGAATAGTTTTGTTCCGGAAACTATATAGTACTTTTGATATACAAAACAAGGGAGAAAAGATGGATAACATAGAGGTCACCGATCACCACTCTGATGCTTGAGTAGACAACGGAAAAATATAAAATGGAGCATAATAGCATAATATTTCTTCACATTTATCACCTCAAGTGTCACATAACATATATGTTAATAGATTACACACAATTATAAATTTTTAAAAAATTATACTTCTTTAAAAGAGAGTAAATTATTTTAGATCAAATAAAATTTAAATCACTAAAAAGAAAATTGGAAATAAATTAAGGAATAAAAAAGAAAATTAATTTTAATTAACTCTTAATATAAAAAAATTATACACTATTATTTAATTATATATTAATAAATTATTTGAAAATTTTAATTATCATAATAATTATTTAAAAATTTAATATTTTTAATAATGGTATATTATAAAATAATAATTAGATAAAAAAATTTTAAACTAAAAAAAGTAAAAGTTTATAAAAAAAACATGAGGGGCATTTAAGTAATTAAGCACCTCAACCAGAGAAAAGGGTGGTGGGTTACCGTCTCTCAACGACAACAAGGCGAGAATCATTTTACCAAAAAAACAAAAAGCGTTAATCAGTTTCATCAAACGCAGACGAGAGAAGAAGAAGCAGCAGCAGAAGAAGAAGATTAAATTGACTTCAAGTGGGGACTGTAGACAGCTGATGCAGCTCCTAATTGGTTTGTCACATTGAATGAGCTGTTCTTCATATGATAAGGTTGAAGAGATAGTTTAGCAATTTATTTGAAGCTGATGGGGGGAGGGGGGCTGATGGGGGGAGGGGGGGCTGAACTTGAAACCAAGGTTGGAGTTTCTAGGAGGATGTTAGTAAGTACACACAAGTGAAGTGAAGTGAGTCATCTCAACTTTCACAAGTACAGCTTGAACGTACTAGCAGTGTTAAATGATACCTATATATATATAGACCTGGGCTGCCTCTTGAAAGCTTGTTAGCATCATTATATAATGATTTCTAGTTTCTACATGAGACGGACAAGGTCCACCATTCAATTTATATATATGCCTTGGATTCTATTGCTAAACCTTTTTAACTAGACCTGGGCGGCTTATTATCATTTTATAATGGTTTCTAATTTCTGTATGAGACCCATGAGCAATGACGGATCTTGGGTTAGGATCTTGGGTTAAAATTTTGGGATGGTTATATAATATTTTAATTATGTTTAGAGAAATAATATGTAATTTTTTAAAATATTTATATAGAATTTCTTTAATTTTTTAAGAGTCGTATAATATTTTAATCATGTTTAAAGAAATAATATGTAATTTTCTTAAATACTTATATAAAATTTTTAAAAATTTTAGGTCCTCAAGAAGATTCGCCTCTGCGAATAAGATTTACTATTCAATACATATTCATAGCATGTAGGAATTTGAATTTTTTATTCATTTTTTCATTCTTCTAATTAAATATTTATAACGCGGTAAAAAAATTATTTATCTTAATTCACAATAATTTCTTTTTTAATTATCAATTTTTTTATTAAGTTGTCAATATTTTTTTTATCCAAAAAAGGTCTCCACCATTGGGGTGGAGCTTAGGGGGCCTTGTAGGGGGTTCACGAGAAGGGGGGATGATGATACAAAGTAAATGTTCACGGGGAGAGTTGTTAACATTTAATTAAGAAGATAAATAAAGAATCAAGAGAAGTGGACAAAAGATTTGATTCCAACATCTAGCATGTGCATTTTGAACAAGAGCTTGCAATTGCTAGGTTATGTAGGTTTTAAGTTTAGAAACACATTTCACATGAGATTTGAATCTTCTAAAGTGAATGGTGCACTATATAGAGGAAAGTGAAAGGTGCACACTTCATATGCAAAAATTTACTTTTCAGTCTTTTTTATCAAATATTATTATTTCATATTTTACTCTATAAAACCTACCTTTTACTTTAGGATTCAAATCCTCTCACATCTTATGTGAAGTGTAAATGCATTTATGTTTTACTAAGGGGGTGTTGGTATACTGGTGTCCAAACTAGGTGACATTTTACATGCTCTTTAAGATAATGGGTGCATCGATGCACCATTAAATATCTATCATTAACTATAAATAATATACGGCATCGACTCATCAAACGGTTTAAAATTATCCTTACGACCTCTTCAAGAGGGCATGTTGTATTTTAATACTTAGACCTCAAGAAAAACAAAAATTGCAAATGAGCCTCGTTTGTAATTCTTATCGAGATTTTTTTTTTATTGCTTTCGCTTTGTCACATGTGGAAAAAGAATAATGAATAGAGAGGTTGCAAGGATAAGGATGGTGAGGTGCTCTAGGGAGGTGTTAGCAAGTAGGAGGTGCTAGAACGAATCAAGGAATAAAAAATTATATATTTTTCTATGAGGGGATTCTTAAACTTGTCATAACAAAAACAAAATTGAGTGTTGTAATTCAAATTATAGATAACCACTAGCACTTTTGGGTTTGCCTTGTGATTGCCTTTTTCTCCTTGGCTCATGTAATGGTACCAATAAGCCTCGTTTTGGTGAGGACCATGTAATTCATTCCTTAAGCTTTTTGCCACCACCTATTGTGAATAAAAAGCAATTAAAAGTTATGTTATATACAATTTAGCATTGAAAAGAGAAAATGAGTTGCCAAACTAAGGCCCTGCACCCATTCTTGAGGATCAAAGTGTCTGCCATGAAAGAAATCATTCTCATCGTCATCATTATAGCACCATTCTGGCTCACTAACATAGTTATCAAACAATACCTTTACAATTTGAGCCCGAAGTTATTAACCTTTGCTTTAAAGGCTTGAATAAGGATCATCTTCAACACATAATGATGGTTCTTGGCTATTGACAAGAGGTTGTCGAGACCTCGTCAAATAATAATAATTACCGGTTTGCAAACTAATTTGTAGTATAGAGCATGAACCGAATCGTCTCTCAAGGATCCAAAAAGAACAAATATTTAATCAGATCAAGATAATTAAAAAGGGGATTTAGATGATTTGAAAAGAAAATACACTAGTTGAATTAAAGAAATGCAATTAACAAATTAACCAATCCAAGGAAATTTTACCGATCTTGAGTTTAATCTATCATTGATCACAAGGAATTCACTTAATCGCTAACCATGTTCTTGGCCTTAGATCACATCAAGACGCCTCAACATGATCAAAGAATCCTCTACTAGATAAGCATCTAGGATTTAATTAACCAATGTTAGATAAAGTAAGCACCATCCAAACATAGATTAACTTAAGATCAAGAATTTAACCAAGCTAAACAATCCATCAAAAAGCTTTAATAAATTGTTTATTCTATGTGATCCTCTTGAATACATGATAATAAAGCTATTATCACATAAACATCCAAATCAAATTAAGCAATTCAATCTAGATCAAAATTAAAAGAGGAAGAAGAGAAACTTGAATAACAATTAAGCAATATAAACAAACGAAACAAGATCTCCAAATTAAACATCAAGATGGCTAATCCCTTGGATTGATTATGAGAGCCTAGCCTTCCATGGATGGGAAGGAAGAACTCAGAAGTAAAATAACAAAAACGAAATTCTAAAGAAAATAAAGAAGAAGAGAAAGAAAACTCTCACAAATACTTAAACTTTCTTCAAACTTACTTCAAAATTGAATTCCTCTAATACAAAGAGGTTGGGTCTATTTATACTAATCCTAGAAGCCAATTTGTACATGTACATAATCTGAATACAAGCTATAAGAATATGAAAATTGTCAAAAATGGAAGCTTGATGCATGGTTGGTGGGTTGGTGCATGGTTAGTGGGTTGGTGTATGGTTGGTGGCTTTTAGTCAACAACTCTTATCCAACTTCTGGCTTCAAATTCATCACCTAGACGGTGCATTTTGGCTTGGATGTCTCATCAAAGTTGTAGCCAGTTGTCTCCTTGAAAATCTCCAATTTGAATCATGTCATTTGGACTTTTAGAACTCCAGAAATGCCAAAAACACTGCACCTACCTCAAGTTAGGTTGGAAGAACGTGTTTCCAAATTCAGACCAACTTGTAGCTTCAGAAGCATGCCTAAAACGACATCTATTGACAAAATAGTCTTCAGTGAAGTTGGAGATATGTGTCTTATCTTTCAAATGACCAAGTTTCAGCCCAAGAGGAGGCCTATAACCCACTATATAGTCCAATATGTGCATACTGCCCAGATGGTTCCGTGACAGCAAACTCACTCTGTATTGCAAGGCTATTTTGGGCCCTTAGAAGTCCGATCCAGCTCTTGAGTTCTTCATGAAACTTGTAGATCCTTGTCTTAGCTTTCCAAAGACACCAAGATCACCTCAATTGGATCACTGAGTCCCAAGTTATGGCCTAACCAAGGAAGAAAGGTCAAAATGCATCAAAATCTGAAAATTATTCACAATTTGCATTAAAGCCCAATGAAGTCCAATAACATTAAACTCATCTAAAGTACTAATATTGGGCACAATAAACATCTAATAATGCCTAATACAAAGCTAACATAAGTGTCTCAAATTGATTCATCAGCTATCCCATCCACCACCTATGTGTAACGGAAGAAAATAGAGGAGAGGATATAAAAGGGATTAAGTTTGTTTTTAAGGGTAATTTGGTAATTTTACCCTTTAAGTTAAAAAAAAGCATAAGTGTCGGTGGCACAACAGAGGAGATAATTTCTCCTCTGTTTGTGCGAGTGAGAAGCGAGAGAGAGAAAGAGAAAGAGAAAGAGAAAGAAAGAGAGAGAGAGAGGGAGAAAGAGAGATAGCGAGAGAGAGACAGAGAAAGAGGAAGAGAAAGATAGAGAGAGAGAGAGCTCTATATCATTAAATCTGCTAGCATCCACTTGGTTTTAGAGCACAAGGTGTGTTATTAATCTTTGAGTTTTTGCTATTTTTGGTATCTTTGAGTCATGAGAACTCTAAAATATAGTGGGTAACTCTATTTTGTGGAATTGATGACAAAATAAGGATTGATGATAATTTCTAAGGGATGGTTAAAGAATTTGGAGTTAGATTGGAATAGAAATTTTATGATTCTTGAAAGAATTTAGAAATCTTAGAGCCTCTGCTTAAGTTATATTAGGAAAAAGGTTAATTAGAATTATTAAAGTATTTTTATTTGTGAGCAGATTCACAGGATACTACTCCACTTGCCTCCACAGGAGCTGTTGGAAATAATTGAGACTAGTTCTTCATTTCAGTGAGTGGATAATTTATTTAGTGGCAGTTTTATAATTTTATTTGGGGAAACAAACCTTCTAGAAATATTTAAATTTTATTCAAATGAAGTTTTATTATAAGGGATGATTAAATTATATTTATTTCCACATTGTGTTTGGAAATATTAAATGTTATGGAAGTTATATTTTAGCTATAGTTTTATTGATTTTATGAGCTATTTGAGCCGTGATTTATAATTATTAAAGTGAAAGTTTAGCTGGATATTTAGAAATGATTTCAGAATTTGTATTTTTTTTTATATTTTCAATATCCATTATGGGTTACGTGTTAGAACACCGTTTGCCGTTAGCGAATAGATATAACGGCTTATGTGCACATAGTATATACAAAGATTGTTTCAGCTTGGCTATTGGGTGAGAGAACCCTTAGCCCTTTTCGTGGTTGTAGGGTGAGTGGACCTTAGCCACAAGATTTGTGCCGGGTGAGGCATGACCCCTGGCTTAAGATGAGCATAAGAATTGGTATGTTGGGTAGAGTTAACTCCCTATTATAGTTCTTTCAGTGGTACCCATATGGATGGCGTTATTGATGATTAGAATTTTAAAGAAAAAGAAATTTATGTTTATGCATAGTTTTGAGAAAAGAGAGTATTTGACATAATAGCTTTATTTATAAATTTTATTTTTATCAGTTAGTTTGTTCAGAGATTGTTAGAAAGTTTAAATACTCGTTCTATTAGTTGTTTCCCTTCCAGTTCACTTAGTTTATTATTCCCTCACTGAGTCTGTGTGACTCATTTCATTTCATTCTTTTCTAATTCAGATTCGCAGACAGCTGAGTAGCTAGTTCCTGAGATTTGCTGTTCCCCAGGCTTATAGTCTTTTGGTATATTTCTATTATTGTTGGTGATCAGTGTTGTATTTTGACTCCAGTATTTTGCAGCTATAGGGAATAGTATTGTAAATTCTTTTGAGTTGTATATGTATATGTATAGATGGTGCATGAGAAAGAATCATGCTTATTGAAATTCTGAGAGTTTGCTGTTTTTCAGGTTGAGTTTAAAATTTTGGTTAGTTCAGTTTTTAGGGGAAATTCTGCTGAATTTTCGGTAGCCTTTTTCCTAAGTTTTAAAGCAGTTTTCAGCATTCTTAGTTAGGCTTGCCAGGCTAGGCAAATGTTGAGTTGACTTAGCCTGTGCGCCGGTCATGGTCTAAGATCGGGTCATGACACTATGGGGCATCGAAAATGCCCATGATATCATTCAACATGTGATGGCTATGAGGTGTCCCCATGTAAATTGCATATGTGAGAAAGATGTAATTAACCTTTGTGTTTAATCACCTTTGCAACAAGGTCTTTCAAGGGTTGCCTGTCAAAACCTTCACGCATTGGTTGGGGACCTTGGGGTGACCTGCCCAGTTGCCATAAACCACAAACCAGTTTGGCAGGTTGGGCATTTGGAATTATCTATAATACACCTATTATGGGTTGAGAAAGGATAAAAATTGGAATTAGATGACTTGAGTCGAAGTTAATCAATGTTCAACACCTAAACAGAGATAGCAAACAAATGTTTTAAATTGTGGTTGTTGTTGTAGTTACATTATGATTGTATAAATTACGGACAATTGGGGAAAATGTGACTGATGCAGCCACAATTACGACTGTGCTGCGGTTGCGGAGACATTCAATAGATTAAAATGAAAAAAAAAAACAAGATATGAGCCGTTAACAAAAAAATAAGAGAACAAGATAAAGGCGTTTTAAAATAAGTTGAAAATCATTATAATAAGTAAATTTTATGGAATATAAATACACACGTGTTTCAAGTGCATAGTAAAACGCTCCATGGACTAACACAATTTGGTGTAACATTGACTTGATTTTTGTTACATTGGTAGCAGATTCGATGCTTTTTGGCCATTTCCTAGATTCGATGCTTTTTGGCCATTTCCTAGCTTAGTCTTCCAACTCAATCCTTATGTTTTTAGACAAGATCTACAAAAGAAGGGAGAGGTGGGGGATAGTGGAGTTCACGGATGACCTCTCCAATGCTTAAATAGAAGATAGAAAAAGATAACATTGAGCATAATATCATAATATGTCTTATAATATTAGTTTACATTTATTACCTTAAGTGTCACATAACAAATCTGTTAACAGATAATAAATTAAACATAATTATAATTTTTTTTTTAAAATATACTTTTTTAAAAGATTATAAATTATTTAAGACCAAATAAAACCTAAATCATTAAGAAGAAAATAAAAATAAAAATAAATTAAGGAATAAAAAATATAAGTTTGCCCCTAAAAAAAAGTAAATAAGCGTCTTAATTTATAAAAATATCTCTTACTTAAATTTTAATTTTTAAATTTATTTTTATGTATGAATTAATCTTTAAATTTTTAAAACTCGTATCAATTTAGTCTTTTTGGTATCTCTAATTAACAAAGTTAAATAATGACTTCTGATGTGACACTTTACATTCCTATGTGTAACATTGAGTGACATATAACATGTTACTCAACCATTTTCCTTAAGATACGACGTTATTTTAACTTAATGATCCCTAACATTTTCATACAAAGCACTCAATCACTTACTTACTAAACTAAAATGATATCGTATATTAAGAGAAAGTACTTAGCAACATGTCATATGATACTAAACATTATACATGAGTTAGTCTATCCTATCCCATAAGTATCCCTACCTTTAAGTACTTTTATAATTAAAAATTATTATTTAACCTTTTAAATATGATTTCTATTATTATGTTAATATAAAATTAAATTTTTTAATTAAAAGTAAGACTATCTTTAGGTGTATGGTAGAGTGATCCTATTATACATAGATACATAATATGTTATATTTAACTTTTTAACTAAAGACGAAGAAAAGACTAAATTATTATGAGTTTTATAAATTTTAAAACTTACTTGTGTATAGAAATATATTAAGGATAAGATATATTTTTAGAGATTAAATTATTTATTTACTCCAAAGAAAAAAAAAATCAGGGTATTTAAGTAATTAAGCACCGCAACCGGTGAAGAGGGTGGTGGTTACCATCTTACAACAAAGCGAGAATCAGTTTCATCAAACGCAGGCAAGAGAAGCAGCAGCAGCAGCAGCTGAGACTATGATACTTGCGGTCCTGTTTGCCAACGTCGAGGGCAATATCCTCGTCGAACGGTGCGTTTAGATCTCTTCTTCCCATTTTCCAAAACTCCATTCTTCTTCGTGTTTCTAAGTTATACCAGATCAACATCTCCATCCCGCTTCCAATTTCCCAATTTTCATATGGTTTTATTTCCTTTATACTTTCTTTTTCTGTGAATTTTTATTTTTTTTGTTCTCGATGCTTCCTCGCATCTAAAAATTGGATTTTGTGGATCGAATTCTGATATTCCTACTGGATCCAAATTGGGTTATGCTTGGTTTTTTATGTTGTTTCCTGAAACAATTTGAACATGGGGAATTTTCGCAGAAAGCCAACCCCAGCTTGAATTCCCTCGCAAAGAGAGGAGCTTTCATAAATGCAACTTTAACCTTCCTAATTTAAAATGGGATTTTATGAGTCCTGCCTTGACACGGAATTCTTGTTGTTGAAGCTAATGTATCTTGATCTATAGTAGATTACAATAATTAAATTAAGGGAATAGATGTTGTTTGGGTTGTTATGTTACACTAATATATTGTTCAGTCGAGAAAAAAAAAAAAAAAGAAACTTTTGCTTGTGTGATATTTCTGTAGTGAACTTGCATTGAAAAATAGACACTTGGTTTGAACTTTATGATGACGTATTGAGCTAAACTAAGTGGCTTATATGATTGCAGTTTTCATGGAGTTCCTGCAGAGGAACGGCTACATTGGCGTTCTTTCTTGGTTAAACTAGGAGCTGATAATCTTAAGGGTGTCAAAAACGAAGAGCTCCTAGTTGCTTGCCACAAGTGAGTATACCGTAACTTTGGTTACTAGGAATGTAGCAGACAAGGCAAATGGGCTGTTGACCCTGTTTATCTGAATAATTATCTATGATAAACTGTGCTCAGTTCTCCTGTTGTATTGTTTAGTGCAAGAAAGATTAACAAACTGAACAACATTAGTTACTGGAATATTTTCAGATAGTGTAGTTAGTAATGGAAAAATTGGAAAAGAGGCAGCTAAACCAACCACTGACATGCAAACTTGTTTCATGAATTTTAGCAGTTTAGAGTTACTAGAGCCATCAAAATCAGAAGTTTGACTTGAAACAAGTTTCTTTAAAATTTTCTCTTTTGCTTCACTGCCAACTATTGTTCATTCGTACTCCTTGGTTTTAGAAAATTATTTGTCTCATTCTCATATGATTTTACAGTATTTTACTTTACATTTTATCTATATCAGGTCAGTTTATATTGTATACACAGTGCTTGGGGATGTCAGCATCTATGTTGTGGGGAAGGACCAGTATGACGAACTTGCCTGTACGTATTCATTGAACCAATATTTTATATTTGCTGATGGTAAAATGGAAGTATAGAAACGAGTCATCTCAGTTGTTGATGCTTAAAAGTCGACGTGCACCAATATTTCATATATGCTGATGGTAAAATAAAAGCATAGAAACAAGTCGTCTCAGTTGTTGATGCTTGAAAGTGGATATGCTCACTTGTTTTGAGATTGAAGTGTTGGCTGAGGTTGTTGGATAATGTGGTTGGAGAGACTAGCTCTTTTTGTCTTGAGATGAATGGGGTACACACAGATGTATGTGCATAAGAAATAAAAAACTATTTCTGAGAAAAAGGAACATAAAAAGTGAGATAGAGGGAGTTAAGAGGAAAACTAATGGAGACAATGGCGTAAAATAAGGGATGTGGAGCCAATGAACTGGTAAGGGATAGATCTTGGAACTTGGATTCTAAACTTAGTGGACAGTCTTGTCGGACTTACCAAGAAAAAGAAAAAGAAAAATATTAAGAGAAAAGTTTATTCTGTTTTTAATGACATTTGATGGCATCAGCGTTTCTAACAATGTGAAACATACTTTACACATTTATACTACTACTTACCAATGTTTTGTTTTTCTCCAGTGTCAGAAGTGATCTTTGTGATAACCTCAGCTGTGAAGGATGTATGTGGGAAGCCCCCAACTGAGCGCCTTTTCCTTGATAAGTATGGAAGAATTTGCTTGTGTTTGGATGAAATTGTATGGAAGGTGAGGAGACATGCCAGTCACTTTCAGTTATACTAAAAAATGAGAGCTAAATTTAAAACAAAATTCTGACTGTATACTCATTCTGCTTGCTTCTGAGACACACCAATTGATGATATTCTGTGGTATACGTGATCATCACAGGTGTTGCTCATCTAGTCAGGATAAATATTATGATTGATGTCATCCATTTTTGTATGAGACCCATTAGACATTATCTTCTGCTGTGTACATGAAATAAATTAAATAAGGCTCCATCTTATAAAAATGTAAGGATTTATGTGAACTGGAGCAAGGAAAAACTTCACAATGCCACTGGAAAAAGGTTTGGGTTTTCCTTTGTTTCTTGAATTCATGGTAGTAATAATTATGATTCCAAAATTTAAATCCTTTTGTTCTCTCTTCACTACATACACCACTTTTCCGAACTTTATGCAACTTCTTTGTTCCATTGTTGCAAGGAGCAATTTCTTCTTGAGGGTTTGCTTGACATTTTCCCTGTTTATCTTTTGAAGGGATATTTGGAAAATACAGAAAAAGATAGAATCAAAAGATTGATAAGGTTGAAGCCTCCAACAGAGTTCTGAACGAGAAGTTCAGAGCCAGTCATAATACAATGAGCAGTATGATTCGTGTGTTGAGCATCTTGTAACTGGGTATGGCAAGGCACTGAAGTTTCTCCAGGATATCTGAGATTTGCAACAACTATCATTCAGGCAAACCTCAGGATATGAGCTTTCTTCCTTAGTCTGATATTTGTATTAAAATCTTCTCAATTTTGAACATTTTTATTTTGTAGCATCTGAAAAGGATGTGCTTGATTCTATTCTTTTTTTCTTTTTTTGTTTTTTTGGTACATTTGCTTGATTCTATTCTACCTTGTGCAATTTGCTTTTTTTGCCCTTATCTTTTATCTATTGGTTTGCTCTTGCAAGTACTTTTTGTTGGATGTTTTTTTCCCCCTTTCGTACGACAATGCTTATCCCAAGTCCCAAGATGATGGGTACTTGCTACTTATTGCTAATAGATAAATAGATGCTTTTCTGAAATATATAATACAAGACGGTTGATGATTACAACAGGAAAGTTCTTGATGCTGGAGCTTGGTCGGTTCAATTCCGCATGATGAGCCACCCCTTCGGCCCTTTCCCACAACCTGTAGCTCACAAAATTATTAATAATAAACAGAATAAAAACTAATTTTTAAGTGCTCCTCCAAACCCTCCTGAAAGATATGCTTTTGCTTCCATAGGTTCCAACAGCTTGAAGTGCATCATTGTTGGTGTGAATTAGATTTTGTGGCTGCCTATTTCAGCATGTTAATAACAAACGGTTCCATACTGGAGCTTTTTGGGAATTCACTGGCAACTGCCAAGTGTTTGTAAGTTGGAGATCAAGCACAAGCAGTAGGACAATGCATTACATGGCAGCGTAGCCAATTGATATCACATTGGTACTTTATATATATATATATATATGACATTAAGTTAAATCTTTAATGACAATTAGTGCAATAGTTTAGTCAACTGAAAAATTAATTTGATGGCATTTGAAGGACCATTTTGATAGCATTAAAGTATTATTTTGAATCAACGCAGAAAGAGGTTTGATTATTTAAGTATTTTGTCCCGGGTTTGATTCTTGGGCGGTGTGTATAGAGAAAATATAATTGAGAGAAGTCTTCGTTTTACGCGCCTAACTGTATCTCGTGAGATTAGTCTTTTGTCATTTAAGTGAGGAGATACCTTAATTTACACAAAAAAATACTATTTTAAAGTTAATATAAATAAAAGATTAATTTAATATCAGATATATTTTTAAAAGATTAAAATAGACGTTTTTTTCTTCTTCATTTTCTTAATATTCGGCTTATGCCATTTTGTAATCCAATCTAACTGTTTGAACTCTGTTTTTATATTTAATTTAGCATGTGGATTTCTAATTTTTCAATTGAATATTTAAATTTTACAATTTTATTTCATTTGATCCTTTTGTACACCTTATATGCTTTGAAACTATGAAGTTTGTTGCAGCATTGAAGTATCTAAAGGGTACAGTTTTAAAATAGACTTTAATTTTCATTTATTATTAGTAAAAAAATTACATTGTCATTTAATAATGTATTATTAAATTATTAAAAGAGTTTAACAATCATAATAATTATTTTAAAAAATTTAACTCTCTTAATAATATACTAACATATAATTAGATAATAATATAATTTTTTTACATTGACATAGATTAAAATTAAATACTTTAAAATAAGAGTTTAATTTTGATTCACTGTCAGTGTAATATTTTTTTATATTGTCATTTAATTATGTATTATTAACTCATTAAAAGAGTTTGATTATTATAACAACTATCTTAAAAATCTAATATGTATTAATACATGATTAAATAATAATGTAAATTTTTTTTACAATATATTAAAATTAAATTTTTAAAATAAATCAAAAGTTAAACTCTCTGAGATTGACAGGCAAAAGTATTGACTGCGAGGAAAGCTTGGGTCTCGTGGTTGGCGAGGCGAAATAAAATAGTACTTTTTTACACACGGTTTTATTTTTTTCGATGTACATATCATATCATGATACAAGGTTTTATTTTTTTATTTATATAAATTATTGGATAATATCATAATTTTATTATAATTCTTTTAGTAGTCTAAACTATGCATATATTTGACATAGTGCAAGAATTCTTTTCCTTTATTTATATGATGAAATTTAATTATACATATTATATTTTAACTAATTTAGTATAATTAATTAAATTTAAATTTAATCACATAATATACACGATTAAGTGATTAACACGGAGTAGAAGCGGTTGATTTCAATCAATAAATTATTAATTTCAATATAAGCATTGTGGAATTAGTTTTTAACCAATTATTAATTAAATTAACTTCTTTTTAACATGTTAAAGTAGACTACCATTTTAATTAATTAAATGTATATTTAAAATCATAAGTAATATTGGTACTATTGTTTCTACATATGATCATAATAAAAATTTGGTGTTTTATACAAGCACATTATTTACGCAGTTTCTTTGCTATCAAGGACAGACTTAGGAGTTTTTTATTAGGGGATTAATTATTAATTTTATTCTTTTAAAGAGGTCAAACATAACATTATATAAAAAAATTAAAAAACTATAAGAAATTTTTTAAAAAAATTCAAGGGATGCTTGAGAAAAGTTTCGAACCTTTAGGGGTCCGTGGCACCTGCTAGGGCCCTTGGCTCCTCCACTGCTTGATATATATTTTTAAGAATTGTATAAGTAACGGTCTAATATATATTAATAAAATTTTCGTTGTCAAAAAGTAGCCTTTATGATTATTTTGCATAAACAGAGAAAATGGTAATTAAATTTCCATGTACAATTTGTGTAAGTTATAATCATGATTCATTTCATCTATGATTGCTAATATTATGTTTTCAAAACCTAACAAATCGCTTCTATTTTAATGGCTTAATAAGGAGGTCAATCACAATTTTTTCTATTTTCTTTCATGTTCAAAGAGGAGGAGAATTAAAATGGCTTATACACCACTATTGTGGGTTTTTTTTTATAAGATCATGTGTTTTTATACTTTTTTAATATGAAATTAATTTTTATTCAAGTGTCAACTTGACCCAAGTTACAAGATACTTCAATAGAATTTAAAACCTTATATTATAAGTAAATTTCACTTACATATAACTCAATTTGACAATTGGAACACAACTAGTGGTTATACTCCACTATTGATGAACCTAAGAAATTTGTTTTGTTATATGTGCTGGTCTCTCACTGAGGAAGAGTGTAATAATGGAACCCGTTCCAATTACTTGGTAAATATGTTTCCATAAGTAGTTTATCTTTTGCCTTCTATATGGCTAATTATCAAAAGTAAATTAAAATGTTAGAATAAGTAGATTAGCTACGTTAGGTTGAAAACATTTAGCATAAAGAATCTTTTGATGCCAATAATTCACCTTATATGATTTTAGGATTTAATTTTAATTTATTTTCAGTATAAAATTTTTTTACACTATTTTTTATTTATATATTGACATATTATTAAAAATATTAAAATTTTAAAATAATTATTATAATAATAAAATTTTTTTAATAAATTTGTAATATATAATTAAGTAATAATATAAATTCTTTTTATAATAAATCAAAACTAAATTCATAATTTTATTATTGATTTTTTCATTAGATAGACTCATTTGACATTCGGCACAAGGAAATGATGACAGAGAAAATGTAAAGACTACTCTACCCTTGTCTTGCTATAAAACTTTGCAACCAAAAACAGTGAGGTCAATCAATCACGGTCTCCTCCTTCGCTCTCTCTAAGCACTAAACAGGGTTCCAGGTTATAGGCAAAACCATGAAAGCTCTGACTTTAATCCTAACATTTTGCATCATTGCTGCCTTCTCACAAGCAGAGCCAATAGTCACTCAGCCTCAAGCAAACGAATCTTTCAAGCTGAATGAAACCCAGCAGCAGGTAAGAAAACTTTACTCAACTTTTTTTTCTTTGAAAAAAAATTGCTTTTCAATCAGATAATAATCCAAATAGAGGAAAACCCTTTGATTCAAAAAATTAAATTAGTGGCCCTTTTACCTATAATTTTTAATTGCTATGAACTACTTGGACTGAAAGAACATAGATAGATTAGAGATCAAAGGGTAGTCAGATGTCAGATTTCAACTGAAAATTTCCATATTTTCTTGCATCCGAAATTAAAAGCAGATATCGTATATGTTTCTTGCAGAATGCGGGTAGTAGCTGTTCTTACACGGTCACCATAAAGACAAGCTGCAGTTCTCCCTCATATACAAGAGATTATATCAGTCTTGCATTTGGCGATGCTTATGGCTATCAGGTTTCTTCTTTACCATGAAGATTCATTCATAGTCACAGATCGATCTCTGAAATTTATATGCAGAAATGAAATTAACCCAATGAAATGCATAGTGGGTAATTGATCTCTTGGTTGGTTAATCAGGTATATGTTCCAAGATTGGATGATCCTTATTCAGGTACATTCGAGCGGTGCTCTACGGATACATTTGAGATATATGGACCATGTACCTACCAAATCTGCTATCTGTACCTATACAGGACTGGATACGATGGTTGGATACCAGAGAAAGTGACCGTATATGGCTATAACACAAAGGCTGTTACCTTCTACTACAACACTTATATTCCTGATAGCATTTGGTATGGCTTCGACTATTGTAATGGTTATTCAGTCTCCGCTGCAACAGTGTAGTGGACCTTCTCGACCTTCTTAGCCGGAAGAAATAAAATTACATTGTAGTGACTGTGAACCCTTTTATGTGGGTTTTCTTTATGTCTCTAGGCTTTTCTGTCTTGTTTTCACGTTATCATGTAATCTTGGCCCATCATGTTATCATATATAAAGACTAGCTATTTTATTATTATTATTGTTAGATCTTTTTATTTTCTTTGGCTTTATTGTTTGTAGTTGTGCCTGCTCCACTTTGTATGAAAGAATCTTCGACGAAGGTTAAAAAGGCAAACAGGACATTGCTATGATATTAAGAGTGAGTAGCTTTAAAAAGCTATAACACTTTATGTTTATGTAGATGGTGACTCGTGCAATGAACAGCTTATTTTCATCTTTTTTAACATGTTATATAAAAAAACAAATGGACAAAAACATGTTTATGTATATCCATCAAACAATATGAACTCGTTTGGTGCGTATACATCCAGTATTCAACTAACATGCTCTCGTATGTAAGCGTATAATACCCAAACTCATGAAAATTTTATATTGTCTATTCAAAGTGAGCCGATGGATTGGGGGAAAGTAATTAGATTAAATTGGCTTACCTTTTTCTTTTTAATACGGGTTAAAAAAATGCCAATCTGCTCACTTTAAGTAAATTGATGAGTTAAATAAGTTAGCTTATAAAAAATTAAAAAGATAAAATATAATATAAAATAAATTATTTCATTCTATTTCTCATCATATTATCTGCCCCATTTCAATCCTATCTCCTCCGACCAATCATTTCATTCTATTTCTCATCGTATCCTTTCATTCTTTCTAGCCTTGCTATGTTTGGAAGATAAAAAATAATAGAAATGGAAGGGAAGGGAACGGAAGGAACGAAAGGGGACTCAGGGGACTCCTTTCTCTTTATTTGGATGTTTTAGTATAAAAAAATAAGAGAAATTTCCTTCTCCATGTTTAAGAGTTAAAATTAAAATAGGAGAAAGAAATAAATTTAGAATTAAATTTTTAATATTGTCATTATATTATTAACATCATAATATAAATATAGAGTATATATGTGATTTAATACATCTTTAATTAATAATGGATAATTTTCCTCTTCTTATCTTCCAATTTGAGGAGGAAGGGTTTTTGGGCTTTGAGAGGAAATGAGGGGGAACACTTCTCCCTTATTAAAAATCATTCAAATAAGAGTTGAAGTTATTTTTTCCTTCTTTTTTCCTCTATTCCCCTCCTTACCCACATCCAAACGATACATCTAGGTTAAAATATTTCTTATGTTTCGTAACAAAAAAAAACCATTTTATGTTGGGTTTTAATAGATGTGTCAAAAGTGGACGAGCTCATGAGTCGACCCAAATAACTTGACAAAAATAGTTGGTTGGGCTGAAAAAATCTCAGTCTGAACTAACTATGGGTCGGCCAGTCCAGCCTGAAAATAGGTTGGCCTAATGTGGACCACCTCGTTGGCCCGATTATGTGAAATGTTATTTTTGTGTTATATATTTAATTTTGTTATTTTTTATTCATATCTTTACTTAATTAGATTTATTTGGATTTTAAAAAAAATAATCAAATTTAGTGAGTGCATCTAAGCTTTTTTTTTTTCTTTACTTAAAATATGATGTTAACTTATATGAATTCCTTGAATTGATTAATTTATGGTTCAAACGATGCTTTATGAATATATTGTAAATCGTTTATGTCGAAAACAATATAGTAAATTTTTACTGTTTATGTTAATGACACTTAATATAATATGTTATATTTATATCTAATTTACGTATATGATTTTTGTGGACTTTAATTGATATAAAAGTTTAATGTATTAATAATTTATTATTATAGATATGAAAAAAATTAAAGAAAGACAAATAAAAAAGAAAAAAAATTGAGCCTATGGTTTGACCCATCGTAGCCCGCAACCCACATGGGCTGAGTTGACTATTTGTTGACCCGCACTCACTGTGAGCTCAGCCCAGTACAAAATAAACTTAGTCCGATGCCTATTCGGGCATGTCCAGTCCGAATTGACACCTAAGTTTTAACAACATACAAGTTTAAGTAATAAACTAATATGTTACATATTTAAAATATTATTATAATTTAATTTTTACTAATTTATTGCAAACATTTTCTATATATGGAGTCTTAATGTCATTGTGCATGAGAAAGTTTGGGGAGAAAAAAAAAATTGAAGGAGTTATTATCCTTATCCACCGGCTCAAAGGTCAGTTTCGTCCATTCATCAGTTTATACGCTATATCTTCTCCCTCTCCCTGTCACTGTTCCTCCTCCTAAAACCCAGATATAGGGTTTATACACCATTCTCCTTTTTGTTTTAAATTTCTTCTATTTGTTTCAATTTTTTCCGAAGCAGCTTGAAGCCCTAAATCTACACGAGCTCAAAGGTGAGCTACTATGAACTGTGTTGAAGAAATTCACGTTTGGTAATCTTCAATTCTCGAACTGAAAAGCCCTAACCCTAGACTTCCCTGTTCATAGGATGGGTGAATTGAAGAAAACTGAGGCTTACGAGGAAGAGCTCATCGACTACGAAGAAGAAGATGAAAAGGCCCCAGACTCTGCCATAGCCGGTGCCGAAACCGGGAAGAAGTTAGTTTCTTTACTCTTCACTATTAAATAAGTTTTAGAGAGGTTTTTGCTGTAGAAGTAGCAGTGGTAGTTCTTGTTGCTTAAATTGTCATTAGCTTGTGCTGCCTAAGGGCTAAGAGAGCGTAGATTGAACTCTTGTGTGTGTGTGTGTGTTTAATTAGTTTGCGGGTGATGGGTTGGTTCGTAAGACACAGATATCTTGGGATACAACAAAATCTAAAAAATATAGGATACATTTCATTAAAATTAAAATTAAAATCAATTATTAGTTTGTACAATAGCGTACTTGCAGATCACAAACATGAACCCCACTTGTATTTTCTAATCACTATTTTTCACTGATATATATGCCTTTATGTTATTTCCGAGTGTGGTATATGAATACTGGAAAACATAATATAATGTATGTATTAAAATTCCAATTCCTAACAATTCTAATTCATGAAACATGATATAATGCCATATCTATAATTAAATTTTTTTTTTGAAAGAAAAAAAAAGTAGCATACAGTATTGGAATAATATTGGTGCTTCATAGACTTGCTAGCTATACAACTATTATCACTTGTCCTGTCAGGCTAAATTATGTTATTTCCCCAGTATTGTAAAGGGTTTCATGCATATATTATGTGTTTTTTTCCTGTATGGCTGTAAGGTTCTTTTGAGTTTTGATATGTCTGCATAATCTCTTCATAATTAAAAATTTTGTTTGATTAGGATCTCAAGCTATCCCTTCCTCACGTGATGTATATCTTTTCTTTTGTGATGCAGGGGTTATGTTGGGATCCATAGTTCGGGATTTCGAGACTTCCTGTTGAAACCAGAACTTCTTCGATCCATTGTGGATTCAGGATTTGAGCATCCTTCAGAAGGCAAGTTTTAGTTTATGCTTAGTATAGGCAAAGCGTCAAATAAATTATATAAACTTGTCATGTTTTGGACATTGATAAAAAAAGTTATGTTATTCTTTCTATAATCATGTATTACCATAATGTATTACCTGCTTATCTTTGCTCTTAAGTCATACCAATGTCATTGCTCTTCTCAATATATTTTACTCTATGTTCAGTGGACTAGTTTTTCTTTGGTTTCTTAGGGATATCTTTATTTGTTTCAGGTGACATACTGATTATTGTATTTGTACGACTTTGTCCTTTTCCAACATTTCTCCTTCTAAAGAATAGTTACACTGAATATAAACTTTATCATTGAACATAGCATGCTTTGTCTCCTTAGTTCTTATGCAGGGTTGTCAATAGTGGCCGCTATTGCAGCATAGCAGAGCAGAGCTTGGTCGCTCCAGAATGCTCATAGTGGAGTGCTTCAATGTAGCGGCCTAGAGCGCCGCAATAGCGGGCGATAGTGGACCTAATAGCGGCTGTATTGTCCTTTTTTTAAAAAAAAATAAAGGCAAAATTCCCCAAACTCCCTTTCACCATGTCTATTGGCTCTTTCAGACTGGATTGGAGCCTTATGACATTGCTGACAGCAAATCATGGCTCTTTGTTCTCTCCCTCTTTGCTGGTAGCAACTCTTGGAATGGCTCTTTGCCTCTGTTCTTTAATTCACCGTCTACAACAACTCGTCGTGTGGTTCTCTGTTTTCTCTCTTGTCAGCACAACACCGCATTTAAATGTCTACGTGGTCCTATGTACTCTATATCTCTGTGTGCATACTCATTATATGTCTTTGTTGTTCTGTTGCACTTGTCTATTTTCACTACAAAAAAACATGATTATTATGGCGGTTTTATTATGGCGGTTTTTCAAAACCGCCATATTATGCCTTATATAACTGCGGTTTTGAAACCGCCATTTTTTGCAATGATAAACAACGAAATTATAAATAAAATGGCGGTTTTCAACCGCCGAAATATACCATTCCCACTTAAAATTTTGAAACCCCTAATTTCATATACCGCTCTTCAGCCTCTCTTCCTCTCTTAGAACTCGTGGTGCACAGATCTTCTCATGGTGCTTTTCGAACATTCCTCTCTTCGAACTCGTGGTGCAGAGATCTTCTCTCAAGCAAGGATCTCTATGGTGCTATTCTCGGAGTCCAAGCAAGAATTGTGAAATTTTTGGATTTAATTTGTTCTGCCACATCCCAAGCGCCACCTCGCTCTCGAGGCAGACCTTGAATACAAGCACTATCTCGATCTACCTTCCTTATCTTCTGACCAACAAGAACAAGGTAACACGATAATGATTAATGCCTCTCTTTTTTTCTTTTTCTATTTGGTTTATTTATGTTCCAATTTTTGTTATCGTTTGTTTTCCCCCCTAGGTTTCAGTTTTAATTAGAATTGCTAAGTCTTAGTGCTTGTTTCGATTAGCTTATTTTGTGTAGTTTTTAGCTGAAAAGGTGTTTTTGCTTTAAAAAAAAATTAAGCAAAACCAAACATGTGCTAATTAGTTAGTTCGAGCGATTTGGGATTCTGGGTTCATGTTTTGATGAAGATATGGGACTTTGCTCCGTGATTTTGTATGTAGCTGATGAATGCGTAATTGTCAGAGAAAATGAAACCAAATGTTTTAAATTTATCTTATATAATATGTCAAAAGACTTGAGAGCTTCTTATTCACAGCCATTTGAATCCTCCAGCACGGCACCACCTCAAGCCGTCGTCTTCCTCCTCGTCCGCGCACCATCTTTGGTTGTGAGGTGATCTCTTATTCCTCTACTTTTGGGTTTTTGTTGTTCACGTGTGCTACTCCCCATTACTTGCGCTTGTTATTTCCAATATAAATTGAAGATTGGAATCATTTTCATTCGCTGCGGTCCAATTTGATTATTTTGGATTTTGGGCATGCTTGCTACGTTTCGGTTGAATATGTTGATTTGGGGAATTTTTTAAGGTTTCTTTGACTTGGATTGGGACTGTTTTTAAGGGGACGATATGAAGCTATATAATGGGAGACAATCATTTCTTTTCATTTCCTTTGGATGAACTTGTTGTCAACTTTAAATTAAAGGGAGAAAAACTAGTTATGACTGTGTTTGAAAGATTATACCAATTTGAATAATTGAATTGGATCATTGTGCTTTATAATTTGAAAAACTACTCCTCTTGAAAGCCACTCATTGTGCTTTAGAATTTGTAATGTTGAGCATTGGATCATTTAACACTATGATTGGCGAGGCTTTCAGATAATAAAGATGAAAATAGAATTATTTTTGTGTTGTACTTCAATTTTGAAAGAGAGTGCGATCTTTGTGGTAGGATTGTTCTTGGGAGAGAAAGTGTCTTGTTAGCCAAGTGTGATGTAATTGTGCGAGAGTCTTACAACTACAGAGACAATTTTAGTTGCTTTTTATTCATTTTATAATAGAGTTTTTTTGTTCTTTGGATTACGCTGAAAATGACCTCTAGAAGATTAAATAATACTTGCAGTCCAACCAACACATTATCAATTTAAGAGTGCACCAGAAACTAGAAGATTAAAACTCTGCACCTAAAGCTGTCCAAACCTGTCTCAAGGCCCTATTATGTCTGGGTTAGTCTAATATGCAAAATATCCTAGAATCAATGCACTACCAATCTTAACATCATTAAATAACCATAATCATTGTGAACTACTTATACCCTAGGTAGCAGAGACAACAACAACAGAAGTAATAGTTTTATGACAACAAGTCAGCAACTACTAAATAGTAAATACATATCTGCTTCCTGTTCATGCATTCTTCGTCCACTCAACAATTACATGATGATTTGCCAATAAAAAGCTAGGTCACCAATTTGAGACAGCATAACAAACTAATCAATACTTCCAATTCTATCATAATTGCCTAAAATCAGCTACATTGACATCGATCTCTATCATCAATACATGTGCAATGCTTTTGATTTGGAAAGTGTCATTTGGCAGTTCAAAGTTCAAACCTTTATCATGGGAATGGGAAGCCAAATCTGGCAAAGTACCAAGTTAGGCCTTACTGCAAAAATACGCAAGTGACGTTGAGCAGGACTTGGACTAAAAAACATCTTTAACATGTGGGTTGGCCAATAACCAAATAGTATGGGGGAAACTGTTTTCTTTTTCTTTTCTTTTTTTGTTCACTCATTTTTTGGTTCTGGTTTGGTATTCTCGTCGTTGCTTTCTTGGAATTGGTATTTGCTTTGTCGTTAAGGACTTTAATATTATTGTGCTCTGTGTATTCTCTGTCAAGAGGTCCAAAGTCCAAGTTGATATCAGCTTCTCTTTTTGGTCTCCTCACATCAACTCTACTTACTACTTAGTTGTTAGATGATGCAGTTACGTGGTCCTTCCTTCTGATAAAGTTTACTAGATTACAAGGTTGATATGGATTATTAGGATACTCATCGTTACTTGCAAGTGTATATGTGCTTGATGAATGTTATACTGAGATTTAATTTGTTTGGAATGAGAAGTATAAACATATTAAATTGGAAGTCTAATTTTCAATCCAATAACTTAAAAAAACTGAGTTATAAATTGGAATGCTTTAAGGTTCATAAAGTTATTTGTTGTATATAAGATGATAATTTGATATTAGATGGGTTTAGATACATAATCAATATGTGGAGACCTGCTGCAAAAATGGTTTTGATAGCACATAAAATTTTTCTAATCTATTATTTCCTTTTGCCAAACATTTTTCTTTGTTAATTTTCCTATGCTTGCTTTTCTACTTAATTTTTACTTCTGATAAGCTTCTATTTTGGTTAAATGATCAAGCAAATTTCTATTCTATAAGTACCTCTTGATTCATGCCTTACATTGAATAAGTGATAGATATTGCTTTATCTTCTTGATAAGTTTGTCAATTGATAACTATACAGTTAGATAATTAAAACAAATCTCATAATTTTTAATAAAATGAGTTAACATTATTATTAAAACTTAAATGAATAAATAATTTTTATCATTTTTACTTATCCAATAATTATTATTAAATTTGATAAATTCTTAAATACTTTTAAAATAATACTCTCAATAATATTTAATTGTCATATTTAATTTAAATTTTATTTCATAATATTTTAAATTTAATCCATATATATATATATGATACCACGTACTGTATTTAGTAAAATAATATAATGTTGATACATATACATTTCTCCTCAAATTTTGACTAAGTTTTGATTAATTATATCATATTTTTCAAAAGGTATAACATTACTTAATTAATTGTTGAATAAAGTGCTAGTAAGTAGATAAGAATTCATCCTCATCCTTATCCTTTGTCTCCATCCGTAGACAATAAGTAGGTGCCAAACTCTATAGTCCACCCCTTCCCTAGTCCTTCTAAAAATTCGTGCTACCTTTTTTCAACCCCAGAAATGAAAATAATCCCACTTGCTTTTTACCCTGCAATTGCAACCCTCCACAACCAGCCCTTTCTCTCTTTCTCTGAACATTTACACACTTTATTCATTCATTAAAGTAAATCCTTATTATTATATTATCACATTAAGTCATATTATTATATCCAAATGTCAGAAGAAGTCATCAATGTAACCACCCATAAAATTATAAAATAACTATACATTCTAAATATACATCAAGGAAACTAGTCAAAAATTAATGAGTAACTTCTCTAAGATCTAAGCCCAACGAACAATGATATATTAATTTTTTGTAACCTACTTAAAATTTTAATTTCTAACTAAGGTAAATAAATCCTATTAAAGAAGTTATTCGTAAAAACTAACTAAATGTAAACTGTAAAGGACTTTAAGTTTAGTCATATCTAATACTAAGAATTCATCTACCTCAAATAGTTGAATGCACTTTTGTATTAATTTCATGTTGCAATTTCATGTTCTTCTTTCTAGTCATGCCAATTGATAAATGTTGGATTAACAAGCCACGGAACACACCTGAATATGCGGATGGGTTAAGCAAATTTCTAGATTTTGCATATCAGCATCGGTCTATTGAGGGCGTACAATAAAGTGCCCATGTCCAAAGTGTGGTTTTAAAAAGTGGCAAACAAGAGATGTAGTTCAATAGCACTTGATTTGTAGGCCTTTCCCTGAAAATTACAAAGTTTGGTATTGGCATGGTGAAGAATCAAATGTAATTGAGTCAGAGACTTTCGAAAGCACACATGTTATACAAGATACTTTGCAGCCCCAAAATGTAATGGAAACCATGATCAACGATGCATTTGGGTTGACTAGGAACAATGTCAATGAACCTTGTGCTTCCTATGAGCCTCTAAATAGAGAAGAAACTTTAAATGAAGGGCATAATGAGGCACATAGTGAAGATTATGTAGAGTTTTATGAGTTGCTCAAAGATGGTGATCAAGAATTGTATGAAGGGTGTACAAAATATTCAAAATTGTCTTTTCTAGTAAAATTGTATCATATAAAGTGCTTGTGTAGAATGAGTGACAAAGCAATGACTATGATACTAGAATTGTTAAAAGATGCCTTTGAAGATGCCCAAATTCCTGTTTCATTCTACGAGGCCAAAAAAACCATCAATAAACTTGGGTTGAATTATACCAAGATACATGCATGCCCAAATGATTGTATGTTATATTGGGGTGAAGGTTATGAACACTTGCAAGCATGCAAAAGGTGTGGTACATCAAGGTGGAAGAATAATAAGAAAAAGCAACTGCAAGATTTTCGTTACTTTCCACTAAAGCAGGTTGCAAAGATTGTTTATGTGTTCTAAAATGCTGAGTCTATGAGATGGCATGTGTTGGAGGGTAACCAAGATGGATTGATGAGGCATCCTAGAGATTACGAGGCATGGAAAACATTCAACTTGACTCACCACGAATTTCTTTGCGGATCCTCGAAATGTACGGCTCGGCCTAGCTAGTGACGGTTTCAATCCTTTTGGAGCCATGAGCACAAATTATAGCATTTGGCCAGTCGTTCTAATCCCATACAATCGCCCTCCTTGGGAGTGCATGAAACAAACCTCATTCATCCTCTCAATGATTATTCCTGGAAAACAAATGCCAGGGAATAACATAGACGTGTACTTACAACCTCTTATCCAAGAGTTGAGGGAGTTGTGGCATAATGGAGTGCAAACATTAGATTCTTCAAAGAATGAAAAGTTCAGAATGCGAGCGGCTCTAATGTGGACAATTAGTGATTTTCCTGGACTTGGTACCTTATCTGGGTGGAACACACACACTAGTCTTGCTTGTCCTACATGTAATTTTGATACTAACTCTTGCAGACTAAAGCATGGTAGAAAATGGTGTTTCATGGGCCATCGTCGTTTTCTTGAAAAGGGTCATAGACTTAGATTGAATCGGGTTCATTTTAATGGGAGAGCTGAGCAAAGGGATCCACCAATAACGTTGTCGGGATCAGACATTTTGAAACAACTTGAGGGCATTAATGTTACCTTTGGAAAAATACTAGAGTCAAATGATAAAGGTAAAAGAACTAGAGGAAAAGCCATTGTTGAAGATGGATCGAGACAATGGAGGAAAAGCATATTTTTTGATCTTCCTTATTGGGAGTCTAACTTGTTGCGACACAATCTAGATGTTATGCACATTGAAAAAAATGTATGTGACAATGTGATATACACTTTGCTCAATGAGACTGGGAAATCAAAAGACAATCTTAATGCTCGAAAGGATTGACAAGAGGTTGTCGAGACCTATAAAATAAAATAACCGGTTCACAAACTAATTTGTAGTATAGAGAATGAACCGAATCGTCTCTCAAGGATCCAAAAACAAAGATTTAATTAGATCAAGATAATTAGAAAAGGGGGGGGGGTTTTTGTTGTTGATTAACAAGATTAATAAAAGTAGGAGATTCAAAGTTGTAAACAAATATAAAGAAACAACCAATCCAAGGAAATTTACCGATCTTGAGTTTAACTCATCATTGATCACAAGGAATTCACTTAATTGCTAACCAAGTTCTTGGCCTTAGATCACATCAAGAAGCCTTAACATGATCCAAGAATTCTTTACTAGATAAGCATCTAGGATTTGATTAACTAAGGTTAGATAAAGTAAGCACCATCCAACATAGATTAACTTAAGATCTAGAATTTAACCAAGCTAAACAATCTATCAAAAAGCTTTAATACATTGTTTAATCTTTATGATCCTCTTTGAATACATGATAATAAAGCTATTACCACATCAACATCTAAATCAAATTAAGCAATTTAATCTAGATAAAAATCAAAGAGGAAGAAGAGAAACTTGAATAACAATTAAGCAATATGAACAAGTAAACCAAGATCTCCAAATTAAACAACAAGATGGCTAATCCCTTGGATTGATTATGAGAAACCTAGCCTTCCATGGATGGGAAGGAAGAACTCAGAATTTAAAGAACAAAAACGAAATTACAAAGAGAATGGAGAAGAAGAGAAAGAAAACTCTCACAAATACTTAAACTTTCTTGAAACTTACTTCTAAATTGAATGCCTCTAATACAAAGAGGTTGGGTCTATTTATACTAATCCTAGAAGCCAATTTGTACATGTACATAATCTGAATACAAGCTATAAGAATATGAAATTTGTCAAAAATGGAAGCTTGATGCATGGTTGGTGGGTTGGTGCATGGTAGGTGGGTTGGTGTATGGTTGGTGGCTTTTAGTCAACAACTCTTATCCGACTTCTGGCTTCAAATTCATCACCTAGACGGTGCATTTTGGCTTGGATGTCTTCATCAAAGTTGTAGCTAGTTGTCTCCTTGAAAATCTCCAATTTGAATCATGTCATTTGGACTTTTAGAACTCCAGAAATGCCAAAAACACTTCACCTACCTCAAGTTAGGTTGGAAGAACGTGTTTCCAAATTCAGACCAACTTGTAGCTTCTGAAGCATGCCTAAAACGACATCTATTGACAAAATGTTCTTCATTGAAGTTGGAGATATGGGTCTTATCTTTCAAGTGACCAAGTTTCAGCCCAAGAGGAGGCCTATAACCCACTATATAGTCCAATATGTGCATCTTGCCCAGATGGTTCCGTGACAGCAAACCCACTCTGCATTGCAGGGATATTTTGGACCCTTAGCATTCCGATCCAGCTCTTGAGTTCTTCATGAAACTTGTAGAGCATTGTCTTAGCTTTCCAAAGACACCAAGATCACCTTAATTGGATCACTGAGTCCCAAGTTATGACCTAACCAAGGAAGAAATGTCAAAATGCATCAAAATCCGAAAATTATTCAATATTTGCATTAAAGCCCAATGAAGCCCAACAACATTAAACTCATCTAAAGTACTAATATTGGGCACAATAAACATCTAATAATGCCTAATACGAAGCTAACATAAGTGTCTCAAATTGATTGATCAAGGATCTTAGAGAAATGGGTATAAGGAAGGATCTTTGGCCAGATGACAATGGAAGATATCGCCCATCTTTGTTTACAATGTCAAATGCAAAGAAAGATGTATTTCTACGGACTTTGAAGAATGTCATAGTCTTGGGATGGGTACTCAAGTAACATTGTAGTGTGTTGATTTGAAGCAAAGAAAGATTTTTGGAATGAAGAGTCATGATTGCCACATTCTTATGGAGCGAGTTGTTACCACTTGCCATACGTAATGTTTTACCGGACAAAGTTAGTGCGATTATTAATAGAGTTGTGTTCATTCTTTCGACAATTATGTGGCAAAAGCTTAAGTCTCTTAGACCTTGACAGGCTCCAGCCTCGAATTGTGCACACTCTTTGTCACTTAGAAATGTTGTTCCCTCCATCATTCTTTACAATCATGGTTCATTTAACTTGTCATCTAATTGGTGAAGCAAAACTTGGAGGCCCAGTGCATTATCGGTGGATGTATCCTATTGAGAGGTAAATATATTATTATTTTATCAGATGTTATTATTTAAGGCAAAATTGTTAGATATATTAGATATATCCCTTGACTAATTATGAATTTCACTTAGGTATTTGGGACACTTAAAGTCATATGTGCGAAATAGAGCACAACCAGAAGGTTCTATAGCTGAAGGCTACCTAGCTGAAGAGGCTCTTACCTTTTGTTCTCAATATATAGAAGGGATTGAGACACGAATTAATAGACCTTCACGTGTTGATGATTATCATGATGATAGAGACTCCCTACATTTGCATAGCATGTTTCCACCAATGGGTAGAGTAGTAGGAGCTTTCTCAACCTTTGAGCTATCAGCTATAGAGAAAAGTCAAGCACATCGATACGTGTTACTAAATTGCCCACAAGTCAAGTCATATATTGAGTAAGTACTTAACCAAAGTGTAAATGATAGTTAGTATGAATATGAAAGCACTTCTTTAAAGATGTGATATTAATGTCAACATTTCATGTAGTGAGTTTAAAGATCATGTACGGAGGCGGTCTAAGGGTCGAAGGCCTACAACAACAGAGATAGAGAAGATAGTTAATAAAAACTTCATTGATTGGTTTCCTCGAAAGGTAGGTTGAAAGTGTTATAAAATTTTGTTTTTTTTTTATTAATGTAAGTGAGAGAATTAACATTTTTGTTTTAGATTATGAACCCAGACATTTCAAATACTGTGTCAGAAGATCTAAAGTTTCTAGCAAAAGATCCAACACAACATGCTAGAAGGTTTTCTGCGTTTAATATTAATGGGTTCAAATTTCGGACAACGGCTCGAGAACATGGGTTGAAAACCCAAAACAGTGGAGTCTTTCTAACCTCTTCTACATCTTGTGTTGCAAGTGGTGTTGATGGAAACCTAAGGCAGCGGTTGTCATATTATGGGAAATTAGAAGAAATCATTGAGCTTAAGCTATTATGGCCGGTTTAGGGTTCTGACTTTTCAAATGTAAATGGGGTGACACCCACTAGGGATAGGGGGTTTAGAAAGGATGCATGGGGTCTTACTTACATGTTAATTTTTCACGGTTGATTCACATTGGTGGCCAGTGAAGAGCATGACCCGTACATTGAAGCTTCACAAGCTCAAATGGTATATTATGTGGATGATGAGGTGAATAAATATTGGAGTATTGTTGTGCATTTAAAGCCAAGGGACTTGTATGATATAGGGGAAGAAGAAGATAATGAAGTTTTTAAGAATGAGCCATTTCCAAAGCAAGACTTGAATCGATTCTTTGAAGATGATGTCAATGATCTACCATTGTTAAGGGAGGATGTAGATGATGAATTATTAAGCGAGTGTAACAACATGATGATGTTGGGGAAGACGAACATATGTCGAGATAGTCAACAATGATAAGTTTTTTTTATGGTATGACTTTAGTGTGTTTTAGTCTATTATATGCTTATGTGTTAGTTTTCAATAAATTGCAATCATCTAGTATATGTTTTAGTTTATCATATAATAGTATAAATTGATTTCAATTGATTATTTTAATGACATATGCGAGATATGCCAAAGCCAAAGCGGATTAAGAATCTACTCAAATCAATTGCAGAGAGCTCCTTAGAGCTTCTCCCACAACACCCTTGCTCCTGACTTCACACCCATGACCTACACGGCCTCGGGCTTGTACCTCGGCTCCCGTTGTTCCTACTACTTCACACACAACCTATACTGACCTCGAGGCTTGTACCTCGACACCATTCTCCCTCTCTTCACACTTCTGACCTATCAGCCTACGGCCCTCTGACACCCATTACTCCTCTTGCTTCACACTCCACTTCTCTCCCTTCTGGCTTTGGCCCCACCACCCTAGGCGTAGAGTTGGGCAGTGAATCCAACCATTATTGGTCGGTAGATGCTATAGGTATATGCATATGTGAAGTGATGAAGTATTTTTGTTTTTTGTTCTTGATTAAAATATTTAACTTCATATTTATTTGTCATGAGATGAACAAGGAGTAACCAAGAAACTTAAGTTGAAAGTCAAGGATGTCTTCAACTTGTCTAATGGAATTGCGTATTGTGGTGGATTTTGATGAACATTTTTCACCTATTGGAGAGGCGGTGGCTTGCTTGCGGAGTTTGTGGGCGAGTTGGCAATTGATACGATTGCCTTTCCTATTAGCTTCACCAAGTGGTCGAGAGATGCAGAATCTTTCCTTAACCCACGACTTTGATCACGCCTTAAAGGTAGAAACCATTTAAATTCTTTCACTTATGTTTTTAGAGTTTGCACATGTAAATGCGTAATAAAGTAACATTCTTGTTGTTTCAAGCCTCGATTTTGTTTTGGGGTTGGCGATAACATTGTGAAGAGATATGTTGACCACTCCATTAACAAAAAGTGGAGAATTCGGATTAAGTTGTGGAATGAATTTTATGACCCAACAATGAGTAGAGATGCAATCATCAACAATGTTCAGGAAGGCATTTCCATAGACCAATGGGCAGCGTATGTTGACTACCAGCTTGAAACACGAGGCGAAGGTTCATTTCAAATTTTTCTAGTTGATTGAAAATAATTATTATAATATCTTAGAAATTTATCTGTTTTCACTTATAGGAGCTTTGTAAAGAGAAATCAAGAGGTTAAGTAGGAAACAAACTATTCCTCGCACTTGTGGTGCTAAGAGTGTGGCGAGAAGAAGACATGATTTGGTAGTTTTAAATTAACAATATTCTCAATGATCAATTCTTTGCGGATAGGAAGTACATCCTTAATTAATTACTAATTATATTTTATGCTGAAAATTTAGAAGTTAGAGAGGGAGAGATATTGGTCGGGCCCCAATGTGGGGATGCCACACACGAGAGGAAGACGGGAGCTATGTAGCCGATGAGGCTAGGGAAATTGGGGTAAATATCATGATGATTGTTCACATTTTTGTTGTGTTTACTGATCATATAATAGATTGTCTTTGTAAAATTTTATCCTTCTTCTTGGTCTTTCATAAAGGAAAAAATTCAGCCCAACAAATGAGTCAAAGTTCGAGAAAATTCCTCCGAAATTTCTCAGAATGATGCTCTTGGTGTGGTTCTTGGAAGAGAGCACCAGTGGTCGTGTTCGAGGCTTAGGCTTGGGAGTGGTACCTTCCATTGCATTCAAACATACCACCACACGACTTGGTGGTATAAACTTGGGTTCATCTAGTGTTAGCGCATCCTCTTGAGTTGCGAGCAAAGGTGGTGAATATGGAGTCACCGATTACAAGCCTTTGCAATGCTTACATTGCTATGAAGGAAGGAGGGATCCCACTGAGGAGTTAGGCGGCGTATTTCCTTCTCATCCAGCTATGAAGTGCGGTATGGGGATTCCTTGTTTAAGATGCTATTAATTAATTGTCATTGATGAGGTTGCTATCTTCCACTAGCTGAATGTATAATATTTTTGTGAACACAATTCCATCTTGCAACTGTTATAGGTTTATGATTTAGTTTAATATATTACTAGTTGGGTTCATCGTTGGCTATAGGATAGTGCTACTAAAGTTAGAATCTTCTGCTTTCCATGGAATGGTTACTCAGATTATCGTATTATGTTATGTTATACTTGCATATGTATTTGTCATGCATGACATCTTGATGATGATTTCTCAGTGACACGAAATGCTAATTGAAGAATTTTTATGCTCTCTATGCGCGAGTTGAGTACAAATGCTAATTGAAGTGTATGATTGTAATGTCGATACTTATTCTTAGTTAATATTTATATTTTCTTTGTTGTAGCCACCGGATGTTGGAAGTGGGGGCTAAGCCCAATGAGCATAGAAGATCATCGGATGGAAGTAATACTCATCAAACGACAAGTCATGCGAGTCCTCATTAAGTTGTAGTTTGCTAGGATATTATTTCTCAAAACAGTAATAACTTATCAAGTAATTTGTTGCTGTAAATTGTTTTGCTTCATGAATTACATTGTTTGTTGATGTTTATTATATTTCTGTCTTTACTTTTGCCATTTGGATTGATGATAATATTATTTGCTACATTTATGTCTTTGCCCTTGCCTTTTGTAAAAAAATTTATTGGGATTTTGTTTCCTAATATTATTGAATTGGATTTGTATCACAACTTGAGCAGGGAATAATAAAAAAAATATTACAATTCCAGAAATCGTAATAACTAATATACCAGAAAAATGTAGAAAGCCAGTGTAACAAATTTTTAATAAATTACGGCGGTTTTGAACCGCCGTATTATGCCTCTTTTTATTCAGATTTGAGCTAACAAGGGCGGTTGAAACCGCCGTAATATACATGCTTATTACGGCGATTGTAAACTGCCATATTATACATGATGATTAGGGCGGTTGCAAACCGCCGTAATATACACGATTATTAGGGCGGTTGAAAACCGCCGTAATATACTTGATGTAAAGGGCAGTAAAAAACCGTCGTAAGGTACATACTTTTATGGCGGTTCAAAACCGCCGTAATATACCTGGTTATAAGGGCGGTTGTAAACCGCCGTAATATACATGATTATTACGGCGGTTTAGAACCGCTATTATATACATACATATATTACGGCGGTTTAGGTAAAACAGCCGTATTATACCCAACGGCGAGCACAATTAAGGCGATTTTTAAAACCGCCGTTGATATAAAAAATGGCGGTTAAAAACCGCCGTTTTTTTCCAAAAAAACCGCCGTAATATACACTCTTTTTTGTAGTGTTTTTTGGGTTCTAATTCTATACTTTATCTATCGCATACTTTTTTTGGATAGTCCCCTGTTTTTTCTTCCTATCTCCTACTTGTCCGCTTTCTTCGCTATAGCGGCCGCTCCGCGATCCGCTATGCCGCTATAGCATTTTTGCAAGTGGCCGCACCGCGTTCTGCCATTAACTACTTTGTTCTTATGTATCTCTGTTTTGATTCTGTTATTAATATTCATCTCTAATCTTTATGTTCTCTGAATTTCTCAGGTAATCCCTACTACCATATTATGATTGCATCACAAAAATTGGTTGGTAAAAACCTTTCCATAAAAAAATCTGGCAGACCATATATACTTACTGGGGATTCGTCCACTACAATTTTGTTTGCTTCTTCATTAGTACAACATGAATGCATCCCTCAAGCTATTTTAGGAATGGATGTCATTTGCCAAGCAAAATCTGGGATGGGAAAGACTGCTGTTTTTGTTCTCTCAACTCTTCAGCAAATTGATCCTGTTCCTGGTCAAGTTGCAGCTCCTGTTCTTGCCACACAAGAGAACTAGCTTATCAGGCTTGAATTTGACATTTAGTTTGGATGAAAAAACGGTTTTGCTGGCGCTATGAGTTTGCCAATCTTTTGTATTTCTATTTGTATAGGAATTACTTGTGTTTCGAACGCACACAAACACAAGCATATATGTATGCCTAACTAAGGTTCATTTGTTTTTGAATTTGTCCAGATTTGCCATGAATTTGAGAGGTTCAGCACGTATCTTCCTGATTTAAAAGTTGCTGTGTTCTATGGTGGTGTCAATATCAAGGTTCACAAAGAATTGCTCGAGAGTGAATGTCCATATATTGTTGTTGGGACACCTGGGAGGATACTTGCTCTGGCTAGAGATAAGGTCCTTGCTTTAAAGAATGTGAGGCATTTTATACTTGATGAGTGTGACAAGATGCTCGAATCACTTGGTCTCTCTCTAAATTTCTTGCTCTGTGTTTGTGATTTTGTATTTACAAGCTATGTGGTCTCTTGTTCTGTTTTTCTTATTTCTTAGCCTTTCTGCTATTTGATCTATATGTATGCAGACATGAGGAGAGATATGCAAGAGATTTTCAAATTGACTCCCCATGATAAGCAAGTGATGATGTTTTCAGCTACACTCAGCAAAGAGATCCGCCCTGTTTGCAAGAAATTTATGCAAGATGTAATATTCTAGTTATGTGGTAACTCTTTGACTGGATATTGAAGGATATTTTTCACAATTCCTCTTATTGTTCCTGTTGCTGACTTGCTGTTATTGTTGCATCACATCATTGCCATTTCTTCATTAAATGTTGTCAAAATTATTATTTAGAGGCAATTTTGTTGGTTTTGATTCCTGGTATGTTCTCATAATTGGTTAGCAAGTGTTTCGATAGCATATGTCTGAGCACTCTTGATTTAGTGTGGTTATATTTTTTGTGATAAATGTTGATTTTTTGCCATTTTTTTAAATTGCTAAGGTTGTGTTTTATAAACCAAAAGAACTGAAATTTATATATTTGTTTCTTTCTTTAATTTATGGTTAATTTCTGCTACCTTGTGCATTGTATTTTTGTCATTATAATCATCTTTTTTCTTTATTTCTTTCAGCCATGGAAATTTATGTAGATGATGAGGCCAAATTGACTCTTCATGGTCTTGTACAGGTGGGATTTACCAACATCTTTTTTGTTTTCCTCTTGTTGATCATTTTGTTTGTTTGTGTTTGCTTGCTTATTTCTACACAATTGGTCTTGTAGCACTACATCAACATCAAATTGCAAGAGCCAGAGAAGAATCGTAAGTTGAATGACCTTCTTGACGCCTTGGACTTCAACCAAGTTGTTATTTTTGTCAAAAGTGTAAACAGAGCTGCGGAATTGAACAAGTTGCTTGTGGAGTGCAACTTCCCATCAATATGCATACATTCTGGAATGTCCCAAGAAGAAAGGTATTTATAATTTCTTTTGAATTTACTGGCATGCATATCAATCCTCATGTATTCTTAATGCTGTAAGCTGATTTAGGGTTTGCTAGCCTTGTCTTCAGTTGCAAAGCCTTCTAAGACATTTCTGTATGTTCAACAGTCAATTAAAGCATGATTATGTTGTTAACCATCTGTTTTCAGGTTTTGGTAATCTTATAACGACATTCTGTTACAGTCTTCTTCTGGTAGTTCTTTTTTTTTTTTGGTATATGTTTTCTTTGCTGGTTTGTCTATTTGTTTATAGGGAGGGGGTTGCTTATCTTTTCCTTTTTGGCGTATGTGTATCATGGTGTTCCAACCAAAAGTTTCACTATTAATCTTGGATCCTGTGATACAAGCGTCATCTATTGGGCACTTGTGAAAGCCAATCTAAGTAAAAGGTTGCCTTTCTGTGATTTTACTTCATTAATGTTTGTCAAGGCTAGTTCAGATTGGTTATAATTTTGGATCTATTTACATGGGTGGTATGGAGCTAGAGTATTTTATGCCAGCTAACCTTTGCTTTAGTCTTTGTTTGCTTTTTTCGGGGTAGGGGGTGATTGGTTGTCTTAAATTTTGTTCCTGCCCTGACCAAATCATCTTGACTAGAAATGCTATTACTTGTCATTTTTCTTCTTTCAGTGCTTGTTTGCTCAAATGATTGTATATAAATTAGCTTTATGTTCACTTCTTTGAAACAAAGCACAACCCAAGTTGTTTAGACAAAGCTGATGACTTGCTCACACAACCAGTGTCAATCAATATGAAGTAATTGTTGACATCATAAACGTCACTGGTGCAAAATTATGTAAATCTTCATCAATTTTCACTTGTAGCACAGGATGTCAATTTTAAAATTTACATGATTTAGAGACAATGTCAATTTTAAAATTTACATGAGTTAGAGACAAATGAAAGGGCCACTGTAGTTGGTTACATGCATGTCTGAGCAACAACTTGTAATATTACTAATGGAAAACCATTGCAGTGATATTTTCCCTTTTCATTGTGGTTGATGTTGTTGCCTTCTTTCGTTTGTGGGGGATTCTTTCCCGTCTCAGAAGAATATGCCTTCTCTATTGCATGTTTTAAGCAGTCTATGCTTCATTGTTTGTGGTACTTGGGATCATGGTTATCAAACTCGAGTTTTAACTCGTAAACTCATATTACGAGTTTACGAGCTCACTCCCAAAATTGAGCCAGCTCGCTTCAAAACTCGCTCCTAGGTGAACTTGCACAAACTCGGTGTAAACTTGGTAAAATCACGAGTTAAGTTCCGAGATAACGAGTTTGAATATTTGTCTTAAAAATGCCCAAAACTCCCCGTTTTTTTATGCTAGCTCAAAACACACAACAACTGGCAGATGAAAATGCCATGGATTCCCGTCCTTTGGGTTTGAAATTGTAGTTCTTCCCCTGTTTGAAAACGAGTCTGGTTGCTGCACTTCAACCTTCCTCCGCTGCACTCAGCCACATGCGTCTGATTCTCCGCGTCTGCTACTCAAGCGCAATTGTTGTTCAGCCGCGTGGGAGTGCTCTGCATGTCGGTGGTAGTGGTACTACTGAGCTGCTTCTGCGTCTTCTCTCTGCTTGTTGTTCAGCTGCATGCTGGGGTACCCGGTTCTTCCCTTCCTTGCGATTTATTCTTCTCTTGTGATTTGTTTTTCCTTTCTCCATGGGCATTTGGCTTTGTGTGATTGGGTCTTTATCTTTTATTTTATTTTTTGGTCTTGTCGTTTTAGAATGTCTAGAACTGCCAAGCAACAAAGTTACTACTTTTAAAACTTTTGATTTACTTATATGTATGATTTTAATTTGTATTATCATACCTTATTAATTTTGTTTGCTTTATTATAGAGTTAAAATATTAAATGTTGATTATAAATATGCTATTTTATTATATTTATGCCTATAATTATTTAAAAAAAATATTATTATTGAAGTAAGTAAACTCTTCCGAGTTTACGATTCGAGTTTACAAGTCGAGTTTGTAGAGCCTCCACGAGTTTACCTAAACGCGCGAGTTTAGCAACCATGCTTGGGATATTATTCTTGCAATATCCTTATGTGATCTGCTGCTTCTTGTTGGTTTTTGGTCTATTGATTCTGTCTTAGCTACAGTTAGTTACTTAGTTGGCTTCCCTTAGCCCCCTTATAGTCAATGGCTCAATCCCCTTATCCACTCAAGTAAATAATTTTTCTATTCATGTACAGCTTTAATTAATTATATTCCTATTTGTCTATTCACATTTAATTAAGGGAAATTTAGGAAATTGCAATGAATACTAGTTGGTGTAGTATGAATAGGCTCAATCTTTTGCAGGAATGTGGGCTTTTATCTAGTAATTCCTAAGACATAATTTTCCTGATTCGATGACTCTTGCCTTTTTCAGATTGAAACGATACAAGGGCTTCAAGGAAGGGAAGCAAAGAATTCTTGTAGTAACAGATTTAGTAGGAAGGGGGATTGACATAGAACGTGTTAATATAGTTATCAACTATGATATGCCTGATTCTGCTGATACTTACCTTCACAGGGTAATTGCTTGGTCCATATCAATATGTATAGTATTTTTTTAAATATGGTTTTTGACTTGTGGTATGTTAGCATGCTTGTAACTTATATTTGTTTCCTCCGTCTTAAAATGCTTTGCATTTGCATTGATAGGTGGGAAGAGCTGGTAGATTTGGCACCAAGGGGCTTGCAATTACCTTTGTGTCTTCGACTGCTGACTCTGAAGTTCTTAATCAGGTTACCATTGAGAAAAGGAAGGACGAAAAGAGGGGCTTCCCAGTTCCCCCCTCACGCAATGCTTTTATTATTAACTAATGTTTAAACTTTTATTTCAGGTGCAATCAAGGTTTGAGGTTGATATAAAGGTGCTTCCTGAACAAATTGACACTTCCACATATAGTAAGATGACCTTCCTCTTTGCTTACTTCTTGATTATGACTTCGATCATTTGAGTACACGCACAATGTTTACCATAACTGTAAGTTAGATGTTTACATGTAATACTTTCGAACACTCTTTTTGAGATATGAAATTTGAAGCTGAAAAGGCTTTGAGATGATTAATACCTCACAAATGAGATGCTTTGTGGTTAGTAGCAAGTTTTATCTGGATCTTAATTATAACTTCCTTTTGATTCTCTGCAGTGCCAAACTGAAGTTTTGGGTCACTTAGGATGCAGGATGCAAAGGATCTTGTTGCCGAGTGGGGATGGATTAGTTGGCATCTCTGCAATTTGGGTCCTGACGTAGAATATTTGACAAGATATTATTCTTCAAATTCTTGTGTTTCTGTTTCCTCTTTTTATTTCGATGTACAAATGAAAAATTGATTCTGCGTAGCTTATAAATGTACTACTAAGCATCAATTGGCTGAACATTTTCAGTAGTCACTCGGTATAATTCATGCTGTTCTAATAAACTGAATTCGATAGATTTACTGGTTAAGAGCAAAACCAATGATTGGGCTGTTTTGGGTAGATCAGGTATTACTGCTTATTGGAGGTTTTACTGGTTGGAAGGATCAATGTGTTGTGTCTTGGTTAACACGGCGTTGCCAGTTAATGTATGAATGGAGGAGTTTGGAGAGGGTTGGAGGGATATTTTTCATTTTTAAATATTATGTTTATGTTAAAAAGTGACAATTAAGAGGTGTGGATTTTCTTTAATAATATTTTATTAAAAAGAAATGATTAGATATAAAAAATTGAATCCTGCAATTTTCAGAAACATTTTTTAAAATTTTTGTATACTGTTAGAGTTTAAGTTTTTTTTTATTGTCATTCAAAAGTTTTATCTTATAAGTGGTTATTATTTTATTTAAGTTTTATTAGCTATGTGTTAACTCATAAATTAATAATACTGTAAAAATAAAAAAAAGTGGTTGGATGGAGTGGTAAGTGATTAATTGTAAGTGTTAGGTTAAAGATGTGATTCTTGGAGTTTTTAATGTTAGGAAGACTTATAATTATTATACTCTTGAATTTGAATGGGATTAATCTTATACTTAAATGCAATGTTGTGAAAGCCGGACCGGACAGTGAGTCGGAAAAATTTTCAGTTCAGGTTCAACCGGTTCAACCGGTTTAACCGTGTGGTCGAACCGGATGATGTCATAATTACATATTAAATAAACAAATAAAAAAATATACATATGCATGACTCATAACACATATTATTAATAATAAAATACATAATAAGGTTTTGGGGTTTTAATTATTAAGCTTTATATCACTCTTAGTTGAGTAGTTAAGTGATTGAAAAATTAAAAAAATAAAAAATAAAAATAAATAAATAAATAAAAATTAAAAAAAAAAGAGGACCCGGTTCAACCCGGTTTTGTCCGGTTTTGACTGGTTTTGCCCGGTTTTGACTGGTTCAATCCGGTCCAACCCGGTCCAACCATGAATCCGGTTCTGGCATTGAACCAAAACCGGATGAGGACCCGATTCACGGTCCGACCGGACCGGTCCAAACATCACTGCTTAAATGATATGAAAATATTTGTGATTCAAGCAAAATAATAATACTGTAAAATTGTCTTACACGGGATAAAAAAATTAAATCTACCTCATAATTAACAAATAATTAATGTGGGACCAGTCATCATATACATGTGTAAAACCATAAGTAATTATTCAATAATAGGGGTGGGTGGGGTTATGCTTATTCTAATAGTTAAACGGATATACTTATAAATTTTGAATTTCATCATTGTTAAATTAAAAAGTTTATATAAGATAAATCAAATTTATAAATTTTTTTACAATTTAAAAATTATTTGATATTTTATTGTATTATTTTATTTTAATGTATGATATAATTTTAAAATATAAGTAAATTTTTTATTATTACATTAGATACTTATGAATGTCTAATTTTTAAAAAAAAATTAGTATGAATGATCAATAAGATAATATTCGATAATTCAACAGTTGGTTTGACTAAATACATGTTCTACAAAAAGTTATTAAACTATATAAGTATGTAAAGATATACTTATAAAGTAAGTGGATCAAGGGTGAGGATATACTTACTCTAGTCTTTACATATTTATACTATTTAATAATTTTTTATAAACGTTAAATTTCATCAATTCAAATATTTTATTTGAATTCTCATAAAATTGATTAAACTCATTAAATTTCTTACAATTTCAAAATAATTTAATACTTCATTGTACTACTTTTATATTAAAAATATTCGTTATACATTTATTATTGCTTTTCCCCCCATATATTGCATAAATAATATCGTTGTTTTTCAACTTACCCATCGTACATGCACAACAAGGAAGGACAAAACGTAATTAAGAAACTAATCTTATTTTAGAAGAAAGTGAGGACAATTAGTATAATAGTACATACGTAGCTTGGAAATCTTGTACAAGGAAAAATATTTTCTTCCGCTAATTGAATCTTTATTACATTGTAGTCCTCTTTCTTTCTCTAAAAGGCTGACCGAATATGAACGTGCTTTGAAATCAAAGTAGAGGCTTTTTTATTTTGCCAACCAAAGTTGGCAATCTTTTAATCAATTTATTTACTGAAGTTTACAATTAACTATTGAGTGCAAGTGAAGAGGTAATGGTGCGTACGTACTCTAGCATACAAGTACTAGTCAGTTATGCAGGGAAGACTAGTCAGTTATGCAGGGAAGAAGACGTATGGTTGTGCATTTGCTTCATGTGCTTACTATGAAAACAAATATGCCAATATTTTTGCAAGATTTGAAGCCTATGCTATGCCTATACTTGCACTCCAGCTGCAGCCAGAATTAAGTATCTCTTTCAACCTTCAACTTATTAAAATGTACATTTAACGTAATTTAGTTTTGGTTGAGGTAAAAGTGGATCTGAAAATATGTTTATTGTATGATAAAAAAAAGTCATTAAGAATGAACTCGTGGTGAGAGTTTAGATGACCTTTTTATTAATTATATATTGATTTTTATGATGAGTAATTTTATAGATATATATGTATTAACTTTTGAAAATTATATAAAATATATTTAGTATAACATTAAAAACAAATATGAGGCGTAAAGCCAAGTTATTTTTGTCACCCTCATATTAGCTTGGTGCATTTAAGGTAATTAATTTTCTTAAATGTTAATCATAACTAGATTCGACTGGAGTAATAAAGGAAGAGAACATACTTCCTTAACTACAAGACCAAACATGTGGTTATTACTAAAGTAGGCTCTACTTTGCTTTACGGTCAGGAAACCTTAGTAAAATCAAGAATCAATGAGTTTCCTGATCTATATATACATAATATATAGCGTTTGATAAGAAAAAACTTGAAGGAGATGATGACACATGGTACAATAATTTACTAGCATGTGTCATTTGGTATAATTAAAATTCTTAATATAAAAATATATTAATGTAATCAATATATACTAAATGTGGCAGACCTAAAACTAAAAGAAAAATATATATGTTAAATATTTGAAGAATCATAATAATCATAATATGAGAAAATATAAATGCAATTAATGAGTTTCTTAATAATCTATATATACAAATATGTAGAGTCTAATAAGAAAAAACTTGAAGGAAATGATGACATGTGGCACAATGATTTGCTAGCATGTGTCATTTGATGTAACTAAGATTCTTAATATAAAAATATATTAATGTAAGCAATATATACTAAATGTGGTAGAAAAGACCTAAAATTAAAAGAAAAATATATATGTCAAATCTTTGAAGAATCATAATAATCTTGATGTGAAAAAATATAATTGCAATCAATGAGTTTCCTAATCTATATATACATAATATATAGAGTCCAATAAGAAAAAACTTGGAGATGATGACATGGGGCACAATGATTTGTTAGCATGTGTCATTTGATGTAATTAAGATTCTTAATATAAAAATATATTAATGTAATCAATATTTACTAAAGACCAAAAACTAAAAGAAAAATATATATGTCAAATCTTTGAAGAATCATAATAATCTTAATATGAAAAAATATAACTGGAATCAATATGCACTAATCTATATATCTATATCTTATATATAATGATAATGTATAATAAGAAAAAACTTGAAGAGAGGATGCCATATGACACATTGATGTGCTAACATGTGTCCTTAATATAATTAAAATTCTTAATAAAAAAATATAAATACAATCAATATGTACTAAATATAAGAGAAAAGACTTATAAAACTAAAGGAAAATATGTCAAATATTTGAAGATTAATATTTTTAATAATGGAAAAATATAATTGTAGTAAATGTGGGGGATAAGACCCAAAATTAAAGAGAAGGTCTATTACTAGAAGGAAAGGATGACATGTGGCATTCTAAGGTGCTGCATGTGTCCCTGACATATAATGGCTTCAATATAACTATTATTCATTAAGAAATTTCTACCCTAATCTATATATATAAGTAAAATTGTCTTTTAAAACAATTAGTCTCATTAAATATAATTATATCATTAAATACATGGTAACATTAACATAAATGAAATAATAAAATTTAAAAAGGTAATTATATTAAGAAGTAAAATGTTATCAAAGTATATAATTAAAATTTTAAAAATTAAATAGTGAAATAAAAAAATAGACAACCTTTTCAATATAAAAAATTAATTTATAATGTTTCTTGTATTTATTTTTAAGAATTTTTATTAAAAAATATTTTGTAAATTTAACATATATGAAATCATAATTATATATAAAAACATTATTTTTTAAAAATAAAAATAGCACAGATAAAATAAAATAAAATAAATTATTTTAGACATAAAAAAATTAATTTTAAAATTTTTTTATCTATTTATAAGAATTTTTATAAAAATCATTTTATAAAAATAAACATATTCAAAATAATAATTATAACAAATATAATTATAAATAAAAAATTAAAATATAAACTATAAAATAATCTATGCAAAGCACAGATAAAATAACTAGTTTTGTTTACTAAACAAAACCTTTTTCAAACATAGAAACCCATCAGTACGTAATACCAATTATTGTGTTTACCTCTTCAAAGATAGCTATTATTACGTTTCACCTTCCAATAAATTCATGAACTAATATTTTTCTTCCTTCATGATAAATGGTGGATCGAATTCTTCTAGTTCTTCAACAAATTCGTGCAGCACACGATGTTATACTAGTAGCAAGAAAATCAAAGGTCAAATTATAAAGCTTGCAAAATTTTCCTTGCAATGTCCAAAAGTAATGTGCATTTAATGCTTTTTCCCAAAAAATTCACGAAAATTTATATGTTAAAAGTGAAGAGTCGTGTTCACAAGTAAAGAAAAATAATATTATATCCGCCTAACTTCTTGAAACAAAAAATATTAAATGAGAAAATATAAATATTAAAAAAATTGAGAATTTAAAAAGTATTTAATACTTATTTTTTTAAATAATTAAAAAAATTGTTAAGCTAATTAGTATATAAAATTATTCAAAAAAGAATTAACTCAAATTAGCCTTTTATTTGAAGGCTGATTAAGGAGTCCGTGGTCTTCAATGCAGTATATAAAGGCACCTAATATTTCATTTCTTTGTACATTTCATCTTAAGAATAATTGAGGTTTTTTTTTTAATTATCATGGAGATTTCAAGTGTGTATCTGTTGGTGCTTGTATCTGCAATTTTGAATTGCATATATGTCATTGCAGATAGCAACATTATGCAATATGGTGCAGTTGGTAATGGCATTGCAGATGATACGAAGGTTAATGCTTACGTCTGTTTTGTTTCATGGAAAGTTTTGGTAGATTCACTTTTTCTAAATATGCAGTAATTATAGATTAAAAAATCCAATTAATAATTTTGAAACTATATACAGGCACTGGAAGTGACATGGAATAACACCTGCAATGTGGTGGGAAACTCAGCAACCATGATTATTCCAGGAGGAAAGACTTTTCTAGTGCAGGCTATAAACTTTCTTGGCCCTTGCAAGCCTGCTAAAATCGATATTGTGGTATGTTATAACATGTGCAGACTTATACTAGATTGTAGACACTAAATTATTCTTATAGCTAGTTCTTGCCTGTGTTAGGAGGTGAAACTGATTTTGGTATTACCAGTCAGTCATTCATTTTAAACATTTTACATTTCTCTATTATTTCTTTTGAGAAATGAATAACTTGACCTTGTTTTAAAATAAAGGTAAACCTCGTTTATTTTACTCATACCTGTAAAAATATATGAAGAGATTGCAGGAGCATGGTCTAAAATAAGCCATTTTCATCTGTTGTGAAACATTAAGTAAGAGGTCCATTTTGTTTATCCTTATGGCCGGGTTAGTCTAATACTCTAATGTTTTGAAATACATATAGAATTACTGCTTATTTTGTCCAATTTGCTTGTAGATATCTGGGACTATAATAGCACCTGAAGGCCCCAAAAATTGGAAAGCCCAGGATCAATCAAAATGGTTACATTTTAAAGATGTTTCAGGGCTCAACATAAATGGTGGTGGCCAGATTGATGGACGTGGTAAGGGATGGTGGGATAGCTCCTGCAGATATAACCATGAAAAGGTATATAGGCTCATTGTAATTGATTCTCTATTTGGCCATGTATAAGCAGTCTGACTGACACTCCTTTTAACAATATATTTTGGTTATATGTTTTACCTTCTGCTTCTGCTATATATTTTTCGTAAAATAATCTTTCACTCGTTTCAATCTTCAACAGGGATGTTTAACACTTGCACCTACGGTATGAACGGACTAAACCTATATATTTGTTTGTCTCTCTCCAATACTTGGATTTGTTATTTGAAACAAACCATTTTCATGTTATTATTGCAGGTTCTTGAGTTTACGGAGTGTACATATGTGCAAGTGAATAATATTTCCATTATAAACAGTCCCCAAACTCATATCGCCTCACTAGGTGGTAAAAGTTTAACCTTTGGCTATTTAGACGTGCGGTCTCCCAGAGAAAGTCCTAACACTGATGGAATTCATGTTCACATGTCCCATGACGTGTTAATCCATAATTCGAATATTAGTTCTGGTAATTTCCCAAACCTTTTTTAAGATTTTTCTTTAGGGGTAAAAAATGTTGTTTGGAAATTTTAATCCAGATGTTCAAGTTCAAACAATAGAGTTCCTATGCCTCTTTTAAATAATTTGAATAGCATTAACAAAAGGAAATGGTATCAATAGTAACTTGCTCTCAGTTGACACTTTGGCTATCATCAATATTCTTATATAGCCACTTTTTGCTAACAGGAGATGATTGTGTATCTATTGGGGATTATCTTTCGGGAATTACTGTCACTGATATTAATTGCGGCCCTGGACATGGTGTAAGGTAGGTGAAGACCGTTGCTGATCATGCATTACTTCTCCAGACAGTTTATGACGCTAATTGGAATTTGGTTACTCTTACTCGTAACTTATTTACTGTTTATTTTTTTATTTCTTTTTTGGGTTAAAGCATTGGAAGCTTAGGTAGAGGTGGAACTGAGGTGAACGTGCAGAACATCACTGTGACTCGTGTTAACTTCACAGGAACTACTAATGGAGCACGCATCAAGACATGGCCTGTATGTTCTGAATAATTTTAAATGATCGCCACTTACAATTAATAAAACTCAATGGCACACAAACAAATAGAAAATGAATGAAACAAAGGAAAATAGATTGATTAGTGATACAAAGATACTTTTCCAATATTAATGATCATGATTCTCTCAGTTTTTTTGTGAATTAGTCATGTTTTGCAGGACACGTGAAGAACCAATATTCTGGTCATTTTTTTCAAATGAGTTCATTAATTCATATATATCCTAGCTGCTACTATACAAAGATGGCTCGTATATGTCTGAGATACCAAAATTTGTATATGAACACTAGTGAGTTTGGCAAATTTTAAGGCTACGTAATTTTATTTTGTGATGGCAGGAAGGAAGAGGACAAGTCCAATTTGTGGAGTTCTCGAACCTAACCTTTACAGAAGTGGAAAACCCAATAATTATCGACCAATATTATGGTGATCCTACAGTTATACAGGTAAGGTCTATGACTAGATGGTACTTAATTCCCTAGGTAAAAAGTTTGGTTTATAAAGCACTCTCTTCTCGAAATAGTATCAAATCAAATCTGATGACTGAGTGAAAAAATTTAAGCATAATTTTAACTTTCAAGTTATGTTTTTTGTGAAGGGCTCTGGAGTTCACATAAGCAATGTTAGCTATCATTGGTTATCTGGGACGTCTAAGACCATAGCGGCTATCAATCTAAATTGCAGCAGCACCACTCCCTGCACTGATATAACTTTTGACAATATACAATTGAGACCAGCAAGTCCAATAACAAAGCTTGTTTCGAGTTGCAACTATGCTCATGGATCCGCCCAAGGCATTGTGAAACCCAGTTCTTGTCTCCATCCATGAAATTGGAAACGAAAAGGCTTCAATATGTACTTTATAAACGAACGAGTAATAATTAATTTAGTTTACATATTCTTTGGTCCGATGTTGTATCGCATTTTACATAATCTCTAATAATGCATATGAACAAACTAAGGAAGGAGGAAGTTAATTGCTTTTAGTTTTAATTATTATAAATTATCAAAACATATCAATTAAGAGAATCTAGAACCTATAACTATCATTCTATACCATCGAAAAATGTTTCTGTATACTCTAAAGAAATCATGAGAACCAAAGAGTTCTAGTAATAATAGGCTTCATGCTAAAATTATATATTGGTTCATCCCAACACCAAAGAATACTGAATGTCAGCATAATTTTAATAATAGTCAACTGCTATGTTGAGTATGAAATAATCTTATGTAATCTGAAAATAATATTTAACATATATCACGTGACACAGTGTATTACTCTCGAGTATATAAAAATTTCTATTAAGTAGTACAAGACTATAAGGATTAAAATAGAGAAGCAAAAATAATCCTTAATTATACAAATATATATAAACCCTAACCGAACAGTTTACCTCGCTCACTCCATTGTGTACGACGTAAGGTGTTCATCCCGCACGGTTGCACCCGTGACGGTTGTCTGATCCGAAATGGTGGCACAGACTTGAACGTGGCTGGGATTCTATTCTATATGCTATTTGTGGTTCATCAAGAAGTTCCAAGCGAGAGCATTTGGATTCAAATAAGGTGGTTTCTCTTCGTTTCTGATCAAGTTTTTTATATTTTTTTAATGATTAATTTATTATTTTCTAACATCACTAATAATCATAATAAATGTATTCAATAAAAAGCAATGTGTTTATTACATATTGATTGCTACTTCCTATTTCAATCTCGGAGATCGATGCCAAATGAACTACGATATATACACGTTGACCTTATCATCGTTTTATTCATTGCTTGCAATTTTCAAAAACAGGAAAAAAAACTGATGATTGAGATAGAGAACTAATGTGGGACGGACCAATTATCATAGCCATGTGCAAAATTACAGTGTTACACCTGTAAGTGCACCTTAGACTTGGCCGTAATTCTAACTTATCTTATGTAAAACTCTTCCATATAATTTTATTAAAATTGACATAAAATTTCATTTAAATCTTTTAAAGGAATGTTAGCAAATTATCTTATAATTAAAATATTAAAAATATTTGTTACACATTTATTAACGTTTTTTTATTATCATATATTGCATAGATAATATGCTAGTGTGAACTAAAAGACCAGAGACTCAGCTAACCCGGTATATATGCTCAACCAGGAAGAAAAATTAGAAAGCAATCTTATTTTAGAAGAAAGTGAGGACAATTAGTACGTACGTAGCTTGAAAATATTCTACAAGAAAAACTATTTTCTTCCGCTAATCAAATTTTTATTACACTGAAGTTCTCTTCCTTTCGCTAAAAGGCTGATCGAATATATTTTCTCTCCGATGGAAAGATAAGAGAACGTGCTTTGAAATCAAATAGAGGATTTTTTTTCCCAACCAAAGTTGGCAATCTTTTGATCTATTTAATTACTGAAGTTTACTTTTGACTATTGAGTGTAAGTGAAGAAGTAATGGTACTTTAGCCTAGAAATACTTGTTATGCACAGAAGAAGACGTAGGATGTGCATTTGCTTCATGTGCTAATTAACTGTGAAAACAACGTCTTAGTTTTCACAAGCCATGTGTTTCCAACTAGATTGTGTGGAGTCTAATTTTCCGCAAACCCCATAATATATGTCTCAATTAATACACTCAAAGAACATTAGCAGGCTAAACTATTATCTTGTTAACAATAAATAAACTTGGAACGTAAGTTGTTTTATTTTATCAATACAGTATCAGAAGCCAATTATTAACGTCTAAAATCCGCTTCCAAATACAATGCTACTATAGCCCTTATATATAGAAGAAGAAATTGGGGTACATAACATAGACATATTGAGGTTGTGAAGCACTTGTCATGTGGCACAACAGCAGTATAATGTTTGATATAATGGTCAGGAACTCTCACCTTGAGTCCCATTTTACTACTATTTTCATATTCTGGTTTTGACTCAATTTAGCTGTTATTATCTGTTGCAGTGACTTCTTTGATCAAGTGTGATTCGTTTATATAAGTTCTTAGTAGTTTATTTATTTATTAATCAAGACTTATTATGTAAAATGTTTCACGCAGGAGTTTTTCTTCACCATATTAATGATTCTGAGTGTGGCTACGCCCGGATTGAGCAGCACAACAACTTTCAATGTGTTGCAGTATGGAGCAGCTGGAGATGGACAAACCAATGATTCCCCAGTAAATTAATTCTTGTCTCTCACCATTTTAGCTTCCTCTAATTATTGTGCTGCGTATATAACATTAATTTGAACCATTTCTTCCATTTGCTCAGTTCCATGTCTGATGATAACTCCATACTGAGCATTTATCAAATAAAAATGCACTTACAGTTTGGATTTTATGCCAATATTTTTGCAAAATTTGAAGCCTATGCTATGCCTATACTTCTTACACTCCAGCTGCAGCCAGAATTAAGTATGTAAATGTACATTGAACAGGCATTTCTGAAGGCGTGGAAAGACGTCTGCCAGAGCAAGTCACATATATCTCGCCTCATCATACCAGCAAGCAGGACATTCTTACTGAAGCCTGTTACCTTCAATGGTCCATGCAAATCTAATTATACCTATATTCAGGTAATTATTTTTAATAGTGTGCAATACAGAACCCCATTCACCATCATCAACCTTCCTGTAACTGAAATTTCTGAAGCTTGATTAATGCTTAAAAGCATAGTAAACATTAACTTGTCTGTCTCAACTTTCAAGCAAAATGCATTGAAGGATGGAAATATGACTAATTAATACGTTACATTGACTGTCTCTGAATAAATTGACATAAAAGGGCAAAATAACCCACAAAGTAGAACAGCCTCTAATTGATATTTGATTGGAATTGATTTAAGATATTTTGTATATTTGGGATTGATTCATAGTAAATTAACCTCTTTACCTTTATGTGTGACCTCGATCAGCTTTCAGGGAACATTGTTGCACCTAAAACAAAATCGGAATATTCTGGATTCCACACAAACACATGGCTTGGCTTCTCATTCGTAAATGGTCTAACTATCAGTGGAAGAGGGACAATTGATGGTCGAGGCTCTGCCTGGTGGTCACAGCCTTGCTTAGGAAATGCCCCATCTGTAAGTAAATATGCATTAGTTTTTTTGGCTTACAGATTTTCTTTGATTTTCTCTCGTTCTGACTTTTCTTATTAATTAATTAATTAAATCTCTGTTTTATACTTTTACAATATTGGCCAAATTCTTATAATTTTTTTTCTTTTCAGGGGGCAAAGTGCCGTCCACCAACAGTAAGTATCAGCTCTTTAATTGATCCTTCCACTTGACTAAACTGTTGAGAAATTGTTACCAAATTAAATTTCACTTGTTCTAGATGCATATATATATATATATGTTTGTGTTTTGATTCGTTCATGAGCGTCATCCTTGCCTTTCATTTTCTTCTTCAGAAACCAATTAATTATTTTTGTATACACTTATAAAAATTTTGACAGCACATTAAAAGAGGACTCATAATAACAACTCAGCATATTATAAATGATTTTGACTTGAATTTTGTGAATGTATGTAAAAGTAAGAGAGTGAATTTGGACCTGGGACCTCAGGTCTTTGACCCCGCTTTTACATATAAAAAAAGAAGATCTTTATCTAACCACTTCAATTTCCCTTGACGGTTGACACACCTTATCATTTGATTTTATTTTCTCAGTGCTGCTTATATACAGGGGAGGATATAAACAACTTTACGTAAACTAGTCTAATTAACCAAAACATATGTAAAAATAACACCAACTTTCTCTCGTATCAACGCCATATAGATTTGATAACATAAATGAAAGGGCATAAACACTAAATAAAAATGCACCATATCAACCGGTGAGTCTTAAATGATCACGTGGTACTTCCTTTGGTCTTTAAGACGAAGGGGCTGCTGTTGAGTAGAGGATTTAATTCCCTCACATGCTATTTCCCCATTCCCCCAATTATATCCCAATTGGGGTCTCACTAGTTAAAATAAAAAATAAAAAAATGCACCATATCAAAGAAATTCACAATTAATTGAATTACAATACAAAAAAAAAAAAAACCTATTTGAATTATATTTCTGTTCTTGTTGATGTATAGGCATTAACACTCAATAGATGCTATCGCTTTGCACTCAAAGGATTGACACATATTAATCCCGCAAGAAGCCATATAACTGTAACCAGCTGCAAACTCGGGGTCATCTCTAACCTCCGTATAATTGCTCCTGGAACAAGCCCCAATACCGATGGCATTGATATTTCTGGCTCAAGAAACATTCAAGTACTTAATTCTTTCATTGCAACAGGTAATAAAGTTTTACATCTGCATGTCTTAGTCATACTCTAAAATTTAGTAAAATCTTTCATTCTGTTTGTTTCCTGACTTACTTTGTCTGCTAAACAGAAATGACATGGTTTCTATATTGATCTAATTAATTGCAGGTGATGATTGCATTGCTATTAGTGCTGGATCCTCCTTGATCAAAATAACTGGTATAACATGTGGTCCAGGCCATGGTATCAGGTTGGTACATAGTAATAATGTATTGAATTCTATACCTTCCATTTTCTCATACTTGGCTTCAGCAAATCACATACTTTTGTTCCTTAGTAGTGAAGTTTGATTTTGAAAATGCTCAACTTTACATTAGTCAGTGGAAACTTTGCGTTTTGCTAATCCCAACTTTCCTTGGGCCACATTTGTGATTCCCAAATAGGTCTTCCCCTTCATTTTCCTTTTCTATTAGAGGGTATAAAGATTTCTTCTGATGAAGGGAAGCTCATTTTTTTTTTTTTTTGTAGCATTGGATCACTGGGAACACGTGGAGAGAACGACATTGTAGAGGACGTGCATGTGGAGAATTGTACTTTGACTGAAACGTTAACTGGAGTAAGGATCAAGACATGGCAGGTAACTAAGCAAATAAACAATGCTAATTATTAGTTATCAAAAAATCTATTATAAGATGTTTCCTTGCAATTTTGGTCACACGAGTCATGAATTTTTTTTAATTTTTAATACATTCTTTCAATTGTATTTTGCAATAGGGTGGAGCTGGATTTGCTAGGAGGATCTCATTTGAGAAGATTAAGTTTGTTCGAGCAAATAGCCCCATTATCATTGACCAATTTTATTGCCCTAATAGAGTGGACTGCCAAAACAAGGTAACAAGAAGATAATGTACCAATTTAGCTCTGTTCATAATTTTTAATATTTTACCTCAAAAAGATCATTTTTTAAAAATTTTGGATAATAATTTTTGTATGTTTTTTTTTTTTCTATTATCATGAGTAGACTCGAGCAATTAAGGTGAGTGATGTATCGTACAAAGGAATTGTTGGAACTTCATTGACGGACAAGGCGATCGATTTGAGCTGCGACCAAAATGTGGGCTGCTCCAACATCGTGTTTGATCGTGTTTATATAACATCTGCAGTTCCTGGGAAGAAGGTTCTCTCCTTTTGCAATAATGCCCATGGAATAGCCTCCCACACTAAACCAGCTTTAAAATGCTTGCTGAAGTAGCTCTTCCATATGAGGGAAAACAGAAGAAAACTTAAACTTGTTTTGATTTGTTGTCCTCAGCTAGAGCTGCCATGCTTCTTGGATTTCTTTTTGTTTTTTTTGTTTTGGTTCTCTTTGGTCAGATGCTTCTCAATAATTGATTGTTGTATGATTACATTGAATAATTTGTGGCTAAACATTGTTAATCCAACTGGTAGGATCAAACAACATCAATTCAAAGGTTTTAAATTTGATTTTTGCTAATGATTCATTAGTTTTTATTAAGACTTGTGTTATACTCTGATTTTGAAATAGTACAACATTTCTTATCCTTAAAACTTTTGTCATAAAAAAAATAAAAGTAATTTGTGTGAAATTACTTTTGAGTACGTATAATTGAGAATGTAAAAAAAAATGTATATTAAAATAGTTACTCTCAGAAGAATTACATTTATATTTAAGAATATTATCAAAAGTAATTTTGTCAAAATAAATGTTATGTATAATTATTTTTGAATGATTGATTATCAAAACAAGTATAAATAGTTATTTTAAAAATATTATTCAAATATTATAAGTAAGGATAAATTTGTAACGCGTGCCAGAAACCCTAATTAATTAATTCTAGCTCAACATCATTCTCTTGTTACGAGGTGTAGGATGCATTTTGAAGGTGAGCCATTCAGACAACAGTTTGAAGAAGCCAATAAGTGTTAATTTATTAAGACAATATATTAGAAATGTTACTTGTACAAAATGTTAAACTTTATTTTGTAATGTTGGGTGTCCTCAAGGTGTTAATGTAAATACTTGTTATCAAATTCTGCCTTCACTAAAGATTAAAAGGGAAATATTATCTCCTATTATATAAAAAATTACTAAGATAATATTTTTGTAGAAGATTCTTTTTAAGAAGTGATATTGGGACCTAAAATGGACATCCTTTTGCTGCAACATTTTTACGCTAATCAATTAATATCCTTCTTTTCACATTAAAAAAAAATTAATGTCCATATTTTGCAACCAGTTAATTGTACTGAATTAGACATTGAGATGCAAATTGCAAAAAAAAAAAAAAAAAGGCTTAGAACAAAGCAAAACCGAATGGGGTCTATGTAATAATAATAAATAATGTAACAAATTCTATAAGCGGGAAAGTTACCTAATTTAACTGCCGGCCAACACAAACCAACGATGACTCGTTCCATTCCTTTGCATTGTAAACCAAAATCTCTCACAACCATACAGCAAACATCCATTGTCACCACCCGAACCCATGGGGAAGAGGCCGCCCTACCCCTCCGACATTGAGGCGGCTCCCGGCCGCCCGCCACGGCCGCCGCCTTCTTTCCACCCTCCACCGCCGCGGCAGTGGACCCCATGGCTGGTGCCACTCATTTTTTTGGTGAATGTTGCAATGTTCGTGTATTCCATGTACCTTAATGATTGCCCTGCATACTTGGAAAAAGAGGTTTGCCTTTTCTCCGAATATCTGGGAAGGTTCTCTTTCCAACCCTTCAGGGAAAACCCTCTCCTTGGCCCTTCTACCCGCACGTGAGAAACTCTCTTCTCTTTCTCAGATTTTACATTGTTCATTTGGGATATTGCCTAGCCTAGCTAGTTTTCACTTTGAGAAATAACAAATTGTCCAGGAAGGAAGGTAAGGATGAGTAATGTGAAAGAATAATTTCTCATTAAGGATTCAAGATAATTAGTTATTTTCTCTCTCTCCTTAGATTTGCATTTCTATGGTAGAAAATGTCTGGATGAAAATGCATATAGGGGAAAATATCTGGAAAGAAAAATAATAATATGAAGTTTCCCTTCCTTTTCGTTTATCATTTTGGGGTTATTTGGAAGTTATGATATCAACATATTTGGTGAACTACTCAATGTAAAAAAATAAGGAATTATATTATGAAGTGAGAGTGAAATTAATGTTATTGGAATGTCTAACTCAAGCACAAAGTCCATGCAAGGTTGAATGTAAGGATGTGCTCGGAAAGAGTGGAAACAAGTGAAATGAAAAAGAAGAGTTGAAAATTGGCAATGTATATTGATACATAGCTATGTTTTACTTACCCCCCACCACACACACACACACAAACACATCACAACTTTATTCTTTCTTCCTCTTTTACCCCCGCCAAGCACACCCTAAGTTGCTCTCATGCATGTTCAAAACCTAGGATATGAAGTTCATGTTCACACATAAAGGTATTACAAATTTGAACATAAATCCTCTCTCAGTAATATACAGACTCACAGCCACTAAGGATTTAGCTAACAGCAGTACTTAATTGATGCTATTTGTGCACCCCAAAAATGTTGAGGTCCATTATGTTGAACTTATTTTATTTTGTGCCTCAAGTTTTGTTTTCTGCTTTTTCTTTGTTCTGCAGAATCACAATGAAAACTTGAACAGTTTAAAAAGAAAGTAATAAAGTAGTATTTATTTATTTCCCTAGCAGAATCTGTAGGGTTGATCTATTGTTCTAAATTTCTGCAGGCTGCGGAAATTAGGAGCCCTTGAAAAGGACCTAGTGGTGGACAACAATGAAGGATGGCGCTTCTTTTCCTGCATGTTTCTTCATGCTGGAGTCGTTCATTTACTTGCCAATATGTTCAGTCTTCTATTTATTGGAGTTCGGCTTGAGAAGGAATTTGGATTTTGTAAGTATTTTACTGAGTTTTGCACATTGAACCTCTGGATCTTCTTTAGTTGATTTCTAATCTCTTGGATTTGACAGTGAGAATAGGATTCTTATATCTGCTTTCTGGTTTCGGTGGAAGTTTGTTATCTATTTTGCATTTGAAACGATCCACAACACTACCGACCATATCAGTTGGCGCATCCGGTGCACTTTTTGGACTTCTGGGAGCCATGCTTTCTGAGCTTCTAACGAATTGGACAATCTATGCAAATAAGGTAACTTATGTTTACCATGAAGGATTCAAATTGTGCTGACCTGATAGTTTATAATCTGCTATATTGCAAAACATGTAGAGCGGCTATAAGGACAAATATTAACCCTTTGATTGCTTCAGTGTGCAGCTCTTATAAGTCTACTGGTCATTATTGGCCTAAATTTGGCTGTTGGATTTCTACCTCACGTGGACAATTCAGCTCATATAGGAGGATTCCTCGCGGGATTTTTCCTTGGTTTTGTTCTTTTAATGCGCCCTCAATATGGATATGTCAACCGCAAACATATACCTCCAGGATATGACGTAAAACGTAAATCCAAGTACAAATGCTATCAATATTTCTTCCTGGTCACATCAGTGATCATCTTACTTCTCGGGTAAATAATCATGATTTTCTTTCTTGTGAACTGTCACAACGGAAATTGTTCGGCTATGGCTAACCTCTCTGAACCTGATGCAATGGCTAATTTTGTAGATATGCATATGGCTTAGCTAAGCTGTACATAGCAACGTCAGAGGAGAAATTTCCCTTCCTAGAGAGTCATCCAAGATGAATTTTTCAGATTCCACAGCCTGTTCTTCGAGCTTGCGTGTATAAAACCAAAATCCTTCCTTTTAGAAGTGTATATAGGAGTGCATATATCATGCACGTACATATATAGCTACGCTTCAACTTCTTTTGCTCAAGACACATGCATGATTATGAATGCTGAAATTGAATCTTAGTTTGAAACTATTTCTTCTGTCCAGGTACATGATTATTCGTGTTCTATCCAGAAGAAACAGAGCCAGATTTCAGTATATAGAAGCTTTTACAAACTGTGAGATGATTTGACATGCTATACATGTTTCCATTTGGCTTCCTATATGGATAGAGGAAATTCTTGAATGCTGACCTCCTAATTTATTGGACCATGTGAAATAGTGTTCATGTGTATTAATTTTCATTTATTCAAAACTGTATTGTTTTCTATTTTCGGAAACAGATGTAAGTAGATTTCATCACATCTAGATCCACCAACAATGAATAGTTCTTCATCTCGTAGCAAGAAAAGTTGAGGCTTTGCTTCAATTTATTTCTTTGTTAAAGCAGACATGCAGAAATTTACTAGGATACCTTTTTTTGGGATTTACTAGCATATTTACTGCACAGATTTGACACTTCTTACTTCTTCTGCAACTTTCTTCTGCATGCTTATAAGTTGAAGACTCTAGTATAAGATTATTTGAAGGATTTGGTCCTTTTCTTTTTTCCTGTACATGCCTTACTATCAACTCAACTAGCAGTCTAGCTTAAGTGTAATGATTCCTGGATATCCTGTGAAGAATTACAATCTCAAAAGGAATAATATAGCTTGAACTTTGACAGACAGCCTGACAGAATCCTGATAGAAGTATAAGTCAACATTGTTGATACCCAAATTTGTCCAAGCTTTTTTTTTTATTTATTTCTTTCTCTCTTTTTCTTAATTTATTTATTTTTGGGCCCTCTGGCACAATTCAGAACCCGATACCAATAACTCTGGGAAGGCATCCACTTTCAAGCCCAAACCCATCCCACTTTGATGCTATTTATTCTCAAATCATAATCATATCATAAAAAGAGAAAATCCCTCAATTTCTAGCACTAATTGCTTGTATCCTATTTTTTAGCTCAAGGTGTATCTTCTATTTTGCACCTAAATCAATTAATATCATAAAGATACCATCCCTTGATTTTAGTTCCAAATTACCAGTAATTCATTCCCTAATTCTAAGAGATTGATTGCCAATATCAAATCAATTGAGTGATAAATTAAAGGAAAAATCAATTTTAATTAATGCTGATATTAAAGAAAAATCTCACCTCTTTGGCTATAAAAAGCCTTGCAAGACATAACACGAAAAGGAGGAGAAAAAATCAAAAAAAGAACGGAAGAAACCGGAAAAGAGAAGGGATCCACAGTAGTCATCAGGCGGCCTTTCATCTGAACCTAATAAAAAGGTAAGACTTGCTTGCTCTAAGATTTGTTCCTACTCTGTTTATGGCTACCCATGTTTTACTGGCTTGCATGTTTTTCATTTGATCTTCTCACCTTAAAGCCTCCATAAAAACACAAGCTGGTAACTTGCGACAACCAACTCTAACTCTAGCGACGCTGCACATAACATAACCAGATCTCTCCCTCACCGCCAAATGACTATCACCCCGTTTTCTGTTTATTCCTGTAAGTAATGAATGTACACTGAGAAGGTTGTCGAGCTTTGGGGTACAAAATCCAAATTTCATTGTACAGCATTCTTATTTGTTATTATTATTTTATTATGAACTACGAGTGGGTTTTCTAAAAATCTTGAGTAGCAGAGGTATACGCTGGGTAGATGATGTAACCTTAACAATGTGCATGAGTTGTTAGCACATTAATGGAACACGTGCCAAACCAATTTAATTAAGTGTAAAAGAGAAAGAAGGCAAATGATTTGATATTAAGAAAATGGGTGGAAGTGCACAGTCGTATATCTTGCCTTTTCTTATTCTTATTGGTTTAATGATATGTTTTAGTAAATTCTAAGTTTCCCTTTTTTTTATTTATCCGTGGCAGGACATAAAATAAATTTAAATAATTATTCACTTAATGGACAATTGTCATATCTTGTTAATGATAGTTTAAGATATCCGACGAAGGAATAATCAAAATTAGCCAAAGTGATGGCAAGGTTTTGACTTTCTGGAGGTGAGGAATATCCTTTTAGTTTTGCCAGAAGCGCTGGCGGGGCTTTAGGTGATATCCAATAAATATCTTTTTCTATATATTATTTGTCATACCAGCAATTTGATTATCATTCAAAATAGATTTAAGATATCCGACGAAGGAATAATCAAAATTAGCCAAAATGATGGCGAAGTTTTGACTTTCTGGAGGTGAGGAATATCCTTTTAGTTTTGCCAGAAGCGCTGGCGGGGCTTTAGGTGATATCCAATAAATATCTTTTTCTATATATTATTTGTCATATCAGCAATTTGATTGTCATTCAAAATAAATTTAAGATATCCGACGATGGAATAATCAAAATTAAGCCAAGTGACGGCAACATTTTGACTTTCCCGAGGTGAGGAGTTTCTCTTTAGTCTTGCCGTAAGCGGCGGGGCTTTAGGTGATCTCAATATAAATATCTCCTTTCACACATTAATTTCTTATTATAATTGTATGCTCACCACTTTAGTCAAATATCATATTAACCCTTAAATTTTGCCGACGACGGAAAATTTGGGAGAAGATCGAAGAGACGATCAACTAAACTCTTCCCAATATTCTTGAGGCTATTAATATTAGATTTTGCTAGGAGCGCTGGCGGGGTCTAATTTTCACAATTAAGTAAATAAAATATTTTAAAATAAAAAACAAATGTGAACAAATTAATATAGCCCTAACTTTGTGGTGGTGGTAAATTAAAATTTTTATTTAATCACTCATTCCAAAAATTTCATTTTCTAAAAGTTTCCTTTTATAAAAATCATTTAAAAATCTCATATTTTATTTAGAAATATTTTCTTAAAACTATGATTTTTAATTTACCACCTTCACGTAATGTGTTATGGGCCTACATTTGTTTCATACAATAATGGCTATTTAGCCACCCATTCTCTGTCTTAGTCATTTATCATTTTTGATAATATGCCGACAAAATGGGACATGTTAAAATAAAATAAATAACATTTTTTAGGATAATAAAGGACCAATTTAATTAATTTGACCAGATAACAATAGATTAAATAGGTAACCATTCTTAGAATGGACGGTGTAGGGTGCTAACACCTTCCCTACCCGTAATCAACCCCCGAACCTAAACTCTTAATCACAGACCATTTTTTTAAGGTGTCCAATCGCACCATTCCATTTTTAATGGAAGAACCGGTTGGTGGCGACTCCCAAACAATAAATCTTAGTTGCCTTCTCCCATCGCGGCGCCCTTCGGAGACGATTCGCCGTGTGGCGACTCCACTGGGGAACTTAGAGGGTTAAGCCATGTTTTAATCTCTTATTATCTGCTTTTTAATTGCCTTGGTCCTTCTTATTCTTTTTTAATCTCTTATATACTTCGTATCATGTTGCATTTGTTTAATTTATATGCCTTTTTTGTGAATAAGACTATTTATTTGTTCCTTCCCACACACTGTGCACTACACTTACACACACAAGCCCTACACCCGGGCTGGTTACCTTGTAGGCTTAGATAGAGGGCAAAGTAGTGTTGCTTTGAGAGGCCTACGGTCTCCGTATGTCTTCATTCCATTCAATCGCCTGATTCTTGCGTAACAGCTTAAAGAGTGGTTCGCATGTAGAGGTTAGCTGGGATATGAATCTAGCGATATAGTTCAATCTCCCCAAAAATCCTCGAACTTGTTTTTCTGTACGGGGAGTCGGCATTTCTAAGATTGCCCGCACTTTATCAGGATCAATTTCTATCCCCCTCTGGCTTACCACGAATCCCAGGAGCTTTCCTGATCTTACACCAAAGGTGCATTTGGCTGGGTTCAGCCTGAGTCTAAACTTCCTCAGCCGTTCAAAAAGCTTCTGTAAATTAACGACATGGTCTTTTTCTGTCTTTGATTTTGCAATCATGTCGTCGACATAAACTTCTATTTCTTTGTGCATCATGTCATGGAATAGAGTCACCATTGCCCTTTGGTATGTTGCCCCGGCGTTCTTTAAACCAAATGGCATGACTTTATAGCAAAAGGTTCCCCATTGTGTGATGAAGGTGGTCTTTTCCATATCTTCCGGAGCCATTTTTATTTGATTATAGCCTGAAAAACCATCCATAAAAGAGAAGACAGAATGTTGAGCAGTGTTGTCTACCAAAACATCAATATGTGGTAGTGGGAAGTCATCTTTAGGGCTAGCCTTATTTAAGTCTCGATAATCGACACACATTCGGACCTTCCCATCTTTCTTTGGGACTGGAACGATGTTGGCCACCCATTCTGGGTATTTTGCAACTGCGAGGAAGCCTGCATCAAACTGCTTTTTAACCTCTTCCCTAATTTTTAGTGACATTTCTGCCTTCATTCGCCTCAATTTTTGCTTAACTGGTGGACATTCTGGTTTTAGCGGTAATTTATGGACGACTATGTTAGTGTCCAACCCAGGCATGTCTTGATATGACCACGCGAATACGTCGCTATATTCATATAAGAGTTTGATTAGTTCTTTACGCTCATATTCTTTCATTGAAGCGCCAATCTTGATTTCTTTTTTATCATCCTCAGTCCCTAAATTGATTACTTCAATTGGCTCCTCGTGGGGTTGGATTTCTTTGGCTTCTTGCTCTACCATCCTTAAAAGTTCAGGGGAGGGCTCCCAATCATCTTCACTATCCTCATTAGCAGAATTAATAGGGTGATCAAAATCATATAGTGGGACCATAGCATTGACATTTTCAAAAGTATCACTTTCAGATCTGCAATAGTTTGTATTAACACGAAAGAGGAAGAAAAATGAATAAAGGCTTAATTTAGGTAAACAAGAACAAATGAGGGCAATTTGGAAGGATTTAGAATGCATTTTATTGACCACAAATACTGAAAAGGAAACATGTAAGCCCACTCTAAAAATGTCATCCTAAAGCTTTGGGCAGAGCGATAGGATTAGTATTACAGAATTACTTTGAACGAGACTCTAAGGTAATAGGGAGCTCGATGATTTCCCAATTGCTGAGTTCCACCACTGGAGAACAGGGATACACCAGGTTGGCGACATGATCCATGGGGTGTTTATCCTCAATTGCAGAGACTTGATTCAGAAACACCATTCCCCGCGCTTAAGCTCTGTCGTATGTCACAGATGGGTACCCCTTCAGACTTAGGTTCTCTATTTTCCAACCGAGCCAACCTTCTTTCCTTTTTCTCATTAATGATCCTCCTCTTGTCAGCTTTGGTGGGCTTATATCCCAGCCCAAACCTATCCTTATTTTCGCCAAGATGTAGAAGTTTCGCCACACCTTGTTGGTGCTTTCCTAGTCCTCCTCCATGTTGATATCCCCTTTCCAGCATAACCTTGGCCATCATTACAGCTGCGCTCGATGGCTGTGGCTCGGAAATTTGTGTCCCTTCTCTTATGTAAGTGGTGTTGGCAATCTCAAGTGCTTGAAACGCAGTTTCGAGAGCTTCTTCTGCAGCTTCAATGTAAGGGGTTGATGATGGCTTGCTCACCAATAGGTCTTCTTCTCCTGAAATGATCACTAATTTGTTGTCTATTATAAACTTCACCTTCTGGTGCAACGTGGAAGGCACTGCTCCAGAAGAATGAATCCATGGTCGTCCCAATAGACAACTATATGCCGGTGTAATGTCCATCACCTGGAAAAGTATATTGAAAATATTCGGGCCGATTTGGACTGGGATCTCAATTTCCCCCATCACCTCCCTTCTTGTGCCATCAAAAGCTCTCACTACCATTGCACTCGGCTTCATGTAGGACCAGTCAAAAGGCAGCTTGGTAAGTGTTGATTTTGGCATTACATTCAGAGAAGAACCATTATCCACAAGTACCCTTGCCATTATATGATCTTGGCATTTCACAGAGATATGAAGTGCTTTATTATGCCCCATTCCCTCCGTAGGTATTTCGTCATCTGTGAAAGTGATGTAATTATCGGCGGCGATGTTGCTAATAATGCCATCAAACTTATCAACTGTGATGTCATGGGAAACATGAGCTTGATTTAACACTTTCATTAGCACCTTCCTGTGTGGTTCAGAGTTCAAAAGTAAGGATAAAAGAGATATCCTAGCAGGAGTGCGATTTAGTTGATCAATCACCCTATATTCACTCTGCTTGATGAACTTCAGGAATTCATAGGCTTCTTCATTTGACACTTCTTTCTTGCAACCGTCTTGCTTAGCGGTTACCGATTCATCTTTCTCCTGCATGCTTTTCTCAAATGAATCATCTACCACTTTGTCTTTCCCTTCACGGATCTTCTCTATCTCCTCTGTTCGCCTCTTTCCTATCCCCTCGGGGGTGTAGCAGCGACCACTTCGGGTCATCCCACCAATCCCTGATATGTTTGTGATAGTGGAGGACATGCTAGAACAAGATGAGGCCTTTGGCTGATCTTCTTTAGGATTATCTGTAAATACTTGCACATCATATTTCCATGGCACTGCTTTGGTATCCTTGTAGGGGAAAGGACTGGGTACTTGAATTGTAATAGGCTTTGGTCCATAGGGAGTCTGTGGGGTTGTGCTCTTGATATAATGGAGCACCAATGGTTTGGGTGTAACCATTGATTGTTCACTTGTTAGTGGAGTTGCTTGTGGTATTTGGGTATTTGCAATCTCTTGACTTCCTTCATTCTCAAGAGGCATCGATTCTTTGACCATGTTTACACCATCATCATCTTGTTCGCAACTTATTTGTACTAGTTGCATATCCATTAGATTCTGAAGGACCAACTTGAACTCATCACATCTCTCAATTGAATGTCCCACCATGTCTCCATGAAAATTACATACCACCTCATTATTATGGTTCTCATCCTTCATGTCTATTTGGGTTTGAACCAACCCAATCTTAGAAAGTGCTTCAAATATTGTCTTCATTGAGGTCTTGACATTCTCAACTCTTCTTTTGACATAATCCCTGGGGGCCTCCTCCACAGCATTAACTCCCGAGCCTTCATGATTGGGTAAAGGATTGTGGCTCACACTAGGGGCTTCCTCCTTGAAGTTCAGCCATTTAGCATTTATGAGAGATTGCACTTTACTCTTTAGAGCCATACAATTTTCTGTAGAATGGCCTATGGCCCCTCCGTGGTATTCACATCGAGCATTGGGATCATAACTCTTAGGAAACGGGGGTTCCAATGGCTTCAAAGGGCACAAAGCCACTAGACCATTGTGCAATAGGTGCGGTAGCAACTCTGTGTAGGGCATAGGGATAGGATCAAACTGCACGGGCTTTTTGTCCTGGTTGTTTTGAGTCCGTCTCTGGTTGGTGTTTTGGTTTTGAGCCCAAGGTTGAGTTGCCTTAGATGGTACCACGGGGGAACTTTGCTGTTGAATGGGAGACGGTGTTTGATAAGGTATTGATGGATGATAAGGTTGAGAAAATGGAACTTGGGCAGTGGTAGCGACATATGAGTAAGGTGCATAAGGTACTTGGTGGCCAAAAGGTGTTTGGTTAAACTTTCCTTGAGTAGACCCCCTTTGATCATACATTATTGCTTGTGCCTCTCCTTCTTTTTTCTTTCCCATATAGGATTTTCTCATGTTTACTCCCCCAGTTGAATTGTCAATGATTTTCCCACTTTTCATTCCACTTTCCACCCTTTCTCCGATTATGACAATATCTGAGAAATTTGAAGACACGCTTCCAATCATTCGGTCATAAAAGGGCGATTGAAGAGTATCAATAAACATGGCAACCATTTCTTTATCCGACAATGGCGGCTCCACTTGAGCTGTTTCCCTCCACCGTTGAGCATATTCTTTGAAAGTCTCAGTACTTTTCTTTTCCATATTCTGCAGTTGCATTCTATCAGGAGCCATGTCGATGTTATACTTATACTGCCTTAGGAAGGCATCAGCCAAGTCCTTCCAACAACGCACATGGGCTCGCTCAAGGTGTGTGTACCAATTTGAAGCTGCCCCTGTCAGGCTATCTTGGAAAAAGTGGATTAGTAATTTGTCATCATGGGCATATGAAGCCATTTTTCGGCAGTACATGGTTAAATGATTCTTTGGACAAGTGGTCCCCCTGTACTTGTCAAAATCTGGTACCTTGAATTTTGGAGGGACTACCACATCTGGGACAAGGCAAAGCTCTGTGGCATCCATAAGGCCATAATTGTTCATCCCTTCTATGACTCGAAGTCTTTCTTCAAGAAATTCTAACTTCTCTTTGGGCTTTGGTCCTTCCATTAGGGGATTCATTGGAGGATCGCTTGTTATCCTTTGCGGGAAAGATTGCGGCATGAAGTAACCATGAGACTGCTGCATTGGTTGTGGGTTCATAGTTTCATGAGAACCAAGGTGAGGGTTTTGTTGTTGCGGAGCATTTTGTGGATTCCCATTTGGCATACCATCGTTTGGAGGGTGGGTAGTATGTTGTTGTGACATATTGGGCATGAAGCCAAAAGGATAGAAATTTGGCTGAGCTGATGACATATTAGCTTCTGGTGGATTTGAGCCTTGAGGTTGTGAGGGGTTGGTTGGGTAAATAGTGAGTGGCATCATGGTGCCTTGAGGATTCATGTTTTGTACTTGCGCATGGTTGGGTGTGAAGCCAGGAGGGTGAAGAGGTGTGACTGGTTGTTCTTCATTATTTGCCGAAGGGGTCCCATCTGTGTTTCTCCTCCTTTCAGCGGACTCTAGCATTTCTAAGATCTTGGTCATTTGCTCTTTTAGCTGATTCACATCATTTTTCAACTCTTCTTGAGTCCTTTCACGCTCTTGTTCATCCATGATTCTCGTTTGGGAACGAGTCCTATAAGGGTGCCGCGGAAACAGTTTTCTTGCTTTGTTCGTTCCTTTAAACCAAATTAATATAGTGTGAATATGCAAATATGAAAATGAAATCAATGATATGCATGCATGCAGAAAAAAATGGTCCAAAATTGTAGATAATATTGCCAAAACTCATTTATTCCATATCAAATTCTCAAAGAACAAGGAGTTTGTCCTTACAAAAAATGGATTCGAAAAGAAGAAACAGAAACAAAAACAAAAACTCCTTTTAGATTCCTAGTGTCCTATCTATCTTTCAATGGAATTTGCCGAGGCGGTCAAGATCTTTCTTAATGTTGAATAAGAACTTTTGAGTTTCGCCCGGTGGCAGCTTAGCCTCAATCTCTTGTGCTTCTCTTGCTCTTTTTCGGGCTCTTTCAGTAACCTTTCTAGCACCACTAAGTAGGTTGTTGGCCCCTTGTTGTACCACTTGGTATTTGTTTTCATAATCCAAACTCTTATCATGCCAATAACGAGTTTCTTCTTCTAGTAGAGCCTTCTCATTCCTCAGGTGAGCAGCTACCTCGCGACTAGCCTCTAGCTGTGAGTTTAAAGTGTGCACATTTAATTTCAAAGCTTCATTCTTTTGATCGTACTCAATGAGTTGAACATCCTTTCTTGTGATGGTTGCCTCCAGAACTTGACATCTCTCTTTCAACTTATTCATCTCATGATTCATCCATAAGAATTCCTCTTCCTTTTTTTGTATCATCCATTTAGCTCTTGTTATTTCGCTGGCCCATGCCCTTTTTTTAGAAATCATTTTCTCAGACTCAGCTGCAAATATGGCTTCCTTTTCTTGGAACTGCTGATAGGCCATTTCAAATTTCCCCTCAGCTTCAGCTTGGTAATCAATTGGTTCATTGAACATATGGGTTGGCGGTTCAGGGCCTTGAACCTTAGGAGCAGTAAACCCTTTTCCTCTGTTAGCTTGCCATAGTAGATAGCCTGGGGTAGTATCACTGGAGAGGACGCCAGGTTTTACGTATCTCACATTTTTCCATGCTTCAATTGCCTCCCTAGCTTTATGAGTTGCTCCTTCGTCACCATAAGAAAAATCAAACGCTGATAGCCCATGCGTCATCGGAATGAATTGCTTGGATCCTAGCTGTCTTCGGACCATAGCAGGTGCGTAACTGGTCACACCCCACAGGCCAATGAGCGGAACCCACGGCTTATCCCCACACCGATATATAGCGAATGAGTGTGGAAACCACGGGGCCCTCCAAACTACTTCTTTCATTTCCAGAAAATAATTAATCCATTGGCTCCTTTTTGGCGCCTTGTGAGGCCAATCTGAAATGCTATGATGCAAGATCGGGTTTTTGAACCCAGGGCTATACATCCCATACTTAATCTTTGGGTACTGGAAGCAATTTAGAGTTGGTAAATGGCTAATCATCCATACTGTCAGCAGTTGAGCACACCCACGAAATCGCCCCTTTTTATTAAGTCTACAATAATTCAAGGATCTTATGGATTCTGCCAGAATTGAAGGAACTGGGTTGGTTTTATGCTCTATTTGCTCGAATAACTTGATTACTTGTCCGTCTATTTGGCCCTTCACTTTTGGAAAAATTACCAATCCATAAATAGCCAAAGCCAACATAGCTAACCCTTGCTCAGTGTCAACATGCTCTTGAATAAACTCCAGCAAGTAATTGGCGCTGAGGCTACGACCATTTTCCTTCATGTGCTTCTCTATCTCACTTGCATGAATACCCATAAGCTTGGAAAGCACCTTTTTGGGTGTTGTTTTTGTGTCATGGTAATAAATTTTATCCTTGGGTAAAGCCTCCATATTAAGTAGCCTAGTGTATTCTTCAATTGTTGGAACCATGTCGAATTGCTGGAAAGTAAAGCATCGATAAGAAGGATCCCAAAAATGGAGCATGGCCTTCAGCATGGGGGCGTCAACCAGGACGAATGAAAGATACACAATGTGCCCATATTTCTTGTTGAATTCTTCATGTTTTTTCATCTGCAACCAAACCTCTCTTAGCGGCTTTAAGTCATTCTGTTCAAGATCAACTTTTCCTAATTGGGGCAATTGAATAACGACCCCTGTTGGTAAGCAATCTCCTTCTTCTGATTGTATCCTCTCTGATTCTTGTATGACTGCTGCCCTTGCTTCAGGTACAATACGAGATTGGGTAGGCGCCTTTCCTTTATCCATGTTCTTGAGCTGATCTGGATGGTAATATGAGTTTTAGCAATATCTTTACAAAGTTGGACCATGAATGCAAATGCAAAAAGGGAAAGAAAAATTGAGTGTAATGTTTGTGCAAAAAATTAAATGAATGCACATCTCATACAAAAAGTAAAGGATAGAAAGGATTCTCTCATGTGTCCTAAGGCGAAGGTTACCTGGGCTTAACAACCTGTCCTAAAGGATTAGTTTTATAAACCATGGTGGCTCCAAGGTCGATCTAATTGGTGAAGGTTTTGAATTCTAGACCCCTATTGGGAAAAGGTCCCCAAATTGCCTCTACTGTCACCAACACTTTGGTTAGTAAAGGTCCCCAATCCTCACCCATGACAGGCTACGAATGGAAAGGGTTCAATTTGAGTGAGGGGGTTTCGTGGGCTTATACGGAGACCGTAGGCCTCTCAAAGCAACACTACTTTGCCCTCTATCTAAGCCTACAAGGTAACCAGCCCGGGTGTAGGGCTTGTGTGTGTAAGTGTAGTGCACAGTGTGTGGGAAGGAACAAATAAATAGTCTTATTCACAAAAAAGGCATATAAATTAAACAAATGCAACATGATACGAAGTATATAAGAGATTAAAAAAGAATAAGAAGGACCAAGGCAATTAAAAAGCAGATAATAAGAGATTAAAACATGGCTTAACCCTCTAAGTTCCCCAGTGGAGTCGCCAGCTGTCGCAACTGTCCCGAAGGGCGCCGCGATGGGAGAAGGCAACTAAGATTTATTGTTTGGGAGTCGCCACCAACCGGTTCTTCCATTAAAAATGGAATGGTGCGATTGGACACCTTAAAAAAATGGTCTGTGATTAAGAGTTTAGGTTCGGGGGTTGATTACGGGTAGGGAAGGTGTTAGCACCCTACACCGTCCATTCTAAGAATGGTTACCTATTTAATCTATTGTTATCTGGTCAAATTAATTAAATTGGTCCTTTATTATCCTAAAAAATGTTATTTATTTTATTTTGACATGTCCCATTTTGTCGGCATATTATCAAAAATGATAAATGACTAAGACAGAGAATGGGTGGCTAAATAGCCATTATTGTATGAAACAAATGTAGGCCCATAACACATTACGTGAAGGTGGTAAATTAAAAAATCATATTTTTAAGAAAATATTTCTAAATAAAATATGAGATTTTTAAATGATTTTTATAAAAGGGAACTTTTAGAAAAAGTGATTTGTGAAATGATTTTCAAAAAAATGAAATTTTTGGAATGTGTGATTAAATGAAATTTTAATTTACCACCACCACAAAGTTGAAGCTATATTAAATTGTTCGCATTCTTTTTTATTTTAAAATATTTTATTTACTTAATTGTGAAAATTAGACCCCGCCAGCGCTCCTAGCAAAATCTAATATTAATAGCCTTAAGAATATTGGGAAGAGTTTAGTTGATCGTCTCTTCGATCTTCTCCCAAATTTTCCGTCGTCGGCAAAATTTAAGGGTTAATATGATATTTGACTAAAGTGGTGAGCATACAATTATAGTAAGAAATTAATGTGTGAAAGGAGATATTTATATTGGAGATCACCTAAAGCCCCGCCAGCGCTTCTGGCAAGACTAAAGAGAAACTCCTCACCTCAGGAAAGTCAAAATGTTGCCGTCACTTCGGCTAATTTTGATTATTCCATCGTCGGATATCTTAAATTTATTTTGAATGACAATCAAATTGCTGATATGACAAATAATATATAGAAAAAGATATTTATTGGATATCACCTAAAGCCCCGCCAGCGCTTCTGGCAAAACTAAAAGGATATTCCTCACCTCCAGAAAGTCAAAACTTCGCCATCATTTTGGCTAATTTTGATTATTCCTTCGTCGGATATCTTAAATCTATTTTGAATGATAATCAAATTGCTGGTATGACAAATAATATATAGAAAAAGATATTTATTGGATATCACCTAAAGCCCTGCCAGCGCTTCTGGCAAAACTAAAAGGATATTCCTCACCTCCAGAAAGTCAAAACCTTGCCATCACTTTGGCTAATTTTGATTATTCCTTCGTCGGATATCTTAAACTATCATTAACAAGATATGACAATTGACCATTAAGTGAATAATTATTTAAATTTATTTTATGTCCTGCCACGGATAAATAAAAAAAGGAAACTTAGAATTTACTAAAACATATCATTAAACCAATAAGAATAAAAAAAGGCAAGATAGTACGACGGTGCACTTCCACCCATTTTCTTAATATCAAATCATTTGCCTTCTTTCTCTTTTACACTTAATTATATTGGTTTGGCACGTGTTCCATTAATGTGCTAACAACTCATGCACATTGTTAAGGTTACATCATCTACCCCAGATATACCTCTGCTACTCAAGATTTTTAGAAAACCCACTCGTAGTTCATAATAAAATAATAATAACAAATAAGAATGCTGTACAATGAAATTTGGATTTTGTACCCCAAAGCTCGACAACCTTCTCAGTGTACATTCATTACTTACAGGAATAAACAGAAAACAGGGTGATAGTCATTTGGCGGTGAGGGAGAGATCTGGTTATGTTATGTGCAGCGTCGCTAGAGTTAGAGTTGGTTGTCGCAAGTTACCAGCTTGTGTTTTTATGGAGGCTTTAAGGTGAGAAGATCAAATGAAAAACATGCAAGCCAGTAAAACATGGGTAGCCATAAACAGAGTAGGAACAAATCTTAGAGCAAGCAAGTCTTACCTTTTATTAGGTTCGTATGAAAGGCCGCCTGATGACTACTGTGGATCCCTTCTCTTTTCCGGTTTCTTCCGTTCTTTTTTTGATTTTTTCTCCTCCTTTTCGTGTTATGTCTTGCAAGGCTTTTTATAGCCAAAGAGGTGAGATTTTTCTTTAATATCAGCATTAATTAAAATTGATTTTTCCTTTAATTTATCACTCAATTGATTTGATATTGGCAATCAATCTCTTAGAATTAGGGAATGAATTACTGGTAATTTGGAACTAAAATCAAGGGATGGTATCTTTATGATATTAATTGATTTAGGTGCAAAATAGAAGATACACCTTGAGCTAAAAAATAGGATACAAGCAATTAGTGCTAGAAATTGAGGGATTTTCTCTTTTTATGATATGATTATGATTTGAGAATAAATAGCATCAAAGTGGGATGGGTTTGGGCTTGAAAGTGGATGCCTTCCCAGAGTTATTGGTATCGGGTTCTGAATTGTGCCAGAGGGCCCAAAAATAAATAAATTAAGAAAAAGAGAGAAAGAAATAAATAAAAAAAAAAGCTTGGACAAATTTGGGTATCAACAGCTGCCCCCATTTGCTTCTCCATTTATAAGAAATAAATGGAAAGCAAATGTGTTGATTCAAATTTGTCCATTAAGTAAATTGTAATGGGTCATATTTGCAGCTGAGTCTGAGAAAATGATTTCTAAAAAAAGGGCATGGGCCAGCGAAATAACAAGAGCTAAATGGATGATACAAAAAAAGGAAGAGGAATTCTTATGGATGAATCATGAGATGAATAAGTTGAAAGAGAGATGTCAAGTTCTGGAGGCAACCATCACAAGAAAGGATGTTCAACTCATTGAGTACGATCAAAAGAATGAAGCTTTGAAATTAAATGTGCACACTTTGAACTCACAGCTAGAGGCTAGTCGCGAGGTAGCTGCTCACCTGAGGAATGAGAAGGCTCTACTAGAAGAAGAAACTCGTTATTGGCATGATAAGAGTTTGGATTATGAAAACAAATACCAAGTGGTACAACAAGGGGCCAACAACCTACTCAGTGGTGCTAGAAAGGTTACTGAAAGAGCCCGAAAAAGAGCAAGAGAAGCACAAGAGATCGAGGCTAAGCTGCCACCGGGCGAAACTCAAAAGTTCTTATTCAACATTAAGAAAGATCTTGACCGCCTCGGCAAATTCCATTGAAAGATAGATAGGACACTAGGAATCTAAAAGGAGTTTTTGTTTTTGTTTCTGTTTCTTCTTTTCGAATCCATTTTTGTAAGGACAAACTCCTTGTTCTTTGAGAATTTGATATGGAATAAATGAGTTTTGGCAATATTATCTACAATTTTGGACCATTTTTTCTGCATGCATGCATATCATTGATTTCATTTTCATATTTGCATATTCACACTATGTTAATTTGGTTTAAAGGAACAAACAAAGCAAGAAAATCAAGCTCACGGCACCCTTATAGGACTCGTTCCCAAACGAGAATCATGGATGAACAAGAGCGTGAAAGGACTCAAGAAGAGTTGAAAAATGATGTGAATCAGCTAAAAGAGCAAATGACCAAGATCTTAGAAATGCTAGAGTCCGCTGAAAGGAGGAGAAACACAGATGGGACCCCTTCGGCAAATAATGAAGAACAACCAGTCACACCTCTTCACCCTCCTGGCTTCACACCCAACCATGCGCAAGTACAAAACATGAATCCTCAAGGAACCATGATGCCACTCACTATTTACCCAACCAACCCCTCACAACCTCAAGGCTCAAATCCACCAGAAGCTAATATGTCATCAGCTCAGCCAAATTTCTATCCTTTTGGCTTCATGCCCAATATGTCACAACAACATACTACCCACCCTCCAAACGATGGTATGCCAAATGGGAATCCACAAAATGCTCCGCAACAACAAAACCCTCACCTTGGTTCTCATGAAACTATGAACCCACAACCAATGCAGCAGTCTCATGGTTACTTCATGCCGCAATCTTTCCCGCAAAGGATAACAAGCGATCCTCCAATGAATCCCCTAATGGAAGGACCAAAGCCCAAAGAGAAGTTAGAATTTCTTGAAGAAAGACTTCGAGTCATAGAAGGGATGAACAATTATGGCCTTATGGATGCCACAGAGCTTTGCCTTGTCCCAGATGTGGTAGTCCCTCCAAAATTCAAGGTACCAGATTTTGACAAGTACAGGGGGACCACTTGTCCAAAGAATCATTTAACCATGTACTGCCGAAAAATGGCTTCATATGCCCATGATGACAAATTACTAATCCACTTTTTCCAAGATAGCCTGACAGGGGCAGCTTCAAATTGGTACACACACCTTGAGCGAGTGATCAATCAATTTGAGACACTTATGTTAGCTTTGTATTAGGCATTATTAGATGTTTATTGTGCCCAATATTAGTACTTTAGATGAGTTTAATGTTGTTGGGCTTCATTGGGCTTTAATGCAAATATTGAATAATTTTCGGATTTTGATGCATTTTGACCTTTCTTCCTTGGTTAGGCCATAACTTGGGACTCGGTGATCCAATTGAGGTGATCTTGGTGTCTGTGGAAAGATAAGACAATGCTCTACAAGTTTCATGAAGAACTCAAGAGCTGGATCGGAATGGTAAGGGTCCAAAATATCCCTGCAATGCAGAGTGGGTTTGCTGTCACGGAACCATCTGGGCAGTATGCACATATTGGACTATATAGTGGGTTATAGGCCTCCTCTTGGGCTGAAACTTGGTCACTTGAAAGATAAGACCCATATCTCCAACTTCAATGAAGACCATTTTGTCAATAGATGTCGTTTTAGGCATGCTTCAGAAGCTACAAGTTGGTCTGAATTTGGAAACACGTTCTTCCAACCTAACTTGAGGTAGGTGAAGTGTTTTTGGCATTTCTGGAGTTCTAAAAGTCCAAATGACATGATTCAAATTGGAGATTTTCAAGGAGACAACTGGCTACAACTTTGATGAAGACATCCAAGCCAAAATGCACCGTCTAGGTGATGAATTTGAAGCCAGAAGTCGGATAAGAGTTGTTGACTAAAAGCCACCAACCATGCACCAACCCACCTACCATGCACCAACCCACCAACCATGCATCAAGCTTCCATTTTTGACAAATTTCAGATTCTTATAGCTTGTATTCAGATTATGTACATGTACAAATTGGCTTCTAGGATTAGTATAAATAGACCCAACCTCTTTGTATTAGAAGATTCAATTTGGAAGTAAGTTTCAAGAAAGTTTGAGTATTTGTTAGAGTTTTCTTTCTCTTCTTCTTTATTTTCTTTAGAATTTCGTTTTTGTTATTTTATTTTTGAGTTCTTCCTTCCCATCCATGGAAGGCTAGGCTCTCATAATCAATCCAAGGGATTAGCCATCTTGATGTTTAATTTGGAGATCTTGTTTTGCTTGTTCATATTGCTTAATTGTTATTCAAGTTTCTCTTCTTCCTCCTTTGATTTTTATCTAGATTGAATTGCTTAATTTGATTTAGATGTTGATGTGGTAATAGCTTTATTATCATGTATTCAAAGAGGATCACATAGAATAAACAATTTATTAAAGCTTTTTGATGGATTGTTTAGCTTGGTTAAATTCTTGATCTTAAGTTAATCTATGTTTGGATGGTGCTTACTTTATCTAACCTTGGTTAATTAAATCCTAGATGCTTATCTAGTAGAGGATTCTTGGATCATGTTGAGGCATCTTGATGTGATCTAAGGCCAAGAACATGGTTAGCAATTAAGTGAATTCCTTGTGATCAATGATGGATTAAACTCAAGATCGGTAAAATTTCCTTGGATTGGTTAATTTGTTAATTACTTTCCTTTAATTCAATTAGTGTATTATCATTTCAAATCATCAAAACCCCCCTTTTAATTATCTTGATCTGATTAAATATTTGTTCTTTTTGGATCCTTGAGAGACGATTCGGTTCATGCTCTATACTACAAATTATTTTGCGAACCGGTAAATTATTATTATTTGACGGGGTCTCGACAACCTCCTGTCAAATTTGGCGCCGTTGCCGGGGATCCAAAGGCAACTATTTGATCATTTCATCTAACTCTAACAATTGTGTTTGTTTTGTTTTTGAAGCATTTTCAAGTGGAATTCGGCTGAAATTGGGTAAAGGGCATTCTGTCAAGATTTTGGTTCGGTAATGTATCTCTGATTAATCTGAATTTTGGTAGACTAATGAAAATCGTGATTTTGTGAAAGGCTCACTACTTGTAGTGAGGTGACCCTTATTTTTGCCAAATTCCATCGTTTAGACCACTTTTTCAATTTTTTAATATTTTTTTATTATTCTGTTAGATAGAATTTTTGTGTAGATTTCACTCTGTGGTAGTCCCATAATTTTTAAAAAATCTGTAGATATGTTTTCTGTAATTATTTTGTGTGTATATTTAGACTTGTTTTTGTGATTTTGTGTTTGATCACTAATCTGATGGAGCATAAACTTGATGAATTGGCTTATCTGGTGGAGCAATTGGCAGTGGAACAACATCAGTTACATGTGCAAGAACCTGCAGGATTTTGTAGTATATGTTGTAGTTCTTATCATCCCATATATGCATGCCCCACATTGCAAGATGATGGTTCTGTATTTCATGACCATTCTGTTGATGCAACAGGTGTATTTCTTGGTGAACCACAATACCAACAGCTTGGATATGATCCTTATTCTACCACATATAACCATGATTGGGGAGATCATCCTTGGTTCGAACCTTATGTTGAACCAATCAGTCTATACCAAGACCTATGCGGCGACAAGCCCCAATAAGCATGGAATCGAGCCTACACTAGAGGATTTGGTGAAACAATTTGCTCAGAACAACATCCAATTCCAGCAGAGAACAGAAGCTATAGTACAAAACGTGAAGACCCAAGTTGGTCAACTTACATCTTCATTAAGTCAGTTGAGCAAGCAACAGATGCAGAAATCTGATTCTGTAAAACATGAGACCATTGATGTGCAAAAACCAATTGATGATTTGTGTGCTGAATTTGCTAGTTTTACTGATTTTGATGATTCTGTTTGTTGTGATGGTGATATATTGTGTAATGCATGTCTTGAGATTCTTTGCCTTTTTGAGACATGATGAATCTTTTTCAGCAGATTATGCAGCAATTCAATGTACAGAAGTAGTGAAGCCAACAAAATTGGAGTCCATTGTGGCTAAAAACCTCCTTACTGATGAGGAGGAGAGGTTGCTACCCATTTTGAGGGAGAATCTGAGAGCATGCACACTTACAGACATTCCAAGCATTTGCCCTTCCATTTGCATGCGCAGGATTTTACTTGAAGATGGAGTTAAGCCAATAAAGCAACCCCGGAAAATACTAAACACTTTGATTTTGAATGTGGTGATCCATTACACTGGCTATGGTGTGGCTGCTGGAACGTTAATTCTTCTGCTATCCATAGGGAGTTTTCTTTCCACACTTTTATTTCATTTTTCTAGTTGTTGTTTTCTTTTTGTTTTTACTGTTTTGCTATTGTTTTTAATATTGTTTCTGTTTTTATTTGACTGTTACAATTTACTCTTTTCTGTTGCTGTTGTTTCCGCTGTTTGTGTTGTCTGTTTCTATTTCTGCTTCTGTTTTGCTGTACTGCTGATGTTCGTCTTTTATTACTTTTTTTTTATTCTGTTTTTATTTTTTTATTTTGTCTGCTATTTTTTATTTTCTGTTTTCTATATAAATCTTTGTTGAAAAAAAAAAAAAAAAGCCACGTTTAAGGTCAATGGCCAGAAATTGAATCATTATTGGGGAGGACCCAGGATCGTGCAAAATCTTCAATCACGCTGGCTAAAGACATTAAAAGTAGTGCTTCTTGGGAGGCAACCCAAGTTTTCTAACTTTTTCATTTTTTCAAACTTTGACTTATTTGCATTCACAGGAATCAAGACATAAAATCGGTGCCGAGCAAGAAAATCTATCAGAGTTTGATTTTTTCTATCTTAATTTTGTTTGTTTTTCATTGACAGATGATTTTTCACTGGTTAAATGGCGGATAATGGTACTCCGTGAAAATTTTTTTCGGTCCTTTCAGTTACCCATAAACACTGAAATCTGTATATAATTTTACTCATTTTTTTTTCTCTCTTTCTTCTTTCTTTCGAAATGGATAATCAGCTTGTTAATCTCCGCAAGCAATTCCCTTCTCTCCCTCAAAATGCTTTAACTAACATTTATTGTGCAAGGTTTGAGAGATTAAGGATGCTTATGCACAAAGGCATCCCTACGGATATACGCTGGTTGATCGAAGCAAAGGTCCGACTCGTGAGGTGAATTTTCCTGACGCTCTTGTTTCATATATGCCAGGGCTAGGCAAAGTTCATATGCAAAGAAGAGAAGAGCAAAAAGGTTACGGGTCTGCTATAAATGTGCAAGATGGACCTGTAACACAAAATGCAAATCAATTGGAATGACGTCTATAAACCGAGATGATAAAATTAACTTCATAAAGGATGGCATGAGTAAGGAGTCTTTAGATAACATTCTATTGACTCTTGAGACGCATCCTAGTGGAGATGTGCAGAGAGTACTTCTTGATTTATGGCCAATATTCCAAGATGAACATGAGCGTTATAGTCTCGGGAATCTGACTCAAAAAGACCCTGTTTGCCAATTTTTAAGAAAATTGGATGGGAAGCCAACCATCGGCCCATAGAGAGCTTTAAGCCGTTACTGGACGTAAAACCAGAGGAACATGTGAGCCACAATCACACCTCCTGTAAGTATTATTTTTATTTTTATTTTCTTTTTTCTTCTTGTTTATTAAAAAAAAATCAAAAAAAAAATTAAAAAAAAAAGAATAAAATAAAAAAAAATCAAAAGTAGCCGTATTCTTTTGAAATATGCGTTGCGTATTTTCAAACTTCTTCTGACACATATAGATTAGCCTTTTATCTTTGTCATATAGCTATTATCATTTCTGTGCTTATTTTTCAAACTTATCTGACACGCAGATCTACCCCTCCTTTATAGGTGTAATTATTACCATTGAGTTTTGATGCCTTTAAATAATGCACTTTGCTCTCTTCAGATCATTGATAAGGTGAGAGTACAAAAAAAAACAAAGAGAAAAAAATGGAAGTCACTTCAGTTCGTCAGATCAAGAGTGTTTGTGTCTTTTGTGGATCTAATCCTGGGAAAGATAAAGAGTTTGTAAATATTGCACACCATCTTGGTCGAGTGCTAGCTGAGAGAGAAATCCGTTTAGTTTATGGAGGAGGTAGTCTTGGGTTAATGGGTTGTGTAGCAATCTACGCACATTTAGGAGGTGGCAAAGTCCTTGGTGTCATTCCCAGTCCTTTATCTACCAGCAAGCCCATTGGAAAAACATTAGGGGATGAAGTAGTGGTATTTTGCATGCATCAACGCATGAACATTATGATAGCAAATGCTGATGCCTTTATTGCCCTACCTGGTGGTTTTGGAACTTTGGAAGAGCTCTTTCAAATTATATCCTGGTCACAATGAGAACTTTCACCAAAAACCCATAGGTATATTAAATGTTAATGGTTTTTATGACAGTTTGTTTTGTTTTCTTGATCATGCTGTAGAAAAAGGGTTCATCTCACAAGCGACACGTCAAAGTCTTGTAACTGCTGCAACTCCTGAACAATTGCTCGATCAACTCAATGCATTTGTACCACAACGTGATCCAGCAATGGCTCCACTGAATTGGGAACAAGGCAGCAGCAGCAGGAAAAAGCAAAAACTTGATTTGACTTTGTCTTTGTGAATTTTTGTTTTCTCTTATGGTTTTAGTTTTTTGTAATTTTTCTTATTTCAGACTCGATTTGCAGTTTTAAGTAAGACCTTCTACACTCTACCTATCTTTATTTTGACATTGGGGACAATGTCTTTAATTAGTTGGGGGGAGGGATAGTTGACATTACCATGTACATAGTTTAGTAAAAAAAAAAAAAAATTAATCTTTATTGTTACTAACTTATTAGATGTATGATGGCAGAGTAAGGAGTAGTTTCGCTCTTGAGACGCATCTTAACTTGCATTTCATAGTATGTTTTAAATTATTTTGTTCTTGCATATAAAAATAATAAAAAAATAAAAAAATAAAAAAATAAAAAATTCATTTTGATCTTTTCAATTAATTTTGATACAAGCATGTGTTGAATCTGAGCTTAATTGATGATAAAAGTATGCAAAACAGTTTATAGTTGAATCATTTTCATGATATACATGTGTATATGATTGTGGATATTAGGAAGAAGGCATGGTTGAATTGAGTGAATGTTTCATACCTTTGTGAGTTTTGGGCTTTTCCAAGTTTGATACTTACACTTGGTTTATTTTCTTTCATGAGTGATGTCAATTATGAATTTATTTTCTAGAACTTGCATTGAATCGATTTGAGATTACATTGGTCTGTATGTTGCATGAAAATGACAGAGGCATTTTTTTTTCTTGACTTAGCTGCTTTGACCAAATAAACCTACCTTGCATTTATCCAAATATTAACTCCCTCTGAGCCTATTTTCCTATTCTTTGTTCTTAGCTCATTACAACCTTTGAGTGAAAAACCATGTTTTACCTTACCTTAGGGAATGGGAGAGCATTGATTTTCTTATTGGAGGAGTTCTTTTGCTTGCAATGATTTAAGTGTGGGGGAATTGGTGTGCTGATACGAAATGCTTGGTACAAAGAAAAACAAAAAAAAAAAAAACCAAAAAAAACAAAAAAAAAAGAGAAAAAAAAAGAGAAAAAAAGAAAGAAAAAAAAAAGAATAGAAAAAGGAAGGAATGTGTGAAGAGAATGAGCATTTTATGGTTTTGGGTAAAAAATTTATTCTTTCTACTTGAATTACTCCTCAATGCTCTTTTATTCTCTTTGGTTTTAACCTGCTATTATCTATACTGTTCCCTTCCTTCACCTTATAAGTTCCATTACAACCTTTTTGAAAGACCTCTTGATTTTTGCAATTTATTTGATCTAAGTAGTGGAGAATTGATGTATATGCAAGCCTATGGTAAAATACTTTCATAATTTGACTGAGTTGAGCGTAAACAGTTAACCTAAACACCTTGTGTGATTTGAGTGTCACTTGTGAAGAATTTTACTCAATCTGAACATGCCTATTTCTGATTAAAGCATGATTATGCTATACTTTATTCTCAATTGATTTGATTCAACTATTCTTTGTTAAGCATACTTGACTTATTAATTATGGTTTATATTTGATACAATGCTTGTATTTAAAAATTAGTTGAATTGATTAAATAAAATACTACATGTTTGTGGGTATCATCCTGGTAAACCCTCACGAGACTATAACTCGTCCACTAGGGACACCTAGGGGTTTAAAGGCTTGTGGCACATGCTAAGTGCCATCGTGTTTTCCTACGGAAGTGGATTAGATTAGGTACAATCAGTTTTTATGTTTTTAGTTTAATAATATGATGTTTCTTGTTTTTCTTTAGTTTCGTTATGTGTTTTGCCCAGGAGTACAAAAGCTTAAGTGTGGGGGAATTTGATCAATCAATTTGAGACACTTATGTTAGCTTTGTATTAGGCATTATTAGATGTTTATTGTGCCCAATATTAGTACTTTAGATGAGTTTAATGTTGTTGGGCTTCATTGGGCTTTAATGCAAATATTGAATAATTTTCGGATTTTGATGCATTTTGACCTTTCTTCCTTGGTTAGGCCATAACTTGGGACTCGGTGATCCAATTGAGGTGATCTTGGTGTCTGTGGAAAGATAAGACAATGCTCTACAAGTTTCATGAAGAACTCAAGAGCTGGATCGGAATGCTAAGGGTCCAAAATATCCCTGCAATGCAGAGTGGGTTTGCTGTCACGGAACCATCCTGGGCAGTATGCACATATTGGACTATATAGTGGGTTATAGGCCTCCTCTTGGGCTGAAACTTGGTCACTTGAAAGATAAGACCCATATCTCCAACTTCAATGAAGACCATTTTGTCAATAGATGTCGTTTTAGGCATGCTTCAGAAGCTACAAGTTGGTCTGAATTTGGAAACACGTTCTTCCAACCTAACTTGAGGTAGGTGAAGTGTTTTTGGCATTTCTGGAGTTCTAAAAGTCCAAATGACATGATTCAAATTGGAGATTTTCAAGGAGACAACTGGCTACAACTTTGATGAAGACATCCAAGCCAAAATGCACCGTCTAGGTGATGAATTTGAAGCCAGAAGTCGGATAAGAGTTGTTGACTAAAAGCCACCAACCATGCACCAACCCACCTACCATGCACCAACCCACCAACCATGCATCAAGCTTCCATTTTTGACAAATTTCAGATTCTTATAGCTTGTATTCAGATTATGTACATGTACAAATTGGCTTCTAGGATTAGTATAAATAGACCCAACCTCTTTGTATTAGAAGATTCAATTTGGAAGTAAGTTTCAAGAAAGTTTGAGTATTTGTTAGAGTTTTCTTTCTCTTCTTCTTTATTTTCTTTAGAATTTCGTTTTTGTTATTTTATTTTTGAGTTCTTCCTTCCCATCCATGGAAGGCTAGGCTCTCATAATCAATCCAAGGGATTAGCCATCTTGATGTTTAATTTGGAGATCTTGTTTTGCTTGTTCATATTGCTTAATTGTTATTCAAGTTTCTCTTCTTCCTCCTTTGATTTTTATCTAGATTGAATTGCTTAATTTGATTTAGATGTTGATGTGGTAATAGCTTTATTATCATGTATTCAAAGAGGATCACATAGAATAAACAATTTATTAAAGCTTTTTGATGGATTGTTTAGCTTGGTTAAATTCTTGATCTTAAGTTAATCTATGTTTGGATGGTGCTTACTTTATCTAACCTTGGTTAATTAAATCCTAGATGCTTATCTAGTAGAGGATTCTTGGATCATGTTGAGGCATCTTGATGTGATCTAAGGCCAAGAACATGGTTAGCAATTAAGTGAATTCCTTGTGATCAATGATGGATTAAACTCAAGATCGGTAAAATTTCCTTGGATTGGTTAATTTGTTAATTACTTTCCTTTAATTCAATTAGTGTATTATCATTTCAAATCATCAAAACCCCCCTTTTAATTATCTTGATCTGATTAAATATTTGTTCTTTTTGGATCCTTGAGAGACGATTCGGTTCATGCTCTATACTACAAATTATTTTGCGAACCGGTAAATTATTATTATTTGACGGGGTCTCGACATCCTCTTGTCAGCGAGCCCATGTGCGTTGTTGGAAGGACTTGGCTGATGCCTTCCTAAGGCAGTATAAGTATAACATCGACATGGCTCCTGATAGAATGCAACTGCAGAATATGGAAAAGAAAAGTACTGAGACTTTCAAAGAATATGCTCAACGTTGGAGGGAAACAGCAGCTCAAGTGGAGCCGCCATTGTCGGATAAAGAAATGGTTGCCATGTTTATTGATACTCTTCAATCGCCCTTTTATGACCGAATGATTGGAAGCGTGTCTTCAAATTTCTCAGATATTGTCATAATCGGAGAAAGGGTGGAAAGTGGAATGAAAAGTGGGAAAATCATTGACAATTCAACTGGGGGAGTAAACATGAGAAAATCCTATATGGGAAAGAAAAAAGAAGGAGAGGCACAAGCAATAATGTATGATCAAAGGGGGTCTACTCAAGGAAAGTTTAACCAAACACCTTTTGGCCACCAAGTACCTTATGCACCTTACTCATATGTCGCTACCACTGCCCAAGTTCCATTTTCTCAACCTTATCATCCATCAATACCTTATCAAACACCGTCTCCCATTCAACAGCAAAGTTCCCCCGTGGTACCATCTAAGGCAACTCAACCTTGGGCTCAAAACCAAAACACCAACCAGAGACGGACTCAAAACAACCAGGACAAAAAGCCCGTGCAGTTTGATCCTATCCCTATGCCCTACACAGAGTTGCTACCGCACCTATTGCGCAATGGTCTAGTGGCTTTGTGCCCTTTGAAGCCATTGGAACCCCCGTTTCCTAAGAGTTATGATCCCAATGCTCGATGTGAATACCACGGAGGGGCCATAGGCCATTCTACAGAAAACTGTATGGCTCTAAAGAGTAAAGTGCAATCTCTCATAAATGCTAAATGGCTGAACTTCAAGGAGGAAGCCCCTAGTGTGAGCCACAATCCTTTACCCAATCATGAAGGCTCGGGAGTTAATGCTGTGGAGGAGGCCCCCAGGGATTATGTCAAAAGAAGAGTTGAGAATGTCAAGACCTCAATGAAGACAATATTTGAAGCACTTTCTAAGATTGGGTTGGTTCAAACCCAAATAGACATGAAGGATGAGAACCATAATAATGAGGTGGTATGTAATTTTCATGGAGACATGGTGGGACATTCAATTGAGAGATGTGATGAGTTCAAGTTGGTCCTTCAGAATCTAATGGATATGCAACTAGTACAAATAAGTTGCGAACAAGATGATGATGGTGTAAACATGGTCAAAGAATCGATGCCTCTTGAGAATGAAGGAAGTCAAGAGATTGCAAATACCCAAATACCACAAGCAACTCCACTAACAAGTGAACAATCAATGGTTACACCCAAACCATTGGTGCTCCATTATATCAAGAGCACAACCCCACAGACTCCCTATGGACCAAAGCCTATTACAATTCAAGTACCCAGTCCTTTCCCCTACAAGGATACCAAAGCAGTGCCATGGAAATATGATGTGCAAGTATTTACAGATAATCCTAAAGAAGATCAGCCAAAGGCCTCATCTTGTTCTAGCATGTCCTCCACTATCACAAACATATCAGGGATTGGTGGGATGACCCGAAGTGGTCGCTGCTACACCCCCGAGGGGATAGGAAAGAGGCGAACAGAGGAGATAGAGAAGATCCGTGAAGGGAAAGACAAAGTGGTAGATGATTCATTTGAGAAAAGCATGCAGGAGAAAGATGAATCGGTAACCGCTAAGCAAGACGGTTGCAAGAAAGAAGTGTCAAATGAAGAAGCCTATGAATTCCTGAAGTTCATCAAGCAGAGTGAATATAGGGTGATTGATCAACTAAATCGCACTCCCGCTAGGATATCTCTTTTGTCCTTACTTTTGAACTCTGAACCACACAGGAAGGTGCTAATGAAAGTGTTAAATCAAGCTCATGTTTCCCATGACATCACAGTTGATAAGTTTGATGGCATTATTAGCAACATCGCCGCCGATAATTACATCACTTTCACAGATGACGAAATACCTACGGAGGGAATGGGGCATAATAAAGCACTTCATATCTCTCGTGAAATGCCAAGATCATATAATGGCAAGGGTACTTGTGGATAATGGTTCTTCTCTGAATGTAATGCCAAAATCAACACTTACCAAGCTGCCTTTTGACTGGTCCTACATGAAGCCGAGTGCAATGGTAGTGAGAGCTTTTGATGGCACAAGAAGGGAGGTGATGGGGGAAATTGAGATCCCAGTCCAAATCGGCCCGAATATTTTCAATATACTTTTCCAGGTGATGGACATTACACCGGCATATAGTTGTCTATTGGGACGACCATGGATTCATTCTTCTGGAGCAGTGCCTTCCACGTTGCACCAGAAGGTGAAATTTATAATAGACAACAAATTAGTGATCATTTCAGGAGAAGAAGACCTATTGGTGAGCAAGCCATCATCAACCCCTTACATTGAAGCTGCAGAAGAAGCTCTCGAAACTGCGTTTCAAGCACTTGAGATTGCCAACACCACTTACATAAGAGAAGGGACACAAATTTCCGAGCCACAGCCATCGAGCGCAGCTGTAATGATGGCCAAGGTTATGCTGGAAAGGGGATATCAACGTGGGGGAGGACTAGGAAAGCACCAACAAGGTGTGGCGAAACTTCTACATCTTGGCGAAAATAAGGATAGGTTTGGGTTGGGATATAAGCCCACCAAAGCTGACAAGAGGAGGATCATTAATGAGAAAAAGGAAAGAAGGTTGGCTCGGTTGGAAAATAGAGAACCTAAGTCTGAAGGGGTACCCATCTGTGACATACGACAGAGCTTCCGAAGCGCAGGAATGGTGTTTCTGAATCAAGTCTCTGCAATTGAGGATAAACACCCCATGGATCATGTCGCCAACCTGGTGTATCCCTGTTCTCCAGTGGTGGAACTCAGCAATTGGGAAATCATCGAGCTCCCTACTACCTTAGAGTCTCGTTCAAAGTAATTCTGTAATACTAATCCTATCGCTCTGCCCAAGGCTTTAGGATGACATTTTTAGAGTGGGCTTACATGTTTCCTTTTCAGTATTTGTGATCAATAAAGTGCATTCTAAGTTCTTCCAAATTGCCCTCATTTGTTCTTGTTTACCTAAATTAAGCCTTTATTCATTTTTCTTCCTCTTTCGTGTTAATACAAACTATTGCAGATCTGAAAGTGATACTTTTGAAAATGTCAATGCTATGGTCCCACTATATGATTTTGATCACCCTATTAATTCTGCTAATGAGGATAGTGAAGATGATTGGGAGCCCTCCCCTGAACTTTTAAGGATGGTAGAGCAAGAAGCCAAAGAAATCCAACCCCACGAGGAGCCAATTGAAGTAATCAATTTAGGGACTGAGGATGATAAAAAAGAAATCAAGATTGGCGCTTCAATGAAAGAATATGAGCGTAAAGAACTAATCAAACTCTTATATGAATATAGCGACGTATTCGCGTGGTCATATCAAGACATGCCTGGGTTGGACACTAACATAGTCGTCCATAAATTACCGCTAAAACCAGAATGTCCACCAGTTAAGCAAAAATTGAGGCGAATGAAGGCAGAAATGTCACTAAAAATTAGGGAAGAGGTTAAAAAGCAGTTTGATGCAGGCTTCCTCGCAGTTGCAAAATACCCAGAATGGGTGGCCAACATCGTTCCAGTCCCAAAGAAAGATGGGAAGGTCCGAATGTGTGTCGATTATCGAGACTTAAATAAGGCTAGCCCTAAAGATGACTTCCCACTACCACATATTGATGTTTTGGTAGACAACACTGCTCAACATTCTGTCTTCTCTTTTATGGATGGTTTTTCAGGCTATAATCAAATAAAAATGGCTCCGGAAGATATGGAAAAGACCACCTTCATCACACAATGGGGAACCTTTTGCTATAAAGTCATGCCATTTGGTTTAAAGAACGCCGGGGCAACATACCAAAGGGCAATGGTGACTCTATTCCATGACATGATGCACAAAGAAATAGAAGTTTATGTCGACGACATGATTGCAAAATCAAAGACAGAAAAAGACCATGTCGTTAATTTACAGAAGCTTTTTGAACGGCTGAGGAAGTTTAGACTCAGGCTGAACCCAGCCAAATGCACCTTTGGTGTAAGATCAGGAAAGCTCCTGGGATTCGTGGTAAGCCAGAGGGGGATAGAAATTGATCCTGATAAAGTGCGGGCAATCTTAGAAATGCCGACTCCCCGTACAGAAAAACAAGTTCGAGGATTTTTGGGGAGATTGAACTATATCGCTAGATTCATATCCCAGCTAACCTCTACATGCGAACCACTCTTTAAGCTGTTACGCAAGAATCAGGCGATTGAATGGAATGAAGACTGCCAAAAGGCCTTTGAAAGGATTAAGCAATATCTACAAGAACCTCCGATTTTGGTGCCCCCGGTACCAGGAAGGCCCCTCATTATGTATTTGACAGTGCTTGAGGAGTCTATGGGATGTGTATTGGGGCAACACGACGAATCTGGTAGAAAAGAACATGCAATCTATTACTTGAGTAAGAAGTTTACTGGGTATGAAGCCAAATACTCATTGTTAGAACGCACCTGTTGTGCTTTGGCGTGGACTGCTCATCGACTAAGGCATTATATGTTGTGTTACACAACCTGGCTTATATCTAAAATGGACCCAATCAAATATATATTTGAGAAGCCGGCTCTCACTGGTAGAATTTCCCGATGGCAAGTTCTTCTATCAGAATATGATATCGTCTATGTCACTCAAAAGGCAATAAAGGGTAGTGCCCTTGCAGAATATTTGGCTAACCTACCTGTAGAAGACTATGGGTCAATGCAGTGTGACTTCCCAGACGAAGACATAATGGCTTTATTCAAAGATGAAGAATCAACAAGAGGTGAAAAATGGACCTTGTTGTTTGATGGAGCCTCTAATGCACTAGGACACGGAATAGGGGCAATTCTAATCTCTCCCGAAGGAAAATTCATCCCAATTACCGCTAGGCTATACTTTGATTGCACAAACAACATAGCCGAGTATGAGGCATGCGCCATGGGGGTCCAGGCAGCAATAGACTCAAAAGCAAAAATCCTGGAGGTGTACGGAGACTCTGCCTTGGTCATTCACCAACTAAGAGGAGAATGGGAAACTCGGGATGCCAAATTAATCCCTTATCACACTTACCTTAAAGAATTATCGGAGCAATTCGATGAAATTACCTTCCATCATATTCCCCGTGATAATAATCAATTAGCTGATGCCTTGGCCACTTTATCATCAATGTTCAAAGTCAATCATGATAGGGACATGCCACTGATAAAAATGGAAAGTCGTGACTCCCCTGCTTATTGTCTAACAGTTGAAGAAGAACCAGATCGAAAACCATGGTACCATGACATCAAATGCTACATTAAGAGTAGAGAATATCCCCCAGGAGCCTCAGAAAATGATAAAAGAACTTTACGAAGGCTGGCAATGGGTTTCTTTTTAAATGGGGAAATTTTATACAAAAGAAACCACGACATGGTCCTTTTGAGATGCGTTGATGCGTTAGAAGCAAAGAAAATCATTGAAGATGTACATGAAGGTACTTATGGAACCCATGCAAATGGCCATGCGATGGCTAGGAAAATCTTGCGAGCTGGGTACTACTGGTTGACAATGGAGACTGACTGCTTCAATCATGTGAGAAAATGTCACAAATGTCAAACATATGCTAATAATATTCATGTACCCCCAGCACCTCTAAATGTCTTAACAGCACCATGGCCATTTTCAATGTGGGGAATAGATGTTATCGGCCCCATTGAACCAAAAGCCTCGAATGGGCACCGCTTTATCCTTGTCGCGATCGATTACTTCACAAAATGGGTCGAAGCTGCTTCCTATGCCCATGTGACAAAGGGGGTAGTGCTCAAGTTTATTAAGAGGGAGTTGATTTGTCGTTATGGTTTACCCAGTAGAATCATCACCGACAATGCAACTAATCTTAATAACAAAACGATGGCAGAGATGTGTGAGAAGTTCAAGATAAAGCATCACAACTCATCTCCATATCGCCCAAAGATGAATGGAGCAGTAGAGGCGGCCAACAAGAACATCAAAAAGATTATTCAAAAGATGACAGTGACGTATAGGGACTGGCACGATATGCTTCCCTTTGCCCTTCATGGCTATCGCACATCTGTTCGCACTTCAACAGGAGCCACTCCTTTTTCCTTAGTTTACGGAATGGAAGCCGTCCTCCCCATTGAAGTAGAAATTCCCTCATTAAGAGTGTTGATGGAAGCAAAACTAGAAGAAGCTGAATGGGTCCAAGCGCGATATGATCAATTGAACCTCATTGAAGGAAAAAGACTGAACGCTTTATGCCATGGTCAACTCTACCAAAAGAGGTTAATGAGAGCTCATGTGAAGAAGGTACGGCCTCGACAATTCCAAGAAGGAGATTTAGTGCTCAAAAAAATCCTGCCAATCCAAAAAGACTATCGAGGGAAATGGACCCCAAACTATGACGGGCCCTATGTTGTGAAAAAGGCTTTCTCGGGAGGGGCCTTGATCCTCACAAAAATGGATGGTGAAGATCTACCACTTCCCGTAAATTCAGATGCTGTTAGAAAGTATTATGCCTAAGAGCGTTGTCGCAAGTTGAAAATAATATGTCAGGTGGATAAAAAGAAAAATAGAAAAGAAAAAAGAAAAAGAAAGATATAAAATGACTCGCTAGGTTGAAAACCTGAAAGGGCAACCTAGGCAAAAATTAGAGCGACCTGGTAGGTTGAAAACTCGAAAAGAGCAACCTAGGCAAAAGTTAGGGTCAATTCAAGTATTAACGCCAGATGTGCTAAAAATGGGTCATCATCAAGTTCAGCGTTGGAATGTTCAACACTGGGGGCAATCCATAGAGGCTAATTAAAGGGTGTTCAGGATGATGTACAAGGGACATTAGCATTGATCATTCTAATAAGGATCGCTAGATGAATTGAAGATTTTCTTCCCAATCCTCTCCCTTGTAAACCTGCCATGTTCAAATTCATAAAGTCTTGCTATTTCGTTCTTCTTGTACATCTTTCACGTCCCTTACAAGATTCCATTATCCTCATTTCTCTTTACAATATGTTGTTGAGCCAAACATGCATTTCCATTGTAAACATACACTGAAAAGTGAAACTTGTACTAACGTAATAAAGTACATCAAGAATTACTTCGGCGATCTTCGAAAGGTTCAAAAGAACGAGATGAGCCCCCAATGAATTGCTAAGGTTAAGCGGTGACCACCATAAGAACTACATGTTTCAGTAATCAAGAAAGGCACATGATCATTATGGAAGAGTGAACAAAGTACGTAGTTGATCAGTAAAACCGCTCTAGTTCATTCTTGAATCTATTTGGAAAAGAGTCCTTAAGGGTCCTCGAACTAAGGAAAACTTGTTCCAAAACTCTAAAAGAAAAAAAAGAAAAGTTTTTGCTCATGCAAATCATGCAATTCCCAAACACTTGGGGCATACATTGCATTTATGCATCATTTCACCATTCTAAACATGACTTGTTGTGGTCAAATCCACTGCTATTTATTTTCAAGCCCCGCGCCATTACCTTTTAATTTTTGGGCCCTGCACCCACCTTCTTTTAATAACCAGGCCACCGTGTCTTTTGTCTTTAAATTCCAAGGTTTTGTACCTAATATGCGTTTTCGGGCCCCACGCCCACTGCATTTTAATTTTCGGGCCCCGCGCCCACTACCTTTTAATTTTAGGGTCCTGCACCCACTGCACTTAATCTCCAGGCCACTGCGCCTTTTGTCTTTAAATTCTAAGGTCTTGTACCTAATACGCTTTTTCGGGCCCCGCGCCCACTGCATTTTAATTTTCGGGCCCCGCGCCCACTGCCTTTTAATTTTAGGGTCCTGCACCCACTGTACTTAACCTCCAGGCCACCGCGCCTTTTGTCTTTAAATTTCAAGGTCTTGTACCTAATATGCTTTTTCGGGCCCCGCACCCACTGCATTTTAATTTTCGGGCCCCGCGCCCACTACCTTTTAATTTTAGGGTCCTGCACCCACTGCACTTAATCTCCAGGCCACTGCGCCTTTTGTCTTTAAATTCTAAGGTCTTGTACCTAATACGCTTTTTCGGGCCCCGCACCCACTGCATTTTAATTTTCGGGCCCCGCGCCCACTACTTTTTAATTTTAGGGTCCTGCACCCACTGCACTTAATCTCCAGGCCACTGCGCCTTTTGTCTTTAAATTCTAAGGTCTTGTACCTAATACGCTTTTTCGGGCCCCGCGCCCACTGCATTTTAATTTTCGGGCCCCGCGCCCACTGCCTTTTAATTTTAGGGTCCTGCACCCACTGTACTTAACCTCCAGGCCACCGCGCCTTTTGTCTTTAAATTCCAAGGTCTTGTACCTAATACGCTTTTTCGGGCCCCACGCCCACTGCATTTTATTTATTTTTTTTTTTTTTGGGCCCCGCGCCCACTCCCTTTTAATTTCAGGGTCCCGCACCCATTGCACTTAATCTCCAAGCCCCGCGCCCACCTTCTTTTAATCACTAGGCCATGCGCCCTTTGTCTTTAAATTCCAAGGTCTCATACCCACTGTCATTTTATGTTTTGAGGTCCTTATACCCATTACAATTTACTTAATGGACAAATTTGAATCAACACATTTGCTTTCCATTTATTTCTTATAAATGGAGAAGCAAATGGGGGCAGCTGTTGATACCCAAATTTGTCCAAGCTTTTTTTTTTTTTCTCTCTTTTTCTTAATTTATTTATTTTTGGGCCCTCTGGCACAATTCAGAACCCGATACCAATAACTCTGGGAAGGCATCCACTTTCAAGCCCAAACCCATCCCACTTTGATGCTATTTATTCTCAAATCATAATCATATCATAAAAAGAGAAAATCCCTCAATTTCTAGCACTAATTGCTTGTATCCTATTTTTTAGCTCAAGGTGTATCTTCTATTTTGCACCTAAATCAATTAATATCATAAAGATACCATCCCTTGATTTTAGTTCCAAATTACCGAGTAATTCACTCCCTAATTCTAAGAGATTGATTGCCAATATCAAATCAATTGAGTGATAAATTAAAGGAAAAATCAATTTTAATTAATGCCGATATTAAAGAAAAATCTCACCTCTTTGGCTATAAAAAGCCTTGCAAGACATAACACAAAAAAAAAGGAGAAAAAATCAAAAAAGAACGGAAGAAACCGGAAAAGAGAAGGGATCCACAGTAGTCATCAGGCGGCCTTTCATCTGAACCTAATAAAAAGGTAAGACTTGCTTGCTCTAAGATTTGTTCCTACTCTGTTTATGGCTACCCATGTTTTACTGGCTTGCATGTTTTTCATTTGATCTTCTCACCTTAAAGCCTCCATAAAAACACAAGCTGGTAACTTGCGACAACCAACTCTAACTCTAGCGACGCTGCACATAACATAACCAGATCTCTCCCTCACCGCCAAATGACTATCACCCTGTTTTCTGTTTATTCCTGTAAGTAATGAATGTACACTGAGAAGGTTGTCGAGCTTTGGGGTACAAAATCCAAATTTCATTGTACAGCATTCTTATTTGTTATTATTATTTTATTATGAACTACGAGTGGGTTTTCTAAAAATCTTGAGTAGCAGAGGTATACGCTGGGTAGATGATGTAACCTTAACAATGTGCATGAGTTGTTAGCACATTAATGGAACACGTGCCAAACCAATATAATTAAGTGTAAAAGAGAAAGAAGGCAAATGATTTGATATTAAGAAAATGGGTGGAAGTGCACCGTCGTACTATCTTGCCTTTTTTTATTCTTATTGGTTTAATGATATGTTTTAGTAAATTCTAAGTTTCCTTTTTTTATTTATCCGTGGCAGGACATAAAATAAATTTAAATAATTATTCACTTAATGGTCAATTGTCATATCTTGTTAATGATAGTTTAAGATATCCGACGAAGGAATAATCAAAATTAGCCAAAGTGATGGCAAGGTTTTGACTTTCTGGAGGTGAGGAATATCCTTTTAGTTTTGCGGAAAGCGTGGCAGGCTTTAGGTGATATCCAATAAATATCTTTTTCTATATATTATTTGTCATACCAGCAATTTGATTATCATTCAAAATAGATTTAAGATATCCGAAGGAATAATCAAAATTAGCCAAAATGATGGCGAAGTTTTGACTTTACGGAGGTGAGGAATATCCTTTTAGTTTTCTTAGGAAGCGGCGGGGCTTTAGGTGATCTCCAATAAATATCTTTTTCTATATATTATTTGTCATATCGGCAATTTGATTGTCATTCAAAATAAATTTAAGATATCCGACGATGGAATAATCAAAATTAGCGAGTGACGGCAACATTTTGACTTTCCTGAGGTGAGGAGTTTCTCTTTAGTCTTGCCAGAAGCGCTGGCGGGGCTTTAGGTGATCTCCAATATAAATATCTCCTTTCACACATTAATTTCTTACTATAATTGTATGCTCACCACTTTAGTCAAATATCATATTAACCCTTAAATTTTGCCGACGACGGAAAATTTGGGAGAAGATCGAAGAGACGATCAACTAAACTCTTCCCAATATTCTTAAGGCTATTAATATTAGATTTTGCTAGGCAGTGGCCTAATTTTCACAATTAAGTAAATAAAATATTTTAAAATAAAAAACAAATGTGAACAAATTAATATAGCCTTAACTTTGTGGTGGTGGTAAATTAAAATTTCATTTAATCACACATTCCAAAAAATTTCATTTTTTCTAAAATCATTTCACAAATCACTTTTTCTAAAAGTTCCCTTTTATAAAAATCATTTAAAAATCTCATATTTTATTTAGAAATATTTTCTTAAAAATATGATTTTTTAATTTACCACCTTCACGTAATGTGTTATGGGCCTACATTTGTTTCATACAATAATGGCTATTTAGCCACCCATTCTCTGTCTTAGTCATTTATCATTTTTGATAATATGCCGACAAAATGGGACATGTTAAAATAAAATAAATAACATTTTTTAGGATAATAAAGGACCAATTTAATTAATTTGACCAGATAACAATAGATTAAATAGGTAACCATTCTTAGAATGGACGGTGTAGGGTGCTAACACCTTCCCTACCCGTAATCAACCCCCGAACCTAAACTCTTAATCACAGACCATTTTTTTAAGGTGTCCAATCGCACCATTCCATTTTTAATGGAAGAACCGGTTGGTGGCGACTCCCAAACAATAAATCTTAGTTGCCTTCTCCCATCGCGGCGCCCTTCGGGACAGTTGCGACAAACATGGTGCAGCAATGAACATTTTAATATACTTTTACCCAAAGAAAATACTCGTGAAAACTGGAGGATCTTTGCTTGAGAGAAAAATCATCTGAGTGAAGGCTGACAGAATTCAGTTTACTTAGAAACAGTTAAACAAGAATGGCCAAACACAAGAAGCACTTAAACAACTTATTTAATTGATTCCCTGATGAAGCTAAAAAATTGGGAATATCTACTGACAAAATTGAAATTGAAATTGCAAAATATCTCGGACAGAAAATATTGTTATGAATTGATGTTCTCCCCCTCCTTCTATCAACTAAAACAATTAATTTATCCAGGTTAAGCTGCCTGGTATACACAGAGATTTCAACTGAAAGATTTGACCACAACTTGATCATACTTCAACCAGAACATTCAACTATTCACATTCACAGTAAAGAACCCTAGTTTCTAACCTTAGCACGTTACTATTATCACCAGAATTCATGCCAGAATGATGCTCTATATTTCGCATGATTCTGAACGACCAAAAATCATGTAACGGTTGTTTGCAACATTGTCATAAACAAAATCCCTGATGAACCTGCAGTCATCCATGGTAAGTAATGGCATATATCATCAAGCCTGCTCCCATTCATCAATAAACTAACAGGATAAAACTGGCGAAGCAACTGGAAAAATGTTACTTACAGAGGCACAAATTGAAGGAGCAATGCTAGCTGGGGAAAGGGCAAGTCTATGTATTCCATTATCTTCAGCACAGCTTCTGACTTGATGTATGATCTAGAATCAACCAGGAAGTCATACGTTTCATTGCTAATTCTTGTTTTTTATAATTTGCAATCATAAATTTCTTCTTTCCTCACAAATATTATAGTAGTCCATTTGATTGAGAAGATAACGGAAAATTTAACAAAAACTGGATCTTATTTGGATGGGAATTTGTTGAACCCAGAAAACCTTTATTATTCACCAATAAAAAGAAAACCTTTATTTCGTAGCACCTCTTTCACAATCAAATGGACTATTAGAGAAAGCTGCTAAATAATCTGAAAAACTTTGGCCTCAATTGAATACTTTTGAACCTTCAATACATGTACCTGTCCTTTTCAACAAGTACAACACTTGAGATATCATCAGGAGCTCTTCCAGATCTCCTAAGTAACATTTTACCGGCTTCACTCTGAAGAGGTTCATATCTAATTGTCCTGTCAACCCTCAATAAAGTATAGAACAAACAAAATGAGTGAATCAAGTTCTTTTTTTTCTTTAAACCAAACCAAAGAATCCAAGTTTACTGAAACTACAAAAATACTCTTTATCTTTCTATAAGGTTAGCAGTGAACTAGTTCAATATAGGCGCAATTTTGATTCTTATTTATTTAGGAGATTAAATTTTACTGGGAAAATCATAAAAAGCTATAATTTTTACAGGAAAAGGAGATAGACCCTTTACTTGTTTTGGTCGTTATCACGAACGAACTTTACACCCCCATTACACAGGTTGCATACACCTGTTTCAGTGTGTCACAAGAAGCAAATTTTTTTTATCAAACACTTGCATTGGTATGATGAAAATTCGGAGAAAAAGGATCATTGATCCTTGATTACCGTCAAACAACATGATGGGTCGTTTGTCTTGCTCGAAGAATCTGGAAGTTGCTTCAACCCAGTTCGCTGCATCGCTTCGGGGCTGTGACAGAGTAGCAAAGGTATTGACTTTTCGTGTAACATTGGGAGGCCGCGCGCACACGCTTGAGTTGAAGCGCCCAACACAACCAGTGAGAGGAAGCTGAAGAGCCATTGAAACATAAAGCTAGCGATGTGCAAAAAAGACCACAACTTTATACTCCCACAAGAAAGGCAAGGGAATTTCTGAGGATGTGAGTTAATCACCCATGGCCTCTTGTTCAGTCATCGATGTTGAAACTTTGAAATGAACTATTTTTGTAAATACCATTTAAGTGATGGCAATTGGAAAAGAAAAGAAAAAGTACAATTTTTATGTATAATAATTAAATTTCATGATAATTTGTACATAAAAAATATTTATGTGACTCTGATTTTTAAAGAAAAAAAATCAATAATGTAAAATTTGTTGTGATTTTTTATCTGTTAAATAATTCTTGAAACTATAAGTGTTTTAAGTAGGGGATATTATATTACTATTTCATCCATGAACGCTTTAGAGTAATGTTATTTATAATTTTTGGTCATATATTATGCACAAGGAACCTTGTAGCCTTATTTAAATCTGACAAAAATAATTTAAATCAGATTATTTGAACACAAATGCAAGGTTGTATATAGTTTGTGAATAAAAAAAGTTAGTATAGGTAGCATAAACTAGTTTCAGATGGCAATTCCTTCTTTATGGTAGGTGACATGGCCACATACTTTGGAGCCACGCGGTGAGTCAGATACCAATGAGAGGTGGAGTGCTTGCGAGATATATCTGGTGGGGTGGGAGCCAGCAAGCTTGGATTTACATTATGGCAGCCATATAAATTATCGGGGTAATTGCATTTATGAGATTTGCAGTTCAAACTTATTTTCTTCGACTGTTGCAAATAGATCAAGGGCTTACAATTGGCTTATTTTTTTAGTTGCATATTCCAGAAAGATGATAAATGAAAAGTTGTGACTACTTTTACTAGAAAGTTGGTTTGTATAATTGTATTTAGCAACCAACCGCTCCTCCATTTACTTTGGAATAGCACCAATTTGTCTTATCAATATTATTTTTCAGTTCATACCATAGCAAAACAATGAAGACCCCATTGCCTCGCACAGTTTCTTCAGCTCCTCCTTTTGCTTCCCCTGAATCAAACTAAAATAATGATGGTTTAAGGGGGAGGGAATCGTGGTTCTGCAGACATAGGAGCAGAATTCAGGATCGTTGTGTTTCCATGCTTTTGGTTTCTAAAACATCTTGAAGAAATGGTAAAAATATTATACAGATTTTGAGAGCTCAGATCAGAGTCTCTTTAGGTAATTTATCTAGTAAAGGAAGTTGATTCAAGACAACTTCACCACTCATTTTGTGGCAGCCACATGATGACAAGTAGTATTATGCAGAGTTGCAGACTCTTGAGCATGCTTTTGTGTAGTTGGCTCTTGGGCTTTTCATGCTTTTAATGGCGTCACAATGACTGTGGCTGCAAGAAAGCTAATTAAGAGGGACTGACAGAGACTCTTGACAAAAGAAAGTGGAGCATATTGAGTCTGTAAGATGGGAAAAGAAATCTAAATCCAGAATTTCCTTGTCTTACTATTGGCTGATATATTTAACGAAGTGACATTAAAAGACTCAAATCAGCACTAAAGGAGTATTGAGTATGTATACTTATTTATAGTCTGTTTGTCTTGGTTTAATTAGTATGGTCAATTTGCTTCTTGATCAGGGTTGTTTTCCTTCTACCTTTGCGAGTGCTTGAATAGGGATGACAAGCGTACCTTTGTACTGTTTAACGTCATTTTGGTCACAAAATGATATTTGAGAGGGTAAAGGCAGAATTCATTTTCTACCTTGAATGTTGCCAACAGTCATTCACGTTGAAATAATTTTTTGTTACTTATACTTGAACGACAATTTGGGGCTTTTGCCATTAAACATAATTTAACATTTTTATACTCATAAAGTTACATACATTTACATATAAACTATTTTTTTTTTATTTTGATAATTTCACACTCAACATTTTTTTACTTATGATTATTTAAATAATTTGTTTACAAAATTAGTTTGATAATCATTTCTAAACAATAAACTCATTCTTCCAAAAGTTTTTACATTTTAAATGAAAATAATTTTACACTAATTATCGAAACACACTCTTTCAGTCTTTCGCATAAATATGTTTCTAATACCCAAAAAAAAATCTAAAAAACAAATTAACATCATATCATTGCCTTCAATACTCATACTTACATAAAATCAAAAGAAATCCATATTTTAACATGTGGATGATTGTACACAATTGAAAAAATGTAGATGATTTAGCTCAAATGAGAACACATTTTTTTTTTTATAAAAAAAAACTAAACTAAGGTCATTTCCTTCTAATTGATATTATCTAACAAGCGATCTTAACTAACAGACAATTTTACACTAATTATCTAACAAGAAAATTATGAAAGAAAAATTAATTTATTGGTCAAATAAAATTTCATCGTTGGAAACAACCCTCTTTGCCAATGTTCACTGGCCAAAACGAAAAGGGAGGTTAAGTCTTACGAAAGTGGTGAAGTTGACACCACCAACATATAGGAGAATCACAAATTGAAGAGTTGTATCAGAAGAAACGAAGCAAAAGCAAAAGCAAAAATGGGTTGGATCGGTGAGAGTGTGGACTCCATCAAATCTCTTCAGATCCGCCAGGTCCTCACCCAGGCTGTTAGTCTCGGTTCGTTCCTCTACTCGCTTTCTCTGAGTGACAGTGTGACACTAACCTAGGAACAAAAACAAAAACAAAAAAACACAGACTTTACATTGTCTAAGGTCTGTCTGGGAGCTGCAATGATGTGGGTCAATTCTGAAGTTGTAGAAAATTGAAGTTTTGGATTAAAAATCTTAACTTTTTTGTTTTTGTTTTATATCTGGACTCTGGAGTTTCGAATTGGCTTTTTTACCAATTAATAGTTTCAAGTAGAGCATAATGCGCCATAGTACGCAACACAAATTTCTTCAATTTTCGGCTCTGGGGTTTATTTTAGACGGTTCCGATATAGGTATTCATTGTGACAGGTTGTGCATGGTACTGGGGAGGTTATGTTGAGGTCGTAGATTCCAGGCAACATAAAAAATGTGGTTAAGGCATTAATAGTTAAAGAGCTTATCTTTAGGGTTATTGGTATCCCATGGGGTTGTAGACCAGGTGAGAAATTAGGGGGTGGACTTGGTGATATTTTCCCACTTTCTGTTTTGCTCGAGGAAGGATTTTGGGGAGGGAAGATTGTGAGGAACACACTAAGGATTATGTTAAATAGATTATATGAAGAACAAAGGATTGGTTCAAGGCCATAAAACCATTGGTTGCCATACTTTATATGGTTTAACTAACCTACTATATCTTCAACTCTTATCTTAACTCTAGAAATGAGCTTTTCTTTTTTCTTTTTTTTTTTGATTGCATAATACTGTATACATATGCTGGTACTTCAATATTTTTCTTGGTTGATAAATTCTCCATATATGCTATGCTGATTTTGCCACAAGTACTGTCAATATCCTGGTTTTCTGGTCTATCTATATATGAAGTAGTCTGTATTCTGCCTCAGGCATGATTGTTACGTCTGCGTTAATAATATGGAAGGCGCTGATGTGCATCACTGGAAGCGAATCTCCTGTTGTTGTTGTTCTTTCTGGAAGCATGGAACCAGGATTCAAGCGGGTAAGTCAATCTCACGCATGAATGCTTCAGTAATTCTGTATCAATTATTGTCTGCAATAAGTAGTATTCCTTGTTGCTTATATTCTTAATTCTATATTTATGTTGATCATCTACTAAATACTTCAGCAAGAAGACAGAAGCTGCACATATATGCTAAGAATTTGTTGATATAATTTGACTGTTTCTTTGTGGAGTTAACAAATGTTGGCTTTCATGCCATATGCAGGGGGACATCTTATTCTTGCACATGAGTAAAGATCCGATTCGTGCAGGGGAGATTGTTGTGTTTAATGTGGATGTAAGTTCTCTCTCAGTTTTATTTTTTATATTTTGCTTACCCTGATTCATATTTATATCATCATATTCTATATAAAAAAAAATATCAGCATAATTGATTAATTATGTATGACTTCTTTCCAGAAAATTAGTTTTTTATTTTATTTATTTTATTTTTATTTCTGTGCTTCTTTCTTCTTATCATCTCTTATTAGACCTAAATCATTTCTGTCATTAATTTAGAGTTGTTTTAATTTCTCTTTATTCTGTCTCTCCTTGATTTCCTCAAAGCCTACTCTTGGCTGCAATTTTTGACAATTTCTTTTGATGAAATAAGATAGATGCATATTGGATGTACCTTGCTCTTTTTGAATGGATTGCCTCATGTTGGAGAACTTTGTGATTCTGATAAGAAATATTAAGAGATCAATAAATCAAGATAATCATTTAGTAAATACTGAGAAATTAGTATTATACGATGCCTGTGAAATTTGTTCGACTTTTAAGTCTTACCAGTAACATTGAGTGTAGGTTTTACTTTTGAAAATATAGGACACATTATTTTTAAATGTAATATTTAGCTTCACTTGCTCTTTTTTTTTTTTGGGGTGTCCTTAGCACCATACTAGAGCTTTAGCTAAAGTGAGATACTTTAGCCTGTTAAGTTTAATGAAAGCTTAATTTTCTTTTAACTAGTGTATATATCCCCTTAAAAAAGGTAGCTTTAGTTCTTATTCATGCCCATGATCTATTGTTCATGTTCTCTTATCCATTTAGAATGTTCAACGAATGGTCCTAGCAAGCAAATTTGCACTCAGTGTCCAAGGCTTCTCTGAACTTTAATGTTGACTTAACTGTAATTTTTATCCAATATGTTTATGTAATAGTTTGTGTTTGATTTAAATACTAGTTTAATTATTTTTTATACCAGTTTGACTATATCATGAACAGTTAATTGCTTACTACTCTCTCTTGGGATTGGTTGTTCTTTTTAGTTATATTAATTTTCTGCTTCTTTGTATTCTGCTCACTACTTTCCTTACTGTGGCATATACCTTTTCTTTTTTTTTGTTTAGGGGCGTGAGATTCCGATTGTCCATCGTGTAATTAAGGTAAGCACAATACTCTGGCTGTATTTGGTACATTCATTCCAACAGTTGCATAATCAGTAAATTTGACTCTTAGACCAGGTGTTTTGAATCTTCTCATGTGAGACCCTCACATGAGAGGATCCAAATCCACTTGGAGTCTTGGACACATAGTAGAACTCCCTCCTTCACTTCCAGTCTCTCTAGCATTGCTTGAACTACTTTCATCAATTTCTTCTCACTGACAACATTGTGGAAACTGGAGAATATCAAGAATCTGAGGATAATGGATAAGATTGGCATTACCTGGACTAATCCTTCATTCTTTAAACTGCCTGAATCCCTCAAGCATAATGTTTTTACTGGTTGAAAGTTTTTTATGCTTAATGAAATCTACTCTTATTATCATGCAGTGTATGATAATTAAGATTACCCTGTTTGAGAGTCTTAATAGTTGATCATTTTGTAGGTACATGAAAGGCAAGATACTGGGGAGGTTGATGTTCTCACCAAAGGTAGTGAATTGTCCATGACTAGATGATTTTATAAAAATACTGGCAATGCTTTTTAGAGGTCCTCCATTATACAAAACCTAACTGTCATTGCGTATTTGAAATTCATTTTTTTCTCCAATATTCTATTTCATAATTTTTTGTTGTTTTAGTTGTCCATTTTAGTTAGTGGTAATCTGTTACTGTAATGCTCTCCCTTCATGTATTTTTCTGTCTTCGCAGGAGATAACAATTACGGGGATGACAGGCTACTGTATGCTCATGGTCAGCTTTGGCTGCAAAGGCACCACATTATGGGTAGAGCTGTCGGGTATAACATTTCTTTTAGTTACACTTGCTCCACTTTGATTGCAGACTTGGTTTCTAAACCTGTCTTGAAAAGGCCATTGCTCGCATGTTGTAGTAACCCTGTATGGTTAGTTGTGCTTGTGATATCAAGGTTATAATCTTTGAGTCTCAAACTAAAATAATAAGAGAGCTCTATGTGACATTGGAGCATTATGCTTTTTTTTTTGGCTACATGCTTAATGCCATTAGAAGAGCAAAGTGTCTACCAATATGTGGAATATTGAACGATTGTTGGGCCTTTGAACATGGTGCATAAGGCACTATGCCAAGGGTTAATCCTAGTTTAGCATATGGTGATATCTACAGTTTTGCCTTCAAGTATTCTGTTATAGGAAAAAATATATTTTATGCTATTATATTGGATTGATGTCACTATTTCTTATATTTGTCAATGGCAGGTTCTTACCTTATGTTGGCTGGGTGACAATTATTATGACTGAAAAGCCTATCATCAAGGTTTGTTTGCTGTACGAATCTCTGGTTATCATTTAGCTGAAGTTGGTTGTTTTATGTATGTTTATGGTGAAAATAATTTTGTGTGATGGCTGATTTCGTTTGAAACCAACCACGTGATGTTTAACTATGAGATAAGTGATGACAATTTAAAGTGCATGACGTAGATTTTAAATTGCAGAAAGTATATGCTAAAGCTGTTTATTCCTTGCAGTATATTCTCATTGGTGCTTTGGGGTTGCTCGTGATAACTTCAAAAGATTAAATGATGAATCTAAATCAAGCTATGGTCTAACCTCCAAGAATACTGTGAGCAGATGACATTTCTTGAAGGTGTCATCTTGTACCATCCTTAGTATGGTGGACAACTTAATGTTAAGAATTAATGCAGGGTGGTTGAATTTTATAATTTTTGACCTCTTTGTAGGCCTTGATGGGGTTGGTTATGCCATATAAATCTTCAATGTTTGACAAGTATTCTGGTGCAGTTTAAGCCTATATATCAGCTGTTCTTACTTCTCACTTGCTAGGCGAGGCAACCTAGGTAAAAGCCTTCTTGTTTGTATGCCCATTCATTGGGTATATGGCAAGCAGGTCCTAGCATTGCGCTGAACTTTAGGAGACAATTTATGCCTTCCGAAGTACAACTCCTTATAAAAGAGGATGTTTTCCCTTTAAGCAATCTTATGTAAGCCGAAAAACAACCTCTTATGTTTTATCTTAATCTTTTCTTCGTTTGATGGCTGAAATTCTTCATTAGACGCTCCACAATGCCACTGCTACCAATATAAGACTGGTTATTCTTTGCCGTCATATTTTAGCTTAGTGATGCGTTATAAATTTGATATAATTATTAAAAATTTATCATTACTGATTCCTAAAGGTAGCTAGTATGATAATGTTTGTAGAATGTAGATTGAGATTGTAATTTCCGTTTGGACAAAAATGGCACGCTAGCAATTCACTGCACATCTTTAATAGTTTCCGCGGATACATGCTGTCAATAAGTAGGAAAAGCATGGAAATAGAATCCTGCTAGTTTTCAATTTGAATTATCTAAGCTTCTTCTAATTGGCCATGTTTTATTAAGAGGTCAGATTGGGAACATTGAGAAGTACAGATGTTTTGAATCTATTTTTATGAATCATGTCCTCTGGCAGTGAAATACAGGAAAGAAAAAGCTAATACCAAAAAAAATAGAAGGAAAGAAAAATCATAGTACTAATTTCTCTTATAAAATAATTCAGTTAATATACGAAATGGTAAATCTTTCTGAAAAAAATTATCCTAACAATCTTTTCAAGTAACAATCTTTCTAATTACTTAAAGTAGGGAAAAATATTTAAAAGGAAGTTTTAAATTTCTTAAAATTATTAAATGTATATATTTTTAAGTCTTTTTTTCTTAAATAGTTAGAAAAGTTGTTAGGTTAATTTTTTTAAGAAGATTTAACATTTTTCATATCATATAGTTCTTTTTTCACTCTAAAAAAATTAATGGTTGAAATTTTAATTGAATTAAAAATCCTAAAAATATGATATCATATTAAATAATCAACACATTTTACTTCATGGTTGAAATTTTAATTTGTTTGATTTTTAAAAAAATAAATAAGAAAAAAGTGTTGCTTTGAATGTGCCTTTTTCTATAAAATAAAATATTTTAAAAAAAATTATTTTATTATATTTTAAATTACTTTTACCAAAAAAAAAAGTTGATGTACTTTGTGTTTTTTTAGTTAAATTTTAATGCTTTTAAATTTATAACATAAAAACTGTTTAAGTATTAAAAAAAATTGTTTAAATATTGGAAAATATTTCTTGCACATTATTTTTTACACTGCTTTTACACTTGGTTAACGATGAGTAAATTATTAGTTAATAAAGTATATCGTTTGGTTAATAAGTTTGGTAACCAATTATTTATAAGCTGATAATCTATTAACCAAACGATATACTTCATTAACCAAGAATTTGTTCATCATTAACCAAGTCTGTGAGTAATCGATTAGTAAAACCCATTAATTAAATGATATACTATATTAACTAAAAATTTTCTTATTGTTAAGCAAGTGTAAAACTTGTGTAAAAAAAACAGTGTGCACGTATCATTACTCTTAAATATTGCATCTAAACATACAAAAACTTTAAATTATTTTAAAAAATCTTTTAAAAAAAGCAAACATTTACTTTATACATGAGATAGAGAAGAGAGTTTTATACCCCGACTAAAAAAAAATTGAAACTCTACCTCTTTTCTGGATAAATTAATCCGATTTTCACTCTTTTTTTTCATCACCATTTTCTGTTTGGGTAATACATTGAATTGTGACAGATGAGAAAACAAACAGGGAAGTGGTGGAAACCCCATTGAATTGTGACTGACCCCCAAGATCAACCTCAACTACACTGGCCACGTCTTCGAATGCTGGCTACCACCAAAACATTCTTGAATCTTCAAACCTTCACATTCCCATCCCATGATCAGTGTCACCGTAAAGGATCCACCTTTGCCCTTCTTTTGCCATCCATACTTTTTATCATATGCATTTGTTTGGTTGTCCTAGAACTGTCAAATCTTTTAATGCTGCTCTTAATGTTTTGACTCTCACCCCAAATTTTCAATCCATTGTGGAGCTTTTAGGACATGTTCCTCCTAGGTTTCACATTGAAGTAGATATCTTTTCTATCAACATTGTTATTAAGGCCTTTTGTGAACTTGGAGAACTACAAGAGGCTTATATGGTTATGTGACTGAAAATAGTGGTATTCAACCTGATGTGATAACGTATACTACTCTTTTCTCTGCATTTTACAAGGATAAAAGGTGGGAAATTGGCAATGGCTTGTGGAACCGTATGGTGTTGAAGGGTTGTATGCCAAACCTTGCTATGTTTAATGTTCGGATTCAATTTATAGTTAATGTGAGAAGAGCATAGGATGCTAATAGTTTGATGGATGTGATGCAGAGTGGGGATTGTACCTGATGAAGTTACTTTTAATTTGGTGATCAAAGGTTTTTGCCTAGCTGGTTATATGGACATGACAAAGAGGGTTTATTCTTCCCTACATGGGAAGGGGTATAAACCTAATTTTAAGATTTACCAGACCATGATTCATTATTTATGTAAGAGTGGGGATTTTGATCTGGCATACACTATGGGCAAAGATTGTATGCAGAAGAATTGGTTTCCAAACGTAGATACAATCTATATGCTGCTGGAAGGCCTAAAGGGAAATGGGGAGATTAACAAAGGAAGGATGATCCTGACATTGGCTAAGAGGAGAAAATCTCCCTTCTTTTCCAACCACTTGGCTACCATGCCGTCCATATTGTCCAGGAGTTAAATTAAGTGGAATAGGGAAACAGGAAATCAGTTGACTTTTGTGAGAAAATAGCTCAGAAGAATCTCATATTCTTTGTATTCCATTCATTTGTACATCTTGAAAAATTAACAAGCATGGAAATTTTATGGCATTACATCTATACAAGCAGTCGAACACTAGTAATTTCCACTCAGTTAGTTTATTGTACCATCCTAATAATATTTCGGCCAAGATGAAATTTCAAGGGGCAAGTACCATATAAACTCTTGTAAGTTCTGAAGCTCTCTTCCCTTCATACAAACATTCTTTCTCTCTGTCTCACACCTGCACCATGTTTGTGATTAGTTACATTGGACACAAATCTTGCATGGTTATGAAGGTTGTATATGCTATTCTTTTCCATGTCTTTCACTGGAAAAGTAATACTGTCATGTGATTTGATCATGCATCTTTTCATGAGTGTCAATAGTAATAAACCAGATTTTAATGTACTAATTTCATTTGCAATGACTGAAGTTTAGAGTCGATTACTGGTATTTAAGGCCCATGCATATTTTGCAAAATCACTTTTTATGTTTTTTGGATACAGCTTTTATTCATGTATGAATACATGAATCTATGTCATTATATGGATGTCAATTTAGTGATGTAATACTTGATGATTTCAGAATCGTGGTGGAGAACACAATTTTCATTTTAAATTAGTGAAGTTCATCCTTGTTGGATATCAATGATCAGATGTAAACCTTGGTAACAATTTTTTTTGTTCAAATTACATTTGTTTCTTGGATCAATACGCATGCTGCTTTCACTTTCTTTTATATTATCTGATTATGGTACATGCTGTAGGTAAACTTTTAGCTTCACTACTCCCCCATTCTTGAAACATCACCGTTATGACTATTGAAAACCATTTATATGAATAGGATTGAATTTGAATTAAAACACTTAAATATTGCAGTCCATAAATACATTGCAAGGTGATATCAAATAAAAATGAGAATGGGTGGATATATGAGGACTTCAGTTGTTGAAAGCATTCGCCTGAGAAGTCAAACCCCAATGTACCAAGTCCCTAATCATGATTTTTCTTTTTTAACTAAAAATTGATAGTTGATCATTCAAAGGGGTTTGCTCCATTTTTCTTTCTAGTTTACTTAAAGGTTGATATGCCTCTTGAAGAGACGTGTTTGCACTATTGCACTTGGCATATAATCCCAATAATTTCTTGTTGGCTTGTTGCCTCCGTAATTTCTTGTATACTTGTGATGAGGATCTGATCACCTACAAATGTGAGCATGTGTGTTCTGGGAGAGAGGAGCTGTGTCAAAACTGGCCAAGGTTTGAAGGATCCTAACTCCGTCCTAAAGGCCACTAACAATAAAACATATTTAAAAATTTGAAAAAAGGGAAAACAATAAAATGAGCTGGTCCGTGGGCCAAACCATGTCAACCTGCAGGCCTAAACAAGCTGGGCCAGTTTGGCCCATGGTTAAATAGGTCTGTAAGCGACCTTAGCTCTCCTAGGCCTGCGGGTTACACGAGAGCTGGCCTAGCAGGTAGAGCGCATTTGACAGAGGGGGAAAATAGAATGTAAAGAAAAAGGAGAATATAGTATATTGAATGGCATAAGTGTGTGTTTCTTTCATTGCTGAAAATTGATTAACCTTGAAATTGTTTTTCTGTGTTTCCTTTTTCTGAGCTATGCAAGGTGTACGACTCTTACCACATGCTTACAATCTTGGATTTTGTCCACCAATAACTCTGTAGGATTAAAATAATAATCCCTCTTGGTCCTGATCCTTGTAAACATGTTTTGCTGTGCCTGTCCCTGACATTGCAAAATCCTATGATATGTATGATGTATCTTGTTATCTAGTGACTGCATTAAATTTATTTGTCGGCTTTCTGTTCTGTCTTCTGTGTATAGCTAGCTAGTGGAAGATCTTGGCAATAAAGAAATCTGGCTAAAGGGGTTATCTGATTGGAAGGCTGATGTAGCATGTGTGAGAATTGTAGAGTTGTTTGATTAAGCATCCTTATTCAGACCCTGAGGCTGTCTGGAGGGATTCTGTTCACATTGCAGAATGTATGCACGGGGCTTAATGAGGTACTTGTCGAGGAAACAAGTTGTTTACAGAGATGGCTTTCTGCTTTAGAACATGGATCTTATCTTCCTTGTGCTTATCTGCTTTGGATTGATGCCGCATTTCCTTCCAGGGGTTAAGTTTTCGTGCTTCTAATAGCTGAATGTTTACCTGTTTTGTAGGTATCCCATTCTTATTTATGATTCCAATCAAAGTTATTGTTTTAAGAGAATAATCAATTTATATATCTGCGTAGCTAAATTTGGTTGAAGTGTATTGGAGGTTGCATCAGCATTTTGCTGTGAAACTAATGTGAAGGGTGTAGGAAGGACAAACGAAGGAGAATGGAGAGAGCATTATTGCAATGGAAAAAGGTACAAAAGGTGATGGTGTCAATTTTGCACAATCCATACACATTAGACATCCAATATATGACCATGGATGGAACATCTTGACCATCCGTAGGAATAATAAACACCGGTGGAGAACCATGTGTAATGAATATTTATGAACCGATCAAATCATAAAAACTTGAGCCTGAGATGTGCAAAAATTGTGGATTGATTCTTTTGCGAGCTATTGTTTTATATAGATGTTAGTCTCACTTGGATATGATGTGATGCTGGTTGTTTTCACAGTCCTCGGTTAAGAGCATGAACATTCGCCTGAACTGGGTGCTTGCATCTCTTATTGCCTTTTTTTGAGTAGAAAATGCCAAGAACTGTTGAACCAGGACTATGAAGACAGAAAGGGCATATGCAGATGACGAGGGATGCTTGGATCCCTGGTTGAGAAATTGCTAGCTTGAAGACAGAGTGAAAGCATGCAAAACTGGTCAACTATTCTTATTAATAATTATTTTTAAAGCTTGCAGAATTGCAAATCATGTATATTACCTTTTGTTCCTCCATGCGATTTGAAGTGTTTTTGGTCTAGGGAAGTCCCCTAAGATTGTACTGTGTTTCATCAGTAGGTCCGATTTATAATATGTTCAATCCTTCTGCATTATTTACTCAGTAATCATTATCACACTGATCATAACAGTGAAACATTTTTATTTTTTTTTCTTATTTGGTTAGGAGAATAGGTGACTTATTGAACTTCCGACATCATTATGCCCCGATTTTAGATACTGTGACCGAGTTTAACAGTTTTTATCTCTCATTTATTATTTCCATGAAAAAAAAGCGTATTAAATATCTACCATAATCATTGTATTACTTGTTCATAAGACCTAAAGTTGAGTAATCTTTGTGCCGCAATAATTTACGCACTAAAGAAACACATTTGAGCCAGTTTGTCAAGCAATGAAACAAATCATTGGTATGTGTTTGCTGTGGCCACCATGGTTGAGTATTGTAACACTAGCATTGCTAATAATTTACTCGGGTCAGTAGTTATTGGAATCGAATCCAACATTGAAAAAACAAAATATGATAATTATGTGCAAAACTGTAACTATGTTTTAATGATAAATATTTTTATTAGGATTTTCTTAATTATAATAAAGAATTAACTTTGAAATATTTTTTATAAATAATTTAATACGTTTCTCTAATAACTTTTAATGCAGTATATGTAAAGAAGTTTTTTTTTTAAATATGTACTTTATTCAGGCAAGTTAATATTATAAAGACACTAATTATTAAGAAAAAAAGTCTATTAATTCATATAAAAATATTAATATTAATTATAAATATTTGGAAAAATAAAATAAAATAAAATCTATCAGATTCACACGTAAGTTCATATTATATGAGAATCCAGTTTGGTGGCTACCAAACTATGGTTTACTGGTGATCAAGTTGGAGAGGAAAAGCTTCAAGACAGTTTTTGAGTTGAGAGTTGAGAGGCAAGCTTACTGAAGGCTTGTCCTTGACCAGAGACAGAAAGCAGAGATCCTTTTTTTCATATCAGATGTAACATTTGACCTCACAAATGAAATGAACACAACATCAAAAGCTTCACACTCTTCCTTGTTCATTACCATTGCTCCCTCCCAATGTCAAAGGCCATTCTTTCTCGAATCAAACCCTCTCACTACCCGAAAGCCACCACCTTTTCCCCGACCCACTTCACCCCCCGCATCAGGAACCTCGTTCTCGACACCATCCAAATCCTTCAAACCCACCAGCAAGGGCAATGGCAGGATTCCCTCGAAACTCGCTTCGCTGAATCCGATATACATGTTTCTGATGTTGCCCATTTCGTTTTAGACCGAATACATGACGCAGAACTGGGTTTGAGGTTTTTTGATTGGGCTTGTGCAAGACCCTTTTCTTGTTCTCTAGATGGGGTTGCGTATTCTTCACTTCTGAAGCTTTTGGCGAGGTTCAGAGTGTTCTCGGAGATCGAATTGGTGTTGGAGAACATGAAAGTGGAAAACTTGAAGCCTTCCCATGAAGCATTGAGCACTGTAATTCGGGCCTACGGAGAATCTGGGTTGGTTGATAGGGCCCTCGAGTTGTTCTATATAGTGCGTGAAATGCATAATTGTTTTCCCAGTGTTGTTGCTTGTAATTCATTGCTGAATGGTTTAGTGAAAAACCAGAAAGTTGAGATTGCGCGTCAGCTGTATGATGAAATGCTTGAAACAGATGATGGTACAGGTACGGTTGTGGATAACTATAGCACCTCTATAGTGGTGAAGGGCCTATGCAACGAGGGGAAGGTTGAGGAAGGTAGGATGTTGATTGAAGATAGATGGGGAAAGGGTTGTGTGCCACATGTTGTCTTTTACAATATGATTATTGATAGGTATTGCAAGAAGGGTGATCTCGAAGGTGCAAGGAGAGTTTTCAAGGAATTGAAATTGAAGGGGTTTTTGCCAACATTAGAAACTTATGGGGCTATGATTAACGGATTCTGTAAGGCAGGGGAGTTTGAAGCAGTTGACCAACTTCTGACAGAAATGACTGAAAGGGGATTGAATGTGAATGTACAAGTGTATAATAATATTATTGATGCTGAATATAAGCATGGTTTGGTAGCAAGAGCTGTTGAGACAATGAGAAGGATGGCTGAGATGGGTTGTGAGCCTGATATTACAACTTACAATACTCTGATTAACTTTTCATGTAGGGGTGGCAGGATTGAAGAAGCTGATGAACTCATAGAGAGGGCCAAAAAAAGGGGATTGGTGCCTAATAAGTTTAGTTATACACCCCTTATGCATGCTTATTGCAGGCAGGGGGATTATGTTAAGGCATCAAATATGCTTTTTAAGATCGCTGAAACAGGAGATAAACCGGATTTGGTTTCTTATGGAGCTTTTATCCATGGAGTTGTTATTGTCGGGGAAATTGATGTTGCACTGATGGTCCGAGAGAAGATGATGGAAAAGGGAGTATTTCCTGATGCTCAAATTTACAATGTTCTGATGAGTGGTCTCTGCAAGAAAGGGAGGTTTCCTGTTGCCAAACTACTGCTTTCAGAAATGCTTGACCATAGTGTTCAACCTGATGAGTATGTCTATGCCACCTTGGTAGATGGGTTTATTAGAAATGATGAACTTGATGAGGCAAAAAAGCTTTTTGAATTCATAATTGGAAAGGCTATAGACCCTGGCATTGTGGGGTACAATGCCATGATCAAGGGTTTCTGTAAATTTGGAAAGATGACAGATGCTCTGTCATGCTTCAATAGGATGAAAAATGCACATCATGCTCCAGATGAATACACTTTTTCCACGGTTATAGATGGTTATGTGAAGCAGCATGACTTAAGTAGTGCACTCAAGATGTTTGGACAGATGGTGAAACAGAAATGCAAGCCGAATGTGGTCACCTACACCTCCTTGATCAATGGATTCTGCAAGAAAGCAGATATGAGCAGAGCTGAAAAAGTTTTCAGAGGGATGCAATCTGTCAATTTAGAGCCTAATGTTGTCACTTACACTATACTAATTGGGGGTTTCTGTAAGGACGGTAAACCTGAAAAAGCAACATCCTTTTTTGAGCTAATGCTGATGAACAATTGTCTTCCAAATGATGCGACATTCCATTATCTGATAAATGGCTTAACAAATAATACAACTAGTCCAGTTCTTATTGAGAAAAATGAGTCTAGGGAAAATGACAGGTCCTTGATTTTGGATTTCTTTGCAAAGATGATATCAGATGGATGGAACCGAGTAGTTGCTGCTTATAATTCTATTATTATTTGTCTTTGTAAGCATGGAATGGTTGATACTGCTCAATTGTTGCAAAATAAGATGCTGAGTAAGGGGTTTCTTATGGATTCTGTATGTTTCACTGCTCTGCTACATGGCTTATGCCTAAAAGGTAGATCAAAAGAATGGAGGAATATTATATCCTGCGATCTAAAAAGGATTGAACTCCAAACTGCTGTTGAGTATTCCCTGACATTAGACAAATACCTATATCGGGGAAGGCTCTCCGAGGCTTCTGTTATTTTGCAGACCTTGGTTGAAGACTACGAGTTTTCTGATCAACCAGTCGAAGATCAAAAGGTTATAGTAAGATAGGGAGTGAGGAAAACCCCTATAACTTCATTAGGAAATTCTACAAACTAAAGTAGTCAATCACAATCACCATAGCATAGCAGTCTCATATATGAATGCGCATGTAATGAGGTTTACATCTAAAATTTGAAAAAGATGGCCATCCATATTTTCTCAGGATTCTGTTATGCTTGATGACAGGTTGCGTCGAAGAGATTCTGCAACTTATCTCATGCGATAAGCATTTTATGAAGAGGCTATTGAATTGAGGAATAATTGATAGTTTCATACTTTTGCAGTACAACTGGCATGCTTTCAAGATGAATTGTTCACTCAATGCTTGGAAGCATGGGAGACAACTACCTGTAACAACAGAGAGATTCTGGATTGATATAAATTGTACAGTTGCAATATATACTGGCACGGTATGCATGACAGTGTACTTTCCTACGAGTTAAAGCATCAGTACATCTCTATATTGTATATGTACAATTGTTCGAAAGTTAACATTAATGGTTATAAAAGCCCCATTTCATTAGTCTGTTGCAGCCATTAGCTTAGAAAACTCTCCAGCTCCTTCCCACAATCACAGAAAGGAATTTGCCCTGAATTTCATGACAATTAAGTTATTTCTTCAGTTTTTGGCAGTTCACTAGTTAAATTGGGAAAAGCCCCTCCACATGATAACATGCCCATATATTGGCAGCTGCTTCAACGGCTTCTTTGGCTCATCCATGGCTTCCCATTCTGAAATGGGAATGGGAAGCTGAAAAGGAACCTATTGAGGTAGTTGACAGCAAGAACAGAGCTAAAAGCATAGAAGAATAGTTGGTTCTGCTATTCTTTGCGAGCTCCAGCCAACAATGGGTTGCTTTGGAGGCATGTGTACAGTTGGTTCTGCTATTCTTTAGCGAGTAGAGATGTTAGCTTTTCATCATCCCAGGAGAGGTCTTTCTGCCAATCATGGTTGTGCCTCATGATAAATTTATTGCTACCTTGCGACTCTGCGCTCGGGTGGGCGTTAGAGAATTCTGGAGGGGTCCGAATATAGCTGCATCAGCGTTGGCTCAGTCTCTCTTCACACCTATACAGCAGTGCATGAATGAACATGGAGCTGTACCTAGTATGTGTCGTTTTGCTAGTGCATAGTGCACCAATATATTCTCTTTTTCCCATGGGTATATGGAGAATTGGAGAAGTAACCAAATAGGAAACTCAATTTTATTTTAAAACTTTAGCACCGTAATGGACCATTTTAAGTCATGTTTAACAACTCTGAAACACATTCTTAGTATCCATATTATTATTTTTTCGAATTTATTAAAGTTTATATGATTCTTAGATAATCACATGATTATGCAACTAAGAGCGATGCTAGTGGATATCCCTTTATTTATGCCAATCATCTAATGTGCTGATCCACACATCAACGATGCAGATGCTGAGGTCTGTTTCCATTCTTACCTTTTTGTGCTAAATCCAACTCGGCTTTATACTTGTCTCTATGTCTATGGTGATATTTGACCTTGCCTCATAAGTAGAGAAGTTGTACTTGATCAAAACGTTGGGTGCCCTCCCTGCAGAAGTTCAAGTATTCCAACCTGATTCAGTTAAAGCAGCCCTTGGCATTTCTTACTCTGCTGAGCGTCACAAATTTCTAGCCACCTAGAGGATCTGCATTAAAGATGGTGTAGAGGTTTGCTGGAAAGTTCCCAGGAAAGCTGTGTCAGTGATGGCTACATGTTTTTCCTATACAACAGTGCATGAAAGCTCGGATCGAAACCTAGCTAGTACGCGTCATTTGGACTTAATTTGCACCTATTATTATTTTCTTTTTCACTTTTAGATAAAGTTAAAATTAATTCAAGTCCAGTATAAGATGCTCAATTATTTTTCTCCTGTTATTATTTTTTAAATGTTTGTACCTTTATGGATGCTTCAAGCACTTATAAATGAATAGCATGTATATAATATTATATGAATTTAATTTTGATCCATAAAGAATTTTACATCATCATTTAATTATGTGTTGACAAAGAATTTTACATCATCATTTAATTATGTGTTGACAAATCATTAAAAGTTTGACTATCATAATAATAATTTAAGGTATGTTGATTTTTGGTAACAAAATGCTTGGCCCAGTTTCATTTCTTCCCTGGCCCACTTCAGTTCAAGCCCACTCAAACCCCTTTCTCATTTTCAGCTTGCCAATTCCTTTGTCAGTTAGAGTTGGCTATTAGTTTGTTGTTTCTGTTGCTTTGCATGTAACCAATTCTGTTAGGAACTTTGTTGCTTTGCATGTAACCAATTCTGTTAGGAACTTTGGTGGGTAGTTGTGTATCGAGCTATATATAAAGCTCTTAGGATGGGGTTTTAGTGAGACAACAATATTTTATTATCTTCCTTTTTGAGTGAACTAAATGTCCGAATAACAGTGATAGGCAAGAGAAATATACACTGCAAGAGAGTTGGTTTTTTGAGAGCTTGGGAATCCATAGATTGAGCTTTGTGATTATACTCTTAGTATAATACTCTGATTTATAGTGAGATCGTTAAAAGTCAGATTTAGTCCTGGAAATGTATAAGGGTTTACTCCGAATTCCATCATCAAACTCTGGTGTTCACTCTTCCTTTTCTAATCTTTTTTGATTACTTGCATTGATCTTAATCTACTAATAACTTGTTCTTTAAATCTCTGATTTTATTGTTGCATTTCAATTAGATTCAATTTTGCGTATTGCATTGGTTTTTTGTTCTGTTTGTTCTTTGATTTTTCAGGCTAATATCAGATTCTAAACTGAATCTGGTTTTAACAAAGTTTAATTCTTTTAATAATATGTCAACCCATTATTGGACAACAGTGTGACAACACATCAAAATTAAATTTATATTATACTCTCAACCAGAGATGCATTTGTTGCATACTTGAGTATCGTATATCTATAATTGTAGATAATCATCCGATAAACACCAAGTGCTGAAATATATATTTTGTATATTTTATATATACTCCAATTACTTTAAAGGATATTTTCTAAGATATATATTTTTAACGTAATGTATGCTTTTTTACATTATTAGTTACTTAGCTATAAAGACTTCGACTCAAGAGGAAAGATCAAATCAATTGTTATTAGACGAAGTTCTATGAATTACCCATAAACCTCTAACCCTTATTGTATAAAAACTGGAAACCTTACAATGGATAGATAGTTGAACCTGGTCCATGCGGACGTGCATGATGCATATACTCTGGCATTTTTATTTACTCAACATTGTTACGAGGATTTCTTTTATTTTTATTATATGATTTTAAGGATCTTCATTTTATTTTTTCTTGTTAATGTAGTAGCGGAGTTTAGCTAGTTAATACCGTGAAAGGTTAAATTCGAAAAGGAAAAGGTAATTGAACGAAATATATGAACTTGAGACTGATTGAGACTGGAGATTTAATTTTGAAGACAAGTGAGCTGTTATATATATCTTGACAACCACAGGACAGCCATAATAGAAAACAATCAGTATACAATATAGATGAGCGGTTCCACTGGTCAGGTGGAAGTGGAATAGAAACTCCTGCAAGTAAAACTTATTCCGTCAATAAATAGCATATGTTGTTTATTTGTAAACTTTTAAGCATAATAGAATGGAATGGTTACCAAGTTCTCTAGTTGGCAAAAGAAAATAGGCTAATTACCTAAAATAATTATGGTATCTATTTTTTTATATGCCTAACCCTATAATATCGCTCTAAATTATTTATAATTCCTGATTATTTTATTTATGTAAGTAATAGGTTTGTCCGAAAATGAATGAATCTAGTCCAATTGGATCTGAAACTGACAAATTCAATGTTCAATTAGCCATACAAACAGGGGCAAAACTATATTGAAAAATAAGGGCGACCGCACTCCAAAGTTAAAAATGTTATTCATATATTATGTTTTTAGTGAAAATCATATAGATGTGTGTGTGTGTGTGTATGATTCCTGCACGTCCAAACTAAATTTCCTAATTTCGCTCCTGCATATAGGTAGGATTTTACTTTCTTTCTCCAAAAAAAAAAAGAAAAGCATGATAACAATTTAAAATATTTTAAAGATCTAAAACTTGCCTGGCTAAAAAAATTTAAATTGAAAAAATATATATACATGAATCCCTTATCATAATACTGGCCAATACATATATATGGGTCAATGTGAGAATTGGCTCATGGCACTGCCTAGCAAACATGTCTCATTGCGCTGTGGTTGTGGATGTTTTAATGGAGATAATGGGCTGTCGTCATAATGGATGCTTTCAGCTTTTGATAAATAATATGCAAGGAGTCACTTTTCCCAGTCTAGTTTCTGTGTAGTTTTGGATGTTTAGCCCTACTTCTCACATGGAAAAAAAAGAGATGAGCGAATTGGCTGTAAAATTAAGATCTCAGTGCATATATGTTACAAACTAGGGGCAATTTAGATCTAATCCACGGTTAGTTAAAACTTTACACTATCATATAAATAATTATGTATTAACACATCATTAAAAAAAATTTAACTTTTTAAATAGTTATTATAATAGTTAAATTATTTTAATTCAATGATCATCAAACAATAATTTTAATGAAGCGTCTCCAGTTAAAATTAACCTTTCAATTTCAAAATGTCAACATTATTTATGTTAGAATGAGAGATAGAATTCTAGTGATTGGAAACGTCTTGAGCTATTCAGGATATATAATAAAAGTGAAAGGTCATTAATTTTTATAAAAATATTATATATAGTTCCTAGATTCTCTTGTATGTATTGTAAAATTCACACATTTTATAAACACACGAGGACCACTGTTTGGTAGGGTTCAAAGTACAAACCAGTTCAACGGTTGAGAAAATCAATTAATGGAGAAGATGAGAGTGATATTAATTACTCAATTCCTATTCATAGCTGTAGTAGTTTCAGTTCAAGTTGAATTTGGTCAAGCCATTACTCATAAACTTAACCCACTCCATAGCCAAGCTCACGCTTATAAGTCTCCTATATACCGAAGATCCTTGTCACATTGTACCTCGCATAGTGCTAAGACTTGCTGGGGAACTAATGCTGGAATACGACATCCACATAGGTTAGCTCACTGCCTTTTCAATTCGATGGAGAGGTGCTTGAAACACCACGGGGCCGTAGTTGATCAAAAAACTAGTACCTTCCCAGTAACCCATCAAGTTCAAGTCCAAGTAGCACAACCCAGTTCCCCTCACCCTGTCCTTAATCATCCTTACCTTATTGAGGCTCGTCAATTTCAAACCAACTTGAGAAACTGCGCTCATGTGAGTGCATGGAGTTGTTGGAGTGGTCCGAATGTTGCTGCATCAGATTTGGCGACGTGTCTCATTCCATCCATGAATCAATGCGTATATCCCCATGGAGCTGCACCTAGTATGTGCTGTTTTGCTTGTATATACATTGATTTTTTTTTTCTTGAGTATTTTTTAACTGAGATGATAATCAACTTCAATAAACACTCACTTTTTTCAGATACATAATTAATGTCAGCGCCTTAATATAATAGATCATTTTAAGTATGGATTATTAAACAAGTAAACTCCAAACCAAGCCTTTTGACCCAGTGGTTGTAAGGTCAACCCTGGGATACTTGGGGGTCGACCCGGTACTTCCAGGATCGATTCCTGACAGTGTCAAAATAATGTTTGACCAACAGCAGCCATGTACATGGAACAGTAATTAGTACTTAACTGAAGGCTTTGGGATACACTTAGTCTTGACAAAAAAAAAAAAACAAGTAAGCTCCATATATACAAATACATATACATGGTTTATTTATATTTATAATGATTTTAATTATGTAACATTCTGCATATGGTTTATTCTTGTCTTTCTCAGTTGTATAATTTTTAAGATTTAATAATTATCTTGTTAATGCAGGGGACCTATTATCGTGTAAAGTTATATCGGATAGGTGAAAGGCATACAATATCTTGAAAGCACTTGCTACAACTACAAGAAGAATAACCGGGTGTTTCCCTTGGTATCAACGAATTTGTTTCTGGGAGGATATATATTTCTAAGAGACTAATCTCTTCTTTATTTCACTTGAAACATCCCTAGTGATATTTCAACTACATATGATTGGCTTGCAAGCATGTATGGTTTTTTTTATACACAGCAAGAAAAGGGAAACTATAACTTAAGGGAACACACGCCCATCAAATCTGCAAGGAGAGGGAGCTGAAGGCGGATGGTGTCAAAACGTGAAACCATCATCATTCTGAAGGATCTGTTTCACCTTCAATTAATATGTCCATTAGCTATATCACTACTATGTATATAATAAATCACTGAATGTCATGATCGTTCATGGCGTCTTTACTATCTAATAAGAAAATGGAAACCTCTATATATATACATTATAGTATGTTTCAACAACAAAACATGTTTTATTTTAATTTTTTGTTGGATTTCTACTGGCACGTATAATTAATTTAGGCTATGAAGTATCTCACGATTCAGGATTAAAAAAAATTGGTAGTGCTGCCGTGTATATTGAATACAATTATACGAGCCCAATATGTTTAAAAACTTAACTTAATATTAAAAATAAAAAGGTATTTACAAACGCATCATTACGTACGTGACTGAGAGTAAATTTAATCCTTCATATTTCATAAGGGTAAATTACGCGTATGCATTAACTTTGGTTAACTTTTTTGGCATGACCACGAAATGTTATTACATTTTTAAAGTATATTACACTAATTTTTTACTCGGACATGGACTTAATCATAACCATAACGTGATTTCATTCACGTTCCAAAATGTATGACACACATAACTTTATCCTATGTACTGGGGCGTAACCACATTAGTGGTTGGGGGATTATGATACCATTCCAAATTTTAAAAACAAAAATTATCTTTAACTTTACTTTTTTTTTTATGACATATATATAACTTTAGTCTCTCAAATATTAATCTTGTCTTTTCAGTTTCTTAATTATTATAGTTTTTCCCTAGTCTATATACTTCAAATAAAATAAAATATAATTTATTGTTACTTTTCGTATGTGTCTATCAAATAAATAAATCAAACAATAAATTATTTCCAATTTATTATACATTATGAAATTATTATAAAATTATATATACATAGATTGTGGAGATTCATTTACTCTATGAGTACGTCTTGAGACACTTATTCCATTAAATAACATTAAATTAAAAATTCTTATGGAATAGATCAAGTTTATAAAAATTTTCATAAAATTTAAAAATTAATTAGTATTTATTTAACTACTTTATTTTAATTTATAATATATTTTTAAAATATAAGTTAATATCAACTATCGATTATAAAATTAAATAGCTATAAATGTATAATTTATTGTAAATTTGTTATGCATAATCAATCTTCACAATAATATTACACCACTCAACAGTTATATTGATAAAATTAAGATTCTTTAAAAAGTTATTCAATTAAGATTCTTTAAAAAATTATTCAATAATATAAATTTACAACTTAATTTTTGAATATATGAATCATCACTCATATATATACATATATATGCCAACTCGGGTTCACTCAACTAACTCAAAGGTTCTGAATAAAGACATTACAATTCTCCAAGTGCATAATTTTGAATCCCTCATTGATCAGTAGTCTTGCATAGTGGTCATCGCTCCTCATTTTTTAGGTGGACATCTGCCTTTCTTTTAAGATCTTAAACATGTCATTAACACCCTAACTTATAATTTTGGAGCAACTTATCCTTAGTATTATTTTTTTTCACCAAATATATATTGTCACATATACTACCATTGTGTGATTTTATCCAGTTTCCTGCCAACGAAATAAAATATTGTGAACTGTATTTCGTGTAAGTGAAACAATTCAACCAGTAATAAAGTATTCTTTTCAAATAATTTTGTGTTACTTTCTAGAGAGAAAAAAACGGAGACAATAAATTCACTTTTTTCTATTTATAACTATTTTTAAGAATGGCAATTTGAACCTACTCTGGTACCCAATTTACCCCAACTTATATGGGACAAGTTTAAAACTCGTTCTGCAATAGGGGAGGATTTAAACTGTGTTACGAAGTGAAATGAGTTCGGGTTTAAGGTTTATCTACCTTTACCTTACATGTATTCTTATTATTTCATAAAATGTGTATTTCATATTTGATGTAGCTTAAAATTTTTTATATAATGAATAAGTTTTCTAAATTAATTTATATTATATTATATATTATATAATATATACCGGTAAGATGTGAGGAAAATTCAAATTCTATTATTTTTTTGAATAAATTATAAATTTTTATTTACAAAATTCATAAAATAAGTTAAAAATTCTTTTAAAAAGTAACAGATTAAGGGTGGCCGTCCATTCCCAAGCCTAAATATTTTATCGTATTATATATCGCACTCACACATTGAAGGTTCACCCTATCTCTTCCTCACAAAGCTTTCACGTTGGAATCTCAGTTTCTTTATTTCACTCTGACTCTGCTGCTACTTGAGAAGACGGTACAATTGACTTGTACATTCATCCTGCAACTTGCACCGAAATGCGCCACCACCGATTAGTTCCAACATTGTGACTTGTCCTTTGTATTGTTCCAAAAATATCCTTAGAATACTATTTCAGTTTCCAGCATGATATTTGTTAGATATACTATTTCACCTTAGAATACTATTTCTATATAAATTTAATACAACTTGTTGTATCTTATATACTTATTTTTTGTTTATTACTTAAACTTGAATCCATTATATATATATATATATATATATATATATATATATAGATATATATCATTTTGTTGACATGCATATATCTTAAATGAAATATGAATGATAAGAAATAAACATGTAATTATCATTATTGTGTCGTATATACATTGCGCATCGATCCGTTTACACCTCTGGTGCTCTGTGGAATTGAATCATATAATAGTGATATAGCATATATGTGTATTTCTTACCTATATATTAGCATATTCTGTAATATTTTTCCTATAAAAAATTTCCTTTCGAAGTTTCATTTTTATAAAACATTTTTATTATACAATATTTGATATTTTGTAATATTAAAAATTATAAATATATTCATAAATAGGTAAAATGATGGGTAATTTGTCAATAAAATTAAATTAAATTAATATTGATGGCAATTAAAAACAACTTCCAAGATGTATAAAATGTTATTTGTATCATTTATAATTTTTTAACAATAAATGATTCATAACCAGTGGATAAGCAAGAGCCGACAGGTTATAGTATTAACAACTTATAAAAACCAGCTAAAGCTAGAAGTAATGCATATTAGAAAAATCAGTATTATCTCGTGGTGCATGCTAAATCCAGCGAGGGAAGTGCTGATTTCTCAACAAACAAAAAATATATTGGAGAGGCTATTATAGGAGTAACTTATATTTAATAGGCTAAAATATATTTTACCCTCTTAAATCTTATCTCATATGCATTTTATCCCTTAAGATTTAAGAATGTGTAATTTACCTCTACAAGATTTATTAATGGAGCTTAAAACTCATTCCCTTAAAATGTTATCCAAATAATTAATTAACAGTGTCATCTCTCACTTACTTTATCAACAAGAACAAGATTCTCACTTGAATCAGCAATTACCTTTGACTTAATCTCTCGCTCATTGAGGAGATCATGTAACTCTGTATACCCCTAATTGCATGTTTCATTCAACGGTTTCTGATGGAGAAGAGTTCTAAACTCCATTAATAAATTTTGTGAGAGTAAATTACACATTTTTAAATCCTGGGAGATAACATGCACATGAAGTAAAGTTAAAAAAGGGATAAAATGAATTTTAACTCATTTAATACTTAATCACAGTGTGTCCCTTGAAATTGCTGACTTTTTAAACTTAAAAGGTTATGAATCTTATGATGATAATTGAGATACAATAAAATTACTTATTAAATTTAGGTCTGATAAGCTGAATTCTTATAACCATTCCAACAAAGGAAAGTATTATATAAAATGCTTATATATGTGACAAACATTGAATATATATTAGGTAACAGGGTAAACTATTCCGAGAGTCCATATGAATGGTCATTAACCATCACTAAAATACTAACGAAAAGCTGCTCCCTAAACTGTGCATCGGCATTGGCTCCCCTATATATTCAAATTCATCATTTGAAATTGCATTGCATAAATATACGGAGAAGATGAGAAAAATATTAACTCGATTCCTCTTCATCCTGCTAGCAGTACTAGCAGCAGTAGCAGTTCAACTTCAAGTAGGTCAAGCCCTTAAGATTAAACCTAATGGTAACCCAGTCAATCTCCATTCTAACTCCAAGGAGAACCATCAATTTATGAAAACCTTGACTGGCTGCACCAAGAAAGGTGTCATAGCCTGCTCGGGGTTCCGGAATATTCGACGTCCGCACCGGTTGGGTCAATGTCTCTTTTCTAACATGAAGCCATGCATGATAGATAGTGGAGCAATGCCGGAAAAAACATGTGGTGCTTTCCGGCCGGCGACCGTCGAAGATGAAGTAGAAGTGGCCGGAGACAATGCCATTGAGCATCCTTCTGATGATTACACTACAACAAATTTGACTTCTGGCAAGGGCTGAAAAGCGTTGCCTTAGGTGGTAAACCGTTGCCTAAAGTATATGGCAACGCTTATCAGCCGTTGCCCAGCCGTCGCCGCTACGACCGTTGCCTATGACATTAGGCAACGCTTTTTAACAACCTTTGGCAACAGTAGTGACAAACGTTGCCTATACCTCACCTATGACAATGCTTTTTAAAGCTCCTTATACTAACTTTAGGCAACGTTTCTTAATGCTTGCTTTAACTTTTATCCTTGAGCATCAGTTGAGAAACGTTGCCTATAATGTTACCTAAGGCAACGTTTTTTAAGGCTTGCCTTTTATGTTCACCTTTAGGCAACGTTTTCTAAGGCTTGCCTTTTATCTAGGTGTAGGCATTATGCAAATGTTGCCTATATTATGTGCTAAAAGCAATACTTGGTAAGCGTTGCAGTTTCTTAACTTGGCATGGGCTGAAAAGCAGTGCCTATATTGAAGGTTTAGGCAACACAAAACACACTAAATGTGTTACCTAGAATATTAGTTCAGGAAAATCATATTCAATTATCATACAAAATATGTCACTCCATATATAACAAAAGTTATGTCATTGCAATGTTTACAAAAAGGAGTACAATTGTTGCCAAGATACATATGGTTCAAAGATCCAAAAAGAAAAGGAATTACAATACTTAAAAAGATTACAATGAAGCATAAACAAGATTTTGCATAATTATCCACAATGTCAAGGCATCTTGTTATTTTGCTTCATCATCAGAATTTTCTAACAAAAGAAAATCAACTTATCAAACATGTGAGGTAATTAAAGAGACAAACATATCAATATATCAAGCATAAACCCATATAACTAACACAACTTTTAACAATATATCAATATTAAAAAAAAGTTAAATTTGCAATTGATTAAGTCAACTAAACCAACCATAGATTTTTTTTCTCTTTATTACCAAATTATCACCGTTGATATTAAACATTAAATAACCATGAATGCTACAATACCTCACAACCAACTAAAATTAAGTTACAATTACAGTCACCTAATGAAATAAAGTGCTTTTGTGTTATAACTATAGATTGTGAAACTTAAGTAACTAATTTATCAATTATCACTTAACAATCAAAAGTGAACAATCTTATAAAAATAAATTTAGCTAAATTGGAAATACTTTCATGATTGATTAACAATATTATTCCCAATTAACTTATGCTATACGTTTAAATAGATTATTAAATTCATTTTCAATGTATAAAATAGCCAATTGATCAATTGTTGACCTAATCATTATAGAACTAAGCCAATAACTCAGACATGATTAAGTCCCACACAGTTCTAAACTTTTGATAACCATGGTCACAAGTGATTGAACCCTTCAACAATGTACAATAACATAAATTTTAAACATGGCTGAACTTCAGTAATTTAATAATTACTCATTCTATTTGTTTGTTAGATGTTTAATGTCCTTATTTTGAGTTCATGAATCAATGCTCATTATTGAGTGGAAATATTCATCCAATAAAGATATTATTCTTCCCATTTCTAAACAAACAAGTTCACATTCAAACCGCAAGTTCAAAATACAAATAAACAACACAAGTTCACTCAATTTCATAAGTCAGAATCACAACTCAAACATCCCTACAACAATACATAATACATTTAGTCCCCTATTATTCCTTTGGGGAGATGAACTTTGAGTTGATGCTTCAGTTGGTGTTTGAGAAAATGATGACATCTTATTTCTCTAGGCAAAATAAAAGACCCAAGACAAGAATACAGTAGCAGAACAACACCAAGCAAAATGTGCAAATATCAAATATGGCAAGCAACCTCTAAACAAGAAAAGGGGCCAAAAAATGATCAATCTCACTCCTAATGTAGGCAGCACAGGGCCTACGAACAGAATAGAATTGAAAAGCAAAAAAGGGAAAAAGTAAGAAATATTCATATACAACAATACAGCAGAAGGCCTATGAACAGAATATAATTGGAATTTAGGACCTTAATATATTGATATTTCACGGAAGAGTCAAACTCACACTCAACGTCAGGATATTCTATAAATCGTGAAACTCCACATATATGACACGAGGTGTCATTCTCATACTTGTCCCAATATAGCATGCAATCATTGGGACATGCATGAATCTTCTTATAGTCAAGACCCAAGTCCTTTATCATGGACTTTGTTTTGTTGAAAGATGGAGGAATATTCAAATTAGGTATAGCCTCTTTCAATAACTCAAGGAGAGATGTGAAAGATGCATTACTCCATCCATGAAGACACTTCAACAAATATAGCCGGATAGTGAATGACAATGTAGAGAAGTTTTCACAACCCGGGTATAGTTCTTGATTTGCCTCTTCAACCAATTTATAGAACTTCTTTGCCTCTTCATTAGTGCCTTCATAAAGTCCCCCCTCTTGCACTACATCCCTAAATCTATCATTCAATAACACATCAATGTCATCATAAGGGTCATCAACATCCATGTCACCACCAAGACCCGTTGCGCTTAGCCCCTCTCCATGATTAATCCATTTGTGGTAGCCCACAACAAATCCCTTGCATATTAAATGTTCATATACAACATCTCTTGTTTTCCAATAACAATTTGCACATTTCGCGCAAGGGCATAATATCTCCTCCCCTTCAGGTTCTCCAATTGTGAATGCAAAATTTAGGAAAAATTGGACACCTTCAATGTACTCTTTGCTAAACCTTGGTAAGTCCATCCACTCCTTGAACTCATCTTTTAATTCACTGATAAAATATTTTTTTGTATTAATTGTCAATAGCTATTACAAATATTCATGCTACTAAACTAGTTTAAACAATGAAAGTTATATAAACCAATTCAAGTACTTGAGTGAGATAAGAGAAAAGTTACAAGTTGCAAAAGTGTGAAATGTTTGTGTAATTTAAGTGAGGAAAGTTGCGGTATTCTGTTTTCAAATCATTTAAAGGGGATGAGACAAATAGATGCCTCAAGACAATTCATTCTACAATCTCTACTTTAATAACTAATGTCTCACTACTGTGTAGGTATATGTATCTATCTTTTCAAAAACTTTAAAATCATGTAGAATATCAGGGATGAGAGTTCAAGTCATTTAAAGGGGATGAGACAAATAGACACCTCAAAACAAGTCATTCTACAATGTCTACTTTAATAACTAATGTCTCACAATTGTGTAGGTATATGTATCTATCTTTTCAAAAACTTTAAAATCATGTAGAATATCTCAAATGAATTCCTTAAGTTTCTATGGACATTTTTTAAAATTCCATTAAGGGGAGAAAATACGTATATTTGACTTGGAGCTTAGAAGGAAACACAACTTTGAAAAAGGAGATGCCTTTTGTCCCCAATGTGTGTGATAAAACTAAAAATTTAGTGCTAAAATTTTTAGTGATAAAAAATTAAGCACTGAATTTGTACGTTTGAAAAATGTTCATTTTAAGTGATGAATGTATATTAAAAGAAACTGTTTGCACTTAATAAAATAAATGATACAATACTATAGGAAAGTATTATCAGTTAAGTGGCTTGAATAAGAAAATATTTGTTGCTACATGTATTAAGTGACCTTCCATGTGCTGAATGTTTTCAGCACCTTTTCACTTACTTTCACTTTTGGTAGGTATTAAATGAAAACCACTAAATCAATCTAAGTGTTGAAAAATTTTCAACGCTGAATTTGAGTTTTCAAACAGCACCTAAGATATTAATCATAAGATGACTAAGCATACTTGAAAAAATGAGGGCCATATCAGATTTAGATAATTCAAAGTAAATATATCTTGGGGTTTCATGCATTTTTCTCATATTTGAACTCTTTTACCACTTATTAGGCCCATTTTGTGATAGGTGAATTGTATCTCGTATGAGTTATTACGAGTACTTGGATTCTAAAAAATGAATGTCTTATAAACCAATTCAAGTAAATAATGGGATAAAATATAAGAGTTAAATTGGAGAATTTAATGTCTAACCAAATTAAAAGGGTTGGGATCACCATCCTTTTGAATTTAGACGTAGTTGAATGTTTTACCAACACCTGGAAAAACAAATAGAGAAATTATGAAATTAAATGAATGGGAAACATGTTAAAACCCCTAATCATGTAGTAATCAAGCACAAACTTCAACGACAAGCAAAAATCACCGACCACCATAATGAAATTGATTTTTACCCGAGAATCACAACAAAGCAAAACAATCCACGTACCAAAACATTCACAATCACAATCTTTACATTGATTTTTTCCTTTGAGAAGACTTCTGATGGAAGACACACGTGGTAATGGTGTGTCTGTGAAGTAGGATCAGATGAAGGCCATCTATTTGCCATCAACCCAAAACTGGTTCCACCCAATCAACCAAAACAATCAAAAACATTCTATCTCGATCTATTATTTTCATAAGAGACCTATAGCCTAAGGGTCATAAGCCATGTTGGGAGGGAGTATTACCACAACTAACACATTGGAGGCATTGATTCATGACTCAGTAGTCAATATCAACAAAAAAATATGGGAATCTTCATCAAGTAAATCTAAAATAGAGATTAAGAATTTAAACCTATATTTAATTTTGAAGATATTATATTTTTACTCCACATAAGGGGACATTAGCTAGGATATTGACAAAAAGGGAACATAAACAGAAATATCAAAGGAATATATCCATGACAACTATTGGGCCACCTTCTTCTATGATACTCTAATAATTTTATTAATCCAGCAGATTTGGTCCCACAAGGTGGAAAGCTGCAGTGCCTTATGAGGACCTCTATATATGGCCTTGGCCTTTTAAGTTTTCTACTCATAAAAACAGAAAGCACATCCTTTAATATTTTTTACCCACATCAAAAAGTTTAATAAGCTTTAATTTTTGTGTTTGATATGGAAACAATTATTGCCAAGGAAAGAGGGAAAGTACAACTAAGGGTTGAATAGTCTCCAAAATGGAAAAGTTGTCATTCCTCGATTGTATCAAAAATGGCAACTCCCTTCTAATTTTTCCATTAATTCCCAAACCAAGTCTGGCTAGTTATGCCTTAGATAAGTTATTAATCCAAGTATTACCCAAAAGCAACACCCTCCCGACCAGATGCAGCATTCAAAAATATTAATACCTCTATTTCCAGTAATTGTCCTGCAACAAGACAACTATAAAGTTAAAATTTAATCTTATTTAGTAGTCCACAACAAGCTTGCTAAATAATTAGCAGAGAATAAGGCGCTATTTTACCTAAAGTTTTAAATAAAAATTCAATATTTATATGCCCTTTTGTTACAAGTCATTTTTATGGGTAACGACTCAACATTAGTTTCCAGTTTATCAGGCTAAACAGATCAATAGGAAATTTAAAGCACAACTACTGATTAGCGGGGGATGAAGACCGAGAGATAGAGACCATCATCTTTACTTCTTCTCAAATTTAAAATTATTTCTTTGTTGAAGCTAAAATAAATATTCTTTTTAACCTATAATGATATGGTTTCTCTACACCATGAATTATCACTTCTAGTATGATCTGGCATAAAATGAGTCTGTACTATTTACCAAGAAAAAAAAAGAGAACTTATCCATTTTATTTAAAAGAATGAAATGAAGGAGAGAGAAGGAGAAAAAAAAAAGCAAGTGCATAAGTTTGGAGGCACTAATCTTAACTTGGTTATGCCCTGTAGTATACATGATGTGACAAATCTGAAAAAACAAAAGTGAAAAATATTATTCAGAAGAAATTAATTTGCTTAGAGTTTTAGACTTTTAGTAGATGTGTTATAATATGTGGCGAAGTCTTATGTAATTTGAATTCGTGCCCAGGGGATATAGGGCAATGGTGGGGAACACAGTTTATATTTTATATGTCTTTTGAACACTACTGCATTTTTGTGGTGGGGAACATTTGTTCATATATATATATATATATATATATATATAATTTATTAAATCCAGGATGTTCATTTATTGAATTAATAGAATTCACTTGTCTTTGGCTTTATCCAGACTGTTGTCACTTCTATTGATTGTGACCCGAATGTATGGAATGCAGTCATGCACAATCCTGTGCTAAAGGACTTCCAATCAAAGCAGACAAGTAATTGTTATTTAATGGGTCTCTTTTTTTTTTCTTTTTCATGCCTTCCATCACTCTTCTAATCTTGGATCTTTGGATATTAATGCAAATTGTGCTCAGTTTCTGGTTTTGAAGTAGAGATGACGCTTGAAAACTTGGAAGAGTTTCCCGATTCTGACTCGGGAAATAGTTTTGTTGATTTCATGGGTAAACTTCATAATTTAAAGCTTACAGTAGTTGAAATGGAAACCAGCATGTCAAGTTACTTTCAGAATATATTTGGTAGGGGTGTTCGCGGTTGGGATTGGTTCGGTTTTGGGGGGAAAAGTCATCCGAACCAAACCAATCAGTTTTTCTATATTAAGAACCAATCGGTTTTTTTAAAATTGGAGAACCGAACCGAACCGAACCCATTATAATCGGTTCGGTCCAATCGGTTTTTCACTAAATATTTTTTTCTTAAAAAAATTCATACACATCATTATTTTGTTCTTGTTATGGACCAATTAAAAAAAAGTTTGTATAAAATCCTAATAAAAACATCATTACATAATTATAAATAATAAATAGGCCTAAAATATTTATAGAAACAACCAAAAATTTAAATATAATCATTTATAAGTATGTAAATTATAAAAAATATATAGATAATTATATGAATTCGGTTTGGTTTGGTTTGGTTCGATTTCATAAATGAAAACCGAACCAAACCAATCGGTTTTCATAAAACAAAACCAAACAAAACCAAAATTAATCGGTTTTGTTCGGTTTTCGATTTTTCGGTTCGGTTTTTTCGGTTTTGATCGGTTTGGTTCGGTTATGAACACCCCTAATATTTGGGCTCTCATGAACTCATATATCCCCACTCAACATAGAAGTCACATAAATATTTTCAAATGTTCAAACAATTACTATGATGAAAGCTTAAAATATTACAAAACAGAGCAAAATGAACAATGATAATAAACAAACTAGAGCCAAAAGGTATACACAAATAATGCAACTAAGATACACAAGAACAATCTCTAATTAGAGGATTCTTTTCCAGAGAATTCTAATTCCAAACAAAGTTTATTTATTAGTTAGGCTTTCAAACTCTGTCACCCTTTGATAACTTAATCCACAGCACGTTCCTTCACTTTTCTTATGGTAGCCATCTAGATTTGTTGATATTTTACACACAACTTACTTGCTGACTAAATATTGCCAAGCTTAACATTATCATCCGAAACATTCACAGGAAACCTTGACCATGGTACAGATTCCCTTGACCCAATCATCTTCCTACGAATCACTATGGATAAGCTTAACACAATGCATAGTTGCATACAGTAGCCACCAAGGTAAGCAAAACACGTATATTTCCCCTTTTTGACTAGCTGTTCAGAATAAAATCAGCACAAACTTCTCTATCAAAACTACTGTGAGAATTGTTCAACTTCATAACCTCAACCCCATTCAAAATACCATCAATGACATGCGGAATGTTGTTCTTTGAAGGACCTACACCTAACACTCAAAGCCCTATCTTTGTATCCGTCAACCACTTAAGACAAAGATAAAATGGTGAAACCAGTGAATTAGTAATGTAAAAGAGATCCAAATCTTAATATGCCAAATACCCATTGACATAAACATTGAAATCTGACAAACCAAGTGAAATACTAGCAATATCACGGAAGTGCTTGGTATTCTAATTACTACCAAGGAATTGATATCGACTTCTGCTTTGCCACCAAACTAGATTGCCCCAGTCATGAAAAAGCAAGCTAATAATTACAATTACATAAAAAGCATTAAAGTCATTCGTAAATGCAGACCAACAAGTGAACAGGCTTACATCAAGAGCCACAGATTAACAGACACGGCAAAAACAAAAAAAAGGAAACCCTCATTTTCGCAGGCATTACAAATGTTATCATAGAACCAAAATCCATGGGAGAAGAACAATGTACCTAGGTTGAGTTTTGTTTGAAGAAAAAACAAGGAGTCAGAACTTCAACATTGGGAAATCTGTCGTGTTCTCCAACACCGAAGACTCCAAGCTTTTCCCTGACACATCAAGAGCCACGTCTTCGTCGATTCTGGAGTCGCGCGTTTTCGTTGACCAAAGAATCGCTCGAGGTCTTCTGTCTTTGGATTTCTCAGCAAAGTCGCGAGCTTTAAGGGGAGGGGGAGAGTGCTGACGTCAGATTTCAGAGAGCTACGTTGGCTAATCAAATGCTTTCATTGGCTAATCAAACTTCAGACAAATCACCCTACAAACCAAAAATGGTCAAACGAACCCTAAAGGCATCGAGAAAATCATTGAGTAATGGTTTCAAGAAATAGCAAGAAATAGATATTTACCATCTTTGAGAGCACTCTCAGACATGACTTGCTTCGATGACAGCTTCAACGAGAAGCTCAACACTGGCCTTAACATCTTCGTAGACAAGAATGAAAACGAGAAGCTCAATATGTTTTTGTTTTCATTTTAGAAAATGATAGGAAATTTGTTGGGCGGTAAGCCAAAATATTTGAGGAGGAAATAAATTAAAATTTAACAAAATAACCTATAGACAACGCCTGAAAAACATTGTACTAAGTTATACAATAGGCAACACTTATAACATGTTGCCTTTTCCATTTATGGCAACGCTTATCACACGTTGTCTGAATCACGTTGCCAAAACACATCCAAAATTAGACAGCGCATAGAAAGCGTTGTCATATCTCTCTACGACAACGTTTTATAATGGTTGTCTAAAAACGTTGCCTAAACTCAAAAAGAAAGACAACATGTCAAAAGCATTGCCTATTCAGCTTTAGGCAACGCTTTTTAAGCCTTGCCTTAAATAGCGTTGCCAAAACCCAAAACTGTTGTAGTGTTATCGTGAATGTTTTTCAGCCAGCTTGGAATACTGCATTATTACGAGCATATGGAAATGCTGGAGGGGTCTTTATGTCCGTGGATTTGTCTTGACTAGGTGTCTCCTTCAACCTATACAACAGTGCATGGGAAATTGGGACTTGCATCACTAGGTGAGAAGAGTAGTTGATATTCCAACCTCATTTCATCACATTTTCATTTGTTATGGCGAAAAACAAAAGAAAAAACTGAATTAAGAATTTTACCAAAACACTTTTTTTTTGGGTAGAACATTGTAGTATTAATCTACGTTTATATATCCCTTTTGTGCCTAAACACTTGGGTTGAAAATGAAATAGGAGCCGAATATAGGGGTCCATAAGGGAGATCGAGGGGAGGTTTATGATAGTATGAATGTTTACCATTGGATCAAAGATCTGATTGTTCTTCTCATTAATATATTGGTTTGTCTCTTGGTAGTGCTCTTTTTCTTGTCACAGTCTTTAAAAAAAAAATGACTCCTAAACGTAAATGAAAGCTTAAAAAGAAACTATATTTCGAAAATCACCGCACGTCAACATATCTCCGCCGCCGTTGTAATAGTCCAACATAAAAGATGTTAATTGCTAGACGAAACTGCCTTTTGGGAAAAGTATTTCCTGAAAAGAAAATTTGTTTTTTATTATTTACATAAGAAAACTTTTTGTCTTGCAAAATACTTCTTATTGACCTATAAAACTAAATGGATTAAAATAATTTACTATAAAATTATTTAATAATGTAAATATATTAAATCTAACATCGGTGTTAATTAATTCCCACACACACATATATATAATATTTAATTTTAATCCATTGATAGTGTAAAAAATTTTTATACTATCATTTTCTGGCATATTATAAAAAGATTTAGACTTTTTAAGTAGTTATTGTGATAGTCAAACTTTTTTAATGATTTGGTAATACATTATTGGATAACAGTGTAAAAAAAATTTATACTGATAGTGGATCAAAATTAAACTGATATATATATATATGTACGGAGGAGGGGAGATTTTTCTATCCATGTTTACTTCATTAGAGTCAAATTAATAGTTATAGACTTATACCTCATAAAATTTTGAAACTCTTTTTTATACCAAAAATAAAATAAAATACGAAACCCTACAAGAGAAATATTTTTTTCTAACATATTACTCAATTACCTTTTTTTGTCAGTAATCACCATAGTACATGAAATTATTTTTCAATTAAATTACAGGAATTTTATATGGATTGTTCTTATTATTTTCAATTAAATTATATGATTTGTGGGAGCTTTCAAAATTCTAATAATGCAGACACTCGACTGGAGAAAGGTTCTGTTGCCCAGGAGAAAGGAAAATAAGATCCATAGGGATTGGTCTTCGAGTACTCAAGGAGGAATTGGCCAGGTCGTCGATCAATTGAATGATGTTCAGTTACGCAGCCCCAGTAAATCCTGAAGTTGTTTAATCAACTGTCAACTCCGTAAATGTTTCATATGTTTTCCACTTTTCCTTTTCTGTTGCAATGAGATGAGAATATCCCTAGCAATATTTTTATTATAAAAAAATACTAGATAATAAAAAAAAAGTTTACATCACTCTTTTATTATACATTATTGGTTTCCTCATTGCCACGTGCAATATAGATGCATTCTGCAGTCAGCTATTAGAAAAAAGAAATGGTACTTATATAAAAAAAAATTTTATAAAATTTTCACAAAAATTTATATAAATTATTAGATTAAGTTTAGGTCCTACTATAAATTTTTTTTACTTGATCTAATAACTTTTATAGAGTTTTGTGAGAGTTTTATGAGAAAAATTTTTGTGTAAGTATCATTATTTATTAGAAAACGATTGATTTTTTTGTTTTTTAAATAATAACAATACAGAGATTTAAATTCATGACCTTTAATAAATTACTAAAATCCTCCATTATTAACACCACTCCAAATATTTTGTGATTTTTTTTTGGGTATAGATGACTAAAATATTTAAATGCCCAAAATTTCCTTTAATTATATTTAATGTTTAAAATTTTTATAATGCCCAAAATTGCTAGGTATTGAAACAAAATTGATGCCATTTTATAAAACAAAAGAAAGATCTTGAGCAAAAAAATCATAGTACTATTTTTGAAACTAGAAATTTCAAGATCAAAAGAACAATTTCGCTCAATTTTATTGGTTTATTAAGAAATTATTATTACGAATTAAACTAATAACCTATAGCAACGTTCACCCACCTCGACCAACTAGAGTTAACTACGTAATAGACCAAGTGTTATATGCTTATGTATCATAATGGTGGCTCCCAAAAAAATAAATTTTTTGTACTAAATTAAAAAAACGTTTACAGGTGTATAATATTTGATGCCTCTTCTCAGGAATGAACACACACATTAATTCTTGAAGGATCAAGGAAGCGTCTCATCGTTAATGGACCTAGCAATATCTCAACATTTTTTTGAGATTATACCAGGATCTCAGCATTTTCTTTTATAGTTAGATTAGATTAAAATTATTAATTTATTGGACAAACACATCCATAATTGCAACTCGAAATAGTTTAATTCAACAACGTCATTAATGACAATTTAACTCACCATTATATATATATATATATGAAGGATGTGTGTTGAATTATACCATTATGTATTGGTCCAAATTTATATTGCTTTATAATTTTAATATTAACATGTTAGGCATGAATTTTATTAAGATAAATATTGTTAGAATAAAATAGTCTTTTATCTAATTATATATTTATTTCATAAGTTTAAACCTAAATTAGCTTGCGGATAATATCAAAACGAAAAACTTATGAAATGAATAAAAAATAACGCATTTTTCACCCAATAAAAACAAAAAATAACTCGTTTCATTTGAAAAGTTTGCGCCTGTCTTATTTATGTTTTATCTTTTCTTATTATTTTCGCTAGTTGTCCACAACATCTTCTCCAAAAGAAAAAAAAAATCATTAAGAGTGTATATAATATATATTAAGGGTTTGATTTTTATTAGACTATTAATTCTCTTACTCTACATTCCTACACTCTAATTGTATAAAAAATATAAAAATGAGTTGCAAGATGACTTACAAAAATACTATATATTATTTTGTTACAACTAAAATTTTACTTATACACTGTATATATATACTGTACGTGTTGAATTCATCGATATTTAAATCATATATATAAGTTTAAATCTAGACCATGGTTCCCGAGTGTCACACCTCATTTGTAAGATCTGGGTTTTATTCAAAGTAAGTCTGATACTTTTGTGTTTCGAAATAAATGTAAATTAGTTTATTTATACAGTCAAAAATTTCAAATTGTATTTAAAGGTGATAACCCAACCTCTTGAAAGGTTTATCTTTCCATAAAATTACACTAAATAAATTTATTTCTTATTAGAATGGAATATAAATATAGGGTTTGAGTCTGAGAATCTATTGACTCCCATGTAAATATTCACAATCAATCTTACACACTTACACCAATGAATAATTTTTTATAGGATGAATTTTTAAAAAAAATCAAATTTAAGAGTTGTATCATGCATATCATGCTCATGAAACGTGCACGAATATTAGCTATCCACAATATTAAAAGAATTTAATTTTAATTCTCATGCAATCATCTTCTCACACATTATTAAAATTTATTCAAAATATAGACATGAAATGCATCCTCTTCCTCTCGATGGAAAAACGATAAGTTATACCGAGCAAAAATGAAAACAAGAAAAGCCTATTCTATATGGAAATGAACGAAAGGAATTCTGTAGTTCAAACAATATTGCAGGTCCATCTATAATGAATCCTATGCACGTCCTCCACATCCCGACAACAAAAATGCAAATCATTAAAGAGTACATATATTCACCCGATTCAGGTGTAATTAACTTCATGCGCTCTGCTCTTCAATATCTCCATTTTCACCATCTTCAGCAGCCGCAGCAGCCATCAACTCATCAAAGTTTGCTGTCTTCCCAAGTACTATTTCAATCTAAAACATGATTTAATAAATGTAGAACTTAGAGGCAAATCATAAAGCAGAATCCAAAGCCATAGGTAGGAAGGAGGCTCTAAGATAAACACATTCTACAGTCAAGAATAATTGTGTTGCCACCCTTACCTTGGCCTTTTGGACAGGTCTACCTCTAGAATCATCTTTTATGTCAACAGTTGATGTCATAATTTCTGCATTAAGATTCCATCCAGAATCAATTTGATTGATCAAACATTTGAGTACCAGAAAGAGAGGGGAGAGGGACATTTCCCGGGAGTAAAAGAGAAGATAGTGTCTCACTCTTTTCAACAGCAAGCCCATTATTTTTCAAAATTTCAGCAACAGTAACCACCGTAGCAATAGCTGTGACAATAAAATAGAAAAGAAATCATATTTAAAATGCATCCAAGGACAGGGGTTGAGGAAAGATGAAACTAGAAAGTAATGACTCAACATATAAAACATGAAATACACTACATCCTCTTCCTCATTTCAATTTTGAAATATTGTACTATTAGATGAAATAATAGAACTGTCTACATAGTACATAATCAACATCCTAGTAGTTATTACCTTCTACTTTTGATAATTAAAAAATGTTTCTCTAATCTTCATTGTAAAATGTAAATATACTTAGCATGGCTGTTGTAACAGTTTTTGCCCTAGCATTTCTATATTTTATAAATATTAGAATTAATTACACTTTCATCCTAACTTGGAATTATAAATAGGGATTAAATTGGAAGAAGGGCCCTTGCGGGAAGAACTTCAGGGTAGCCACCAGTCATAGACAAATTTCTAAGCATACAGCACCTCCAAAATGCAATGTGGTTTAAAAATAGTTTATCCAATTCGTCTTAGGAAGATTTTCTAAGTTTATGCTGTTATCCTAGCTCAAAGATGCAATGTGTCAGCAAACAAAACTATGCTACCTTCAGGCTTCAACATACTTGGGGTTTCAAAAGGAAATGAAGAAGGGGAGACCAGTGTCCAGCATTAATAGAAAGCTTTGAAACTGAGCATAAATGCTAATTCACCCAAGAACTTCAATGTTCAAACTGGTATGCTCCTAAAAGTCTAAAACATCAACTCGCTATAGAAAAACGTGCAAGAAATGGGTGCTAGGAAGATAAACCCTCTAAACTCACATAAGTACATATTAGTGGTTGCCACTACCAGTCTACCACCCACCACACTGCATACCAAAGCTTAGTCAGAAAAAAACTAAAAGTTTGAAACAGAGTTCAAAACTCAAATCCTGCACCTGCACATGCTCATGGCAGGCAAAGGTAGCCAAAGAAACTAATAAACACTTTAACCATCTGTTCAACCTGCTGGAAACAGAGACTGACTGACTGACTGTAAAGAAAATCATCTTTTTGTAGACTGACATGTGCTCCCAAAAGTAACATCTTTTGTTCAATGAAGGATTGATGTATAGTATACCATTCTTCAGTTATTAACAATTCTCAATCTCACAGTTATAGTGACCAATGTAACTCAAGGAGAATTAAATCAATCAAAAGGACCAGTCTACGTTACTAATCAATAATCAATAGAACCGACTCTGCATCACAAGCAAAATTGAATGAATAAAACTTATAAAAGTAGAAGAATAGCAAAAGACAAAGGAGAGGGATTTAGTTCCAAGATTTGATACCCATTCCTAGTGCTGAGAGCTCGACCTCATTGTGCTGTTGCATATACCTCTGCAAAAATAACATGTATCAAAAAAATTAAACAAAACCGAACGTGCCCACAATAATTAAACATGAAAAAGTTCACACAAGTTTCAAAATTTGATATCGAAACGAAAAAATCGCTTTAAACCCACTTCGTTTAGGAAACGAGATACTCAAGGCTTCATCCCACTACGATTGGAGGCAAATAATTTTCCGCAGTCCAAAAAAAAAAAGAGAAGGTTCAAGAAATCATCATGCCCCCGCCCCTCAACTCGGAAAAATGGGAAAGGAAAGGATTGAAAATGGAGGGGTACCTTGGCGAGATTAACGTAGAAGAAGAGGGGCTTCTTTGTGTTAGAGACCTGAATGCGATTCTTCTTATACGAATCAGATATGTTGATGTTGTTCACTCCCTCCGTTATGCCTTCCATTGCTCTCTCTCTCTCTCTCTCTCTCTCTGTTATGTGTGAGACGATGGCAACAATCAAAAACCCTAACAATTTATTTATTAACTGTAATCTAATGTGTTGAGGAAAAGTACAATCCCCAAAGCACAAGGTACAACACTTGCACTCTTTTCTCTTTCTAGGGCCCATATGGCCCAAACACTTATCATTAAATCCTCACTAATGCCGGGATTCATTGAGCTGTCAAATTGGGCTCGGCCCACTTTTTTGGTACCTTATTTTTTCAGTAGGAGAGACCCGACAAGATATATGACCGTCCGGCCCGGCCCGTTTCATAGGTGTAGGGGATGCGCCAATTTGGGTCAACTACTTAAATATTTAGACCCAAACCCCTGCATAGCCATCATTTAACAACTAAATTACATAACGATATAAATTTTTTAAAAGTCTTGTGTTCAAAACTTATTTTAGGAATGTTAAAATCATACTAATTTTTCAATTGTCTGCTTAAATTAAATCCATCTTATCTTATTTATTAAAATCACACTAATATCTCTTTATTTTAAATTATGCTTAAACCAATACTTTCTAGTTTCTATTTAAAATTTTCAAATACTATTATGAATTATTTCCTGACAAATATGTCCTTTTATACAACTTTTTGTACAATTGGAAGAAGAATAAATTATGCTAACAACCTATGAGATTTAATAAAATTACACGGATCGTCATTTTAGTTTTACAAATAACAATACCTCATTTATTTTAAAATTTTACCTACCAAATATTTTTATATTATTATTTTTTAACCCTCCATACAGTACAGTCTTCTATATTTTTTGCACTAATGAAAAATACGCAAGTATAAAAGTAATTGTAATTTTGAAAACTAACGATAAGAAAGTGAAATTTTATTAACTTTTAGGAGAGTTCATTATTTGCCCATAAAAACAACAACATAAGCTATGCTAAAACACACCAGCATTTGGTTTGTTAGATCAGCTAGATTTTGATGGAGTTACAACGGCAGATAACAATAGGATCGAACCTAATAAGAATTTACAAATTATAAGGACCTAATTACAATTAAAAAAATTAAGAAATTGTTTGAAAACAAGGAAAAAATTATACGAACTAAATTTAATTTGAACATAGAATTAATTAACGTGAGTAAATATTATTCACGTATGCACTTTTTTTTGGGTACAATTTCACGTTTGCATTTCGTCTGTTACGTGATACGAAACTGGGTAGCATTATGAAATATAAGTTAACTTGAGATTTTGTCTAGTTTGGGATATAGAATTTCTTGTGGTTGAAAATTAACTTCGATTAAGAATTTGGCTCTCTAATGACCACTCGTATATATGTTAACGAGAAATCTTTCTAATATGCAACATTTCTATTTTTTACAAAATATAAAATAAATTTGGGTTCTTCCAAAGAAACAACCTAAAATTATGGTATGAGTTTTTTGTTTGATAAAATACATTATTGTTTTAGTATATGCCTTGTTTTAGTCCCACGAGTTCTTTTATCATTTCTTATGCCGTCATGATTATTATGACTTTTAAAAACGGTCTTTGTAATAAACTCATGCATTTATTGGGACCTATATGTATGGATTTAAATGTCTAAAAATGGGTTGCCTCTAAAATATTGTTTCTCTCAACTTAATTAAAGATACAACTACGCAAACCCATGAATGTTTGAATAAAAAATATATAGAGACAAATATATAAGTGAAATAAGCAAATGAAATAATAGCATATTACCTTTGAATCAGTTCAGCATTAGAATATGCGACAGGGACATTATTAATTGTTATTGAATTAATTAATTAATGTAATCGAAGTTGCACTATTACTTAAACATACACTTGCATGTGCTTTATAGAAAAGACCCAACAATTAAAATGATACTTGCTAAGGAATCTCTAAATTTATGATATTATATGGTCGGTGAAGATGGACAACGTTAAACTTTGTGCGGCTTTAAAATGTGTCTGGCATTTGAAGTCCAACAAGTTGCCAGTCCAGTCCAGTGTAACATATGCATGCACTGGCCATTTGGGGAATGTTAAGTTCAGCAATGTTAAGTTCGGCCATTGTGATAAATCAGTATGACACGTTTGCATTATTTGTTTTTTGTTTTTGTTTTTTGGTATTTGGATATTTTCACGTGTCTTAATTGTGAGATTAATTTTTTTTGAAGTATTGAAATTGTTCCTTTCTATAAGTATTTTCTTGTAGGCTCAAACTTATAGCATTGTCAAAGTCCTTTAACTATTGAGTTTAGAAAAATTCATAGGTAAGTATGATCTACTACAGATACTTCATTTAACATTAAACATATGTAAGATTTTATGGGTCATGTTATGAATATACTTATCTCTAAAAAGTAAGTTTTCACATGTCAATTGTTGAATGGAGTGCCTATAATAAAATGTGCCTACCTAAAAATTACTTATTGAGTTTAAATTTACTTATTACTTGAGTCATATTTAATAGATTAATGTGAACATGTTTTAATTGCTCTGTTTAGTGATGTCACTACTTGGCCATTCCCTTATCACTTGAGTCACATTTAATAGGTTAATGTGAACATGTTTTAATTGCTCTGTTTAGTGATGTCACTACTTGGCCATTCCCATGCCAAGCCAATTATATTTAATGCAAACTAAGCTGTAATAATATTTTATAGATAGAAGTTTTCATTTTTTTAATTATTAAATTTTATATTTGAATTCATGCAACAAACACTTAACATTCATTTTTCATGCTCTAAAATTCTCTATTATGGATATTTTATTAACAAATCATTTACATTTTGGAGACTTGAATATGAACGACAATATTTAAGAGCAAGCTTACTTAAGCGATGTTGTAAAGTGTTATTTTAACCTTTGATAATTAAGTTTAACTACTCTTTATACAAATAATATTCTAAAGAAGTCTTAAATGTCCATTTCACGCTTATACAGTTATACTTGCCACATCTTTTCTTTATTATATATAATATAGAGAAATTGTTAGTTTATTATCGTGTTACTGTACAAACCCGCCGTTGCCCACAGAATTCCCTTTTCAAAATTTTCCTTCTGTACTTCTAAACCATTCTGGAATTCTCTAACCAAACAAACAGCTGGAATTACACTTGTAGTTAACTCTTTTTCTTTTATACGTTGTTTTCTTATTAAACCTTTCTGGAATAAGCATGAGTTCAATTTTTATTCATTGTTAGTGTAAAATATTTTTACACTGTTATTTAATTATGTATTGTCAAATCAATAAAAAAATTAACTATCACAACAACTGCTTAAAAAGTTTAACTATTTTAATAATTTGATAACATATAATTAGATTACAATATAAAAAAATTTTAAATTCAAGACCTATCAAGCAAAAAAGTTAATAACCTACTAACCTTCTTTTCCGTCCCTTCTGACACCAAAACATCATATTAGAAGCTTGGCCATGCAAAACTCCATCATTAATGCTAGCTCTTTAGAATTTGAATCACTTTATATATCTGTACAAATGAGAAGTTGAGGACAACATATATATTAACAGCAACCCATATATAGTTGTTTTAATGAGTATGACCTCAAAACTGTGCAGCTTGACTTTCATTCTCATGTTCTGAATCATCATCATATATATACTATATATTAAAACAAGACAATGACAATTAAGTTATTATCTATGCACAAACTGTTCCAAAAGAGTTCATTAATCAAGATGATAAAAAAATACAAAAAAGGGAAAAATGAAGCTGTAAATTTAATGGGCTTTGAACATAATGTTTTTAACATCCATATAATAATGCACAACCGTAAAGTAGTGCTTCGCCCTGGTTTGAACTTATCTTAGATTCATGACAAAAGTATTCTTTCAATTTCTTTATGTACTCATAAGTCATTATCATGCATGTGTATGACGATTTCCAGTTAATTTTTAATTACAAGAACAAAATTTGCTTGGATTCCTTTTAATTGTATAATTAATCGTGTCATAAGTGGACGCCTCAACTTTATCGGAAGTGGCATTTTAAATAATAAGATGCTAGCTAAATTTATCAGGCAAACACTTATATTAAAGGTGACCATCACTTTTAGATTGTTCCAGAATATCAATACATACCAAGCTAGTAGCTTTCGAGTGCAACTTTGGAGTTCCTATTTTTTTATTAATAATGATATTCAAATACAACAAAATTTATATTATTTTTATATTTAATTAATAATAAATAAATGTGAAACCTTTTTTTTGGGGGGGGGGGTTACATAGTAGTTTTTCCTATTATATCAATTTATTGTTATATAAAAAAATTCACAAGGAAAAAATCTAGAAAAATGAAGCTTATAGCACATGATCAGATTCGCGCACTAACTCTAGCTAAAATCATCCATTTATTTGGTAAGAGCTAGTTTCACTATTTGGTAAGATACAGATAAGATCCAACAAATCATTAATTGTCTGCCTTTCCTTAGGTAGATATATTTCCTAGCCCATCGATGGATCCACCGCCATATCATTATTAATGTGTATCAATCATCACGAAATTAGGACACTTTTCATAATAGTTAACTATTATGAAAAGTGTCCTAATTTCGTGATGATTTAGCTATCATCTTATAGTAATCCTCAACTCAAGGAATTGATTTAGCTATTGATGAATTGTACAGTTTAAAACTTTTCAAATTTTATTATTTAATCTTTTTGACATGATAGTAATACAGGATATAACGTTTCTGTTAAGAGTAGTGATATAGCTTAATCTCATTTTGAGCCAAAAAGAAAAAAAGAAATCATTGTTTGTGGCGTAAATTGTCAACAAATTCTTGCTAATTTAAGTATGAAGGACTTATTGCTATAGATCCATCCTCGACCTTATGATAGCCCTTCTCTATCTAATGGATCGTCCATGAAATTGATCAAATCTGAGCGAATCGATCGACATTATTTTGACTTTTGTTCTAAATTATAAAGTTGGAATATCACTTATAATGAAAAGGATGTCAGGATCTCACTTGCATTTTGGCAAGGACTACTCGTATAGCACCTTTGTTGGGATAATTCCGGTCGAATTTCATGCAGACAATGATGTGATTGTTCATATATATATATATAACTAGTGAAGCCAGTGTTTATTGTTTAATTAATGAGTTAGTACCAATTATTGACATAATGTAGTATGTATATATAATTTAAAAAATCGATCCAAGGGATACGCAATTATTGAGCAATTGGTCATATTCAAAAAAGAATATTGAAAAACGGATATTTTAATTTATAAGTTTCCGGTTTCAATTCCATTAAAAATTGTGGATGACGTTTAAGAACTTTTTTCTTTTCTTTTTAAGTGTGTGTTATACAATGAGAAGCAATTCATTGCCCACCCCCACCCCCCCAAGGCAGGATGCAATCTTAGATCATTGTGCTCATGGCAAATAGAGGCAGCGCCTCATACAGTTTGAGCCTTTGCGGGGCCATGGTCTGGCCCAATTTTTTATTTTTAGTTCACATGTACTTTTAAACTTAGCGTATCAAATAATTTATTTTTTTGTCTCCTAAATAAAATGGTTTAGTTCTGCCCTGATTTTATAAAAAGGTTTAATAAGCCAAGTTAGACCTTTCAGTTCATACAAATATAATAATATAATAAAAACTGGTTAATATTGGGTGGTGTAAGCGGATCAAATCTTACATCGGTGTAAGTTGATCCCTCTTATATATTATACATACATACACACACATATATATAAAAGTCATATTTAGTGAGGGGAGTGGTTTATTGTGAGAGTAAGAGGAACAAATCTTGACCATTAAATCATCTATGTATAGTCAAGATTAGAATATAAAGTTATATGACTTTTTTAAGTGGTCATGGAACATTTAAGTAACTTTTAATCTTGATCATATATAATGATTTAATGGCTAAGTTTTACTCCTCTCATAATAAAATAATACTCTCACTATATACGTTATATATATATATATATATATATATATATGTGTGTGTGTGTGTGTGTAGCCATCAACTACAACCTGTACGTATATCAATATTCAAGTCTCTTGTTAATTTGTAGACTAGCTAGCTACTTGAATTTTTCGAATTCTAAATTATTCTCCTCACATTAACGTTACGCCTAAAATCTCTGACCTAACGATAATATCAATCATCTTTGATTAAGCCTCATGCGTCTACGACCCAAGCTGAATATTTCAGAGAAAGAATCGATCTTCTTGTCTTATCCATCAAAATTCGGTGCTTCATATAATAAAGTGTGACAATGTTGCATCAAATGATACTTCAAGCAATGTGCAAAACCACCAACGTGGATCATATGTATGCATTAATTCAAAGTTAATCTCTTTGTTGGTTGGGTGGAAATTTCCTCAAGGACGAATTGTTGCAACGGCAGGAAAATATTTGATCAGTACATACGCTATATGGGCAAGTTTATATAGTATCTTTATAAATTTTGTATTTAGAGTAAATTATATAAGTATTTATTAATTATTAATTTTTTAATAAATATTTAAAAAATATTAAATATAATCAATAACTACTAAATAATTAACAAATCATATTAAGCATCGATACCCAAAAAAATATCCACATTAGAATAATGCCCAATTATATGTATATATAATAAACTGAGAGCGTTTAAAGAAAAATGATTGCCTCTAATCTACATAACAAGAAGAAAGAACAGATATTTGTTGTCATTAAGAAAAATAAAGAAAATACAAAAAAGATAAGAGTAGACATGACATTCTTCCCATGCTGATTCATAATTTCATGTATACGGACAACACATTATTTTAATACAATAAGTTGAAGAGTCTATAAGTAGAAAGTTAGAAGCCTGTTACCATCAGATAAAGATACCACGTAGGATTATTCTACGTAGGATAATTCCGAAGCACTTCCTCCTCCACTCCCATATCAAGTCCGCCTTGATATTCTATGGAAGCGAGAATGGTCACTTACGTATAATTTTTAGCTTTTTACACAGTTTTGACATATTCTTTTAAGAATTATCTACTAATTATAAATTAATTTTTCTATAAATTTATATATAACATAAACTATTAAATACTTAAATTAAATTTTAACATTATAATATGTAACTAAATAATTGAGATTAGATACACATGTGAAATTATTATTATTATTTCATATGTATTTATAATAATAATTTTATATTTAAAAAATTCAAAGGTCATTAATTACTCAGAAACAATTGTGTTTTCTTTTAAATAATATATTTAATCAATTAAAACATAATAAATAATTTAATATATTAATAGCATTACTCCACATAAATTAAACTTACATAATAAAATTAAATCAATATCTATCTATATATAATATTATAAAAGAGAGTACATTCAAACTCCACTAATACCATGTGTCACTCATATAATAAAATTTTTCTCTCTAAATTTTTTTACTCCTCATGCAAATGTCAATCATAAATAAGCTTTTTTATGTATTTAATTTATTTTCAAATATGCATATCAAATTCTTCTTAAAGATTCTCAAAATTACTATTAGAAATTAAATTTCATAAGTTTTTTAATAATAATTTTGAATAATGAAGTAAACTTCTAATTCAAACTCAAAATTCAATTACTTTTTACCAATAGTACTTTTATTTCTTACTTTTCAAAATAAAAAATATTAATGGTAAAATGTTTACTCAACCATAAAAAAAAACTGAAGTAGATTATGCTAATATGTTATTTTAAAAATCGAAATTCATATTATCTTACGTTTTATTTAATTTATTAACATATATATATATATATATATATTATAGATCATTTATTAGTTTATTGTTTTCAATTTAAAAAATAAAATTCATATCACCAATAGAAATTACATTATTAGTATATTATTTTTTATTACAATAAAATTCATATTTAAATAGAATTTTCATGATTTTTGATTACCTTATTATTATTATTATTATTATTATTATTATTATTATTAGTTTTCCTTTGTAACCCATTTCATTTTCAATTACTTAGACTTTAGAGTTATTTAGAATATTATTAAATAATTTTAAAAAGCTGTTATTATAATTATAATAAATATTAAATTTAATAATATATACATCCTATATACATGATAATTATTCTATCACGCATAAAATATTTAATATTTTTATTTTTTACCTTGAGATTTTTTTATTGTTCCTTATATTTATACTTATTATCATATGCTAAATTATATATCATTTTTATTAAATTATGTATATTGTCTGCATATTTTCTCTTGTAAGTTGTTAACTATCTTTTTTGTTGTACATTCTTGGGTATACAGAAAACATGGAGATAGATTTTACTTATATGCACGAAAAATTCTTGATTTTGAGCTTTGACATTTTAAAAATTCCCCAATGCTAAATAAGAAGCACGAGATGAGATAGACAAATTAACAAGACAAAATGAACTTGAGAATGATTGACATAGTGTGAATTTGGATTGACTTTATTAAAACAAAAAAACTTTTAAAAAATATTTTTTTTAAAAAATAATTTTATAAATTTTTATGTGTGTTTAAATACAATTTAAAAAAATTGACATTTTTCAAAAGTTAAAATTAATGTTTTAAAAATCGGTTAAATCGAATAACCGGAGAGGAGAGTAGTTCAAGGTTTAATCAGTTGAACCGATATACTATATTATATATATATATATATGTATAATATATTACAAAAATCATAAACCGCTTTGCTGTGTCGCCACTTATTTTGTGAAAAAGAAAGACTAGAACCGTGGCAACTTCCAACCCAAGTTTCAAAAGAGTTAAATCTTAAATTTTTTTTTTAAAAGAACTATTTTCTTCTTTCTTTTTTAATAAAAATTCAATTTAAAATTTGATGAATGAATCGACCAATTTTTTATTTCTGATTTTTACCGGTTCAACCGATTTTTTTTATAATTTTTTATAGTTTAACCGTTCGAGAGGTTCTTTGATTGAACCAGAACCGATAGAGGTTCCGATCCACGATCAAACCAGTTGGACCAATTTTTAAAACATTGGTTAAAACCTCATTCACACACCCTAACCAAAATGAACTTTAGTAATTTTTCTATATAAATTTTTTTTTATGAAAACAAATTTAAAATTCATTCTATTACATAAAAGTATTTCTTAAATATTGTATCTATATATAAAATATTTAAAAAATAAAAATAAAAAATATTTTTTCACTTCCTTCATATGCAAATAAATACGGTGAGTAATTATAGAACGAATTTTATTGTAGAATAAACACAGTTGTTTTGAATATTTTTTTCAATAAATATCTTTGTTTATAAAAGTATCAATATTTTTAAGGAAATAATTTTATTTTCTCCATTTCTGAAATCTCAGGATCACTTTTAATCAAGAATTTGTAATTACTAATTTATGATAAATATTCTCCTTAATTAATACAATTATTTTATTAAGAAAAAAATAAAAATAATAATTGCCATAAAATACTAAATCAATGTAAGTTTTCATTCAATTTAATTCATTTTTTTCGCCAACTTTATAATTTTCATTCAGCTAGTTAAATTTTTTTTATAATTACTTGAAGTCTACAATGTTGTTGGGATAAGTGGAGTATTACTTTACTTTTTGGCCAACAAATTGCAAAGTATAAAGGAGTGGAGTGATTCTTAAGAGTTTAAGTTTAAGGTTGATCCATTGTCATTGTAATAATGTGTTAGTACATTATTAAAAGAAGTTAGACTTCTTACATAAATATTGTGATAGTCAAATTTCTTTATTTATTTGATAATACAAGATTAAATAATAATATAAAAAGTTTTACTTAGTATGGATCAAAATTAAATCCAATTTTTAAACCTATTATCTTTTGGATTTTGTTAATGTCTTTCTCTGGAGCACATGTTAAGGAATTAAAATAGAAATTATTAAATGAAAAATAAAAATATTTAATATCTTAAAAATTTTTAAAATTTTTAAAATTTTATTCTTAGTTAAATTATTCTACAAGTTCCTATTCTTTTTTATAATTTTTAAATAAACCCATATAGTATACAAATTATAAATGAGTCCCTATAGTTTTATTTTTTTTAATAAGATCATAGATCTAGCTTACTGTCAAAATTTTATAAGAACTCAATTAAAAATATTTTTAAAGTTATAATGACCCATTTATACTTTTTAAATTATAGGTGTTTATTTTAAAAAAAGCCCTACAAATAAATTTAAATTTTTTATTTAAGTAACAACGATGATTTAATGAAGGATAATAATTGATTTTTCACATTTGGCCTATGGGTACATGTTAACAAAAAAATCCTTATCTTTCACTTATTATTTAGGTGAGTAATGCTATATTCTCATGATAAATATTCCTAATATATTCATAATTACTTAAAACATGAAATATTAAATAAAAAAATTAGAAACATTTAATATATTGAAAATCCAAAAAATGTTTAATTATTTATTCTTTAAAAAATTAGGAGGATTATTAAGTTAATTCATTAGGAGGATATAAAATTATTCTTATATTTTAGGGTGATGCTAACCAATATCATTAGGAAATTGTTTAAGAAACATTTAATACTCTTTAATAAATTTTCTTAATTACTTAAGGCAAAAAGAATTAAAATAGAAAGTATTAAATGTAAAGGTATAACATTTAATATATTGAGAACTCAAAATACATTTAATACTTTCTTTATTTGGTAATTTAAAGAATGCATTAACGAGTGTCCAATGGAACTAAAATAGAAATTATTAAATATAAAAATAGAGCATTTAATATCTTAAAAACTCAAAAATTATTTAATATTTTTTTTATTAAGTAATTAGGTGAATTTATTGAAGGATACTAAATAATTCTTAAACAATTTCTTAAGAATATTGGTTAGCAAGACCCTTTAAAAAATTTATTGAGGAGTATTAAATGATCCTTAAAAATGTCTTTAGGGTACTGGTTACCAAGACTCATTATTTAAAGAAAAAAATATTAAATATTTTTTTTGTTTCTTAAGATATTAAATGCTCTATTTTTATATTAGCATTTGCTAAGGAGTGCCTTTAATGATTGATTAAGAAATCAAAAATTAAAATTATTAAATATAAAAATAAAACATTTAATATCTTAAAACATTTTAAAAATTAATAATTTATTTATTTAACAATTAAAAATATTTTAAAGGATATTAAATAATTCTTAAATAATATTCAGGGGCAAAGCCAGAAACTAAATGAGAGGAGGGTCAACAGAAAATATATATCACATAAAATGATAAAATAAACAAATAAAATCACATAAAAATATTAAAAAAATTTAAAAAAATTACAAACTTGAGGGGAGTCATAGTATCCCTTTACCCCCTTCCTTCCGCCTTCACAATACCTTAAGAGTACTAGTTAACAAGATCTTTTTATATTTAATATTTTTTATTTTACTTCCTTAAATAGTACATTGAGGACACCCCTTCACAAATACTTATTATTTATACTTGTATTCATAATATCATCTCTTATATTATTTTGTGAATTACACATGTGCTAACCTAATATAAATTAAAAAACATATACCTATTTACCAAAAAAAATACATGTACCAAACAAATTCGAAACATGTAAGCTGACGTGTCCCAGCCCCACATGGGAGTTGCATACGATCCTATTCAGCAACGTGGAAGTGACCTGTCAGAGAAATCCGTATTGACGCGTATAACAAATACGGACACGTGGCTCACATGTAGCACCATGAAGGCCTCTATATACAGCAGCACCCATTTCGCTTCAGTTCGTGGACTTCCGTGACTACCTCTCTCTTTTCTTCCCATTCATTTTTTCTTCCCTCTAGTTCTTCTCTTCTTAGTCTCTCCTCACATTCTTTTTTTCTCTCAAAAGTTTCAATCTTTGGTTTTGGATTAGCATTTTTTTGGTGTTTTAACTTGTTGGGTTAGGATATTTTCTCCAGAAAATGAAGGAAAGTGTGGGAAACCCTCTGCACCTAAAGTCTGTGAACCACATCTCCCTCGTCTGCAGATCAGTGGAAGAATCTATTGCTTTCTACCAGAATATTCTTGGGTTTTTCCCAATCAGGAGGCCAGGATCATTTGATTTTGATGGGGCATGGTATTTTTTCAAACATGATCATAATTAGAAACCCAATAAGAAATTTCAATTGAAAATAATAGTGTCCAAATGGCTTCTCTTGAGATTTAAAAGCCAAAGAAACATGAAAAATGGAAACTTCATCCAAATTTTCTTATTTTATTTTCATAGTGAGAAAGTATTGGTCGGTTTTCTTACTGGTTTTGGATCTTCTATGTGATCACTGTACAGGTTATTTGGCTACGGGATTGGAATTCACTTGCTGCGAGCTGAGGACCCAGAGAACGTTCCAAAGAAGACAGAAATTAATCCAAAGGATAATCATATATCTTTTCAGGTTAGATTTTCATCCAATTATGGCGTGCTCTTAAATTGCAAATTAAATGCTTGATTGAATATTGCTGCTGGAAGTATTTCAAGGAAGAACCAAATTAAAGAAGTAAATTTATAGATTAATTAATGATATTCTTTTAGTAGAATAAGGAACCTTAGAAATACAGCTAAGTGACGGGGACAAAATCGACTTAAAAACATTATTGCTTAACTCATCCTTTCCTGTCCCATTATGAGGTCATGCCTTCCAACCTTCTTCTGTTCTTTGTAACTAAAAAAAGGAGATAAAAATAAATGAATGCAGATAGAAATGCGACCAAAGTCCAAACATAGACGAAATCATGATGGTTTTAGTGCAAAATTGTTTGTATTTGTTTCAACTTTAATTTCAAGTTCTAAATTATTCCTGTGTCCCTTTCCTGGCTGTGGAGAAAAGACACACAATTTTTCATTATAAAAGCGTTTTGTACTTTTACTTTACGCATCTTGTATGTACTTGCTAGTAATTGTGAAAGACTGTGTTTTGACGAAATGACAAAGTGATTCAATTAAAGAAATATATATTGTGTCCCTGGGATGAACAGTGTGAAAGCATGGGGGCAGTGGAGAAGAAGCTGAAGGAGATGGAGATTGATTACGTGCGTGCGATGGTAGAGGAAGGTGGGATCCAAGTAGATCAGCTGTTTTTCCATGACCCAGATGGCTTTATGATTGAAATATGCAATTGTGATAGCCTCCCCGTGATCCCCTTAGCGGGTGAGATGGTCAGATCATGCTCGCGTGTGAACCTTCAAATGATGCAGCACCAGCAGCAGATACAGCAAGTGGTCCAGCAATTGTGAGGTCTTTGGAGGTGAAAGTGGAAGATTTAAAAATATCAGAAGGAACTCCTCCTTTTCTTATGTTTAGTTTCCTTTGTAATAATAAACAATTCCTCAATTGTTCCTAATACAAAAAAGTATTGTCCTTTTGCTACTACTTTGGTGGTTTCAAAGTGGAAGTTTGCTTTGCTGGTCTTTTATTGCTTCATTTTCTGGGTGAGCAATAAGCACTGAGCACTTGCTTTGGTAACCAACTTTTTTGAGTCCAAGTGACCCACATATATAGACATGGCAGCAAATGGGATCATTCTGTGGTTAACCAAGTACACTCTAGAAATTAGCAGATCAAATAATTTTCTAATATCTTGTCTTTATCTTCGGCCTTGGTGTTGGTCCGATTCAGTGTGTCACATTGAGAAGCACGTAAGCAAGTATAGTAGGTACTAGGTAATATAATATTGTTTGGTAAGATACTGCAACCTTGTTTAGGCTGAAATACATGTTGCATATGCCTAATTTGCTGACTCTTATTTGATTAAATACGGAGCAAGAAAAAATATTTTCTGGAAAATTTTCAGTTCAAATCAATTACTGATCATGTGTGTGGGATGAACTAACCATCACGTGCAGGCTTAGGTGAAAGAGGCGAATCGACAGACTCATTAATTTCAACAAACGTTTACATCATGAAGTGACCACTCATAAATGCCTATTCCTATTGAGCATATGATAATAAATAAAATATGTGCATTTACTCACTAACATACAGTGTATATCCATGTCAATGTTTTTCATGTCCAAGCTGACTCAGATGACAAATTGACAATTTTGACTCAATAATAGATATGCAATTTATTAATTGTAGAAAAGCTGACTCAGGATTATCAAAGAAACAGAAAAGCTGACAAAGTGGGTTGTTCAAAGTGGCTAAAGTATAAACCAAAAAACAAAAAACTGGCTAAAGTATTTTGAATAAGGCTATTTTATTCTTTTAAGTGCACGGGTTTAAATGTTTTCCTAGATAATAATCATGTTTTGGTGACCGTTCTTCTCGACGCGGAGATCCCCTGATGTTTAAGGGTTACCTTGAGTAAGGTATTTTTGAAATAATTTTTTGAGTAGACTTTTGTTGCTTTCTTGGATCCCAAACTCTCCTGAATTCTAAGTAGGACACTGATAGTAAAGTTATTTATTCTTATTATCAATTTTAACAAAAAAATATATATAGAGCTGACTCAGATATGACAATTTAGTCCGAAATGATTTATTGTAGAAATTATGAAGACTTGTTCTATAATTTATTGGGACATGGTGAATTCATGGGAACCAGTTCACAAGATATTTCTTCTTGATACTTTAGTTTCAACATGCATGATGCATGGATAACGAGTAACGACTGGCTAACGGTGAATGTAGGTTATTCAAAAAAGGTACAAAAACTGATATGTTCAAAAATTGATATTTTACTTGAAACTAACATTTAATGCAGACAGAAAGAATAATATGTTCAAAAATTGAAAAAAGAAAATTGCTTAAGATCTGCTCACATGGTTATGGTAAAGACGTGTGGTGACTTGGGGTCCTTACGTTATAGTCCCTCTGCGATCTTCTTTGATGATCAACCCCCCCCGGTTCTCTCTCTCTCTTTTTGTTGGTACACAAATGGTTTCCCTCTCTTAAGTGGAAGGTTCTTTCCCTATTCTTCTTCCTAACTAAACTTTTAGACCTCTTTATAATATAATAATAATAATTTTAGGCAAATTATCATTTGTACAAAAAACAAAAACAAAAACAAAATTATCGCATAACTCAAACGATGGAGATGTATTAAACTTATAATAAAAATTTAAAGTTTACTTTACCAAAAGAGATTATAAATTGCTGTGATAATAACTCCTTATTATAATCTTAAAAAATAAAAAAACAGTTAATGAATGTAGAAAAATATTGTCGATATATCTAAAAATTATTAATAAATAAAGATCACTAAATTGCTAATTTATTTATTTTCTTATCATCAAAAGATATTCTAATTAATGTAATTCTATTGCATTAGTTTTCTTATGTGATTTTTTTAGCAGGATTCTATTTTTTAATTATTATAAAGATTTAGGTTTTGTTCTAGTATTTTAAGATCCAAAAATAATTTTGGGATTGCACCCAACCCAACATAACATCGATGAGGTCGGTTTCCTGTTTAACCGGTTTGGTTTGATGGGCTTTGCAAAAATATTGGATTTCAACAAATAGCGCATGCGACGACAGAGGGTGAGCCCAGATGCATATTGATCCTATAAGTTTGAGCTATGGTGTGGGCCCCACCCCAAATGGTCTAGAATAGCCATTTTACCTTTATTTATTTATTGGTCTAATTTCACCTTGTGTTTGACCCTTGTGGAAAATTAGAAACAGTTATCAATTAGTCTGATATAGGAAAAGTGTAAAACTCTCCTTGAAAATGACAGTAAAAATTTTTATATAAAAAATTCATCTAAAAAATTTTCATGTTCAATTTTAAGGAAATATCAAATTAACAAAGTATAAAACATTTTATCTAAGTGTTTAAAATTTCTCTGTGCTAAATTGAAATTAAAACAGGCGAGGCAAATAGCAGCACTGAACGTTACATCAGTGTAACAAAACTTATTTACTGCACTATAGAAGTGGCTATCTAATTGTAACAAGATTTGTATATATCTAAAACAAAATGAAAATTCTAATGCTTTAAAAGTTTAAACCCATTGTAACAAAAGAAACCCATTATCAAAGAAGCTAAACATCATGTCATGACAGACACATCCAACCAAGTAATAGATCCCATCATTCATCAATCATGCATTAGTGCTATACGTTTGAAACAATCCTTGCCACAACTGAAACAGGGATTTCTCATCTTTCAATTAATTAAAGTCCAGTTTACACTTTACCAATTAATCATAGACAACTTTGCTTGAGGAATCCTGATGTAAAAGATAAGATAGATACCATATTAGTGCTAATATAAAATCATTAAAAGAAGCATGCATATGGCAAGGAATACACAAAAAAGCAAGGTATATATATAAACGATATAAACTTTCCCTTATATAAAGATCTTACAGCCATAATCCAAATGAAGGATACATTAATTAGTCAAGACTGACAATTCATTTATGCTCCATTTTGGCAGAGACTGTAATTATTCTGCATATGCTTATTTCTCTTATCCCTCTAAACCATGCTTGTGCAATAAGAGCGGAAAAAGAAACAGCAAATCAAACAATAGAAATGATACATACACAGCCTTATATTAGCCATAGTCGCGCACGCACATAGAATTATTTATATAGAAGGATATCTGCTACTGCTAGAGCCCCCTTGCAAGCATTTGCTCGTAATTCTCTATGGATTGGAGCCTTTGAATCAGCAGCTGCTGCTTGAAGTTCTTGATGAAGGCATCGGCGCTGGCGTTGATGTCTTCGGTGGACTTCCTCTCTAGCTTCTTTGATTCCGGGGCCTCTTTCTTTTCTGCCCCATGTGGTGCTGGCTTTCTGATCTTCTCTCTGAAATTGGTGCCCTCTTCCTTTTTTTGCTCGTCTGCAAAAGCTTGCTGGTTGTGGCGTGAAGGGTGGATATAGCTCTTTCTCATTGTTGCTTGTCTTCTTGAATGTCAAAGCCTGTCTTATGTTACAATGGAATTAGTGGATGCTTCATAGGCAGGCTCATTTGCTTCCTTATATAGATATAGATAATATATACCAAGAAAAGGGAATATGTGGTTTTCTACTTGATATGTTAATTTTCTTTTCTTAATCTCGGTGCTAACTTTTTACCCTGCCAGGCCCACACCCTGGTCTACTCTTCAAACCAAAGTAAAAGATGGTAACAAGCATAAAGGTGCGTAGAATATCTAGCTGGTCGGATATGCTAAGCGTAGGATGCATATGCTGTCATTGTCACAAGAATGATTACATTGAAGAAAGCTTAATGCTTTCTTTCTCCTTCACTAAATGTGAGATTAATCTCCTATTTTTACATATTATTATAAATAATTTTATTAGTTGAACTAAATAACACGTTGGAAAAAAAAACTTAAATAATTGGTACGGTATTACATAAGTCACTATAAATGGAATCCAATTTACATTTACTTTGTATCCGATCAAATGATTTTCTTCTTATATGCAAAGCAAGAGATAATTGTATTCCGTTACAAATGAATTTCTCTCCTTAGCAGATTTTTTTATTTATTAAAATGTAAATTATATAATGAGGATATATATAGTTCATCCTTTTCTATAAATAATTCCATTTCCCTCGTTAAAAGTTTAATTCAAGACCTTTAAAATAAAATATACCATACTCAATTATTAGGTTATTTCAAGAAATTTTTAATTAGATTAATATTTAATACATTAATAATTAATGTAAAAAATATTTATACTAGTGATCTTAAAATTGTATTTAGAAGAATAAATAAATATTAAATATCTAACATTTTAAAATGTCATGCCATTTAATTTTAAATAATTTATTAGTTTTACATCTTACCAACAAAAAATCTAATTTATGAAAGTTATAATGTGGGATTTTTTTGGGTCAAAACTAAAGTATAAAAAAAGTTTGACATACAATATAATGTATATATACTTGTTGCAAAATTGTTAACAAAAATAATTATGTAAAAATGGTTATAATATAAATTATTTTTATACCTTGACATATAACCACTTAATTAATTGAATTTATTTTCAAAATTTTACAATCTTTATGGAAGAGAAAGGAAAAATTCTCTTTTTAATCATTAATATTGAAGGAGAACTTTCAAAGTTGTTATAGTAAATTTAATTTAATAGGGAAGGAATAACTGGTCACATTGTGTTTCTATAAAATAATAATATGTGCCCGCAATCGCTTTTGCCTTCTTTGAAGTTTGAAGTTTCAAGATTCACAAGTAGATCTTAGCCACCAATTGGCCTACAGTCCCATGCGGATGTGCCATGTGCAGCAGACCATTGAAACTCATCTTGCAGCTTAAGACATGGATTAATGCCTACCGCGAAGAGGTAAACACCTTTCAAAGCGCCATGTTTGGCGAGTCAAACAATAATGCAAGTTTAATTGCGTTCTTAAGACTAATGGGGAATATTCACTACCTGGCATCTATACCTAACTGCCTAAACCATGATTATTAGACTAGATGGGTACATTGCATGCACGAAGGTTCTTCACTGCAAATAAAGATTAAATATCAAGATACACATATCATGCCCATACGTGGCTTTAATTGATAGGCATGGGAAGCTGTTATCCCACATGGGGTTCTTTAATTACTTCTAGATCTCCATGCCATATCGTAGAAATGCCAAAAAGGTTTAAAAGGGTAGGTTGTGTGCCAATAATTTATATTTATATTACTTACATATGCCAATGGAAAAAGTACCTTTATGAAAATTCAAGAGTAAGCCTCCACTCCATTAATTTGGTGGTCGTATACTATTATTTGGGTTTAAAATAGGAGTTTTGAAAAGGGAAATGCCGAGGGGACACAAAGCAATGTTATAAAATCAAGAGATAAGCATGTGATACAGGTGCATAATAAAATGCTCAAGTTTATAAATTATGTTTTTAGTATCTACAAGATTATCCATTTAATTACTTTATGCGATGAATTTGAATAACAAATTATGAATATCTTTTGTATGGGCTTAGCCCCTTGAAAGTGACTTGGATTCTATCCTATGCAAGAGAGGTCCGATTCATTATCCATATCCAATATTCATTTATAGATGGATATATACCCAAGTAAGGAAATATAATTGGGTATACATATTGCTTAAGGAACCCCCTCCTAGGTTATAAAGGACATGCTAGAGAATTTCAATCTGAAAAGAGTGATATTTTTCTTTTTTTGGAAAACAAACTTAACTTCACTCAACAGACGTCATCATAAGCTATAAATAATAATTTATTGTGAGACATCTTCTAACCCCAATAGAAGGATGAAGGATGTGACCGTCAACACGATGGAGTTACATAATTTTAAAATTGCTTTCTACATATGATTAATTGGATATACTATTATTATTATATATATAAATATATAAATAAAAAAAACTAATACCAGAAATTTGTGAAGAGGAATCTAGCTCAATACGGGCTTCTTTAAAAAAAACTATTGAAGGCCCAATAGGAAATTATTGCCATGACTGGGATTCTGTCATGCAGATCTTTCGTCATCCAATAGTAGAGTTATTGGATACCAGGATACTAGCCCAAGACCAATCCCAAATTTAGCCCAATAAAAAAATGAAAATAATTGGTAGTTGTAATTACAGTTAAACCCTTAGATGGTGAAAAAAATTGTATAATGTGCAGTGTGCAGAAAATAAAATCAGAATGGAGGCGCTGCACCGGTTGTCGTTGCATTTGCGTCTGGTCCCAATATCTCTGTTCCAAACCACGGTATTCAGATATGCAAAGCCACCGTTGAACTTGAACGTCAACTTGGTAGCCACGAAATCTTTGAGCTCAGCATCATCTTCACCAAAGGCCAAAGCAGGATGGTTTGTGGGTCTTGCAAAGAAGACAAAGTTGAACTTGCCCGAAATTGTCAAAGCTGGAGACCCTGTTCTGCACGAGCCTGCCCAAGAAGTTGATCCCAATGAGATAAGGTCGGAGAGAATCCAGAAGATCATCGATGACATGATCCAGGTCATGAGGAAGGCTCCTGGGGTTGGCCTTGCAGCCCCACAGATTGGAATTCCATTGAGGGTCAGTCAGTTTCAATCTTGGTATTCTCGTACTATGTCTATATGTCGGTTACCCATTTTGTACTTTTTGTGTTGTGTGTGTCACGGTTAGTGTTTAGTGAGGAAGAAAGCAGCTACTACCATGAAATGTGTGTAAAAATGATTCCTTTATCGTGTTGTATAATAACTTTTGAAATGGATAACTTTTATGACAGAACTTAGTGGGTGTGAAATAGATCATGAATCATGATACTGCACGGAATGATCACGGGTCTGAGAATCTTAATACAAAGGAAGTTTCTATGGTAAAATGTTAGATGTTCAAGATTTGAAGTTTAGGGATGCAATTTTTAACTGAGATGAATAAACAAGAAATGTTTGAGGTCCTGGAACTATAATCTGAGTATCAATATTGGTAGGTACCAGGAGCCCTGGATCTTGCACCAGCACCAGGACCGATCCAGTACAAGCGCTATACTGTTATAGTCCCAAAAGGCCAGAACCATAGTATGACCCTACATAAATCAGTTACAATGGATTCTCATGTTTTGCATCAAATGCTGCTTAATTGCCATTTTCTCTAATTCTAAACTTTGTTAGGAATTGTTCCAGAATTTGTTCTAACGGATTTATTTATAAGCAAGAGATCTATAATATGGGTTACATTTTTATCTTCTTTGGTTCTGATAAATAAGAAGTTATTTTGAGTGCTGTGTCATGATGTTTGCTTTTATAGTGAATCATGTACTGTCTAGGTGGTTTACAAACATTTTTCATCTACTGCTTTTTTGTACCAGATGTGATAGCACCTAGTTGAATTATTTTTTTAATTATTTGTAAATTGAACTTATCATCATGTAGGGATGGCTGCTCCTTTTCTCTGAATGTTTATTGTTTAACAATTTGCTGAAGATTAAAGCTTGAGGTTTACTATAGTACACACTTCTGGATATTACTAGACAATGTGAAGCTGTAGAAAAACATGTATTTTTGTATTTTCATGTATGCAGATAATTGTTTTGGAAGACACAAAAGAATATATTAGTTATGACACAAAGGAAGAGACCACAGCACATGATAGAAGACCTTTTGATCTTTTGGTATGTCCATCTGCCGAGAAAAGTCTGCATAGAAATGAAATTCATACTTTTGTCGTTACGGTCTGTTACTTAAATAATACATATTCATTGAGTTCTCTTGAAGCAGGTGATCTTGAATCCCAAGCTAGAGAAGAAGAGCAACAGGACTGCCCTATTTTTTGAAGGGTGCTTGAGGTGTGTCAATAATTATAAACAACTTTTTCACTTTTTGCTTTTCTGTTACCATACTTGCTTTGCCAGACTATCAGTTGGATTGTTTGTGCTCATAGTAATATAAGCTTTTGCATTTCTCTTATTACTGTTAGAAAGTAAAATGTTAGGAATTTGAGCATATCTTAATTGAACATTCAAGTTGTCTGTCCAGACTCTTGATGCTGTTTGTCCTTTCATGAGTAGTGGCTAAAACTTCCTTTGAACATTCAAGATCATACCCTTGTTTTTCTCAATTACTTTAAAATAATAAAGAATACCTGATAGGATGACTTAAGAAGTTGCAGTCCCTGAAGCAACCACTGCGACATCTAATGATTTTCTCTTTACCTGTACCATTACGTGCATATGTGCTTCCATTTAAACAAATGCTTAAGAGTTGATATGATTAGAAGTTATTATTTTGCCTAAGGCCTAAAAATTAGCAAAATCCTTATTTTGGTCCACAAACAAGGATTCTCCAATTGGTGATACATCTTAGTTGGCATCCATGTAACCAATACATAACAGCGCTGTTAATATTTGTAAATTAACCAGAGGATAATTGTTTGGATATGCTTAGATGATTTCAAAACATTGAAATCACAAGAACGCTCGATCCCCATATACTGATTTGGCGTATGCTTAAGTTTAACTTACCCTATGTATGTCTGTGTTTTAAAATCTGTTGAGAACATGTACTTGTTTTTTTTCTTTTCTTAAAAAAAAAAATTTGATAACCAATATCCATTAGCTTTTGTGGTGATCTAACATTTAAGCATTTCTAAATTTTAATTTGTCAATATCTAAGTACCATGAGTGTAGTTCATGAACATGGCTGCAGTTCCCCAAAGGGGCATGTGATACACTACAGTCAGTCTACAGTTGGATCTCTTAATATTTTCTAGCCCTCTTATTTTAAATATGCCACGTCTGAGTGACATTTTCTTCAAAGGATCCAAATGAATTCATTGGATTATTGATGTAGGTAATAGCCTTTTCAATATAGTGATGTCAGCATTTAAAAAAGTAATTCTGGCTTGCTTAATATTTGAGTAAATACTCATTTTAGTATTTTAAAAATACAAGTGTGATTAATTAAGTTTTTTAATTATAAATACATCAAAATAGTCATTCATTGTCAATTTTGACATTAAATTGGTTTTTCAAAGTCATTTTTTGACATCAAATTGATCTTTTAATTCATTTTTTTTTCATCAAATTGATCATTTGACTAATTTGATATAAAAAATTATTAGAGAACCAAACAAATGACACTTGAAAATCAAAATTGATGTTTACCCTTAATATTTTGTGATTTATGTGGCAATAATGTGTGCAACAGCATATATGCAGGGTTCCATTAACATCTTCATCTGTAATAACATTTTGCAGTGTTGATGGATTCAGAGCAGTGGTAGAGCGTTACCTTGATGTTCAGGTTGCAGGTATGGATCGTTATGGTGAGCCCATCAAAATAAATGCTACTGGTTGGCAGGCCCGGATTTTACAACATGAATGTGATCACCTGGATGGAACCCTGTATGTTGATAGGATGACACCTAAAACTTTCAGAACTGCAGAAAACCTGGACCTGCCTCTTGCCCAGGGGTGCCCCAAACTTGGCCCCCGCTAACAATATTGCAACATGATGACACTGCAATCTGAGACAATATTTCTAACACATTGCATCCGGACTCTATGTTAGGATCTACGCGTTAACTTTTCACTAACGTGCATAAGAAACTTGTGTTGATGGCCTTGTCAGAGGCAGCCGCAGCCCCAAAACCAGCTTCTACTAGAAAAAAAAATTGTATATCTTACATTGAATTTGGAGTATGCCCCATCAACACGTTGGGTGTTTTTCTATTACACCATTCAGGTGACTCTGGAAATTAATGGTACCTAGCTTTTTCTCTAAATTGTATATCTTACATTGAATTTGGAGTATGCCCCATCAACACGTTGGGTGTTTTTCTATTACACCATTCAGGTGGCTGCTTGGGCATAAGATTTTGCCAGCTCTATTGCAAGCCTATCCCTCTTGTAAGCATCTGCTGACTTATTGCATCCTACAAAGATGCAGGAAGTTTGCCCCTCTAATGCACGAAATTGGTGCAAAAGTTCATGTTCTAAAGAAGCAAAACCGTTCAAATGTGTTTTAACTTAGTTATGGTGATTTTGCTTTTGCATTATGGTTGAACTTTGGTATTCAATCTTGATGTTTATAGACTACACGAGACTCAAAACAGATAATGAGAATTTGACAAAAGAAAAGAACAGATAATAGGGAAATTAACTCAACAAAGAGAGTTTATGAATTAATACAGTATTTCAGTATTCACCATTTCTGCCTTCCCCTTGGACAATCGTCCACAAATAATTATTAAGGCATTCAAATCCGCATTTTATTCTATACAGAATACCGGTGTTCAGACGGAATGAATAGCAGGGTCTGACTCTAGCCAGACTTTCTGTCTGATGAAATCATCGCAGCTTGAAAAACAGGAAGGAGGATGCACCAAACCACGAGTAGAACCATGAGCTTTCAAGCAGTAAGATCTTGTCTTTCCTCCAAAGCATGGTGCAAGAAAAATATTTTCCAGATATAATCCTTCACAGGGAGAGGTACTACTGCAAGCAAATTTAATTGCTTCTTCTGTGGCTGAAGTTCCTTGAATATCAATGAAGGATATATTCTCCACTTTGACAGCCGAAGTCTGCATTCCCTTATGATACAGGACATTACATTCTTGCAGCATATTTTAGCTTCAGTAGAATTAGGTTATTTCAAAACTCAATGTTTGTATCAATGTCAAAAAGCAAAGTGCTCTCTCGGCTGTTCGAATTGAATTTTGAAAGAAGCATTAAGGACTATCCTCCTTGGAAATTGAGAGGTGTGTGTGTGTGTGATTCTAATGATTATGATCAATGCAAATTATACAATCAGCTATTATATACTCCAAATCATAAAATCTTTCAAAACCACATAGGCTATTCCCTCAAAATAACTAATGTATATTTGTAAATAAATACAGCATTTAGGCACGATAGTGGTAGTGCACCGCTCCATCTACAGGCAGATTTACTTCTAGAGTAAACTAGAGGTTGGGACCAGCCACAAGAAAAGTTTTCAGAATCAACTACAGAATTAGAAACACAACCCCGCAACTCCCTCCCTCTCCCCAAAAGAATGACCCTGCAATGATGCCACTGCCACTTGTAAAATATACAGTTAAAACCTGGAAAAATTCCATACCTGATTCTTACATGGATGTTGCGAATCGCAGTAGTATTGGTCTATTATTATTGGATTTGACACATTTTCCATCAAGATATTCTGGAATGTGATCTTGGAGGCCAAACCACGACCGCCCTAATGAAAATTTGAAGCAAGACAATGGACTTGTGCATCATTGTGTGACATATAAAGAGAAAGAAAGTGCAACAATTTTGTCAAGAAACTTACCTGCCATGTTTTGATTCTCACCCCATTATCAGTGTTAAAAAAATAAGCTCCATTAACATTTACATTTTGCACCTTCTCCCATGCCTTTGACTTTCCCAAGCTACCAATGCTGAAGAATAGGTTCCAGAATCAGTTAACATGTTTATACTACCTAATGTCTTAGTGAACTGAAAGCGAAAATTACTTTCACCTTATGCCATGGCCTGGACCACAAGAAATGTTTCTGATCCTGACCCGTGAAGAATTTCTGACTATTGAGATGCAGTCATCTCCTGAAATTGAACACGATGCAATGAAATATTTTTTTCTTCTGACACATTACTTGATCACAAAGTTCATTCAGGAACTCCAAATAAGTCAATAATGAAAGTAGTCATTACTCTTACATAGCACTTTGTCTATTTTTATAAATGATTTATATATATGCATGGTGTTTCACAATTATATTATTGCTAGTTTATTGTTCAAGTTGCACGTGCATTTTTTTTTCCTGCTCTTTCAAGTCTCTTAACAAGAAGATCAAACTTGGTCTGAAGTAGTAAAAACCTATGCATGCTGAAAAAAAATATGTAAAAATTGACATGCATATCATATTCAAACAGTTCCACAAGCCAAAAAATCTTATCAGATATCTACTTAGTTATTCACTGTTACTATAGGAATACAAAAAAAAATATTGCACTTGGTTGCGGATAACCAACCTGTTCTAATTACACTGTCCCTGACCTCAACACCCTTTGTTGCACTAATGTGGATTCCATCAGTATTAGGGCTGAAAGCAGGCGCTAATACTTTGAGATGGGATGCAACAACCCGCATACAGCTAGTGAATTGCATGTGCATTTGTTGGCTATTTAGCAGCATAAGGTTTCCGACTTTCAAATTCTTGCATTTATGAAAAGTGACGGCCTGCAGTGTAATTGTGGCTTCATATTCAGCTGACAGAAGACATAAGTAATATATCAGATCAGGGAAACGAACTGTTTTGCTCCATGTTCTGAAGCACCACTAACCGTTGGAGCAGGACGACATGGCTGCCAAAGGACATTTTGAAGTCACTTTTAGTCCAATACACGGATGATTAAACTTCAACTAAACATGAATTTAAGGTTTCCAGGTAGCAATACATTTGTGGAGTTGATCTTGCAAGATCTGGCCCACCATTCCTGTCCCATTCCATTGATTCTCCCTCCACCATCTACAGTAAGGTGATTCACCCCATGGAAGTAAAGCCATTTGCGCTTATTTAAACCATGCCATACTACAGGATCTTTCGGTGCAACTATTGTACCTAAGATCTTTCATAAATTTAACAACAATCAAGTAAATAAAATAAACATTTTCCATATAGGACATACTTCACCAAGGAATTGGAAGATGCAGATGCTAAAATTTACTTAAATATCTGGGAGATTTGACTCTTGGGTGCATACCCTCAAAGTGATCTTAGATCGACAAGGCCCAGCAATATCAATTGGATGGAGGAGAAAAGTTTTCCCAGATGGAAAAACAACATTTATAAATCCAGAGAGAGAACAAGCAATTTTCCAAGCCTCCAGGAAAGCCTGAAACGATAAATAAACAAAGTCAACAGAGTTTTTAATTATATCATGGTGCCAGTGCACTGTGTTTGCAATTGCAGGTGGAGATTCCTACCTAATTCTATCAGACAAATTATCAAATGTGTATCTCCAATCCCAAAAGGTAAGAAGACTGGGCTGCATGACTAATCAATTATTTACATGTATTTTGCGTGTTTATTCTCTTTTACTCGGCCAAAACATCTGCAAGTTATGAATCTCAATAGTTTCCTCAAGTTTAAAGAAGAAGAAAAACCCTTTCTGATTGAAACTCTTAATAAACCTCTATCCTTATGGACTGTTTTGAACAGTCTGCAGCCCATATTCTCCGCTCAATCCCCTTCCACTTAAATTTTTAAGCAATCGGTTCACTTAACTTTTACTGATCTTCTTGTTGCAGAAGAATCTCCAGAAATTTTTTGCTTATTTACAGAGCTAAAGCACAATGAAAACTGTCAGTAAACAATGGTTACATTTTCTAGATCATGGGAAAAAATTTTTGAACCCCCAACATCAAATAAGCTCAAAACCTCAAAAGTTTAGGCCTTTATAAAACAATTTAATCATTCCAATGCTGGGGAGCAAAGGACAAGGAAATAGGAAAAAAAAAACACAGTTTCAGCAGAGGATCACCAAATATAGAAAAGGGATGAAAGCAAACTTTAAAATTATAGAATTGAATCATTACCTTGGTGTCATTATGAAGGCCATCCCCTTTTGCACCATAATCACCGACATAAAGAACCCGTTTAGATCTGGGTCGGGTTCTAGTTAACCCAGAATGTGGGAGCTGGATAACAGAGTCAAACCCTTCTGTATAGGTGAGATATGGACTGACAAGTATATTTATATGAATGAAGATAATGATAAATGTTGAACATGAACAATATCCGAGGTTCTTCATTTTCTGTCAGACCATGTGTGTTGGTTGGGGGTGGGACGATACAGACAGTATCTGCTGAGAGAAGAATTTATCCCAAAAAAATTTCAGTAATAAGAACTTTTATCGATTTTTCTAATTGCATGCCATGAACTAGTAAGTTAGTTACAGAGTAACATGTAACCAAACAACAATCCTATAAATAAATGCTTGCAAGAGTTCCTTGATATTTTCTTCCAAAAAAAGAATAAATAAAATAAATAAATCCCTCGATCTTCTCGAGTTTAATGAGGCTGAAACCTGCATATAGAAAAAGGTATAACGACAGAAGTAATGGCACACTCACTACATGAAGTTATATCAGTCTCACTTGGGTAAGTTGGGTAAGTTGGGATAAGCTATGATGATAGACAGGGTAATTTATATTTTAAACCATAACTACAACTAATTATATTTGGATATAATTTTTTATAATAGTAAATTGAATCTGAATATGATAGCAAAAAATTATATCTAAATATAATTTATATTCAGAATTTTTGATGTAAAACTAAAATTAAAATTTATGGTGCATAACACATCACATATATATATGTATTACAATTATGTAACAAAATTGTGTAATTTCACCATAGAATTTGCCTTTTGTTTACCCTATACTTGCAAGCAAGAGACGAAATTTCCTTCACTAGGTTCTCTTGTTCTTTTCTCATTTTTATCCTATTGATAAAAATCCTGCTCAGCGCGCCAACTAATTTTGTGTTCATTTGATGTTGACCTCATTCATTTCTTTATTGTCATTATCATCACATTCATTACAATGAACAGTTGCTTTGAAATAGAAAGGTTCAATGGTGATTTGGATATAGACATATAGCATATTTAATAGTAATACATCACAGTATAACAGCCAAAATTTGTATCCGTAGAGTAGAGGGAAAACAAAACAGGATAATTGAAGTGGTCTAATTAATTTCTTGCCCTGTGCAAATGAAATGGTTATAGGAAAAGAGGAAAGTGCGTCTTTTTCACAAATCACTATTATTATAATACAACTTCTGTATAACTGTTAAGTGGTTTCATTGTACGTTTAGGTAAAGCCCCAAACAGTTTTTCTCATCAAACTTTCGTAGAATTCTAAATGGAAAAGTTATGTTAATAACATTATTGCATGAAAAATAGTACAGCACTACCTGAATCAGGCACAAGACATGTATGAAAATATTTATTTAGCCTTCCTTAAATATCATACGCTATTCATAATTCATGCTAGAAATATATCTTCTTTAAATAGTAAGAAATTAATAATGTCACTTGTATTTTGCCACACCTCAGCCTTTTTGTTACACACTGCTTTCATAACTTCTGCACTTTTTGTCAGCCTACACAACATCATTTTGCTTATTTTTCTCCTTTTTCCAGATAAAGAAAAGAGTTGGTTAAGAACTCTTATATCATGAGCACACATTGTCAACTATAAACGAATACTGGCCATTCTGCATTGTGATTGTGACCGCATCTGATGAGCAATGAGGCACTTGAATCTGAAAACAAGTCACATCGTATCAGAAGTTAGCTTCGAAAAGTGGAAATTGTCTTGAAGGGAGACCGAGAGAGCAGCAGGAGGAAAACAAGCAATTCATTTAATTTGGATATGGGTTCTTTACAGCTTGAATCAATATAATATAATAGTCCCATCATCCATATCACTGTTTGTCTCACTTTTTGCTCCAACTGGATGTGCTCAAATGAACTAACTACATTTTGGGGTGTTGTCTCGTTCTGCATAATGTTACTTTTGCGGATTGATTCCTTTCAAAAGTAACTGCCAGCATTATAGCATGCTAAAATTTTGTATGTTACAAATGAATAAGCATTGTAATATATATCTTCATAGAGTATTTTCCATTGCCATGTAGGGGACAGGTTGGGTATCATATATGTGGGGTATTCATGCAACGTCCTATTTATCAGCTTCAATGAAAGCTTACTTGTGCACTTTTCTACTGCCTTGTTGTATTGTACAATGATGAAGGAAGATTTGAATGCCTATTTACAATGACAATTTGAGGAGAAAAATAGGTCCATGCCCCAGCTAGGGGATATCATACATAAGTTCATATTTTCCAAATTTCCAATGAATCAGCTTTGTTCAGACAGAATGATTAGCAAAGTGTGACTGAGGGCATGCTTGGTTGAGTAGGTGGAAATTGAGAAGATGTAAAATTTGGAATGAAAATTATTTTACACTTACTTGGTATAACAGAAATGAAAAGATAGAAAATACAATGTATTCATTTTCACTTTGAGCAATAATTTTGGTTGAAAATCATTTTCACTCCATTTATACTCCATTTATTTCCCACTTCCTGAGTCTGACCAGTCTTTCTATCTAATGAAGCTTTTTGCAGCCTGGAAAGCAAGCAGGAGGATGCACAAAACCCCTAGTGGAGCCATGAGCTTCCCAACAATAAGATCTGATCATTCCTCCACTGTAAGGTGCAAGAAAAATATCTTCCATAGATAAAGCTTCACAAGGAGAGGCATCGCTACAAGCAAATTTTATTGCTTCCTCTGTGGCTGAAGTTCCTTTAATATTAATGAAAGATATATCCTTCACTTTGACAGCCGAAGTCTGCATTTTCATGACAGTAGATATCAATATATAGACTGTTTGATTTAATGTGAATGGAAGGACCATCATCCTTGGAGATTAAGGAGAAGGGTGTGTTTGTGTGACGGATGATTATGCTCAATGCAGTCAGCTATTAAAATTTCTTCTTCAAGGACGAAATAGGTTATTCCCTCATAAAGTCTCAAATATAATTTTTAATGAACATATACCTCTCGTTGAAATAGTGCACCATTCTCCATTCATGCATATTTACTTTTAGAGTAAACTTAGCTACAGCTACAAGAACAAAGTTTCCAGAATCCAATACAGAACTAATAACACAACAACCTACCAACAGAATGATTGCAATCTACAGCAGGATAATCCATTCAAATGTAATTTATAACTTCATTAGTTAATACATGGTAACCATACCTGATTCTTGCATGGAACCAGAGAATCACAGTAATACTGATCAATTATTATTGGATTTGACACATTTTCCATCGATATGTTCTGGAAGGTGATCTTGGAGACAAAACCAGCGCCACCCTAACGAGCATTTAAGAAAAATCAATCAGCTTGAGCATATTCATGTGACATATAGGAGAGGAAGAAAGCATCTATAATTTTGTAAGGATTACCTGCCATGTTTTGATCCTCACCCCATTATCAGTGTTAGAAAGAGAAGCTCCATTAACTGTTACACCTTGCACCTTCTCCCATGAGTTTGATTTTCCCAAGCTACCAATACTGAACAATGAAAAGTAGTTAACCTGTTTATGCTACTCGATGTCTTTGCTAACTGAAAGTGACAGTTATATTTACCTTATGCCATGGCCTGGACCACATGAAATGTTAGTGATCCTAACCCGTGAAGAATTTCTGACTATAGAAATGCAGTCATCTCCTGAAGTTGAACAAAGTGACATGTTAACAGTACCAAAATGGTCATGAGTTCCTTCTTATGATTGAGAAAAGCTTACTACAATTTCTTGAGAATAACTAACCAGTTCTGATTAAGCTATCCTTGACCTCAACATCCTTTGTTGCACTAATGTGGATACCATCAGTATTGGGGCTGAAAGCAGGGGCTGTTACTGTGAGATGGGATGCAACAACCCGCCTACAGCGCATAAATGCCACGTGTTTTTGTTGGCTGTTAAGCAGCATAAGGTTTCTAACTTTCAGATTCTTGCATCTATCAAAAGTGATTGCCTGCAGCGTAATTGTGGCTCTATGTTCAAATGATAGAAGACACAGAAAATAATATATCTTATTAGTGAAACTAACTGTACTGCTCCATTCTCTGAAGCTGCATGAAGCACCACTAACCGTTGGAGCTGGTCGACATGGCTGCAAAAGGACATTTGAAGTCATTTTTATCCCAATACACAGATTATCAAAATTCAAAGAAACGTGAAAACAAGGTTGGCAGATAAAATACATTTGTTGAGTTGATCTTGCAAGATCTACCCCACCATTCCTGTCCCATTCCATTGATTCTCCCCCCACCATCTACAGTAAGGTGATTCACCCCAAGGAAGTGAAGCCATGTGCGTGGATTTGAACCATGCCAAACGTCAGGATCTTTTGGTGCAACTATTGTACCTAAGATCTATCATATATTTGACAAGAATCAAGCAAATAAAATAAGTATTATCATAAAAGACATACTTCACCAAGGAATTGAAAGTTGCAGATGCTAAAATCTACTCAGACATCTAAGAGATTTGACTCTTGGTGCGTACCCTCACAGTGACCTTAGATCGACAAGGCCCTGCAATATCAATTGGATGAACCAGAAAACTTTTTCCATATGGAAACACAATTTTTATTCGCCCTTTGAGAGTACAAGCAATTTTCCAAGCATCCTGGAAAGCCTGGAAGGGAAACAAAAGGTATAAATAAAGGGATTAAATTTTAATTCACCATCAATGTGAAATTTCTTTATATCATCATTTAATTATGTATTGTCAAATCATTAAAGTTTGATTATCACAACTAGTAACTAAGAAGTCTTTTAATAATATACTAATATATCATAAATGATGGTACCATTAGATCAAATTTAAACTCATATTTGAATCGGATAACACCTAAGGTTTTAAATAAAAGGGTATGATGTCAACGAGCTTCTATATCTCCAAAAATTGTCAATAAATTGCAGCTAAATAAGTATATGTAATTCTAACTACGAAAGAATAATTCTAGTTTGATCCCATGATTTAGGCCTTTATGGTACTTTACTTATGACCTTTTTTATTTATTTATTTGGTGAACCTCTATTTTATTTTTTATGTTTATATATTATTTTTTAACACTCAGCTCTCCCATGTTCTATGATAATTGAATGGTAAATTCTATAATACACTTCGTGCACCCTTCGAGTGAAATAAAGTAAACATAAAAAGAAAGGAAAAAAGTAAATTCTCTCGTTCTAGTAATAAGATGTTGTAAATAAGTAAGGATGTAACTTAAAAGTCACATGGTTAAAAAGTACAAGTTAACAAAATGCAGCCATTAGTCTTACCTTTGGCACTAAAGCTTGGAAAAGCATGTTATAAGTTCACATAAAACCCATCATGCTATTTAAAAATGGGAATTATTGCGATCACATTCAGAATGAAGATCAAGTAAGAAAACCCCAAAAGTGTTTTAAGTTTTAACAAATTCATCATGTCATAATAGGAGATAAAAGCTAACTTCAAAGTTTTAGAATTGAATCATTACCTTTGTGTCATCATGAAGGCCATCCCCTTTTGCACCATAATCACCAACAAAAAGAACCCGTTTAGATCTGGGTCGGGTTTCAGCCCACCCAGCATGCGGAAGCTGATGTGCCACATAATCCAATCCTTCTGTATACGTAAGGTATGGAGTCACAAGTATATGTATATGGATGAAGACAATAATAAAAGTTGAAGATGAACGTGATCTCAGGCTCTTCATTTTCTGTCAGACCATGTTGAAAGACAGACACAGAATCAAAGTCAGAGAAATTCAGAAGAATGTATGAATTTGCTTATTGCTTTGAGCTAGGAACTAGGAAGCTAGTCACCACTTACGGTTACAACTGATCACACACCCGCCACTAAATAAATGATTGCATATAATGCACGGTTGCTTTCAAATTCTCAAGTTTAGTTTGAGTGAAATTTTGCATTTAAAAGAAAGGCCAACGACAATGTTGGCCAAAAATCAGAATGATAACTGCAATGACATTTGTCAAACTCCAGAAAACTGAAGGGGACATTAATCAACATTACTCTTTTGTTTTATCCTATGTATCCCTGCACATATAGACCATAGGCAAATAGAAAGTTCCTTTTGTCATCTCATCACTTGCTTTATTCTCTTGTCTCTTCCAAAAGTAATTAGCATGCATTTGCTTACATAAGACCATAACATCAAGATCGAAGAGGTCCATGAACTTGGGGTTTCCCCTCATTAAAATTACATGAGTTTGGAGACCTGTAATAATCACTTCATAGTAGACTTCCTTTTTTAAATTATTATTTTTGTCCCTTTTGTTTTGTTTTCTTCTCAGGGATTCTAAATAGCCTATTCACATTCACGTCAAACCCAATTAGAACTCCTTCCCACCATCCACTCTATTTAGACTATTAAATTTTGGGCCTTCGAGAAATGAATTTTTATATATTCTTTTTTATACTATTCTTTGTATAATTAAGATGTAAGAAATGAATTACTTTTTATATAAGAATTAAAAAAATATAAAATTTGAATCATAACAATGATATACAAATATCAGGATTTGCCTTCAATAATTGAATTTGCTTCAAAATGAAAGGCTTCTTTTTGGATTAATAGAGTTTTGCAGCATGACATCATGCCAAATTTCTTATCCATCTAAAGGGGAAAGAGCTATAATACGTGATTATGATTGGAAATAACTAGATCTTCTGTAATATCAAGGAATTAACGTGGCTTATAATTTCTCATTTATGTGTCACACTCCTTTCATATTGAATTAGTTGCTAAACAAGAAGTTATTGGAGAAACAGTAAGTCATACAATAGATATGTTTAGTCATTTTCTGAAGCCGGCGCTCGGTAATGAGTTCAGCCGGAAAGTGTTTCTCTACAAGGACTTTTGCATCAAAGGTTGAGAAGTACATGAATTGACAATGGAAACGGTTTAGATTAGGTGATCGTCATTATTTTAATTAAAAGGACATAGCATTTACGATTTGCTTTGCTTTAGAATTAGTCACCTTTCTCATAGAAAATTCAGTTGAGGTTTTCGGGGATTCATTCCTTAAAAAAAAATATTTCTTACACATTATTTTTTTATATCATTTTTATAATTGGTTAATAATGAGTAAATAAGTGGTCAATAAATTATATCGTTTGGTTAATGAGTTTTGGTAACCAATCACTTACAAATTGATAATTTATTAATCAAACGATATACTTCATTAACTTATAATTTATTCATTATTAACCAAGTCTATGAGTAATCGATTATCAAAACCCATTAACCAAATGATATATTATATTAACCAAAAATTTATTTATTATTAACTAAATATAAAAATAATATAAAAAAATAATATATAAATATCATTACTCTTCACAAACATTGGGTCTTTCTTTTTTATAATGTTATGTGGAAATGACTGTTGTACACTTTTTTTACATCACTTGTTATGTTCTTATATTATTTTTCTGTACATGTGATTGACTCACACACATGTAGGTCTCTTCTATCAGTGATCATTCTTGTATAGGATCCACACGCATGGTAGGTCTCTTGTGCAGAAATTGAACTAATCTTAGAGTTTTTATAGTGCCAAATTGTAAAATTGACATCGGTGCAATTTATTAATATTACAAGATGTAATAAGGTAATTTTATAGAAGGTTAATATGAGATTTTTTTTATTTCTTGAAAAATTATATTAATTTTTTAAAATAAAGGACATTGTGCATATTACTTTTTCTTTTGTTTCTCTTCTACTTGTTTAAGCAATGTTATTAAACACAACTCAAATCAATCAATCAGACCGATGAATCGATGAACCATTTCCTTAATTAGTCTGAGCAATTTGTGTGCATCGATTATGTAAGTGAATCGTTTGACTCAGCCGAATTGCATTAACCGTGTGACTCAAACCGACCAAGTCAACGCCATTTTTGTATTTTTACAAATCCAATTTCATTTTTTTTATATCAAAAGTGACAATTGCCAGCTCCATCTTAAGTAAAATTTCTTCAAAGACCAAGTTCAAATAATATTTGGAGAAGCTAACCAAATTTGATGTCCAATTTCTGGTAAAAGAAAGTGACAAGAGAAAGAAGGGAAAGTAAAGGAAAGAAAGGAGAGCTAGAAACTAACCAGATATGTGTGAAGTGTGCTTTCTCGGATAGAGAACGAAAATTGGAAGAAAGAGAGAACTTGGTCAGATGGAGAAACAAAAAGAAACCAAAAGAAAGAACCAAAATGTTATATCTCTTCCTTTCCTTGATCTGGTGGGACTCTCTATTTTTTGGTATTTTAATTATTTGATAGATATAAAACGTACAACATTACAATGACAAAAAGCATGGGTTGAAAAAGTCAAAGACATTAAAAAGATGAGTCATCAAGTTGAAGTATCATCTCAATCAAGGTGTCGTCTAAGGTGAACCAACAATTAAATGATTTATTGGTGGACCATTGATTACAAATCGTTAGATTTAATATAAAATAAATAGATAGTTTAGATCAGAGCAAATCAGATACCATTAGTATAGGTTACCTGTAATAAAACAATTATAAGTTAGACCCCAATAAAGTTTATTATTTTTTTGTAAAATATTATAAGTTTGTTTCCAATAAAATATTGTTATTTTTTGTTCTTCTTTCTTGTGTGAAAAAGCTCTTATGCCATAGTTATTTTTTTTAAAAAAATCATAGATTATTGAGATTGTAGCAGCTCGCAACATTATTTTTGCTGTTGCACAAAAGGAATATTATTTTACATAATTTATTAACATTTTTCAAAATCTTATCTTTGTATTGATTTAAAATTTATGCATTCTATTGAATTAAAAAAGAAAATTAATGATGTGTATAATTAATTTTAAATTATTATTTATTTAGCCCAAACCATATAGTAAGAAATCTAATTAAACATATTTAAAATGTTGGTTTACAAAAACATAAATATTAGGCCGCTTTCAGGATTAATGAGAGATCTACTTGATTATTTTAATAATTAGTATTTTAAAAATTTTACAATATCGATATTATAAATTAATTTATAACATTAATTTTTTATTATTTTAAATCTCTCGAAATTCAAAAATATCTAAATATTAAAAAATATAAAATGTCTCATGAAAATGATTTTCTAAACAATTGTTGTTATATTTTTTGAGAATTATTATATTTCATATTATTTAATAACAAAATAAATTTATATTATGGAATAAGTTACTATGTAAGAAATAAAATTTGGTTACATATGAATAAAATACTATGGGTTGGAGCATTAATTTAGTGTGTGTTTTGTTTAGATTTTATAAACTTAATTTTAGATGAACATGATTTTACAAACTTGATTTTGGTTAAAAATGATGAGTTTGTCCTAACGTGATTTATGTTTAGAGACTTATATTTTAAAAGTTATTCAAGTTGTTAACTATTTAACAATTACTAAGGTTTAAAGGTCTAATTTGCAAATACAAATTTTTTTTTTAAAAAATATGTAAAGGGTTGGCAACCTACTATTACTTGTTATTTTACTGACTCGTGGGTGGACCACATGTTATAGTTCTCCACGGTAGAAGCCATCCTCAATCAAATACACATATTTTAAGTAAAGAATTGAGGGATATTATATAAAATAACAAATAGATTTCTTAGAATTTGGGTTTGGGCCTAACTCAACCCCAAAAGCTAGCTCAAGGAGTGAGGGTTGCCCCCCATTTATAAACACTTTTCAGGCCATATCACTATCCAATGTGGGACTCTCAACACACCCCTCTCACGCCCAGGACTGGACATCTGGAGCGTGAAGTTTGCAGGACTGGACATCTGCGGGTGGCCCAACGAATCTCGATAGGCTCTGATACCATCTTAGAATTTGGGTTTGGGCCTAACTCAACCCCAAAAGCTAGCTCAAGGAGTGAGGGTTGCCCCCCATTTATAAACACTTTTCAGGCCATATCACTATCCAATGTGGGACTCTCAACAAGATTTATAACAAATAGAGTTCGGCAATAATGAGAAGTTATTTTTAAATAATTTTTTAAGTTTATTAAATATTTAATGTTTATTTAATTTTATATAATTGAACTAGTGAAAAACTAATAACTCAGTGACTCGTTATCCTTTTTGAATTAATAATTGGTCCGAGTCTTATATTATTGCGATCTAAATTTTTATGTTCTTATTTGTCTTGCTAAATAAAGTTATTGTAAAAGGTATAATATTTTGGTATTTGTTAATAAGCGTCCTTAGAATATTGATTAAATAATTAAAATAAAAAATATTAAATATTATTGGAAACTAATTTTTTTAATATTTTCTATATTAAGTAATTAGAAAAATTTATTGGGAGATATTAAATATTTTTAAATAAATTTATATCTTTCTAATGAATTAGCTTAATAATTTTCAAAATTATTTAAAAAAATAAGTATTAAATATATTTTTTTAGTTTTCAAAATATTAAATAATTTTATTTTTTCATTTAATATTATATGCTTTAAGTAATTAGGAAGATGTGTTATGAAAATATATTCTTACTCTAATTTTTATGTCTAATTCTTTATTGTTTTCTGTGCACACTCTCATGATCATGAATTCTTTGATTCTCTTCTAGTTGTTGTTCTATTTTTAATTTTTCACTAAAATATATAAAATTTAAGCACGCAAAAATATATATGCAAATATCAGGATCCTTTGCTGTTGTGGTGTAGAAGATGGAGTGCTGGTTTGTTTATTTATTTATTTATTTATTATATGACATATTTTAGGCCCATTTGAATTGCAATTATCTAGTCCTTTGAGCTGATCGGCCTTTGGACCAGACCAGATGTTAGTATCATGTAACCCAACTCACTAACTCCAGGACAGCCCAAAATCACGTTAGCCTCAGAATATATTTAGTTAACATCGTAAAAAGGCATTGCAGCAAAAGCAAAATGGTGAAATAAAGAGAAAATTGATGGTATTTCAAAATTAAAAATAGTTATTTGGGCACAACTCAAGTGATATACTGTGAGGTAGGGTATCCTCAAGGATTTGAGTTCAATTCTCGTATAAAAAGGTTTTAAAAAAAGGTTTGTCTAATTTTGACTAAATTGTATTATTGGATTTTTAGTTTTACATAATTTGATGGTCATTTGCGGCATCTGCCTCTCTGTTAATAATTTAATATCATTCAACTGAATGTGGCGTGACACTCTTTTTTTTTGGTAATAAAAAGGCCAAGGCCCATAAGAAGGAGGGGAACTCAGGACCTAGGTTCCATACGGTTAAGCAAGATTGGAATTAGCGAGCTAATCGGCACACACATTCCTTTCCTGTAAGTGTGGGAGAAGTGGACAATTCATTCTCTATCCCGAAAGAGAAGAATTATGCGAATGAAATTGTTGATGTTGGTGTCTTCAGAATTCGCGATCAAAAGTCGTGATGGTCTCTGAATCACTTTCAACAACCAAGAGTATGTGTCATTCGCTCCAAGCTATCTTCATACCAGTAAGGATCTCTCAAAGTTCGGCCTTGAAAGAGTCACATAACTCTAATATTTTCCTAAAGACTTTAAGCCATCTGCCGTTATCTTTTCCAGCTATTGAGCTTGTCTTATACTTTGGCAATGATGTGGCTAAAGTGTCGTCTATCAGCTCTACCTTCCAAAATATAGGATCCTAAATACTCCCCCAAAGTGTTAGAATGTGAAAATCCACTCTTATTTATGATCCTTGACCTTATATCCTCTGTAACGTTCTTAGAAAAATATATTTGAGTTTTAGCATTGTTGAGCTTCCAACCAGACAAGTTATAGAAGGTCTTAATGCACACTCTATGATGCAGTCAATTTGCTCTAAATTTGCCTCTGAAAAAAGGAGCACATCGTCAGCAAAGAGCATATGAGATATCTCAAGGCCATGTCTACCAGCACATATAGGCTTCCAAATTCCTTCTTGAACTTTGTCAATTATAAGGTGGGATAATATGCCAATACATAACACAAACAAATATGGAGATAAGGGATCTCCCAGACGGATACCATGAGTAGGGAAGAATTGAACTATTTTGTCCCCATTCCATAAAATTTTGAAAGAAGAGGAGGATATGCAAGCTTCAATTACAGAGAAACTTCATACATGAATGTGTTTAACTGGGATTATGACACTAATTGGAAATTGTTGAAGACGAATGTTGCGATGCACATTGCGAGCTGTGAGCCCCTGGGGTTTCATGAATTATTGATTACCACGAGCCTTCGTTTCTCAACCAATAAATCCCAATAGAAAAATATTGTTATGACTTGAGATTTTCCAAGCTCTAGTCTCTGTCAATCCTCTTAAATTCTTAGAAGGTTTCTTTTCCAAAGGTAACGATCCCAAACCATTCCATAATGAAAAAATAAATAAAAATAGCAACGAACATTACCCATAAACACAAGGTAAGGGAAACCAAAACCACACATACAATTTGGCCTGCATATCCACCATTTAGTTTGCTAATCCCAAGACACAACAAAAAGTTAAATGACATGAGTATGGGTGTCAAGGTGCTATTCTCAAGTTTCATTGGACAGTTGTGAGCTAGAGTCAAATACACTGTAAGTCTGTGGAGAAGAGAGCTAAAATAATTAAATTAATTTATGACTCAATTCTCTATTTTTTTTAAAAAAATTACTTTAAATAATATTTTATGTATCTTGCTAAAGTGATTTAATATATAAAGTAAACTTTAATTTTAATTTTAATGTATAAAAGTAAACTTTAATTTTAATTTATTATTATAGGAGCATCTACTTATGTATTGATAAATTATTTTAAAAAATTAATTATCAAAAAAATTATTTAAAATATTTAATTCTTTTAATGATATATTAACCTATTATTAAATGATAATATAGATTTTTTTATATTAATAATCAATCAAAATTAAACTTAAATACTATACCCTCTAAATAAAATTTCACAATATCTATTTAGTTATTTTTAAAATAAAAAATTAAATAAAAAATCATAATTATTTAATATTTTAAGAACATGAAAAAAATATTTTTTATTTTTTAAGTAAAAATTATTTAATATTTTATTCTTTAAGTAATTAAAAAAAATTGATTAGAATATAAAATTATTCCAAAAATAAAGATTTTAAAAATTAAAGCTTTCCATAAGCTCACACGAAAAAGAAAAAGAAAAAAACAACTCGTGTCCTAGCTGCACAAAACGTTTTATATTTTGCAATTTGTACCCACCATCCCAAGCTTGCATAATCATGTGAAAGATTCCATTTGAGATTTGCTTTGTATAAATATCAAAGTTCATCATGAACTCAAAAAATATACACATAATTCATATTGCACCTGCCAAACCCAACCAAACTAAAACATCTCTACCATGACCATCTAACTATTGATCTCAGACAATTTAAACAAAAACTTGAAAACTGTAAAGGCAAAAGAGAAACAGAGCATTCATCATTATGTTCTTAATATGAACCCTACCCTACCCTACCCTACCCTACCTACCTAAAAGTGGACATTACTTGAAGAGCCATACCCTTTCGCGTTCGCCGGAATATCCCGTCTCCGGTCCTGAAAACACCGCTTCCGGCCACCGGAAAAATCACCAATGATTCAATGAACTACCTTGATCGATGCTTGCCGTTCCCGGGCTTTGACCGTTGACCCTTGTCCCCTGTTTTTCCAAAAGCGCCGCAAAACCCACATGCAGAGAGCTTGGGAGACGGTGGCTCAATCGCCGGCGACACTTTTCCGGTACGGTAGCCACGGCCTCCGCCGTTGGAGCGGCTTCTCTCGACGGTGTTGATTGATCTAACTGGTGCTGAAACCTCTCTAATCTCACCCTTGTCGTGGTCTTGTTGCCCTTGGTGTTCCTCTTTCTGATTCACTTTGTTCAATTCCTCTGATAAGAACCTGTCATCCCAAACAAACCCAGATGAACCCTGTCTTCTGAAAGACACTGCAGATCTTTGCAGACCAGCCATGGCCTCTCTATCTGGATCTTTCTAGCTTCTTGAAAGCAATATATGAATTCCTCTAATTATTGTTGTATGTATGACTTTTCCTATATATATAAAAGAGTAAAGAGAGCAAGGGAAAGGAGAGTTGGTGAAGAAATTAGAGAGAAGTGGTTAATACTACGTCATACCAAGGCAACCTAGTCAATATCTCGTGGGATTTTATAATGCTTTCTTTTGGATGCTTTTATTGTTGTTATGTGGTGGTAATTTGAAGAAGGATATGAATAATACTCTCACACTTTTTCAACTCTTAAAATTGATTTATATTTTATTATAATATTTTTAATTTAATTAAATAACATATATGGTTAAGTTATACTATGTTATATGTTTTTAGTAAAGTGATATATTACTATATAAGAATTTCTCACTTTAAAGGAATTAATAATAAATAATGTGTATTTTTTATCTTGATTATTTATATTCAGACATTGAATTAATATTTAGGATAATTAATTAATTATTTTAAATATACCAAACTAATATAGAGATGTGCTTTTAATATTTTACGGTAAGAGACTTAGTTTCATTTGAAGTGAAAGCTAACTCAAATATACTCTTATAAAAATAAAAAAAGCATCGTTGACAAAAAAATAATAATTATACTACATCATTAGGATTTTGATTATGATGTGTATTTTTTTTAAGTTGTTGTAAATTATATTTTATTAATAACTAGTTTTATTATTTGTGGGATGCACAAGTTTATTATATTATTATTATATGTGTATAATTTTTTTAATTATAATGTGTTGTTTATTTTAATATTTTTTATAAGAATTTTTTAATTAGATTTGTGCAAAAAAAAATTTAATTACTTTTTAATTTAATTATCTTAGAAGAAAAATAAAATAAAATAAAAAATTATAAAAATTAACTTTATCATAAAGTATTTAATATATCAAATGTCTAGTAAGATGCAAAAAAATAAAATAATAACTATAAAAATATATAATTTGAAATGTTTGATTAAGTTTACAAATATTTTAAATTAACTTTTATTACATTATTTTTTCATTATGATAAGTAAATAAGTATAATTTTTATTTAATTAATTTTAAAAATATTAACAATTTAAATATGCTATGATATATGATTTTTACTAATCACACTTATCAATAGGAAAATAAGTTATTGGTATTTAAAATAATATAAATTTAAAAATTTAGAGTAATTAAATACATCACTTAAATAAAATATAATTAAATATAATTAAAATTTGAATTGAATTTGAATTTTTTTTAAATAAATTTCAGATACATAGAAAATAAGGTTACATCAAAGAAGTAAACATTTAGAGGAAAAAAACTCATGACATTTGCTCTACTTACATGAACTATATTTTATACAATAGTATATAGATAATGTGTAGTTTGGAAAGGGTTTTGTGGCAAGATAAAGGTGTTATGTGAGTAAAATATAAAGATACGATATTCATAATTTTTAATAAAAATTAATAATTTAAATTTTATAAAATATAACTACTTAGAAGGTAGAACTATTAATACTCCTACTTAATTATTTATACTATGTATACTCCTTCCTAACTATTTATAATACTAATTGCTTTAAATTCTCTTAATAAAGTAATCTCACTTTAAGTGTATACTCCTAATTTAAATATCGATTTATTATTTTATTTATCCAATTTATTTTTTGATTCTTAAATTTTGTATGAATAAATAAACAAATAATTATTAATTTATGAAATATGAATCAATAACTAAAGTGTAAATAAAATAGAAGAATTAAAAGCTTATAGTTTAAGTGTTACTAACTTCTATTCTTAAAGCCTATATGGTGATGATGTGAGGGTATAATGATGATAACAACAATGTTGTCAAAATCAAACTTGACAATAGATTGGTTTAATAGTTTAAATCGGCTGATCAAACTGAATGATATTATAAAAATAATTATATGTTATAATATAAAATATATAAAAATATTTATAAAATATTAATTTTGTAAAAAATCAAATTAATAGTCAAGCAGTTGAATTAGATGAATCATGTAATTCAACTTGATTTTAATTAATTTTTACTAGTTTTGATTAATCTAAAATAATTTGATCGTGAATTCGATTATAAGATTAAACCATAACTGTAGTGTCTAGTTTACGATCAAATCGTCTAATTTGATTAGGATTAGACAACACTGATAACATGTGCTCAATCTTTTACCTGGCTACCTATTTTCTTATTTCCTTTCCCTATTTATATGTTTTCATCTCAAATGTAATTTTTAGATAAGTAATTTATTCATCATACTGATTAGATTGGTTACACCTAAAAAACGAGAAAAGGTTACGTTACATGGATAGCTAGAACAAAAGTGGGATTCAAGTTTTAAGTTTTGATCTTGGAGGACTGCCCAACTGACCTGCTTTTGTTCATCATTCGCACAATCCCAGCCGTTTTCAATCATTCATATCTCTGAGTGTTTCAAATTCTATATATATATTATATATATTAATTAATGTCAGTTTGTTCGATTACTGAAATTATGTATACTTGTATTGTTGTATTATTTGTTATAGTATTTTAAAAATTTAAAGTCACACATTGCTTAATATTCAAAATTTTAAAAAGTTTATAAAGTAACTTGTGATATAAACTTGTAAAATAAGTTAGTTAAATGAATAAGTTCGCATGACCAAGTTTGAATCAAGATAGTACAAATCATTCGATTTATCCCTCCACACACGAGAATGGGGCCTTACTGTTTTTATTTAAATTTAAATTATTTTTATAAGCCCTTCCCGAAAATAATAATTTTTTTACCGTTTGTTTTTTACTTTTGCAATTATTTGAAAACTGATCCTTCTCTGATTATCTGTGTTTCTCTTCCTCCTTCTCTTGTTGTCGACTACTAGATACAACATGGACAAGTCATTTGTGGGCAAACAACAAAATTGCATAGCTTTGATAAAGAGGCAATGCTTTTGTAACCTTACTTGGAATGGAACACGTCATGAAACAAAAAATTGGGATCGATTGAAGAAAGGATAAGCTAACACGTAAGTGGCGTTTTTATTTTATTTTTCATCTATTTAACTGCCAAAATTTTATCATAAATTGTTGATAGACATTGGAAGACAAAGTGATTTTTCAATTTTTTAATTAATTACTTGAACTTATCCAAGAGGATCAAAATATAGATTTGGTAGTAGTGAACATTGGAAAATAAAATCGGATCAATAATTGACACACAAAAGATAATTGGATATGAGGAATCATTAGAAGATACATGAATCTCAACATCAGTAAATGCTGGATATATCAATTTATAAACATGTGTATTTATTTTTATCATCCCTTATTCCCTTAACAGTCATATATCTATTTATATTAATTATTATCTATACCAATATATATATATATATGTGTGTGTGTGTGTGTGTGTGTGTGTGTTAAAATTAAATTTTAATACTTGATGTCTTTTATTATATAAATAGAAAATTATAATTAGTAAAAAATTATTCCAGAGCTCAGTAGAATGGATTTGCTGAAAAAAAATTGAAACTTCGTTAAAAAATAAATAAAAATTTGTTTCCTTTTGAATTTTCCTACAAACAAAGTATATACGCAAACAATAAAGTGCTAATTAGTTGGGGGAAACATATTTGTAAAAGAGGGGAAAAATCGAAAGAAACCAAAAAGATAAAAGATAAACGATAAACGATAAAAAGAAAGAAAGGAACACGTAATTGATCGTTTCGTAGTGATTTTGTGGGCAACTGAGCATGACATACGAGTGTTAGGTCCACCAAGTGAATGTGCGCACTACCTCCAATGGCCTTATCATAATCAATCAATAAATGAAAGGCGGAAAATGCATTCATGTCCTTATCGCCAAGCCAAGTTTTCAATAAGTTATAATAATTATATACTTGAAAAAGTCACAAAAAAAAACTTATTTGTTATCATCAAACTAATTGGATTTTTTATGTAAGTTTTATGTAGGTGAATTAGTGCATAAATTAACCTAAATATTACATAATCATAGTGTGTGTGTCAGTGTGTGTGTATATATATATAATGGCATTATTCATTCAAGAAAACTCTTCAAAGTCTTTGATTAACACTCATTTGTTCTATTCATAAATACATTCCACATATTATACTTTGAAAATTGGCAACTCCAACCTATAGTTGCTTGAAGAATAAAGTCAGATGACCTGAAGTATTAGACTTGAATCAATCTTTCGTCACGCTCCATAAGAAAACAAAAAGCAATAATAATGTATACATAAATTTGGTTTATAGATGGACATACACAAGTAGCATTGTTCATTCAAGAAACATCTTCAAAGTATTTGATGAACTAACACACATTTGCTCCCCATTCTTAAATACATTTCACATATTATATTTTGAAAATTGGCAACTCCCAACCTATAATTGCTTGCCGAATGAAGTCAAATGACCTGAATTATTAGATTTGAATCAATCTTTGGTCAGGCTCCCGAAGAAAAAAAATAACATATTCCTAATTAAGTTTGGTTTGGTCCACAAACATCTTCAAGAATGACTTTCATAATTGTGTTCTTGAAAGTTGGTAAGCTACCTTATGATCAAGACAAAGGAGTGAAAGAATATCGCTTGCGGTAATTATTCAAAACAGAAATTTCAACAAATTTATATAAAAGTTATCATACTCATGATCATCATCATCGCATCATCGACGTTATCGTGAACATAAAAGGATTGCTCAAATAATGGATCAAACTTTAAATGGGTTGCCGTGGGCCATTGAAGTTGACACAAGAGGTATCGAATTGACATTCAAATGTGACCTCCAAAACCTAATTACATATTATGAAATGGGAAGTAGTCAATAAGTGATTGTTGAAAATAGTACAGCAATGAGAGAGAAAAAATCAGGTGGTTGACCATGAAGCAGTTCATAAGGATATCTATTTGCTAGGAGAGGAGTCGGGATTATGATGATGAGAAAAACTGAATAACATATGGCATAAGACCAAAATGTTTTGGGTAGGCTAGCTTGGAAAAGTAAGGCTTGCAACATTCAAAATATGCTAATGTTTTCTTTTAACAGTTCCATTCTGTTGTGGAATTTTTCAAATAAACTATTAAAACTTATTTTCTTAAGCTTTTTTAAATTCATATAAGTTATTTTAAATTTATTTTCATAAGTTAGAATTTGAAGCTTATGAAAATAAATTTCTGCAAAATTTAAAAATAATTTAGGAGATAATTATTTTTATAATAATTTCTAACTAAATTACCTTAATAAATTATTAAAATTCTATACCTGCATAAACAATTTTTAAAGTGTATATTAAAATATTATTTAACTTATTTTAAATTACAAATAAACTTTATTCGAATAAATACTATTTATCCAAAGCAAACTTTTGTCTTCTTAATTATGCCCAGTGACGAATCTATGTATATAAGAGTGGGGGCAGCTGCCCACACAAGCTTTCAAGAATTTATAATAATAATACATATAATTTGTATTATTATTTCATTAATTTTGTTGATTTGCCCTCAATATGCTTAAGTTACTAAAATAATTATAGTTTGTGTATACATTTTCAATAGTAATATATTATATATATATTTATAAATTTAATTTTTTTCAGTATTTAAATTTTGCCCCCATACGCTAAAACTTCTGGATCCGTAACTGATTATGCCTCCAAACATTGCTAATGCCAGTGATGTCTAACAACAGCTGGTACTCATGAGCTTTTATGGAAATGGAGGCATCATAGTTTACTTTATGCCAATTGGCAAGAGGGGAGCAACCCGCTTCTCATTCTCATTTTGTGATTTATTGGTAATTACTATGGGATGATACCATACTTCTTGGAAATTTTAAAATTCCCGTACTCCTTAATTATGTTTATTTTTTACTCTTCAAAAAATTATGTTTATTTTTTAAGTAATTGAATAATATTATGAGTTGACATTAAAGGTTGACTCAACTAGTAAGATATAACATTGAGGCTTATAGCATGTTATAATTTAAAAACAGGACAATCTTTTATTTTTCTAAATTTTTTGTTATAAAAAAAATAATATTATGAGTTTTGAATTTTATAAACAACCAAAATTTTATGCATATGACTATCGTTCTCTAGTCTGATATGACCAAACCACTAAACCTTCTGAGATCCGATAAAGACATTTGCTGGTCATGTACACACTAGTTTTTTCTTTATTTTTTGATCTCATTATCCTTGTTTTTAAAATGATTTATCGAAATTATAGTTATTAAATTCAGATTGGTAATCAACTCAGTCAGGGTATTAAGTTAATGGGTTACTAGTTTAATTAGTGAGTCATTGGTCGAACTGCATAAAATTAAATAAATATATACATATATATATATATGATATTTATCATTATAAATAACTAAAATATATTTATTTTGAGAGAAAATATGACCTTTAAAAAAAAGAGTTTAATCCTTAATTTATAAAAAAAAAAACCTTAATATTTTTATTAAAATGCTCATAACTCATAAAATACGTTTTTTTAAAATTAGGACTATCATGACGTAGATCTCAAAAAGTTATATGAGATTGACATATAATTAATCTAAATCAGACAAACGAGTTAAAAGTTATGATTTTTCAAAATTTAAAAATTTTTTCTTTTTAATTTTGTGACTCAGCCAATTTCGTTTCAATCAATCGAGTCACTAATTTTTATTCAAAATTGACTGAGTCAGACCAAATTAAATCAAATTTGAGATATATTTAATCTAACTAATCACTCGAAGCGATTATTTAACTAATTCATCAATTTCCACCAGCCAAATCGTCCGGTGCAACTTTTATTATTATGATCCGACTTTTATTACTATGATGGAAATGCACATGCTTCAAAACATATTACTAAAATGTTGCTGTTTTTTCCACGTCACAAATTTTTATTTTTACTTTTGCTACCATATCCCATGCGTCCCTAATTTATACCATCATTTCTTCTTTCTTCTCCTCTTTTCCTCATCTTCCCGGCAATACACCTCTCGTTCTTCTCCTCCCTCTCCGTTTACATTTCCATGGCTTCCCAATCAAGTACCTCATGTAATGTTGAAAAAAGGTATTATCTTTGTCAACCACCACCATTTGTTTAAGGCCACAACTGCAAAAGCAGCTACTTAGCATGAATATTTAACAAAAAGAATCCTTAATTCTATATACAATTTTTTAAAATAATTTTCTCATACTCTATTTTAGTATCATTAGATTTGTTTATAAATTTATGTAAAGTTATGCAAATATTTTTTTATAAACAGACAGTTCTAATTAGGATGTGAGAAGAGATGTTTCTCAAAAGTTTTCCTTATTAATATTAAACTTTTTCATTTAAAAGAAAATACATAAATTCTCCTAGTGCGTGGTGAGAAAACCCTTATGTATATATATACATGGGTGATTCACTTATTCTAAGAGTAAGTCTTGTCAGACTTACTTTATTAAATGACTTTTCATAGAATTGTTAATTTTTCAATATAACCTCTAAATCATATAACATTATCATAAAAATCATACATACCAAATTTAAGATAAATTATACATATATAAGTATCAAATTTTATAACTGACATTTATTTATATTTTGAAAATCATACTTGTTGGGAAATTACGTAAAATTTCCTTATCATCAGATTTGTGGAAGAGCGAAATAAATGCGGAATAATTGCACACACACAATTGATAACGGAGTTCGGCCAATTATGCCTACGTCTCCGAGCTGCTGCAGATCTTTTCCTGAAAAAGGAAATACACAAAGTGCTTACAAAACACTCACAATCTCTCACAACACCACAACCCAATCACACCCAGAAATTGAAACTTTTCTCTCTCTCTAAGCTTTCTCTATTTCTCTCTCTGGTTTCTTTCTTTCTTTCTGTTGTGTATGATTTCATTTGCAAAGCCTTATATTTATAGAAGGAAATCACATCGCGTATACAGCTGGTGTTGAAAACTGAACAATGAAATATCACACTGTTTATCAATTTGCACTGAAAGTCATTTGCAAGTTTGCAAATTGATGCTTCTCAATTTGGCAGCTAGTGCCCGTCCTTTTGGACCAACAATCTCCCACTTGAAGACTGATTTCAATCTGTCTTCACACCTTGATCAATGCAGCAGCCTTATCTGGTCTGTTAATCAAGCAGGCCCACTGAAGTTGAGCACAACTTCAGTTTGTCAATAGTTATCACTTTTGTTAACATGTCTGCTGGATTCTTACTTCCTTGAATCTTCTTCAGTGTTAGCATCTCATCTTCAAGTAGAGACCTGATGAAGTGATAACGAAGATCAATGTGCTTTGTTCTAGAATGAAATGTTGAATTCTTTGCCAGATGTATCGCACTCTGACTATCACTGTGCAAAACACTATTCTCTTAGATAAATCTCAGCTCTGTTAACAATCCTTGAAGCCATATCAATTCTTTACTCAAGCCACATCGCTACATACCTCCTGTAGTAGATAAAGAAACAATCTTTGTATCTCAGCGACATCCAACTAACAATTGTTCCAACAAGAATACGTAACTAAGTGGTACTTCTTCGATCGATTTCACCTCCAAAGTCTCAGAGATCTACGAACCCTTGTACTTGTAATTCTCCTTTACCAAAGTACACTTTTCTCAGTAGCGCCTCAGATATCTCAAAATCTACTTAATCGCTTCCCAATGAGTTTTTCCCGGATTTGACATAAATCACATAACTCCCACTCGCATGGCCAATGTCCGCCTCGCATGCACCATTGCGTACATCAAACTTCCAATGGTCAAGCATATGGAACTTTAGCCATGAATTCTCTTTTCTTCATCTGCTTGAGGAGACTCCATCCTTGGACAAGCGAAAATGACTAGCCAAAGGTGTGTCAATTCTGGTTTGGCGTTGTCCATGTTGAATCTTTGCAAAACACGGCTGATGTATCACTCGAGATAATCAGTAAAATCCCTCTTTACTTATCTCTCGTGATTTGCATTCCAAGAATCTTCTTTGTCAACCTAAGTCCTTCATGTCAAATTCTCTTGACAATTGTATCTTCAAGTTTCTCGATCTTGTCCATATCCGAACCAAACACTAACATATCATCGACATAAAGTAGCGTAATCGATATAATCGACTTATATGTCTTGAAGAAGCAACAATGGCTCCTGCATTGCACTTCCTCGAAACCTTCCTTATGCATGAAGCCTTCAAACTTCCTCGCACCATCTGCCTTGGAGCTGGTTTTAGGCCATACAAGCTCTTCTTTAATCTACACACCATATTCTTTTTCCCTTCTTCTCGAGAAGCCTTCCGCCGGTGCATGTATATCTCCTCATCTAAGTCTCCGTGAAGAAATGCAAATTTTCACGCTTCTAACTCGCTTCAAGGTAGAGTTTCTTCATTGGCAACAATACTTAACACCGACTGATAGTATTGAAGCTTCACAATCGGAGCAAAATTTTTGCAGTCGACTCCTTCCTTTTGCTGGAATCCTTTGACGACTAGTCGAGCTTTATATCTCTTGAAGCCATTATGCTTCTCCTTCACTCGATACACCCACTTGTTGTGAAGTGCCTTTTTTCCCATAGGTAACTCAGTTAGTTCCCATGTTTGATTGGAGATCAAAGACTTCATCTCATCTTTCATAGCAAGCTCCCACTTGCTGGCATCTGTGGTCTGACATGCTTCATCATAGCATTCAAAGCCTCCCTCCATCAAGCCAACAACATGTAGTCCATGTATCTCCCGTTAGGCACATAAGGCCGAGAAGACCTTCTCAATACAGAGCCGGAGTAGGAGGCTCGGTGTGTCGATCGTTGCTCATCAAGTTATGTCTTGCTGATTCCTCTGACTGAGGACTCTCAACTATAGGACTTTCTGGGACATCGTCCACCTCTGCATATACTGGTCCACTCTGTTCTGAGTTGCTAGCGTTTGTGCTATGTTTGTCCTTGTACATTACTCTTTCATTGAAGATCACATCTCTACTGCGGATCATCTTTTTGTTTTCATCATCCCAAATGCGGTAGCCAAACTCATCCTCACCATAACCAATGAAAGTGCACTTCTTTGATTTGGGATCAAGCTTATTCCTGCCTTGATCATTGATGTGCACATATGCTACACAACCGAAAGCTCTAAGATGTGAGAGTTTTGTCTCTTTTTCGCTCCATACTTCTTCTGGTATTTTATGCTCCAATGGTACCGATGGACCTCGGTTGATTAAGTAAGTCGCCGTGCTGACCGTCGCCCCGAATCGCGTAGGCCTCGACCGCACACGTAAGCTTCTCGGCTCTTTCAAATAACGTTCGGCTCATACGCCCAGCCTACACCATTGTGTTGAGACGCACTCGGCACTCGGCTCTTTCCATTCTCGATCCCATGCTCATAAAGGTAACTTCTTGAATCGTGTCTTCATATTCACCACCATTGTCTGCAGAGCTTTTTGACCTTCAACCCTGTCTCATTTTCTACCATGGCTTTCCATATTTTGAAAGCCTCAAATACTTCAGACTTATGTTTTAAAAAGTATACCCATACCTTCCTAGAGTGATCATCGATAAAAGTCACGAAGTAGTGTTTCCCACCAATGGATGAGATGGTAGTTAGACCCCAAACATCAGAGTGAACAAGCTCGAGTCTTTCCTTCTTTGGGGTTCTTCCACTTGTCCGAAAGTCGACTCTTTCTCGCTTTCCAAGTACGCAGCCTTCACACATGTCAATTTTCACCTAATGAAGACCTGGTAATCAGCCTTCGAAAGTGCATGATCTTCATCCCTTTTTCACTCATATGGCTAAGTCTCTCGTGCCATAGATTGAGATTTTCATTTGTCCGCAATCGCAATCAAATGACATGCTCCTGCTTGTCTTGTAAAGAGTACCACTCTTTTTACCGCGAGCAATCGCTATTGCACTCCTTTGAAATCTTCCAATTATCGCCGTGGAAGATTGTTGTGTAGTCACATCGCCAATCGCCTACCGAGATTAAGTTCTTCGCCAGGTCGGGAATATGTCCGAGCATTCTTCAATTCCCAAAACGTAACCGTTTCTACTTAATCTTTACTACACCTTTACCAATGATATCACAAGGTTGATCATTACCAAGATATACCTTTCCAAATTTTCCAGGACATACTTCTCGAAGAATTTTCTCGCAAAGTAGCATGGAAAGATGCTCTAGAGTCTAACACCCAAGACTCTTCCTTGCTCTCTAAAGAGCATATCAATGCATCATCTTTTTATCGAGGTGGAAGCAACATTTGCTTCCTCCTTTGTCTCCCCGCTTCTGCACTCTTGCATTGGTTTTTGTAGTGCCCGATCTTCCCACAATTCCAACACTCGATAATCTTTGAGCCGTGGGAACCTTTGATGATTTCTCGATTTGGACCTCCGCCCTTTGATTTACCACGCCTGCTTCCTCCGGGTTGGATTTCTCCTCTTGTCTCTCGTATGCACATCAATCGAAGAGGTTGAACATTCACCCGACTCTCTCCGGATCTCCTCACTCGAGAACCAGATCACGAACATCATCAAATTTCAACTTGTTGCTTCCTCGATGAGCTACTCACACTGCGTGACAAGAGCATTCCAACTTTCCTGGCAGGGAAGACAAAAGTATTAATGCTCGTACCTCATCATCACCCGATTCCGACCGAACTCAACCGGGTCATGGACTGATTGAGTTCATTAAGATGTTGCGCTCGTTGATGCGCTTCTTCCGTCATCCGCAGTTAAACAATCGCCTCATCAAGTGAACTTTGTTTGAGGCCGACGACTTATCATCATACATGCCGGAAAGAGCCGCCATAAAACCCGCTGTGGTCTTTTCTTTTGCAATGTTGAACGCAACATTACGGGATAACGTCAATCGGATAACTCCGAGGGCTTGTCTGTCACGAAGGGTCCAATCATCATCCTTCATGCCTTCTGGTTTCTTATCTTTGAGAGGTTGATACAACTTTTTCTGATACAGATAATCTTCGATCTACATCTTCCAAAAGCCAAAGTCCGCACCATCGAACTTTTCAATTTTCACCTTTCCTTCGCCTCAGTACCATCGCCTCCCACTTAAATCGATTTCCTCCCGATCGCTTCTGACAATTTCTCCGATAACTACCGTGTTTTTAGAACATCGGGCCAAGTGACAAATTAGTAACGTGGACCAATTGTTCACTATTCATGAATGTCACTATTCATGAATGTCACTATTGACGAATGTCACTATTCATGTGAATAGTCTCTGTGTACCGGAGTAGCGTTTGTAGTTATAAACAGTACCACTAGGAAAGTTCCCAGGAAAGAGAGGTGGGTCACAAGGACACGCTTAAGTACCAAATCTTTCCTAGACAGAACCTTTCCTAGACATGCACTTTTACACCACCTACACTTCTTTCCGTAATCCCAGACCTTGACCAATAACTCAAGGACAAATCTTTTCTGATGTGGAAGATCAGATACTACTGCAATCACAGAGCATAATAAGATTTATCAAGAGAAAATTGTCTTGATCACCAAGAGCTCATGATACCAATTGTTGGGAAATTACGCAAAATTTTCTTATAATCAGATTTGTGGAAGAGCGAAATAAATACGGAATAATTACACACACACAATTGATAACGGAGTTCGGCCAATTATGCCTACGTCTCCGAGCTGCTGCAGATCTTTTCCTGAAAAGGGAAATACACAAAGTGCTTACAAAACACTCACAACCTCTCACAACACCACAACCCAATCACACCCAGAAACTGAAACTTTTCTCTCTCTAAGCTTTCTCTATTTCTCTCTCCGGTTTCTTTCTCTCTTTCTGTTGTGTATGATTTCATTTGCAAAGCCTTCTATTTATAGAAGGAAATCACACCTGCATACACGTTGAAAATCGAACAATGAAATATCACACTGTTCATCAATTTGCACCGAAAGTCATTTGTAAGTTTGCAAATTGATGCTTCTCAATTTGGCATCTAGCGCCCGTCCTTTTTGACCAACAATACTATAAAGTAGTTAAATGAAATATTAATTAATTTTAAAATTTTGTAAAACTTTATAAGGTTGATTTACTTAATACCCTTATAATTTTATAAGCAACAAGAGCTAAATCAAGCCCTTGATAGGACATTTAAAAAGGATATGCGTTATACTTATAGTTTCTGGTTCTGAAATCTTAAGGGCGCAAATGGGACTTCAATTAGGAAGCATAGAACTTCCATTGGGAGCAAAGGAATGTTGTTATAAAGCAAAATGAGTTTTCTCCTCCCAATATTCAGTGTTAAATCCTAATTTGTAGTTTGAATACAAAGTTACAAAATTATATATTTTAAAAATGTGATTAAAATTTGCCTTGTCTGTTAGGTAAATTTATATATTTGGATAATTCCAGGAACAATAGGTATTAGGATTTAACATTCACATTCGTATTAAATCAATTAGTAATATTCTCAATTGAAAAAATTATAGGCTTATTTATACATTAAAGGTCATTATCACAGACATCACATTTTTTTTGGTATACAATAAACAAAAGAAAGAACTACAGCCTACAGAAGGAGACACCAGCCATATCAGGCTATCAGCAGCAAGATGAAGAACCAAAGCAGGAGGAGGATCAGTCGAGATCTCATAAGTTACATTATGGTTAGAGCCCCACTTAGCTATTAAAAGCCCCACTTAGCTATTAAAAGCCCCACTTTTCTTTTTGTCCCATACGTTTTCATTAAAATAAAAGACAATACCCTATTTTAGATTTAATATACAAAGTTACAAACTACTATAAGATAAATATACACGTGCAAATAAATAATTATTTTATTTTATTTTTGTATGAACTCTAGAATAAAGAACATAATTTTCCATTTAGGACTACAGTATTAAACTCTTTCAAATTAATTTGAGTTCATTTATTTATTTTTAATCTCTCGTAAAATAAAAGATACAAATTTGTCTGTTCTGGGCTGATGGGTAGGTCAGTTCTTGGGTGCTACACTGCTAGTGTGATTTGAGTGATGCTGAAATCTGAACTTTCGAGGTTTAAAAGCATAGACACATGTGAACAGAGAGTGGGTTGGAAAAGGATATATGTGAATTGAGAAAGATTGATTCAGAATCCTTACTTGGGGCAAAGGCCTTTATTTCTAGGCGTAGGGTCATGGGCTGTCTTTAACAGGTGAAACGTTTTTTTTCCTCAATGAGCCATACACGATGGGCGGATCTGGCCCATTTAAATTTAATGAGACGCGTCTAGTTTATAAATTTATATAAAAATCATAGTTCTACTTTTATATAGTTTTTGTTATTTTAGGACATTCATTTTTAATTTAGGAAATATAACAGATGTATTACCGTTTTTTTAATTGTTAACAAAATTTATTGATTTTTCGTGGAACCATTTAGTACGTGTTTGGATTAAATGTGAAAAAAAAAATATGTTAAAAATTAATCATGTGTATAATATATTTTTTAAAAAATTAATTATGAAAAAATTAATTTATGTTTGGGTATGTTAATTTATAATCGATTAATAAAAAGTTTTGTTTGAATTGTATAAAAAATTTATTTTTATATATTAAAGTACTAAAATATATAAAAAATGATTCAAAAATTTATTTGATCGAGAACAAATGTGTATTTCTCTTTTAAAATTATTGAAATAATTTAAAATTAAATAATTAAAAGTTTAAAATAATAATTTTTTCAAAAAAATTATTTTTAATTATAAAAAAATAATCTTACCTTATAATCAATTTTATATACTTTAAATAAATAAAATAAAATTTAATTAAAAAAATAATTATTATAAAAATTTAAACAAATCCAATCATACAAAACGAAAACGAATAATAAATTGGTATATTTGGGTTGGATTCCAACCCGGCCCGAGACAACCCATGGGGTAGCGTACCAGTTTAGCAGCTGCAAGTGTATCCCCATTCTCCAGAGCCAGAACCTTGTTTTTCAAATTTTAGGGCTCTAGAGTTACTTCAGTGCTTGTAAAACCCTTTGCCTCTGTCACGAGAGCCATGGCGAACGATCAAGACTTGAGCAGTTGGACCGATCTGCTACATTCTTCCACGAAGCTTCTCGAACAAGCCGCTCCTTCCGCCCAGTTCCCTCCACTTCAGGTTCATCCCCTCACTTTCACTTTCACTTTCCCTTTCCCTTTCCCTTTCCCTTTGCTTCTCCAGAAAACGCCAACGAAGTTACCATGCTTTCCGAGTTTCAAGTTCTATTTCACTGCTAAATTGGAATTTCAGCTGCCTCGCTTATTGTTATGAAATGTTGCTTTTCGAATTACAAAAAATCTGATTCAGTGCACCATGTTTATAATCATTCCGACGAAAATTTAGGTAACCTAAGCAAGTGAGAATTCAAGCTATGAAACGAGTCAAATTTGTGAATCTTCGCTTGGTTTCTGATACCAGAGAAACCAATGCGAGTGAATCAACTTGTTCCTTTTAATATTCCTTCCACTGCAGTTTCTATGCCATGAATCCTGAGAAAATAGAAGCGTTTGCCGCACACTACATTGTGTTGCAAACAAGTTTCATCACTGTTTTACTTTTGTTGCTGAGAAAAAAACTGCGAATCAAGAGAAATTGCCAAGACTTGACAAAGATTTTTTTCTCACAAAGAAAGAGTCCTGTACAATTTGACATTTGATTCCACTTTCACAAATAAACTCTGGTTACACACACATTACACATAGGATGCATTGCAGCATTAGTATAAGTCCATTTTGATTGTGAACTGTGGATAGGTTCAATTTGACCAAGTAAATGAATAAGGATTCCTTCCTGCCAGTGGGAATCGTCACTCATTAAAAAAAAGATATAAATGTTGATTAAATATAGTTTTTTGGATCTCTCGTTATTCTAGGTTTTGAATTTACTTTCATATATTGTTCAGAGGAACTTAGATCAGCTGGAAGCATTATCTAAGAAGCTTAAATCCAAGACCCTAAGGACCGAGGCACCTTCTCAATCTATTGCTGCAACCAGGTACTTCTATGATGATTGTTGCAAATTATCTTATTATGTCTAAATAGTTCAATCACCTAGAATTTAGATAGCATAGGAAAATTATTAAAAAGCTTAAATTATCTTATGGCTAGTTGGAGTACTCTGACCTGTTAGAAAGATTTGATACTATATAATTGTTCCTTTCGTTTCTCTTAAAGTAGAACAACAACAACAACCAAGCCTTATTCCCACTAAATGGGGTCGGCTGTATGGATTCTAGCATTACCAATGTACTTGGTCATGTATCATGTATTCCTGAACCCCATGTAACTTAAATCCTCTGTAATATTATCCCACCATGTCTTTTTTGGTCTCCCTCGATCCCTTTTTAAAGGGGCATAAACTTTAATTTCATATCTTCTTACTTGGGCATGTGGAGATTGCCATCTTACATGCCCAAATAGATTGTTTTCCATCATTTTTTTAAAGAAAGTGCATAATAACACATGGTTAATTATTATGTTCATTTTTATGATTTCTTTTGCAAGGACAGGCTGCTTGCTCGTGAGGGGATAAATGCAGAGCAGCTTGCAAGGGATCTGAAGTCATTTGAGTTGAAGGTATTTATCTGCATACTACTCAATATAAACTTTTCAATCTTTGTTATTTTCAACATTTGTCCTTTGCTTGCCTTAAGTATTCTATTTATTCTTCTGTTCATAGATATTTTATGCATTCCATAACAGGACTCATTAAGTCTCTACACAGCCTTAGTTTAAATTGCACAGACTTCCTTATTTTCCTGGTATAATTTGTTTGGTAGCAAAAGTAATTTTCACTTGAAAGTTCATGTCAAATTGCTTTCTTGGTTGCTTTTGCTGTGGTTCTCTCTATTGCTTAACTCATACTAGTACTACTATTTTACTGATGCTGTACCCTTTGTCTGTTGATTCTTTTTTTCCCCCTTAAATTTTATATTTGAAGACAACTTTTGAGGATGTTTTTCCGGTTGAGGCAACAAGTGTTGAAGAGTATCTGCAGCAGGTAATTTTCACTTTTAAATTGTCTGTTATTCATCATTCATCTTGGATTTAATATCACATTTAATTCATAATTAGACCTTAAATTGATTCAACTTGGATCACTTTTATCAGTGTGAGATTACCAATTTACCATGTAGTCATAGGGTAATTTTTTTTTCTTTTGATTCTTCTTAGCAGTATGTATGATATTATTGCTACAAAGAAAATTAGAAGTAGCATTAGAGGTAGGATATTTGACTTTGTTGTGGTTGTGTGTATTTTTGGGTGATTTGTAAGGATGGATACCATTAAAACGCATAAAGAATTGAATATTATGAGTGCTAACTGATAAGCATATGCCTTTTATGTTTTGTTATAAATTTCCTAGAATGCATACTACAAAGGAATTTTTTTGTATTCGGATTCCAATGAGTAGATTTTGTGTTTTACTGTTTGACTTAGAACTCATAGTTGAAGTGCCCAACCTTCCATTCATTTAGGAACCTTAACTAAAATGCATGTCTCCAAAGTATTTTAAGATTTGTAATTAATGGTGTAATGGTAATAGATCCTTTTGCTTTCTTGTGGTGGTGCAACTTATTCCAGACTGTCCTTGTGTATAAATTGTGGTCAATTGGTGACTTTCAGTGAGAGTTCTCACTTGTGAAAGGAATAACCAAAGACAACTATAAAGTAAACTGTCTTCTAGAGGCATTTTGGTTGAGTTTAGCAACAACACCTTATCTTAGTTGGACTGTCATCCATAGGAGTGATTTATCAAAATTTTGGAGCCTTTGAAGTATGTAGATCTGCTTATCAAGTAAAATGTGAAGGCCACTAATCAAAGATTGTTGTCTGACTTTTTTTTAATAAAAAAAGAATTTCAATGAGACAAAGAGGAGAAATTACAAAATGATTGGAGGATAAGGAATCCTCAATGATAAAAGAGCAAGACACAAAGCAACAGAAAAAAGAAAAACATCAAAAGAACAAAGTTGCTGAATCCCTGGTCATAGTTGTTAGGGAGAGCCCCTTAAAAAGGCCATGTGCTTTGCACCAGCCAAACGCCCAATCTTATCCCAAATCAATTATTGTGCCGAAAAAACCTCTTTAAAAATATGGGAGTTATGCTCCAACCAAATATACCAAAGTGTAGCGAAGATTGCACATTGCCACAAACATTTAGACTCCCTATTTCTACCGAAGCCATAATAGCTAATCATCAAAAATTGGTCCAAGGACCTAGGGCACACCCAACTTTTTCCAAAAAGTTTGAACAAACAATTCCAAAGAGAAACAACAACTGGACAATGTAAAAACAGGTGGGGAATTGGTTCTTAGCAGGCACCACACATAACACACATATCAGGGGAAAGCACCTTTTGTATCCTACAAACCTACAACATGTCATTAGTATTAATTCTATTAACTACCACAGTCCAAATAAAAGACTTGACCTTTGAGGGAGTTTTGGATTTCCAGAGAGGTTTATCAAGGTGGAAAGTGACTCTATTCAAAGAATGAGTTGGGAACTGGAAACAAGATTTGCAAGAGAACACCCTAGAGGGGTCAAGAGACCAAGTTTTAGTATCTGGGTTAGAAGACAAATGAACAGAGTCGAGGATACCCAAAAGAGACTCCAATTCAAAAAATTCCCTCTCGTTTAAGTTACGAAAAAAGTGTAACTTCCAAGAAGAGATAGAATCTTGAACACTATAAAAATTGTGGATAAGAGAGTCATGTAAGGAAGAAATGTGATAAAGACGTGGGAAGACATATCTAAAAGGGAAATCTCCTACCCAAAGATTCTCCCAAAAGTTAACATGAAAGCCATTACCCAGTTGTCTGAGTGTTAGTATGGTTTTCTTTTTATTATAACTGACATGATGTAATGATTGAAGTTCTTTCTCCTTTTTGTTCCTGACTTGGTTTGGTTGGCATTTTGTAGAGTAGAATGATATTAATGATTTAATGTTAAAGCCTGATTTTTTTTATTATTCTGGCCTCCTTCTCTGACATCATGCTGGATTTTTTTTTTCCAGTATGGAAAGTGGTTGGTTCAGCAGAAACTAAAAATAAAGAGTCTGAATTAATACATACTTAATTTATAGCTGTAAGACTCATAAATTTTTTAAGTTTCAAATATTTATGACATGCTATTTCCAATTAGCACAATTTTGTTGATGGACTCATAAATGATGACTTTATGAAACATATATTCTCCTCATTTTTACTTAGCTGGAAAATTTTTCTAGGATTTATTTCCCATGCTTTTTTTGTACTTTTCATAATTTAACTGTTCGTTTTTTGTGACCAATACTTAACTTAAGGTACCTTTTTTTCCCATACTTGCATCTCAATAAAATTTGTGGAAATCTTTTTTCTCCCCTTCATGTGGCCAGGGGCATAATAAAAATTTATTTGGTGGTCCATACACCCTCACTGCGACTGCTATGATTCTTTTTCGTGTAGTATATTAAAGGCCTACTCTATTAAATATATAGGGACATACACCTGAATCTCTATCTTTTTTCGCTTGCTTACATTTTTTCCTTCCAATGTTCTCAAGATCAGTGAGAAATATTTGTACCTACGGATTCAAATAGAGTTGGAATTCTGCTCTTTGAATTCTTTCATTACATTACATCTCACTAAGGTTAAAGAGCTATCATTTGCTGATGAAAATTATTATTGGTTTTCATTTTTATATAGTTTTCACTTTTCACATATGAGCATGGTATTGTAGCATGTTTTTATATCTAAATGCTATTTCTGCCTGCTGCTCTTGTTGTTTTATAAGCAAGAGTAGTCAGTGGTTATCTGTGAAGTTCTGTACCTTGTTATTGTAAACCAATCAAATCTTCATACTCTTTACATCTAGTCCTTTTTGAATGGAATTCTGACAATATTGTATAATCTGTTTTCCTCTCAGGTTCATGAAATGGCAATGGTCTCCGCTGTCCAGGAAGCTCAGAAGGATAATCTCAGGAGTTTTAATGATTATATGATGAAAGTGTTGGAGGTTAGTGTGATATTGTCTTTCATGGTATAATACTTTATTACTTTTTCTGAAATTTCTTAGAAATACACTCTTCCTGTAATTTGGGGTTTGGTTTCTTTATATATTTTACTGGAAATATATTTTGGAATAGGCCTTGGCAAGTTTTACCTTCTTGTCATTCTGTATTTTGAATGGAAAAGTATGATTTTGATAATTTTTTTGTATTATCTATGCAAGTTGGTTTAAATAGAAATATTGTGAGATTTTTTTTTCTTATGTTTTCTGATCATTGCTGAAAATGAGAAATCTTTACGGCTGTGTCCTATATAATTATATATGCTTTTCTTTGACTTGTTTGATTGTAGCAAAATGCTTGAATTTTCAAAAAGAAATACCTGGCTTATGAAACAGGATTATGACAGAGGGATTGAAGAGATTTATTATATATTTCTGCCATTTGTTATTTTATTTTTGTGTCTTTGTTAAGGAGGATGTCTCCTTTTTTGGTGGAGTTAAGGAGGACATCTTATCCTCCTCCTTCTTTCTAATCCTTATTTCCTCTTATTTGAAAATTACCCATTTTCTTTTAAAAAAAGAAAAGATGAAAAGAAAACAAAAGAAAAAGAAAAAAAATAGTTGCGCTTAACTCATAACTTTCCTTAATAGTTTTTCATAATCTTAACAATGACAATTAGTTCTGTTTTCCTGCCTAAACTTCCACCAACCAAAGCATCCCTTTTCGCTGATTGCTTTTCTATTGAACATGCTTTGATTAATCTGTGGAACTTCACATATGAAATGAAGTAGCATAGTGAATTAAGTTAATAATTTTATTTCATATATGCATTTTATAATTGGGATGACTGTTTTATTGCATTGTTATATTGATGATTAAGATAGGTTTATCTGTTATTGATTTTTCCAAATATATAGTAACAATGATAGTTGGAATGGCCTTTGTGTGGCTCAGCCTTCTTACTGCTTGGTAGAATGTAATGTTTGGCAGGAGGATTGGCAAAAAGAAAAGCGTGATTTCCTTCAGAGTTTAAGCCGAATTTCAACATTACCTAGGACAAACATGATTGCCACCAGCAATGTGGGTACCCGACCAGGTCAGATTGTGTCTATGGCTTCTAGTCCACAAGTCTCTTCTGGTATGCCTAGCATGGAGATTGTTCCTCTGACTAGCAGGCCTATTATGGAGAAAAAGGCATCTGTCTATGCCGAAGTAGTGAAAAATCTGAATAAAGCAAGGGAGTGCGGGTTGCCATTTAAAGTAAGTCCCCCACTTTCTCCATCTCTCTTAAATTTAGAATATAAGATTTCTAAATTATATTGAAAACTATGTAGCTGGAGTTGCCTGTTTGTAAGCCGTGACTGTTTAATGATCAACATAAGTGATTGGCATGAAGCTGATGTTTTAAAATTTTAATTCAATATCGCGCCCTCTCATCATTTTGGATTTAAAATAGTGGTTTATTTGATTTGAGATGTTTGCTGTATTATTTTCCTTAAAGCTCTTATCATTTTTCATCTTGCCAACATGCATTACCCTATTTTTGAGTATTGGTAGACTAATGGTTTGCTATGTGTGTTTACATACATGTAAGTATGTTAATTATCATTAATTTCTTTTCTATGGTTATTAGCCTGCAGCAGCTTTCAAGGGTGCGTATGAAAGTTTGGGCATTGATGCAAGTGGTGGAAAATCAGTTACGATGCGGAAGATATGGCACCTTGTTCAGGTTGTACTTGTAGTTGCATACTGTTAACAGACAACAGGAAGAAAAGCCTTTGCATGCAACTTTCTTGCTTCCACTTGTGGCAAAAGTAAATGTTCATTTATTTTCAATAATTTGGCTCATTGAAACAGATGCTGATGGATGAAGACTCAGCCCTGCAACGTGTTTCAAAAAGGATGTCATTGATTATTGGTGCAAGACGCCACCTTGAATGGGGACATGAGAAACACATCATGGATACCATACAAAGTCATCCTGCACAAGTAATTTGTTATCCAGGACTTCAATACTATAGAATATTGATGTAGTCTGCAGATAATTTTACAAGTACTTTGCGTTAGTTATTTTTTAGTCTGCAGAATTTTACAAATAATTCTGCCTTTCTTTGACTCCCTGTGTTTGCATGCTATTCTTTTGAGGGGTTTACCTTGAGAAATACTTTGTCAAGCTTCTCTCAATTTTTCTTCTTTATGCTGCTTGTTCGTTATTCATATAAGACAGAGTGCATCCATGAATTTGCATTGTTTGTATCCACAGTTATTTTACAAATACATGCTAAGTTACTTATTTTTTTATATTGATAATTCTGCCTTTTGATTCCTTGTGTTTGCGTGCTATGCTTTTGAAGGATTTGCTTTGAGAAATACTTTGACGAGCTTCTCTCAATTTTTTTTGCTTTCTGCTGCTCATTCTTTATTCATATAAGACAGGGAGCATGCATGAATTTGCATTTGTTGTATCAAAACTTATTTTCTGCTTGCTTTTTGATCTAATGGTAGGCTGCTCTTGGCGGTGGTGTTGGGAATTTGCAAAGAATCCGTGCCTTCCTTCGGGTTTGTCTCAATTTGAAGAATATGCATGTTGTCAAATATTACACCATGCATTTAATATATATTTTTGAAGTCCCTGATTTTTAGTTATTGCTGTGCAGATTCGATTGAGGGATTATGGCGTACTGGATTTTGATGCTGGTGACGCTCGGCGGCAGCCTCCTGTTGATACTTCATGGCAGCAGGTCTTGGATGCTTTATCTGACTTTAAAATTAGTTATATTTCATTATTTCTTATCTTCAATTCTTTTTCTTGGTTTAACTCAGTTCACTGATATTTCTAATTTCTTTTTGTTTCTTGAAATTAATATTGATGACAAGCGTCCATGTTTTTGACAGATATATTTTTGCTTGAGGTCTGGGTATTATGATGAAGCAAGAAATGTTGCCCTCTCTTCCCGTGCATCACATCAATTTTCTCCTTTGGTACAGATAGTGGTCACTACTTATTTTGTTGCAATTTATGGTGTAATCTTTCTTAGTGATTTACTGTTTCTGACAGCTGACAGAGTGGATTAATACTGGAGGTATGGTACCAGAAGAGATTGCAGTTGCTGCATCAGAGGAATGTGAAAAAATGTTGAGAACTGGTGATCGTGTAGGTCGAGCTGCATATGACAAGAAAAAGTTACTGCTTTATGCCATCATATCAGGTTCCCGAAGACATATCGATCGCCTGCTTAGAGATCAACCAACTCTCTTTAGTACAATAGAGGATTTCTTGTGGTTCAAATTGTCAGCTGTGCGGGACTGCCCTAGTGGTCCTTCGTCCATTGTTCTAAGTGATGGTCTGGTACCATACAGTTTGGATGATTTGCAAATTTACCTGAATAAATTTGAGCCATCATACTATACAAAAAATGGAAAAGATCCTCTGGTTTATCCCTACATCTTGCTTTTAAGCATTCAATTGCTTCCAGCAGTATTATACTTGTCAAAGGAAACAGGAGATGAAGGATATAACATTGATGCTGCCCACCTATCGATTGTGCTAGCTGATCATGGGGTCCTTTCTGAAGGTGCTGGTGCTGGGCAAAAGTTGGGAGTGATGGATGCTTATGCGGAAGTGTCTACCATTATCAGGCAGTATGGATCTATGTATTTGCGTCTTGGTGATCTCCCAATGGCATTAGAATATTATGCACAAGCTGCTGCTGCGGTGGGCGGGGGGAGGTTGTCGTGGACTGGTAGAGGTAATGTTGATCAGCAAAGGCAGAGAAATTTGATGCTGAAGCAGCTTCTAACTGAACTATTGTTAAGGGATGGAGGCATATATCTTTTACTTGGTGCAAGAGGTGCTGGAGAAGAAGGTGAATTGGGACGTTTTGTGACTGATCCAAAAGCAAGGCAACAATTTTTAATTGAAGCTGCCTGCCAGTGTCAGGAGGCTGGGATGTATGACAAAGTAATTTCTTTCTTTCTTTGTTATATTACTGCTTTATTTTATGGGGAAAAATTGGAAAAGAAAGAAAACCTCCATCTGTTGTTACCAAATTATAACATGACCTGATAAGCATTATTCTACACACCCTAAACAGGTTCTTGAGGTACTTGGAGTGGGGAAGCACTTCACTCCGATTTTTACCTCACTCTTTGCTATGGCCACTTAGACTTCCATTTTCTGGTGAAGCTAAATCTATTTTTAATATATATAGGAATTTTGCTCACATTTATTTATTTTCAATACTTAATGTCTTCTATTACGTTTAACTATTTTTCACATTCTTAGGTTTCTGATATTGTGCATCTTGACTCCCTAGATTTATCTTACCAATAATCTTGTCCATACTTCTTGTACCTTCATTTTTTGTTATCTCTCTATTCCCCTTATTACTAATCCTCTTTTGTGGATCACTGGGTTTTCATCCAACCTTAATGTTGTTTTTGCTTATACTGTTTTTTTTTTTTTTGGGTTCAGTCTATAGAAATTCAGAAGAGAGTGGGGTCCTTCTCAATGGCCCTGGATACCATCAATAAGTGCCTCTCTGAAGCTATTTGTGCCCTTTTCCGTGGAAGATTAGACGGTGAGAGCCAGACTGCTGGCCTCATCCATTCTGGCAATGAGATTTTGGAGACATACACTTATTACCCAGATGTCAGGTCATATTAAAACTCTTACCTTATTTTCTTGTTTTATACATGGGTATGCTTGGCTTTGGGATACTGATATTCTTCTATTGTTGCCTAATCTTTCATATATGGAAGTTTTTCATGTAAGAACTTTATAAACCCTAGAGGCATGTTTATAACTTATTCTGTGGCGATTGCACCCAGAATATGATTTAATCCTTGTGCTCATCTTTTTCCTTCTTTTATTATTATTATTATTATTATTATTATTATTATTATAAGAATCAAATTAAAAGATAAGACCTAAGCCAATTTTTAAATTTCTAAAATTTCACGGCTTTGTAAGTGATTTTGTTTTTCTTCAATTGCAACTATGCTTAATATTGAGTCTGGATATTTCCTTGAAGAGTGCTGTGGTCATTGCCAAATTATGGGGTCTTCCTTGTGTGGTATTTCTTAATAAGTTAAGTATGACTTGGAAATTCCAGGAGTGCCTTACTATTGCTCGAGTAACTGCGACTCCCAGAATAATTTAAGAAGTTTAAGATCTTAAATTTTAATGACCCTAGTAATTTGGGTTTTGGCTCTTCAAACAGAATTGCTATGATCATTGCATTCAACTATGAAAAATTATTCTGTTATTCATTCATGTAACATCTGCATTCCATCCCTTAGTAAAATGATTGATTGAATTCTTTTTGCAGTCTTCAAGAGAGAGAGCATGTTTTTGAACAGCAAACTGTGTTAAGACAACTCGAGTCAATATTATCAATTCACAAATTGGCAAGACTAGGACATCATGTTGATGCATTAAGGGAGATTGCCAAACTTCCATTTCTCCCTCTAGATCCCCGAGGCCCTGATATTGCTGTTGATGTGTTTGAAAACTTATCTCCTCATGTCCAAGCTTGTATTCCAGATCTTTTGAAGGTTGCTCTCACTTGTCTGGATAATGTGACAGACTCTGATGGATCACTTCGTGCCTTAAGGGCTAAGGTATTATCTTGTGGATCCCCTTGTTTGGTTGGCTTATGTCCATGCTTTAGTTGCTTATGTTGAAGTACCCTAATTATATTTTTCGAAAGGGAAGTGTTGGGAGCACTCACAGAATTAACTAGCTTATGCCTTCCATGTAGTATGGTAAACTTTTTGGTCAAGTTGAAAGTATAGCCTCTACCCTGAAGCATTCCTAGGAGTTTGTCTTAAACTGTTAATACGAATCTATGTTCATTTTTTTATGTGATAATTACATTTAGTACCTATCCTATCCATTTTGCTGTAATTAATACTCATTTCTTCTGTTTTGTCCCTTTTGTATAAAATATATATGATAGATCATAGATATTAAATCAATTCTATACTAGTACAAGAAAAGGAAAAGGACAAAGGGAAAATTTGGTTGATTTTGTACAAAATCTATTATCTATGGAAAAAACTAGCCATCGGTGGGTAAATTTTAATTTACATGTTTATCAAAATTTTATTTATCCACTTCTTGATGGAGGAGGTTAAATGATGGTTTGGGCATGGTTTCCCAAGACCAGCAATTTATGAAGTTTTCTTGTTGGCTGTAAAGCCTTTTAATTATCTTCTGTTGTAGTTTTACATTAAAAATAATGCTTTTAGGTGATTATATCAAGCAGTTGGTTAGTTATCACGTATCCAGTTGCATTTGTTGTCCGAATGGGATGGTTAAAGTGCTATGGATATTTGATTTATTAATATGTGCTTTTGTTTCATAATGGCTAAATCTGCGTTTTTGCAGATTGCGAATTTCATTGCAAATAATTTAAAGAGGAATTGGCCTCGTGATTTATATGAAAGAGTTGCGCAGACGTTGTGAAAGTAAATATACGATGGGAATTTTAGTTGCCTTTGAATTCCCGAAGGCAACAAAATGTGTTTGGGTGAAGGTTTTCAGTAGTGTAACACTTGTAAAGTAGTCTCAATGGCCTGTTCGCTGGACCTATGCCCTGGAGATATATTGGGAGGAACTAGAAGAAGAAATACACTGGTTATGAATTTTCTCATCCCCTTTTCTTTGGTTTTTTGCTTTTGGTAATATGCTGTTGGTTAGCGAGATTACTTTGTTTTTGCTTTTGGTTGCCAAGATTACTTTGCACCGTTCCCTTTCTTTCTGGTACGTGCTAGAAGATATGAAAAATAATTAGCAAATAGCACATTATTATTTTTCACTTTATTCGTTATATAGGTGGGAGTAACATTCGAGCCATATGCCCATATGCATGATTACGTATGGTCTATTTAATCTTCTTTTTTATTTCAATTTCAACAATGTTTTTTTTTTTTTATAAAAATAGTTTCAACACTACCATTTATCATACCTTAATCTGGAAACCGGCCACTTCAATAGAAGTTGACTAGGTATAGGATTCCGTTTCCATACCCTACCATTGCAAAACAATATGCGGGGTATAGGTTGTTGCTGCAACCATACTGAAGCATCCAATGTGATTAAGCTGCAGTAAAAAAGTAAGGATCCCTGTGGATGGTCGCTTCCTGTTAGTAACCAAAGTCAAGTTATTACTATTCTTCGGATTTGTTATGCTGGGTACATGCGTTTGTGTGTTAGCTAGGGCCTAGGGGAATGGGGGACTCTGTACTTGGGGTGTTAATTGGTACTGTCTCAGACAGATTATTTTTAGTACAAGCTGTCATATATTGAGTGATATGTTTTACCTTTTATATATATATATATATATAAAGCTAAAAGTCAGTGCATATAACTCTGAATTCAAAAATAACGAGAAACTCTAAAATAAGGTCTGATCCCAAACATAATATGCCGTAATGGCTGTCAAAATCGCATCTAACTTTTTAAGGGGGAACTTCAAAATCATTTCAATGAAAAAGAGAAAATTACCAACAATTTGATATAATTATCACTCACCTTTTAATTTAGCCAGAATCACCAATCTAATAAGTATGGTGTTATGGTTTGAAATTTATGCTTTTTTGTCCATTTTTTTATGACAACAAACTCGTAAGATTTGGTGAATAAAGGAGAGAGGATATGTTTCGTGTGAATTAAAGCTTATTGAAAATTTAACCCACGTCAACAAATAAGAGGACCTGTAGTAATTAAATGATAAGAAAAATCAAGAGATTAGCTAAATTTAATCTATCAAGGGCAAAATAAAGAGGTTCAAAACATTGTATTTATACATTAGATAAGTTTAATTTAATAATTAGAATTTAATTTTGATGTATTGTCAGTGTAAATAAATTTTAAATTGTCATATAATTATTTGTTGATAAATCATTAATAGAGTTTAACTATCATAATAATTATAAAAAAATTATTACTTTTTAATAATGTATTAACATATGATTGAATGACCAACTTGCGTTAGTTTGAGTGAAGGGGTTTGGTCACTTTAATCATCTTGTTTTAAGTTTAATCATTGGAACAATGTGTATGGAGATAATGTAATTAAGAAAAGTTCTCGTTTTATACTTGACCGTACCTAATAAAATTAATCTTTTACCTTTTAAGGAGATACTTGGTATAAAAAAAAAACATAATTAGATCACAATAGATATAAATTAAACTCTAATAATTAAGAAGAAAAGTGCTTGTAAATTTTGAGACAGTTGAGAGTTAGAATTTGGAGTAGTGTGTTATGTATACAAAAGCCAAACGGTGCGTCTGGGAGTTTCATCGTGTCTCAGCATATTGAGTTCCATTTTGAGCGGTTGATTTGAATTTCTAAGGAAAAGCCCCGCCAATTTGAAGGCACCTCTTGTTTTGTTTCTTCTTGCATTTGCCCTAAATTTTCCAATTTCAGCAACACACGAAGCAAATCCAATTTTCCATTCACGTTAGCTTCTTGATTTCTTCTTCTTCTTCTCTGTTCTCAAAGCGTCAAGCTGCAGCTGAACTTGTCACCGCGTTTGTGCGTGGCTGTGAGCGGGGATTCTTATGCCCGTAATCTGTTCGGTGAATTTCGTCATCCACTGAAGATTTTTGCGAAGGGATCGTTTCGAATTTGGAATATGTATGGGAGAAAAGCTTGCCAACTTGTGAAAGAATTTGCAAGCGGGGAAAAGGGCCAGCTAACGCCCTTCAATGTAAGGTCACATATTGTTTTTCTTTTATTATCAGCCATGCGATGTTATCTCGTGTTTCAGTTGGGATGTTACTTATTTTGGCTTTAATTTTAATTTTCAATTGTGGGAATTGAATCGCGTTAGCATTATAGCGGAACTGCCATATGTAGTGGAAAAACTTTACGTAGTTAATAGAGAGAGGGAGAGAGAGAATGATGAATTGCAAGCACTATTTTTTTGGCATGTAAATCTTGGAAACTTCTGTGTTTCACTTTTAAATTTTGGTGAATAATGATTTCTCTTGATTTTTGTCAAGTGTAAGAAATTTCCTAGGTCGTGCTTGATTGACACTAGGACACTTTGGTTCGGCAATGCAAGTAAACTGAGTGGGAACAATTTGATTGAATTTTTTTATTTTTTATTTTTTATTTTTTTATTAGGATTTAGGAAGAACTGGTACTCTTAGTGTGAACCCCATTTGACTTTTCCGCATCAAGGGCCTCTAATTTCTAACGGTTTCTAATGTTCAGCCAATGTTGCATAAGCTGACTCTATTTGATGCTTGTTGATGGCAAGCTGTGTTGTGAGAATCAAACACTAACCTGACTGAGAAAGCTTGAAATCATGTTTGGTCCTTGGCCTCCCCCTTATCCTCAACTACAAGACTACAGCTGTTTCTTGCTCTGCTTCCTTATACGATCTTGATTTATGCTACTTGGCTTCAGATTTAAATGCTGCATGTGATTATTTACCACTTCAAAGCTGTCCTGAGTTTGCAAGTATAGAATGATAAATTAAACTCTGAATATAGCTCTTTACTCTATGCCAACCTTTAAAGTTGCATGAGATGAAAATTTGAAAATGTTGGCATGGTTACCACCACTTTGAGAAGACCAATAGAAGCTCCGGTGAGAAGAATTGATAAGTTGGAGGATAGTCCCTTAAAGAGAGGTAGAGGTAGACCACTGACAACACTAAAAGATATCATTAAAAAAGATCTTGAAATCAATGGTTTATCTGAAAGTATGGTTTATGACAGAGCACAATGGCGTCGTTTGATCCATGTAGCCGACCCCACCTAGTGGGAAAAGGCTTTTGTTGTTGTTGTTGTTGTTACCACCACTTTGAGATTTGATTCATGATTTGACTAGCTATGTCACATATGAACTCTCTCTCTTAATTGCATTGTCTGCTTGTCGTTTTAGGTCATTTTGTTGCAATCTAGATTTCTCATGCATTTCTATCATTTCCATACCCCCAAAAAAAACGAAGAAAAGAAGAAAAGAAACATCTTTAAGAAGTTGCCATGATAACAGTTGGAACTTGTTTTGGTGTATCATGATGTTCCAGGTTATAACATCTTGGTCCTGGGACTGTTAACTATTTATGATATTGTTATTTGTTATATAGCCTCCCTTTACTGTTAATGTTTATCTATCATAAACCTTTTCCATACACTGATCAGAAACTCATTACCCACTCTTTATCTTGGTGTGAATTTGTGCTTGCTTAGGCTTGATACTTTTTTCAATAATCTTGTAGAGTGACTTGTTTGAACAAGTAGTTGCAGAATGCAGTCAACATCACCTTGAGCTTCAGTCCTTGATAAGGTACTTAAATATGGTTCCCTGCTTGTTCCTTTTCCCCTCACTCCTGACTATGTCCCTTTTCATTGGAGTGTGCTATCTCATATGGGCATGAGTTTTGTGTCATGTGTGTTTGTGTATGGTGAAACCGTAGTTATAAAGTTAAATAGGAGGTGATAAGGTAACATGCATATGGTTCCCTGCTTCCTTTTCCTCGGAGCATCCCTTTTCATTGGAGTATGCTATCTCATATGGGCATGAGTTTTGTGTTGTGTAAACAGAAAGATCCAGGAGGAAGGTTTGGATGTACAAACAGCTAGAAATGCAGACCACTACGGTGCGCTCATCCACCATCTTTCTTTAGTCCGAAATAAACGCTGCCTAATGGCCTATGTGTAAGTATCTCTTTAAAATGCTATTTACCATCAAGCATAGTTCTTATGATTTGTTGTTAGATTCTGTAATTTATCCCCGTGCAGGTATAATCGAGCAGAAATTATACGAAGCTTGTTATGGAAGATAGGGCATGTGCTTCCTCAAGAAATTGAGGAGAAGCTTTGTCACTCAGAGGAAGAGTATTTCAAGAAGCATTCTGCAGCGTTGAAATCTTATATGTCAAAACTGCTGGTTGATCTGACTGTGGTAAACATCTTGCACTACTGGCCTTAAGCAATTGTATGGATGCATCTCGTCTTTTTCTTCTAGATAGTTCAAGTGATGGTGATGCAACTAAGGAATGTTAAGCATCTGTGGGGGGAACGTTTTTGAACCTGGTTATTCCTAATTTAAGTAAGGACTATCATGCAGATGCTTGTGTTTATGCACCTTCAGTTCTGTTGCTATAGACAGAATGAACTCATAGCAATTATTAGCGGAAATCCATTGACAGTATTTCATTTGTGAATGGAATTGCATCTTGGGGATTGACAAATATGCATCATATTAGAAAATTAATAGAGTTGGTTGTTTGGGGTCCTTGATGAGTCTTTTTTTAGGTGTCAGTAATTGGATAACTGATAAGAACACTAAGCTGAGGGTTGGTAACAATGTTTGAGTTATGCTGTGTTATTTTTGTAGTTTCTGAATGCAGAATGAACTTGTAATCTGATAGTAAACCACTATATTGTCATTGATAATATCTGCATTTGACAGGATATGGTACCTCCAAAAGATCCTTACATCCAAGTAAGGGTCCTTGATGATATAGGTGAAGGCATTGTGCTTAGTGATGATAAGACTGCCAATTTTGCTCGCCATTCAATGCACTTTCTGAAGCGAACTGATGCGGAGCAATTTATCTCACGGGTTAAGTTGTCTTGTATCTTAAAACTTATATAGCAAAATAGTCTGAAATGCAAGCTAATTTTTCTATTTTCTTAATATCAACAGGGCTTAATGGAGGAGCTCACAGGTTGACCTGATAGGCTTTTACCTGGAAGTAATGTAGATGAGAAGATTATTTGTGAACGTGATACTAATTATGCTAAATTATTTTTCATATTTAACAATAATTTCGCCCATGTTGCTCCAATAACTTAGTGTATGTTATATAAATGGCTTTAGATATAGATTTTACATTTTTAGTAGCATATTGTTTACAACTTCACGCAACTAGTACCTTGTCAAAGGGGGAAACAAAAGACAACTCATTTAAAAGATGCCAGAGGAAGCAAGAGTAGGGTGAATAAGAATTCCTCTAATTAGGCAATTGTGCACTTGTTTCCCCTTAACTTTACCACGTCCACCCTTAGCTCCAACTTTTCTCCAAACTTCCATTTACGAAGCAAGGTCCCTAAACAAACAAATAGCATTCTCATTACCAACACATTTAGTACTGGCCCAATTTCACTTCCCTCCTAACAATCTCAACTCCAATTCACCTGGTAACTCATCTGTTAGGTACCAAATGCCCCCTTCATTTAGCTCATAAATGCAGGCACTTCCACCACATGTGCCACCAACTAGTGCCAACGTCCCCATTCCGCCGCACTAGTGTGGCAAGTTCTAGTCTGACTGCCTTGAAATGTTCAACCGGGGAAGGTACCTAAACTGCCTCGTAAAGGGATTGTGTATAGATAGTTGAAGAGTTGTAGAATTGGTGACCCTGAACAGGAGGAGACTCACAATGGAAGCAACTGGTCGAACCGGGACTGATATGAACTCGAGGGAGAGCACGTGCCTATTGTCCATGACTGGATTGTGAGCATACGAGCATGGCTGGTGGTTCCGAACTGGCAGGGCAAAAATCCATGCCGGCTGAGACTGCGGGGAAGACCTTGTTGGGTTCAAACTTCAAAGGTTATGCCTTGGCGCATGAATCCCAACGGAAGAATGATTTTTACATTAGGAAAAATAATTACTCGTTCATTTTGAAAAATTAGTTAAGTATTTAACTATATTAACTAATAATTTATATATAGTTAATAACGTATCAAGTATTAAAAAAAAGATAAATTGTTGGTTAATCGTATGTAAATTATTAGTTAATATAATTAAATATTTTGTTAATTTTTTAAAATGAACTAATGAAAAATTATTTTTTCCAAGCTGAATATAAAGATCATTTTCCCAATGTTAATTCCTGCAAGCCGATCTAGCTCTGGCTAAGGAGTCTGGGGAGAGAAAGGAGAAGCTGTTGGCTAAGAGATTGAAGGGATGGTTGTTCGACATAGTTGAAATGTAAAAGGTTTTTGTCTGAGGGGTGATGGATGGTTAGCGTATATACTTAACCCATGCAATTATTACAGGTAAATTATTGCATAGGGATGTGTATCTTACATGTGAGATGGCAGTGTATAGTATATATCATAGGATTATTAATCCCACATACAAAAAGGTAAGTGACTAATTTATTAGGTCAAGTAATCATTCTAAATAATCATTAATGTTAACAAAAAATTTTATTAGTTTTTCATCTTAAGTTTATGATGTTAGTTGTGTTTGAAATTAATGATGGAAAAATGAATTTTTAGTTCAACTTGACAAAGATAATGTCAATTTAGTTCATTTTGAAAATTAACCAAGTATTTAACTATATTAACCAATAATTTATATACGATTAACTAATAATTTATTTTCATTTTGATACTTAATACGTAGTTAACCATATATAAATTATTGATTAATGTAGTTAAATACTTAATTAACTTTTAAAACAAACCAAATTAACATTATCTTTGTGAAACTGAACTAAAATGCTATTTTCCCATTAATGATCCCATATGCTATTCTATTGATGTGGAGCTATGTCATCTGACCCACATGTGAGCTTGCCCTTTTCCAATTTAGTTTCTTCGTTTTGTTCCTGGCCTGATAAAAACTAATCGGATGCTTCTTGGAGCCTTGGAAGTATCCATAGGTGAGTTACAATATACACTAGCTAGCACTCTTCTCTCTAGCATCATCTTGCAAGGATTTGGATCTCCTTTTCTCTACCATAATAGTAGTATTATGTTAGAAGAGAGAAATTCTTTTACACAAAGATATAATTTTTTTATTTTTTTATTTTTAGAAATTCATAAGTTATGTTGAGAAATTGTTTGTATTATTTTCATTTTAAATATGACCTTGTCATAAATTTTAAATAAGAATTATTAATTTAAACGGTGATTATGACTCTTAAATTAATATAATAATAATAATAATAATAAGGGGTAATTAATTTCAAAGACGACTAATAAAAAATATTTAATCTTTAAGGGACATAAAAAATTTAAATTATTAAAAAAAATTATACAAAATTTATTTAGGGAGACGGACCAATTAATATTATTTTATGAACAAAAGTACCCTTATGAAATTTTTAAATGATTATTGCTTGTTATTGAGTGGCTAAATGTTCTTATAAAATGGCTAACATTTATAAATAAAATTTTAAATATAAAAATACAAAAAATTTAAAAGAAATTTATGAATAACTATTATTTATTATTAAGTGGCTAATTATTCTCATGAAATTATTAATAATTATAAATAAAGTTTTAAATATAAAAATAAAAAAAGTTGACAAGAAATTTTTAATTAACTATTATTTATTATTAAATCACTAATTGTTACTACGAAATCACTACCAGCTGTAAATAAAATTATAAATTAGCGACTATAAGACCACAAACCAACTTTGTAAGTGAATTCCGAAAGTTAAGGCATAAATTCTCAATGTTGAAACAAATTCCAAATCATATTCGTGACTGAAACAGAACTCAGTGCTCAAACAAAACTTGGAGGATTATTTGAAGGAGAATAAAGAGACCTCTCAAACAAACGTGTAATGGTTTTTTTTTTCTCCTATTATTATTATTATTCTTATTTTGTTTTTCCTTTTTTTAATCCGCAAAAGAAATGTGCAGGATGAGTTTGGGCTATTCAATGAGGCCTAGTATAATGATTCAACTGATTTTTTTTATCATGCTTGGTTAGTTCATCTGAGAATCCAAATTTATAAATATTTGACCCATTTGGTTGATCATAATGTAATTGAGCCTACTGAATTTGATCCATTTATTATTTATCATATTTAACTTTGACGTTGGAATTGTGAGAACATATTTTCAAACAACTTCGCCATTTTAAAATAAAAAATAGTTATGTTAAATATACAAATTCATAGGAAATTTAATGGCTATACACATTAGTATATATATATATATATATATATATATATATATAAGAGTTTTCTACTAACATTACTCTATTTAATAATATAATAGATTTATTTGTTTATTGGTAGAACTATATTTGGAACGTGGGGTTAGCACTTTTATTTGTAACGAAAAAGAATTAAGATATTTTTTGGCCTTTTCAATTAAGCTATATTTTTAAATGGAGGAGAAGGTATCTTGCAAGATAAAGCTACAAGAAAGATACAAACAAGCCAATAAGGTTCGGTAAAGTTAGTAGATAGTTAGATCCTTTAACCATTCTGTTCTAAGTTCAAACTAAATTGTGTGCATAAAAAATGTTTTATTGAAAAAAGTTGTACTCACCTCAATAATCTTTCCACCTCAAAAAGAGATACCTTAAATTCTCACACAAATAAAAAAAAGATACAAACAAAATAATGATGGAAACATAATAACAAAAAGTGGAGTGCTGGAGATGACAAGCGACCCCTTTTATTGATGAAGGCATGAATTGTTATAGGTTTTTATTATCACTTCATAATAATTTAAAGGAATGCATCTATAAATTACAAATATATACGAAAACCGTAAATTAGTAATTTTAAAGAGTCACCTACATATATATATATACATACATATATATATATATATACACATATATATTCACATGAGCCACCTTGTGGATATTTAATTTTTGCTACATTTACCTTTCTACAATATGATACTAATATTAATCATAAACTATATTTTTTCTAAAAAATTTACATGATTTGAAACACTTCAAGCTTCCAAGTTTACATTTTATCCCTTTATATTTTAGACACATACACTTTACATCTCTTGAACCCTTTAAATATCTATGAATACTTAAACTATTAATAATTAATTAAAACTAATAATGAAAAAGTCATTTATCACGTCTGTAACAAACAAAAAATTGGCCTAAAGTTCACCATCACGGGGTACATAGTCTTGTCCTGTGTTTATTTTCTATTGTTTAATTAGGATCAAATTTATAGTGTATTTTTTTTTCTTTTTTACAGTTTACACATAAACACGTACTCCGTCTTTTTTTACTAGTATATTTTAAAAGACAAATATGATGCATCTTAATAAATTCCATGCAATTTAAGTGAACAAAATTATTTGCAGTGTTTATTACAAATTCAATAATTGTTAAGTCTCCCGAGGGCTCATAACTAGGGCCAACAGACAATTTCTAAAAGGTATATACTCCTTCTGTCCCAAAGTTATTGTTTAAAGTTTTGGTACATAGGTTAATAAATAATTAATTGAGATAAATTTATATTAAAATATCTTTAATTATTGTTTCTTTTTGTCTCTAATTATTTTCTAAATTTCTATAATATTTATGGGCTGATGTACTTTTAGTCATGCATCCATTAGTGTCTCTTTGATAGTTGGTGTCACTGTCACTTTTTAATGCAAATTCCACTATAATTACCTAATAAATATAAAATATAATTAATGTATGCTTTTAATTAATCCAAGAGTATGGTGTGAAAAAATTCTTAATTATTCATTAAATTTCTAAAATAACCAAAATTTTGAGACAAAAATCAAATGCTAAAACTACTAGTTTTAGAAAGGAGAGAGTAGTATATATGCTTCTGAGTCATCCCCAGAAGACAAAAAATCTTAGGGTTGGGACTCTGGTGAAGCCAAGAAGATAATACTCATGGAAGGAAAAGTTATTAGGAAGCTTGTGGAGACAGTTATGGCGGTATCATTTTTTATGTTAGTTGATGCTGTGCATGGCAATGACGACTTATCTCCAACTGGTTTTGTCTCTCCTCCACTTTCACCCCCTGTTCCCGAAACCTCTCCATTAATGGCCCCAAGTCCTTTCCTTGCAACTTCTTTAGGTTCAGACCTTGATTTAGTATTTCGAAAACCTGAATTCCCCCAGTTTTCTAATCCCAAATTCAGAGAAGGGATGAAAAAGGTCGCTTCAAGGGTGGCTTGCCCTGGCACATGTGCCATGTTTTGTTTACAATCAGGAAATCCGGGAATGTTTGCAATGTGTATTGCCCAATGTCTTATGCCATGCTTCGTCGCAGGACGTGTAGCCTTAGCAAATGTCGTCCCAGATTGTACTCTTGATTGCGCCAGGGGTTTGGGTGCCATTTATGGCTTAGGTATGAAGAACTCTACCTTAATTAGCTAGATGCCACATCACATACACACTTGAAGTGACGATATTTGATTTTGCACACAAATTCTTTTTCATTATTAAAATAATGGTACTTGCATAATTCTAAATTAATTGATAGACATATATAGAGTATTGATACGATTTTTTTTACATAGCAATGATTTTGATGAGTTGTGAAATATTTATACTTTTGTATGATAACTTTTATGAAATTATGTTAGTGTTATTCATTGATTTACTGTTAATATTTAAAAAATCAAATTATATAGTTGATATTATATAGTTTTACATCAAATTATATTTTAAAAAAAGTTATGAAGTCCGGATCGTAGCATCTCTCTTTAATCTTTGCACAGAAATTGGTCCAATCTTGAACAAAGACGTCGACACACTATATATAAAATGTGTAAATATTATTTTCCAGTAAAAAATTGTGAAGACTAACTCATCCTTACTACAATATAATAAAGTTTTACAGACATTTTAGAAGGTTATGACCCTTGATAAGTTAACGAGCTATGCTCTGCCCTGTCAGACAAAGAGAAGCTTACTTGAATCAAACTACAAAAGGGACTATATTACATTATATTCAATAAAGAAATCCTTACTAGAAGAGAAAAAAATTTGGCGCATAAAATGCCAAAAAAGAGACAAATTTAGCTAATGTTCGATGTAAATATATTCTATTTAAAAACATTTTTACCAATGTGCTTGTGTATATTAGAGTTTGTTCTGTTTGATGTTCTTCTTCTTGCTGTTGTAAGTTGTTAATTATGATTATCATTAATTAGTAATATTTTGGTTTCTTGACAGACGCAAACAAAGTGGGAGGATATATGGAAACTTGCTACAATAACTGCAGAAATTATTAGCCTCTCGACGTGTTAGACATAGACCTGCTTACTACATTTTTTTACCACAAAAAAATAGTTATTACTTGTGTTATGATCTGTTACATATATACTTCGCTTGAAAACTATGGCAGCTCGGACTTGCTATTAAATAAAGTTTCTATGTTGAGTATCTTTTGTTATTATTTGTTAAGGATTGTTATTGATGGTGTCAATAATCATTAATTTCAGGCAGTTGTTAGTTAACATTTCAATTAAAAAAAGATCTTGTACTTTTACCTTTTAACCAGAAAATATATATAGTCTAAGGGACAGAACACGAGTGGCATAAAAAAAATTTCTTCTGACTTTTCAGATCCCAGTTTAATTTTCCTACAATAATATGAAAAATTCTTAAGTAGATACATTTTACCATAAACACTTTATTCAACATTAAATGTGTGTAAAGTTTTGTAAGCCGTGTTATAAATATATATATATTTAAAAAGTAATTTTACATATGTCAATTGTTAAATAAAGTGCCTATGATAGACCGTACCTACTTAAGACTTACTCACAATAATTGTTAATTTGTCTAGAGCCTTAAGGGGATGATGGCCCCCCAGCCCTTAACATCCCCCTTGCCCGTGTGTGTGTGTATTGAAAGATGGAATGTCTATTTAATTATACGATTACCCCTCTCATTGTCACTCCATTATAAAATGAAGAAATTAAGGGAACTAATAACTTGAGCTAATTGGCCAACATCTTCCAAAATAACCTTAGTTTAGACCAATTATAAGTTCCTTGACTCAAAGTATCAAGAGACAGCTTGCAATCCCTTTTAACACAAACGTCATAAAATCAACTCATCCAACAAGCATTAAATAAGTTTAATTTGCAGTTTATGCATAAACCAAGTCTTGAGTTTGTAGTTTAATTGTATTATAGTATAGCATGTGTTCTCGTCCCGGTCAAATCGGTCCTCGCGACTCTGATCACGAACGAGATATACATAATATATAAGAAAAGAACAAGCCTGTAAATCTGACTAAGTTTTGGATTATAGGAGTTAATTAATTATCAACTTATTTATATTGAGAACTTGTTGCCACATATTTACCTTGAAGGATTATTTTGTTCTCAAAACACTTCTTCTGTATCAAAGTCTAATAATAATTCTTTAATGTTATTTTTTTTATATTAAATTAATTTTTCAGTATTATTTTTACATCAAATTAATTCTTACAAAATTTTTTGAGAATCAAACTTATGATACTTATATAAGAGGTCTAAAATAAGTGTCTATTCTTTATTATATATGTTAATTAATATAGTATTCAAGAACTAAACAATTAATTAAATAATAATATAACTTAATTAATTATAAAATATATAAAACCGCCGCCGCCAAGAAGGAAGATAATTGTCGTCTCCTTCCTAAGACAATCAGAGTTGAGAGACAGCGTACAAGTTCAACAATGGCGGCCTCTGCTAATGATTTATGAGTTCGTTTAGGTTTGATGTATAGTTCCTTTCAGTTTCTAGAAAATAACGAATCTGTCATTAGATTAATCTGGCTTCTTTTGACAATAAATTAGATGGAGTAGTTGCCGAAATGAACCAGATTTCAGTAATTATGTACACTTATTCAATGAATCATATATATGCATGTGGATATTACTATGAGTTGCATGCGTCCAGTTCTTAATAGCTGTACGTGGGATCGTGGATCCACAATATTAATTAGGTCTCTTCTTGTGGCTTCTAGCCCGTGCCATCGATGAAGTTAACAAACAATCTGATACGTACCATTTACTTACGCCTGTTTGTATTATCTTTTGCGTTGGACAAATGCCCATTGAGCATAAAGAAAAATTTGTTACCGTGAGCAAAATTACTTTAGAAAGTATGAAAAAAGAGCATTTGCGTTGATTAAAAGCTGAAACAAACATTTAATAAGTAAGTCTAAACCTGTAGAACATACAATTTGATATATAATTTTCGTTCACTTTATTTCAATGTTTAAAATTTACTAAATTTAATTAGAAGAATTTTAAAATCTTTATACAAATTAAATAATGGAGTATTTTATAAAATTTTCAAACAAAAAAATAATTTACCTAAAATCGTCTCTCTCTCTCTCTCTTAATTTTTTCCCTCCATCCAAACATGCATCTCAATACAATGGGCTCACTAGATACTAAGTTACTAACCTCATTGAATTGGGTTGACTGGTTGGTCCATTCTTTTGGTCATGATCGATATGTCCATTTAAGGATCCAAATTTACAAATCTTTGACCAATTGGGTCTACTGAATTTGACCCATTTATGATATTAATTTAATTTTAACATAAATTATTAAGAATGATTTAGTAGTAAAGGGTTTAAGTAACTTCATATGTTTAAACCTACATCCCACTATACTATTGTAGAACCGAGGGCTTAGCACTTTCATTTTTACAGAAAAAAGAATTATGATATTTTGTTACCCTTTAAATTAATAAGATCATGAGTTTTATTTTTTATTTTTTATTTTTTAAAAAAGAATAATAATAAGGATATGTTGCTTTAAGTCACTAGTGTCTAAATTCTAGAAGGTTAGGCAAAGGCCACGTAAAATTTTTTTCTCAAAAGAAAAGCGAGACTGTTTGTAAACAAAATAAAAATTCAAACCCTGCACTTACTAAATTTGAAATCGTAATCGGGTCGTTCGTAATATGGTTGGATTACTTAATACCCGTTGGCACAAAGTAATGAGTTTGACACTACCTAAAAGGATACAGGGATGAGAAATATGTAAAATGAAGAATGTATTGTACAATATAAAGCTAATGGGGAAGATAAGAAAAAATGGAAACACAATAAAGAAGTGGAGTGCTAGACATGATAAGCGACCCCTTCTATTAAAGAAGGCTCATGACTTGTTATAGGCTTTTGTCACCACTTCATAATTTAAAGTAATGCATGTATAAATCACAAATAACAATATATTAGAAACGAAAACTGTGAATTATTAATTTTAAAGAGTCACCTTGAATATATACTTTTTTTACATGAGCCACCTTGGATATTTTATTTTTTTGCATTTACCTTTTCTACAATGCGATATTAATATTACGGGTAAATTATATATTTTATTTCTTTAAAACTTACATGCAAATTAATTAATTTCAATACATCAAGTTTAAAATTTTATATTTTATCCCTTTAGAAACATACACTATACATTTCTTAAACCCCTTCAAGATTCGAGGTATGTAATAATTTGTTTTTTTTAGATTAAATTTCTATCCATTGTCAGTGTAAAGTTTCTTTACACTGTCATCCAATCATGTATTGTCAAATCATTAAAAGAGTTTGATTATTACAACTACTACTTAAAAAGTCTAACTATTTAATTATGTATTAAGGATGACAGTGTAAAATTTTTTTTACACTGGTAGTAAATAAAAATCAAACTCTTTTTTTGTGCTAAATGTTACGAAGAGTTTTTCATGAAACCTATTAGGAATGATATGGAGTAACTTTACGTGTTTGTAGATGAGAGAAAAGTTGATTATTGTGAATCCTATAAAAGAAGGTGAGATAAATTGTTGTGAGTCTAGGAAAAGAATTTTAAGCTAAAAAATAATGTCACATCATCACAGTCTTACCTAAAATCAATTTTTGTGTGAAATAACACTACTTTTTTTTTGTCAATGGTTTACCACCATGAGTATATAGTCTTTTCGGTGCTTTATTTTCTATTGTTTAAGGTCAAAATTTATAGCGTCTTTCACTATTTTTTTTACAGTTTACACACAAATACTCAATCATTTTTTTTAGAATATTTTAAAAGGAAAATCTTAATGCTGTATCTTAATTAATTTCATGCAATTTAAATGAAAGCAAAATTACTTGCAGTGTTTCTGAATATTTAAAAACACGCAATGTAAACTTTTAAATATGAATAGTTCTTTATCAATAATTGTTTATTCACCTGAGGGCTCATAACTAAACTCAACAGACAATTCTTAGAAACTATATAGTATGCTTATGTGTCATCCCCTGAAGTAATAAAATTTTAGTTTGAAACTCGATGCTGGTGAAGATAAGGAAGATAATACTCATGGAAGGAAAAGTTACGAGGAAGCTTGTGGGGACAGTGATGGTGGTATCCGTTGTCATGCTAGTTGATGCTGTGCATAGCAATGACGACTTAGCTGCTACTGGTTTTGTCTCTCCTCAACTTTCACCCTCTATTCTTGAAACCTCTCCATTAATGGCCCCAAGTCCTTTCCTTGCAACTTCAGCAGGTTTAGACGTTTTTCCTTTCGATAAACCTGAGTTCTTCAAAAAGAAACCTAATCTCAAAGAAGGAATGAAAAAGGCCGTTTCAAAGACGGCTTGCCCTGGCTTGTGTGCCATGCTTTGTTTGGGATCAGGAGGTACGGCATGGTTTGCATTATGTACCACTGAATGTCTTATACCATGCTTCATCGCAGGACGTTTAAAATCAGCAAATGTCGTCCCAGATTGTACTCTTGGTTGCACCAAGGATTTGGGTGCCATTTATGGCTTAGGTATGAAGAACTAGCTTAATTAGCTAGATACCACACACTCTCTCATATACTCACTTAAAGTGATGATATTTGATTTTGTACACATATTCTTTTTGAATACTAAAATAATGGTATTTAGCTTGCATAATTCTAAATTAATTGATACACATGTATATAATTATTCAAATAACTTCTCCTAAAATTAAAAAGAAAGAAGTATAACTCTATATATCATTAGATAAAATTTTGTATTTTATTATAATTTTTTTAAATGATGCAGATTTTAAATAAAAATTAACTATTGTTTGATTAGAAAAAAGGCATTAAAATCTAACCTGCAGTATGCAAAGATAAATTTAGTTACCAATGACGGTTGACTTAGATGGTACTAAAATTTGTAAGTTAATGAGGCTCTGTCCTGCCGACAAAGCTTACTTGAATCAAATTATATATTAGTGCATTATATTCAGTAAAGACCACTTACTAGAAGAGAAAAACTGTTCAGGCACATAAAATGCGAAAAAAAGATTTAAATTTAGCTAATGTTCAGCGTAGATATATTATATTTAAAAATATTATTACCAATGTGCGTGTGTATATTAGTGTATGATCTTCTTTTGCCTGTTGTAAGTTGGTATTATTATCGCTAATTAGTAATATATATTTTGGGTTTCTTGACAGACGCAAACAAAGTGGGAGGATATATGGAAATTTGCTACGACAACTGCAGAAAATATTAGTCTTTCGTCTTCCCAATGTAGTATATAGTAAATAATAACACCAGGAACTACGTGTTATAACCCCTGCTTACCCTTTTTTTCAATCGACGAAAAAAACTGCTATTACAAGTTATATCTGCTATATATATATATATATCTATATATATATACTTCACTTGAAAGCAGTGTTTTAAAAACCAGTTCAATCGGTTGGACTGTGGATCGGAAGCTCCACCGATTCTAGTTCAACTAAAGAACCGCTCGAGCGATTAAACCACAAAAATCATTAAAAAAAATCGGTTGAACCGATTAAACCGATAAAAACTAAAAATAAAAAATCGGTTGGACTATTCATTAACTTTTAAATTGAATTTTTATTAAAAAAGAAAGAAGAAAATGGTTCTTTTTTAAAAAAAAGAAACTTAGGATTTAGCTCTTTTAGGAGTTGAGTTGGAGGTTTCCACAGTTTAATCCTTCTTTTTCACAAAATAAAGCGGTTTATAATTTTTGTGATCAGTTATATATATATATATATATAGTATACCGGTTCAATCGATCAAACCGATTAAATCTTGAACCATTCTCCTCTCCAGTTCAACTGGCTTTTAAAACATTACTTGAAAGGCTATACAAGAGCTGTTTCTTTTGTTATTATTTGTTAATGAGTTCGTTGTTATTCACGGAGAGGAAGGGAAAGAAGGAATTTTTTTATTTTTAAATTAAAAAATTATAAAAAAATATATAAAAATAAATAAGAATTGATTATAAGGTTATTTGATAATTTTTATTTTTAGTGGCGAAATTTGATTGAAAATTTTGAGAGGACAAATAAAAGAGTCCAGGTTGATAAGTGAAAAAAAATGTGATAGATAACTCTTACAAAAGATGACATCTATTTAATTCAAAACTTTCAATTGCTTAGTTCTGAAAGTTTTTCAATATCACTTCTAGCAAGATTCAAATACCATAGTTGTTTATTAACTTCTTTAAAATTTTAAGTGCTTGCAAATTAAGAATTAAATCTTAATATATCATATGAAGATAAGAAGTAATAAAATAATAGAAACCACAAAAAGTCTTTAAGGATTTAACTTGGTGCAAAGAACCCATTTGCTTTAATAAACAATCAATTGTGAGATGGTTGAAATACTCAATTGATCTCACGTTAAACACACATTAATATTATATTTTTTTATAAAATAAAAATAAAAATTGGGGGCGCTCCCCTAGGCTCAATGAAGCTACGCAAGTGTTTATTTTATCATTCTCATTTTAAAAAATTCTAAAATAAAAAAATATTTACTTAAAATGAAAAATTGTTAATTATTTCATTTTCTCTACCTTTAAAGATGAAATGTTTATTTTGCTATAAGATTGACCCTCTTATATATTGTATTATTTTAAGGATAGCATGGATAATTTGCTAAAGCTCTGAAGTTTGAAGGCTCTACTTATTACAAAAAAATTATAAAATAGATAATATAAAAATATTTAAGATGATCAATGAATAAGAAAATAGAACTATTGGGCTCTTCATAAACTTAATATTTTTCAGTACACCTGTGAACATGGATCCAGCCCGACAGGCCGGCCCGTGTGGCCAGAAAAAGAACTTAGGCCAAGAAACATATGTCAGTCCAAAAAACGTAGGGGCATGTAGGCCCAATTTTATATCAGGCCAAAGCAAACCAGCCCAATAATATTTGGGTTAGCATAACTTTTAGAATAAACACTTAATTTATCATTCAAATATATAAGTTACATTACATTAATCCTCAACTTATAAATATATTAATTTTTTTAAAAAATATATGTAATATTAAATTAGTCTTTAAATATTATATTTATGTTATCAAATTAATCACTTTGATTATCAATAAAAAAACTAATTTAATATCAAATAATAAATAATGAATCAAATATATATAAATAAAGAGAATGAGTGTTTACTTTAACTTTTAAATATTCATAATTTAATAAAAACAATCTAAGAGTTTAAATATTCATAAAATTTACTCTCATCTAAATCCTTCAAATCATAATTATTAAATTCAGATTGAGATGAATCGGTTAAATAATTAATCTAAGTGACTCTTTAAACTGGACACACAAGAAAATCAATCTAACTTGTCCAATTTTGTGCAAAATTGGTGACGTGGCCAAGTCAATGTGACTCGGACCAGGTCATTTAATTTTTTTTTTAAAGTAAGCAAAAAAGATGTCGTTTCATATATATATATATATATATATATATATAGTTTAATTTCTATTTAATGTCACTTATCATTCAATCATGTGTTGCTAAATCAGTAAAAGAGTTGACTATCACAACAACTACCTAGAAAGTCTAACTATTTTAATGATTTGACAACACATGATTAGATGATAGTATAACAATGGATAGAAATTAAATCCATATATATATATATGGGGAGGGATCAACTTACACCGATGTAAGATTTGATCACTCTTACATCACTCAATAAATTTTTATTGAATAATTTTCTTACAAAATCCACCGTTAGATTAAAAGTTTATATCATGTAGATCATTTATATCAAATTTTGAAAAAATTAAATATCAATAAGAATATAATCAAATAGTTCATATTTTCATATATTTCAATAGTTTATATTACGTTAATTTTAATGTATATCAATGAGTTACAAAACAATTTTGGATTAATGTAAAACTTTATAGGTATGATCTACATGATATAAACTTTCAATCTAATGGTAAATTTTGTAAAAAATTTATTGAACAAAAAGTTATTAAGTGATGTAAGAGTGATTAAGTGTAAGTTGATTTCTTCCCTATATATATATATATATATATATATATATATAATGAAAAATAAAAGCTTCAAGTTCGCCGAAGCAAAAAATATTTGACAAAAGAAAAGAAACCTCAGAATTGTAGGAGGGAAGCTCAAGGTTGAAGATGAAGCTGTGGGAAGCCGAAGCCTCACCGCTGAAGAATGCCGCCTAAGATCGCCTGGCCGCGCCTTTTGCCTTCTATGTGTATGTTTGTGCCTCTTTCATGTCCTTTGCTACCTTTCAATTATCACAGAATCCTCTGCTTTATTTCTCCTAATATCTAAGGTGGTTATGAATCATCTATTTTTCAGAAAGTCATATCTTTTATGCAATTTAAAATAATGTTTAGCTCTTTAATTTTTTAATTCCGTGCATGCTGTATGTATAGGCTTAAAGGTTTTGTGATTGAAATTATATATGTATTTTATTTTAATAATCTGGAAACTTGGAGATTTTGAGATTCTAAATTTTTTATATTAAAAGTCATTACATTGTTTAAGAGTCTAATCCTTCTGAGAAAAAGCTTCCATTTGTCATTGTCTTTAATCTCCAAGTATGGATATCACGGTTGTTATTTTTCATATATGTTTTTTTATTGCAAAAGAAAGTTTAATAAATATGTTAGAATTACAAAAACCATTATTGGGTCATTGATTAACAAGTGGCTCTTTGCAATATCTATGCTTCAAAGACAACCTGTGACTCTAGTTGAACAATGGCAATGGCGGCCTGTGCAACTGCAACTGCAACTCACAACCTCACAGCTTGGTTTCGTCACAGTCACACAAAGTCTCATTTTCTGTTTCACTTCCCTCTTTCTTCTTCTCCTCACTTCCTTCCATTCTCCACCGCTCAAAACTCCCTAACCCTCCGACTCCGCCGCTTCTCCTTCTTTCTCCGTCTCCTTTCACGGCCTCTGCTACGTCGACACCGACCAGATCAAACCCGACGAGTATGAACAGCTAGTATCTTACGCCCACATCGGCCTATCCCCCCTTCCTATGCCGAATATATATTCTTTCGGAATTCGGTGGCCTTTAGGATCAATCATACGACTGGAAAGGAATACAGTTTGAGGCTGGTGGCATTTTTGTCTATGCTAGGAACAGTGAACACCCATATGATTCCCTCTCAATCTCATTAAGGATTGAGGAGCTTTTGCTTTTGCTTTTCCTCTTTCTTCATGCCTTTTGAAATGGACTTAATTTTCGTAATTATGAATACTTATTTCATTAATGATGTTTAGGTGGCTTCTTCCCATCCCATGTCATAGATAAAAGTTAACATACAATCTGATATGTACCAAAACCAAACCATTTGCTTAGCAAGTCTAGAGCACACTTTTGAAACCATTTGCTTAGAGCACACTTTGCATATGATCATATATGGCGTTACACATCACACTTGGTGGTCTTTCTATATGTGAATGGGACTGCTTCTTCAAAATGGAGGGCATGGCAATAGAAAGGGGTTAAAACTTAAAAGAGATAGGTTTGACATGGATCTAATTAAATTCTGGGTTCTGTACAAAATTAAAATTCTAATGAGATTTTCTTTCTGCAAAAGCTTGAACAGCCTTTATGTTCTCATCCATGCTTGTTCAGCTGTGTCTCCTTCTATTTGGGGGGATTTTATACATACTGTAAATTAGGCCTGAGAGACTCCGTTTAACTTATGGCAGCCTCATTTTCTATAAACATACTTATGCTAGGACAGAATCACCAGGAGAAATTAATTATCTAATTCAATGATAGGAAAACCAGAAAAATTATGAAAATAAAAAATAAAGAGAAGGAGATATTGATTAAACCAGCCATAATGAAGCATATTTCATTGAAAAAACTGAAGAACATTGCAAGCCAAAATTAAGGGTGTGTCAGTTTCCAACATTTTGTTACCCTTTTGACTACTTATTGGAGCTTTTGCGTATTCTCTTGATTATTAAACAGTGAAACTTGAAGAAGCTAGGAAGATGGAATTTCTCTACTCGTTAGTGTTGTCAACTTGGTTATCTTCTGTTCTCAATCATCAATTTCTTAGTGTCAGATTAAATTCGAAAGTGCTATCTAAAGTTAATTTAGTGTTCTGAATGATTTGTATATGTTTATGAGGTATTTCCGAAAATCTGGTGGACTTGGCTCGTTAAGTATTTTTATTTTCTCTAAAAGTAGATTAGACCAAATTTGAGTTCTAACTTTTGTGTCTGCATCCATTGTAATGCAAAATCTTTACCTTCCAGAAAGTCACGTTGGCATGTGGCAGTAGTTATTTGGGAAGACTAACTAGAACTGTTCTTCGCTCTCCTGGATCCATTCATGGATTTTTTGGAACTTCGGCTCCTTCTTTGGCTGCAATTACACAATGTTTTTGTACTTGCAATAACACTGCCTTTTCAATTTATATTCTCTCTCAAATCGTGCATTTTTACAGTCAATTCAGCAGATAGACTACTGCATTGTCTTTCTAAGTTGAAAGTTATTGGGTTGAATGGAAAAACAAATATTGTAAGTTGCTGTTAGAACTGTTTACATTTTAGGAATCCGCAGTTTACTTAGTGTTAAGGCCTCTATTAGAACATTTGTATACATGTTGCAACAGAAGGATTTTAGAATATTCTATTTTGTTCTCCTTTTGTAAGGGCCTATTTAGATAGGCTTTGGCATTTTAATTTTTAAGTTGTTTAGTTATTGGGTTGATTTCTTGATTTCTCTTGCACCATTGCCATGCTATTTTGAAATCAATGATTGAATTCTTTTCCAGACTGCGTAGTAGAAATAATAGACGATGAACTCTACGACCAATCTTCTTCAATTTAGTAGTATATTTTTTAACTAACAAATTTCATTATGAGTAACAGTGATGCACATACTGTCTCTAATTTTTCTTCGTTTGATTATTGGGTAATTTTGATCTAGAATAAAGAAGGAAAATGTTTTAAGCACCCTTGCACTCTAGTTATTATACTTTACATATATTTGGTAACTGAAGCAGGTGATCAATATTTTACATGTGCAAATGCTATAAAAACACTAGACCATTCAAAGTAGTGCGAAGCTACAGATTCCCTCCATGCTCACAATCTTGTTACGGCACCAACACTACCTCCCTTTCATGCTTACCTTTCAGTGCTGGGCGACATCCACTTGATCATGCGGAGGACTTGGACTGTGCGCATCCACCATGTGCTTAGAGAAAGGAATTTTTGTGCGGACTTCATGGCCCAAAGGGGTACAACTTTGTTGGAAGACCTCGTCACTTGGGATCACCCTCCTCCGGAGCTGTCTAGCTTATTGCTGTCAGATTCCATTGGAGTTTTCTATTTTCGTTAGGTTTTTTTGTTGTTGCTTGTTCTTTTTCTTGTTTCTTTTTGTCGTACCAAAAAAAAGTAGTGCGAAGCTATGAGTCTACAACAACACATCTGAATGTCTGTTGTAGCCTGTAATGTTAGGTAGGGGCCTAAAATTGCATTTGCATATGCTGTCAAAAGAATATTTAAATTTGAATTCAAGGTATGTTGCTTGAGAAATGATATGTAATGTTATTATAAATCCTCGTTGATGTTAGTATTTTGCATTAACCTTAAATTGAAAATGAACACTACAAAGAAAAGGGTGAACTGTGGCGGTTATTTAGTGGCGGTTAGAAAAACCCGTCGTTAAATTATTATCAGTTGTGCTTTTGGTGGCAGTTACCAGCAAATTGAAATATACGGTGGCAGTTTAGTTTTAAATGAACTGCCGCGGATAGGAAAAAAAGCATGACAGCGGTTTATTTTGCCCTTTTCTTTCCCATTCCTTCCTATTCCCGAAGCCTTAATTCTTAGTTCCCCCAAAGCACCCACCGAAGCTCTCACTGCTCTCCTACGATGACTCCAAACTCGGATGCGCTAGCTCTCTCTCCGCCGCGTCGTTCTCTGGTCGTCGTCTGCCCTCGTCGTCCTCGATCTTTGTGCCGCACCTGATGGTTGGATGCAGGTCCTTAGGCTTCCTTCAATCTTAAAAAATGGTGAGCTTCCTCTTTGATCTGTTCTTTCGTAAACGCTTAGATCTGGAGCGAACTCGCTTCGATTTGATGTTTTCTCATCTCGAATTTCAATTGCGTTCCTATCTGTAACTTGAAATGCGAGGCTCTTGATTATTCTTGGTTAGTTCATGCAATTTGACTCATTTTTGTTTGTTTGTTTTTTTTTAATTTGTTACTTGCACCAAGTTGTTGTTGCTTTGTCTTTTGATTCAATGTTTATTTATGTTTGGTTGGCCATAAATGTTTGATTAGCTCGCCAGTGAGGTTTTGTAGAATTAGATTTCACAGCAACCAACATGTTTAGCTCGTTCTTGTAATATTTGATCAGCGAAAGCTTGTGCAAAGATCATAAAGAGTAAATTCTGCGGAGAATTCGGCAAATATCATTCTCTGATTTTTTTTCTTGGCTGATATTTTAACTTCTATGGCAAATGTTTGCTTCCTCGTCTTCGATATTATCATTCTATAGAAAATTTTGTGTCCTCTTTGATGTTAATATTTATGATAAAGTACTATGTTTTTAACTATAATTATATGTTTTTATAGATATGAATGTATATATGTACTTGTAGGTATTGTATTATTTCAGATACAGAGGTCCTTGTTGATCTAAAATTTGGTTTCTATTAATGTACAACTAATTTATTTTATTATGATTGCCAATTTTATGCAGATCTTTTCTGATTTGGAACGTTCAGTTTGTAGAGTGGTCCATCTGCAAGTTTGATTCTAATATATTGAAGTTTATGTATTCTATTGTGTTAAATCTGAATAGAATTATCGATATTGATGATATTGCCTTGTTCCTGGCTCCTATTGAGTGCAAATCTTTGTTGATTACTTGTTACCCTGGAGTTTCATGTTACTTCTTGTATTATATTATTAGATGCTATCTTCTCGTGAAGACCAAAAACCAACTTATAGTCAAATACTTATTGTTTTCCATTATTTAATCAAGTAAAGTGGGTGGAATGTTAGTGGTAAAACCTGTTCCTTTGAAAGGGCATTGTTATCAACGAAAATATATCATGCCTTTAGTTAGTGATTTGACAAGTCCACTCCATTTTATTTCGTACTGATTTGGTGTGCATATATAATATATATATATATATATATATATATATAGCGGCGGTTTAAAACCGACACCAAAAGTTTTTTTTGTTTTTAATATTATTAGCGGCGGTTTTGAAACCGCCACCATTTTATGTTGGTTTTTTAAAATATTCACAGCGGTTATAAACCGCCACAAATATTCGCGGCAGTTATTCCAACGGTTTCTTGAAACTGCCCAGTAAGATCTCTCCATGGTGGTAACTGTGGTGGTTATTAAACCGTTGGAAGAAGTAATTAACGATGGTTTAAACCGCCGCCAATTATCATTAAAACCGATGCAATTCATTATTTTTTTTATAGTGAAGTTTTTCCTTACCTAAACTTTTTATAACAAAGAAAAAGAGAATCTCTTCCCTACGGGTAGGATTTTGTTAAGAAAATATGTTTTCCACCATCGTTTGTCACATAATTAAAAGAATCTAATTAATATTAAAAAATACGTTTGACTAGTTAGCGAATCACAACTTCTCAATTCATCTTCTAGATATATACATAAGCAGAGTTTTACTGATATTTCTAGTAATGAATGATTTAAAGATGGGGGCACGCATTCCCTTTTTAAAACTAAGATTTAAAATTTTGGTTTGATTAACAACACAGTCTCCTTGTTTTCGTCATCATGATATTATGAATTATGTGGAAATTATTTAATTTAACTTATTAAGTGAGATATGTTTGAATTTTGCAATGTCATTTGCTTGATAATTATTTTTCTTTGTTTTCTTTGATAATTTTTTTTGAATATATATATATATATATAGAGAGAGAGAGAGAGAGAGGTTATTATAATTTAAATTTGCAAATTTTATTTTAATCTTTAACAACTCTATAAATAATTAATGTTTTAAGAATTGATTCAACTAGATTAGTTCATAGTTCAACCGATCAAATTGATAATGCAAGTGATATGACTTTTTTTATTTTTTGGTCCACGATCAGGGTATCCACCATCGAGCACAGTGACTAATCCCGCGCTGGCTTGTAGGCACCTCGAAGGGTGGGACAGCTAGCCTGGGGTTTTAAGGCTGCTCCATACCCAAAGGCAGGGATCGAACCCCTGACCTTTGGTTAAGGGTGGATGAGCCCCTTACCGCTCAACCACACCCCCCAGGTTAAGTGATATGACTTTAAATGTATAAATAAATACATAATTATATATATTATAATGAATTTGTTATTTTAAATAATATTGATGTAAAATTAATAAATAATTACATAAATAAAAAATAAGAATACAATAAAAATAAAAAGATCAATATCGACTTCTCAGTTCTCACTTATGATAAAGAACATCAATAAATATTATGGAACTGGGACCTGGAAAATCTTCAATCAAGTATGCAATACAGAATTTAACGGCTTAAATACTTGATAATCATATTTAATTATGTGTGGCGGTACAACAATGAAAGAGTTTGACTCTATATATAGTTAATGTGATAGTCAAAATCTTTTAATAATTTAACAATACATGATTGGATGATGGTTAATTTTTTTTTAGAATTCATAAAATATAAAATTAAATCCTTTAATTATATCAAAGTACAAGAAATACGTCTAGATGGTGGGAGATAATGTAGACAAAAAAACCCTAATTGCCAAATAATGGCTTGATGGAAGAACCACAGGTGGCACACGCCGGGAATTAATGCAATCCCTTTGCTTTGCTGAAAGATCATTGACTCATTCTAGCTAGATTCGGTCCAACTACTTACAAAATAATCACATTTTGATGTTCAACGCACGCCACGGTTGCACTACTTTTCAGTTTAGCTTCTCACTAATTTTTTTATATACGTGCATGCTAGCATAAGATTATTAATATATGGGAGTTGTTATGGTACCCTGATAGGTTTGGTACCCAGGGTGAGTTGTCAATAAGTTATTGACTGTTGGTTTCACAATAAATGTTAAAGAGTTTATTCAATATAAATAACAACTAATGAATGCTAGACAACTCACCCTGGGTATCGGTACCCTGAAAAAAAAGATGGGTACCGGAGTAATGCCCTTAATATATTCCTGTATTTTATTTATTTTTACTAAGGAGTTTTTCTATAAATATTTTATTGTGTTAATCTAATTAATGTAGGATATGGAATTTTTTTACTTATTTTTATAACTTCTAGTAACACTCAAACTGAATTAAAAAATGTGTTAAATCTTATTAAATATCTAACAATTTTAAAATACAAAGATAGTGTGTATGGAACTTTCGTGTTAAGAACTTGTCAAAAATACCAAAACCCCAGCAAAGAGGATTCTTAGCTCGAAGGTCGAATGGAATGAGTGTGTACCCCCCCTCCCCCCCGTGGTGACTGCTACAAAGAAGAACATAAATTGTAATGCAAATAGCAAGTTTTTTATATTTAAAAAAATACAAATAGAGAAACTGAAATAGAATATAAGAAAAAAGGCTTATTATATTTTAAATTGGTAGTTAAATGATACAATAAAGGGGAAAATGTTAAATATAACTGGAAAAGCGATTTTCGGTAAGAATATGACATTGAGAATAATTTCGACATGAAGAATGATAAGATTTTGAGAATTGTAAGTCGGGTAGGGGAAGCTATATATAAATAAATTTCTGAAAAAGGTCAAAGGAATTTAGCATTTTTTTTTAAATTTTAATTTCTTTCCCATAAATTTATTTGAATTAAATATCGTTTTCTGACAAAATATTTGATGACAAATTGTTTGAAAGCTAGTGCAAATTTAGTTTAAATTTAAATTTGTTCACAAAACTCATTTAAAAAATTTAAATATTTTCGGTTGATTTTTTTTTCAAATTTTGTAAGAAAATTTTAAAATATATTTTGCAACGAAGTTGTTTGTTGAAAAAAGTATTATAGAGCCTTTTCAGCAGAATATCTGTCACAAAAAATTAAAAAATTTAAATTTTTTTAAAATAGTTTTCTTGTAACAAATTTAGTTAGAAAACTTGAACTGTAATGATCAAACTCTTGATAATTTGATATAAGAGGCTCTCTCTAATACAAGTAAATATAAAACTCTAGCTCTAGCTAGTTAATGCTATGTCATGAAAAGGTAAGTTATTAGAAGTTATATTAATGATTTTATTAAAAAAATCTCAAATAGGAGCCAATGATTTTGTAGTTAATATCCAAGCAACTTCCTTCAAATGTAGAGTTCAATTCCTATTGGTTATCAATGTTCACAGTACTAGCTTTACCTAAATTTTCCTTCTTTTCTAACCAAGTCAGCCAGTCTTAACACCTCCTTTAATTTATAATTAAAAAAACAATAAAAATAAATACATGCATATATTCGCATTACCACTTGACATGAGGGCAAACTGGAAAATTACAGAGACAAAATTACTTTGTCAATAATGAATATGATTTTTTTACCATCATATGAGTCCCATTGGCTTATTAACATTTCATTATAATTGCTAATTCTCCTATGAGAGCTGATAACTAGGGCCACGAGGCAATTACTAGCTAGATCTATATAAGACAGTTCTGTGTAATCCTGCCATTAATTCTTGCAGCATTAATACGTACACATCTCGGCATCTTTATACAAGCTTCTTAATTTACAAAATCATAGTGTTTGAAACTCTGTAAAGATAAGGAAGATATACTCATCAGTCATAGGGAGAAGTTATGAGAAAGCTTGTGGTGACAATGATGCTGGTGTCTTTCGTTATTCTGGTTGAAGCCATCGATGGCGATGACTTAGCCCCAACAGGCTTTGTCTCTGCTCAACCTTCACCCTCTGTTGCTTCTACTTCTTTGATGGCTCCAAGTCATTCACTTGGAACCAGTACAGATAGTGATGAACCAATTACAGAAACAGGTACCGCCCTTCCAAAACGAAGGTTCTCTCGATTCCTTCCTAAATTTAAAGTACCCGAAAGGCACAAAAAGGTAGTTTTAAAGGCGGCTTGCCCTGGCATGTGCGCCATGTTTTGTTTTGGATCAGGAAGTGCATTAAAGTTTGCAGTGTGTTCCAGTCCATGTCTTATGCAATGCTTCCACGCAAGAGGCATGGCCTCAGTGAACCTTGTCCCAGATTGTACTCTTGGTTGCGCCCATGGTTTGGGTGCCATTTATGGCATAGGTATGAAGAAGTCTAGCAAAGCAAGCCTTTTGGCCTGCTCACACACATTCTTTAAGGTTATTTTTTATGCACTCACAGTTTGTAGGGTTTAATGTTCTACCTAAGCAGCTTATATAAATGTGTGTCTGTGGGGTTGGGGGGGGGGGTGTGGGTGGGTGTAAATTTGATCCTCCAATTATTTTTGACATTAAATTGATTATTGTTGGTCTTTTTTTAAGGATCAATTTGATGTCAAAAATGATATTGGAAGACCAATTTAATCTAAAAAAAATGACATTAAAAGACTATTTTAATGTCAAAAATAATTGGAGGATTAAACAGATGTCTCGTGTATTTTTAAAGGACCAATTTGAGTATTAACTCTTATTTTATTTTAAACAAATAATTATAAATAGTAACTTTTTTTATTATAAATATCTCTTAAATTTTCTCAATACGCCTGTTAATAACTTCTAAAAAGTTAATATTATGATGTAAGATCTAAGATATAGATTGATTGTTTTGTTATACGTAATTCTCTGCATTAATTAGTTTTAAAATGTTACCACCATTTACAACGTTAACTTGGTAAAATTTACATTGCAAAATATATGCACAAGATAGTTATTTCTATATATAGTAAAAATTAATGATTGCTCATGTTATTATATATGTATGGAAGTTGTCATGATATTTTGATGAATATAATATTTAGGTTGAGTTGTCAATTATTTATTAATTGTTAATTTCATAATAAATGTTTAAAAGTTAATTAAATATAAACAATAATTAATAAATATTTAACAACTCACCCAAAATATCAATATTTAAGAAAAAATATAAATATCGAAATAATCTCCGTATACATAACTCACTTGATATGTAAATTTAGTCACTTCAATAGGCTTATGACATTAATTAATTTCTTCAGTATACTTAAAATTATTGAAGTTCCGAAATATTAATTTATTATTTTGGCTTTATTGGCAGATGCTGGCAAGATGGGAGGTTACATGGAAACTTGCTACGACAATTGCAGGAAATATTAGCTCCCTCGTACGTCTTCCAATTAGAATAATAGCGGCTGCAACTATATAAATGTTTTGCAAATACTATATGTATTATTTCCGTCTTGCATACTTTTTATGGGAATACTAATTAAGGAGTTTAGGTACATGGCAGCAGAGCCCTCACATTGTTATTCGTGTTTTTAGACGTATTATCTTTGTCATTATTTAAGGTAATTGTTATCCGTGGTGTCGATGCATTCATAATTAATTTCATTCAGTTATTTGTTGATGGATTTAATTTCTATTCACTGTTAGTGTAAAAAATTTTTACACTATTATTCAATCATGTGTTGACACATAATTAAATAGTTAGATTTTCTAAATAGTGGTTGTAATAGTCAAACTTTTTTAATAATTTGGTAACACATAACTGGATGACAGTGTAAAAAAACTTTACACTGGGGATAAAAATTAAACTCTTTGTTGATTCTTCTCAATCCTTATGTAACGCATTCATAATGCCCTTTTGTTTTCTTTTATATTTTTGCCCAACAACGTTTTCGTAGTGTTATATGAGCAAAATCTCATCCGTCAATAAGAATATGTAGAGCGAAGAAAGAGAATTACAGGATGAAGTTACGAAAAAGATAAATAGTAGGATATGATTTTTAGTGTTTGAGCTGGCAAGTGTCCCATAATTTTAAGTGTATCGCGTTAATTAAGGTTCATGATTTGTGCTATTGTCTCTTGATAATATATCTTTAAAAAATCCTGACCAAAATATATATATATATATATATATATATAGTTAGTTACTTAGTTAATATTTGTTTAATGATGACAAGATCAAATTCCTTTCCTCATTGGACCGCGATTCAATAAATAAATTCAATCTGCCATTGCCATTTGATTTGGCCGATGGTACCGGTGAGCATCTGATGCATGGATATATCTTTCATGAATAAGCTAAGAACATTATGAATATTCACCTCTGATGCATGTTCCATATATTCACATTATGAATTTCTAATTAAGCTAATTTTTTTTTTCATGTTTGATATATTCACATTTACCTCTGATGCATGGATATAGCTTTCATGATAAATGCCCGTATTTAAAAATATTGAGCCTTAGATCTATGAGAATTAATTTACTTAAATGCGTCAAATTGATGTAAACGTGGTTGGAAATGAATTTAATTTCAATTATTACAAAAAATGGTCCAAAAAATCCTTATCATACAAAAACATAAATAAAAAAAAATATTGAGCCAAATATTAAATGAGGTAATTAATCTTACTCAATACTAAACTTATTAGAAGAGCATATTCCATTAACTTTGAAAAGGATTAGCTAGAACAATATATAAAAATAGTGTCTAATAATGGCACCGAGGACCTGTGACAATTGATGGGTCGGGGCCCAAACACAGGAACTAGAGCCTTCCCAGTTCCCGCAATTGCAATTGTGGCTATGTGTGGGTTCTTTTCAGCAGAAGCCAACGTGAAAATGTCATCTCAAATCTGAAGAAACCTTCTATTGGTTCATTCCACTCCTGAAACGTGTCACAAATGCTGCACATGGCAGAAACATTCTTGGTTGCTTCCCACTTGTCTAGTCCATTTGTGAATAACTGTTATTTGGTATTTGATGAAATCCTTGGTCATTCTTGGTGGTTAGAATATGTACAGGGTAACTTTAATATGGTTAACACTACTTTATTTGAGAAAGAACCATCCTGGGTTTTAACAGTGGGGCTGAGAGTGGATTTGCTTGGGTAAAAAGTAAAAACACTTTGGTGTGAAGTCACTGTATGTGTAGCACAAGGTATTTCCATTTTTCTAGGGGTTGGTTCTTGTTCACTGAGTCTCTTACTCAGGAACCCAAATGGGGTTCTGGGGGTTGTAAATTTCGTAGACCAGAACAGAAACCCTTTTGTGGAGTGGGTTGGGATCTTACTTCTTACAGAAAGGTAGCTGTTGGCAGAGAGATCTCCAACTCTCAAGTCTTTCACTTGGTCAGCTTTGACATTGGAGATGTTTGATGTCATATTGACAATGTCTTTTCAGACCTTGAGTTACCCGTCCCAGACATTCGGTTATGTAACTACACCTAGAAACTTGTGCAAGGCACGGTTATGCCAAGTTCAAGCTATACCCCCATCTTCAGTTATTTTAAATGCAGATGAAAGTGGGAAGTTTTCTCAAGGTAAGAAGCTTTATGACTCAAACCTTGCTTCAGGAAGGGGTGAATCTGCAACTGCTACTCCTTTGGTCAGTCAGGCGAGTAGCGTGGGTATTATTGGAGGGGTGTCTGTTGATGCCACCCTGAATTTTTTAAGAAAACTGTGCATTTGAGTTCTGAAGATGGAGGAAATTCCATTCCTTTTGTACTTTGTTCCGATCCTCTTTTAAATAAGGACCTTTTGTCCTATGAAAGAAGTTACTTTGTTTCTAGCAGAAGTAAACGAAAAGTTTGAAAATTGATTCTTCCCCAATTGTGCAGAACCTTAGAAATAAAAGGGTTTTTCTTGAGAATTCTGGGGCTCGTTGCATAGTGATGCCTTGTCACATATCACATTCTTGGTATTAAGAAGTATCCAGGGGATGTTCTGTTCCTTTTATTCACATGGCAGAGTCTGTTGCCAAGGAGCTCAAGGAAGCTAAGTTAAAGCCACTTGAAGCCGGTAGTCCTTTAGGCAACTCTAGCAGCTGGATTTTATCAGGAGAAACTTCAGAATGAAGTAATTTCTCCCTATGCAATGACATGTTTTTTGAATAGCTTGCTATGCTAAATCTGATCAGCATATCTATTAGTGTATACCAGCTTAAGGGAAAGTAGTTGCTCCGAGAAATGCCCCATTACAAAGCCTTGCCTTTTCACAGTAAAACTTTTAGTTTTAGAACACTATGTCATGCAGAGTTGCAGACCTTTATAAATTGCCTTTCAGAATAGTTGCTTTCTTCTTGGTTTCTTATGAGAATTGAATAACTGCAGCAGTTTTGGTAGAGTTTGAACATATTTGTGCATATAAAATTTCACCACGATAATATAAAATGTGAAGGTCCAAGGCAGTTCATTTTATCTTACAAAGATAATTGATAAGGAATTTGCTATTTATAATGGGGAATGTGATAATTGGAAGTGATTGCCTGAGAGTTTGATTAAGGGGCACTTGAAACTTTGTCAAATGTGAGATGTCTAATTTAATGCTTGTGCAATTCACGATTTTTCGATTTCTCATTTATGTACTTTGCTGGGACCTAACTTTGTTTATTTCCTATGCGACTATATGTTTGCAATGAGTATATAACTTGTTCATATTGTTTATATGCTAACTTTATTTGACAAGTGCCAACAATATTTCTCATAAAGTCATAATGCCAAAACAAAACCCTGAAACAAGGTGTTTGATTCTTGTTGTTTGATTCCGGCAGTTTTCTTTCTCATGATTCATGAAGATCCAATTGCTTCAGTAATCCCTATACCTATTTTCTATGTCAAAACGAACTGCTAGGTCATCAAACTTTGATCAACACGGTATTTGATCTCTAGTTGTTGGAGTTCATATGAATCAGTAGTTTAGTACTGCTTCGCTTCTTATGGCAGTTAGAACACAAAAACAACCTCAGAAATAGAGAATTTTTTATCCCTTAATCCTTCCTTTAAAATCCAGAAAAGGATGAACCATGCGGAGTAGTTACTTTAACCTTAATAGAACGTACACTTCAGAAATTATCTACATAACCTTAATGGAACATTATTTTATCTGATTACTTCTTCCCTTTTGGTTTAGTTTCATCGGTATATCTTTCCTTTATGAAGAATAATCTCTATGATTACATAACATCATTAAATTTTCATGTTTAATATAGGAACATTGAAAGAATTCTACATGGGTACATCTTTATTCAACCACAGCTACTACATCTGTGCACTGTTATGAGTTACCACTGCTGCTGAAAACTTGAATGACATTTGTCAATATGTTCATAGTGAATTTTGTATCTCTACACGAGTAATGCTATTTAAACACTAGTTTAAGATTAAAAAAAAAATGTTGTTGCACAATATTTTCACACTCCTTTATATTTTAGTACTTTATTATTAAATGTTACTTGCACGAATATTTTACATTGAATGAGTGCAGAATGCTAGAGATAATTTCCCCATGAAACAAAAAGACACATCAAATGCATAACATATGAAATTGTGCGAAAAAGAGTTGATGCGATTGTGCACTATGAAGGATTTAATTAGTTAATCTAACTGATACTTTTAGTAAACAAGGAATCCATCCATGTGTTAATAACTACTAAAAAATGTTATCCCAATTCCTATGCAAGTCTTATAAGCGAAAATATTTTGCAACTGTACAATACTAATGGACTGTACACAAGGAATCTATTTGTGTTAATAATTGTACTAAAGGACTTTTCAACAACTTTGCTTTCAGCCAAAATCTTCTGGCAAAAAAAAAGCTTCTGGTGTTATACATCATACGCCTTTTCAAGAATAATTGACTTTATTGTTGATAGCCCGTCATTGAAAATCAATGCTCACGCCTACGACTTTTTATTTTTATTATTTTCTTTGCATTTTTTTGGGCACACTTATTTGTTTCATATTCTTCTTGTATTGTGATGTTAATACATGTGGCACCTTTACGATTACATTATTAGTCGACCAAACATAAAAAATCAGAAAATAAAACTTGACAATATTTGCATCAACTCATCGCATTGGCCAAAAGACATGTATTAGTTTCACCAAAAGTCACCTAATATAACTCGAGTCATACAGTTCTAAAAACCATTCTTAATTATATGCCATTTGCCTTCCTGAATATGTAAAATGCTTTTGAGATAATTAAAACAAAAAATCATGTTCTTCAACTCTAACAAAATCGCCCTTACTTGTTAGAAAGCTCACAAGGTGCCAAAGCAAGAGAACGTCACCCATGATATTATGGCTAGACTTGCAAGGATGATGATAGTGTTAGTAATTCTTAAGCTAGTTTCAGTGCCAGCAGATGAACTTCTACCTCAATCTCTACCACCACCCCAATCTTCTTCTTCCCTTCATCCATCATGTTCCGTTGGTCCTCATCTTACAATTTCATCACCACATGGTGACTGGAAATTCAGGTTCCCTAGAAAAATTCTAAGAGTTAAGCTCGGAGGAGGATGCCATATGCTTTGTGCTTTATTTTGTGTTGGAACAGGAACCGCAGCCATGCATGTACTTTGTATCACTCACTGTCTCTTCCATTGCTTTGGTGTACGAACCTTAGCTCTTGATGACTGCAACAACGCTTGCTCAAGTATCATGAGAACTACTCATGGCTTAGGTATGAATATGATATTCCCCCGCTGCCGTCTCTCAAGTTATGCTGCTAAGATGTTTGATGTCAAGATTTCAAGAACATAAGAACCTTATGATTGAGATTTCATTACTAGTTGGACATTATCAAAACTAAGATATGCTGGAATCAAAAGTATGATATGTTCAGACATATTTTTGTTCTCTTTTTGTAGATCTCTTACTTGATAATAAGTGAGTCCCATCACTAGTGTAGTAGTTTTAATGTTGAAAAGGTCTTTGCTTGTGAATATATAATCGTCTTATTAATCGTTCTTGATATCAGATATGGCAGGAATGCATATAATGGAATGCTGTGGACACCTGCTCCAACAGTTGCAAAGAGAATATGCGCCGGTTGTAATTAAAATTTCTTCGGAACTTTCTATTTTTATTTTCTTTTTTGGCTAATATTATTTTCTTTACTCCACTGGGGTATAACAGAAAGGAAATTGTCATTAATGTACCAAGTGTCATCACAGTGTCATAAATTTGTCAGGCTCTATACAAAGAGATCTATTTATATCTGCACAAAATACTGAAGCATATCCCTCGAAAGAAAACAAATTTGGTCATACTGATAGTGAAGTAAACCACTTGATTTTGAATCATACCCTTCATAGAAATAACTCTCTAGCTATCCAGTATCCACTAGTCCAATTTGCTAAGCGAGCTATGATGCAGGGACACATCTTAAATCCAATCAGCATAGATGCGACTGATCTTTTGTAGTTCATTTTTCTTGAATATGCACTTCACACCATATGGTTCCTTCTTATGCAAAGGGCTAGTTGCCTCTGTGCTGGTTGAGGCATTTGCAGCAGCAGAAGTTTGGATTACCATGTGTTCGGCAGAAGAGTAGCCATCAACTTTCCGTAGTTCTGCATTCGCAGAAACTGAAGTCAGAATTTATTTATATGAACACAGTTCCATGTTCTACTGAGTCACGTAGATAATATCTATTTGAATCGCAAAAAGCCGTGCAAATCTTTTAAAATGTAGCATCAAACACAATAAGTTTGCTATCAATCAGCAAAAATAAGTTTCTGTTTTGCTTCATACAAAAAGGATCAACCTGTTTTTCTTCATTCAGTACCGTATGTCACCAGGCTTGGTGAGTAAAGACTTCTCACAGTGAGGTTTTCGGTATTGTATAGGTTGACTACTTCCACAATACTAGTCTTATGAGTCTAATTATCCTTTTTACTTCGGTAATAATGCTAATAAGATCATGTCCATATCAATTCAAGTTTGACTGAATCAAGATACTGGGATTTTTTATTTTAACACCTATGGAATCCCTTGGGCAGTCTAGCTAAATCGCAGGCATGATGGCAAATGTAATACTGAGATATTAATTGAAACACTGCTACCTAGAGCTAAACAATAAACTAATGGCAAAATAAAGGTCCAAAACTGTTCATGCTTGTTGAAAAATTAAGATAATATATTCTCTCATGTCTTTCACTTTAGAATAGCTCATTGTTTTTCTATCACAGGTAGGACTCCACAATTTCTTGGCCTATGTAATGAATCAAATGTCAATACATTAAAAGATAACTAATTGTTTCTGTAGAAATGTTTGCCAAATTATACAATACCTTATTTCATTTGATGTTGAGCGAATAAAAAAATAAACACGACAGTTCTCTCGTGGTCCCATACATTTTTTGTCCACCTTGAAAATCCAACTCTTCACGGAGACACAATCAATGGCACGCATACTCACATCACATTGGCTTTCTATTTCCCTTCTGATTGGCAACCAATTACTAACAGTTATCAACGAATATTAACACAACACATTATGGACCCAACCAAGGTATATTTATTTATCTAGAAAAAGAAATAAAGATGAAAAGAAGGAAACAACTTAGGGTTGATCGAGCCGGCAAATTCAAATCCCAAAGACAATTACGGATGGAGAGGCATAAAAAACTCTTGTGCTCTAATTTACCAACCGTGAATTAGTCTCTAACTTGTGATATACCTGTTAACTCGTGCTCTACTCGTGATATACCTGCTAACTCGTGCTCTAATTTACCGACCATAGATCCCACTCCATACAAATGACTAATTAGAGTAGTTAAAAAAAAATTGAAGAAAAGAAGGAAACGATATACCTGCTAGTCCGTGAGGAAAGCGACAAATGTTTCCAAATGGGCAATACCCTTTAATCTCCCAGTTGACGCACATCTTTGCGTTCAGCATCACTCTCTTTGGAGAATCAAAACTCGCATTGAAAGCCCCCTTCAATTCTAAATGACCATACCCTGGTGCAGGTCCAGTAATCATGGCACCCTCTCTCGAACCTAGATGAAGGAAACGGCAGCTGTCTCCATACGTGCATTGTTTCTTTTGAGTGAACATTCTGCATAGTTTGGGTTCTTGAAACATTCTAGAGTCACCATCACCGCCAAAAGTCTGAGGGTGAGCCAATGGGTCATCCAGCTTGGCTACAATTCCTTGCCTTCTAAGTTCGGCAACGCCATGGGCGTAGTTGCATTTGGACCCAAGAGCACAGAGACCCGACCTGAATCTTCTGCAGAGTTGAGTCTTGAAATTACGGGTCGTTGGTTGGTGCAACATAACTTGCTTCTTGGGGTTCTTGAATGGTGGCCATGCTTCTGTTTCCAAATGAGAGAAAGTCTCAATTTTTCTGTACTTGATGGGAAACTGAAAGTGGGGTTGGAATGGAAACCCCTCAGCCTCAGGTGCAGAAGCACTCATGGTGAGTTTCAGTTTGAACTTTGAAGGTATTGCTAGTGTTGAATAGAATGACACAAAAAAGGAAGAGTTGTAGAATGTTAGACAGGGGAACGAACGTGGTGGGAAGCCTCCATCATTATTGTTCATTCACAAACCCCAAAACCCTCGGAACTTGGAACAAGGGAAACCCAAAAGACTCAAAATGGCGCCTTCCTCAGCTCACATGGTGAGGTGGGTGGAGTAGAGTCCCTTTGTGAACAGACACTATAACAGCCTCAAGACTAAAACCATTATGGGCTTGGGCTTGGGCTTGGGCTTGAATATTAAATTGTCACATTAGATGATGGGCTTCAATTTGGTAAATACTCCAAATAGTTTGAAGATTTGAAAACGCAGCCTCTAATTGGAGTAATGGTTTTACTTCCATGTTAATCTAATAATCCACGTTTATCATTTGCTCTGCCACTTGTCACTGTCCCTATCTCTTTGACTCAATCAATAATATATATATATATATATATATAAGAATTTCACCTCTTACTAAGTTTCAGATATGTACACATGTGCCAACCGCATTGGCGTTTTCCATGAAAATGGTTTTCCAGCATGTCCTTGATCACTAGTTTTTTTTTTTTATCACTTTCTTCTTGTCTTGAATGGGAGGCTCTTTGCAAACTAAAATGCCAAGGGTGTGATAACACCAGAAAACACAACACCTACACTAAAAAATGAGATAGCAAAGTTGTTATTTATCCTTTTCTTTTGTATGCAAAACCCAGTTTATAAGTACTAATATTGCAGGGGTGTAAATTGTAACCCAGCATGGCAAATCATCGTTCTAAATATGCAATATAACTTGCCCTCACAGTCAATACAGCATTGCAAGGAATATATTTTAAAAAAAAAATCCGAAAGATCTATTTAAGCTTCTTTATTCCAGGAAATGAAGGCAATATTGCAACAAGTGCGTCACCGTATCCAACAGGATCTGTCAAGGAAAAGAAGGAAGCAAATGAGGATATATATGACACATGACATTCACAATCACATAAGGCTATTCTTTAAACAATCGAAGACAAATTAAGGTAACTAACCGCCATCCTTTCGTAGTATCTTGATGACCTCCCCTGATACATCGGACTAGAAAGAAATATGAAGAAAATATCAGCAATTGCAATGGTGATACTAGTCATAATCATGGGAATTGGGAAGAGTAAGGGAACATTTCAAGCCAAGACCCAAACCTCAATTGGCAGCTCACCACCAAGCTGTTCAATATAACAAATCACTTGCCCCTCCTCAACCTTTTGCTTCTGTCAATTGGCAGTATGGATGTCATCAGAATCAATAATCATAATTATGTCAAATTTGTAGTGTGGTGGTAGAGAACTTAATAAAGAACACAAAGGAAAAGGAGAAGTCACAGAAGAACTAGATTAATCATCACCTCAAGCTAAATGTTATTGATGTCATTTCTATCAGCTACGAGATACAAAGTAACTGATTTTTAACTGGACTAATCATCACCTCATGTTAAATGAAAATTATGTTGTTTGTATTAACTACATTCTATACGATACAAAGTAATTCATACAGAGCACAGCATATTATGGACTAGGTGACGAGGTTATACATTGAGCAAAAGAGCAATTTTTTGTAATCCATCCATCCATCCATATATATATTCACCATGGTTGAACAACTAAACCGCGAACTGGTCCCTCTCCTAATCAGTGATCAGCCTTATTTTCAGAACATTGCAACTTTGTAATTAAATTAAAATTAATATTTAACTTGTCAAAACAGAGAGAAAAATACAACAAAAATAAATTTCAGAAAATGTAGATTTCCCCATATCTGCATAAGCTAACAGCCTTAAACAACTGTACGTACCTCTTTACATGATGGTGGAGCACGTTTCCCCTTTATGGTTCGAGATCTCCTAAAGAAACCCACCTGCTCTATGGTTTTAGAGTGCATGTTGTAAGGAATGTAAAGCACATAAGTTTTAGACTCTTACCCTTGGAGACTGAATTATTACCAAGCCTTCATCTGCAGCTTTGTCTAGGAATCTCTGGATAGACCCTGAAGAAGGTACTGGCTTCGAGATGGCCAACGGTGATGTTGAAACTGATCCATTTGAATCAGGTGCTTCTGTGACAGTATTTACAGTTACAGAAGCGGGAATTGGAGGAGGTAGAGTTTTAATTTTTTCAGTCAAATCTCTCACTACATGCAGGTGAAACCCAGCAAGCTGACATCATTTGGAGGTTGGGCAGATGGCAATGAAGAAAAGAAACAACAATAAGAATCAAGATTTAATATAGAATACCTAATGTCCTTCTGAGAGAGAACATGACTAATATTGTGCTGCTGAAGAGATTAAAATTCATAGGTCAACTTCATTTGTACTTACTTTTAATTCTAATTCCCCAATTGAATTTGAATCACATAATTTTGTTAGCAGAAACTCCACCTGCAAAGAGATTGAAGTAATATATGCTTTAAAATTTTAGAACAAGAATGTCCATGCATGTAGAAAGGCGTGCCTTTGTCATGGCATGAGTGCTTCCATGTTTAGCAAAGTGATCTTCAACAAAACTAAAAATTTTCCATTTATCTATCAGAAGGTAAAAAAATAGACGCACGACATATCTCTTTTGCACGAGTCGTAAAAGAGAAAAGTTGTTTTAAGCATAACAAAACTTCAGAATTAAGGATTACCAGATTATTTTACACTATCAAGTAAAGGAAATTAAGAAGCATTCATCCAAATTACTGTAATCCAGATTGCAGATAGTTTGGGAATATATTCAAATATATAAGTTCAAACTTGAGTAAGAAAGTTTTAGCATTCTTATGAGAGCACAAGCCTGATTAGTGTAGCTCAACCCTTAGGGTGTTGAACATCTGATGGGTAGGCACATAAGCTGGAAGAACACAAACTGAGCCCTAATTTTTGGCCTGTGCTTGGGCAGTTTAGTGTGAAAGAGCTTAAGGTTAAGAACCTAATGTAGTGCATGAGATTTCAAGCTAGGCATTGACCAATTTTAGACCACAAATACACTGGGAGTGGGGGTAACATATGTACACTATAAAATATATCTGAACACATGACAATAAAGTTATATACGTGAAAAGATTTTATAAATAGGAAGCAATTTACTCAGAAACCAACCTGGGTCAATTAAAATCAGGTCAGACCATAGGGTGGGAAACTGCATAACCTTAAAAACAATAGGGCACAGTGGCACATATCCATGCAGCATATATATCCAAAGAAGTAGTTATATGAACACATAAAGTAATATACGAAGACTGCATAATAAAGTCATCATAAATTTGGATATCTTTTATAGATGCTGGTGACAATTGAGAAGAGAATAAACGATGACTATTTACTAAATACAAACCTCATTAAGCTTAGGCATAAGCTCACTTGTCAAACCAGAAGATTTACTCTCTTCAGAACCTTCTTCTGACCTTGTAACAGCTGTTATGTCATCAATAAAGGCATGTCATAGAAGCCAGACTACAGTACAAATCTCAAGTTAAATAGTTTATATAGTATTTTAAATAGTTTCAGTTGTTACACACACAAAAAATAGTTTCAGTTTAAACATTTTTCAGAATTTGTGAATAAGATTACAGCAGAATGCGAGAGTATATTAGTATTTTCCTCAAAGAATCCACTATTGAAATAAACCAACTGAAGCCATAAAAAATAACAGAGTCATGAAAATCATTGAACATAGACTAGTACAGGTTCCTGTCTACATTTTTTCTATCACTACAAACTATCACAAGCATTTGGAATCCGCAGAATCTTTACAAACAGTGCTGTCCTCAGTAGAGTACTGTAGAACATGATTAGAGTCTAATTGTACACTCAAAAAATTATAATGAACTGTCTTCAAATAGATTAGTGTGTCACACAGATTTGTATTGCAAACTAGACTTCAGATCAATTTTTATTCTTTTTGACCTGCAGATCATTATTTTAGATTAAAATCGATATTAAATAAAAGTAAGTCAAATTCAGAGAATATTTTTTAGAAATTTTAAAACCAATGTTTTTTTAAAAATAAATGTATGATATGAGATTATACAATTCATAGAATTTCAAGTATATAGATGAACCAAACTCTTAAACATTTACCCATGTAATAATATCCACATATTCTATCATGTTTTAAATATTCAAAAAAATTTAAACACTAACCCAAAATTAAATATTTTGTATACAAAAGTTTTTAAATTTTCAAGTATATAATTATGATTTAGTTTCAATTCCAATAATATTATTTTTGAAATTTTCAAAACACAAATTGAATATGGTTTAAATTTAAAAAAAAAAAAACTAATAGACTCATTCATTTGGTGATCTATTTTAATTGAATTGAATTGATTGTGTTAACTAATATAAGGCATTTTCTATAATGCAACCAACGAATGTACCGTATGTATATATTTTATACTATCATGCACACACAGTATGACTTTAACATGCATACCCAATACTCATCAGATCATTTCCCTAACCCAATGTAGGACAGATATAACACATTGGGTCTACTCGAAATCATTGTTGGTAGGAATTTTTCAATAGGCATAAAGAAATTGAGCAATAAAGCAATGACAGTTTCTACAACCATTACAAGAAAATAATTTGTAAACATCAAAGAATAAAAGAACTTACATTGGATCTCTAAGGATGGGCCACTGCATGCAGTCAAAAATCTAACTGACTGTTGTGACATAACCAAACTAGTGTACTGTAGTGACTTCCTACCGGTCCAACTTCTTGTACCATACTGTTGTAAAAGCCCAACTCTTTTTCCACCAAAGTGCAAGTTCAATACTTTAATATTTGGTGCCCCTAAGCTACCTGTGACATAATTAACGACACAAATAACCATTTAATGGTCTGAGAAGAAACTACAAACTCTTTCATCATTTGCAAGGTCAGTACCCATATGTCAAGACAACAGAATGATTCTGAAAGGAAGAATAAAGAAAGAGTTGCTTTTAAATGTTACAAAATTTAACTAATGCATAGGATTTAGATGTTGCTCTGATCTGCAGAAAATAAAATCAGAACAGAAAATATTTTGATGATATAAATAAGAAAATTAATGAAGGAAGAAAAGAAAGAAAGAAAAGTAACAGAATTGTCTAATAGAATCTTAGACTTTATCATGTGACCTAGACAAAGTTTACTAAAATGAACAAAGTGAGTTTATTAGAAATGATCATGGTGCTGAAAAGTTTCATTTTCAGTACTCTTTATGTTTATATTATACACATGAAAGTGCTAAAGGTGGAGACATGCATTCTTTGCATTGGCACTCATAAACCATGCCCATGTCTCAGCAATCAATTGCAGACTTTGCAGTCATGTCTATTTTCTCCTTCTGCTTGCAGTCCATCTTTGAGGTTTAGAACAGCATGATCATATGCCCATCACTTGAAGAACAGTTTACCCAGTGGGGTCACAAATTAAATCACAAGAAGAAATATCTTCTATATCTAGAAAAATAATAGAGTTGTACTAGTGCAATGTCAATAATAGCTTAAAAAAATATGAGACCAAAGGTTAAGTCATGGAATGAATGGACCAGGCAGCTTCAAACATCAACATAAAGCAAGATAAAGATAATGGAAACTGTGTAGTATTGATCACTTTACCTATGACACAAATCCTACAAATCAAGGCCAAAGGATGCTAAAAAAAGAGACATTTTATAGTCAAGGCTAAGTTAATCCCACAGTCGTTCAGACATTTTATCTCTAGATTAACAATATACATGTTCCTAACTAACTCATAAAGTAAGACACACAAATTAAACTTTTAAGTCAAATAAAACATCTACTTCAAAAAATTATTACAAGTTACAACTTATTATCCTGTTAATAGAATTATTTACAAATTTTTCAAAACAAGATGGAAAGACATCAAAGTAATGTCTCTAGTAATAATGGACGATAGAATACCGTGAAGGCTGGAGATTACTAAGTATTTGACCCATCATTTGAAAAAAAATTTTCTACCCTTGATGTGACAATCGACTTTCTTTTGACTCATGCATGCTTAGCTGGCCCTGCCTCTTTTAAATCACATTTTAATTACCTAAAATTAGAATTCAGTGACAGTACAAAGCAAATTTAATATCCTTAAACCAGAAAACGAACATAATAGATACTACCCAAAGTTTCATCTCAAAACCCAATTTTGTATCCTGTTTCAGACATCCAAAGATCACATTATGCCATCCAAATAATTCAGTATGCTTCCAAATGAAGAACGACATACATCAGTTTTGGTATCATATTCCACATTTTCATAGGAACCATGAAGATATCCCAACCCTACAGTCTCTGATATTGCAAAGGGGTAACCAAAACAACAACAAAAAATCTATTTTTTTAGCAGCAGCAATTGTAATCCAAACAAAGCCATCACCTTTGTCATTGGCAATGAAGAGGGAGATAAAAAAAAATAGAGAGAGAGAGAAAGACTCACATGAAGCCATTGGAATGAAGGGGAGCAAGGGAACAAAAAAATCAGGGAAAAGGGTAAAGGATTCCGAACTCAAGAGGCAGTGAAGAAGCTGAAGCAAAAAGAGGGGATCTGCAAAGGCCACAAACCCATAACAGTGTGTTGAAAGTTGAAAGTGAAACAGGGGAGAAGACAGAAGAAGAGCGAACACAACACAACACAACACAACACAAATACAAAAACACGAGAAATTATCGTATAGACAGAGACAGAAGAAGACAAATGGATGAAAGAAGATTGAAGGGTACAGCTGGGCTCGTCTTGGATCGGTTGGTCCCAGCAATTCTAATACCCTAATATCATTCTTTTCGTGCATCTCCTCAATAATCGGCCCATGTTCTTTTTTGTATTTTTTTTATTTTTAGAGGGGGGTTAAACTAGTCTCTACTTCGTAAGAGTTTTATTAGAAATTATTTACGGTAACTTAAATTTAAGTATTTAATTAAAAAAATACTTCCATTTTTTAATTAAATTAAATTCTCGTACCACTCAAATTACTTGAATTATTATTATGCTTAAAGCCTTTATATCATATGAGTTTTCTCTCTCTTAAATTTGGATGGAATGTAGTCAATTTACTAGAAACTAGAATGCTACTGTGCTGTTGTGTGAAATTATATTTACATTAAAAATATTTAATAATTCATCAAAATATCAATACTTTAAAAAATATAAATACCGTGTTAATTATTTTTGTGCTAACAATAATCAAAAATTGAATTCATAAAATAATTGAGAGTCAAGAGATTTTATTTAGGAGAGTCATATATAAGATGAACCTAACAAATTAATTTTAAAAAATTCGTTTATGAAATGAACGAAGTTACAAATAGTTAATATTTGACTAGGCTTAGAGTTAAGGGAAATATGCTAAATAGCCTGGTGCTTTTATCTCGAAAAGCAGCCTGAACAACCTGAAATGGTGAGTTTTATTTGACTGGACCCCACTCATAAAATGAAAATCACTCTATACGTGTTCTTTCTGTCCTACGGGCCTCAGGCCAGCAGCATTAGTTTTTGAGATAATTACAGTTTTAGAATATGTTTAGATAGGAAATTTTGAAAAAAAGAAGAAGAAGGGAGTAGTAATTTGTTAATTTAGGTCAATATTTATTTTATTTAAGAATTTTTTAAAATAAGAGATTATTATATTATATTTTTCTTATATTTATTTATAAACATTATTTTAATTATTTTAATTTAAAATTTAAAATTTAAAATTATCCTTTATATCTCTTTTCTTTTAAACTCTTCCAATTCTACGCTTGCTTACACATTTTCATGATTGAGGGCAGGCAATGTCATGGAATCCATTTTCCCCAATTATCATTGAATTTTTTTCTTCAAATAAGATGAATAAATGACCAAAGAAAATTATCAATTGGGCTCTGACTTTCTAAAGGAAGAGAGAGAAACCAAAGAGAAAAGGGGGAACTTGCTTAATTTAATCAATGAAAGTGTCTCTTAATGGAAAGAAGTATCACACATATTCAACCTCAGAATTGATAGGTTAATTACATTTATATATTGACATATGCTTCCCAGGGGATAATATTTTATAATCAGCACTATTACCGAACTGCATTCAACTAGGAGGACATCTTGGGACCTCCAACTGATAAGCCACGTGGCTTTTAACAAAATAATAATACTAACACTAACAATAATAATAAAGAAAGGACATGTAATTTGTACATAAGCTATATTTGGAGACAGACATTTCACTAGCATAAAGCTTGCCTGAAAGGAAGATAAGTATCCTACATAAAAGCACATATAGTTATGGAGTCTTGGGGTAATCTTTTGAATCCATAACATGCCTCCTTTTTAAAGGTATACTTACAGTCAGTGAAAGGAATCCAATGTGATTTTTCGTCTCAAATATGCCAGGCAAGCCAATGAAGTCAGGGAAAGAAGGGCATAGTGCAAGTTATTTTTTACAAATAAATGAAGAGGTTAAGGAAATATATGTCAGTAATGAGTACTCTGCTTTAGAAGTATTAAGTATGAATTTTCTTAAACTAGATGGATGACAATATACAAAAGCATGATAGATTATATATATATATTCAAGCATGATAGATTATATATATATATATTCTTTTTATTTTTATAAGGGTATTGATAATGTTAGTAATTTGTGACTAATATTTAACTACATGTGTTACTTGATTGAAATATAAATATTAAAATATAAATATATATATTCTTTTTATTTTTAAAAGGATATTAATATTGTTAATAATTTGTGACTAATATTTAGTTATATGTCTTACTTGATTGAAATATAAATAAAATAATTATGTTTCAACTAAGTGAGATATGTAATTAAATATTAATCACTAATTGCGAAAGAATATTGATACTTTAAAAAAAATCATAAAAACCTTATATATATATATATATATATTGGCTATTTAAAATATGCCCACATAATAATTATATTAGAAATGTCAAGTAAAGAAGCCAAGTTGTGTATATCTTTTGGTCCTTTTTTCTCTATTTTAATTTTTCTCCCTCTGTTATTTATTTATTTATTATTTTTATGGAAAGAAAAACTGAACTATTTGTGATGCTGATTCAAAGTTATTTCATGTATTCTTCCGGTCAACCTATAAGTTAAGCTTCCTTGTTAGATAGATTGCTTGAAAGACTTCTCTTTGTGTCTAGTTCTATTTTGTGTTTGCGTTATAAAATCGGTAACAAAGCGGACCATATAGAACAACCTGGTCCACTCCATCACCGTCAAATGAATTACGGATTGTCCCATCACACCCACTCACACACCCATTTAGGAAGAACTAGAAGTACTATCACATCTCACGAGAAAAGAAAAGAGATTCATCTTCATTTAAGAAAACCACGCGCCATACAATAAATGAACTCTAACACAAAGACAAAAGAAAGTAGTTAACTTTAAACTACCAAAACAACATTGCTGTAGTTCTTGTGGTAAATCTGAGATAGTGCCAAAGGGATGTAGCTTCTCTGTAACATGGCATTTAAGCCCCCTTTTCAGAATTCACCTTGTCTTTAAAATCCTGACGAAATTAATAAAGAAATATTGCAGCATCTCTAGTAATTAATATACTCTCTCTTGCTTGGCTACAATCCCTGAAAATAAAACAATGAATATTTTAATTAGTAATATGCCAAGGATTTTATACTTTAGAAGCAGAGGTTGTAACTGCTAATAGATAGTGAGCATACCCAAAATTGGATAATCTCATTTCTAGTACGTGTCCCTTGGGGCACAGCATTTAAAACATTCCATTCTGCTAGCGAAGTTGTGCTCATTGCATCCTGATCTGTTGAAAGAAAAAAATTCATGTTTTGTCATGACAAGAAACACACAGAAAGATTACTGTTTTACCTATTTTGATTGGTATTGAAGTGAACCTTATTTTTCCCTATCACTCAGGATAAGGGGACAAAGAGGGACAAATAGTTTTCAAAGTATGTAACTCCTAAAGGCAGTCAAAGAAAGAGGAACACGATAAAGATCATATTGCATGCCTATAATGCCAACAGTGCCTTTGGCTTGAGTTACTTATCATATTCTTCAAACTTCATAGACAGCAGCCAAACGTAAAGCATAATTTGTCCCCTTAAAAGGAACCAATAATCAAAAGATGGTAGAATCTGCAGTTATATTATCAATTACCTGCTACATATCCAGTCACCAGATTTCCATCCAGGTCTGCCACCGCCACCAAAACCTCTTGAGCTTGAGATGTCACTGTTATAGCCTCCAGCTAAGTCATCCTTGAAAGCACCACACTTGAAGCAGCTTGAACGGCTAGCAAAGTTATGTGCACCACAGTTAGCTGCAGCACAATACCAGTCACCTGGGCGAACATCTGACCCACTGAACCCAAATGAAGATCCTCCTCTTCCTCCAAAAGCCCCAAAATCTTCTCTATCTCCATATTTTGAATCCCCGCATCGTTGGCAAGAGTCTCGCCTCTGAAAGTTCAGGTGCTGGCATGACCTGCAGTTCCAGTCTCCCGGCCTACTCATAATTACTTCTCTGCAAATTACTGCTACATTCAGTAATTTCCATTAGAAGATTATATATATAAATGATGAAGCAAGTATTAATACATTGTTAATTGTTAATATGTGATATCATTCAAAAGGAACTAATTTTTTTGTTAATCAAACTTAAAATTTTCCCTATGATACCATTGCCACAATTCCTGCACCACTTGTGCAAGTATTTGTGTATGGTACTAGCTTGCTAGCTAGAGTTTTCCTTATTATAATATAGGGGACAAAAAAATAAGAACTTAGTTATGGGTTATATTTTATGATCAAAGCAACAAGTTTAAAGGATGACAAAATAAAGCACTCTAATAGAAGACAGATTGATCACATTACTAATAATTAATAAATGTGATCCTCTTTAGGAGATTTAATTACTGGAGAATGATATAGACAGTTTTGGAAGATAAGCAAAGACTGAAAAGAATTACGGGGGGAGAATAGAAGTGAAAACTAAAAGGACCAACCTCAAAATAATATAGTACGTAACTTGAACTATGAAAGATACAGAAGCTGAAGGGGAGGTACTGATGAGGGAATGTGATATGGGGGATGGTTTATATACTGGCAGAGACCACAGAAAAAGAGAATAAATGGAGGGCCGTGTAGTACTTTTTAGTGTTCTTTGAGTGGCAACATTGATAAATGGAATCAATGAATTCTAAAGGAGGAAAAAGAGATAAAGGAAATTCGTGCTACAATTCCAAAGAGAGCATACTTTGAATTTTGAACATATACTTTGGCAGTGGGCTACAACTTCATTTTGTTTTAAGTTTTTATTGGTACGGTACTGGATGCAAAGTGCATATATATGGGATAAACATTTGTTCTTTAACTCCAAAATAGACAGATCGAGGCAGGGGAAGGGGTTGGAAGGGCTAGTCTGCAATGAACTGGGCATTCCTCCTTTTTCATTTTTTCTCCAAGCCCCGGATGCTTAAAGGTACTTATATGCGTCACAGTTCAAGCACAAAAGGGGCACTTTAATTTCAAGCATGCTCTTTCATTTGTCATAAGTAACATAGCCGCTGGGAGCCAAGACCTTGGCCTTCAAGAAGGACTAATGTATTAAATGGCAAGATGTACGGTTCTTTTATAAGCAAAATATCAGAGTTATGCTACTTAATTTCAGTTTCATGAATATGATTGCATATGGCTTATCGGATTTACCGAAAACTTATAATTAGTTCATTGGCAACAGTTTTGAATTTTGATTTCTCAATAACCTGCTAGTATTACTGTTACTTCACAACTTTTACATTCACAAAGCTCCTGAGTCTAAAGAAAAAATCTGATTGAGCCACTTAAATTTAGATGGTTATATGTACAGTTGTAGAACATTGAACTTAGCAATATTTGTGTAACATTACTCATATATAAAAAGTTATCTATTAGTAGTATCTATATATATGTTATGTGATGTATTACAAAGTGTAGCACATCACTAAAACAAACATTTACCCATGGGTCTCTACTCTCTAGCAACTAGCAAGCTAGCTATGTCAACAACTCAAGACCCACAAAAAGAGCATGTAACCTAATAGCAAAACAGACAAGGTCCAAAGATCTTATCAATCAAATAAACCTTGAACCCTAGAAAGGCCCTTTGACCATAGCATTGGTTATATGCAGCAAATACGAATTGCAGCCCCACCAATCAATTCATGTATACAACAAAAAGAAATATCAAAAGGAAAAAAGAAAAAGAAAGGTGGTCGTCAATGACCAATTCTACTAAAAGCTTAAATAATTAAGTGTATGATTATGAATAATTTTATATTTTTAACATACCCCTCACGCAAGAGTTTTTTAGACTTAAAGTTTGAACAATATACAAGTTCACTATAACTTGTGTTGAAATTAAACTTTATTTAAAAGAATAAAGGCGATAAGGATCAAACTTCTAATCATATAAACTCTAATATCATGTCAAATGTCAATTTTTCTAAAAAATTTAAATTCTTAAGTATAAGTTTATCAATGATTTTATATCTTTAAAAGTGGTTACCTGTTATTGGACTATGTAGAATCCTAATCTGCATTCGCTAGCATGTAATGAATATTCGTACCAATAAAATCGTAGGCCGGCCCACAAATTATCCCAATAACAGCCACGAGGGGATCCAAGTCTCTTTCATGTCAATTACTCTTTGGGAATCAACAGAATTTTTGACAGTCAACATGTTTGCGAAAATAGTTGTTGCTTTACAATTGGAATATTCTTTTATTCTCTTATAAAAGTAGGAAGGAAGGGTAATGAATAAAAGGTTAGAGATAAAAATTAAAACTTATTCCAAGACCTTAGTTTACCTCACAATGTAATTGTTTTTAAAAAATTATGATATCCTTTGTATCACATATTAGTTTTATAGTTAAGAACCTGAAAGTGTGGTGAAACATATTTTTTGAACTTTACCTAACAGTAGCTTATATAAATAAAAGATATATATGTATGTGTATGTATATTAATTATTAACTCGGTAAGGCAAGCAAGCTAGAAGAACTTTGAAAGCAAAACAGACAACAATATTAAACAAATGCCAAAAGAGAGAGAAAAAAAAAAGGCAAATGGTGAGTTTCAATAAAGACAGGCGAAGCTGATGATGGAATAACAAGTCTTCGAGGTTTCATTTTGACCATCTTTTGTATTCTTTTTTCCATTCTTTGCTCGAAGCACTGCTGCGGCTGCTGCTGAGATATTTTATTCTCTCTCTTTCTCTTCCTAACCCCAGCTTTATCTCTCTATGTTTCTCTTGAATGGTAAGAATGAATGAGCTAAGATCTGGCCTCCATTCTCTTGGGGAAGGGTAAAGGGAAGGAGAGGCAAACTGTAAAGATGAATAAAGAGGAAGTGGGCTGATTCGATTCGCCTTGGGAATCGTTTCCATGCAAGACCACGACCGCCTTATATCATTTGCCTTATTTCGTCATTCTCCTCTTCTATGGTGTGATTGTGTGCGTACTTTTGACAACCAAATATATAAATACTCATTGCTGCTAAGAACTAACTCTATCCTTGGTTTCTTTCTTTCTGTTTTGTTTTGTATATAGTTATAACTTATAATACATTGTCCATCTACTTTTTCTTCAATTTCTTTTCTATTTTGTAATAGAGTACTGTTCAATTGCAAAGACCATCTGTCTCAAATGTTCTATACGTAACTTAATGGGGAAGTACACTGAATCTATTGATAATTGTTTGACTTCCATATGGAGGGAAGGAATCGGATATCGGGAATATCATTACAAACTTTATTCTTATACCTTATTTGAGTGATGTTATTTAACTCTGTTACTTTTCTATTCAAAAATTATTATCACAATTTAAATTTATTAGACCTTTACTCAAATCACTATATGCTCTTTAACAATTTGGGCTTCGGTCAAGTGACATTTCGATTTTATGACAAAAGCATACTGCGTAATGTAATATCCTCATTAGGAACAAGAGTAGTAAATTTGACTCACTGTCATGGAAAGTTCTTTTATATTATTATTTGGTTATGTGTTATTATATTATTAATTTTTTTAATTGTAATGATAATTAAATGAGATATCAAAATCTTCTAATAATATCGTAACATTTGATTAGATTATAGCATAAAAATATTTTACAATTTGAGTGAATTAAAATTAACTTCTTATTATAATTACATCAAAAAAGTCTATTTTTGATTTGGGCTCCTAAGAAATAGGCTTTTGTTCCTCTGGGATGGGCTCATGGGCCACAAATTGTCTTTGCATGTGTTTCACTCTTATTACTCAAACCCTGGGCTCAACCTGAATGAATAACACAAGTGCGCTGTTAGTTTCAGCAGAACTATCAATAATAATAATTAAAAAAAAACACTTGAAAAGGCCTATCAATTTTTGACAAAAAGAAAAAACGTAACAAATAAAGATAAGAGAATATATGGGCAATGAGTCAGATCAAAATTATGTGTTAAGAGAGAACGTGGATGGGTAAATGTTAGTCATAAGCATAACAGATAACCCAATTTTCAACTGAATAATCTTCTTATGGTCCCTGTAATGCTGATCTTTATGTTAATGAGTTATATTATAAATATAACAAAAGTACATTTTTTTAAAAAAAATATTAAAAAAACACATCCAAATGAGTACATATTTTCATGTTTGGTAGACCATGTGAGATCAATCACCAACTCTATGAATTTTTTTCCTTTGGTTACAAAAACGCGTATTTAGATGATTTTCTACGATTATACAATCTGATAAAAAAAATTGTTATAAGACATGTTGTGTATAAAAAAAAATTTTCCATCGATCGTCTGTTATGTATTTATAATTAGAGTGTCAATTTGTGTCAACTGATAAAATTTCCTACAACTAATTAGCTTACCCCCAATAAAATCCTACAATTACAATTGAAAATGAAAGATTGAAAAAGATTGCTACTGATCTTATCTGATCATGAATATATATATACCAATAGATAAGGGAGGTTTATCTGGTAATTTAATTTTTTAAGGTATTAATATTATTTAATAATTAATAATTAATATTTGTTAACGTATTTTATTTATTTAAAATATAAATACAATAAATTATTTTTATATTTATATTTTAATTAAATAAAATACATAAATAAATATTACTCGTTAATTATTAAAAATATCGATTAACTTATAAAAATAAAAAATATAAAAAAAAGTGACGCGATACCATCGAAACAATATTCAACATCAGCTTTGCAGTTTTACTGTAGAGATTAGGCCAATTATTAATTACGCAGCACAATTTGTCGTGATAATTGAAGGATGACAAGAAAGTTGTCCCGCAACCCTACCACGTTGCCACACCCACGAGAACAACACTATATTTGTATATTACTTTTTTATATTATTTTTATACTTAATTAATAATAAATAAGTTTTTTTTATTAATGTAATATATTATTTGATTAATAAATTTTAATAATTAATTATTTATAAACTTGAATAATAATAAATAAATTATTAATTAATAAAATATATCATTTAATTAATAAATTATTAATTTATAATTAATTATTAAAATTTATTAATTAAATAATATATTATATTAATTAAAAATTTATTCAATATTTAATTTTGTCTGTATTCATATTGTCATAACATAACATGGTATAATATAAGTAATAAATACTTGGATTCTTTAAATATGTAGTTAGGAATTCGATTCCTAACCCATATGTATAAAAAAATATTTATTGAAAAAAGTTAATCTCTTAAATGAATATTCGTATCAAAAAATTAATTCCTCAATTACGTACAAAAAATACCCTAAATATATATATATATATATATTTCCATAACCTTTCACGAGCTCTAATCTAATTCATGGTCACCTTTTGGAAGCTTTCAGAATTATCAATTAAGACGATCAATGATTTGATATTGACGTATGCCCCTTATGTTTTGTCTTTCTCTTGAAGGCTAGAGTTACTCAGTTCCTTCATAATGCAAGTAAAATGATACTTTCATAAAAACAAAAAGGAAAAATAACCTTATACTCTCCCTCCAGAATCTTTACTATGCGTCAAATTTTCATTCTATTCATTGAAAAGAGCTTCTGTACACGCAAGTCTGCTGGAGGAGTTGTGAGTAGCTGAAAGTTTGAAGAACTAGACGATCCAAGTTTGGGAAGGTGATCAACACACGCATTTCCTTCACGTAAGACATGTAGAATTTTCCAGTAACATTACTTTTACTTTCACTTTCATTTCTTGATTTAACCTACACGTTATAGTTTGACGTTCTAATCAAGCCATCAAACCATTCTTTTGAAAGTGCATTTATTTGTCGTTCCCTACATTCCTTCAAGATATTTGCAGATCCGATAAGTCATCTATGTCAAAATATCTCGAAAGTACTAGCAGTATCCTAAAGATATTTATGTTCCAACTATTTCTCCAATTTTAATTATTATATATATTTCTTTCTGAAAACATAAAAAAATATTTATATATAGTTTTGATACATGAAAACAATGATTTTTTTATTAACGTTGAATATTTTTTTTTTTTAAAAAAAATATATATATATATATATATCCACATCACTAGTTATAGGAAAAAAAATTCATAGGCATCATGTAACCCAATAATAAATTGTAATTGATTTGACATTTTTATATATTTTTTATAATAGTAGCACAAAGGTTTAAACGTATAATATTTTAAATTTTAATTTCATTAAATAAAATTTATTAAATTAATTATGTTTTTATAAGCTCAATTAATTTCTACAAAATACTCAAAACAATTATCACTATCTCACTCTCAATTGCATGCTTCCTTACCATCTGTACTTCGAATGTGGAGAAAAGATCATTCATCCTTACCGTAAAGGGCAAACAAGTAGTCTTGGGACATTTCCCTAGCCGAAGAAGAACAAAAGCACGCAATTATTTTTCTTTTGGTATCACAACTTTTTATTTAATGTTTATCATAGTTTCAAATTGTAGCTATTGTCAACAGTGACTTCATATTTCTAGTAATAATTGTAGAAAAATAATAGTGTATCAAAAAAATAAAATAGTAACAAAATACAATTACGGGACTACAACTTGCAATGTTATTATCGAAATAAAACCGCAATTTAAAGTTTTGTCGTTAAGCATAATTTGAGAGTTGAGACTTGAGAGTGAGACAATTAGACAATGAATTTGAGTAATAAACCTTACAAGGAAGTTGGCAGTGTTTAAGAACGAAGATGGCATATGCGTATCCTTCTCATTCACTAATGGTAGATTTCACATTTGTCCTTTATAATTATGAATTGGCACAGTACACAAATACGGATCTGCAATTCGTCTTTTTTTTTTTCCTGGTATGCATATGCTTCACTTTATGTGTCGTAGTAATAATATTAATTTTACGTACTCAAGATAAAGATTTTTTTCACTTCTATATAGGCAAAAGGGTTACATTCAACGATCTGTAAATAATAACAACAATATGTTACAGGAATAGTGCAATAACATAGGCTTAATGATCAATCAACTTGTAGAACTGTGGAGACATTGGCTTTGGGCCACTATTTTACCTTGGCCAGTGCTCAGGTGGCTTGAAGTCAAATTAAACTATGGCACTTAGGCCAATGCGAAGTAGAAGAAATTGCACCAAGTAAACAGTAAACACTGACTCTAGCAATTGGCATGAGAGCCAATATTGGAGGGTTCTGTTTTTGGCCTTGATAACACAAGTTAATTAGAAGAAGTCAATTTGCTGAGGGGCTTGAATTGTAGCTTTCTCCTTCACGCTTTGTTTTGGCATGGTAAATGAGGTCTGTTTTTCATGTAAAGTTCTGGGAATAAGAGGAGGTTTAACTGATCTGATTAAGGTCCAGTTCACCCCGTCAAAGAACTCATGTTTCTTAATCTCGCAAGAGCCCCTGTTGTATCCCATTCTCTTCTTGGGGTTTTTCACCAGCAGCTTCCCTATAAGGTCCTGTGCCTTTGCAATTTCCTCACAATCTTTTCTGTCTCTCAAATGAGTTCTTCTTGGGAAGGTTAATGACTGCCCCATGATGTTCTTTAGTGTTTTCTCATTGCTTTTATCTTTAAAAGGTGTAAACCCAAATAAAATCTCATACAGAAACACACCCAATGCCCACCAATCCACTGCGCTTCCATGGCCTAACCCCAAAACCACCTCTGGTGCCAAATACTCGTGAGTCCCAACAAATGAATGTGATCTACCATTCATGGGTTCAGCTGACATTTCAATGTCCACCCCATGTGCTCCTTCTGCAGGTAGCACCCCATCTGCAATGGCTGCTTTTTTCTTACTCCTTTTCGTATCCTCATTTGAGTTTCTGCAACAGAACATTGGCTTCTTTATTCTCTTGTTCATAACCTCATACTCAAGCCCGCGTTTTAGAAGCTTGGGGTGAACTTCCAAGTGAAGTGAGAGATCAAAGTCAGAGAGCATGATATGGCCATCTTCTTGAATAAGCACATTTTCTGGCTTGAGGTCCCTATAAATTATCCCCATCATGTGGAGATACTCAAGAGCTAGAAGCACCTCAGCTGCAATGAATCTGTCCCCCATATATGAATGACAAAAATAAAAAATTAGTACCATCTCGATCTTTCTTTGAAAAGAAAAAGAAGAAAAGAATAGTTTAAATTTGCTAGGCAGGATTCAGATAATTGAAGGTGTGAATTGGTTCAAACTGGTGAAGCCTTTTTCTGCTAAATCTAAACATTTGGAATTCATTCATCAAAGAAGAAAGAGTGTTATTTTCCGCTGTACAACCAATATTATGGGACAAAATAACATTAAGATAAACTAGTCGTATTGAATCTATTGATATATTACTCTGGCAACTTACCTTGCAGTTGAGATGCTAAAATGAAGATCTGGCTGGTGCCGCTGAAGTGTAAACAAGTCACCACCGGGGCAGTAATCCATGACCAAACATGAATATTGATAAGCATCAAATTTTGCATAAAGGGTTGGCAAAAAAGGGTGGTCAAGCATAGTCAATACTTCCTTCTCCATGTCTGCCCTCTTCAGCTTATTTTTCAACGTCAGAGACTTTCTGTCCACTACTTTCATGGCATAATAACAACTGGACAGTGGCTTCATAGTTTTGTTAATCTCGCAGAGGAAAACGTTTCCAATATCCCCGCAGCCTAGGCGGCATAAGATGTGGAAGTGTTCGAGTCGAACTTCTCCATGTTCAGACCAAAGGTGCTTTATTGCTTGCCAAGCAGGTTGGCTTGCCCTGTGTGGCCTGTGATTATGATCAACAGCACAAGAACTATCGATGCCCACCAGGTTATGACTCAAGTCTGACATGGTGGCTCGGAACCTATTAATTTGCAAGAGTGCAAGACAATTTGAGGGTTGCTTTAGTTTATCTGCTTTATGTATTATATATTTATAGAGAGGACACATCAAGTATCAACGCTTTTCATGATGAGATCACAACTACAATTTTATTAGCTAGGTATAAGGTATGCCGCATAGCTTATCTAAAAGTGTAATGATGATCCATGGATGAGATTTTTTTGGCTAACACTAGTAGTCTAGAACTTTGCTTGAGTGTTTTTGCGGACGCTTCTTCGCTATATAAAGATGGGATTAAATCTAAGTTATTACTTAAAAAAAAATTACTAGGTGAGTTTACTAACATCACCTATGATATTCTTTGTTAACAATATTCTTTCTTGGTGATTAACATGATGTCAATTAGCACAGTCGATGGGTCAAAACTAGAAAGTAAGAACAAGAGGGTTTTGGTATCGATTTTAACAATTCTTTGGCTCTATACGAGTCTAAGTTGGGATGCTTTGAATTGAAATATAGCTACTTGATATAGGTGATTGTATATATACAAATTGTAAAAATAATATTTATTCATTAATTTCTATATACGTCACATGTGTATTATAAAGAGGTTAAAAACAAAGTACATATTATATGAAGTTGACGATGCTGTAAAATATGGATGCCATTTAAATATTTACATGCGAATGTAATTATGTAAGTAGCATTCGTATTTTAGAAAATAATAGATACTAAATTAAATTAAGTTTACAAAAAGAATTATCAACAATAATAAGAAATACGAATAACAACGAAATTCAGTGTAACTTTGGAATTAAATAGTCAAGTGGTGAATCTTAAATCTATTTCTCCCTCAAAACTGTGGCTCTCATCAAGATTCAAGACACCTGAAGGCCCCAAATTTTGATACAAAATTCATAAAGTAAAACATAGGCATTGAAAGAAAAACGGAAAATGATCAAATACTGCGGTTAAGAAAAAGAAATAATCGTTTGGTTCATTTTGAAAAATAACTGAGTATTTAATTATATTAACTAATAATTTATATAAGGTGAACTAATAATTTATCTTCATTTTAATACTTAATATATGATTAACCGTATGTAAATTATTAGTTAATATAGTTGAATATTTAATTAATTTTTAAAATAAACCAAATAAATTTTTTTTTCAAACCACGTTATTCAGGTCATTTTTCCAAAAGAAAATGGGAAAATGACTTAATAATGCAATTTGTGAGAGATAATTATTTTTTAGTTCGGCTTGAAAAATTAACTAAGTATTTAACTACATTAACCAATAATTTACATACTGTTAACCACGTATCAAGTATCAAAATGAAGATAATTTATTGGTTAACCGTATATAAATTATTGGTTAATGTAGTTGAATACTTGGTTAATTTTCAAAACGAACCAAACTGATATTATCTTTCACAATAGAACTAAAAAGTGATTCTCCTAAAGAAAATGGCCCAAGCTGAAGCTGAACTCATGAGTCACGAGCCACATAGCCGTTGAGCCAATGCTTACAAGTAGACCTCCCAGTCGTTATCTATAAATCCCCACGTTGAATAGTTGTTATATCAATGCTTACAAATAGGGTTGGCATCTTGAAGGTCCCAGACGTCAATGTAGAATTGTAGATTTTAGGAGGCAACCTCACCTGACCTGAATGGCTGAATGCGTACTAAAGAGTTGAGACGCGGACTTCTTGAGGCATGCTAACTATAATGTGGGACTCAAGATGTTACATATGCGTATCTGGCAGAGAGGATTTTTTTTTTTTCATTTTTATTTGGGAGAATTAATGATTTAAGGAGAGGACTTTTATTTGAAAGAATTAATAATTTAAGGAGTTATAATCACTATTTATATTTACCTTATATTTATTTTTTTATCCATTTTAATTAATGTTGTCAAAATTAAATTGAACTAAACGATTTAATTGATCTAAACTAGACATTTATATTATTATATTTTCATTTTATAATCGATAAAATTACTTTAATTTAATTAAAATTTAGTTAAATCGATTAATTATTAAATTTTTTAAAATAAAAATATCAATATTTTATAAATATTTTATTTTATTTTATATTATTACATTTATATTATTTTTATAACGTCATGATTTTACCAACTGATTTAAATCAATTAAATCTAAATTAGAAGTCTTGCCCACTCACGATATGCTGGTTCTAACAATATTGATTTTGAATACTTGGCTATCCTAAACTATATCCCTAGTTGTTTATTTTATTTTATTTTTTTCACGAAAATCCACTTGAATATGCTTTAAAAGTCGCTGCAAATTGCGACGGTATAGAAATGATCTAGTTCTTTTTTTTTTTTTTGGTCAACATTTAGCCCTGCTTTAACTTCCATCAACAAAAGGACCCAGGTCAATCCGAGGCAATATAAGTAGGGCACTTTAAAATGCCTCTTAAATCCAAATATGCATGCCATTTGATAACTTAAATTCCTTCTTCCAGGTGAATAAAATGATCAAACCACCATTTGTACACTACAGTTATAGACTCTCACTAGCAGAATACTTCATTTAGCATCATTTTCAAAATAGGCAATACCATTTTCATGTACATTCTACGTATTGAATATCCCATTTTAGCAAAACCATTGATTGAAGCATTACTTCCAAAGAGTGTTTCCCTTCAATATCCTTTTCTGCTCCGGCTACCAGGACTGCCTACATTCCTAGAACCGGGAGATTCAGCTGAACCGTGCAAGTTTCTGTGACCAAGAGAGGAACTTCCTCGATGTACATGAGATGCAACTTGACGGGGAGATCCTAAACTTGCTTCACTCCCTCTACATGCCTCGGCCTCCAGACTCTTGGCTTCTTCACTCAGGAAAGCTAACTGTAATAGCAAAAGTATATGTGTAACACAGTTAAAATGATTGACCAAATGTTGAATGGTAGAGGTGGACAAAGAAATCTCCAATTTCTTGGTCATCAAATGACTTATGAGCAAGCTTAAAAAGCAACTAAATTTCAAGTTATGTAGAGCACAATGAAAGAGACTGGGCAACTTAGTTCCTAATCCGAACTAGGGCCTTCTGTGGAGAAGAAAAATAAACCTTTTAACAGAGGAAAGGCAAAAAGGATTTGAAATATGTATTCAAATCCCCTCAAAACTTTAGAAACTGGCAACGTGGTCAATGAAACTTTACCATGATATGCAATTTAAGAAATTAACATATACCCGAATCTCATTCTCTCTCAATCGATCTTGAAGTGCATTTATTGCAGGACTTAAACTGCAAAGTCAGAAAGAAGTAATTATTTATTCAAAAAGAAAAACAACAAAGAAAAAGAGGAGCAATACAAAACATGGACATTTTGTTCCGACCAATATTCAATCAACTTGCACAAGGAAGCCTGATATGTTGAAGTGTGATGTATGAAAGTGAGTGGATGCACTTTCCCATCCCTACAATATAGGGAATTAGAGTCACTACAATAAGGATGATATATTTAAAGTAAATAAAATGCTTCCATAAGAATTTCATAGGTGTATTAAAATAAGTCAATAAGCATATAGTATATTAAATTATCACCTCATATTTTGTAAGATGGCTTGATTATATGCAGTCCGCTCCTCTTCAAATAGTACATGTTGTAAATCCGTGTATGAAAATAGCGGTGAATCAAGGTTGATAAGAGACAAGGCTGGCAAAACATAAAGGGGAATTTCTTTTCTTACATACTCTGCACCACTGCCACCAAATAAAAGTCATTTGAAAACCCAAGATTGAAAAAATATCTTGTCAACTCATAAATGATGAAACATGGTTGATTTGGCCAATTGACAATACAACGAAGACAAAAAAAAAAAATCAGACTATTTTTATATTTTAAAAAGTTGGCGTACAGTTATAACTTTTTACTACAGACATATTGAGAAACATCCACCTGAAGAATGCCAATCTCCATCTTCTACACGATTATATTTCTTAATAGGAAATTTATGGTCTACCATGTTATAAAAGGTCTGTGATACACTCTTGGTCAAACATGCCAAGGAGAGCTTCGGATAACCAATCGCAGAAAAATCATCACTGAGGGGCATTAGAGGAGATTTTTTTAAGACAGGCTGGAATCTAAGTTCAAACAGATGCCAATTTTTGTCCACAGTAAAAATGGGTATTAGGGTCTTTCCTTATTCTTCCTCGTTTTTGTCTCCATTGGTAAGTACCTAGCAGCTATCCAAACCTTTATCAACATAGTCAAAACCAGGGATTTGGGGGTTGATATAGGAAACAACAGTCCCCATGTTCCCTTATGTAGCAAGGGGACATGAGGGATCCAAATCCCATAAATAGGGCTAAACTATCAGGTTGATAAACAACAACAAAGATATTAGTGGTCAATTACATACTCATCTATACCTCATGTCCAAATTTGAACGATGCATAGCTTCCTGCATACTTTCAGACATATCCATTGGATCAACATCAACAATGGTGGTGTCTGAATTGTTGGGATGGTAGTTTCCTCCACCTTTCTCTCTCCCTAGATAGGTGGCATCAGCATTAGCGAAGAAATTCCCCAAGTCTGAAGATCTTCCCCCACCCTAGCCAAGCATATATAATTACATAAATACAAGAAAACACAAAAGCAAGTATTTTTTACAGGACAGAAAAGCAGCATTCAAAAGGAACTGTACTTTTACAAAGAAAACCCCCCCTAGAGCTTCTCTAAGCTGCATCAGGTTTTGTAATTCAACAGTCAAGCAAATTTTACATTTTTAAATCTATTGCTTATTCTTCGGCCAAACCGCATAATTCAACATGCCAGATGTTAAATCGATTTGAGATATGACAAACTGTACCTTACTAGCACCAGCAATTCTTGAATCACCAGTGTCCTGCTCTGGGCTCTCTACCTTCAAGTAACCAGATCTTATTGATACATTCTCTGAGGAACTTGGAGATGAATCTATATCAATAACGGAGCTTTTATTTACAGGAGACAGAGGTATAGGCCTTGATATGTGATTCTGCTTCCCATCAGATGACTGGAAAGCAATTACTTGAATTCTTCCGACCTGAATACAGCCCAAAGCGATGTCATGTTAAACTTAATGAGTAAATATAGAATACAAGATATTTCAAAATAATCATGCATTCAAAACAAACCTTGTTTACATCTTCACTGTAACAGGAAAATATCAACCCAATAAACCCAGAATCAAGAAGTTGATACATTGCCTGAGTCCGCACATCTGCAAAATAGTAAAGATGCTCGTTATATATTGTCATTTTGTGTTAAAAAATATAAACGACGAAGAAGAAGAAAAAGAAGAAGATTGATGTTAAGAGGAGAAAGAAATTATACGAAAGGGCATAATATATCCTTTAAAAGCAAAGGCAAAAACAGAAAGACCAGTAAAAACTCCTAGGCATTAAATATTGAAAAAGGAAAAGAAATGTAATCATTTTAAAAAATTCTTTGCTGTACCCCTCCTACTTCAACTCTATAATTTGCATAGTGACAGTAATTTTTTCACGAGTTACGTAAATGCACACAGATTCAAAACTTATGATTCCATCTTCTTAAAGGGAGAGGAGGTGCCAATAGAAATTTAGAACAAAATATCAATAGTATATTTACAGTGACAATATACTTTCTCAGTTTCTCTAATTAAATCTAAAGTCAGATAAAAAGCCTTTCAACCTAACTTCTAGAGGTCTCCAGCCAAAATACATGCAAGAATGCCTGCCAGTTTTACACCTGGGCATAAAAACAGACAGCACTTTCAATTTGAAAGTGCTAAAAATAAATTGCTATTTTAAATATTACATTATTGAAACTTTGAAATACTATGCAAAGAAACCCCTTACATTCGCTATGTCTTACATCAGAAAATATTATATCCTACCTTATAATTATATACAGAAATGCAGGTGCAGATATAGGAAAACGATAGTTGCACATTCTGTGTGAGGTATGTGCACAATTTGAACCATTCAAAAAAAGTTACAGTAGGGCCCAAGGTGGCATTCAATGGCTTGAGGAGAGGTATGTGAGGAGTATGTGAATATACATGTGTAAGCATCATTATTCGCAGATATAAGTAGTGTCCATTTTAACAAACAAATATACTTGATTATTTCTCGAGGAAAATAATATTTGCATCAGTCAATCTTGTCGAGCATCATCTTTGATTCATATGTCATTCATACATACATGCCTTCATCTGATCATTACGGGTTTAATATTTCTGCATTTCTGCACCACAATTTCAAAAGAAGTTTAGAATAGCAAACATCAGGAGGCGGTTGACTTCAACAACTAGGAACTGCATAACTTCAAGGGTCTTCCAGCCACCCTAATTTCCCAATAATTATTAATTAAAAATCTCCTCCCTTCTTTTGGCCATGCTAACAATCTCCTCTCTAGGCTATAAAGTACTGCAGAAAATCATACTTGCTATCTTCCAGTTCATCCATATTGAAATCAAGCGTGATTCAAATTCACGTCCCATGCTCATGCTAATAGTTGTGCTAATTTTAAACCTAAGTCTAATTCTTCTGTCAGATTAAGAATCATTATTAATTTGCTTAAAAAAAATGCGCCATGTCATGCTTTGTTTGGATTAGATGGGTCCCTCCCTCAATGTCTAAATTGCAACCCAATCTGCCTGCAAATATATTAGTCACATCTTGCCATTTCCAAAATGCTAACGTATTATAACTCAATTCCCCATTCCACAGTATGAACAACTTAACAAGAAAACATTCAAGGATATTTTTAAGTTTATGATGTCTATTGAAAGAAAAACAATAGGCAACTCTCCAGTTGAAATTAATGAACTTTATGACTGCAATAGGTTAAACAGACACAGACATAAAAAAATAAAAATAAAAAGGAGGTTACCCAACACTTACCAACATGGGAAGGCAGGACTGTAATATGAGGATGTGAATGGTACCAACCAATCACCCTTGTTGTTCTTCCAGTCGATGTGGTCATTCTGTGCGATAAAGTTAATGTCACAACAAAACAACCATTTTCAAATGCAACAGAAAATCAACCAAAGAACAAGTGACTTAATAGTCCTTAAATCATGATCAACTAGAAAGATAAAAGGTAACCGGAATGATAAATTTTTAAAAAGTTGATGCAGTTGCCAAGTTGGACCAAAGCATAAAACAACACTGAGTGTCAGAATGCAATAAATGATGTAAAAATTACACTTCAGTGAACTTCAGTAAATATTAGATTTGATATGCACATAACTAAAAATAAGAATTAGGATATCTCAGCTAGCGCTGATGCAGCAGCCAACTGTTCAGGGTTAGTCTCCACTCGATCCTTTCGCCGATCGGACCTCGTCTGTGGAGATGCTCCCCATATTAATGCAGTCACACTCCCATTTTTTGAATGCTGGATCCACAAAACCAGGATTAAATTATATCAAAGGAGAAAATAAACACTGACAATCAGAAAAGATAAGATATAGAGGTAAAGAACAAACCAACCATATTACAGTAAATAAATCTACTAAACGTACTCATTTGTGCAAAATGAAACATGGACGAACAAGAAACCAATTTGTGGAGATAAGAATGACACACACTAAGTTTTGAGGTTTCAAGAAATATAGTCATAGGAGAGGACTACGTAAATCCATTGTCATCACACAGATATATCAAGAACACAATTATGATGATAAATTTTTTGTCGTCTTTTTTTTTTTTAATCAGAAAACAATGCTCAGACATTATGTCATTAAGCTAATGTGTTTTTTTACTATAAAAATGTTAGGATGTAATTAGCTCCCTTGGAACTTCACACATTCTCAAGTAAACCAAAGGAACCAAAGCACCAATCTCCTCCACTTTTAAGATGTAAGACAACAATTACTGACAACTCACTTGAGAACAAGATCCAGTTGCCTCGGGCAGGTGCCTAGGTAAAGTAGAAATCAGTAACTATCATTGGATTAAAATCTGCACAAATGTGTTTATGAGCTAACTGCTCATTTTAAAAAACATTGTATAAGTTCTAATTATAGAGCTTATATATTTATGAAGCTCCAATTTTGAGTAGAACCAAAGTGAACTAGAATCCCAAGTAACCCATTTGAGAAAAGAGCACAACTTTATAATCAAACTTGTCGAGGTCCATAAAATGCTCCTCCCCCACAAAAACCAAAAACAAAAGAAACCACATAAAGTGAACATGAACACTGGAAGTGGAAATTTCATTTTAAAAGAACAAGCAACAGCAGCAAAATCCGAGGCACAAACACACCTATTCAAGTTTCAACAGCAGCCGCATAAGCGTCAAATTGAAGAAATTGATGCATAGAGCAAAACCCATTGAAATTAAAATGGTAATGAAGAAGAGAAAAGAGGGAGAAGGGGGGAATTGAGGAATGAAGAACCTCGATATCGCCAAGGAGAAGGCCCATAATCTCTTCGGTCTCAGTGGAGAATGCATGAGTGACGCAAGTTAACCACACATCCTCGGACATTTTGACCCCTGTGAGAGACATTTTCCGATATCAGAAGGATTGAATCTTGAAGGGGCACCAACCCCAATAATCCTCAACCCAACAACAACCACGCTTCCTCTCCGATGGATCTCTCCCTCTCTCTCTCTCTGGCCCCTGGCGCTGATTTTCTTTTCTCTTTTTCTTTTTTTATTTATTTTTTATTTTTTGTTTTTCTTTTATTTTTGTTTTCTCCCTCAACCTCAACTCAACTCAACTCAAATATTAATATTAATCTCTCAATAATCTTTAATTAATCAGTACCTTAACCCAACCTGATGCTGCCCACTAGTGCTCACTCACTCAGTAGTCAGTTGTGAAACTAGTTTAGTTTCTTTTCAATTTTCAATGTAAAAATAGTAATATTACAAATATGTCAATTATTTGGAGAATGATATTTATAATTGTGAAACCATAATTAGTTTTTTTTTTTCTTTCTTTTTTAGCCCAACGCCAGCTGTCTTAACAAAAAAACAAATCCAATCCATCGTGTATTAAATTGATGGAGTATAAAGTACTTTTAACTTTTAAGTTAATTTTTTTATAATAGGATATTTTTTTAATAAAAATTATAATTAAATAAATTTCTATATATTTCACTTTATAAAAATTATTTAATATAAAATTAGCCTTTTAATTCACACATTGCCAATAGATTTAACTCGGTTTAAATAATTTTAAGATCGCTTCTTAATATTTCACTTTCAACTCAATCATGTTTAAAAATAGTTCATATCATAAAACTTCAATAAAAAGAGCATGAATAAATCCACATATAAGACCAAACCAGGCATAAGGCCAATAACAAAACCTCATAATGGAAACAGAACACATCATAACAAGAAAAAATAGTCATCCAACTCAAAAGCCAGGGATACATAGGAAATGGCGCTTTCCTTCTTCATCTCCAAAAGCTCCCTTCCTAGAGGAGTCTTCAAATATCATAATGGGATGAGCTCCCAACAATTTTTCTCTATAGCCTATTTCTAATTCTTTCCTCTATTTTTAAGGTCCCAGTGTCCTACAATGTGGTGTACTACAATTGGTTCCATAAAAGAGCAGGGTCAGTCATTCTCAGACATTGCAATACCAACTACCAAGTTATTTTCCTCAAAATAAAATTGATAGAGCATTATCCACATACATTATCCAAAACATTGCGTATAACATGAACTAGACTAGGACGATCCGTAAAGAACTTATCAATTAGGCTACACCAACAAATTCGAAACCTTTTCCCGATGTTAAAATCATCAAGAAGGAAGAGTTCATCGTCCTCGTTTGGTTGATGTTGACTTATATTTCTGGCCTCTCTTGTGGAACTTGATGCACCCACCAAATACAGGATTCAGGAAGATCGAAATCCCATGCTGTCACCAACTGAGCATAGTAAAAAGATCAACTAGCCAATCATAGTTATACCGTGCTCTATATATGATTAGCACCGTTGCACAAAGCTGAAAATGCCACTAGAGAAGCAAAAAAAGAATTTTTTTTTTCCTTTCCTTATGATTAGAGTATTTTTAGTCAATTGTTATATTAATTGAGATTAAATTTATATCTAAATGATTTTAAGGGCGCACAACGATTGCATTTAGAGACAAACATTTTTATAAAGAAACTTAATATTATTATAGTATTATTTTTGTTTACCACAGATAATCATGGTTAATCTAGCATTGGGCTTTAACCTTGCTGTTCTGGGCCTGTTTTGCTGGCATGGGATCTTTATAGACCCATAGTTCAGTGTGACCATTCGTCACCCCAGAGGCCATGGGAGCTTGGGCATTGCTTTTGCTTATGTATCATGAGGACCTTTCTCGTTTTTTTTTCTTTTAAATTTGACACAATATATATGAGTTTGCATGCTTTTACACGAAGCTTCCTATCGTCTGCAGTTGCTTCACATGTCAGTTGATGGATTGCCTTTGGCAAAAACTATTGGCTATGCATGGTGCACCACTGAAGTTATGCATCAAATTTGGATTCCATATTTAGTAGTTTATTAAATTAATTAACTATTTTTTCTGGTTCGTTAAAAGGTTTTTTTTCACCATTTAACCTAGATCAGTAACAGAATAACACGTGTGCCCACTCTCAAACCCTCATCATCATCTACCTCACCATGTGTCATTGGCTTTACACTGCTTACTCACGACCTAAGAGCTTTCAGAAGTACTCCTAGGTCATTATTTCCAGGTCTGGCAAGCTCAACTAACATTAGCATAACTGTTCTTCACGATGTCATGTATAATATTCAGTTTTTTCAACATTGTCTATTTGTATTTTACAAGCACATGATCAAATACACTAACAACCTTTCTTGTCAGCATTTTAAGCTTAACTATATATAGTTATATGCAATCACGGATCTTAAACTAAAATTTTAGAAGATAAAAAAATATAATTAATTTGTTACATCATGCATACTTAAAAAAAATGTTTATATAATTTTAATGTATTCATATTTAAAAAAGTATCATATATTTAAAGTTTTAAATAAGTTATAAAATAAAGCTAAATAAAAATAAAAAATACATAAAAAAGATTATAAATACTTCTTTCTTAAAGTGTTGATCTTTTAAAAAATTAAAATCATCAATTATTGATTCAGAAATAAAGTCTTTAATAATTTCTCTTTTAATAAAAATTACTATACTTTTTGCAAAAATCTCCCACCATTTATTTTATTGCACAATTTAGTCTTATATTTTTTCATTACTAAAAAATAATCGTTCTAATGTTAATAAAGAAACTGAATATTTATTAATAATATTGGGTTTGTCGGCCAACGGCTAAGCTGACCAATTAAATGTATATTACATGTATAGAAAATGTAAAAAGTTTTGAGGAGCCGTGGCACACCATGCCATTCAAAAGTCCGCCCTTGGTTGTACGATTGAAGAGGAAGATGAGATTTATTCACAGTAGAGGGACAAGTGGACAACAATTGAGTAGCATAAGAGAGAAATTTAGTCAATAAAGGAGAAAATCAGGAAATGAAGTAGATAACGTGGCTGAATTCTGCAGGCTCATTCCGTCCATCGAAATAATAAACGGCACTCCAATTGATATCTTCCCCTTAGAGCGGCACGTGCCTTACACGTGTCATGAGGTTGTACACGTGCTAATACTACACAAACCATGAAATACTATAAATAGAGCATGCAATTCAAACTTCGTCACAAAAAGCGCTTGCAATAGCTGATAAAAATACTTTCTATTATAGTGAGCTGCTAAAAATAAAAAAGTTTAGACACTATTGACTACATCCTTTTGAATAAGAAGAAAGAAAGATGGCATCCAATGAGCAGCAGAGCTACAGAGCTGGTGAAACCAAGGGCCGAACTGAGGTAACAATCATTCACTTTCATCTTACAACTCGTCTCTTTGTCATGCAACCTCAAGCCTTCATTCTTGTTTGTTCAATTCATCCCATGTCTATGAATTGCCCAAAACTCACATTATATAAATAAATAAACCTCATCAAAACCACTATTTATTTTGTTTTGGTCATATAAAAGAGTCTTACGTGTTATTTAATTTTCAGTAAATGTTTAATGTCATGTATATCTTTATTTATCCTTTAATTTTTTGGATCTAAACTTGTTGTGTTCAAAGAAAGGGATTAACTTCCATTTGTTGATGGGTCAGGAAAAGACCAACGAGATTTTGGGCAATCTCGGGGAGAAGGCCCAATCTGCAAAGGATAAGACTAAGGAAACGGCCCAATCTGAGAAGGACAAGACCCAGCAGACAGCCCAAGCTGCAAAGGAGAAGGCCCAAGAGACGATCGGTGAGACTAAAGAGAAGGCCTCAGAGATGGGACAGTCCACCAAGGAATCGACCCAATCAAAGAAGGACAACACGGCTGGGTTCATGCAACAAACAGGGGATCAGGTGAAGGGCATGGCTTATGGCGCTACTGAGGCTGTGAAGCAAACCCTTGGCTTGGGCCAGCGTGATCAAGACTAGGAGCATTACCCAACCCATCATCGCACCATCATCGCAGAAGTTACTAGTTACTAGTCCATTTCAATTGCAATAAAATGGTTTTTCTTTTCCTCTCCCTGTAATTTGTATTTCTTGAAGTAGTTTACGCAGGATGCTTTTTGAATAATCTATGCTTCCCTCGTACATCTGAAAGAGGGAGTATACTATTAACTACAGTTTCTACTCTATATTTTCAACTATGTTGCAATAATGCCATAGCCTTGAATGATAGTGTCAAAATTTTCCTTCACTAGTTTGTGTTTCTTTATAGATGCATTGTACTTTTGTGGCTCACGAATGGTGAATACAAATTACTCAAATACATTTGACATGAAATTGTCTAATTAATAATTGATGATCTATTACATAAAATAATTTCAAAATAAATTATATTATTAATACATTTTACATAAATTTTATCAAATAATTCATTCATAAACTCAAATTGGTAGTCAATAGTTAAAAATTAAATATTCTAATAACTGACTGACTGTGCTGTCTGTGCAATACACTAGTCTTAAAATTTTCAAAATTGTGATGATATGTGTATAACTAAATGGGTGAGCAAATAGGTGCACTTCGCCCCCTTACTACATTCGGCGCCCTCTTCACCGGCGCTTTTAAGATACTTCCTTTGGATACATCCAACTCCATTTTCTGCTAACCGAACCACAAGTGTCATAGCCAATTGTTCTCAGCTGGGACTTCATGTTATGACAGTTTTTAAAAGAACAAAAAAACACGTGCACATCGTCACTTGCTAATCATATCGTCACTTCCTTCAATATCACTAATACCATCAAATGCTTCATCAGATTGTTCTTCATCTTTGCTATCTTGATCAGTTTCCATAGCCTCGGATTCTTCTTCACTATCATCCTTATCCTCATAGATAACTGGCACTGTTTGACCTTCATCCACCTCTTCATCAATAACCTGTTCAAAAGAAACCATGAATAAGTTCAAGTTGATCCCAAATTCTGCTAACCACATGTTAACAGCGGTAAAAAAAAAAAAAGCTTACCCCTGTGTAAAGGATGTCTAAGCAAGTTGATAGTTGAACGGCAGATTTAAAAGTGGAGACTCGAGACTCAATCAGCTGCATAAAACAACAGATTCAATTAAGAAAAGCACTCGGAATGGGTGCAAATATGATCGAAGTGTTAAAGATTCTTCTACGAACATTTAATATCTTGTACAAGCTCTCCGAGGGACCTTTTAGTTCCCACGTGTTCAGCAACAGAATTAAGCCCATGTGGTATCATATTTTAATTATATTAAAATAGAAAAAAGTATGGTATTAACTACTTTATAATGCAATCTTCCCAATTAAAGCATTCAAATAATATTTAAGAAGATGTATTTTCACTCATCAACTATCTGGTGCTGCTTGGCTAATAGTCAATCTTGGTCATCATACCCATGCCTGGAATTGGAAACTGATGTCCTCAAACTCATCTTATCTTACAAATTAAAAGAAGCCCATTTGATGCCTAATTATATCCCACATTTCAAAAGTAACCCAACCTGTATACAATGTTTCCATAGTCGAAGAAGCTTAAGCGTTAGTTAATATTCATAGTTTACTCAATAAAATGAAGCCCAGCTAGGATGCACCAGTAGTCATCAAAATATGATAGTATATAGAATTATTTTGTAATATTCTTATTGATTACCAATAGTGCAAATTATCTCTATTGTTGACAATCCAACTGATTCATTAAAATGCCCTTAGAGATGCTTTACAATATTGGAGCATATCCACACATAAGTTCAATTCTGTTGCAGGTAAATAGAAGCTAAAATGCCTTTCTTATACACATCAAGCAGATATGAATACATACAATGAATCATGATGATATAACAGATCTCACCTGATACAAAGAGTTCAAAGCGTGTAATGAAGATTCCTGGGACATTATCCCACTTGCATGCTGTAGAAGCAGACACTTCAGCCATGGAAGAGCACATGCCAAAATTGCACCCCTAAAGACGAGAGAGAGAATACCTTATACAGAGTCCATCAGGAGTTGATGCAGAATATGATAGTTAAAAAGTTTTTTAAATGTTAGCACGAGTTTTGAAGCAGGACAAAGGGGGTTAATTATAATTATATGTTAGGCTGCTGTTCAAGATTCTGTAGATGGGTAGTGTTCATGCTACTCTAGCAAGAGTACTTTAGCAGCCTTATTATTTTATTTCTGTCTCTCTTTTTATTCAAGTTACCTTAGACAGCTAGGATTAGATTTACACAAGGGGCTAGGATTTGTTTTAAATTTCTATCCTATATAAAGGAGTTTTTGAAGGCTGTAAGGAGAATTGATCAATTTTTACTTAATTACACAAGTTACCAGAAGACCAGCCCTCTTTTGGCTGTGATCTCTTTGCCCATTAATTCTCTCCCAATAATTTTGCAGTTTTATCCTAGGGCTTCTATCCTCCATGAAGTCCCCCTCCCTCCGTGAGAGAGAGAGAGAGAGAGAGAGAGGAAAAGTTAAAAGAATTGATTTAATAGGATAGATGTGTTAAAAATAATAATAAATACTCAAAGTTGGGAAGAAAGAGTATTATAACAGAATCCAAATTTCTAAAAGAGTCTAAAATAATCCTCTTAAAATAGCTTCTTAGAAATTTAAAATCAAGAAGTGGCCAATCATGCATTCATAGAACTGTATCCATCAAATCTTATACCAAATAAGTTAAAAGTTCTACAGGAACACAATTAGGCTTATTAAACCTATATGCTCCAATTATCATTATGACGTGTTACCTAGACTCAGTAATGGATAAGAGAGTGTGTAGAAGGTTGAGGACGTTTGCTGGGTTCAACTGTGCAATTGACTTTGTAATAACCTGCAAAAGGAGTTACATCATGCATATCATATAAGAGACTGGGAAAGTAGGTAAGATCCCACTGTAACATATACATAGTTCATTAGAAAAAGGAGAAAAGAACCATCTGATCTTGTGTATACAAGCAATCTAGCAGAAGGGTGCGATCATCAGCATGTAATGCTTGCTTAAGCAAAACATGTACAGAGTCTGCACTTGGAGGCTTAGCTGGGACAGAAGATTCTTGCTCTCTATCACTCCTGAATTTGTTCTCATCTAGCAAACCGAGAGAAGCAATCTTCTCTCCCATTGTTGGCTCATTCAAGTCATCAACAAGAAGGACTCCATCTGCAACCTCGCCTTGATCTACATCTAATTTCAGTATAAGAAGAAATATCAATCAATGCTTCATTCATGCACACTTCTCAGAATGGTAATAGTACTCATCGTAACCAAAAAGTAAATCTTACATGAATCAACATGCAACAGATTTTCAAGTAATAGAATAGCTAAGATGGTAGCAAACCTAATTGATATGCCAACAGATTAGAGAAACATGGAATTACAACATCAGAAAACTATGTATTAGATCAGAGCATGAATTATTAGGAGCTTTCAGAATTGAATAGCTTATACTAACTATTGTGAGTTCATAAGTTTGTCGTGCAAATCATATCATACATACACCCAATCACAAGTGTAGGTGTTATTTGAATTTCAAAGTTAACAAATGGCCAGGAACAAAAATGTAATCTCTATTTCAATGAGAACGCAAGAACAATAAAATGGGATTCAAAAAACATAAAGATAGCCATGAAAGATGGGACAAGTGTCCTCGCCTCATGATGAGTAACAATTTAAAATATTAAAATTCTTACCAAAATGGACCTTGTTTGTTGTTGTTGGGAGATGAGGATCAGATGTTGCTTGTCTTTTCTTAGCTTTTTTGGCCTCCATGGGTACTGCTGCTTCCAGTTCCAAGTCAAAGAGACATAATCATATGAAGGAGTTTGAAATATTACTTATAAAAGCTATGAGATACAAAGTCCCATTGAAATCTTGCTTCCAGTCTCAAGTTGAGATTGAGAATTTCGGAAAGGCAAACGATGAACTACCAACAACACCCAAATCATACATGAACATGATAGCATTCATTCAGCACACAGCAAACCGTAAACAGAAACAAAAATACTGAAATTTACAAGTTCAACAGCACCAAAAAGTAATATCAAAACAAATTGGTGGTTACACATTACAAAGAAGAAATGAATTTGAAGGAAAATTCTTATATACAAAGAAAGAAAGAAAGAAAAGAAAGGTAAAGGAGAAGAATGGAAACTGACCTAAACGAAACAAACAAACAAATGGAACACTGCTTTTGATGGCGTCGCTGAGCTCTCCTATGCAGTGAGCTGCAAAGTAGAAGAGATAGTTGGGGAAGAAAAAGGGTTTGGGTTTTGGGTTTAATCAAGGGCTGGCCAGCCTGATCACCCTCGGGTCAAAATCGGGCCAACCAATTTGGCCCAATTACCTTAATGGGTCCGGCCCAACTACCTTGGGTCAAATGCGTTTTACTTTTGTGTTTAATGGGCTTTTGGGGGTATTTTTGACTTTTCGAACAGATTGGGGTTCTCTTCTCAAACGCTATTTGTAGGTGTTGAAGAAGCAGAGTCGATAGAAAGAAAGGGAGAGAGTGGCATGGCGACGTCGTTGTCAAACATCCTGTTGAAGGGAATCGCAGCTCGTTCTCTCACCAGACCTGTAAGCTTCTATTTTTATGCCTAAATTGCTCCTTTTTTTTTTTAATTCCTCCAGCTTTATTTTGTTATCTATTTCGATTTGCTGAATAACTTAACGCTTATGGCCGTCGTTTCTTTTATCATCTTGTGAGTTCAATTCATGTTGGCTAAATTGTTGAATAATTGAAGTTGGAATTAAGTGAGGGCCAAAATAGGGACTGCCATATAACTAAGAACCACGAAATTGCTTTGCTTTGATCTCTTCTCAGATGAATCGGCTATGACTATGAGGCCTGTGGAATCTTCAAATCCCTAAATTTTTCTTATTATGTCGTATACAACTTTCAGAATATGGGAAACAGTTTTTTGGATCTTCCTGCCGTGTTGTTCATGGTTATTCAAGCTTTTCTTACTCTTTTTTTAAAAAAAACCTTATCTGCTAGCATTACCAGTTATTTGCTTGTCTACATGGGCACATGATTTGGCATTATATGTGCCTGGTTCACCCTTGCCTTCACTTTCCCCCATTTTGATTTTGAAGAAGATGTTGCAATGCAGTACTTTATTAATTAGTGCTATAATTAAAAAAATATATATTAGTAATTTTGTTCTTCAGACTGTGAGTCTGTGAGTTGCATTTTCCTTTTCTAATGGTCTTCCTTTAACATAATGGCAGCTAAGTAGTTCCTGTTATTATGGATTGAGATACTTCACTACTGTGTCAAACGATCCCGACACACATGATGACTTCAAGCCAGCTAATAAACTTGAGACTTCTGGTATTTCTTTGTCAGATGTTGTTGAGCAGGTGAATTGCACATCAATTGAATTTGAATCATGTACAAGAAAGGTATATCAACTATTTCTTGTTTTAACTTGAACTCTCGTTCACTGTGGTTAATATGTGCAGGATGTCAAGAATAATCCTGTTATGATTTACATGAAAGGTGTCCCGGATTTTCCACAGTGTGGGTTTAGTTCTCTTGCAGTTAGAGTTTTAAAACAATATGGTAAGTACTAAAACTGTTTTTTATGCTGCATCCTTAGTTATACACAAAATTATATGTTCTGAACTTGTCTCTTCTTCATGGTAGAAGTGTTGCTTTTCCCCCTGTTCCAAAAATTGTGTACCTATCTAGTTTTTGAAGAAATGTAATTTGGGTATAAGAATTCCTATAGCTGAGTGGATCACCATCAAAGAGGTTGCCTCTTCCCCCATCCTAACCATTGGTTTTTCATTTGTCTGTCTGTTTATTGTGCATGTAAAATGTGGAATTTGCGATTGTGTCTGAGTCGGCACATTTGCTGTTGCTATTTGTTTGGCTTTTATAAATAGTAAATACTTAAATTACTACTTTATACTTTTATACAAAATTGGTTGAACATTTTTTTCTCCATAAAGAATAAAAGAAATATTATTTCATTACATGTTGAATTATCTATCATTCTTTGCTTTGTATAGTCACGTCTATATGTTGTTCTGAAATTTCTTTCTATCATCTTCCTTTTTTCTTATGAGTGGAAAGTCTGATGTATTGCATATTTGGACTACTAACCTATAAAGAAATTGTCAGTCCATGCTATGGATCTTTGGTCAAAGAGCCATATAGCTGGTGTACTGGCTTGAATGCTGTCATTGTAAAAATGGTAGGGAAAGTGGCTGCTTATTGGAAGAAAGATGCATTGTGTAATTGGATGGTCATATATAAGAAATGACTTATGATTTACAGTTACAATCCCTATTATGTACTTATATTCCTTGCTCTAAAGTTCCTTTGCAATTTTAAGACTTCTGGATCAAAAAACTACATGACAAGAATGTCACTGGCCTCTACTCTGATCAAGTAGATGCATTTGTTTAGGTGTGACCTTATTTAAATGTTCTCTGAGTTGTAAGGGCACAATGAGAGAATATGACATGGCAAATGCAAAAATAAGAAAAGAGCACGAAACCGCATGCAAAAGAACTGGTTCTTAACTTATTGTGAGACGCATGGTGTGGGTGTGCTGTATATGTGTCAGTATTTGATGAGCCTTAAAAGATATGAGACTTTGGTCTCAAGAATATTCAAAAGAAGAATAAAGTTTAAACTTGGTGTGGGTGTAGGTTACATTTTTAATAAACAATATGATGATTAGTTTGCTGAAGGCAGCTGTGCTGACATCACAGTGGTAATTGTGTTGCTGTATTCTCATGTTCTATGGTTTAATTTAATTATGTCACATGGAATCATTTTAGAATTTTCATCCTTGCTATTTCAATTCATCTGCACCATCATAAAAGGACAATAACATAATTTTAATGACCACACTGAAATAAGCAAGAATAAAGAATAGTCCATGGCTGCTGATCTGGAATTTAATTATAATGACCTATATTATGACGTTTGCTCATATTATATGTCATGCTTTTAAGTTTCAAATGAGTTTGTTAAGAGTCCCACATTGGATAGTAATATGGCCTGAATAGTGTCTATAAGTGGGGAGCAATCCTCACTCCATGAGCTAGCTTTTAGGGTTGAGTTAGGTCCAAAACCAAATTCTAAGATGTTAGAATAGCTCAAAATATCTTCAGGGTATTTTAGCATATCTTTAGAATATCTTAGTATATCTTTAGAAGATCTTTATAATATATTGTGAAATCAATTAGTCATCTAAATTGAGGAAGCAATCTTAGGAGTTATTTCTTAATTTCATTATATTCCCTGATTTGTTTCCTTTTTTAATTAGAGTTAGGAGCCTTATTGTCTTAGTGGGCTTGGGCTTGTACTAGTAGTACTACACTAGTACTTGACCTAATTATTAATATAAATAGGGGTTAATACTTTGTATTTTACAACACATTAAATCAATCCAATCTCATATTATTCATTAGTATTTCTTCTCTCTTTTACTCATTCCCTACCTAAAACCATATAATTTCAACATGGTATCAGAGCTATGGTATCCTCCTTGAGGAGATTATCTTTCTCTGCTGTGTTGGGTTCATAGAACTCATTTGTAAAATCCTTTCCTCTTATTTCTAAGTCAGACTTAGTTCTATTTGTTTTGTGGTGTTTTCTTTGATACGATGACAGTAAGGTGGTTTCTGGGTTGCAGTTGCTGCAACGTGTAATGGCAGGTTATGAAGAATTCCTCTTTTTTTTATAACATTGTGTAGAACTTGCCTCCCCCCTTCTTTGAGGTGATTGATGGTAATTTCAGAAACCTTTGTAATGGTCTACTGGTGGTGATTCCAGCCTGTTAGTGCAGGTGGCAGGTTTTGGGTCAACTGGTGTTGGGTCTTGCATTTGTCGCAAGTTTTGCTAGTGACATGGTTCACTTTCTGGTTTGGGGCAACATATGTGGGTTGCCATTCTGTCTGTATTTTTGGTGACCCAGAGGTAGTCACCGGGGGATTTTAGTCAGTCAAAGCTGTCTGGCGCGATGACCAGTGCTCCGACAATCCTTATTTCTGTTTAATCTCTATTTTCTGAAGTCGTCTCTATTTTGGAGTTGAACGGTAAAGTGACTAATGGCTTTTCTTTGTTAGCTAGTGGGAGGACCAGCAACCTCTGTGAATGTGAGTGCAGATTCCAGCAAAGTCCATCTGATTATGTCTTTGTATCATATCTCTCTTATTTCTCATTGGTTGTGCATCAATTCCGATTATCAGAATCTTGTTTCTCACTACAGTGGTGACATCTCTTCTTACCGACGAATCATATTGGCTTTTCTTTTCGTCGAGGAATCATACCGACAATGACTTTTCTTCCCACTGACAAATCATACCAGTGGTAATTTTTTTACTATGTCACCGATGAGTCTTACCGATGATGAATTATCTATTGGTTGTGATTCACACTAGCCTTAGTTTCAATTTTCAAATTTTTGGGTCTCCTGAATTTTCTTACTGCTTGAAGCTTTCATATGCTGTTATTGATGAACTTGGAGAAGTTTGGGCCTTGTTGTATGTCATGATTGCTTGCCAGGAAATTTTCGTTGTGTGTCTTTCTAGTGATGTCTCTTTCTCCTTGGCCATGCCACTGTGTGTCTTTCCAGCGATGTCTCTTCCTCCTTGGCCATGCAACTTTTCAACCAACTCTTTTGGCTGTGCGTCACTCCAGCCGTCTTATTGAGTTATTTTTCTAGCAACGCTCGTTTCATATATTGTCTCTCCAACGTCTTCAACATCCCTAAGATGTCTTTTGAGCTATCATTTATGGAGCCCACATTATTTTTTGGATTAGTTTCTTTTAGTGTGTTTATTTGTAACAAACTTAAAGCTTAGTAAGCTTTAGCTTGAGTGGGAGTGTTAGAATAGCTCAGAATATCTTCAGGGTATTTTAGCATATCTTTAGAATATCTTAGTATATCTTTAGAAGATCTTTATAATATATTGTGAAATCAATTAGTCATCTAAATTGAGGAGGCAATCTTAGAAGTTATTTCCTAATTTCGTTATATTCCCTGATTTGTTTCCTTTTTTAATTAGGGTTAGGAGTCTTATTGTCTTAATGGGCTTGGGCTTGTACTAGTAGTACTACACTAGTACTTGACCTAATTATTAGTATAAATAGGGGTTAATACTTTGTATTTTACAACACATTAAATCAATCAAATCTCATATTATTCATTAGTATTTCTTCTCTCTTTTACTCCTTCCTTATCTAAAACCATATAATTTCAACAGAGTTTTTATAATTTTTGTTCTTTTAGCTTACCTATGATGAACTCGTAGAAGAAATTTATTACAAATATGAATTACTTGATGACAATTCTATAAGTTGCAATTATCATAATTTGTTGCTATTGCAGATGTTCCTATAAGTGCTAGAAACATTTTGGAGGATCCTGAACTCAAAAGTGCTGTAAAAGCCTTCAGGTAAGTCCATGCTTGCTGGTTTTATTACTCTCTGCTTCATAATAGTAATGCTCTTACTGTGAGCTTACCTTTTCAAAATTAACATTTATGATAATAAATGAAAATTTTTCTGTAAAAGGAAATAAATAAAAATATAAGCCTGTCGCTGATAATAACTGAAGTTATTCATATATGAAATGAACCATAAAAATTATTATTTTCACATTGCGTTGTGTAAATCCAAATATTATAGTTGGAATCAGATTATGAATTATAAATCTTAGAAGTAATTGTTGTGCAGTCCAAACATTCAAATCAAAATTCTATTTCAAAATTCCAATTGTGTTAGAATTAGAATTACAACACCCTTAAATGCCTATGGAATTCAATGGATGAATGTCCTGTCAATGAACTGAAGATCATCAACATGGGTTTCAAGATCAAAATTATTCTCTTTTTTCCTTTTTATTTATGTGAATCTGGCGCAGTTGATTTTAATATATCTAGTGAAGTTTTGCTGGTTATTATTTGTCATTTATTCACTTAAACCCTCTGTTCTCCAAACATCTGAACTACAATCATGTTATATCCTCTGGAATTAGTCAGCCAAAACATGTCTTTGCATGTTGTGGGTATATATGTGCATCTGTTATGGCAACTTATGCAAAAGGATGTTAAATATCATTTTATCTTTGCATTTAAAGTGGTATGAGCTTATATTAATTGGTTCTCAAATTTGGTAGTACCAGAATTACAGGTGCTACCAGGTTTAATTACTTTTTCATTTTAACAGCTGAATAATTGACAGATAAGGCAAATATATTTTTACGATGTCTTACTGTTCTCCCACATTCTTTCTGTGCAGTACCTGGCCAACATTTCCGCAAATTTTCGTTAAGGGAGAGTTTGTTGGTGGATCAGATATTATTCTAAATATGCACCAGGTTAGTTCCCATTTCTAGACTTGATCTTTTTTACTGTTACTTATTATTGTGTACTCCTGTTTAATAACATTTTACATTCATGTAGACTGGTGAATTGAAGGAAAAGCTTAAAGATATTACGTCCAAGCAGTAAAGGTGACGAAATTTAAGAGAGTGGGGTAGTTTAGGCAAACTTGTTTGATGTAATAATCTATTTTTCATGTGACTTCTTTGTATCAGATTTTTTGGATAGTAATAAGTTATTTGACAAACAAAAATTAAGTTTTAAGGTATTCCTTTCTATAAGATTTTTTTTTGTTGTGCTTGTGCCTTGCTTTAATGTTCATGTGTTGTATATGAAGTAAATGAGTTGAGACTGAACTTTTATTCATCTGGAGTTGGATTATTGTTAGCAAACTTGATGTATTACCCAATATTGTCTGGTGTCTGTGTTTAAACTTTTTTTTTATTTTTTTATATTAGCTTTCCAAAGTTGGGTAAAACCACCATGCCTTTTTTTAAATAAAAAAAAAATCACAGAAGCTCGCATGCCTGTGAATTTACGTAAATTTCGAAGAAGTTATATACTTTTGTAGAATTGTAGTTAATTGAATTTTCTTTTTGGTAAATATTATCTACAGATTTGAATCTAGTCGATTAAATAAGAGGTCGCAGCTCTGTAAATAACATTTATGACGATACATATTTTTGTAACTAATAAGTCACATAATTACAGAAACCATTTAAAAATAGTTTTACTCACAAAAGTTGCATTTTTTAGGCTCTGTTTTTCGGTGGAAATAAATTTTTTAAAATGTCTCAAGAAAGATTTAATGGGAAAAATAATTCAATAACATAATTTTTGTCGTTTATTTTATTAAATGATTTTTTACAATTTTTTGTTTAAATTATATGAAGTTTTCTTTTTGAAAAAAAAATCTCGAGTGCGCCAAGAGATATAAAGCTGTAAATTTAATTTCAGGCCTCATTCCTCATTTGAAACGAGAGAGTAACAAACAGCTTGAACCGAAAACATATACTAGTTAGATTATATAACCCCTATAGCAAAATAAGGCTCATTTGAGTTTGCCTTTTTTTGCTACATTATGTTTCTCTGCAGTTTTACAGTCATGCTAGTGCATTGAGTCCACAAATCCAGGCGACTAGAGTCATGCTTAGGTTGGAATTCCAACTGAAACTTTAACAAACTTCAGTTTGTTAAATGTACAAACACTTTTTGAAAATATGTAATTTTTACTCTTTCTAGCAATCCCCAATTTGTAAAAGCAATTTCTGTTTTCAAGATGTGATCATTCTGCTGGGATGGATTAATTGAACTCATGCTTGCTTCCTATATTTCAAGACGTTATGCACTTGATGCCAAAACCGAGAGTCCATAGAACTTCATTATTAAACTCTCTTGAGATTGCACAAGTTCGTGAATGACATTTTAAGTCATTGTATCAAGGCCAAGGCTTCCCACAATGTAATCTCAGCCTATGGCCGCAACAGCAGTATTCGCCAGGTATACGAATTTCGTTTGCGCTATTTGGAACTGTTGGTAGTTTCAAGTAATTATTTATTAGTATCAGACTTTTTGATTACCTAGTTTAATCCTCCTCTTGAGTGAATCTGTGTATGAGTATAACTATAATCTGTAATCTTAGACTTCTTCCTTCGTATGTGGTGCAATGGATATGCCTTGGCATTCAAGTTAGGGTTAAAAATAATTGCCCTGGATTTTTAATTTTATTTTTTAAAAGGAAAATTAATTTAAACTTTCTCTTCCCTGAAATTGAGAAATAATGAGGCCATTGTTACAATAATTAAAACTAAAAATCTTTCCAATAGTACAAATGACCCAGTCTCTAGGTTCTAAAATAATATAATAGGAGAGAAATACTTAGAAAACACATTAATATCTTTATAGCTCAGGCACATGACAAAAAGGAACCGAGAAAATTAATTCTCCTATATATAATATATATACCCATTCCATGATCTACCTACTTATTCATGTGAATCTCCACCTTCCCTGTTATTGCTTCCTATACGTTCTACAGGCATGTCCTGACTGATACTAATTATGTCATTTATGAGGATCCCTCAAGCCCCAGCCTTGAGCTAAGCCAGGTACAGACCTCATCCATCTCCCTAGGAACTGTGTAATGTCCAAGGCTGCACAAATGACAAACCAATAAGTGAGACAATTGCTTTAACTGATCTGTGATCCATTCAGAGTGGGGTTGATTTCGGCTAAGAGAGAGAGAGAGAGAGAAGTTACCCATCATAGGATTTGAATGCAATAAATCGAAACCCTGCTGAACTTAAGGATTGGGCTGATTTCTCTCCATATTTGAAGAGGACTACATCATCACCTACAAAATGAATTTTGGAGCCAGGCTTCAATTAACGACTGTGCCCAAAGTGTGCTTAAATAAATCATTTGAAAATTTGACATAAGTCATATCAGTATGTTCATGCTTAATCATGTACATGATTAGTGATAGGAAGGACACCAATATAGCAACATATCCATGAAGTTCCAGGGTTTTGAAAATAAATCTACTTGTAGGCAGATGATAAAACAGTCCCCTCAAAAGTTCCAGGAAAATATGTACATGCTTAATGAAAATATAACTGAATCGTTGGATTGTGGAAGTAGAGTTACAGTATGCTTGAAAGTCATCCGTTTGACAAAGGTACTGCTAAGAACTAACAGAATTGGATTTACTTGGATGCTGATGAAAATTTCAGACAACAAACAACAACAACAAACAAAAGCCTTTTTCCCACTAGGTGATGAAAATATTCAGAGCAACTCGAAATTTCTTTTATGCACGCTAGAGTCTTTTGCAGTAAAATAGTATTTAATTTATAAACATGCCTCTCAAATAAAAAAGAAATAATGACATCAGCATATAAGATGTATAGATACGTACTGATTCCATGGCACAGCAAAATGGGTAATGAAGCAGCTCGCCTTCTTGCTTCATGTGACACTTCTATCTTGTTCCTTAAGCTCCTACAAAATAGCAGGTTCCAGCCACAGTGGTAACCATTTGAGTTTAGTATGTGACTATATGGACCAATATAGACTTGTCAACAAACTTTGGCAAATGATTATTGGGAAACTCAACGTTGGATGTTCGTTTTCACTGTCTCTCAAGAAAGCCTCGTGTTTCAGTAAAATTATTAAAGTTGTTATAACATAAGTATAGAGAGGGGTGCTTGCTTTAGGTGGTATGCAGAACAAATAATCTAATCATATACCTTGATCCAGGAAGCCAGCCACTTAGTCCAACAACTGCTCTTAAGTTGACAGGATATAGGATGCCATTTCCATACCTTCCCATGGCAAAACAAGTTGCAGAGTACAGGGCTATCGCTGCACCCATGCTGAAGCCTCCAATACCAACTTTCACTGTCACATAATGAAATTCATCAACAGAATGAATCTAAAAGATATCAATTACATATAGACCCAAATTGGATATGTTTACAGGAGAAAGACCCACAGAGTTATAGATGAAGAAAGTGACAGATTAGAGTTTGATCATATTTTTTCTTTTCTTTTCCTTGAACGAAGGTTACAGATGAAGAAAAATTCATTCTCATGCAGAATGATGTCACGGGACCTTGTAGAATTGGAAAAAAAAAATTAGGTAATTATTAATTATTTATCATTGAAAGTACCATCAGCTGGCTCTGTTGACAACAAGTTGGCAATGTGTGCTGCTGAGGCATCTAAACCCTCCCAATCATCTGGACCATCTTCTGAAAGTTCTCCCACATCAAACCCTGATTAATATTAAATTAGCAATTAGACTTTTTTTCTTATGACTGTAAAATTTTTAGCTTACAGTGCTCTGATTTAATTAAAAAATAATAGGAACACATTACATGCAGTGCAAGGAAAACCACCAAGTATCGCCACAGGACGGGTAGGAGCAGTTGGGCAAATCCACTTTATCTGCACCATATCATATCATATCATATCGTATCATATCATATCATAAGAAACATCATATTATAGTACCTGAGACTTGTCAAAACATTATAGGTATGAAGTGATAATATGAGCCTAGAGAAGCAATTAAGATAATCTCAAACTGATTTAAGGTAGAAAGTTTCTTACATTTGGAAGAGGAAGGGATTCCAGGAGCTGAGATGAGCTGCAACGAAATCAAGCTCAAAATCAGATAAGCATGTCTCTGGCCAGTAAATCTGACATCAATTAGGAAACCACTAGTTTGCTAGATAAAATTCTCTAGCTTAAAGTACTCAACCTCAACTAGGCAGTAAAATGCTCAAACTTAATGGTATTTTCTGTGACCACGCTAAACACTATAAAGAATAATTCTAGAATGTATAAGCTTCTATTCATCTAATATATTCTTCTGTCAAAAGTCATGTCTAGTTGCACAGGTGGGTAGAGAAACAAGCGAGATTGTGGTCCCCCAGTTGAGAATTTAGTATATACTCTTCCAAATCAAACTTTCAACAATTAAAATCACAACTTTCTCCAACAGAATTTATTCCATGTAGAATCTCAACAGAAAGAAGCTCTACACTAAAACATTCAACATCAGGAAAACCCAATTTTGGTTCCCGCCGATATATTTGACATTCTTTCTCTTACAAAAGTTTCATCCTTCATATACGGAATGTGTACTTATGCAAAGAATGAGGCCAAACACAAAAAGAACAAGAATAGGATAAACTTTTTGGATTGGAATTGGAAGTAAAGTGAGGGCTAGATCCCGAGTATAAACCCCCGGAGTTCCCTAACCAAACGTTGCTAATTAAAATGAGTTTGCAGAAAGTTAACATAACTATGAGGAGTTTTTTGTTTTTGTTTTTTTGTCAACAATACTGTTTACACTTACCTCAACTGTATACTTTCCCCATCCAAAAGCAAGAAAGAGGAGAGAAAAAAAGAAAAGCGAAAAGAGAGGTTGGGAAAAGAAAAGGGTAATGATTAGAAAATATTAATAAGGTCAGACGAGGTAGAAAGGAAGAAAGCAATGAAAGGATCAACACAGGAAAAGTACAATACAGAACATGTAGGAGAATGAATAACTGATAGTTACGGCAATGTTAGCATGGCATATAACAATATTGAATAGATTGCATCCATACCTCAAACCATTATCACCAAGACCATGCAGCCAAACTATAGTGGCTTGGTGTTTTCCTTTGGGCCTCACTACATGTGTCTTCCCAAACTCAACAGTTCTTCGAGCAGTTCTACTACCTGCAATTTTAAGCGAGAAAGCTACCACTTAATGACATATTAAGTAACGATAATCCTCCAAATGAACCGACAAAATCATCATTGATGTTCAACAATGCAACAAGCTAGAGAAAAACAGACGAAAAGATTATAAATATGACTTTTCAAATACCGTACAGAACCAATAAATAGAAAGAAAAAAGTTCCCGTGAGTACTGATAGCAATCTACAAACTGTACAGTTCATGCTAGCTGCAAGGAAGGATAAAGGACTATCAAGAGGAGCAAAAGAACAAACCAGAGCCCATATGAGAATGTGCATGGCTCATTTTGCTACTTGCAAACTGTTCAAAGCACGAGTACCCCCCACTTACTGCAACTGCAAACTGCAATGACTATGAAGTATGAAGAGGTTCTGCAATGAAGAAAATGCAGAATGGTGATGCCTCTTTATACCCAAACGGGTATGGTGGAGCTGGAATAAAACGTGTGAATATGCATTGCTATGTATGTATCGTGTGTGCACCAGCTATAGTCTGCGCCTAAAACCGCCTAGGAGGGCATCCATGAAAAGGAGAGGTAAAGACAAGGACAAAAGCAGGAAACCTTTATGAGCAGAGAGAATCCAAGCAGAGCAGAGCACATTCATCCATTCCTAAGCCTTACAGCACAGCTAGGAGAGAGGGCTCTGGACTCGCACATAGAGAGAATCTATGCTTGTGGGCAGTGGCCAGAAAATAAAGTAAACCACAAAAACAACTGAAGAATATTACTGAAAACAAGAAAGAATAACCTAAGTTTGTAAAAAGAAAATATCTTTTCACAATCATTTGTTTATGAATTTCTGAATGATTGATGGATACCCATTAACCTGAAACTAGAGTTTTTCAATTTTTGCGTACTCAAACTGTCAAAGACGAAAAGGAATTTGAGAAAAAAGGAAATCACCAAGAATTGCAATTGGAAAAGGAAACCGAGCTTCTTGGTATTTTCCCCTGCTTTCTAGTTCTTAATAGATAACAATTAAGCTCAGTAACCTGGATTGCAAATTAGAATTGACAAGAAAAAGCATGTAAACTTTTTACTCTAACCTTCCTCTCTTTTGCTTTCTTGCCTGCCACTAAACTTGGTTGCTCAAACCCCACTTGAAGAAAAGTGTTGTTTGTTAATACTCATGAGAAACAGCATAAGTCCAAAGGCTAGACCTTCTCTTGAGCACAGTGACAAAATAATAATAATAACAGAGCTTCTCTTAAACACATTTAGGTGAAAAAGAACGTCCTGAAATCTTGATGTATTTAGTAGACAAGTAACATGTTTCGAAGGAAAAAAAGAAAACTTCAAGCCAGGATCTTTACTAGAAGGAATCTTAAGAGATATAGCAGAAGCAAGCCCATTGTTTATCAAATCTTATTTCTAAATTATAAGCAGATTGCTGCATATCTTTTGTTTTGTCAGTGATAAGGGGTAGTGGACTCCAACTTGAATATATCCCACTGGCCGACTTCTTTTATTTGGTTTATATATTATGGAGTTCCTGTTTTTCTGTCCCCAAGTTGTGCAGATATTTGCAGCTTTGATTCTCACAGTAATAGCAAATATGTAATTTATTGCAAAGTGAAAAGTGGACCTGGCATATATCCCAGGCTCAGCAAGATAAAATTGAGGTATACAGAGGTAGAGCCACTATCACTATGTATAGGTCAATGAGTACATTCATTGTGCACCACTATGTCTGCTCACCTATAAAATGCAGCTTTCATGCAGCTTACTTGGAAATCTTAAAATGTTATCTGTCCTTCCTTCTATCCACTAACTGGTTTATAGTTCTGCACCATTCTTTCTGAAGTTCTATGCATGCATTGATGGAGATTCTGGACTAATGTGAACAATTCAAATTAGATATGCTCAATATAGGAATTTAATCAAGCTCCAGAAGAACTCCCCCACCAATTTTTTTTTTGTTTCTTTTGCCTAAAGTCAAACTCTCATGATATACAATTTCTTCTTCATCTTGTTAATATATCAAAGCTTCCACGTTTAGTGCTTGCTTCTCAAGTTAGATGATTAGGTGAATTATCCTCTGTAACATGAGCGAGGCCCCACTTGAAGGAAGGTGGCCTTTAATTCTCACTCAGACACTAGTATTATGAGGTTCCATTTGGAATTCAGCGAAAAGTATTTTGCTTTCGAACGTCTTAATTAGATAAATCTAAATAATAATAAAATTAAAAGGTATTAAAAAAATAAGCAATTTCAAGTGAAAATTTTTGGGAGTTCGGTAAAGAAAATATTTCTATATCTAAGGAGATCTTCATTGCATAAAAAGATGTTAAATCTTAGGGTTTGTTTGCATATAAGACAGTGCTAGCACAACAAAAGCAACATCAATATTAAACTGGTTGACTTAAACTTCAAACAAGTTGCTGACATGGCAGATGGTAATTGGTTGACCTGTCAATGGTTGAGCATCTAATATCCCTCCTAGGTCAAAAATTAGTGGATTTTCCCTCATCTAAGGAGAACTTAGATCAGCTTTTTTGTTTTTCAACTCCTTCCCAGCCCCACACTCAATACAAAACGAGAATAGCTCCAAATCCAAAAAAAATTACATCGGTACAAGTAGGAGCGTTTGTTTATGACAGACAAGATATGCTGTTGGCACTACCTTCTTATTGGAGATTAAAGTACTGTGTGGTGGGTGTAATCTTGCAGGTTAGGCGGCTTAAATAGGCAAAGCTTTACAGTAAAGGGAACATATTGAGTACCTAATTGAAAAAGTGTGTAAACATCAAAATCTGAAAATTAGTGCAACTCACGTATGACCATTTTCAAATATTTTAGAGCTCTCATTTGCAATAAGCTGGCATGCACACTAGGAAAATATTCCTTTTCATGAAGAAAAAGGAGAACAATCTGTGAACTCAAATTGAAAACTTACTTCCTTCTCCTTAAGAATGAATACAATCAGAGATTTTAACTTCAACATTACACTTGTGGTATTAATTGGCTTACTTTCATCTAGGCCAAGAAGCTGGTGCTCATCTATTGACTAGACATTTGTGAATCATAACATGCCTGTTTCTAGCTTCACTTTTTTTCATTCAGAAGTATAGATTTATTAAGGGATGAGGATAGAATAAATAACTCCATCTATGTTAGAACAAGTAAGGACTTTATATACTGAGACCATATTTAATTTGATGGGAAAAGATGCTAAGCTAAAGGCGCCCCTATTTTTTGTTTTTTTATAAAAATTCATCTCTTTTTTACATCGTTTTGATTTATTTATAAATATATATAATTATAATTAAAAAAATTTACTCACATATATGATTTAATAACTCAAATATCCTTACAAAAATGTGTAACTAAAATTTCTATATTAAAAAAAAAATACACAAAGCACACCAAATAAACACACGTTTGCTGCCTTGTCAAGTGAGAACATCTCTTTTTTTTATTCCGTGTGAATTCTCAATTATTAAATCTGTTGATTCAATGTACATTTTGTATAATTATCTAATACATCTTAGCATCTCTCTTTGATGTGACATATCTGCTTATATTTGTGTTTTTGTCAGTCACATTGATAAGACAGTTAATTCAATCACCATTGGATTAAGTTAAAGGATTTTAGGGAATTCTATTTCTTTATCTCCAAATGGCTTTATAATAAAAAAAATTATTTAATTTTTTATTTTTATTTTAATATAAAAATACGATTTTAGTTAGAGATAGGAAAAACCCATGGCGTAATGATAGAACTTCCTTTCCTATATTGCTAAATACTATACTAATTATGGAAGGAGTAATTAAGATGTATGTTTTGTTTTCTAGGATCCGAAGTTTTTTTCTTCTTTTGGAGTATTTATCCAAAAAATATTAAAAATTTTAAACTACTTTCTATTAATATTTGAATTGCATGGAATAAAACAAATTAGTTAGCTACATCCATTCGCCAATAAAAATATTTTTAATAGAAAAAAGTACAATTATCCAATTATTAATTCAGCTACAAAAGGAGGGTTTGATTGCTATGCAAATTTCAAAAAAATATTTGATGTTAGGTTGGACTTATATAATTACAAGACAAAACTTGTTTAAAAGGTGAAAGAGAAGTTCGAGCTCATCATTAAAAGTCAAATACAAATGATAAGCCACTTTGATATATTGCATTTTGTTGGGTCCTCGTGTAATCATTAAATGTTATTTGTATTATTTTACGTGAGTATTTACCAATTTAATCAAGACTTATTGGGGGTTACATTCTTTCTCTTTTGTTTAAGATGACGTGATATCAATTTGAATATGAAAATCCAATCAACCAGTTACTAGTAAAACTAGGTAAAGGTCATTCTTCTAAGATGACAGGCAATTTGAAGGTTAATGTATGTACCACACTCAAATTCAAATATATCTGGGCATGCTGAGAGCTAAAGTTTGTTTTAGTTTATGCTACAAAGAGAATGACCAAGCAGTAAATCATAAAGTCATGTAATTATTTTATTATAAAATGTGACTACTCAATTTTAAATGACATAGATTTTTCTCAATAAAATGTAATCATTAAATTTTTTTTGTTTATATAAAAATTAAATTTAAAACTTATACTTTAATTCCGTCCCACCTTAATTACTACCAAACAGGGGTGGCCCCTCGTGTAAGTGAAAGGAGGCTTTGGCCCCCTCCTTTCCCCACCCCCTCCCAAGTTTTTTTCTTTAATACTTTACATGCATTGTCCCCCCCCCCCCCCCCCTTTCTCTCTCTCTCTCTCTCGGATGGCCCCTCCAAACTAACCAAACCAACCTATCTAGCTTCGCCCCTGCTACCAAATATCGCATGATCAATGTAGTCTCTCTTATGATTTGTATCTTATTATAAAACATATCAAGTTGAATGAGTCCTAGACTCTAGTTTGTTGAAAAATAATATAGCTATAGTTATCTTTTTTTTTAATAATTGTTATAGTGACATATGTTGTTTTTTAAATCAATTCTTACTCTGAAGTATAATATCAAGGCTACATGAAAATTAAACATTCAAGAAATTTTTAGAATTGAATATCAATAAATTGATTTGGTATTAAATTATTGAAATTATCAATTATAACTATATTACCTTTTTGGGGACAAATTTACAATCATAATTCTAAGTGTTATTGTAATATATATATTTTTTTCAAAAACATGTTCTAGTAAAAAAAAAAAGGGATTTCTAATGCAGTTCACGAGACACAATCTAGTATTGTAAACCTCAAAAAGTGACTTTCCCACAAATTTTACACTGTCGTTAAAGTGTCTAGATATTTCTACTCTTTATTTTATTTTATTCGCTATCCTCCTTTTATTATTGGTCTTGAATTTCCGATATTTTTTTTGCCAATTTTTCTCATTTCCTGATTCTTACTTGGAATCAATTCCCCTTAGCTCTAATATTAGCAACAAGAGTGAGTGAAATAATAGATAAATGAATCCCATAATGTCCATATATAGAAGTATGTTTGATGAAACTATAAAAACTCATGTTTTTCCATTTTATAATCTTGGTTTTCATCCTTGTCCAATACTTTTTAACTTAGTTTTGTTCTTATTTTCTTCCAATTTTGATTTCTTTTATTTTTGTTTTCTTTACTTGTTTTTATTTATGTTCATTAGCTAAATGCATGTAAAAGAATGGAGGCTTGATGAGAGGAGAAAATGTTGAAAAGAAGTTGCTGACACTAAGCAATTAATCGCCCAATTTTCACCGCCTAATCGGCCAAGCACAGAAGCTAGTGGAGCTGCGCGATTAAGCGGTGAGATTTGACCGCTTAATCGATCAAGCACAGAGGCAAACATGTTGTGCGACTAATCAGTGAAAAGCTGAGCGCTTAAGCACTCAGTGTGTTTAGTTTACCTGTTGCTGCTGCATTTAAATAGAAAATTATTAGGTTTTTCGAGGAGGCAGCGGCTGGGCACAAAATATACCCTAATTTGGAAGCTCTCTAAGCGCTTGGAGGAGGAGAAGAGTGGAAACTTGGATCACCTTCATTGTTCTTCATAGAGTTTTTCTTTTTCTTCTTTACAGCTTTAGTTTCTTCATTTATTTCTATGTCTAGCTAAACTTCCCCTTGTTGAGATTGAGTGGATTTTAATGGATTTTGCTTGTATTTGACTTGGGATTCAATTTTTATAAATGGATACTTCTATTTTGAGTTTAAAATCTCTATTCTTTAAGTTTTTTAAAGTTTGATCATCCTCATAATGATTTATAGGTTTATGCATTGGATGGAAATTTAATGTATGAGTTCTGTCTGATATTGTGAATCTTGTCATTCTTTGTGCTAGGAATAGTCAAGGATTGCTTGTTACCTATTAGGATTCTTAATTTTCACGCCTCTTCCTTTTTAGAATCACCTAAGGAATTAGGGATTTTGATTAGGGATTGAGATTCTTTTATCTAAGGAATTAGAAACTTGATGATTTTAGGTGAATCCGATAACAAAATAGAAGTTGAAATTTATTTTGACCCCAAGTTAATATGCAGCAAATGAAGTTAAATGAAATACGATCCCAACTCTTTCATTAATCGATTATCTTTCATATTGCATTACAAGTGTTTGTTGCTTGTCTAATAGAAAATAACAAAAATATTGTTATTGCATGAGTTCTTGTGTTCATCTTATTTTGTTATTAGAGCTCACTTTGATCCAAAATTGAGTTTAAATAGTAGTTAATCTCGTTGTTTGGTATTTAGCAACCAATCCCTGATAACGATATCTGATTTCTCACCGTTTTTATTACTTGACGATCCGGTACACTTGCCGTGGTCTCATTAATGTTCTTGTTAAAGAATAAATAGTATAGAATAAGGATTAAAGGAAACTCAATATCCATCAAAGGCTTTAAAATTGAATCTCTTCATAACGTGATTAGCTCCAAGAACATAATCAGAATTCACTTTCATTAGAGTGTAAAGTGAGGTTGATTCTTTTTTTTAAATATATAAAAAGTTTAGAAGGAATGGAGGTTATTTTATTTTAAGGTCTAAACATATCACAAGTCTCAATAAAAACTTAATTTAATTATACTAGTTGAGTCAACTTTATTGGCAAGTATGGTTGGATTGTGAGCCTTGGTCCCCTAGCCATAGTTCTATTTTTAAATACAAGTAGTATAATTTTCATGTAAAAAAAATTTAAATAGACCCCTACAATCATTGCTTTGTATTAAAAATCAAAATACTAATTGTGCTGATAAATTTATATTTTATAGGTTAGTCTACTAAATTTAAAATGAATTTTTACTCTAAAAGTAAGATATACATATAGATAAAGAGGGAAATTTTTAAAAGGAAGCTGTAGCAATTCATATCAATGAAAAAAAAAAGGAGATTTTCCATGTAAACTTATATAAGTATACAACATATTAAATAAGCTATAGTACAAAATCATTTTTCATTTTTTTCTTGAAAAATTTGACACTAATTTAATCATTAATGAATTTTATGATATCAAAAAGCATCGTATTTAACTTCAATAAAAGTGATATACTTAATCTCTAAACTAAGAATTTTTTTGTTTAAATAAACTTACATAATTTCGGCATCTTTAGTAGTTAGTTTGTAAATCAATCCCTAAAGAATATCGTGTTTAACTTCAATAAAAAATATTATATATTTAACCTTTAAAGTAATAATTTTTTTATTTGAATAGACTTACATAATTTTGGTCCCTCAGTAATTAATTTCTAGATCTGATCTGTTCCTGTTGTCAAGTGAGGTTGATTCTGAGACAAGATAAATAATAGTAGTTCAAGATTTTGTGAAAAAATCAAAAAATGACCTTCATCCATAAGGAATAATGGTTGGTAAAGCTGTGTCCAAAATTTCCTTCATCTCGATGTTCGTTTGTCTGTCCGTATAATTCCAAATTGAAAAGAAAGTGACAACTATTTCCTTTTCATTATTGGTAAGATGGTGATGTGAGTGAGGCTTTGAATCTATTCTGTTCTGATTCCAATTACTTGATTTAGATTTTATTACTTCAGTATGCTTACATTGCCGTGTCAAGGGCGCAGAAGCGGACAAAAAAGCATTTGGGATACACATTCTTAAGAATATTTAGTTGTCATTTCTGTATTTTTCAGTGCTACCTTTTTCTTTCATTTCTTCTGTTCCCTTTGCCAAAAGCCCAAAGGGGGTGAGGTTGGTGGCCTTTACTGGAATCTCTCTTTTCTTTTTCTAAAAAAAAATAAAGGGAAAAAATGTGTTATATGCATTTTCTCATTTCTATATTTTGGTATCAAGTAAATTCTTCTCCAGTTCCCATCCACTAGTTTCCTTCTTTTTTTTAAATGACTGTCTGATTTTTATTTTATTTTAAATAGAGCCCATATTATAGTCAAGAATCAAGAAATTTATTTATTTATTTTCTTTTGCGAAGTTACTCTATTTTCCTTGGCACGTCGTCTCGTCAAGACCCCAGTTCACATTTATGGATGAGGACCGTCCAGTTCTATCATTGGGCTTTCATAAGGATTTTAGGCCCATGAAATGGGCTCAATAGATGTCAAAGGCCCATGACAGTGACCATATGATGAGTCAAAATAAAGCCTGACTTTGGATTATACGGGTAGTGGAATGGAAAAAAAATGTTAGGAATTATCATTTCTAAGAATTTGATTTCTAACAATGTTAAAGACTAAAGACCATCTAATGCTATCACCAAAAAAAAAAAAAAAAAAGACCATCCAATGCTTGTAGCTACGTATCAACTACCAAGTGTTGACGCATTATTAAATGCTTGTATTTTTCACTTTATTTTTAAATTTTTTAAAAAATATCAACACTTCAAAATTATTTACTAAAATATTTTAAAAAAATCCTTATCAGTTAAAGATTACTTTTGAAGAGGATTTTAACCTTTTTTAATAAATTGTTCAAATTTTTAATTGAAAAGCTATTTCTTACATGTAAATTTATTTGTTTTGAAAAAATAAAAGAAAAAATCACCTTCGGAGAAGATGACGTCGCCCTTTTTTTTTTTTGGTCCCAAAAAGGAGAACTAAACAACTTGAGGAATCAACTCTTTGAAACCCGGATCCTGTGCTAAGCACGTCTCACATTTATTAGCGGGTTCGACTTCTGAATCATATTTAAAGTGTATTGTAAAATAAACATTTGTTTGCCATATACTCCACACTAATTAGTATTATCAATTCATCACAATTTAAGAAGCTACAAATTGTATGGCCAGATGCACGTTCAACACGCACCACTTTAGAATTGTAGGTAAAAAGTTCAAACCCGCATAAACCCACTTTTACCTTGTCTTCATCTGCATGAGATTATTTAATTAGACAAATACTTTTAGTCCCTTTCAAGGTTTAGGTGCTTAAAATGGGTGAAGGTTCTATGTATTCGAGCCGAGTAAAAGAATCATAGTGTTGCTATCAATTATTTGGCAAAGTAAAAAATATAACCTAACAGGATTTGATAGCTCAAGCAAATGACCACCCCCCCGTGTCTAAATAATCACAGAAATTTTCTATCTCTAAAGTTGCAAGACCAGAAAGTATAGACCAATCAAAACCAAACAAAACAAGGCCTCGGGATTTTGAAGGGCCAGAATGTAGAACTATGTCTCCATCTTTCCAGATTTTATTCCTAAAGGAAAATTGCAGGATGCAATCAATGGTGATCGTCATCGCCATGTCCATAAGGGGATCCACCGGGTCCCACCACTTCAAGCTGTTAAGAAAAACCAAATAATTAGTTCCATTGACTAGTGAAGTCCCCATTGAAAACAGTCATTTGATTATTATCCAACTAAAACTCTAAATTGGTGACAAGAATTTAATTGAAGTTTATTCAGACTGTCATCATTCTTGGAATTTTCAAGTCATAGTTCATTTACCCAAAAAGCTGAACACAGGAAAATTCTTAGGTACATCTAGAATATTACTTTAAGCCAATAAGAAAATGACACGTAGATTAAAAAAAATAAGTCCCACCACAATTATAACTAAACCTCAAGTGAGGCCCATTTTTTTTAATCCATGTGTCATTTTCTTATTGGCCTAGAGTAATACTCTTAGTGTACCTAAGAATTTCTCATACACATGACAATAGATGAAATGAACCTATGCACTACACTACTAGAGGTTAGATTCTCCAACAATCACTTTACAACCATATCAACAAGGAGGGACTATATATTCACCCTGTCAAGGGAGTACGGTTCTGCAAGGCACTTTTTATGCATGTATTAAATGTAGGCATGCACTATAAGGTGTCTCTAAATCAAACACCAGCTCAGAGATACATTGAAGCATTGATGAGTGATCACACTAGCGAAAGATATCAAAAATCAATTTCTTGTAGAATTTTAAACTATTCAGGAGCTTGGTCTAGCTTGTTAACTGATGCTTCATGAGTTTGTGGAGCAGTTAGGGCACAAGGTGGTTTGGCATAAGATGAATGACCTTAAGCTAATAAACATTTAATTCAAACTCGAATCAAGTCCATTATACTATATTGCTCCTGTGGCAAAAAAGTTTGTCTTTTGACTTATCACTTGATTTTATGAGGAGGTTGACCATTGACCAGAACTTAAACCAATGGCTCCGAATGGTAATCAATGCCAATCAAGGTTTAAAAAAAAATGTGAAGATTGACAAGTCTGAGTCTCTCACTTAACTTCCACATTAACTAGTTGAGAATGTCAGTTCTTGCTAAAATAGGAATCACATATTCACATTAAACAGCAATATGCTAAAACTACCAAAACCATGCAATAAATTGTCAGACAATTATACTTCAGACTATTCAAGGCATTCTGATTGTGGAATTTGTAATGAAAGGGACTCAGCCTGTCAAAACACAGATTTTATAGGAGCAGCCTCAGTCTGTGCAGTTCATAATAAGCAGTGGCCCTTGATAGTTGTTGATACTTGATACTCAATAAGTACAAATAATTTTCAATCTACATACATATCTTGACATTTAATTCCAAACCTGTCTTGGTAACAATAAAAAAAATATACTAAATGTGATTCTCAACTTACCACAAAATACTGTGAGCACACTGGACATTCATAAGGCTTGCCTTTCTCCAGCCAAAACCAGACAACATCATGTTCATCCTCTGCAGTCAAAGCAAGTTTTTTCACCTCAATAAGTAACCAGATTCTAGCATTTTTCACCACATTGTGAAAAAGCTCGCACACAAGGATTCATAAAGACAAGGAACACTCACCGCCTTCACCTCCTGGGCATCCAACTATCCTTTTGTCAAAGTAAGACTTAACAACAGCAGGTGCTTCCTATGAACCAAAACAAACAATATATATATTAGGGCAATGTGAATCTAAAGCCAACATAAAACAAAAAGTAATATTTCCACTTACAAAAAAGGGAAAAAGGAAGAAGGGAATAAAGAAAGAAAGAAACATGAATAGTTAGACTATAGATAGCTCTGTTGGTCATACATATCATTTGCGTACATACAATTTTAAAAAGTAAGTAAAAAAAAACAAACCTTGGTGCCAAAAGGACCTTCGGGATAGTTTATTTCAAGAAGATCCTTTCCCTAAACAAAAAGAAACAGATAAAAAATGAGAATCGTCCTTTAAATGCCAAAAAACACCTATTCTACAGCAAAACAGCTCAGTGGACTAACATTGAAAGTAGGATAATTTATCAAGAATGATTTTATACGAACTGAATTACGAAAGCACAATCCACCCTTTTGATAAATTATAAGAGTGGGTAAATCAGTTGCGACTTGCGAAGATGGGGTCCATAATGTAAAAGCTGATATATATATATATTATCACAAAAATAAATAACAATAAAAAAATCTTTGGTGTATGCATTGGTGAAGTAAAGTGAAATACAAATCGTAATATTTAGCATTACTAAAAAAATCCCCATTTCTACCCTAATAAATCCAGGAAGAGAAAAGTGTAAGCTACCCCATTTAGCCATTGTCCCATTTTCAGCTTCAGTTGAGGGTACCCAAGAGTCAAATTGGAAATTACAACATGATCCACATTCCATAACCTATGAAAGGGTAAAAAAGAAAGGGAGGACCTCAAGATCAGCCTGAATCTCCTCTCGCTCGTGCCCAGTAGCAATTGACATAACATCCTCAACCTTAATTTTGATCGCACTACCTGCTGCAACAAGAAACCGCATCAAATCAATTGAATTATATGATTTATGAAACGCCCCATCAGAAATGCACAAAGACGCAATCCAAAAAAAATAAAATAAAAAAACCTGCTTGGGTGGTGAAGTGGCGGGTGATGAAAGGTGAGGGGCGAGGAGTGGCGGCGGCGGAAGCAGATCGAGAGAGTGTAGTTAGGGATTTGAGGTGAGAAGAGAGGAGTCGCCGCCACATGGTTTGGGGCTTTTGATCTGACGTCGTTACGGTGTCGTCTGGTCAATTGAACACGGGACAGAGATGGAACGGAACCCTTTTTGTATTGTTGAGGTTCAGAACTCTCTCTTTCAATTCCTCAAGAATGGTGGCGACGAGGGCCTAACACTTGGCACGTGAGCCAGGCCATGGCACGTGCCAACGAATCAAATCGAAATCATATGTGGCAAATCACGGTTAAAGCATTTTTGCTAGTGCATATTCAAAGAGGATTTCGTTGATCAAAACTACAAATTAGGAGTGGATTAGTGACCAATGACCAGGAATTTTATAAAATAAGGTTTTGGGTAACCTATGCAACATCGTTCTATACACTACACCAACAAACAAATAGGATACTTTCTAACATCCATTTTAAATTTATTTTATATGTAATTTATTTTTCAATTTTTTTATACATAAAATTTTGGTTAAATTAATTAAGTTCTTATAATTTCAAAAAATGATTTAATTAGATTCCTATAGTATTTTAATGGTAAGTGAATTCAAAGACTCAAATAATTTTTTTTTAAAATTATAGAAACTTAATTATAAATTATGAAAGAAATGTTAGATAGGGAGGATCTATAGAACGTTTATATCTCCAAATATACCATCCTCTTAAGGAAAATGTATTGTCTTATTATTTTATCATTAAAATAATTATTATTGTAACTTTTTTTTAATGAAAAGTGTTTTTTACACATTATTTTTTTACACCACTTTTATACTTGGTTAATAATGAGTAAATTAGTGGTTAATGAAGTATATCGTTTGATTAATAAATTTTAGTAACAAATCACTTACAAGTTGATAATCTATTAAACAAATGATATACTTCATTAATCAATAATTTGTTTATTATTAACCAAGTTTGTGAGTAATCGATTACCAAAATTTATTAACATAATATACTATATTAACTAAAAAATTATTCATTATTAATCAAATATAAAAATAATATAAAAAAAATAATGTACAAATATCATTACTTTTTTTAATAATGGGACGACATACTATTTAACGACAGTGTTTATAAATAATTAAGGAAAATGTTAGACATAATATTTTTTTTGCCTGTCTAACATTACTCAAATATTAAATGGATAAAATTTTATACATTGGTGAATATTAAATTGGATTTAGAGAAAGATCCTTGCAACGCTGTCACAAAAAAAAATATATAAAAAAATTTAATTTTTATTCACTGTCAGTGTAAAAAAATTTTACACTGTCATTCAATCATGTGTTAACACATAATTAAATAATTAAACTTTCTAAATAGTGATTGTGATACTCAAACTCTTTTAATAATTTAATAATATATAATTAAATGACAGTGTAAAAAAACTTTAAAATGTCAATAGATAAAAATTAAACTCTAAAAAAAAAAACATAATAACTGTGTATAACTATAATGCAGTCTTCGAAGTGGCATCACAAACAGTTGTTCCATTTCCTTACTTCCTTTCGACCTTCTGTTTGTCATATCCAAAACGGATAACAAAGGAAGTGTGACATCGGGAACCTTACCAGACGCCATAGCTGCTCACCGGGAAACGAAATGACAAGAAAATTAATGTTGAATGTTTATGGAAGCTTCAGTTCACAGTGTTTCAACTTTCAACTCTCCACCACCCTTCATTATAAAACCAAAGGGAACCATTCCTTCAAACCAAGCAATGCATGTAGGCTATATGCTTATAGTTTCCAAGAGCACCCAGAAGGAGCAAGTGAACAAGCCAAGACCTTTCCTGCATTTGTTGCTTGGGTTTTGAAAATTATTGGTAATATTTTATGGCGTGTGGTGGTGCAGCCATAGGTGGATCTGCTCTGGCATCAGCAATGAAGCATGTGAAACTGGACAGAGAAAGCGAGCTCAGAATAGAAGTCGCCAACAACAGGCCTCTTCGGCTTCGACTCCTCAACGGCGCTGCTGAGATATTTGGCACTGAGCTTCTACCTGATATCTGGCTCACCTTCCCCAGGCCCAACCTCAGTTTTGCTGCAAGTTTTTTTTTTACCAGCTTCGCTTTTGGACTTATGGACTTAACGCTTTTCTTTTCTAATATGGATTTTCTTTGTGGTTCAATATGTGGTTTGTTTTATTATCATTCGAGTTTATTTCTCGTCACTACTTTTCTTTCTTCTTTTTTTTGGGAATTTGCAACTAATAGTGTATTCTGAAGGGTGAATAACTCTGTAGCTTTCTTGAAACCTTGTTCCAGTACCCCTTACTTTTTTTATTAATGAATAAATTGCTAAATTTCAAGGGAAATATTACCTTGATGTATCAGGTGTTTACTTGGAATGGAGCAACGATCAAAATGGATAGTACTAGTGGAACTGTTTATACTTCAGTAAGGTAAAACATTGTAGGCTTCTTGATGTGAAATTCATTGTCACTTGGCAAGCCAAAACAAAAAAGAACAATTAAAAAATGACTGATTGAGATATTGTATCTTTAGATTGCAGACACCGATGATCAGTTATGTAAATGTGCAGGCTGTACTAGAAGGACAGAGAATTCGTGCTAAATCTTTATCGACGGATGATTCTGAATCTTCTCAGGTAATTGTCTGTCATGTATTATGATTATCACATTGGATGGTTGCATGTAAATCTTTTGCAGAATATGGATGTTTTTAGGTTAAGTGTATAGCTTATTGATTTTCCATTGATGTATCTTTGTGAACAATAGAAGATAATGGTTTCTTTTATATAAGCTATGATTTAAGATTCCACAACTTATGTATCAAGTAATTTCTCTTACAGTGTCAGGTCAGTTTTTATCCCAAAGTCCATATTTTGACTCTAAACCCTAAAGATAAAAATTCTATGATTTCTATAATACGTAAAGTTTTTTGTACTTCAATATTAACATACCTGGTTGGTCAGGGCCCTAGGGTGATTGTTGTAGGACCTATGGATTTGGGCAAGAGTACATTGTCAAGGATCCTTCTTAGTTGGGCAGCTAAAAAAGGCTGGAAGCCTACCTTTGTTGACTTAGATATTGGCCAAGGATCAATAACGCTTCCTGGATGCATATAGCTGCTACTCCAATTGAAATGCCCATTGATCCTATGGGAGGAATTTCTCTTGAAATGCCTCTTGTGTACTTCTATGGGAACACAACTCCAAGGTAACTGGTACTGCAGTTTGTGTAATATTTCAATTATAAATGGGCAACTACATGTATTCCCAAAATGATTTGATGTTTATGAACCATAGATATACATTACTTAATGGATGAAATGATAGCCTAATATTGTAATCTGCAGGGATGGTTATAAATACAATGGGATGGATAGTGGGAGTAGGCAATGATGTAATTGAACTATGAACTTTACCTTATTGATGATTGATGGTTATTCATACATGGAATGCACTAGTAATTTGAATAATACAATCTTGGTTTTAATGGGTACTTTATGTATGTTGTATTCTTGCAGTTGCTTTTGCATGCAATTCATACTTTCAAGGCCAATGTTGTCTTGGTTTTGGGTCAGGTGAATGCCTCATCTATATTCAATATGAGTATCAGTTTTGCGTTGCAAGCAAGTTCCTATGATCTTAGTCATTGCCTTTGAACTTCATATAGGGAGAACTTTACAGCATGCTCAAAGAAGCAATGAAGTGTAAGCCCAACGTGGATGTTGTGAATCTTCAAAAGTCAGGTGGAGTTGCATGTAGAAGCTCGAAACTCCGCCAGAAGGCAAGAAGTTATAGGATAAGAGTAAGCAACTAAACATACCTGTTCACTTATATATGGATATTTTGTACATTTATATCTTGACCTTTTCCTGTCTGTTTTTCTTCTGGACTATTTTTATATAAGGATTTAATTTCTATCCATTATCAGTGTAAAGTTTTTTACACTGTCATTCAATCATATGTTGACACATCATTAAAATAGTTAGACTTTCTAGGTAGTGGTTGTGATAGTCAAACACTTTTAATGATTTGGCAACACATGATTAGATGACAGTGTAAAGAAACTTTACACTGACAGTGGATAGAAATTAAACTCTTTATATAAATTATGGTTAACTATTTCCTGCAGGCCAACATGCTACTGAAATTATTATTAGTTATCTTAAGAGTGTATTATTACTCTTATGCCACAATCATTGTACTAGTAGAAAAACTATTAGGCCACATTACATCTTGCAAGTAAAATTCAGGTCTAGCCTAAAAGTTAAGTCGAGAGGGGGGGTGATATAAATAATTACGTTTATGTGGAAAGTGATGTACTGTATGTTTGAACAACATAATATGCTGTCAAAATAAAAAATCAAATGCATTGACAGAAAAAGGTTCACTTTTAACTAGTGCTGAATATATTTCTGGCCTTCGGTCGATTGCAGACTTGCAGTAAGCTGGTTCTGAGGCTAAAATTTATTGAGAAGAGATAGTAAAGAAAAGAAAAATAAACTTATTTACTGGTATGAAATTGTTCTGTCCTTTTGAACTATAAGATAAATATTTACTGGTAAGCTGTATGATCATGTTGTTGGTTTTGGTCAGAGTTATATTGCGAACGCTACTCTTTTGGGTCTCTAAGGCAAATAGATACTCTCTCATTGTGATACAGGAATACTTCTATGGCCATCTATCACCGCATTCTAATATTGCAAATTTTAGTGAATTTTTTGTCTACCGAGTTGGTGGTAGGCTAAGTGCTTCACGCTCAGCCATGCCAATTCAAGCAACACTTGCTGCAGACCCAATAAGAGTTGTTCCTGTGAATATAAATCATGATATGCTCCATGTAGTCCTTGTTGTCTCATTTGCGAAGGAACCTGATGAGATAATTTCAACGTAACTATATTATTTTCGATGCTACAAGTTTTGTTCATTAAATCCAAGTTTTGCTCTTATTTTGGAATCGTCTAGTTTCTTTGACTTGGTTATGCAGGGAATTCTTTTGGTAAATCAGATTATAAGTAACATTTTTAGACTTTAGCTGAATCACAAAACTTCTGTATGTCTGTCATCCGATGCCAGCCATTCTTTGTTTGCTAGTCACTATACCAATTTTAAAATTGGAGAATATCATATGAAGTTTTTATTTACCTACCTCGATTTCCTACCAAAGATGTTTACCACTGATTGCATCATTTTTCTTTTTGGTGCAGCAATGTTGGTGGCTTTATATATGTAGTAGACATCGACATTCAGAGGTTTGTATTAATAGATTTCATTTTTCATTCACTCTTTTTGAAGAATATTCTGCAGGATGGTTTTGTATATCTAACTGGGTTTGTAAATGACAGAAAGAAGATAACATACCTCGCACCATCTGCTGGAAACCTTCCAAGCAAGTATTTGATAATGGGATCCTTGAAATGGCTTCAAACATGAGCTAGTAAGGACATAAAATTTTGTAAAAGAAAATCCCTCGGGAATTATTTTTGTTTTAATAGTGCTCCAACCTAATAATCAATGTGTATTAGCTTTCTCAATCAACCCAATGGGGTTTGAATTTTACGTTAACAACTATATTGAACGAGTTTGTTTTTTGTAGTCTGGGGTTGACATTGTCCTACGATATTAAATTTCTAAATTAGTTTTATTATGTCTTTTATATAGCAGGTTTCTTCGTATTTATTTACTTGAATTTCAATAGAGTATTTCTGGGCCAAAAATACGATTTAAGTTATTGAATTGGAAGTTCGTAACATTAGAATTGTACGATATAATGGAAGGTATTCTTTAAAACGCGTTATACTTAATTTAGTGAAAGTAGGATTTGAATAGAGAAAGATTTTAGTGTTTGTGACATTTCTTTTATGTAGCCGTATCTTATTATATTACTTACCAATAAAAATATAGTCATATTATCTCCATATCCAATTATAGTCATTTTACGTCACTCTGTGAAATGCCTATATAAAAACCATACCAGTAAACATGTGGCTATAATACTTGCCAATAAAGATATAGCCATATTTCAATACTATTTGTTTTCAATAAAAATGGCAAGCAATCAACTAACATTTTCTATCGTACCAATAAAAATCATATATTAATCACCTACACGGCTATATAAGAAGTCCAAATAATTAAGTGGATACAAAATGGTTTAGAAAAATGATACTTTTACATATAAATGACCTTCATATATCTTATATATTTTTATTTTTTCATTATTTCTTTCTCTTTCTCTTTCTCTCTCTTCTCTTCTCTTCTCTCTCTTCTCTTATTTTATAAAAATATGTAAAAATTATTATATGTGTAAATATAATCATTGAATTGTTTAAGGAAATCGCACAAGGCAATACTAAACCCAATTTTTTTCTAAAAGTATTCTAAATTAGGTATGCTTCATTCTAAAGTAAAGCCATGTGACTCGAAATTGATAAAAATTAGTTTTGTGAAAAGACTCCTTAGAAAAATAAGCCCAATCTGCTTTATCTACCATTTCGGGTATGCTCGAAGATGGATGGCAATCATTCAGCAGAAAACGGTGCACATTTCTTTAGATTGCGTTTGAAATATAAATAAAAAAAATTTAATTTAATTTGATTCATAAATTAAATTGTGTGTTTAGAATATTAAAAAACAAAATATAATTCGGTTTTAATTTTTCATAAATTTTAATTATTTAAATTTATAAATTCTATTAAATATTAATTTCAACTAACATTTTCAATCGTACCAATAAAAATCATATATTAATCACCTACACGGCTATATAAGAAGTCCAAATAATTAAGTGGATACAAAATGGTTTAGAAAAATGATACTTTTACATATAAATGACCTTCATATATCTTATATATTTTTATTTTTTCATTATTTCTTTCTCTTTCTCTTTCTCTCTCTTCTCTTCTCTTCTCTCTCTTCTCTTATTTTATAAAAATATGTAAAAATTATTATATGTGTAAATATAATCACTGAATTGTTTAAGGAAATCGCACAAGGCAATACTAAACCCAATTTTTTTCTAAAAGTATTCTAAACTAGGTATGCTTCATTCTAAAGTAAAGCCCTGTGACTCGAAATTGATAAAAATTAGTTTTGTGAAAAGACTCTTTAGAAAAATAAGCTCAGTTTGCTTTATCTACCATTTCGGGTATGCTCAAAGATGGATGGCAATCATTCAGCAGAAAACGGTGCACATTTCTTTAGATTGCTTTTGAAATATAAATAAAAAAAATTTAATTTAATTTGATTCATAAATTAAATTGTGTGTTTAGAATATTAAAAAACAAAATATAATTCGGTTTTAATTTTTCATAAATTTTAATTATTTAAATTTATAAATTCTATTAAATATTAATTTCAACTAACATTTTCAATCGTACCAATAAAAATCATATATTAATCACCTACACGGCTATATAAGAAGTCCAAATAATTAAGTGGATACAAAATGGTTTAGAAAAATGATACTTTTACATATAAATGACCTTCATATATCTTATATATTTTTATTTTTTCTTTATTTCTTTCTCTTTCTCTTTCTTTCTCTTCTCTTCTCTTCTCTCTCTTCTTTTATTTTATAAAAATATGTAAAAATTATTATATGTGTAAATATAATCACTAAATTGTTTAAGGAAATTGCACAAGGCAATACTAAACCCAATTTTTTTCTAAAAGTATTCTGAACTAGGTATGCTTCATTCTAAAGTAAAGCCCTGTGACTCGAAATTGATAAAAATTAGTTTTGTGAAAAGACTCTTTAGAAAAATAAGCCCAGTCTGCTTTATCTACCATTTCGGGTATGCTCGAAGATGGATGGCAATCATTCAGCAGAAAACGGTGCACATTTCTTTAGATTGCGTTTGAAATATAAATAAAAAAAATTTAATTTAATTTGATTCATAAATTAAATTGTGTGTTTAGAATATTAAAAAACAAAATATAATTCGGTTTTAATTTTTCATAAATTTTAATTATTTAAATTTATAAATTCTATCAAATATAGTGAGATATGTTAAGATTTAATTTCATCTTAAATTTAATTATTTAGATTGATTATTTTACTTTTATTAAATTTTTTATTTTATAATGATATCTAGGTAAAAAAGGAAAATAATAAATTAAATCAAATCAATTCCTTTTTAAATGAGTTCTAAACATAAAAATTAATTTTTAAATTAATTTAAATCTAATTTTTAATAATAAATTCCAAACATAAAATTTAATTTTTAATTTAATTTATTTTAATTTAAATCAAATTAATTAAATTTTATTTTTAAATGATTCCAAACACAGAAATTTGTCACCAACTTCTATCAATATATGCATACAAATGGTTTTTGATTAAAAAGGACAGAGAATGAACCATCAATATCAATATTTATGTTGAAATGTTGAGCAGAGCTAAATGAACCACAATGTTGGTTTTTGCTCTAGCTTTCTCAATTTCGTTTGGCATATCTGGTTATTTATTTTTAAATACGATATCACGTATGAATCCCAGTATCAGTACAAAATACTTTATTTTCATTCAAATGTTAATATATAATTTTATAATTGGCCTTCAATTTTTATTTTTATTTTTGGTGGAGATACGGGGCCAGAGCCCAAAACAAGGAAAGAAAACTAGCAAACTAGAAATAAAACTACATTTGATATGCTATGTTTGTAAAAAGTGCGATTATTTTTATAAATATAATTTCATATGTGATTAGTGATTAGTGATTACATTTATTATAAGCATACCTCTCATTTCATAATGTTACTCTTATCTCTTTTCCACACAAAATAAGGCAGTGTTCTCTTAGGTTTTCGTCCTCTGTTTTCTCCTCATCCAACCATGATGTCTCATTTTCTCTCTTTCTATTTTTTAGTGCTCTTATTTTCCTCACATTCAAACGGCGTTTTGTGGATGAGGTTTGAAGATGCATTCCAAGCAAAATGACAACATAATAACTGGTAAGCAATTGAATCTAACATAGGGCTTATTATTGAGTTTAATCCAAAATTTTAGTATGCATATGAATTTCGCTAAAGATGAATGACTATTTTTTTACGAAAATATAAATCCTGTTACAGGAAAATCCAAGTTGAAATTTATTTGTGTACATTATATTTTTGTTTGTGAATGTTATTTCAATGTCAAAGTTGGACTTGTACGGCCATAATATATACAATTTGAGTCATACCCTTGAGTATTTGATTTCATCCACTCAAATTTCATTTGGAGAAAAATATTGACTTAGCAGATCGCTTGCACTGCTAGTTTTCCTGCACCGTTGTCATTGCCTGTTAGACCAAACACTTCTTTTGTCACTAGAAACCCACAACTCTCCTTTCCAACGCATGCTGCTTCCACTATAGATTTGCTATCAGTAGCTTCCCATGAACCTTTCTTGAAAGAACCACACTTACCTTCTGGGTTTCCAAAGCTAGCAAATTGGATTTCTGTGACTGCTTGCCCACCTTGACATGAAAGCTCTAACTGTGCACCTTCATCAACGAGAGCGCAAATGGTTCCTGTCGTGACTGTTTGGAAGGAAACGTTCTCAGGATTTCCACCTATTTCTTCAAACAAAACCAATGTGTTCTTGTCATTGTTCAAGAATGACCTTGGCACATGGTACCACCTTTGTGATGGATTGCCACAATTGGTGTTGCACTTTTCCTTCTGGTATTTTCCACGGTAGTCACACGTGTCACTGCATCCATTGGTAGCAGTAATCCAAGAAGGCCAATAACGACCAATGCTGTGCCCATTCACCCAAGCATGTCCTTTACCCAAGCCTTGCAAGTCCAACACCACAGGGTTTGTCTCAGAAGGGGCATTGAAGTCTGCCTTGTACCAAGTCATGGGTCTTCCAATAGGATAAGGTCTGGATGAATTATTGATCCATGATACACCAAGTCGTGGCTGCAAATCATAGAGATGTTTTCTCTCACCATTCAAACCAACCTTGTAAGACCAAGAATTGGTAGACAAATCTATAGTCGCATTGTTCTTTCCAACTAATTGAACTGGACCACCTGCTATACCAGTCTTTATCTTATCAAACCCTACGCCATAATTTGCAAGCCCAACGGTGGCACTAAGCAAAGTTATGATGTTTGTTCCTTCCTTCAAAGAAACCTGTTTCTCATATGTGAATTTGCTTCCCCATTGACTAAATTGGTATCCTATATTCCTCCTGTTAACATAACCGTGAAGAGTATGACCCATAGTGTCCACGCGAAGAGTTGCATTGTTCCAAATGGAAGTGTCGTTGATGTCGACACTAGTCATATACCACAAGTAGTCACTGGCATCTAAAGTTAATTCCTTTTGCTCGAGAAGCTGGTGTGCTTTGAGTTTGCCTTGTCCTCGCATGGTGTCTCTCATTGCCTCAGGTTTCCATGCCCAAGTGAGCTGAGTAGATGCATCATCACTTTTCTTCACCATCACTGAAGTCTGACTATTAACCTTTGCAGTATTAAAAACTTCTTTGTTGCAACCATCAAGAATGGTCACAGACCAAGCAGGCACAAAGTACTTGCCATCCTGTTGTAAGTCAATATTTGCATCTTGGCTATCGTTTGCATTGCTCAAGAAACAAAATCTTTCCCCTGTGGCATTGTTGGTGTATGTTGTCAGCGTGACTGCGTTGCCAAAATCCTTGTCAGCCCTTGTTCCGTTAGTAAGGATCTTTTCCCCTAATTTTATTGCTGCATGAAGCTGCTTAAGATGTCCCCATTTGGGTTGATTCAAATTCCCATACTCATCAATTGGTGCATCATAGGCATAAGATGTTGTCATATATGGACCTCCTGCTGTGCGTCCAAAGTTGGTCCCTCCATGGTACATGTAGTAATTATTGAATACCCCGCCATTCTGGAAAAAGCGTGCAACTGAGAAAGCCGAATCTTCAGCACTTCTATGGGGGATCCTTTCACCCCATTTTTGGAACCATCCAATCCAATTTTCAGTGAACATTTTGGGACTTTTGGGGTTATTGGGTTTAAATTTGTCGCAGTAGTACCCATTGCAAGTATTGATCATAGGCTGGGGAGCATCATTTTGTTGGCACATGATCCATGGGACACCGATATTTTGTGCTAGAGCCATTTGAGCACACCATTTGATATATGCCTTCCCTGCATCTCCATAACCCCACATGATATCTCCATATTCATTCTCAATCTGAGCAAGGATAATGGGTCCTCCTTGTGATGCAAATAGCTTTGCTTCTTTGGCCATGTTCACAATCTTTGTAGTGAAAATTTGCATTTCATTCTTGTAAATTGGGTTATCAGTCCTCAGCTCAATCCCTGGCATATTGTGCAGCCACAATGGGAAGCCTCCATAGTTCCATTCCGCACAAACATATGGACCAATCCTTAGAATGGCATACAAACCAGCCTCTTGGACGAGCTTGAAAAATTTGCTGAAATCCAAATTTCCTGAGAAATCATACTTGCGCCGAACAGGTTCGTGGCGGTCCCAGAATACGTAAGTTTCAATGGCATCAAGCCCTCCATCCTTGGCTTTTTGAATAATGTCAGGCCACATCTCCACTGTGCTTCGTGGATAATGAACTGCGCCAGAAAAAATAAGGCGCCTTTCTCCATTAATGATGAGAGCATTGGCATCATAAGTAACCTCTATGGCTGAGCATGAGCCTAGCAGAGCTAAGCTCAGTAAGAGAATCCCGACCCAAGAAGAAAAAGAAGAACCCATTGTAAACATATGAATATTATTCAATGCTTGTGATTGCCTCGTTGAAGGAGAGGGCGTGGCTTATATAGGAAAAACTTGGTCAGTTAAGACACCTTATGAATCACTAAATTTGGTTGATCCCCATAACTGAACTAACTTTTGGATATTTTCTTGACATTGAGAATGGATAAACTCTGCAAATATTGACGCAATGCCCTTTCATCTTTATCCATATCCATGAGAAGAATGTTTATGCCAACTAAGCTATATCTGTAAATATGCCATTCTATTAATATCTCTATCTCCTTATTCCTTAATTAGCCTATATCGGTATATGGATTTAGCTTATTAACTGTAATCTTAGTTCAGCTGTTGCTTTAAGATATCCCGAAAGTCTTGTTGCGTGTGTCATGCACTGTTATTGTTGTAAATGGTAAGGCATGAGATGTGATATTCATACGATGTACTGGTAATTTTTCTTATTTTTGTCTTGCAATTAAGGCTAGCATTCAGGCATATCCAAAGTGCCAAGTTTATGACATATAATAATTCACTGTATGAGAATAATGATATATATATATATATATATATATTCACCATGCTTTGCACATTCAATCATTTTAATTTTTGTTTGGGATTAATAATTCACTCTACCTTAGCATTCAACATAGGACATATTGAATGTTGGTTGAGCTTCATGTTTGAGATATATATACGTTATATGTTCAGCTAAAAAAATTAATTCGTAGACAAATGAGTGAGTTTATATTCAATCCGAAAAAAAAATGGTTAAGTTTTTTATAGAGTGGGGATTAATATTAGTTGCGAAAATGAAAATAACAAAATAAAAAAAAAATTCTATCTCTATTATATTAATTAATAGAACTCTCAGTCGTCATTGCATTTGATTTGATTGAAGAACCGATAGATACATGAATATGAAACTTAATTTGTAAACTCACTCAACAAAACATACCCTCCTATTATTACAAGAATCCTATAGTATATATGCTCAACTAAATGGATCAACCACATGTATTTTGATTGCACTAGCTATGCAGTCTTATCAAGCGTGTCTGGGATAACGAACACTAAGTAATTTTACATCATCTATGATGGGTCCACAAAGTGAACCGGAGTGATCATTCTTCATGGTGTAATACGTGCTTAGGAACATGACGCGAGTACGTGTTGACACAGCCTTGAACTGAAGCTTGCCTCTGATGGACCCTCCTTTGCCCTTAGATTGATATGGGACTTGGACGGTGTCTCTGCCCGCAAATGCTTCTACCATCATGGAACCTTCACATAAATTGTTGGCATCACCAACAGCGAAAGTGAGGTCATAAACCTTGCCAATCGTAGTGATGACCTCTTGTGCAAGGGCACTCTCTTTCCCTGCAACAAGTTCAATAGCTCTTTTTCCCTCAGGCACAGCGAAGTGATCAGAATCAATGTACTTCACAGCCTTGAGAGACTCAACTATCCACCCTGGCAAAGGACTGTGAGCATCCTCAATGTGGGGTGGGACCAGAACCCCCCAAGATGCGTTGGGGAACACATATGGGCCGTCTTCAAAGTTTCCATTTTTCAGCAAATTAGCTGCACCCACATTATAGAATACCAAATTTAGTCAAACTTTAGCTGAAACTAGTAAGTAACCCGTGCCTTGCACGGGTATTCTATAGTGTTGTAATCTGAATTTCTGATCCTCCTGCTTACCATACAAAATGAACATCTTTTTATAAAACTTCATTGTATTACTATTTTCTCAACAAAATAAATTAGAAAAGTAAAAATTCCAGAAATAAATTATGGTATATCATAGCTAAAGGGCAGAGAGAGAAAATTCACCTCTGGTTCTTCTGGGTGGGGACAAAACCTTCAAGGCAACCGAATCAATAAGTGGGCCACAAGCTGGATCCTCCTCCATACCCGGGTTATGGATCAAAATTTCTACTTCTGGGTAATCTGCTCGGAACCCACAAGCATAAGAGTCCCAACCATTGCTACCATACATAGTCTGAATGGGAAACACTCCCCAATCACTCTTCTCAGTGGTTGGCACCACGGACACGTTTAGCTTCTCCTCTTGTGCGCAGGTGCGTGCGGCACTGAAAGTGATAGAGTAGAACAAGCCCTTAATGAGCTTGACCTTCTGCTTAATGGAAGCTTCATTGCCAAGCCTAACAGCATAGGCACCCTCAGGGACAACGAGCAGCATGTCACCCTGTTTCTGACCTGATTTTATGTATTCAACGAAGCCCGAAATTGTCCAATGGGGAACGCCATCCTGGGCAGTAACCTCGGAGCCCTTCAATTGTGATGGTTTTGGACCAAGCTCGAAGTCGCCGTTGGGCAATAAACCTGAAGTTTACAAGCACTTGGTGTGTCACGTATGGTATGTATGGATGCATCAAAAAAAAAATTTGACAATTTGATTCAGCTCTTTATAAAAATATATTTTGGTTTAGTTATTGAATTAGTTAAATATTAAATTAAATTAATTTATAATTTATTTTTATTTTAAATATTGATATTTGATTAAATATAAGTAAATTATTAGTTGAAATAATTTGATACTTAATTAATTTATATATAAACTAAGTTACAATAATTAAATTATCTTTCTCCTAAAAAAAATCAAGTAATTTATTTTCAAGACCACTTTTTGGTCTTGTTCCATATGATATTGATAAGGAACGTGTTCGTGTCAAGCTGTGAGCACGTGAAAAAGTGTGCAAGCCATGTGAAGAGATTTCCAAATGTTTTTATTGTAGATCCCTAGGAGTTGTAGGTATAGTTTTTAAAATGGATCTCAATATTGGCACATTATTATTTGGATTTAATTTTAGTTTATTGTTAATGTAAAAAAATTTTACACTGTCATCTAATCATGTATTGGCACATCATTAAAAGAGTTAAACTTTCTAAATAGTTGTTGTAATAGTCAAACTCTTTTAATGATTTGACAATATATAATTGAATGACAGTGTAAATTTTTTTTACCCTAACAGTGAATTAAAATTAAACTCTTAATCCTTATACACAATTTTAAAGTAAATGTCTGTTTTGATTTTTTAAAAATATATTTGAGTATACGATTTGATTAGGTGAATCAACACCTTAAATTTAAACAAAAGTCATAACTAATATGAGTATAAAATCTGATTAGGTAAGTGAACTCCGTTAACAATATGAGCATTTATCTCATACAATATAGTTATTTTTTACTATTCTTCGATAATATGGTTCAACTAGGAGTTTGGTAACTATGATCTATAATTGTTTTAGTTCCAGCACAATGACCATAGGGCCCCCGTTCCCAAATGAAAAATATGTAAACTTGAAGGCTAATTATGCCATATGTTAAAAATATTATTTAATTAAACGTATAAACAATAATAGAATGCCTTAAGATCTGACGAAAGGGATGTTGCGGATTCAGACTATGCAGCGCAAAACGACTACCATTGCACATGGTTGAGGTCGAGTCACATGCAAAGTTCAAAATCCTACTTAATATATTACTGTAAATTTATTTGTGATTTTTTAGGCAAAACATTTGTGGTATTATGAGGAAGAAAATTATAATAGCATAAAATATATTAAGAAATTATGCACAACGTAAGCAAATTATTACTTAGTGGCTTACTGAAGAAGTTGTGAACAGCGTCTGAAATATCCTAATCGTGTATGTATAAATAACAAACTTGTTAAAACGGATTAATTTAAGATTGGAGCAACTCCTGCATAATATAACTCGTGGATAATTTTGAGACTTTAAATTCGAATGCTTTGGCAATTGAATTACAAGAACGAAAGGTTTCTGAAGCTTTCTGTGAGTGAGTCAGTGACCATTGGAGATGATGGGAAAAAAATGCATTGAATAGTTGGATTTTCTCATTTTAGCATTGTAATTGATGGTTCTAACGTAGGTGAAGAAAAATAAAGAAAAGTGATTCAAAGCCAAACAATAACACCCTTGCATTCACATGCATGTATATATATAAGCGGAGTTAATTAGAGCTTACCATCTGTGATAGACAAAGCGGCTTTGCAGGTTGAGAGGAATAGCACTAATAGCAGTTTGAGCTTCTGCATTTTGATGAACCACAAATCAGAGAGAGAGAGAGAGAGATGTGACTTGGCGTCGAGAACCCAGGGGCGAGCACTCAGTTTTATTTGAATCTTTACATGAAAAGGCCACTGAGTTTGAAGGAAAACCACATTAATGCCACTGGAACAGTCCTATTCCTAACAAAATTCCTAAACCATTTAATCAAGATTCCATTTTCCAGGAAGAGATAGCTTTGTCCCGAAGAGATGTTAATATTGCCAAACAAAGATCACATGCGACAATGTTAAATTTTAGTTTATTGTATTTTATAATAAAGCTCATTTATTGTTGTTCATTAGTAACGAGATTGACACCAAATTTTGTCTTTCTAATTAATTTCTCTAATTAAGCGGCTATTTTTAGAATTATCCACCTTCACTTAATAAAATAAAGTGGAATTCTAATGCATAGAAAGAAGAATAAGCTTCATAAATTAAGAATAATAATGGTTATACATACACTATTTGCATATTTCTCTTTAAATTATTAAGTAACATTCTGAATTTTACTATAATTTTTTTAAAATAATTCATATTCAACACATATTTCAGTTTACATGTTAATACTATAATATTTTTTCAGTTGAAAATAAGATTTTCTCGGGCTAAGTAAATATATCGACACGTGTTATTTTGAAAGGCATGGCTTTGCAGTTTGCATTTGCAAGGGTTTATTAAAAAATGACTGCAATATATATTCAGTTGCTTCGAAGTTCAAATTTCAGGCGTTGATTTTCTGGGGAAGGTGAGACAAAACCATTAAAGCCACATGATCTTCCAATCCAGAACATACATTGTCGGTCACAGGCTATTCTCGTCTTTTTCAGCTAAGTTTATACATGAACCAACATTTTTTTGTCCCTTGAAATTGTTTAATTCATCTCCCAGTGGCTTTGTTTCACCTCCATACAACATCATTCATAAACAAATTGAATAATTACATAAAATAATGACAGAAAAATGACAATTTTATCCTCGTCGTACCATAATGCCAATACACATGGCTTTGAATTTGATCATGTTCAAATAGATCTTCTGAGAAGGTGGGTTGGGTCCAAGATCTCTGGATCAAAAGGACGAGATTACCCCTCAATTATATGAATTTGGTGAATGTCGTATACCAAACCTACATGGTTTAATGGATGGCCTTGTGGGGATTGAGAATAATTCATCATATCAGCATCAAACCTGTGAATGAGAAATCATGGAACTGGGAAATGAAAAGGGAATCCACCAGATCTTATCCTACGCAGCCCATGTGACTGTTAGGGATTATGATTTGATTTCAATGTGCCTTCAACCTGCCTACATATTAGTGACTATTCTTTTTTTTTTTACTATTTTACTTTTCTTTTTGTTTCTGTGCTTTGCAGTCCGCAATAATAATTCTATAAATTTTATGGAATGGGTAAATTGGTTATTAAGGAAAGGTAAAAATACATTTTTTTGTCCCTTAACTTTGTTTGATATTTTATTTTTGTTCCACAATTATAATTTATTTCATTTTTGTTCTAAATTTTTTCAAAACTTACTAAATTGTCTTAACTGCTAATACCATTAGAAATGTTAACAGAATTTACTGTCATGACATCATATATAGGTACAAATATATAGTTGACATTGTACAACTAAGATTTTCCTTTTTCTAAAATAATGGTTAAGACGATTTTTATGAATTTTGAAAATATTTAGGACAAAAATGAAACAATATAATTCTATGAAAAAAATAAAACTCAAAATAAAGTTAAAGGACGAAAAAGTAAAAAATTTCCTATAAAGAATATTATGCATAATTTTTGTTTTAAACTTCAATGTTTGTATATTAATTAAATGAATTATGTTTTTCATATATATATATATATATATGTATTGATTATTACAAATTACTTTAAATTAATCTATAATAAAGAATTTGGATTTGATATTGTTATTTGAGTTTAATTGCATTCATAATTATAAAATTTGGGCCTACTATTGACTTGGGAAATGTACTCAATCTTTGCATCACTAGTTCAACCAGTAAATTATTGATCGAATTACATAAAATTAAATGAATATATAAATATTTAATAAAAAAACACATTAAAATAATATAAAAATTACTAAAAATAAATTTAATTCCAAACTAATAAAACTCACAATATAACTATTTAATTTCTACAATTCAGAAGTTTTAAAAGAAAATGATATATAATAAATCATTATAGGAAAAATTTCACTTTTTGTCATTTAACTTTGCTATAAATTTCATATTCATGCCATAACTACATTGTTTAATTTTTGTCTCAAATATTTTTTTAAAAAATCATCAAATTCATCCCCAATCATTAATTCAAAAAAAAATATATCAATTAAACAATGTTGTGCACTTACCTTCACATATAATGTCATATTAACAAATTTCGTTAACATTTCTAACAATGTTAATAGTTAATTAGGACAAATTTGGTAAATTTTAAAAAAAATTAAGAAAAAAATGAAGTAAAATATAATTACGAGATAAAAATAAAATTAAGGAAAAAAATATTTTTTACTTAAGAAAATGATACTGTGGTAGGGGACAGGTTTGAGAATAATTGCTTTTATGTAAAAAAATTTAGGCAACAATTAACATGGTCGCATGTGGTTCTGTGTAGTTTAGTACAAATAATTATTGGACTATGACTTAGCCACGTTTCACTGGGATTTCATGATAAAACCTAGGAACGATTCTATTTTTATTTAGGCTTTTATTATTTGGGCTCAAATTATAATTAAGATTTTAATATAATTAAGCTTACAATTAAGCTTTTAATATGGAGGCCCATTAGAATTATATTTGTGATGAGGGATAAATGGTGATGGAATTTGATGGGCTCTACATGGTTCCAGACTAAGCTTGATCATCACTCTCAAAAGTTGCTGTTGCTCATCACCAAATAGCGGAGCCCATAGATAATGGATCCAAACCCCTCCTCTCTAAAACAATGGACCCATGTTCATAATATTTAATATATGCTCAGCAGTCGAACATTCTGCACATCTTTAAATATACTTCATTCTGCGAATACTACTACTCTTCACCCTTTGGGGCTATTCTAGCTGATGGAGGTTGTTACTTAGTAGAAACTTGCATGTAGAGATGAGATGACACACTCTCTTAGGGAGAGAAATTATTGTGCATACTTTAGCTTTTCTCTTTCCACAACAGATGGAAAATTATTTTCCACGGATTGATTTTTGCCCAAGTGGTTTCATTGCTCCTTTTTGCACAGTAATATAGATATCACATGAGGAATACAACTGTACAAGTAACTATGACACACCAAACCACTTAATTACAGCAGCTTGACAATTTCTAGAGTGCAAAACTCGACCTTCATCGATATCTCGATATCATCTTTTCCTTTCGTCTAGACTAGAGGAGTTACTAATTTACTATGAATGTCAGAATCCCTTCTGCAGGGATTGGAACAGTAACCATATATATCATGTTCATCACCTTTCCCTAACAATCTGTGAGTGTGGATCCATTTCATCAGAATAAACCTGCAAACCCTCGGCATTCAAACAAATAAAATACACTTTTGTGAGAGAAAGAACAAAAATATTAAGCTCCAAATCAAGAACAACAGTTGAATTGTGGTTACCTGGCTATGTCTTTCCTCACTAAAGCTAACAGTTCTGACCTTTAGCTCCCCTCTGCTAGTAGTTAACTCATCTAATATTTCAGCATTAGCCATGTCCCTTGATCCAACACGAGGCGATTCCACCTCCTGGTAAAAAGTAAAAAAGAGCTTTTATATCCCAGGTTGATTTTTAAAAGAGAATTGAGATTATATAGTGATAAAATTAAGCGTGGCATACCCTGAAAGAGACATTGAAACTCAGTCTTGGAGCACCAGCTATTTCTTCATATTCAGCTGCGTCTAGTTCCCTTAGATGGTGAGGATTGAACAGCTTGGGGAGTATATGCTGCCTCAACGTGATCAGCACAAAGAAAAGCAAGGGGAACAAGATTCCAGCTACGGGAATCCATGTCACTCCAAAACAAACCAAGAAATATACACATTGGAAGAGTGTGAAGAAGACTATGTATTTGAATGGTACTGACTCAACAAAGGAAGCATGATCCCCTTCCAACAACCTGCCAAATTAGGTTGACATTAGAAAGAGAATTGAATGAAATCATTGACAATTAAAGTTTCATGAATTTGTGACAATGATAAAACTACAGTAACTTCCACTTACTTGTACCACCTACTAGGTGTTACAAAGAGTAGTAGTATCCTTTCCCAGAATTGATTCCCTGGAAGACTATCAATGGCCATGTAGGCAAAGTATCCCCACAGAACCGAAGTTGGTATCTTTTTTATGGCAGGCATAGCAAAGACTGATGCTCCCACAAGGAGTGATTGTAAAAGATTGCTCACTCTCTGCTCGTTTACTCTGACAGGCAGATATGCATCAATGTGTTTCTCAGGGTCAAATGTATCCTTCTTGTTGTCTCCTTTATCTTCACCTTTTAGGACAACCTCTTTCAAATCCTTTAGTTCTTTGACCACTGAATAACTCTGCAAAACAATCATATTCCGGAGCAATAAGGAACTTGGCTATTCGTCAATTGGCTTCATTGGCCAAGGGGAAGAGGATAAAAGGCTTATGCTTACGTCTGGGCTGCTATCCATTTCTATAAACACTGCTTGCATCTTCCCATAGATTTCAGAGTTGCTAGCTTTTTGCTTCATGCTTTCCTTGGCACTTTTAACCATCTTTCTTCGGATCAACTGCAATTAAAAAAATTACCATATCAAATATCCAATTTAATCATAGTCTACAAAATCCAATACTCATTCACCCACCTGTTTCTCGAGAACAGCAAGGCTCTTGGTGTGCATTGGGGACTGAGGCAGAACTCCATTTGAAGGGGGTAAGCCAATTAATCCACAAAGCAAAGTCTGAATTTTTGTTTACCCAGAGAAAAGCATTAGTTCTGATCAGATTACTAATAAGAATGACAATTAAACAGCTCTTTGTACAAGGGAGAGATATACCATGATTCCTAGCAACAATATATCATAATGATACGCAGAAGGTTTCTTGAGATTGAATTCCTTCTGTTGCGCCATCTGCGAAGCAACACTATGGTCAAAGAAGTAAAGCCCCGCTACCATTAAGGCAGGAATTAAAGCAGCAAAAATATATGCTGGAGAAACTTTCGCCATATCCTGCAGCAAATGTTATATCAGTAATTTCCAAAACTACAAAAGCAAGAACTTGGGCGACTGTACGCAATATGCATTACTTTGATTACTGTCCAATGGTGTAAAGATGTAGATTCCCAAGCCAGAGGAGCAAAGAGCCTTCTGGGAACTCCAGAAGGCACTTTACTTGGCACCGTGAATGACAGAGCTGTCCACACCACCACCATCAAAGGCACCCCATAGTCTGCAATGAAACTTCTGAACCACCCTGCTCAATAAAAAAAACTATATCAGATTCGCCAACCATAGTAATAATGGCTCTCAAGTCACAAGGAATTCACTTGACAAACCTGTCCCGTATAACCATGACCTCGCTCTTCTGCTTTTTAAAGCAGTATGGAGAAGGCCAAAGGTGAATATAATACCCAGCAATCCATTTGTATACAGCCAATGAAATTTGTACTTGTCTGATGTTGGGTCTTCCTCTTTAGGAACGTTAAACTCACTTACCATTCCCTACATTTCCAAAAACTTGTATCAGAGTCCTTTTCCCATGTGTCATGCAAAATCATGTTTCATTTGATACCTGATATATCACAAACTGACCTTGATAGCCTCTTGAATGAACAAGACTGTAATCAACATGCCAAAAAGCTCACCCGCAATCCTTGTAAATCTATTGATGATATTGCCGGCATTGAATATTGCTAGAAGAAACAGCAAGAGAGCAGTCCAGACACAAACCCTGAGATGTTAATAATATCAATTAGACATTGGTTTCTCCTGTCAGTTTAAAAAATGAACTTGGCTTATACAGCAAATGTTTTTGTTACCATCCAGCCCATGCCAAAAAAAGTTCTCGTCCCAAACCATCCCTATCTTTGGCAAAGTTGTACAAATAGGTGTACATAATGACAGTGGGTTCTGCGACTCCAAGTATTAGGAGAGGTTGACCACCAAAAATTGAGTGTATGATTCCACAAATGGCTGTAGAAGCCAGTGTTTCTACTGTGCTCAAGCTTCCATCTACATACAAAAAATAAATCCGTTCAATCTCATTGCAAAAAAGAAAAAGAAAAAAATCACTATTTTCTATTTTGTCCTTAGTATAGAATATCTCCAAGTTATGTGCAGGAGAAGAAAATGAAGAACCTGTGTCTCTACTCAGCTGCTCGCCGAAGGCAATAACAGGTAGAGCAGAAGCAAAGAAAATATAGGTAGTTGGGGCCAATATCCTATCATTAATGAAACAGTGAGTGCTCATTAGAGAGTTCTAATTTTCAAAGCAGTGGATTCCTGATCTTCTGAATTTGTCGTAAAGAAACTTACCCAATCCCTGAACAGAGAGCAGAAGTCCAATCTTCTTTATAATGCGCTGCTCTTCCTCGAATATCGTTTACAACACCCTTGAAAGGTGCTTTTAAGCTCTCCATTTCTGCATAAGATCAGGAAATAGTTTCATGAATCCAAGGGGCTCGTGAGTCTTGACAAAAATTTTCATATCACAACATGTAGCTGGCAGCCACAATCATAGAAAATGTAAAAACATAACAAGAACAGAGTAAACGTGCCTCAATTTTCTTTTTCCGTTTTGGCTTTGATTTCATTCTTTATTGACTGACAACCAATATGATTGGAAAATTGGAAAACAGAGCAGATGAACTAAACAATGGGATACAAAAAAAAGACCGAAATCTATGGTTTCACACGTTCATTTTCAACTTTGTTTTTTGGTTTCCCATAAATTTCTACTTGATCAGAGAGAAATGAAAAACGAAAGAGTATTAACATAAAAGCATGATATTCATCATGCTTCTGAAGACAAGAAATCAGAAATCTTGTAACCCAAAACCCATCTTTCAATTTTCTTTAACATGTTCCTTTTTTTCATTGATAGGTGCAAAAGAAACATGAACCCATCTTTCCACGTACATGCAATGGAGAGACAAACCCCATAAAACCAACGAGTTCACTGCCCCTTCTTCACCATATTTGAGTAACAAAAATGTATCATGCAGATTGAGATAGGAAGCCTGGTTAATGAAGATTTCATAAAACAATGACATGAACAAAAAGTGTAGCTAAGATCACTCGAAATGTTGAATAACAGTACCGGAGTTGTTGTTCTGGCCAAGAATTTCTGAGCAGAGTTAAGGGTGGGGTGGCCAAATGAATATTTGCTATGTATTTGTTGAAGTGTTTCCTCTCTTTTTGGGTTTGGTTGCTTCTTATTGCAGAGCAATGGGAGGCCAAAGTACTACACGTATTTGAAAGACCCGGGAGAATCGCTAGTGGTCCCTGTTGTTCAGGCCACTTCTGAGGCCGCCAAAGTGTGGAAATTCTACAATGGGCTAGGTTTCCACAGTCAAAAATGCGTGTGTACTAGGAGAGTCAAAAAAAGGGATTACGCTGGTATCTTTTATTTTTTTTTTAGAATTCGGTAATCGGGTGAGTTGTCTAACATTCATTAGTTGTTATTTATATTTAATAGTGAGTTGTCTAACATTCATTAGTTGTTATTTATATTTAATAGTGAGTTATCTAATATTTATTATTTCTTATTTATATTTAATAAATTTTTTAACATTTATTATGAAACTAACAATCAATAAATGATTGACAACTCACATAGATATCAAATTTATCGAAATACTATATCAACTCCCAAAAAAATAGGTTACTTGACAGCAATTGTGGGGGTGGGGGCATTTTTTCTACGATGTCATAGGAAGAAATTTCTTCACTCTGCTTCGTGAATGGTATATGCTTTGGTTTGAAACAGCTGTTATTTTTGGTTTGGTTTCCTAGACAATACAGCCAATGAATTTGGTCATTGTCATTTATGTAAATCAGATATCAAGTTCAACTTTTATATGTGCTACGCGTAATTACTGTGTGCATGAAACACATGTTAGATTTTCACGATTAGAAAAAATTAATTATAGGATTTCATTTAATTTATTGTTAGTATAAAAAAAATTATTATGTCATCTAATTATGTGGAGGATTATTTTGGTTTTTTTTTTTTGAGTATTGATATTCAAGATGAGTTGTCAAACATACATAAATTGTTATTTATATTTAATAGATTTTTAAATATTTATTATAAAACTAACAGTTAATAAATAATTGACAACTTACTTTGAGTACCAAACCCATCAAGATACCATTAGACGTTTTAGATAGTTATTGTGATAGTTAAATTTTTTTAATGATTTGACAATATATGATTAAATGATAGTATAATTTTTTTTACACTGACAATAAATAAAGATTAAACTCTTAATTATATGTTTATAATTGTCAACAAAATCCCTTTGTATTTAATTTTGATTATTATTAGTATAACTTTTTTTTTTACTATTATTTATTATATATTTGTTATATCACTAAAAAAGTTTTATTATAAAAAAACTTGTTTGGAAAGTTAAATTATTTTTTATCGCTTGCTTGGATGTGTTTTTTTATTTTTATTTTAAAAAATATTTTTTTTATTATATTTAATGATATGTTAATAAATAATAAGATGATAATATAAAAAATATATAGATACTAGAAATTAAAATAAAACTCAATTACTTTTGACATATTAATATTGGATAGAATGTAATTAATTAATTGCAATAAATGCTAGAAGTACTTTTTGTAAATAACTAAAATAATTACAAATCTAGAAGTACTTTAATGTAAATAATTAATTACATTGAATGCATCAAGTGCCTTAAAGTAAATTTTTTTAATAAAATACTTAATTGCTGTCCAAAATAAAGAATAAAATCCAAACTTAATTTTGCCAAAATCTTACTTTTATGCTTTTTTTCTAAAATCAGATCTTGGTTTTTTAAAAGGCATACTACATTACGATAATTTCTATTTTTATTTTTAAAAATAAAATAAAAGTAATATTTGTCAGGTAATTTTTTTAAAAAAATTATTGTAATTTTTAAAATTAAAGAAAATCAGTATAATTTTATCTAAATTTAAGACAAGTTGGCGTAATTTTTCCTTTATAAACAACTTTAAAAAAAAAACAAACAAACACATGAGCATAAGCTTACTCAATCTTCAAATGTCCCGGCTTAATTTACTATCTCCGTGCTTTTTAATTTTTTATTTATAATAATCTAGAAGCCCCTTTCTTGGAACTTGCCCTCTCCTCCTTTTGTTGTAGGTTTTAAATTTTCAATCTATACAGAGAAAGTGTGGCTATGCCCTTCTGTATACACTATTAACAGATTAAAATTTGGCCCTCAGCCTGATGATGGCCTTGCAAAATTGTTAGGTTAGGCCACATGTTTAGAAAGCCATATATTTCTTAAGATGGGTTGACAAAATATCATAGGAGAAAAGGATATTTTAGGTTAACTTGACAAAGATAATGTTAATTTGATTCATTTTAAAAATTAATTAAGTATTTAATTATATTAATCAATAATTTACATATAATTAATCACGTATTAAGTATTAAAATAAAAATAAATAATTAGTTAATTATATATAAATTATTAATTAATATAATTAAATACTTAATTAATTTTTAAAATAAATTAAATTAATATTATCTTTAGCACTAACAAATCATTTTCCCATATCATAATTCAAATGAGCCAACACACTCGTTTGTGGGAAGAATACTGATTTTTGTTCTGAAAAAAAAAAAAAAAGTAGAAGATTCATATAACCCAATATAAATTAGCCAATAGCAAACACTTTCACTGGCCACATAAAAGCAAATTAGACCAAACATCATGCGCTTACCGAAAAAAGAAAAAAGATGCATCATACGTGTAAGCAACTATGAATCAACCTAACATTTGGCCTGGGCCTGGGGCTACCTACTTCATGCTGCTATCATCCTTTGGAAATATGAAATATCCCTTCGACAAGAAGTCAACGTTGAGGGAGTACTATATATATACACTCCATATCAGGGTTATTGATCTCCTACTTTCGATTTTCGAATGGTCCCAAAAAAAAAAATTATTTTTGAGGAATTATTTCAATATTTATTTTTTTTTATTTTATATACATGTACTTAAAATGAATTATCAAACATTTATTAATAATTACTTATATTTAATAAATTTTAAAATATTTATTATAAAATTAACAATCAATAAATCTTTAATAACTCATCTTATATATTAAATTTATAAAAGTATCATAGCAACTACCTCACTTTATTCAGGATTGTATATATATATAATAACAATAATGTGAACACCATCTATGTTTTAATATGGAGAGAACACTTCCATACCTACAGTCATAGGATAGACCATCTCATCTTTTGAGCTATGATTTCATTTACGAGTATCACCAACCATTTTCATCTCCTAAGGTAAACTCTAATTAATGTCATGTTCTAAATAAACCCTTATCAATAATCAAAATAATTGATAAGCATAGCTTTATTAATTGATCTATCCATATGTTTTAGATTGCTACTAAAGAAAGTGTTTGTGGCAAATACCGTAGGCGTGGAACAATTTCAATGGTTGCGGCCTATGTACCAATCAAACTATGAGGGCTTGACTTCTCCAAAAGGATTGGATCCTGTTTACTCATGAAGGAAACGAACGTCATCATAGTTTGTGGGGGAAAAGATTACGTATCTAGCTCTGTTCCAGGAGGGTTACGGGTACCAGCTTTTGTCACTTTTCCAATGTCCAAATATTCAAGCATACGAAGTTGAACAAGAAAATTCTGAAAGTTCAGACTTCTTTTGTCGTACATGAAAAAAATACTAGGATAAGAATGGACAGTGAACTGAAAACGATGTGTTGAGAAAAGGGTTCCCTTAAATTGAATTGGCACATTTACCTCTTGATTTGGTATAGCTGTCAGTGTGATAGACATTGGTTGTGAAAATGTGTGTTGCGTTTGAATAAGAGACAACTTCAACAGGAAGCTCGTGAGACATAGATAGTTCTAACTTTCGAGGAAGCAACACAGAAATTGATGAATTCGAAAAATATCACAGGGCGTCATTGATTGAGAGGGATTTTGTTTGGAGGGGGAGAAAGGATTGTTTTGTTCATTTATATGCTTAGTAACATTTTTAGCCTTTGTTGGAAATGGCTGCAGCAGTGGTTCCAGAAAATAGGATTTTTATCATGAAAGGGAGTTGCAATTTAGAGATTAAAGTGTAGAATTGTAATTTTTAATAAACAAATCAATGAAAAAGAGTATCACATATTCAAGATTTGTTATATATGTACTTATATTTTATAAAATTATAAAGTTTTAATTTGTTCATCAACGATCATAATTTTATATTTTATTTTTTAAAATACACAACTCACTTTAAAATATTCAAATTCCTGAAAAAATACTACAATTTATGGGTTCTTAATTTTCTTCCATCTCAAAAATAAATTGTTATTCTTTTTTTGCTTCCACTTGGATTATTATTATTTCACGTCGTGGGGGTTCTGCCTGTATACAGGACAACTTCAAGACCATACTCATGGAGGATTCTGGGACCATATTTATTAGGGTCACGATCTTAAATCCCAAAATTAGTGATAAATATTTGACAGGTAAGTTTGTCCTCAAAATAAAAAATAACGACAAATAGAGAAAGAAAAAAAAAGTCCAAAGAATTGAAAAACCGATAAAATTAATTATTTTCAAACATATCACTTACAGTTTATCTGAACCGTTAATATTATTTTTGTACTAACATTTTTTTTAACCAAAAGAATGAGTTGATAGAAATTATTAACTATTTTAGATAGAATTACTGTCATTTTTTTAAATTTAAAATGAATTAAATTACTTGTGTAGTTACTAATAACATTCCAGCTATACAAAAAATTGATTTCAATTTTCAAATTACAATAAAGTTTCATGTTGTTCAAACTTAATTAGAAGAACTTTTAAATATAAACATCAAAGGAATATGACTTCATAATTAATTTTTCCATATTATTTTTCAACTAAACCCACATAGGTTTTGACTTATTTTGACTTAGCTCATTAACGTAAAAAAGAGTTTTAGGTAACTAAGCTAGATTTGGACGGCCCAAATAAGCAACAGCGACGCTGTAGGCTTGGCAGGGTTCCTACTTCCTTGTGAGTGTGTTGGATGGATGTCTCGTGTCGTGTCGTGTCGTGTCGTGTATTTGGTGTTGGCTTAGTGCGGCTCTGCGCTGCGCGATGCAAGGAGAAGGTGGTAGTTGCAACTGCAACAGCAGTTGACTTGAGATGAGAGGTAAGCCCTAACGCCCTATATCCTCTATCTATCTTATGCTGATTTTCATGTATCAGTAATATACACTAATTTGTGAAGACTATGAATGATTATTATCAAGTTTTCGTACGCATCAATTGAGATTCGCCTAAAAACATTGGTTGTAAAGAAATTTCGAGAAAAATAAAATCAGACTCAACTAGTTCAATTGCATGAAAAGAAGAAGATTCAATTGGAAGTTTTTTTGTTTTTTGTTTTAATAAATTTTTAAGATTAAGATAGAGGGGATAAAATTGAGCTAAAATAGCAAATGTAAAATAGTACTTGATTCAAAGTAAAATATCAGTGCTGATAAAATGGTCTGCTTGGGAAATACGGTGAGGAGGGGAAGAAACTCGGAGGTATGAAAATTGACAATCATCATCATGCTTCCAAGCATACATAGCCAATTTATATTCCTTCCATTCTCTTTTCAACTTTTTATTTCCCAAAAAAAAAAAGGACAAGAAATTACTAAAAAGAAAATATTGCATACATTTACACGTAAGTTGTTCAAAATACAAGATACTAACACTGAATGCAAAAAATGATACACAGTTGGCACATTTGAGTGGATACCATATAGGTTGGACCCTACAAAAAAAAAAAGGGGCGGGATGAACCCAGTATCCCGACATTTTTTCTTCTACCTGCGGCAACATAACTGCAGCATGCTTCTCTGTCAAAATTCTCAAAATTTGTTAGATTTCTATTCAAAAAAGTCAAATATTATAAAAAGAAGTTTCATCCTTCAAGTATGATTTAACTATGAGACTTCAAAAAAAAATCCTGTCCATTTTTAAGTCTACTCTTCACATCTTGTATCTCCTTCATTTGTGTCTGTAAAGAAAACAGATTAAGTTAAACCATCAAGACATAAGAAGTTGGGTCAACAAGATTGTGGGCGATGCATTGGCAACACAAAAATAATTTTTCAGGAAGCTCAACCACCTGATATAATGCTTTACACAATGCTTCGGACTTCTGATGTTGCATGCGCCATTCCATGGCCATCCCGTATTCAATTGTATTTGGCTGGGAACAATGAGATGTTGATACTGCACTTCTCTATAAAAAGTAAAGAACCCATAATATAAATCATATTTTTTCTAATATATGGGGGAAAAAGGTAAAATAAATCAATCAGCTAGGTGAGTTAGGCTACCATCTCCTGGCGTTGCTTTTGAGGCGCAAATCTGTCAATGACCAAATGACCAGTGAATTTATTTTGCTTGCCTGGTTCTCTTAGAGTTCCCTTCATGGCACTGACAATCCTGCAGGAAACTTACACACTATATATGTAGAAGAATAATCCCGTGCAAAGTTTAAAATGCTTCAGAAAATTTCAGCCACCTATATCAAAGATATTTCTTTCCTTTCATTGTAACAATACATGGTACAATGCAAGGAAAGAATGCATATGGTATGCATTATTTAATCCTTCCCCCATCATCAACTACAGAATATTGCAAGGTTCCAAGTCTGGGTGCAAAATCCCTGTTTCTTTTTTCATTTCTATATCCAAATTGTGAGGAAATATAAACTCAACCATCATTCTTAGGATACTTTCACATCTGGAGATTGACCATTGATATAAATAATTCCTATCAATCAATGAATTAGAACCTATTCTGTGGTTTGCATCTACCAACTTACCTTTTAAGCTTTCTATGACATGGGAATAATGATTCTGGCACTAATAGCACGTTAAAGCCATTCAATTTACAAGCTTGAGGCTGTAGGATGACAGCACAACAGTTGGTTTTCATCTCTATCATCAATAATTTGAATAAACATTCAAGTACAAACAGTAAGCATACACAACATCTTTCATGCTTGCTTAACTATACTGCAACTAGTGGGACTGGGTTTTCATATGGGCTAGGTTTTCAACTTCATAATATGTATATTTTTCTGGAGGGGGTTGTTAGATGTCATCCTAAGTTCTCAAACAGAATCAGATGATGTCACTCAAACGAATACCAATCATAAAAGTTAGAAGAGAAATTCAACATGAAAAACAAAGCAATGAATGAAGTACCTCCCTTCTCCAAGAATAAGGCATCTCTTGTTCAACTCAGATATTGCAGCTACAGCTGCATCTTTTGTCTTGAAAATAACAAATGCTCTACCTGTCAGTAGATGAGAAAAGAAAATCAATTGATGAGCCAAAAATCACAAAAAAAATTGTTATGCATATTTCTCATCACACCAATGGAAGACCAACAATTAAATGAAACATGGGAAAGGTAAGACCGTAGATACCATAGTATGGATTGGAAGTCAGGCTCCATTCTATCATCCTTGCCTCAACCTTCTCTTTGAGAGCATGCCAGACAAGATCCTGAACAAGAATTGAAGAAAAAAAAATTAAGAAACAAGAACACTTGAGACAAAGACCAGATTGAATTAAAACCTAAACCCAACCTTCCTCTTAGTCTTAGGTGGGAAGAATAAGTCTCATCTCACATCAGATTGTCTCATCACATCCATTAAAGTTTCAAATACATGATTATGAATCCATACATAATTCTACTCTACACACAACAAACAGCACATTTTGAATATGTTCTGAGGTACTTCTGAAACTATATGAGCACATTCATTACATTAGTTTCAACTAATAGAAGAGATTTCAGCTGTCACATTGTATAACAACTCAACAAATATTCATATTAAGCCTCTGCTGATGTTGAAATTTCCATGAAGTTGGTCAGAATCATAATGGGTTCGTTCTTTAGAAGTTCAACGAGCAAATAAATTAGGCAGCAATGATGATTGTACAGTTTGTTTATCATAGCATCATCTTAAAGCAAAGAAGAATATAAGCAAGCTCTCTTTGGTAGAAAGTAAACAAACAAAAAGAAAAGGAGTTGAAAAGTTGGATCATATATACCTCTACTTCATATGATGTGTAGGATGGATCCAGATTATTCAGTAAAACCAGGGTGTCCAAGTCTTGAGCTTTCTGTAGTCTGTCCTCCCAAGGCTACAAACAAATTAAAAAAAAAAAGAAAAAACGCATAACAATTATTTCATATTATATCCTCATGATAGAAGTATATATTTGCACTTACTCTGGGTATCATTTTTAATCTGTAGATATGTTTTAAGCAAATATGGTTGGAAGCAGAGATAAGAATAGGAATCTTTATAATGATCAGGAAACTTCTGAGGTATTGGTCATTCCAATCATTCTGTTCTGTGGTAAAAAAAAATCTATTTTTTTTGTAGCAGCTCAAAAACAGAATTGTTTGGTCATATTTTAAGATCCAGAAAATCAATCTTCATTAATTTTTTACTAGGCGTTTTGTTCAAGTTTTGAAAAATATTCCAATGAATAGCTTGCCCAGGAATGGTATTATTGGGAATGATGATTATCATGTTTGGTTGACTAAAAATATTCACGGGAATGACTCCGACTACCTGCGGCCAACATCCCCACGGCGGTGGCCGAAGTCCCCGGCCACTGTCAACTGCTGGCTGTGGCCGGGGGTGGCCAGATTTCGATGATAGACGCAATTACTGACGTCGCCGGCCACCATTAACTGCCGACAGCGGCAAGGGTGGCCAGATTCCGGCAACTGGCCACCGTGGGCAATGGTAGTCAGCGGCAATGACATGGCGATGGTTGCTTGATAACTTGTTGATAGAAGGGTAGGTATGTTGGGCAAAAATAATTCCCATGAATCATTTTTGGATGGGAATGTTTTTTGAAATCTTGTAACAAACATGGGAATCCAACATTCCTATGTAAAGGTTCCAGGAATGGGAAAACAATCTATGAACCAAACGCCCAGAAAAATACCAAATGAGGTCAGTGTAAACCAGTCTAGGCCAGTTCCAAGTATGCCAAACAGGCCAAAAAAATTTAAAAGTAGCCACATGTGTTATAATGTGGCATTTACAATTGACTTTATTCCCATACGTGAAAATTATGGCACACACATTCAGTAAGTTTTCGATCATTATCACAAGTATGTAGACTGGCCACTGAAAGTTAAAAGGATCTCATTTAAGATCTTTTTGGGAAAAAAAAGGACCTAATAGAAGAATAATCTAAATGTAAGAATCAACCAAGAAATTGTTATTTATAGAAGAGAGCAACCAGAAAATTATACAAGCATTTCACATGGAAAACTGATTTCTCTGAGCTAATATATCTGAAATTCATAACTAGCAAACAGCCTGATAATTTCAAGCAAAAGTCAACTTCAAAAACGATTCTTTGGCAGGTAGAAGAAGCAAATGTTGGAAAAACTAACTAGAACTTCGCTCATGAATACGCTAAGATCATTGATGTAAGACATGGTGGAAAGTCATTTTGTAAATTTACTTGATGATGGAAAATAAGGGTTTTGCACTTCAGAATAACACAGATAAATGTAAGTGATGACGAGCACAGTCTGTCTACTATATAATAAAACCAAAAGGCTAAGAAGAAAACTGATTTATAGTTTTGGCAGGTAGAAGAAGCAAATGTTGGAAAAACTAACTAGAACTTCGCTGATGATTCATGTCATATTCATCCGCTAAGATCATTGATGTAAGACATGGTGGAAAGTCATTTTGTAAATTTACTTGATGATGGAAAATAAGGGTTTTGCACTTCAGAATAACACAGATAAATGTAAGTGATGACGAGCACAGTCTGTCTACTATATAATAAAACCAAAAGGCTAAGAAGAAAACTGATTTATAGTTTTGGCAGGTAGAAGAAGCAAATGTTGGAAAAACTAACTAGAACTTCGCTGATGATTCATGTCATATTCATCCGCTAAGATCATTGATGTAAGACATGGTGGAAAGTCATTTTGTAAATTTACTTGATGATGGAAAATAAGGGTTTTGCACTTCAGAATAACACAGATAAATGTAAGTGATGACGAGCACAGTCTGTCTACTATATAATAAAACCAAAAGGCTAAGAAGAAAACTGATTTATAGTTTTGATACTAGATCAGGAAGTTATAGAAGTAAAACGGTTTAGATCCTAGAGTACAAGGTGCAGAAGTTCCAAAAAAGCAAGGGACCTTCAACGCAAACGCTGTTTTACATATTATTATAGGTACAGATACCAACTTCTTTCCCTATTGTCCAAATAGGAAAAAAACTATTTTCTAGATAAACCCAATATTGTTCCTTGAAAACGATCAAAATATAAACCAAGAATCCACAGTAAATATAAAGAAATAAGAACTCACCAGTTTCTTAAACCATCTTCTTTTCTCCTGCAACGGTGAAAATGGAGGGGGGGAAGGGTTAGAACAGTGACTGGATATATGAAACCACATCTACAATTTACAGATTGTGAATATTTGTCTTTGCTACCACCAAGATGTGGGCCGGAGTATCATAAATATATAATGATAATGAACCTCTCATAATTCTATATTATTTGCATGGTTATTTTTCTCAACACACCAATAAAGCAGATAACTTAAGTTATAGTGTATATGATTCCTTTTCCCCATCTAGCAGTAGTTTTTTAAGAGAGCAGTTAAAATATGATGACCAGGATGGATTTTTAGAGACTTACTGCATCCGGTTTTTCAGTCACCACCATAACTTTCCCGCATGTTTTGACTCTTTTATCCTGTCTGACTTCTTCCTTTTTCTCATCAAATTCCTCTTCCTTAGGGGATTTGCTACTTTGAGTTTGACTAATGGTCAACTTATCTTCTAGGATCTTCCTCTTCTTATATGGAAAAGAATGTAATGAGCTCTTTGGAAAGACATTCTCAGAATATCTCACTTCAGCTTTATCTTCAACTTGACAGTGCAACATATCAGAAGGATCAGTCCTATTCTTAATCACAATTTTAGGACTTATATTTGTCCCAACATGCAGAGGGTTACAGGTTTTTATATCCCCCTTCCTGTTAAAGAACAGCTCCACTGCAGAACAGTAACACAATGAACTAATGTATCTGGGAATGCTAATTTATGGCAACTACAGGCTGCTGTATTCAAAAAATTCCAGTAATTGTTCCAGATCAACGGGTCAAATATGTTTCTATACTTGGTGTACGATTTAATTCATGAAGATAGCAGGTAAAGAAATAACAGACATGGATAACTGACCTTTAACTCCATGAATCTCATCTGCAAATTTATCAACTATTACATGCCTTCCAACATCAAAAGTACGATTGAAAAAGAAGTCAGCCATCTTTAACTCTGTTTCAGATGGCTCAGGATTTCTCTTGTCCTTTGAAGTGCAAACAACACTGCATTTTCCAATAATTGACTCCTGAAAACAAAATTTTGAATGGAGGAGATAACATCAACATACTTTTACTAAATGACAGACTAGCTTTTCAACTATATCAAATTTTATATTCAACAACATTACTGTTTAAAACAAAAAGAAGCATGAGCTCTACCCAAAATGATAATGTTGGAAATTCACAAAAGAGGAAATTCAAAATCACACGCCTTAACCCATCATTCATAAATGCACTTAAAGCATGAAATCAAGGTGACATAGAATCATGACAGTCTTTCGTTGTATCATATTACTTATCTTGTGGTTTCTCGTTTTTTTATTTCTTTTTATTTTGTTGTGTGTGTGTGTTGGGGGGGGGGGGGGGGGGTTGGGTTCAATCCGTTGGAAAGCTTGTCAGGGATAATAGAGGAAACAATCTTTGGTCAGACACAAAAACTAAGAAAAAGGAAGAGGAGGGGATGTATTGTATTCTTTCCCCTGGCCTCTGCATTTGCGGTAATTAATTAATGCGACTAAAAAAGAAACACTGTTTCTTCCCCACCCCCGCCTACACCCTGTTCCCCAATATCTGGCTTTTCCAAATCATACCTCACAACTAATTACAATTAGTTTACAATACACCAACTTACATGAACATCTTAACTCCACCATCTAAATGGCATGCATGCATATCATCAAGAAGATAACATAGTGCATGGTTGATGAGGGTAACAGTGCAAAAAAGCAAATCAAAAGTAGTAACCATTTCAAATCTTCAAAAGGGAGTCTAGTATCTGCATGACTGCATAGGCAAATGCACCTCCTTCATTCATTTTCCCCCCTCTCAACTCAAACTCCCCTTAAAGCTGACATTATATTTATAGTGACTCTTCATGAACCTCAGCTCTCAAGTATACCAGTTGCTAGAACTGATGTCTAATTCCCCATGTCACAAAGCACTTTTAGTAGCTTTTTATGATGAATATTAATTATAACCAAGACATAGTGCAGACTGAACATTTACAGCCTTTAAAGATATTTCCCTCATGAATCATGAAATGCAGTCAACCTGTCATCATCCCAAACATTCAGACCCCTTAAACCCCACATTTAACTACAATTTCTTCTCTAAATTATCCCTTCACACTTACTCAATCTTTAATGAATGCAATAAACAATACTGTACATTTTCATATGTAGATAATATCAGGAATTCAGGATGATAATGAATTAATTAAATTACCAGATAATTGACATTGGAAACACCTTTTCCCTCACCAGATGCCAAAAATAACTCATTCAAATGTGGATGATATTCTTCCAAGAAATTACGAATTTCAGTAGGACGAAGAAACCAGACAACTTTCACCATCTTTTCATGAGTTGGTTTCTCATATATCTTCACAAGCTTACCGATAGAAGTTTCAACATGATCTGTGTGGTAAAAGTAGACACAATCATATAGAAAGTACTCCACACCCTCGTAAACAAATGACTCATAGAACTGGATGTCTTTATTTTTCAGACCAACTCCCCTCTTAGTTCCCCACTTAAAATCTCCAATATTTGCCTCTGATGGGTGTGACATGGCTTATAATGTTTCTAGTCACCAATGCTCAGAAACACAAAGGTTGGAGAAAAACCTGAGATAAATAAGTAACATGCTACAGGATTAGTGCAGCAAAATTGTTAATAAAACAACTTAGGAATTAAAAAAAATATTAAAAAAGTTGTTGCTGTAAGGAGGGGGCCCATCTAACTCAAAGTAGAGGGCATTATGAGAAAATAGTGATGAATGGAGATAACATAACAAATAATATACCTAATTTTTATATTTATTTGAACAAAAGAAAAATCATTTAGGGAAACAATGGCAATAGATAAAGCCATAAAGCCATTATGGATATATAGACAAAGCTTAGAGTACTGTACTAAACTCCCAACACCCATGAGCTGAAAACATTGAAACAGGGCATGAAAAACACCTGGCAGGGCAGAGGAGAAGCTGAAAATAGAAATACCTTTGATCCACTTGAAAACACCTCAAAAGTCATGTGCAGAATGCACTGCAGAGAGGGAGAAAAAATAAAATGGAGTTAGAGTTAGAGCGTGGAAGGTGGAAGAGAGTAGAGAGAGCAAGAAGCAGAGTAGAGGAAATGACAGGTGGCAACACCAACACTGGCAGTGGACGAAAGCATGAGTTTGCATTGAAAGTGGAATGTATGCTGCAAATGCAAAATGCAGAAAGAGGAGGAGGGCATCGTAAACGACAGCGTTCGACCATTTTACTGTGTGGGTATAATGCCTGGTTGCTATAGTATTATTATGAATATAATATTTAGAATAAATTGTAATGGTTAATTTTATAATAAATATTTAAAATTTTATTAAATATAATAAATATTTGATAATTTATTTTATATATTAATATCTTTAAAAAATATAAATAACGAAATAATTTCCAACGTACAGGTTCTGCAGTAAAAGTAGCAGTAAGTAGCAGTAGCACTAGAAGCATGCAGAGCTTATGGCAGTACGATGCTGACCTTTTGAAGATGTGGTGTTGTGTTTTGTTTTACACGTTCTTCAAAGCGCGTCTCAATTCTACAATTCAGTATGCAAAGACGCGTGTTCAAGGGGATTGTTATCGCACCTGTGTAAAATTATGGTTTTTTTATATAAATATACTTAAAAAAAAATTATATATCATTTTATTACATTTTAAAAATTATGTACTAAAATATTTTTTTTTCTCATGTTGGGAAGTTGATTTGGCTCAAACTGACTTCCTAACATACTTTTTTTTTAAAACAAAAATCTGTTGAGAAGTCGATTTGGAGGAAACCGACTTCTCAACGTTGAAATTCAAAAAAAAATTAACATCCTGTTGAGAAGTCGGTTTCCCCCAAACCTACTTCTCAACAGGTTTTAAATTAAAAAAAAAGCATATTGAGAAGTCGGTTTGAGTCAAACCGACTTCTCAACATGAAAAAAAAAATAGAGTATTTTAGTACATAATTTTTAAAGTGTGGTAAAATAATAAATAAATTTTTTTTTAAGTATATTGATATAAAAAAGCCGATATGAGTCTCCAAACCGGTGTTCATATGGACAAATGAAATAATAACATGTGAAGTAAGTGAAGTGCAAAATTCTTAGTCCATATCACTCCAAATTATGGCGGTGAGGAAGGTTTGGTTGCTACAAAATTTTTCTCCTTCCCCAAATTGTTATTCTTCTCTTATTTCTGAGCCTAATTGCAAGTGAAATATGTTCCAAAGGAGAGATTTCAAAATTCTAAAGCTGGATTAAAAGGAACATCTAATTGCTTGAACCATTGTTTTATTTACAAACTAAAACCTCATTAACAGTTAAGCCAAGCCATAAACATGAGACTTTCCAGCAACTAAGTTTGACATAGACAAATTTTCAAATTTTTTTTAATCTCATCACCAAACTCTGTTATTTTCTTGCAAAAACCCATACCAAGAAGAGATGGTTATTAAACTCATACCCATTTTTTTCCCACCACCATCACCTCTTATCAAGCACCTGGCCATACCAGAGTTCATCCCTATGTCCCAATAATAGAGGTTGAACCCACTGGACTTGAGACCACAAAAGGAGGAAACGTAATGTATTTTGATAGCTAGGATATACTAGCTAGACTCGCTGACAACAATTTCACAAATGGTAACAATGCCGCAAGTAATGGCAGTGATGGAGGTGGAGATAAAGGCAAGGTCGTTGACAATGGTTGTGATGAGGATGGTCATACTGAAGTCAGCAAGTTGGAAAGTAGTTGTCCCTCTTTGATTGTGCACAGTCCACATAAGCACGGGTTCAGAAACCCAAACTTTTATTCAGGTTCCATAGAATTTCCCGCGTGTTCAACTATTTTTCTTTCTAAAACTGATATGGTATATGATGGTTTGAAAAAATTATGAATTTCATAATTGATATATTTAATATTTTTAAAACTAAAAAATTATTTAATATTTAAATTTATTTAATATTTAAATATTCAAGATAATTATTAAATTTAATTCATTAAAATATTTTAAAAAAATATTATATTCTTTTAACAAATTCTGATATCATATAACAAATTCTCATATCTTAATTACTTAAAACAGAAAATATTAAATAAAAAATTTATTCTTTTAAGCTTTCATTCTCTCTCCATTTTATTCTTTTAATTTATTATTACTTTTCCATTAATTTTTTTTATAATATCACAATAAAAAAACTATATTTTATTTATAATATCACTAATTATTTTTAAATTTATAATCATTTCCCTTTATAAATCTCATAGGTCGCAGCTAGTTCCTTTGCATCCTCTACACGACCAACTTGCAAGCTGCAAACCAATTTTCGCCAACCAAAGCATCCAACATGTTGTTTATCTTGACCGTGGACTTATGCCCAAATTGTCTGGTCATATAGAACAGTTTGGGAGAATAGCCCTTATGTTGGCATAGGAAAAAATATCTTATTTAGTTTATGGATAAAATTAATTAAATACTTAATTAATTTAACCAATAATGTATATATAATTAATCATGTATTAAGTATCAAAATAAAGATAAACTATTTATTAACTGTATATAAACATTAATTAAATACTTAATTAATTTTATTTAAAAACTATATAAGAATACTTTTCTACTAAGTCAATCTAAAGGCTCATTTTCTCAAACATTTTCATAGGTTCATCAGCCAACCAGCTCGGCGACAGGAATTCATCACATCACACATGTGAATAAATCATCATAGCAAGCTATTCCTTCAAAGTTTCTCAATAATAGTCTGGTAGCTCTAGAATTGGCCAAAGATTTGAGGTATTCAAGCACCAATACAATAATAATATCTCGCTCATGTTTCAACCTCCTCACCAGGGTTCTACAACACCAGCTACATGAGTGTGTTCAAGTCGGGGTTTATGAAGATTGAAAATTGGCATAGTGTTGAGCACAAACGGTAATGAAGGCTTGCGCACTTTTTAACAGTAAGGAACAGAATCTCTCAAATACATATCCATTAAAGGGTAGCTTTTAGTTTCGTATTAAAGTAGCTAGAAACCTAGTAAAAGAGTCACAAAGCCAACTACCCAATGAGAAGCCCTGAACAGTGCTGACTCCACATTTTCCAATCACAGAGTGTTGAGAAATCGTTGGAGCTCAGTGAAACTTCGCAAAGTAATTCAGATCATCAAAGACATTGCCAAAGTATCATCTCGAAACTGAGAAATAAATGCTTTTCTTTTCATCAAAGATATTGCGAGAATATCATCAAGAGAATATTATTGTCTTTATCAATTTTGTAATCAAAGAGTCCCGGAAAAATTAGTTACTGTGAGAGAAAATTAGGAAACTTGTTCACTCGACTGCCTTTTTTTTTAGGTCGAATGATGAAAGTATATATGATTTTGTGCAGAGATCATAAATTTGATCTTCTGTAAGCCAAAGGGGAAAAAGAAAAAGAAAATAGTCCTAATCTATAATCTGAGATTAATATTTTAAAAGTCCACAAATTGTTTTAAATACATTGCTGTTTTTTTAATTGCGACCTAATTATAATCATAAATTTTAGCATTTTAGAATTTTTTAAGTGCTGCGTTACATAGATTATCATTTTAGAAGGTCGGAAGTATAATAGTTTTTAGCAGCCACAAACAACCGTGCTAAATTATAATCATTGTCAATCTGATGATAAATCAAATTTACAAGTGTATGTTATCTTCCCACTTTCTTTTAGTGGGAAATGACAAGCAGCTCAAACGAACATAAAAATATTGACAGCTACAAAAGAAAGAGGACGGGGGTAGAGAGGTTAAAACCCCTAAAACTAGCACATCAAAAACACCCGAGCAGAGATGCCTTCGATCTCTCTCTTGAGGTAATATTGCTTAGAAATAAACAGAAGGAAAGAGGAAACCAAGAGAAAGAGATGCCTTTGATCTCTTTCTCTTGAAGTAATATTGCTTAGAAAGAAACAGAAGGAAAGAGGAAACCAAGAGAAGGACACAAGGGAAGGAAAAGGAAAAGAAAGGAGAAAACAAAATCCCCTACAATAGATAACAACCTACGTGATTTACAGAGCTGACCTATTGGCTTTGCGAGTCATATACAGAGAAGAGTCTACTGATGAAGGGTGATATAGCTGCAAGCAAGGCCTTTGGACACTCCTCATGGGGTAGATGGCCACATCCAGATATTGCAACCAGTCTCTGCATGTTAAGAGAAGTATTAGGAAACTTTGAAAAGGAAGAAATCATATGCCATGATAAATGCTTGGGAAATTAAAAATGTGGCGGAGGAAAATGAAGGATTGGAATTGAAAAAATATTTTTCACTTTCCAATTTCCACTCCTACCAAGCACACCCTAATTTCTCATCCCCAAATTGTGGGGAACAAATGAAAAGATGATGACTGGTAGGATACTTACAGAATTTACAAATTTTGAGGCCATAGCTTGACAATATTTCAGAGAGACGAGGGAATCTTCAGCACCAGCTACGACCAACAATGGAATGTCTTCTACAGCTTGTAGCAATGATTCTGCATTTTTTGCTGAAAGGATGGTTTCAGATGACAATTTACCAATCTCATGAAGTGCTTCATCCCATCCTTCTACACATAGTGGAGCCTAAACACGGATAAGAACAGTCACATGTAACACAAGTCAATAAATTTCTTAATCCAGAAGTGATACTCACTAAAAGTATGACAAAAAAAACACCCAGAAGGAAAGAAAAGAGGCAGAAAGATCACGTAAAAAGGTTGTAGGCTGAAGTTACAATCAATGAGCAAACTCTACAGTGATTTACCAGGAGAAGAAAAAAAAAGATTCTGAAACTTACAATCACACACTCCCTCCAGAAAAATGAACAACGTAAAAAGAATATACAATGTAAAACTAATAAAATTATGTATTCACTATGCCAAACTACCTAAACAAAGCATAAACCAAATGATAAGTTTGTGTGAGTTCATCTCTAGGTTAAGTAATAATTATCTTTGCAGTTTGAAACTTACAAAAGGACAGAGCAGTTCCTATTCATATCAATATGTAGCATAAGGTACAAACATACCTTGTAGAGAGTCAAAACTTCTGTTGTCAGTTTAGTAGCATCGTACCATGATTGCCGATTCACCACTTGAGTGATTTCCGCTCTTAGTAGAGGGCGAACCAAATGTTTCTTTCCAAGTGAGGTATGCAGAAGGATTCTGGCAAAGGAAGGAACTACTTCCCTTGACAAACTAACATTTAGCAATACAACCCCTTTCACAGTAACCTGAATGACACAAAACAGATCTAAAGACTTAATCAAATGTGAAATGTACATTAACTAAAAAACTTATAACCTCAATCATTAACAATTAGCTTGCATAGGGCAACTTTACTTAATGTGAGTTACATGACCAATGTAAGTGATATATTCATATATACACAAATAGCTATACACCAAATCACCTAACCATTAAGTACTTATTCCTTGCCCATGGAATCCAGTTTTTTGCCGTGTCTTGATTATTTTATTGCATAATTTGCAGCTAACATGATAGGCATGTATGAATATGTATGCTAATCCCAATGCTATAAGAACCTGCAATTACAGACTAAGCAATAAATGAATAGTTTCCTAACCGAAGGGAAACTTAATCAAGTGTGCAGATTATATTTAAACTTTTCACATTATGCTCTTGCTGAATTTCTTAACCCAATGTTTGGATGGAAAACATAGAGGAATCTTTGCTATTATAATACACATCAAATAACTTCAATAGTTGATTAGGCCCGCTTCACAGGTAACATGAACATCTAGATAAAATCTCAGCTGCACAACGTGGCAAATCAAATTGATCAAATTATCTACTTAGCACTAGAAAGCAGGAAGAAATACTCACATTGAAAGAATTCATTGATGTTTGAACTCTTTGTGCAGCCATCAGAGCAAGCAACCCTCCATCATCATGACCGATTAGCACAACTGAAGACAATCCAATCTCAGAACAGAAAGATAAAAGCAGGTCAACCTGAAAAAACAAATTCATCGATATGTGATTTCAGATAAAACCTGGATCAAAAATTAAAAACTCAAGTGAAAATATTGATATAAACTGAAAGCTCTAGGCCTTGGAAGCCAGAAGTAGACTCTCCCCTTCAAAGAGAAGCGGTCTGACCATATTCCCAGATATATAATGAAGCTGGCATATGCCTTAATACTTGTTCAATCAAGACTAGGAAGAATGAAATAACAAATGTCTTCTAATACAGTTCACACTAATGATAAATAGTAATCACCTGACTTTCAAGTTTATAAGGATTAGGCAGTTCTTTTTCCTCCCAATCCTCCCGACGCAGCCTTGAAGTTAATCCCCAACCAGGCCTATCAAATGCAGCAACTGTGCAATTACTTTGCCGAGCTAGAGATCCCATTACATGCCGCCAAGAGAAGACTCCTCCACCAAACCCATGTATTAAAACAATACCTACTTGACCAATACCCTCTAAATTTTTCTCCAGGGACAAAGAATCCAATTTAATTGTTTCATCTTCTTCGTGAATTTTATCTAGACGCAAAACAGGGATATCTTCAGAAAGAACGGGAGAAGTTATTGGACCATCTAAAAGAGGAGCATATAGAGATGAACCGTGGAATTGATTGCTATAGCTCCTGTAGAGCTGTCGCTGGATTTTCGGAGACATACTTGGCAAATGTCTATCAAATTTCGCCAACCCCCCAGCCATTGATGAAGTGCTGCAAAGAGAATTTGATTCAAGGAAGGACATTGAGGACAAGTTATGTGGAGGTGAACAGGGCAGGCTGAGCTTGTAATGGAGAGTAATCCCTTGGCAGGTGATGAATAAGCTGTCTGAGTCTGCAAGTAATCTGACTGGTAGTTCTTCATCACGAGCTGTCCCAAAAGGTCTCCGCCTCATTTCACTGTCACTTTTCGGGGTTCTCCCCCCAGAAGGAACAGGAGAACGTGGAACCTTGTGATAGCCAGAGAAAACATTTTTGCATAAAAGGACCTGCTTAGTTATGCAGAGATTAATAAATTAATATATATATTTTTTACATGTGTTTCGTCAAAGTAATTAAAAGTGACCAATTCAAGTCTTGCGAATTTCAAAAACAACATACTAAATTACTAAGCACTAGATAACTTTTGCAAACTTACAGCTTCAGGGTCAACTCGATGAAACATGAGCTTTCTCCTTGCTCTGCAGCTGGTTCTATAAGCAACCACAGTATGGCCGAGGGCAAACACAACTGACGAGAGAAATAAGACAGGCATTCCCCATGACTTCTTCAAATGGAGTCTCTTCCTTGTCAGGGAAACCGAAGCTTCCGCTTCAATCTGAGAATTTACAGTAAAAACACAAGCTTTGACTGAAAGGAGAACAATTGAGAGAAAGGTAGACAGAGTCACAGTTCCAAGGTAAGGACCATGTGAGAGAGCAGGGCCATCACAAATGGAATAAACACCTGCATTCATGAAAGAAAGACAAGCTCAATATGAGAACCCCACTATTCTTTTTGTAAAGAAACTTCACTAATTAACATGTGGAAACGATCCAACTACTGCTCTTTCTACATATTCTCTACTGCTATGTTTGGGAGAGGGAAAAGGGTGGAAAGAGAAGGGATGGGATGGAGGGGGATTCTCTTCCCATTATTTAGATGTTTAAGTAAAAAAAACGAAAGAAAGTCTCTTAAGTTAAAATCAAAATAAGGAGAAAGAATAAGTTTTAGAACTAAATTTTCAAAATAGTCCTTGTGTTATTAAGCTTATAATACAAATATAGGACATATATATATATATATATATAATTTAATACATATTTAATTAAAAATACATCGCCTCCCCCTCCTTTCCTCCACCCTAATTTGAGGAGAAATAATTTTTGGGCTTTGAGGGGGAAGGAGGGACCCTCCTTAAAAATTATTCAAAGAAGGGTTGGGGTCATTTTTCACTTCCCTTCTCACTCCCTTCCCCCTCCTTACCCAAATCCAAACTATACAAAATTCCCTACACAGAGAATACAAATTGAGAAAAGTAGAATTCATTCTGTATAGCAATAACAAAATTTTAGCCAAAGTGTAGGAGAAAAGTGATACTGCTACTTCAATTTAACTCAAAAATATATACTACTCTCATTATCTCGAGAGAGAAAAAAAAGAGATAAAACAAATCACCCTGCAATTCCTGATCAACTTCAACTTTATTACTTGAACATAAGTTGAATTAGAACATGCTCTTAACAACATCTGATTTTTATAAAATAAAATAAAAAATTAAGCCTCTTCGAATGGAATGCGAGAAACGATTTTAAAGAAAATTAGAAAAAACATAAACAAACAAATGGTTCGAAAGAAAAATTAAGGAACGTATACCCTTCAACACCCTCCTCAACAAAAAGATGAGAAAAATTCGACAGTTCTAAGAAAGTAAGAATAGAAACACACTTGATGATTCCTTCAAACACCAGCAAAAGGAGGATCATGACCACCATATGATAATGCAAGCGAAAAGCCCCAAAAAGGAGATGGGAAAAGAGAATGATCAATCATACAGATAATAATAAGCGATCTTATGACTGAAACGAGAGGAATATCCGTCAAAGAGCTCTTGAAAGCGTATCGATGCAAATGCTCCTTGAAGCCATAGCATCTCACGCACGTGAAGCTGGAGATCAAAACGCAAGGCACCAGAACATCAACCACCGCCACCGCCACCGGCAGCGACGTGATCAGCAGCGACGCCACCAATGCCACCACGAAGAAAACCGTCCGAACGCACCTCCGAACCTTCTCGAAGCACTGCCCTCCCTTCACCATCGTTATTACCTAAACACACAACTCAACCAATAGGGTTCGGCGTGCGGTTACGGTGGTTTCAAAAAATCGGTTAATTAGTTAACACTTAAGAGAGATATATAATCAAGGCTCCGAATCCGATATCCAACTGAAACCCTAACGGTGTTCTCCGGCGGCGGCTCATCGGCCATACCCGGTGGCGAGAGGAAGTTCAGGGTCGCCGGAATGATTGCGTGGGAGCCAAGAAGAACATGGCCATGGACGACGCTAGGGTTCCAGTGGGAACGAACGCAGAGAGAGAGAGAGAGGGTGGAAGAATGAAAAGCCCTCTCTCTGTGATTTTTCACAAGTTTTGAAATCCCCTTTTGGCTTTCTCCTTCTCCAACCTCTTTCTTCTTCTATCTTCTTTCTTTCTTTCTTCCTTCCTTCTTTTCTCTTTTCGTTTTCCTCCTTCCCTTTTATATTTTTATTAATTTTTCTTTTTCTTTATTCCGTTATTTTAATCTAAATTTAAATTAAAAAAAATAAATGACAAATTAATCCTTGAAAATATATACCTAGCTCGTCATTTAATTCTTGATTTAAAAATCAAATAATCATTTTACTCTTTAAATAAGTTATTTTATAAATATTATACATGCACACTTTATTAAATTTAGTAAATAATGATAATTTTTTGGGATTCTTTGTTGGATCGTTAATTAATAATTACTCGCATGTTGGCAGACAGGAAATCATCATTAGTTAATTAGAATGATTTATTTGAAACTATTGACTCTCAGCCTGTTGCAAACCTGTCACCGTTGCTAATATATTTCCATGTTTATTCCACCCATCTATCCTTGTATGTTCGTACTACCATTTCTAAATTTGTTCCTTTCCGTTTAAAATAAACACTTGAGAGTATCGTCAATCAAATATATTCTAGAGTTTAATTTTAGTGTAACGTATTATTTTAAAATTAAGACATGATATAAGTCTTAACAAAAACTTATACATCATATAAATATTTATAAATGACTTATAAATAAAAAATCATTAACAAAAATAGATCTTTTTTATTGATATTATTGGATATTATCAGTTAAGTGTGTTTGGATTAGCTGTAAAAAAAATTATGTAAAAAATTGATTATGTGTATAATCGATTTTCAAGAAAATCAATTATGAGAAAATTAATCTATGCTTGGATATGTTAATTTATAATCGATTTTATAATAAAAAGTTTTGTTTGGATTGTATAAAAAAATCACTTTTATGTATTAAATTACCAAAAGATGTATGAAATTGTTGAAAAAATTATTTGATTGAAGGCAAATAGGTATTTTTCTTTTAAAATTTTTTAAATAATCTAAAATCAAATAATTAAAAGCTTAAAATAATAAAATTTTTTAAAAAAGTTGTTTTTAGTTATAAAAAAATAATCCTAACTTATAATCAATTTTACACACTTTAAATAAACAAGATAGATTTTATATAAAACAGTTTTCTTAAAAAAAATTATTTTGAGAAAGAATTAATCTTTTTCAAATATGCTCTGAGCCAATTCTCATCAATCACTTTTTTTATAAGAATACAAAGTATTATCATATTTTTTAAGTGTATGACTAATTCCTGTTCAAACACGATTTGACCTGATCACAAAATATTTTTAATACATACCAAATACAAATAATATTTTTTATAAACATATAAAATTTTATGATTATATAAAACAAAATTACTTTTGTACTTATAAACTTATCGTCCATTTTACATTATTTGATTAAAACGAGATAAAATTTGAACTAAATAACTTTTAATAATATATTCAAAAGATTGTGTAATTAAAATTATTTATTTCTTGGAAAAAAAAAAAAACACGTTGTTTCCTTCGTAATCTTACGAGCTTTGACTCAACTTGATAACTTGACATGATGTAACGAGAAAAAATGATTGTTTATGCATGTAGCAAGGAAATCAATAAAGAAACATTATTAGCCTAGCAATTTTTTAATAAACACAGAAGTACAAACGGCACAATCTTCTTGAGCCAAGTGACAGTTTGATTATTTAATTTAAAATTAGCAACTAGCAAGTACTTAGCCACGCGTGTTAAAACTTAACAATTTAGCTTTGTTTGATTTGAAGGAAATGGAAAAGAAAAAATTAAAGAAGAAAAATGAGAAATTTTTCTTATTTAGTTAAAAAAAATAAAAAAATAAAAAAAATAATGAGTTTTATAATTTTTTATTTTTTTTTAAATAAAAAAAATAAGTAAAGATAGAAATTTGATTAATATTTTTTTTTGTTATTTTATAAATAAATAAATATATATTTACAATAAAATTTAATTTTCTTTTTTTTTTTTTAATTTTCTTAATCTAAATAATTTAAAATTTTATTTATTTATTTATTTATTTTTCACTTTATTTCTTTCACAATTCAGACAAAATCTTAGAGTTTAGATAATTAAAAACTAGTCATCGTTGTCACGTTACGTGACCGCCACAATAATTAACTTTTGAGTTGTATTGTATGCATAAATTATATGTCGATGGTGATTCCAAAAGTGTTGTTTCCTTTGTTTTTTTTATTGTTTGTAGCTGTCAAAATTGACTTGTTTAAATCAAAATTGCTTTGTGTTGGTAAGTATGTCTGTGATGTTGTGTACTATAGAGTTCATAGTAAAAAGAGTATTGAAAAATGATTTCTTTTAAAAATAAAAATAAATTATTATTATTATTAATTAATTTGTAGTCGGCATGCTTTGACTGTATCAATCAATTATGATGCAATTGTACCATCTGAAAATTTCTTCGCTTGTTGCTTTCTTTTTCTTTTTCTTTTTATCTTAGTCTCCCTTAAATGTTGTCTTAATATTCTTGCTTAATTTTTTTTTTTGACAAAAATATTCTTGCTTAATTACTACGCCAACAAATCCGTTTCAATATTACAAGTAGCTGGCATTTCAATATTACAAGAGACATATATTATAAGTGACTACTCCTAAATAAGAAGTCACTTTTTGTGTTAAAATGATATTATACAAAATATTTATAAAAAAACTATTTTTTAATAAAGTTGAAAAAAAGGACCTTTAAGTCTTTTACCCATTGAGAATAGAATAGAAGCCACCTATAAGTTGATATGATTTATCTTGATGTTATTATGCACGTTATGTGGAATCAAATTAGGCACAACTAAAAATTATTATTAGAATGAGTCTCAAATTCACCAAAATTAGGGGAAAAAGTTATTCATTTTTACATTATTCTTTTTTATAGATATAATAAAACATGATCGACAGGTAACAAATTTTATAGAATGTCAAAAAAGTTATTTTTTGAGATACTTTTAACTTACAAAGTAATATAAGAATATTCTAACTCTACTATAACTAACTCAAAATTATCTAAAATGATTAAATACGAATTTTAAAACATTACATCAGAAAATTACATACAAATTATAAAAAATCAATACATGCATAAAATATACCCCTCGTGCATTATTTTCCCTTTAACGTTCAATGGATATAATAAGAAGGTTAATGGTAAAAAAAGTTTTGAAGATACTCTAAGTTCCAAATCCACTGAAGTTATAAATACAGCTCTTTTATTTAGCATTCTAAAAAAATAACCTTTCAGGTACCTAAAAATCTTTCACCCAAATCAAAGTGAGTTTTCTTTAGATAATACGAAACTTGATATAAGGTGTTTACGAAACCTAATTTTGTTTCGTTTGTGTTTTATCTTTCCAGCAATTCAACCGATGTTAACAAGATCTATTCAATTTAAATAAATGATCAAAATAAATATTTGTATAAAAATACTTTTGAAAAAAAAACCAATTCCACAAATTTGTGATAATTTTAAATAAGTTACATAAACTACTACAATTCTAAATAAAAATAAGTTGAAATTAGCATGATAAATTTATATAAATAGTATTTAATGGAAACAAAAAGAGACAACAATTATATCGAGTTATTGAATTAAATTTGAATTTAAGTAAATAAATACTTTTTACACGTCATCATATAATTTAAAAGTAAATCATAATAATTATTTTATATAAACAAAATATTATTTATATATGATTGCTCAAAATAATATAGTTATATAGAATGAGCTCGATAGGAAAACTTTTTATAATTCCATTTTAATGAAATCCAAATCATGAGTAAAGTACTCGTATGCAAAAAACATATCATAACATGTTTTTTCTTAAAATTGAAGGGCACTTTAGGTGCAAAAGTGAAGGCTTTGAAAAGGAGGAAAATGAAGAAAGGGGTAGTTTCATATGAATATAATGAGTGATAAAAGTTGGTCGGCTTCGTAGGATTCAAATAAATAGGGGCGGCGATGCGAGAAATGAATGGGCGAGTCCTCACTCCTCAGTCCCTCCTCTGACTTTCCTCCGAGAACGTAACGGTTAGCTTTAGGCATGTGGTCCGGTCTGCTCTGATCTTGCGTTGTGTGGTTGGGACCAAAAATTCAAAAGAGTTGAGTGGAGTCACCATCACTATCATTGAGTCACAGCCTGTTCCTATGCTCGGTGGCTGCCACCTGTCAGAATCATTTTCCATGTCTTCCTGTCCCTATGTCTGTCTCTCTGTCATGGTAAATAAATAGATCCACTTCATGTTATTCTCCCAAACTAATAATAATAAATGATTCATTAAAAAAAATTAAAAAGGCCTTTAACGGTAAGGTAATGGATTTAAATAATGGCCCTTGGCATATCAACGGCACCTCTTTTTAAAAAATATTAAATAAGAGGTCAATGTTAATTCATTATTTATTTAATTTTTTTTTTTAGAGTTCTTAGAAATACTTGATATAATAACATTTTCTTACAAAACCCCACTCGATTGTGTCATGTTATCTAATTTAATCATTATATTTAATTCATTAAATTGTTAGTGTATAGAATATAGATAGTAAAAAATAATGATAGCATATATAACTAACATAACATATATTTGGTGATATAATATAAAAGCATTGTCTTAAGAATCTCCTTGCTATTATATGTCATATATAAGAATTTTTAATTTTTTTATATTATCATTGTTATCTTTAAATTTTTTAAATGATGTGTAAAGAAATAATTAAATGATACTAATATATCAAAATTGAACTAATAGTTCACAAGACTTTTTTTTTCATGATTAGTCCAAAAAGTAAAATAATCATTTGAATTCTTTTAGTTAACACGAGAATTAATATCAAGCCCATCTTTTTCCGAGGCTACTTATTGGAATTGGTAGTCCGTAAAAGGAAAAGAAAAAAGGGTAATTTTTGTTTTTCCTTTCAGTTTTATTTTTTAAGGAAGAAGACAAGACAAAGCGTTTATTTAATTTGAATTAAATAGTATTCTATTCGAGAGGAGTAGACAGTGGCCACGCTTTTGGTAGGTTCCCTTCCACACCTAAGGCTCAGGTTTTTAACTTTTACTTTTGCGTACATCAGAGCAGAGCAGCATGCGCATTCTCAACTCCTTTTTTTTTTTAAATAATAATAATTTATGGCCAGTCTTTATTTGTTTTTTAAAAAAATCTTGTTTTCAGGGGCTAGTGATATGGATCACGTCACGTGCAACCTACTAGCATAGTTCATGAACAATTACTTGTCTTCCCAAAGGTCTTGATCATGATAAATGATTGGGTTTCAATCTCCATTTGATTTTTATCCATGTGTCTTGCATGATTTGCTACAAAATGTTTTCTATAGTCTTCACAAGTTTGGTTTAACATTAGAATTATTGTCATGTATTTATTTTTATAAATGAAGAATAATCATTTAAGAAGTATAAAATCACTTTCTTTGTCAAAGGGCCACTCATTTTGCAATCAAGTTTTTTTTTTTTGTTATTACTCAAGTACTCTTATTTTTATATTAATATTTAAGATAAATTGTTAAATATTTATTAATTATATTTAATATATTTTTAAATATTTATTATAAAATTAATAATTAATAAATATTTGATAAATCATATTGATATCAAACCTATAAAAACACCAAAACAACTCATTTTTCTTCAAATAGTGAAATTTTAGATTTTTATGGAAAAAACAATGCATGGCATGGCTTGAACTTTGAGCTTTGAAGGGTATTGCCAAACCCAATCATACTAAGAGGTGCAAGCCGAAAGAGAGAAGCCCATAAAAGGATTTGATGTGCCTGCAATTTAAGGAAAGGTTCCCACCTTTTTTTTAATAAGTACTTATTTTGATTATTTAATTGATATTACATTAATTTTTTTATTGATTAGTGATATTAAATTAGTTATTTAATAATAATAAATGTTATTAATTTTGTCATTCAATGATTAATTTAATATTATTTAAAAAATTAATTTGATTAAAATATTAAAATTAATTTAATATCATATGTATTTTTAAAGAATTAATTTGATATATTTATAAATAATTAATTAATTTGATACATTTATAAATAAAAAATTAATATAATATCAACTATATATATATATAACAAAAATAGACATTTACTTAATTTTCTTTCGTATGAAAAATGGAGTTGGACTCCATTGTGCATTCTTAAGGCACATTGCAGCACATAGGTAGCATAGCAAGTACCAAGGTATACAGTACACAACATAGTTATAAAAATCAAACTGGATTGCTCGGTGAATTAGTGAATCAGCTAAGTAATTGATTTAAGTGATTAGTTAAATCAGATATGTCTCGGATCCAGTCCGACTCGACTGGTTTAGACTGAAAACTAATAACCTAGCCAGTTGAACCGATCAGTTTATGAAATTAAAACAAAATTAAACTTTAAAAAATTATAACTTTTGACTCATTTGTCTGATTTAAACTAATTATATATTCATCTCATATAACTTTTCAAGATCTATGCCATGTCGGTCCTAATTTAAAAAAAAAATCATTTTATGAGTTATGATCATTTTAATGAAAATATTAGGGTTTTTTTTATGAATTAAGGGTTAAACTCTTTATTTTTTCTTAAAGGTCATCATTTCTCTCAAAATAAAATTTTTTTAGTTATTTATAATAAGAAATATCATCATATGTAATGTGTATTTATATATATATATATATTTAAATATTTATTTAATTTTATGTGATTTGACTAGTGACTTACTGATTAAACCAGAGACTCATTGACCCAGTACCCTGACCGAGTCGACTACCGGTCCAAGTATAATAACTATGGTACATAGCCTTGTCTAGCCAAAGAGGCAATTAACCCATTATTTTCTTTAGTAGAGTGAGTAGTAATAAAGTGGAGTGATAAAAAAAATTCAACTCATTATTTAAATTTTTTTGAAATAATAAAGTGAAATGGTTAAGAAAGAAAATTCAAACTACTTCTTATCATTCAAACTTTTAAATTTGTATACCTTTCAATTTAGGAGTTTGAAATGGAACATTTTTCTCCCTTTTTTTTGAGATGATCATTTACAATTTTAGTCTAATGCACTTTAAACAATGAAATAAGCAATAAAAATTTAAAAAGTAGTATTATAAGTTAAATTTGTAATTTAGTTTATTCTATTAATTATTATTGTAATTTCTAAACAATAAAGAGATATCTCTCTTATTTTTTCTTATTAAAATTTCTAAACAATAAAATAATATTATTTTACTTTTTACCATTCTACTCTATCACTTTCAAAACTCTCAAATATAACCTTAGGACATGATTATTTTTAGGTCCATACATGGAAATGGTAGAAAACAAGGAATTGGTTTGCTCGTTTGGTTGCCCAAGTAAACGTCTTGTATGGTTCTTCTTCTTCTACTACAGTTGTATCTCTCCATGTGCTTCTTGTTTGAGGCCGTCAAAAGAAGTGAACCTTTTTCTCCTCACCTTGTGAGACAAAAGGAAGCCCCAAACTGTTTTAAAAAAGGAAATGGGACATTAGGGCAACTCAAAAGGTCGGTGGTATACTGATATTTGAGGCACCTTTAGTTAATCCAACTATGCTGTTCTGATGTATGTAGGTCTGGCCCCTCTCTGTTCCTTTCCTCTATCCTGTTTGGTGACAGGATCCGTCGATTTTACATACATACAAACACAAAGTGGTCTAATCATACACAGTTTTTCTGTTGGAAAAACAGAAGAATCTATTTTCTCCTTTATCTTCTGTGTTAACATAATAGTGGCAGCAAGTTGGGAATCCCCCTTTTTCTTTCCCCATAGGCTATAAAGTGTACTGGGGCCAATAATAGAACTGTAATATAGGCTTAATTACCATAATAGAAACAAAGAATGTGATAAAATATAAAATAAATATTTATTTTGTTCATACGATAACACGGTAGCTTTTATTTATTAATAAAATTAAATTAATTATTTAATAATAATTAATATCGTTAATTTTATTTTTGAATAATTAATTTGATGTCATTCTAATAACGATAAAAATATAATATTTAAGAGTTAATTTGATATTACATATATCTTTTAAAGACCAATATAATGTATTGTTATGAACTAATTTAATAATAAAAATATGACATTTAAGAATTAATTTAATATTATATATATTTTTAAAAGACTAATTTAATATATTTATAAATAAAAGACTAATTGATATCACTTATAATTTTAGAAGATTAAAATAATTTTTTATTCTAAAATATAAAACCAACCCAAATGATTATGAGATTTTCATTATAGATTATTGAATAAGTTTAATTTTTATTCATTGTCAGTGTAAAAAATTTTTACAATGTCATTCAATCATGTGTTGCTAAATCAATAAAAGAGTTGACTATCACAATAACTACTTAGAAAGTCTAACTATTTTAATAATTTAGCAACACATGAATGAATGACAGTATAAATTTTTTTTACAATGACTGTAAATAAAAATTAAAACCTTATCGAATTATGGAGTGGTATTAAATGTAGTCATTTTATCAAGTGTGTGGGAATCTGCATCCTGGACAAGTTGCAGCCTTGTAGATAAGGAGGACCCTGTTCTGTAATGGTGTTTACTTTTTAATTGATTTGATTTGATGCATTTTATATCATATTTTCTTCAATTATTAGAGATTAATTATAAGTACTTAGATTCTCTGTATGGATTGATTGTTTTGTTGATCATATTGGGCCATCTCACATTTTCGCTGTCAATATCAAAATTATATGGTTAAGATAATGTGATGGCGAAATGGAAACAAAAACCATAGTGTTTTTTTTTAATATATATAACCACCACTAATCTAAAGAGTAATAGTCTTTTCAAAAAGTTGATTCCAGCTACAGTTCAAATGGTGTAGATGGTCATCAATACAAATTGGCAGCTTTCAATTGAAAGTTAAACAATCAGATCCTTATTCTCAGTGATAGAGTTTTTCTCATTAACATGTTCGGTGCATACTAAACTATTCTTTACAAAATATCATGTTTCGGTGCAATTACATATCTAAATTATAACTGCGACTTAGTAATATAACTTTTTTATATCTATATATGTAAACAAATTAAGTAATTATAACCTAATTTTGTTCCGAGTTAATTATAAACATGGGTATAACTTGGTTTTGTATGGGTAGGTTCCATGCAAGTGCAGACATTATATCATATTATAAAATGTAGACTAGAATATCTAGTTTTATGTATTCCACTTCCAAAATTGATTCTTAATCTTGCTGGAATCAAGCAAATTTGCAGTAACTATAAAATATGATGAAAGAAAAGAAAAAGGCCAAGTCGATAGAGTACTCTAAAAGAAATTTGAGCTGGTGTCAGAATGAGTTTGTTTTTCAACTCTGGCATATTTTTTTCCACTTCCAATGCCCAAAGTTTCAAACTAGAAAATAATTTTTTAACGAGATACTTTAATATATACTCTTGTTTATTCAAAGTTTGGAATTTGGGGACCCTTTCTCTAGCCAAAAATTGTTGAGACAAAAGAGGGCTCTTTGTCCATTAAATTATATACAAACAATGAAACAATAATACCCATTCGTTAACTAATATCTGTTTTCTCTTTCCTTCTCAAGGCAAGCAAGAAGCTTATAAGTTATAACGCAGGCAACTTGCACCTAGAGTATATGTGTCTGGTGCGGTCCCCTTGGTTATAGGCTTTACAGCCACTAACTGCTATGATATCCCCACCAGAGCAGGCCTCCAAGTCTGTAAGCACTCCTATCTGTTTGGATTGTTGTATTTTGAACCGGTTATATTATTGAAATATTCTTCATAATAATGTTCTCAGTAAAGACACATACAATAAAATAATTCCAAAACAAAGTCCAACTTTCTCTTGTGCAGGGAACAATGATGGACGATGCGCCTCATTTTCTGCATTGTCTTCATAATATAAGATATATTATTTGATTGTAGCTAGTAATCTTACAATATCCAACGACTTTAATTGGCTACAAAACAACCATCAGGTATGACTTAGATAGTAAACAAATTTTATATGAGTGGACTTTACTTGTAGTGTGGAATTCAAAATTCATTGGAAGTACCTTGTAGCCATAACTAAGCTAATGCCTAAGTGAAGATTAATTTCATACCCAAAAAGTATCTAAACACCTCATAATAGTACAATATATATATATATATATATAAATGCCCACATGGCCATAGCATCACCGTCCATGCCCATCATATAAAAGGCAAGTCTAATTCAAACTCTAGTGATTTCTGATCTTGCTTATTAAGATCATTGGTTTTCAGAGTCATTTTCTATCTTAATCGCTTTCAATGATTCATGGAACTCCCACTCCACCGATGCTCACATAAGAACGAAAAAATATGTCAGTGTCAGGTTCACCAACCAAAACCTGGTCTAGGCAAATACTTGGTGCTTAGTGTAAGAGAAGGAATGACTATGTGGTTGAGTTGTCCTTAGGATTTGGTTGTTGGGAACGTTTGTGTCATCATTTGTATAGTTTGGATTCTAGTCTATTCAAGTCATAGACGATAAATTGTGGCCAAAATAGAAGAATTTCCTAAAAGTGACGTTAGAAGGAGGTAGGGAAGGTAATGGGCTAACAACTTAGGATTGCTACTCGTCCCTCGTCTATGTTCTCATATATAGTCCTTATTGATGCCCACCTTGCTTCTGTATTATGGGTAGCGGGTTGTTAAAAAAGGTAAGTGTTAAAATTCATTAAGAATCACTGGGTTGTACCCTAAATATAAGAAAATCATATTTGAAGAACTAAAGATTAAACTTTTATCTAGTTCAAAGATTAATAAGTACGTAAACTAGAGTTTGGTAATTGAAATAAATCAATTGATTGTCATGTTAAAAATTTTGATTTGTTCAAATAAGTAGTATTCCAAGTCTCTTTGTGAACCACTTGATCTGAGGATGGAATCTCAACCAAGCTTGCTTTGCCTACACATACAAGTTCATAGACTTCTTTGTAATAAAAAAGTTATTACTGTTATGATTTTTTAAGATAAATATTTTTAATATTTAATAACTTATTTTTTTATATCGAATTCAAATTTTGTTATTAGATTTTTGATACATTTATGTGAATTTTATTTTCCAAACCAGAAAAAATATATACCCGCAACTGCTAATTTTAGCAATTCTTCCCTCCACCCTGTCATCTGCTGCGCCCTTCTACTGTATTTACTACATTGGTAATTAGAATTTGATTTTGGTGTTGTTCTCTTTAATTGGTTTTCTGCATCTTGATACTCTCACCATTCCTATGTTTGGCCTATTTAACAAAGTCATCATCTTTCAAATCCATATTTACAACATTCTGCCGGGTGTATATAATTATAGCATAATCTCCCTGTCAGTTAAGTGAACTTTTTTATTCTTTTTGTTTACATTATCATGTCTTTATATTGTTTCCATTTTGTTTGCCTTGTAAAGTTATATGGTGATTCTCTCTTTCTGGCTGACTGCGTGCGCGGTTCCATATAATTCATGATCTATTTTGTCTGTCATTAACTTAAGACTTGAAATTGGACATTCACTTATTTTTAACCTTCGTTAACTTAGTTTCTTTGGTGATTGTTCAACCAGAACTTCCTTCATTCCTTGTGTGTTACTTAGTTTCTTGCACATTGCTTATGATTTCACTTATTTTTATCTATGCAGACTTCAGAATTTTAATGCCTTTACTACCATGTATTGTCTGTGGAGCATTTATGTGAGTCTGATTTAATTCAAACGTGCAGCCATATTTTATGTCCTTAGGTAAAATAGCATGCAACTCTTTTTTTTTTCAAAAAAAAAAAAAACCAAGTAGGACAGCATGCAGCTTGGACTTTTCACTCATAGAACATGATATAAGTAGGATAGCTGTTATAATCACTCTATTAGATTGTGCAACTGGTAAATAGCGGCTCAACAAGCTCTTGAAATAATGTAGTGGACGAGGCCTGATAGCACAACCGGATACTTGTGGAGTTGTATTTGAATGGTCCTGTGAGGAAGGCCCGGTAACACTGGAGTCCAAGAATTAGATTCATGGATCAGCTTTGTTTCTTTAAACGTTGCCCTAACCCTCTAATCAAAAGGAAAATTCAGCTATTCTGACCAAAAACCAGAAAACAACATCTGCTATGGTATCAAAAGAAAAAAAAACAAAAACTGCCATAAGTATTGTTAGATCTCCAGTCTCACTCACCAATCCTAGCAAATTCCATAGTGGCAGTGGTGGGACTCAACCCAAATAGAAAGTCACTTCACCATAGAAAGGCCACCAAGGCTAGGATCCCCACAAGTTGAAGATCGTATTCATAGCGTCCAATAAGAGGATGGACACGGGCCTACCCAGGGCGTTTACGATAAGATATACCAAACCACTCTTTGATCAAAGGTGAGCCCGATGAGTGTGTCAACATTGTGTTGGGACTTGTGAGACATGAGAGAGTTGATTGTCCATATGGTCCATAGGTATGGCCTTATAGGCTTATCAGCTCTCAATGAAATTCTATATCCATTATCTGGTTTTAAAAAATGGAAATTGTGTTGGATTAGCCTATAACCCGGTTAAAAGATCAAGACATGTATACAGATTAACGAAGTTATGAAAAATATTGATAGAAAATTTCAGTTTTGCATTCATCAACGGATCAACCTATTCGTCCTTTTGCATTCACTTACTTAATTTAAAACAAAACAGGGATTTAAGGACAGTCCAATTAGCTCTTGTTTGGCACAAATAGGAGTTTGTATCCATCTTTTAATCCAAGGGAGCAGCAGATATGGAACATGATTATTTTTATTTTTATTTTTTATATTATGGAGTTTTAAGACCTAGTGTGAAAAGGGAGAAGGTAGGTTAAGGTGAAGGCAGCAGCCTCATAATATGATCTTGCGATAAAATAATCCCCAAAGAGACTTCATGCCGCTTAAGCTAAAGCTCTTGGACTATAACATAATTATTTTTGAAAAGCAAATTTTGGTACGTAAATCTTGTTCTTGCATGTAGAACCCAATTTGATCATGCTGGGGAGAGTCTAAAATGTCGAAGGAATCTCCATCAGGATGGACTTAGCGAAAAATCAAATAAAAGAATTTAACACTACATCTTAACCTATAATTTTAAAGCATTAAGTTTATAGGTCATTCTATTTATATTATCCTCGCTTATTTTATTCATTTCTAATGTAGGACTCTTTCACTCACATTCCACTCTTATTTGAATTTCTAACAGATCATTTGATCAAAATTAGCTATATTTTTATTGATATTTGAAAGAAATGATTAGCTATATATGCAATTTTCAATAATCAACATGCAAATCCTTTATGCGATCTTTAGTGTTTTATGTATAGAGTTGTTAAACGTATGCCCGCCCACAACGGGCTGCAGGTTAAATTTGATAGGTCAAAATTGTCCACATTGAAATGGGTTGTAAATCAGTTAGCCTTACTCGCAGACCTAAACGGGTTCCCTTGAAAACTTTTTTTTCACTTGTAAATTTTAAAATAAATTTAAATTTAATAATTTCAAATCAAATATTATATTATATAGATATAGTATTAAATACTTTCATTTCATCTAAAATGTTAAAGGAGAATTCAAACAAATAAATAACATAAACTTATAGAGCTTGACGAATACGTTTGTATTGATTGTCAAATAAATAACATAAATTTATAGAGCTTGACAAATGCGTTTGTGTGTGGATTGTTAATTGTGTTATTACTAGCCTGTACAGTACGTGCATTTTATACTTTTATTTGAGAAAAGATTGTTTCATTAATTTTTAAATTGAATTTTTTTTGTACATACAAATTAAAATTTAAAAAAAAATATGTGAGCGGCCTATGAATGAGCCTGTATAACTTGTGGGTTAAATGGATCAATTCAAAATTACCCTCATTTTTACAAGTTATTAATTTAGAAGCCTAACTTACATACTTTATACAAATAAATAAACTGGACAATGAGTTCAACCTATTTTATTTTCGTAGCGACAAAAAATAAATAAAAATGTCATGATCAAATAATTTTTTGGTACAAGCCACGGTAAAATTTAGTTTGCCGGTGTGAATGGTGATTTGATTGTGTGAATGATGTTAACCATAGGGGTCACTCTATCTGACCTTAAGACTTTTAATTAAAAAAATAATTTTTAGTAATGAAACTTGTAAGGTGAGATAGACTAACCCTAACCATAGCCTATCCTACCTTACAAGTTTCCCTACCTCTAAATACTTTTATTATTATTTTTAAATAAAAAATAATATTTATTTTTTAAAATAATATTTATATTATTATTTTAATAAGTACCATTGCCTCTGAGGGTAGGATAGACCAATGTTTTAAAAATCAATTGAATCGAATAATTAGAGAGAATAGTGGTTCAAGGTTTAATCGGTTTGATCGGTTGAACAGTGATTAAACCGATATACTATGTATATATATATGTATAATAGATCACAAAAATCTTAAATCGCTTTGTTGTGTCATCACTTATTTTGTGAAAAAGAAAGACTAGAACCATGGAAATCCCCAACCTAACTCCCAAAAGAGTTAAATCCTAAGTTTTTTATTTTAAAAAGAACTATTTTCTTCTTTCTTTTTTAATAAAAATTCAATTTAAAAGTTGATGAATGAACCAACCGATTTTTACCTTTTCAACCAACTTTTTTTATGATTTTTTGTGGTTTAACCGCTCAGGCAATATTTTGGTTGAACCAGAACCGATAAAGCTTCTGACTCACAGTCCAACCGATTGGACCGATCCAACCGGACCAATTTTTAAAACACTGGGATAGATTGACTCCCCATTCAATAACAAACATATAGTCTAACCCTAACCATAGTTTATCCTACTTTACAAGTTTCCCTATCTCTAAATACTTTTAATATTATTTTTAATTAAAAAATAATATTTATTTTTTAAAATATTATTTATATTATAATTTTAATAAGTACCACTGCCTCTAAGGGTATGATAGACTGACTCTCCCTTCAATAACAAACATAAAATAGTAAAAATTATTTTAATATTTATCTTTTTTTTTAGAATACTAATACCTAAAATAAATTATTTAATATTTATTAATTAATATTTATATTTAATAAATTTTAAATATTTATTATAAAATTAATAATTAATAATTCATTCTAACTCTTTAAGCCTTTGTTTGGTAGGAGAGAAATAGAGAAGAGAGGAGAGAAATAGAAGAGAAATGAGGAAGTTCTCTTGTTTGGTTAGAGGAGAAATAGAGAAGAAAAAAAAAAAAATAGTGAGTCCCACAACTTTTTCATTTCTTTCCTAAAATGAGAAGAAATAGAGAAGAAATGGGTAGGAATGAAAATTTGACTAATATATCCTTCTTTTTATTATTTTATAACTAACTAAATAGATGTAAATATGTATTTACAACAAAATTTAATTTTTTTTTCTTTTTTATTTCTCTCCTAATTCTCTTAATTCAAACAACTTAAAAATCTACTCATTTTCTACTCTATGTCTCTTCTCCCTATTTCTTTCTACTCTATTTCTCTCTTAATACAAATAAATCCTAAAAGATTACAAGCAAGTCAAATAAATGTCCAAGTTGCAATAAATGCCGGAGACATGAGAAAGAAAAAACTAGAAAGACCTTGGGAGTAGGGGAACTTGTAAGATAGGATAGACTAACCCATTGCTTACTCTAATTTTTTTATTATTATTTAAAATATTTTTAAAAAGTTGTTTGGATTATTCTTAATTGGGCATTGCTATTTGATACGAAGTCATTTACATACGAAAGACTGATGACCGACGATAATATACAAGAAGGATAAAAATATTAAATAATTTTTATGTAACTGGATGACACGTTAGTTTGTATTGAATTTCGTAAATAAAAAAAAATTGTGTTGTTTAGCATGTTCTTTCTTAAATAAAATAGGACGACAACATCTGCAAACTTTTGTCAGAATCTATTGCAAAGTCCAAGTCATGCAAGATGGACTGACCTTTGGGTAGAACATTCGTAGTAGTTTTTTGGTTTCTGTATTCTCATCCAATTGGATGTAAAATTCGTAGTGCTTGCTCGTGATATTCACTTAGTTGATCGTTGACGTGTGATATAATTTTTCAATCAATTTACGCGTAAAAATTGGAAATTAAGATCATTTATGTGTAGACACTAGACAGTGACGGATTATTCTAAATAATTCAAAAAATTTCTATAAAATATATTATAACAATTTTAGTTTTAAGAACAGCTTATGGTAAATATTATATTATAATAAAATTATAAAACCGACTGCTGTCTTGCTTTATTCTTACCTTCTTTTCGACGGATGGATTATATCTCCAACTTATCCAAAAACAAAATGGCAGAGAGAAAAAAAATCTGCAATTCTGCATCCACAAAACCATGACTCGAAAGTTAGAATTCACTTATAAAGTGCCTATACAAATGGATATACAGCACCTGTAACCAGAGCTCTTCCTGTTTGCATAGGAGAAGCGTTCCACAAAATCAAATAAAAGGCAATCAAATAACAACTATTTTTTTTCTTTTAAAGGTTCTCCATTGAAACGAATTAATGAATTATTATTAGAAGAATATGAGCAATAGAACAAAAAGACTATGGAGAACTTCTATTCATTTTAAAAAAATATATCGAGAACTAGTATGTAGTGTAGAGAAAAATTCTCTTCCATTAATAACTCACGCACAAGTTTTTAATATGCAAATCAACTCAAAGATACTTCCTGTTTTTTTCTCACAAATTAATAATGCAAAATGAAAACGTATAATGCAAAGTGATTTTGGTTTTTGTATTTGAACACGCTCCTCGTTATTTTTTTAGTCATGATACTACATGAATAATATTTAATAAAACAACAAAAGACTAAAAAAGTGTAAGAGCCATTGATCATATGAATTCGTGTACAACAATTTTGATATGACACAGCATACATTTCAAAATAAATTTAATAATATAAAAATAAAAATATTTGTTTGCATAAAATGTTATTCATACATCATTAAAAAAAACTCAAGAAAAGACAAAAAGATATAAAGAGGCATAAAAATGCTTTAATTTCCATAAAAATTAAATAAAGGAAGTTTTCATTTCCTTCTATGATTCACAACCTGCTATGTTTTGTATTATCCTATATATTAATACAAATTTTTATGGAAAATGCTTAACAGTACGAAATCTTCTTCGTGAAACCACGCATGAATGAAATTCGTGAATGGTTAGTGTGTGATGTTTTATGGTTAGTATGTTTTTAATTTTTTTTTTTTACTTATTACATTTTAACTGTCAAAAAAAGAACAGAGTGTAATTTAGGATTCGTGAAGTGAGAAATTATTCATACCAAATAGCAATACTCAATTTTTATTATAGACGAACGATGTACAAGGCCCAAACCACATAAATAGATTTTTCCTCAAGCCATCCCTTCCCCTTCATTTCTTACGTGATCATGGATACCTCCCCTTCCCAATATGCAATCATTTTTGTATGGTTACTATGCGCGGTCATGTTCAACTCAGGCATGTGCAGTTCGAAGATCCGCTGCAACGACAAAGACAAACATATTCTCTTAAACTTCAAACATGGAGCCAAAGATCCATCAGGCTTGCTCTCAACATGGTCCACTGAACAAGATTGTTGTCAATGGACAGGAGTGAAATGTGACAACTTCACAAGCAGAGTCACAAAGCTCAGTCTCCCCTGTTCTACAACTCTCTCTGCTTACACTGACAAAGTGGATAAATCACACTGCCTCACAGGTTATATCCACCCCTCTTTGCTGGAATTTGAATTTTTAAATTACTTGGATTTGAGCAATAATGACTTCTTAGCTATCCAATCTGATTCTGTGGATAGTCAGAATTGTCATAACCTATCAGCAGCTACTCCTCCTCGTCAGTGTGGAAACTACTCAGTTCTTCTTTATCTTGATATATCATCTAATGAATATCTTGTCATTGATAGTCTTCAATGGCTTGCCCGCGTTTCCTCCTTGGAATATCTCGACCTCAGTGGCATTGATCTTCACAAGGAAACTAACTGGCTTCAGTTAGTGACTATGCTTCCATCACTTTCAGTGCTGCACTTGGAGAGTTGTCAACTTGAAAACATGAGTCCGTCTCTTCAGTATGCTAATTTTACTGCACTTGAAGTTCTTGATCTTGACGATAATGCTTTTCACTCAGAGTTGCCTAATTGGTTATTCAATCTTAGTTGCGATATCTCTTATATTGACCTTTCCCAAAATCTTTTAAGAGGCCAACTACCTAAGACATTGCTAAATCTTCAAAACTTGAAAACCTTGAAATTGTCGAGGAATCACTTCAATGGGTCAATTCCAGATTGGTTAGGCCAACTTGAACATCTACAAGCCCTTCAACTTTATGAAAATTTATTTTCTGGACCTATTCCCACAAATTTGGGAAATCTATCATCCTTAATTTCTTTGAATGTCAACTCAAATCTATTGACAGGGGTTGTGTCAGAAAGAAATTTTGCTAAACTGTCAAATTTACAGTATTTGTTGATGGAATCACCAGCCCTCATCTTTGATTTTGATTCCCACTGGATTCCTCCTTTTCAACTTGATGGTTTATATTTGGGACCTGTGAGTCCTAAACTTCCTGCGTGGCTATATACACAAAGATCGCTTTGGGCTTTAACTGTTGTCAACTCGAAAATTTCATTTGAGGCTCAAGACAAGTTTTGGAACTTTGTATCCGGAATGGACTTCCTCCATTTAGAATACAACACGATCTATGGGGACTTGTCAGAGGTGTTGCTAAACTCTACATTTATAAATCTGTCGTCAAATAATTTGAAAGGTGGCCTCCCTCGAGTATCATCAAATGTGGCCATTTTCAGGATGGCAAATAACTCGATATCAGGATCCATTTCTCCTCTCTTGTGCCATAAGATGAATGGGAAGAGCAATTTGATGTACTTGGACATGTCTAATAATCATCTATCAGGAGGACTTACGGACTGCTGGATGAACTGGAAATCTTTGGTTCATATTAACCTGGGAAGCAATAATCTAACGGGCAAGATACCTCCATCAATGGGCTTGTTGTCTAATCTTGCGTCACTGCATCTGCATGAGAATAGGTTCTTTGGAGACATACCTCCCTCACTGCAAAATTGCCGCTCGCTTTCGATCTTTAATGTTCGTGAAAATAACTTTTCAGGACATATACCAACCTGGATAGGGCGCGGTGCAAAGGTTCTCCAATTAAGGTCCAATCAATTCAGTGGTAATATTCCACCACAGATATGCCAAATGTCTTCCCTCTCTATTTTGGATTTTGGAGATAACAGAATCTCTGGACATATACCCAACTGCTTAAATAATATCACAGCCTTGGTTTTCAGTAATGCTTCTTTCAGTCAGCTTAGATTTATCTTTTATTTCGATGTCGCCTTTTACATCATTGAAGACAGTCTTATGCTGCTTACAAAAGGTCAAGGATCAGAATACAGAGAAAACCTGAAGTTGATTCGTGTTGTTGATCTTTCAAGTAATGATCTGACAGGAACAATACCTCCAGAAATGTTTAGCCTCACTGAATTGCATTCCTTGAACTTGTCCAACAATCAATTAATGGGAAGGATACCAAAAGAGATTGGCAACATGCAACAATTGGAGTCTCTTGATTTTTCAATAAACCAACTTTCGGGTGAAATTCCTCAGGGCATGTCCAATTTGTCTTTTCTCAGTTACTTGAACCTGTCATTCAACAATTTCACAGGCAAAATCCCATTAGGGACTCAACTTCAGGGGTTTAGTGCACTCAGCTATATTGGCAATCCTGATCTGTGTGGACCTCCGCTTCCAAAAAACTGCTCACAGGACGGTAACACAAAGCCGATGGATGAAGATGAGGATGAATCAGAATTTTTGTCACGGTTCTATCTTGGCATGGGAGCTGGATTTGCTTCAGGCTTTTGGGGAGTTTGTGCTGCCATTTTCTTCAATAGGAAATGGAGACACGCTTACTTCAGATTTCTTTATGACTTGAGAGACCGACTTTATGTCATGGTGGTCACAAAGATGAACTCTTTCCATTGAGATCTAACAGGATGCCACTGTGGTAAGTATAAACTTTTCACTGAGGTTTCAATTGAGTTATATATATAATTTTCCGTTGCCATCTACTACGTTATACATGTATTTATCACTGTCAGAGAACAATTATTACAGCTACTCTTTACTTTATATATATATAAGATGCTTATGGTTGTACTTCATTTAATAATCCACACCATACATGAAGGGGAAATTTACCTATAAACTAGTTCAGTTTCATACAATAGTTAGCAACTTAGGGAATGCCTACGAGGTATTCAAGTTCATCCTATACAAAAAATAATGTTTAATAGTCATATATATTCGTAGTTAATAAATTAATTAAATAATCTAGGAAAAAGAATAACTTGAATTGTCACTATATATATATGCACATTCTTGTAGCAAACAAATAATTCTGGAGGATTATTTTGGACCAACTTGTACAAATGAGTTGGATGAGAAGAGATCAAAGTGCCATTGTAAAAAATTGAAGAACCACGAAGGTTTTTCTAACGAGATAAGTCTTGAAAACAAGTCTGCATAACACCATAGATACTGTTGTCTGTATAATATTCAAACTTGAAATCAAACAGCTTAATTATTTACCCTTGCAACTATTATTTACTTAATTTGCAGGTTCTTTTGGTGCATCCTTCAACAAGACACTTCGAGTTTTCAACTCCACTTACCAAGAGCCCACATAGTGGTGTTACTGAAGCATGTATTGCTATTACAGTATTTCTAGTGAATCCAAGTTTCACTTTATTTTCTTATATAAGCCGTGTCAGACAATTATGTTTCTTACAAATAATTTGTGCCCTTTTATAAGTACGTATGCCTACAAAATAAACAGGAATTGTTTCTTTTTGCACTAGTTTACAGAAAACAATTAATATTGATTTTATGGTTGATCTTCAGATAATTCACAATACAATAAAACTGTTGCAGAAGACAGAGCCAAGGCGATTAATCCCCTCCCCCTCCTTAACTTGGCTCACAACTTTTAATGAATTGGCATTACTCATCTATATATCTTTAGCTGCCTTCTATACTTCACGGTGATTATTACCTAATAACTAATAGTGAGTTAATTAAGTCAGTTACAGGTTACCGCTGGCACGGTTGTTAGTGTGTATAGAATGAGTTAGTTAGATTAATGTATATAAGGCACATTGCCTAATTGTAAACATAACACAGTGATCATTCTAGCTAATGAATGAAGGAAGCATTTTTCCATTTTTCTCTCTAAATTCGTTTCTCTCTCTTAGTTCCAAAAATGCTTTCTTCATTCATTAGCTAGAATGATCACTGTGTTATGTTTACAATTAGGCAATGTGCCTTATATACATTAGTCTAACTAACTCATTCTATACACACTAACAACCGTGCCAGCTGTAACCTGTAACTGACTTAATTAACTCACTATTAGTTATTAGGTAATAGTGATAGCATTAGAGTATCCTTCTAGTTCCAAATTAATTGGCATTTTTTAAGTGATAGTATTGGAGTATCGTTATTCTAGGCTCTAGCTTCCAATTAGCTAGTGGACAAAATTTCATATGCATGTTTCTCACTTCATATATCACGTACTTCCGTGAACAAAATTTCAGGCTGCATTTAAGCCTTCAGTATCTCTTATCTTTTGATTTCTCTGCAAAGTACAAACCCCATTAAGAGTTACTTTATCCTTAATCAGACCAAAATTCAAGTATCACAGTATCACCAGCAGATTCAACATTCCATCTCATGCCCAGTTAATTCTAGTAAGGTAGCAGCACCTGTCTGTGTCTGTACTTAAATAGATTCAACGGAACACTGACGTAGATAGTGAACTTGACTTGAACTGAACGGAGAAGCGGAAGAGGAAAGTTGAACCTTGCTGGGTTCAGCAGCTGTAATGGCGTCGGTGAACCGAAAGTGAGAGAGCACACTATGGCTTGGTCTCTGTATCCCTCTCTCTTCACATTTGCGAATAAAACTCTTCTTAGAGTGGGTTTCCCTTTCAACACGTCAACAATAACTTTTTGGGCCTGTTTAAACTAGATGTGGTCTGGGACTGTGGGTTTGGGTTGGTTGGGTTTGAGACAATAGAGAATTTTTTAAAGCCCACTTTGGAATTCGAATCCTCGATTGATAATATGGAAATAAGGATGAAGTTATAGGAAAAATTATAAACAAAGATCAAAATAAAATGATATTAATTGTGAACAACTAATGAATTAATCAAATATCGATTCATTATAGTATGGATTAAAAATAATTTAATTAATTGATTTTTTTTAGTTAATGATTTTTTTACAATAAATATTACTTTTAAAGATTTTAAATTTAATATACTTTTAATATAAAATTCTTTATACCATGAATAAACAAAAAAGTTATAATACTAGTGTAGTAATTAAAGTTGTTCTTTTATAATAAAAAATTTAGTTTTTGTAAATAAGTGACATTATATGATCTAATAATAATACAAAATTATTTATAGTAAAAATAAATTAAAATTAAATTACTTTGAATTTATCCTTAATTATATTTTATTTCAATGAAAAGGTTTAAGTCTTGTATTTCCCTACGCATGACCATATATATATATATATTTCATTTGGTCTTTTCTTAACTTTCTCAAATGCATATATAATTTTAATTTAGAAATTGTGCCAATAATTTATAATGTACGTATAATATATTACGTTGTATAATAACTAGTTTTATTACTTGTGGGATCTATATTTTGTACTTAACATAAAAATAATAGAATATTATCTCATAATAAATTTTTAAAACTAAAATAAAATAACAATATGTACAATTTGAGTGTAATGAAATATTAATTTATAATACTTATTTAAATAGATAAAAAAATACTAATAAATTAATGTCTAAATTGTATCTATTTAAGCAAATTGTCCAAATTATATCTATTAAAAAAATTGTGTTACAAAAAATTGATTTAAAAAAATTTTAGATCAATTTTTCATAGTTATAATAGGCAAATAAGTTAGCTAATAAACATAATTGTATCAATTCAATTGGCTTAAACATATCATGTTTAACATAAATTTATTACTATGTTTAGGTTTGGCTTTGAAATAAACTACTCATACTTGTAATATGAAAATAGCTTTTTTTTGTGGATATATGAAAATTAGTATAGTAATAAGGGTATATTGTAATTTATCAAAATAAAATCTACAGATTCCAAATCTTAATAGAAATTTTAGGAGCCATTAAATTATGAGACGCTTGATTTTAAAAAGTGGGCTAAACCATTGCTTAAGGAAACAAAATTTTTAGGGAATATTTAAATTATGAGAATTATCATATTATTAAAATTTAATATTTAAGCTAATTAGGGTAATTATATATTTTTAATTTATTTATAATATTATAAATAAATTTAATGTATAAATAATTAAAAATAAAAAATGTTACAAAGAAAAACTAATAGTAATAATAAGATAACTCAAAATTATGAAGATTTTATTTAAATATAGAATTATTGTGATAAAAAAATAATACTAATAACGTAATTTCAAGTGTTACAATGAATTTTGTTTTCTAATTTTTTTTAAAAAAGTATACTAATAAATTATACACTAAAAAAACCTAAAAAATTAAATAAAAAGTAAAATAATATGAATTTTCATTTTCAAAATAACACCTTGTGTAATCTGCATTCATTTTTTTAATGGTTGAGTGAATATTTTATTATTAATAAATTTGATTTTGAAAAATAATAAATTAATATATTATTGTGAAAAGTTAAATCAAATCAAAATAATTATATATAATTGAAATTTGAATTAGATGTTAACTTCATTATTCAAATTTATTTTTTTAAATTATAATTAGAAAACTTATGAAATTTAATTTTTAATAGTAATTTTAAGAGTCATTAAAGAAAAGTTAAAGGCTAAGTGAAAGAAAAGTAAATACATGAAATGTATATATATATATATTTATGATTGATATATGCACGAGGGTCTACAAATATTGTTTGAGTTACACGTGACATTAGTAAAATTTGAATAAACTATCTTTTATAATATTATTATATGGGAAAGAATTACCTTACACTAAGTGTAAAACTTAGGTCCATTTGGATAAGTTTATATACAGCTTATTTGAGCTTATTTATTACAATAAGCGCTTATGAAATATTTTTATTTTGTTTGGATGAACTTATTAAAACAGTTTATCAAACTTCTATAAGCTGTTTTAGGTTTATTTTCATAAGTTAAAAATTTAAGTTTATAAAAATAAGCTTTTGTGGAAGCTAAAAATACTTTAAATATTAGTTGTTTTTATAATATTCTTTGACAAAATTAACTTTAAGGGATTGACATAATTCATAACATATTCCTCAAATGCTCGATATTTATTTCAAAGGGTTTATGAAAAGTGCTTCTTAAAGTATTTATCCAAATGTTATTTAACTTATTTTAGACAGTGTTTATGACATTATAGTTTATTAAATAAACTATACTATAATAAGTACTTTTTAAAGCTATTTATCCAAATGGCATCTTAATTCACTTACACCACTCAATAATTTTTTATTGACTCAATAATTTTTTATTAACTCAATAATTTTTTATTGAATATTTTTTTTATCGATCAAACCGTTAAATTATAACTATCAATCATGCTGATCATTTGTGTTAAATTTTGAAAAAATTTAATATCAACAAGAATATAATCAAATAGTTCATATTTTCATATATTTCAACAATTTATATTACATTAATTTTGATGTATATTAATGAGTCACAAAATAAATTCGAATTAATGTGAATTTTTATAGGTATGATTTATATAATAGAATTTTTCAATCTATCGGTAGATTTTTGTGAAAATGTTATCCAATAAAAAATTATTGAGTGATGAAAAGTGATTAAGTCTTACACCGGTGTGAATTGATTACTCTTATTATTATTATTATTATTATTATTATTATATAGGGTGAGGATCCATTTACTCAAAGAGTAAGTCTTGACACACTTACTCTATTAAATAACTTTTTATAAACTTTGAATTTTATCAATATAACCCGTAGATTGAAAGTTCTCATTAAATATATAAAGCCTATAAAGTTTTATAAAATTTTAAAATTAATTGATACTTCATTTAACTACTTTATTTTAATGTATAATATGTTTTTGAAAATATAAGTAAATATCAGTTATAAGATTAGATACTTATGTATGTCAAATTTATCTTAAATTTAGTATGCATGATCTTCATGATAATTATATATGATTCAATGGTTAGATTGAAAAAATAATAATTTTATAAAAAGTTATTCAACGGTATAAGTTTACAAAACTTATATATATATATATATATATAATTGAAAAAATAATAATTCTATGAAAAATTATTTAACAGTGTAAGTTTATAAGATTTACTCTTAAAATAAGTGGATCCATATATAAAGAGAGAGAGAGACCAATTTGAGTTTAGATTTGATTTATGTAAAAAAAATATCTACTATGATAATTTACTGTTATATCAGTAAAGAAGATAAATTTTTTAAATAATTATTATAAAATTTAACTTTTTTATGATTTGAAAATAAATGATTAAATAATGAAATGTTAGGTGAAAATTAAATCCGATTTTGTTGCTATATGGGAATCTTTTCTTCCAAACATTGGCTACAGGTTAGAAGAACCGCAGGGCTAGGCTGTCTCTGACGTGTTTGAACGAATCAAAATGCCGTTTTGTGCTTCATATTGGGATTGGAGAAAGATCGTAGGTTTTTTTTATGCTAAAATAACTATTTTTCTTTTATTTTAATTAAAAAATTATGTATAAAAATAAATTAATTTTGTTAATGTTAAAAAATTAGTTTGAATCAAACAAAGTTTCATATATATATATATATTTATATATATATATATATTTAGAAAAATTAACATTGATAAGTTAATTTTATTAAAATTGGCTTCTCACCACTTAAATTTTTTTATAAAAAAAGTTATATTAAAAAATTAGTTTCATTGAAATAAAAAAAAGAAAAAAAGATGAAGCTGAGACGTCAATGTTAGTGAAAATAAATCTTAAACTCTAAACTTTAAATCTTAAAAATAAAAAAATGTTATAAAATCGATTTAACTTAAACTGAATTTTTAACATAAATTTTTTAATTTATTTTAGTACATAATTTTATAATTCAGATAAAATAAAAAATAATTTTTTAAACTATTTTAATATATAAAAGCCAAACATGGTATACGTACGTGTCGTGTCCACCTCGGTTCTCTCAACTTTCAAATCTCTAGGTTCTAGGTTGGTGACTGAAGACGACATATTATTGTTGTCATTTTACATAAGAAAACGTGGACTCATCTCCACCGTCTTTATGGGAATCACTCGTCATTTTTTCTTTTCTTTTCTTTTTGTTTTTATTGAGGACACGACACAGCCCCCAAATTGCGTGCTGCTCTGGATACTGCACTATTCTCATCCCTCCAATACTGCATTCTCTGCCGTTGCTTTGATACTCGCATTTTTGTTTGTTATCGATATTTTTATTAGTTATTAAATATTTAATATTTTCTTCAAATAAGTATCAGTAATTTCAGAATAATCCCTTACATTCTTTAATTTTTTATCACCAAAATCATTTTTCCATTACAACAATGCTTACCACCTCTTTTTTTTTAAAAAAAAACCTACGACAATGCTAAACAAAACACACCAAGTTTTTTGTGTCAGTGTGTGCGGATCTATTATAATGAGCGTAAGAATTTGAAATGAAATTACACTTTTACTCGGAGGAGTAGGTATTAAGATATGAAATGGTTACTTTCAATTGGGTAATCACATTCTTGAATTAGAAAAATAACTTTAGTGTGTGTTTGATATAGTTTTTAGAACTTCAAAATCATAGTTTGAGTAAAAATATTAAGAGATAAGTTTTTACTCAAATCATGATTTGAGAGTTTCTAAAAATTAAATCAAACATATTATTAGTCTATGTGTAAATATGAGTTTAACTTTAGTTAATTGTTAATGTGAATATTTTGATATTTAAAAAATAAAAAATGTCATGTCATTATTAGAAATTAATAACTAATATGTCCTATTTGTAGTAAAAAAAATTAATAATTTTCTAAACATGCAGTACTATATAATTCATTGATAATATAAAATTAATCACCTTGCTAATGTATTAATATTTAATTATATAAATATTATATTTTATATAATTGTGTATAAAATATTGATATAGTTTTATATAAATTTAAAAATTAATTTAATAATATAAAAAAATGAAAATAAAATGTTTAACTAGGACTCTTTAGACTAATAGCTGATAAGTTGTGGCGTGTGGATACCTCTTGTTTTGTTCAAGCAAACATACCTCAATCCACTATCTCATCATTTATATCTTCAAATTATTTTGATTACTGACGTTTTATATTATTGTTCTGTGGTGTGATCTTAAATCTTTTGACTATAGGACGAGGATGTGAATAAATTTACACTATAGGACGAGGATGTGAATAAATTTACAATGCTATCTCTCTTCAATTATCAAAACTCAAAAAATTTAAGAAAAAATATGCACCAAAACAATTCATCTTTACATTTATTTCCTAATTCATTGGTATGTGAGATATACCTAGGGAAAGTAGCACAAGAGATTTGTTTCCGGATTTCGACATAAGCATCACAAGAAACTTAATTTCTCAATTAAAACTTTCATACATTTTATTTGAAGAATGAACGTCACTTGTGGTTCAAATATCACTTGTGAGAATTTTCGTATTATTTAATCAAAACAGCAGCATAATTGGATGCTGAATTAATCTGGACGATAGCAAGTATAGCAATGTATAATAATGCCCCCATGGGCCATGGTTGGTGACGTTATTCGCCCGTTTACACCCCATGCTATGCCATATATATTTTCTTTAACTAAATTACTCTTTCATTTCTTATATTTCATATTTATTATACATTTTTATTATAAAAATTCTCTCATGTTTCAAGTCATATTGCTTCCCTAATTTGTAAAGTGTAAAGAATTTAAGCTGCATGGAAAAAATAGTAAGATTGCTTAAGATTTAAATAAATTAACTTAAATCCGATCCATAGTATGAAAGAAGTATATATCTAAAAATATATATAAAAAAAATAACACCTAGAAAAACGTGTAAATATGATGCAGTAGCAGATAAGTTAATTTCCAGTTTTAATGTTAGATTATATTTGTTTGTAATAAACTCTGTGCCACGTGCCATAAAAATAAATAATATTTATTAGAAATCTACAAGATAAAAAAAAAATGTTAGAAATTATTCATATGTGTTTAATTTATTAATTTAAGAATTAAGAACACAGTAGAACTTTTGCTGCCCTAAAACAAATATATTCCCTAAAACAAATATATTCATAAGATTGAACACGTTATGTTTCTGGTTTGATTTTATTTTTTTTCGGATTTAATTTTTGAAGTGATGTGTATGAAAAAAATATAATTAGAAAGAATTTTCGCTTCACACACTTAATCGTATTCTGTAAGATTAATCTTTCAATTTTTAGAAAAAGAAACACACTAGTTAATTTACATAACAAAAATTATAAAACATTTGTTCAACAAATTAAAAACTAATCTCGATTTCTAACGTAATAGTTATTAGTCTTATTTGCCATATTTTGATATGTGCGAACCCCACTCTTGCACATGTTATGGTACTAAAGGGGATTGATATTAAGATTCAAATAAAGAGAACTTATTAGAAATGAAATGATTCGGGGGAAAAAGAGTTAAATTGTGGTGGTATGCGAAGGAGTTCCTACTTCCTCATGCCTCCACGGCTCCACCAATCGGTCAAACATTAATTTTTATTATAGTTGCTTGTTGGATGCAAAGGAATAATAGAACAAGCAACATAGTTTGAAGCAATCACGGCTTTGTGCTTCCTTCCTTAGGCAGCACAAACTCTCATATTCAACGGGAAATCAACAATGAGAAAGTAGGTGGTGGTGGATCCAACAAATTAGCAAGAAACTATATGGTAAAACTTAACATATTGCAAGTCACTTTAATATCTCCCGTCCTCGTCGTAAAATACCAAATATCACTTCACCAAAAGCGCCCAAAAAACAAATAATGCCTTGGCCTTTATAAAAGTAATTGAAAAAGTATTCATAGGATTGAAGTAAAATAAGGATTTAAATTCTTTAAGGTGAGGGGTGCTCTTTAGAGTTAATAATTATCCTTCTGTACTTTATTTTTTAAAATGCATCATTCACTTTAAAACATTCAAATTCGTAAAATAACTCTATAACTAGCAAGGTGTGCGGGTTTAAATTCTCCTACTCCAATTAGCAATATTTATTCTTATAAGATGAAAAACAATAAATAATAAATAATTAAAAGACTACCATTAAGACTAATTATTTTCGGGTATTATTGTGAGTTGCGATTAAGAGACTATTCAAACAAGTGTCTACTCCAATGTTTGAACTTGTGTCTTCACTTGGGTGTATATCCCGTTTACCAATGTACCTAACGCTTGTTGGTAAATATTAATTAAGTCCTTCTAAAACATCACCGTAATAATCTTTATAATTACTTTAAAAAAAATAATTAAATGAGAAGTATTAAATCTAGATACTTTTTTTTGTTTTATATTTCTTTCTTGAATAATTATGAGGATTATTAGACTAATGATTTAGGAGAATCTAATATTGTTTTGTGTTTACATCTCTACCCGTTATTTCTCTTGGAGAAATGTTAAATTCTCTTAAAACATACATCACCCTAAAATCCTCGTAATTATTTAATACAAAAAAGAAAAGACAAAAAGATTATTTACATTTAATATTTTTTTATTTTTGAGAGTTCTAAAACTTTCATTGTAGTGTTTTTTTTGGATTGAGATCCTCTCATGTTACTTACTAACATGAGACGGTCATGTTAAAAAGAGAAAGACACAAAAACAAAATGAAAAGATCATGGTAATATCCACTAGTATTTGTGTAGAGTTCATTAATTTTATTTTTTTTCTCTTTCTCTTTGTAAGATGACCCCCTCATGTTAGTGAGTAATATGAGAGGACCCTTTTTCTTTTTTTCTTCCTATTCAGGTAATTAGAAAGGGAATAATTCTAAATTCTCTTAATTATTTAAAGAAATAAGTATTTGTCTTAATTACTTAGAGAAATAAGTATTGCATGCTTTTTGAGTTTCTAAAATATTAAATGTTTATACTTTTTTATTTAATACTTTCTATTTTAAGTAATTAGGATAATATATTATGAGAATATAACATTACTCTTAGAAATGTTAGTAAAGAAGTTAGAAGGCATTTACTAATAAGTGTCCTTGAGGCATTAGTTAAAGAATAAAAAATAAAAAATATTGAATGTAAAAGTAGAGCATTTGATATCTTAAAATTAAAAAATATTTAATATTTTATTTGTTTAGTAATTAAAAGCATTTATTGCGGAATATTACATGATTCTACCTAAATTAAAATGGCATGTGCATTTAATATTTTTGAGAATTCCAAAACTTCCCTTTTAATGATTTTGTTTTTCTTTAGATAATTTGGAAAATTATTAAGATGATATTTTAGGAAAATTATTAGGTTGATAAATGTCAAATCATCGTGACCTGGTGGTTTTCCACTTTGTAACAAGAGAGTGTTCTTTTCCCCTCAAGTTTAAATCCCATATATAATTTTTTTAAAATTCTCCTAAGAATTCAACCTAATAATTTTCCCATGTACATGTAGCTCAATTAAGAAAAGAGTTTAATTTTGATTCATCATCAGTGTTAATTTTTTTTACATTATCATCCAATCATGTGTTGTCAAATTATTAAAAGAATTTGATTATCACAATAACTACTTAGAAAGTCTAACTCTTTTAATGATGTTTCAGCACATGATTAGATAACAGAATAAAGAAACTTTACACTGATAGTGAATTGAAATTAAATTCTTAAGAAAAAGAAGACCAATGAGACAAAATATAAGACTCTCAAAAGTATTAAATGCGCTTACCTTATAGTTTTTTCCTTTTATTTTTAGGTAATTAATTAATTAATTATAGTATCTTTTTTGTTAAATGTAACATTTCTCAACATAAATTATTATAGTGGTAGGTATACAAATATTATTAAATTTAACTTAATTGATAGGTTAGTCCCCATTTAATGGAAGATGATGTTGCATACTATTTAAAATTTCTTCCTATATGATTTACCAATAAACATATTACGAGGCCATAAATAAGTCCATTTTTTAATCAAGCAATGTCTCAAATTTTATATACATACATCTATAAAAGTTAGAGAGACATTAAAACTCGTTTTATAAACTCAAGTTAATAATTAGTTGTGATTTTAATCATCATTTCTATTTTGAATTAACAAACTTGATATAGATATATATATATATATGGGTCATAAGATTGGTGATTTATTATGAGAATGAGAGGAATAAATCTTGACTATTGAATCATCTATGTATGAACAAGATTAAAACATAAAGTCATATGACTTTTTAAAGTGATCATATAACATTTTAGTAACTTATAATCTTGACAATTCATATAAGATTAAATGGTCAAGATTAATTTATCTCAATTTTCATAATAAGATAGTGCTCTCACTTGATATGTCATATATATATATATATATATATATATATAATATACATATAAGACCATATTAAGTGATAACATAACAACTTGTGTTGATTCGAATGAAAGGGGTTCAGTCACCTTAAGTATCTTGTCTTAGATTTGATTCTTGAAGCGGAGTATGCAGAGAAAATGCAGTTGGAATAGATCACCACTTCGTACATCTAATCGTACCCTAAGAGATTAGTCTCTTGATTTTCAAGCGAGGAGATTCCTTGGTTTACATAAAAAAAAATTAAATGATAACATTATCTTATTATGAGAAGTTAAACGAGTCAATATTAATCATTGAATATTATATGAATAATTAAGATTATAAGTTACTTAAATGTCACATAACTATTTAAAAATATCACATGATTTTATGTTTTAATTTTAATTATACATATATGATCTAATGATCAAGAATTGTTTATTTTACTCTCACAATAAACAATTTTCTTCACTAAATATGCCATTATATATATATATATATATATATATATATATATAGACCTTTTCCATCATGTATATAAATTTTTTATTTCAATATAATTTTCTCCAACAAAATGCAAAAATAAAAAGAGAAATGAAAAAGTGTAGCTTATTGATAGTCTACCAGCCGAGGTATTATAATTAGGATTTAATTTTTATCTATTGTTAGTGTAAATTTTTTTTATATTGTTATTTAATCATGTGTTGCCAAATCATTAAAATAGTTAGATTTTCTAAGTAGTTATTGTGATAGTCAACTCTTTTATTGATTTGATAATATATGATTAAATGATAGTATAAAATTTTTTTACACTAAAAGTGGATAAAAATTAAACACTTATAATTAACACATGTTTTATGAGTCCCTTTTACTAACATAGCACATGGTTTTTCGTGAGGGTGATTTGGCCCTACCGTTATGGTGGACAGATGACTAGGACTAGGACTGGGGCTGGCCTCAAACTTAATGCTAAAAGGGATTAAGCACAAATCTTGACTAGAATAAATATTATTTTGATCATTATACGTGATATTATATTAGTTATTAATTTATTAATAATATTATATTAATTTTTAAATGATAATTTATATTATTAATTTTATTTTTTTAAAATTAATTTAATGTTATTTTAAATATTAATTTGATGATAAAAAATTAATATTAAAAAATTAATTTAATGTCATATATATTTTTAAAAAATTAATTTAATATCATATATATTTTTAAAAAATTAATTTAATACAATAAAGAATTAATATGATATAAACATATACTCGTATGATTAAATATGTCAGCAAGTTTTAATTATTATTAAATATAATAATAAGATTATGAATCAATCCCTCATAGCAAGTTTTAATTATTATTAAATATAATAATAAGATTATGAATCAATCCCTCATCTATTGCCCGTCAAATAATGTCCACTTAGTTAATGATTGCATATGGTCGATAACCAAGTTGTTAATAATAATACAATTTAAAGATTTAGTGAAAGAAGGGACTACAAGTTGCAGTGCAATTTGCATAGGGCAATAGAGTAGGAAGGCAAAGTGCCTTTTAGTTGGGCCACGCCGTGGTTTTTGATCAGCCATCCATCCATGAATGAGTTCACGTTCCAAGGTTTTGAATCGCAAATGTTACTGTCAAGCTTCAAATCCATGTAAAAGCACTACTGTGATCTATGAAAGTGAAAAAAAAAATCTCAAGGGTAGTTTGGTCATTGGGAAATCATCTTGGCCTTTTTGCACACTTGTTGTATAGTAAGAGAAATATCTGATCCTAGCCGTAGGGATGCTCTTTCTTCCCTTTGCCTGACCGTTTCCCGTGTACTTTTTCTTACCTATCCTTTTCGCTCCCATTGATTGCCTCACTTCCACTTGTGGGAATTCATCTGAGAGACATAACTTTGTGTCTTGGTTAACAGATGGTTTTTTTTGTTTTTTTTTAACATAAAATTTATTTTTATTTTTGTTGTCTTCCTCAACCTCTACGGGTTTGGTTGCTTCTTGGACATATAAAAGAAAAGATATTTGTATCTGCCCCCTCCTTCCTATGAGAAAATATAATCTTCTTCAGCCACCTTATCTCTCTCTATCCCTGCCTAGTGCCATCTCTTATCTGTGTCTCTCTTTTATGTTCTCCTCTTGAAGTACCAGATTTTTGGATTTCTTCAAGGGACCTAAGAGACACATGGAGGCTGTTCTTCAGACCAGAGGGCTTCTCTCTCTCCCCACAAACCCCAGGAACAGGGTTTTACACCCATCCCAGGGCTTAAAGCACAGATTTTTCTCGCCAAAGCCCAAAATCCTTGGTGGGTCTTCTCTGACTACCAGTGGATTCCAAAAATTCAATGGGTGTGCCTCAAAAGCTATTGGTTTTGGTCAAAAGAACAGAAATTTGTTCATCTGCAGGGCTGAAGCTGCCGCTGCTGCTGACGGGCAACCAGTATTTGAGGAAACTGAAATTGAGAAACCAAAGTTTTTGGGTATTGAGGTTACCACCCTCAAGAAGATTATACCACTGGGGATGATGTTCTTTTGCATCCTCTTCAACTACACGATTCTCAGGGACACGAAGGATGTGCTGGTTGTGACGGCCAGAGGAAGCAGCGCGGAGATTATACCATTTCTAAAAACATGGGTGAACCTTCCCATGGCTGTTGGGTTCATGTTGTTGTACACAAAATTGGCTAATGTATTGTCCAAGCAAGCTCTTTTCTACACTGTTATTCTCCCCTTTATTGCCTTCTTTGGGGCGTTCGGGTTTGTTCTGTACCCTCTCAGCAACTATATCCACCCTCAGGCATTTGCAGACAACCTTCTTAACACCCTTGGCCCGCGGTTCCTTGGTCCACTTGCAATTATGAGAATCTGGAGTTTCTGTTTGTTTTATGTCATGGCTGAATTGTGGGGGAGTGTGGTGATTTCTGTGCTGTTCTGGGGGTTTGCCAATCAGGTAATCTCATTGCATCAACCGACTTTGTTACTTGGTTTTTGGCTTGATTCTGTGATAGTATATGTTGGTATCATTTTTAATTCTGGTATCCTAAACATGGCATCTTAATATCATGATTGGCTATTGGATTGTTTTACTTTTCATCTATTCCTTTTTGGCATCTGTGGTTTTGATTCATTTTCTTCAGGTTTGCATGTTAATGTTAATGTTCATTACTAGATTGGCTGCTCAGCTTTTGATGAGTCGCTTGTATGTTAATAATTCTGCATCTAACTAATGATCGTTAGATGCTTGTTTCATTTGCAATAATATGCATAAACTCTTATCTGGTTACGATGCAATCATGTGATGGCAGGGTAAAATGTTGCATCCATTTTTTATATTCTCCAATTTTGAACTGCTTTATGCAAATTGTAATGAATATAAAGCAGAAGATGTATATGATGTTATGGGGTTCTTCTTCTTCTTTTTCTTCATGGAGAATGCTAATAACCTTGTTTTTTTTCTTCTTCTGCAGATAACTACTGTTGAGGAAGCAAAGCGATTCTATCCATTGTTTGGACTTGGGGCCAATGTAGCCCTTGTGTTCTCTGGCCGGACAGTGAAATACTTTTCTAATCTGAGGAAAAATTTAGGTCCTGGAGTTGATGGTTGGGCCATATCTCTAAAAGCGATGATGAGCATAGTTGTGGTTATGGGATTTGCAATCTGTTTCCTGTATTGGTGGGTGAATAATTCTGTTCCTCTTCCTACACGTAGCAAGAAGAAGAAGGTAATCTTTTGAAAGGGAGTTATATTATTGTGCATACAGTTTTTGTGCCTAAGGCAGGCAGAAGCATGCTCATTTCAAATATATTGCTTTCAATTTTTTCCACTGCGTACATTTTTGTTCCATTCTTGAGTCTACTAGTTGAGTTACTGAGACAACTGAAAGCAAAGTAATATAGCAGTCCTCTTTTTCTTTTCTTTTTTTCCTAACGCGTCTTTGGTGTTAAATGGCACATGATTTTTTTAATATATATATATTTAAGTTTTTTATTTCAAAAACTGGCTTTTAAATCTAATATTTAGATGATGTGTCATTTCTATAGTCTTGTTGGTTCAGTTACATGTGTGTAAGACATTGTCCTAGCTATGTGGTGTTATCCCCCCTTGTTCTTTTTTGATATAGCACAAAATAGCAATTCTGAAACACTATTTTTTATATTTGCAATAAGTTAACTAACATTTTACCTTATAATGCATTTTTCCAGGAGAAGCCCAAAATGGGAACAATGGAGAGCTTGAAGTTCTTGGTGTCTTCAAGATACATAAGAGATCTTGCCACTTTAGTGGTTGCATATGGAATTAGCATTAATCTTGTTGAAGTTACGTGGAAATCAAAGCTCAAAGCACAGGTAATGTAAAATTGTCTTGCTTGCGTTTTATAAATGGCCATTTGACTCTGCTCATTTTCTCTCTCACGCACACCTCTGCAAACTGTGCAGTTTCCTAGTCCAAATGAGTACTCATCTTTTATGGGGGACTTCTCAACTGCAACTGGAATTGCCACTTTCATAATGATGCTTCTAAGCCAATTTATATTTGAAAAATATGGATGGGGAGTTGCTGCCAAGATCACACCTACTGTCCTGCTTTTGACAGGAGTTGGTTTCTTTTCTCTTATATTGTTTGGAGGCCCACTTGTACCTGCTCTTGCAAAGTTTGGAATGACTCCGCTGCTAGCAGCTGTATACGTGGGTGCCATGCAGAACATATTCAGCAAGAGTGCTAAGTACAGCTTATTTGATCCCTGCAAAGAAATGGCCTACATACCCTTGGACGAGGATACTAAGGTTTGGGCTCTTATCTGCTACTGCATCATATTTACATTAAATTCACATGAAACTTTTAATGGCTTTAATTGTATAAAGTTTGAAGACCTGAAACTCTTAAAATCTTACTGCTTTATCCACTTTCATTGAACTTGTTTTAAATTCCTTGCTGTAGGTCAAAGGGAAGGCAGCCATTGATGTTGTCTGCAACCCATTGGGAAAGTCTGGAGGTGCTCTAATTCAGCAATTTATGATCTTAACGTTTGGCTCTCTAGCTAATTCAACTCCATACCTGGGAGGGGTTCTTCTGGTGATTGTTCTTGCCTGGTTATCAGCAGCCAAGTCCTTGGATACTCAGTTTACTGATTTGCGTCGAGAAGAAGAACTTGAGAAAGAGATGGAGAGAGCAGCTGCTGTTAAGATACCTGTGGTGGCTGAGAATGAGGGTGGAAATGGTTCTCTTGCAAGTGTTTCACCATTAAATCCACCAGCAGGTGACTCCTCAAGTAGTCCATCTGAAGCTTCAACTCCTCGCAATTTTTAATTATGCTTCTTTCTGTAAAATTGCCATACAGAAAGAATTAGTAGAACGGATGAGTGAAAGTGTTAGGTGAAACTATTTGTTGTAGGTTATTTTCTGCTTATAGAATAAGTTTGCTTCTCACTTTTGAAAGTCCCATTATTTTTTTTGCCCCCGAAGATAAATGGGTTTATTTTCTTCTTATTATGAACGTTTCCCATTTTGTAGAATCACAATTACATTTTTTTTAATGAAAGAAAGAACTTGTTTGCAATTTTCGTTTCTAATTTATCTTGAATGGGTTGAACAGGCAGTTATGCTACACAGTAGTGTTCACAAAAAAAGAATCATGAATAATTAAGTCGAAAAATATATTTACTATACTGTTAATTTTAAGAAATGATAAATAATAATATAATTGAGAAAAAATTGATAGTTAAGTAAAATGATTAATTTCTATTAATTGATTTATAAAATTGAAGTAATTTTGAAAACCTGAGACAATGAAACGTTGATAACTATGTTTTGTTTTGTTTTTTGACAGAATAAGGTTAAGTATGTTGAATTCTATTGAATTGATGGTGTAGCATTACATTGTAAAGTTAAGGATGAAATCTTAACCAAGGCTTCATGTTGAATTTGTGCTTCATGTATTGAGATCCATTAAGCGCATAAAATCGCATCCTTTTGAACTGCATTGAAACCATAAATGTCCAAGCTGGAATACGACATGCTCTGAGGCCCATTTTCTGGCTCTACTGGACAGAACTATAGCCAGAAATAAGCTTCTGTCATGGAAAAATTAGCTGCTACTAGCCCATTCGACCATCCAGCCCAATTAAATAATTTCAAATTCCACTCACTTTAGGCCTAACCGTTGGCAAAATAATTGTGAGCTGGGCTGAATAAATTATAATAAATGAAGTGGGCCCATCGTACTCAGAGCTTCAGTTGTCTACTTCGAATCCAACAAATGAACAAATACCTTAGTTCACGAGCTTGGGTGTGACTTGTTTGTTGGGATGCAAAAACACACACTGGCATTTATATAGGGCTCTCTCAGGTTACCTAATCCTTCCTTCCGCTTTCAGCTTCCGTCATTCTGTGCAATTTCTGATTTTCTTCAAATCAACGACCACAAGCCCATGATCACCAAGATATAATATAAGTTATAAAGAAAACAAACAAATCATGAGGTGTGACTTAATTGACAAATTGTGTTTTATGTGAGTAAATTTTACCTATTGTATAAATATTTGAATTTAACTGGAAGCATTTTGTAATCTTGGTCAAGCTAACATTAACGCAGAGATTAGTCTTCCATACACACTGCGGTATTAAGAAAAAAAACAAACAAGCTCCAATATTTTGTTTGTTTATCCCTATTGGATTCCTTCAAATGGTATTCTGCCCATGTAAATGGAACAAGTCCAAATCCCTTACGCAATACATAAGATAGAGAGAGAACAAATGAGTCTGTTTCAAGTCTCTTTCAAGTTTGAGGGTGTTATAATTATTTTTGTTTTCTATGCTGCATAGAAGGATATGAGCAACTTGGTCTGTCTGTCATGGGGATGGAATAAACAATGGTGTGAGTGGTCCTACTCCTCTCCCAACAGCTCTTACCCATCCTCCTCGTACATTCCTATCTTCAACTGCTTGAGAAAATCTGATTTCCCCAGAAGGTCAAAAGAATAAATTTGATACTATTAACATTCTTTATAATGCAATAATTTGCTTTCAAATCTAAAAATTGATAAACATAGATATTTATATATACCACTGTTTTGTTCGCTGAATTTCTACAAAAAATATATTTTAAGTATTACTTGAACTTAATTTAAGTAACTAAGTGAATGGAGATTTAAATAGAGAACATAAAAATAAAATTTACATAGCATTTTTCAATGAAGTATATATGAGTCAAATAATGGTTCAACTTCTATGTGTTTCTTTTTTGTTATATGAAATGTTTTTATATCTCATACTGAATATATGAACTAACCTTTATCGTTTGTTAGCTTGTGTTGGAAAGTACTGTAAATGAACATTACAGCCACAGTTGTCATCAGAGAGATCCACCTTAAAAATGAATTTTTTTTAACGAATCGGTTTATTTCCCACCTTAGTAGTATCACAATTTTTCGTGATTTTTAGAATCGGATCGGATAGAATACGGTCTTTTGACCCATGTGAGTGACGATTTGACTGATGGAACAACTTCAGTTTTTAGTTTTATTTTTATTTTTATAACAAACCAGTTTATATTATTTTAGCTACACTACATTATCTGATTCCCCATTTATAACCAAAATTTAACATTTCTCCTACTAATTTGTCAGATATGTCAGATATGGGACAAATAGGACTGTATAATATTATATTAATTTGACTTCAATTTATAATGAGAAGTATTGTTTTTCTCTCTTTAATTAGTTGATGTGAAATTAGCATAAGATAAATTTTTTTATCTTTTTGCTTTTTACTTATTCAATGTGAGATTAATATAAGTTAGAGAATAATATCAGTATAATATTTTTAGTTTAATACTTGTTATATGTTATAAATCAATTTAATTATGTTAAAAATATATTTCACTGTTTTTCTTCTTCACGATTTTATTTATACGCTTAATACATATACACACAAAATCTCAGTTTAATCCTAATTCGAACTTGATTGGATCTTAAAACCTTAAACTCCTTACCAGTTAAATGACATGTACGGTTTTTCAATCATGGCTACTTTTTATAAGATGGACTTTGACCCTCCAACCAAAACATCTACCAGAGCAACGAGTTGCCCCTGCACTGTACTCGAGCTTCTCACCGAAATGAACAAGCAATTTTGCCCAGAATCCATCACTTTCCCAGAAAAATCTCCATCCCAATTCTCCTCCGAATGCTGGTTCGACGATGCATGCATCCTCGACATGGATTACTTCGTCAAGACCCTTTCAGGCATCAAGGAAAAAGGCGTTCGTGCAGACTTGATTGGTTCCATCATCACACACTATGCTTCCAAATGGCTCCCAGACCTCTCTGCTGGTGACATGGTTGAAAAGGGTCTCACCCAATTCGGAGAATCACCTGAAAGTGTCACAACTTCATGGATGAAGAAGAGGTTCTTCGTGGAAACCTTGGTTGGTGTTCTGCCTCCTGAGAAGGATTCCATCCCATGCAACTTCTTCCTTCGCCTCCTCAGAACAGCCAACATGGTTGGGGTTGAGGCCACTTACAGAGCAGAGCTTGAGAAGCGCATTTCATGGCAGCTAGACCAAGCTTCATTGAAAGAGCTGATGATACCCTCTTTCAGTCACACTTGTGGGACTCTTTTAGATGTTGAGCTGGTCATTAGGTTGGTTAAGAGGTTCGTGAGTTTGGACAGTGAGGGAGCTAAAAGTGGTGCTGCTTTGGTTAAGGTGGCCAAGTTGGTTGATTGCTACCTCGCCGAGGCTGCTGTGGATGCAAATTTGAGCTTGTCTGAGTTCGTTGCACTTGCGGGAGCTCTTCCAAGCCATGCAAGAGCTACGGATGATGGGTTGTACAGAGCCATTGATACTTATCTAAAAGTATGTCTTTTCATTCAAGTTTCAAGTTGCTTGGTTACTAGAGTTAATGCCTTTTTATTTTGACGGTTAAATATACTATAATTCAATTTTAAAAGATAACGAGAGAAGCAAACAAGAGGAGATAAATTAATAGGCTCATTCTGGATATCCTAGAAAAATGTTTCTTGTGTTGTCACCAGCATGTGATTCTTCAGAGAAGAATCGGAGTAGGAAATTGAACAGGAAGCAGAGGTTGAAGTGAATTGACATAAATGTCTTTTATGTGGGGCCTATAGGATCATAGCTGTAATCAACATTTCTCTACATTTGACTTTTCTATATATTGTCCACATATTGATGCATGTAAAAGGTGATGTAACTGTTTGATTGAAATGGAATATCATCAACGATTACTTGAGTATAGGAAACCCTTCTAATATAGATGTTTAAGCATGACATTTCCTTCCGATAGCTATGTATATTTATTAATTGCCACTCTAAAAGTAGAGTTGTTTCCTTCTAAAAGTAAATAACCCACCATATACATGTAGGCTATCTTCGTAATTAGTCTTCCCAGATGTTATTTGAATAATACAATCCTTTTGCCATTTAATTGCTTGGATAGTACAGGATGATGCTAGTACAAGTTATTGCTCAAAACCAGAACATGGGCAAAATTGATTTCCATTGACTTATACATGCTGATCATGATGTACCAAAATACTCCTAAAGTAGACACCATTTGAAGACTTCTATTTGTTGCAACTTGCAGGTGTAAGAATAAGAAAGTTGAAAAGAGAGGAAAGAAAAATGAAAACAAAGATAAAGGATTAAATATAGAGTAATTTGTGTATGAAGCACTTGATAGTATGTTAAGAAACATGGTTCTTGCTCTATTTCTCGTCAGAGTCATCTTTAACTCTCTTTTTGTGTTATAGGCACATTCAGGTGTGTCAAAGCAAGAAAGGAAGGGTCTGTGTAGGCTGATTGATAGCCGGAAACTCACACCAGAGGCCTCACTTCATGCAGCTCAAAATGACCGCTTGCCTGTCAGAGCTGTCATTCAGGTGCTCTTCTCTGAGCAAACCAAACTCAATCGCCACATAGATTGGAGTGGCTCCTTTAGTGGCATGAGGAGCCCGAATGGTGGATTCGACCCACCGGCACGATGTCTTTCAAAGCGTGAAATGAACGCTCAGCAAATGGAGATAAGGAAGCTGAAGGAAGATGTATACAGGCTGCAAAGCCAGTGCAATGCCATGCAAGTGCAGATGGAGAGGATGGTGGAGAAGAAGAAGGGGTTATTCAAATGGAAGAAGTTTGGGATGCCTGCATTTAGTAAAAGTGTGGGTACGGTGGAGAAAATCGAAGAAGAGGTTGGAGGGGAAGTTGGGTTTGGAAGGCAAACGCCCATGGACATGAAAACCAGTCTGGTGAAAAGTAGGACTCCTCACAAGTGGAGGAAATCTATGTCCTGAAAGAGAGGCTGTGAATATAGTTAATATAATTTGTGTTTCTTATATATTAAGCAGATAATTTAGTGTCTAAAGTTCGTTTATTGGTGTTAGACTTGAGAAATAATGTAAGATCAACTCTGTCCTATTTGGAATAAATTCAATAAAGATGTGAGAATGCCAAAGTTCTAGATACATTTAAGGTATGCTAATATTTAATACCAGGGGCTGTGGTTATGTGGTGGGGTTCCATCATCCATATCCTCATTTCCCCTTAGGTCGAATAGGACCTTATTGAAAAAAGGAATGCCTAGTAAAGATAGAACGCGAGGAAGTGAAAATTTTAGAGATGGAAATAGACAGGATTTTATTTTTATTTATATTTTCAATGGTTCCTCATTTTTTATGCACCAATTTACTTTTAAAATGATTTACTTTTTACTTTCACACCAAGCTGATCTGACTCTGTATCAAGTTTGCCTTTTCTGCTTCGGAGTGAGATTTGATATACAGCCTAGGAACAACTAAGAATATTTCTGTTTGTAATTCGAATAAAGTGAATGATGAATAGAAAAATTACTATAGCAGATGAGAGAATTTTCAAATTTCTAGCACGAGGACAAGGTGCATATGCTAAGCAGGGATGTAGAAGAAAGAGAAACCAGCTTCTTGCAGCAAAAACAACAAGCTGTTATCACATATTTGACAATTTAAAAATCTTATACACAAATCAAACAATAGAATGCCTACATTTTACACACTTATTTTCTCTCTTTTTTTTGGGTTATAATAAATTTCACTCACTTATTCAGCTAGCATCACTCATATTGTAAAAGGGTTGAAGAAACAAGTGCATAGACTACGTAAAGCCTCAAATATCTATTTATAATTTCACTGCTTTCTTGATTGTATTGATGGATGACCTAAAGAAGCTGTTTGCAGCAGCAACATCCTCATTACCACCATCATCACCACTTACTATGGGTTTCTTCCCAATGCAGTCCACACCTTTTCTCATCCCTAGAAGCAAAGATGGAGATGATGGGATTCGCCTGAAGGCCCTGGCACTCTCTGACCTAGCAAGCCTTTTTTCCTTTTGATGTTGTTCCTTTCTTTCCATCCCCTCAAAACTTGGAGTACCATTTCCTTCACCTATGCAAGCTTCTTCAGAGTAATTTTTATTTCCTGTCGGCATAACACTTCTAGCTTCATTTTCTGTTCTATCTTCTTTCTCTGTCCAACCATTCTTGTCTTGAAAAAGTTGCAGCTGCTTCTCTTTATACTCAGAATCTGAAACTTTTGAGATCTTCAACTCCTTTTGTCGGTACTTCTGATTCAATTGTTGGATTATTTCTTCAGTCCCACTAGAAGCATTTTCGTTTGTTTCTTGTGGATCCGTTCCTTCTTCTTGACTATTCTCTAAAAGCATTTGAAGCCACTTTTCAACATTCCCTTTGCCACGTTGCTTCCTGCTTTCTTCATCTTCCTCAGTTTCTGTTTCTTGAAGAACTGGGAATGAAACACCATCATTCCTCTTACCTTCACTGATTTCTAGCTTATGAAGTCTCTGCTCAATTGAGTTTTCTTCATTCAAGGCAACAAGTGATCTGGTAAGCTCTTCAGGCTTCTCTTCTGTGATATAATCAGCTGGTATTGTCAGCTCCTCTTCTTTTTCTTCTTGCTTGTGTTCTTCGTTTGCAGAAGATAAGCCAACTTCAGACGCCCTTTGTTCCTCCTCCAAAAACACTCTAAGCTCCTTGTGCAAAGGTGTTCTTGGCCTGAGTCCAGGCAAATAAAGAACAGGTTTAGGTTTACTGTCTCTCTCTTCCATAGTGGAATAATCTATTCTCGTTCTCTTCCTTCCTTGCTCCCATTCAGGTCTTATCTGTTTCTCTATGTCATCTCTTTGTTTATACTTCTTGTGAAGCTCTTTCTCTGCAGCATCACAAATTGCCCTCTGTGCTTCAAGTCTAGCCATCAATGCATTACTTGCAGCCTGGTTCAATCTTACCTGTTCCTTATAAATGACACTCCTACACGAAAACAATTTTTTAAAAACTAGTTGTTCAAGTCCAAAGAAAATATAAAAGAAGTAATCATTTCAATTTTGGTCACTGGGGCTTACTGGTGCATAGTGTCTCTAATCATCTTCTCTAGCATGGTCCTGTAAGAAGATTGAGCCTCCGCTAACCGTCTGCACTTTTCTGCCTTTCTCCTACGTTTTATGAGCCCCAATTCCAGGTCTTGAATAATGAGCTTTTCTTCCTCATTTTTTAGCCTCATTTCATTCACTTCATTATCTAGCTTCTGTATTTCTGACTGCATTCTTGTACTTTCTTCTTTTTGCTTCAGAGAATCTCTTGCCATGACAATGGCTTGGTAGGGGTTTTTAACAAACTCTGGATCTTCATTTTCTTTCAGGAGATTGCCATTTCTTTTTCTTGCAGCTACTGAAAAAACATCAGAGGTTTGCAAGCAGAGGCTGGTCAGACATAAAATCAATCTCTATCTTCAAATAAAGATAATTAAATTGCTAATTAATTCAAACTTCGTCTGATAATCATGCACTAACCTATTGCAGGAGACACAGGCCTTGGCTTCCTATTGTAATCCAATTGTCTTAAAGCCAATGTATCATAAGGTTCCCTTCGACATTCTACGATTGCAGCTGGAGCTAGGCCAACTTCTTCTTTCAATCCAATGAAATGTTGTGGAAAAGAATGAGAATCCACTATTTGTGAAGCATTCAATTCTTGATTTTCTCCTTCAGAGAACAAAAATGAAAATGCTCTGTGCCTGTCGTTTGCAACTATAAATATTATCACCCACCCCCACTTGATGTTCATCAATTATTATAAGAATTAAAAAATGATGGATAATAAAAAATAATATACCTACCTGAAGTCTGAGTTTGAAGAAGCAAAAATAGACATGAACTGGTTTACAGAGATACCCAATTGAAAATCCCACCACGGGACTAAGAATTCCAGCTTATTTTTCTTCCTCTTGCTGGCTTGCCGCTGTAAAATCCTGAGATTGCTCAGAACAGTCAAACCTCCCCCTGCATGTTCAACCCAAAGAAGCATAATTACACTGTGATACACCTGTTATGAACATTCTTACAATAAAGATATATATATATATATATATATATGTGTGTGTGTGTGTGTGTGTGTGTGTGTGTGTATATATATATATATATAGAGAGAGAGAGAGAGAGAGAGAGAGAGAACTTGAACAAGGAAACCAGTGATCGATATCCCAAGCCAGAGGAGAGGCTGAGTCCGCATGATAATAGAGGACATTTCCATAAGCATCTACTCGAATAACCGCAGGGTCAAAACCAGCATTCCTGAAATTTAGCCAATTGACAAACATCAGAATTTTCACACCTTAGTTGAAATTTCCAAAATTTGTTCATGCACAGCTGAAGCCAAATTGAAGTGCCTACCCAAGATGGCTGAGCTGCTTCCACAAGATACTGACAAAGATTTTAGGCTTGGTGGTTGCCTTAGCTTTCAGATCGATTATTGGAAACATCTGATCTAAATCCCTTGCTCTCGCAGCCTAAGTATTACCTCAAAGAACAAGATAAAAGATTACAAAACACATAGTTGAACTGAACTCAGTTGACACTACCCAGAACTCGTTTTCCCTTAAAGTTTCATCCTTTTCTATAAAACCAATCAAAGGGTGAAGGACATAGATCCAATTTGCTTACCTCGTCTTCCTGCAAAGCATAAGGCATGAAAATGAAGGGAGGGCCATGGCAGCAGGGACTGAAACCCCGGTCACGGCAGAGTTTTGCATAGGCTTTTGGGTACCCAAGGTTCTCATTGACAGCCATTTCCTCTGGGGTGAACCCATAATCTTCCGCCATTATCGTTGGGTTGGAAGCGCTTGTCTTTTGTCTTTCTGCTGATGAAGTTATGGTAGATGCAGTATAACTTGTTTAGCTGATGTAGGAGCTAACGGTCCAATTGGTTTTAACTGGTTTCAAAACGAAAAATTAATTCAAAATTTGGGGTGACACGTAAGAATTTGGTGTGGGAGTGTCATGTTGGGGGTAACGGCTACATGGGAAGAAATGTGACACTCCTCATATACATTTTTTGTAGGACCAAAATACCCTTGACAAATGATATGTTCACCCCAAAATAATGAGGATGGTCATGGAGTTCAACAAGAAACAAAAAGAAAGATGTACGAGGGTGAATAAAGATTAGTTCCAGTTGTCGTGGATTAGATCATGTCAAAATTTGAAATCATAAAGTAGGAAATGATTCCTAATAAATCAATCTCGTTTGAACAACAAATTGAGATCACTACCCAAAAAAAGCTACCAAAAAGTCCCTTTTAGCTCAAGGTATACTCCCCAAAAAAGAAACCAAATTGTAATGTTAGTCCCTAACCAAAAGGCCAGGGCCCAAGGGTATATATTGTACAAACTTGGATATTGCCCCCTTGCCCTGATTGCGGGTAACTTTATTCTTTGTTGATCATTAGTGGGGGTAAAGGCATGAGGCGCAGAATGCAGATTTCTATCTCGTTTGAATTAGTGGGCCTACAACTAAAAGACAAACCCATATTCGCCTTGTCCCTAGTCTCACTCTCATCTGAGTGGGCCTTCTCAGTGTGGGCTAACAGTTGTTTTTACTAAGTGGGAAACTTGGCCCATGGATCCGGTGAGTGAGTCATGCGTTCTTTTTGTTTGTTTCTAACTTTCTATGCCTCGCGATGTGAGTCCTACTCCTATAGGGAGCCGGTTTCTGATGTGGCCCCGAACGCGAGCAAAATCTTCGGTCATACTCATAAGTCTTTTAAGTCATAAGTCATAACTATATTAATGTATAGAATTAATATTTGTTTTTATGATATCTCAATTATTTAAAAATACATAAAAATTTACTAAAATCATCCATAAACTAATAACTTAGTTAATGAAAAATATCTCTAAAATATCTAAAATATCTCTATTTTAATTCATCTAAAATATCTCTGTACTAAAGATAACGAAAAATAAATAAATTATCTGTACAACTTTCAATGGTTAACTTCTGCACCTTCCCTCTCGCCATGTTATAGTTTAAATTGATTATCCTCGGTTACAGGTTGTGCTTAATAGTTAATACTTTACTTAATTGAATATGTTATTCTGGTACTATGGCCCCAGGGGGGGGTTGAACTGAGAAGTGGGAATTTCAAAGTTGCTGTTTCTTGAGATGCCCAAATTATGTCGAGTAAATAAAGGATTAGAACAAGCCTTAGAATGTTAGTACCAATTCCCAACAATGAGGTCGAATCATTCGCAAAAAAAATTAGACTTGCATAGGAGTTTGTGAGACACTTGCGTGTGTGTGGAAGCATGAGGCTACTTGATAGGCGCAAGTGCAAGTTCACGCGCTGGAGGGAGAAACAGGTGCAAAGTGCGAACACATGGGCATAGTCCACCAGACAGCTACTTCAAGTCTTCACCTTAGCTTCAAGTTGACTCTTCGACCCATTCAAGATCCAACATCCAAATGCTTGTCCACTTCCAAGTTACTTTGCTTTCTTTTTATTTATTTATTTATTTATTACAAATTTACAACACTCTCGCTCGGAATCCCAGAAACAGGGTTCTACTTAACAAACATCAATTACAGGAAACGTAGGACTATGATCTCAGTGTCTGATTCAGGTTCGTCCTCCCAATGGGTTTTGCTTTTGCCACACTCGCTGACTAGAAGCTTCAGTTTAGTCCTCTTATGTTTTGTTTCTTCTATTTAGATCTTGTTTGTTGAACTTTGTAGTGGCTCCATGTTCATATACAGTGGTTGTGACTTGTGTGGGATGTAATGAAATTCAGTTTCACATTGAAATTTGAGAAGAAAAGCAACTGGGTATCCTTGTTTTCCTAAAATTATTTAGAAAAGTGGTTGAATTTTGTTAAGTTGGAATCATGAAGTTTTCATTTTCTGCTATTGCTCTTTGGTCTGTTTGTGGCCTGTTGGTTTTTGGTTTCACAAACTCATACCTTCCAGTGGCGGAGTATCGTTTTGGAAGGAATTCTCATGTAACGTATAAGTATGACCGAATTGATGAAGTTCAGAGACAATGTGCCTTTGTCGTATCTACTGCCTCTGAATTGAAATCTGAATATGGAGGGGTTAATGGTATGAAAGGAGAGCTTTCCTTTCTCAATGGGGATTGGAGGCAGGATGGGGTTAAGTTTCCCATAATACCATTTGATGCTGGGAAATCTCCAGGGACCTTGTCTGAAGAACATACTCCATTGAAGTTGGTCTCTTTTTGGGTAACAGATGTTGATCATGCCCATCGTTTGAAGAATTCAGTCCCTGTCAATGGTTTCTTGATAATGGGAATGACTCGAGATGGTACTTTTGTGGACAATGCGTATGGTGGGAATCCTGATTTCCAGCTTTGGCCCAGCCATTCTCAGCTTTCAATTCCCTTTCAAGGGGTTTACACTGAATCAAAGAAAAATGGTGGGGAAAGGGTGTTATGTTTGTTAGGGAACACAATGCTGCCAACTCGAGAGCCCAATCCTGCCAATCCCTGGGAATGGATGAAGAAGACTCGTGGTGAGATACCTCTATCAGAAGATGATCAAATTCTTCTAGTTCTTCGGTATCCCTTGACATTCACATTAATAAACAGGATGATCAGTGGAGAATTGAGAAGTTTGAACCGTGAATGGAATCCTAAATACTTTGATGCGGTTCACATATCATCGCAGTTGGGCAAGTCAGCAAGGTACACGTTTGGCTCACAACATATTTCATCCAAAGCATGCAATCCATACCCATACAAGGATAAACTGATGAATGGTGGCATTAGTATTTATAAAGGGACAAGGTTTTGTGAAATCTTTGAAGAAATTACTAGAGAGCAACCTTTATATGTTGTGCCAAACTGGAGATGCAATGTCACAGATGATTTCTGCAGTAAATTAGGTCCCTTTTTGTCAGATAAGGAAATCAAGTCGACAAATGGAGGCTTTCAAGATGTTAAACTTTATATGCAGAATATCAACTGTGGGCAAGCAGCTACTCGTGGTAATGCTGGTTCTCTTAAAGTATCTACAATATTTAGAGCAGTTTCTCCATCAGAGAATCAGTATACTGCAGCAAAGAGATCTGGGCCCAGCAACATGTCTCTTGCCGCGGAAGGGATCTGGAAGTCTTCTAGTGGGCAGCTTTGCATGGTTGGATGCCTTGGGTTTATTGATGCCAAAAGGAGTAGCTGTAATTCTCGGATCTGTTTGTATATACCTACCTCTTTTTCCATAAACCAACGTAGTAGTATTTTTGGAACTTTTTCTCCAATTAATAACAGTAGTGCCTTCTTTCCCCTATCGTTTGAGCAGCTTGTGCCACCTACGGAGCTCTGGAATTATTTCAAATTCACCCATCCATATTACAGTTACTCTAAAACTGATGTGGCTGGCACTGTCCTGGAAAAAAAGGAGCCCTTCAGTTTTTCAACTGTCATTAAGAAATCATTGCTAACATTCCCCAAACTTGAAGATAATGAGGCATTCCAAGGTAGTCTGTCTCTTCTTTCAGAAGATCTCACTTTTCATGTCTCGGCTTTTCCTGATCCTATGCCTAACATCCAGGCTCCAAGAGTTGACATTCAGATGGATATTCTCTCTGTTGGTCCCTTGTTTGGGCACTATTGGTATGCTCAAGATGGTTCAACATCAGAACAGGAAACTCCATATCATGCCAAGGCTGAATATACAAAAAAGCAGCTTCTTGTAAATGTATCTGCACAACTCAGTCTTACTGGAAAAGCTTATAGTAATTTTTCTGTGCTTTTTCTGGAGGGTCTTTATGACCCACATGTTGGCAAGATGTATCTAATTGGTTGCAGAGATGTCCGAGCATCATGGAAGGTCTTATATCAGAGCTATGATCTTGAGGCTGGACTGGACTGTTTGATTGAGGTGGTTGTGGCCTATCCTCCAACTACAGCTCGGTGGCTAGTCAATCCCACAGCTAAAATATCCATAGAAAGTCAAAGGACCATGGATGACTCCCTTCGTTTTACTACAATAAAGCTTCAAACATTTCCAATTATATACAGGAAGCAACGTGAGGATATCCTCTCACGCAGAGGTGTTGAAGGAGTTCTCCACATCTTGACACTTTCAATGGCAATTGGTTGCATTTTAAGCCAACTGTTCTTTATAACGTATAATGTGGATTCTCTTCCATATATATCTCTTGTCATGCTAGGTGTCCAAGCTCTTGGGTATAGCATTCCTCTGGTCACAGGTGCAGAAGCTCTTTTCAAAAGAATGGCTTCTGAATCTTATGATGTGTCATCAGGTGACATGGAGAACTATCAGATGTTCCATGTCATTGATTACACTGTGAAACTGCTATTGATTGTATCATTGCTACTAACTCTACGGCTTTATCAGAAGGTGTGGAAGGCTCGAATCAGGTTGCAAACACGTACCCCTTTTGAATCACTTCGTCTCCCCAGTGATAAATGGGTATTTCTTTGTACCTTCACCATGCATCTGATTGGGTATGTAGTTGTTCTAATAATTCATGTCACAAAGACCAGCCAGAAGCCTCCTAGAGAAAAGACATATTTGATTGATAGAGAAAATTCTCATTCACTGCCGGATTGGGCAACAGAATTGGAAGAATATGTAGGTCTCATCCAAGACTTTTTCTTGTTTCCTCAAATTATTGGGAACTTAATCTGGCAGATTGATTGTAAACCACTCAGAAAGCTATATTTTATTGGAATCACTCTGGTCAGACTGCTTCCTCACATATATGATTACATACGAGCTCCATTTCGAAACCCTTACATTTCTGAGGACTTGGAATTTGTCAATCCAAGTTTGGATTTTTACTCAAAATTTGTGGATATTGCCATTCCTGTGACTGCAATTATCCTTGCACTTATAGTCTATACTCAACAGAGATGGAGCTATGAGAAGCTGAGTCAGACTCTGACTTCTTGGCAGCATAAGCTTCTCCCAAGTTTCAGATATGAGAGGTTGCCTTCTAAGTCTTTTGAAGCTGAACTAGTTCCTGGTATCAATGGTGCTGCAGCAAATGAGAAAGAGCATGTTGACGAAGAATGATGTAAAAACTTCAGAATTACTGACAGAAGCTGTTGCAAACATAAATGATAAGTAGGTAAGAGTTTTGGTGGCTGTGATGTTATATATGAGAAGTTGACTTACATACAGAATAATAAATTGAATTATGGTTTTATTCTGCAACTTCTGACTCTATATTTCAATTATTGATGGTTAGTTCTCCACTAATGTTCTGGCAACTCCTACCTTGATGCACTTTACAAGATTAAGATCAAAGGTGTGAGGGTGTTTAGATTCAAGAAAGGTTGGAAGTTTAATCAAGCAGAATAAAAATATACTGTTAGAAAGGTTAGGACTTCTTGCATTGTTTGGATAAGCAAGCAGAATTTAGAAATGCATCAAACTTTCTTATCATTCAATACTCCTCGTATATAAATATCATATATAACTTGATGTACTTTTGTCTATCAATGATATGTGATGACCATCAATGTGCATAATCATGTCTTGTTTCATTGCTGCTCCTATGCCTATATTTCCACTGTATCTTATTTGAGATCCTGCTTGCAGTGATTTGTTTTCTAGATGGCATGACATTTATCAACGTAGTATATTTTCTATTCCCCTTTTATTCTGTGTGTGGGCGAGGGGATGTTTACCACAGCTGCCTCTTCTGCTGTTAGAATGAGACTAGGAATGTAAACAAAATTGCATTGTTCCTATAAGTACCATGGTTTTCAAATTATATTGACTTGATAAGTTCATGATTTCAGTAATTTCTTCGGATATGTAAATTTCCTGTTTCCAAGGTGTAAAGTATTGAAAAAGTTCAACCGTTTAGAGCTGGATTTCTAGACTTACGGGTATACATTGAAAAAGGAAGGGAAAAATTAATGTTGAGGCTTGACAAAATTCTTACAAGTTACAAGCGAAGAAATTTTTAGCTCATAACAAATTCAGCTTTCATTAACCAACTTGCGTTGATCCAAGTGGAAGGGGCTTGGTCACCTTAAGCATTTTGTCATGGATTTGATCCTTGGGGCGGTGTGTATAGAGAAAACACAGGTCCCCACTTCATGCGCCTAACTGTACTTTGTGAGATTAGTCTCTTACCTTCTGGGTCAAGGAATACTTTGGTTTACACCAAAAAAAATTCGACATTCATTTCCACGTGATATCTCCTGATTTGAGTCTGGATGCAAATACCGACTTCCTATGCCTGGTGAACTAATTATCAAAGAATGCTCTCCTATGCAACAAACTTGGATCATTATCAACAAAATTATATTTATTATATGGTTGGGTTTGTTTTTGTTTGTTTGTTTTTTCAATTCTGCAGGTACAGTTTGGGAGAATGACTAATGTGGCTATGGATATCATTCAGGGGTCACTTCACTTTCCCAAAAGTTTAGCCACTAAACTGTCGCAGGAACTGGGCTCCCTTGTGTATTACTATTTGGTCCTTCTGGGAGCTAGATCCTAGAGCCTTTCGATGTTCAGAACCAACCGCTACAACAAGACCGGTTGTGTCCTATCTGATGATTTTTTTTTCGTTTTTTATTTGAATATGTAGATTTAGATCTAGTAAATTCTGCTTCTGATTCAGTGTGAGTACTGAGAGGATGTTGTATGAGGATTGGGAGCATGTGTTGTGGTTAATGAAATTATGTTGTATTAGGCCCGCTACAGACTAGGCTAATTTCAAGCCGGGCCAATATAATGCTGGCCCAGCCCAGCTAGCCCAATTCAGCATTGTAGCAAAAAATAGAGAAAAATTAAACTCTTTCATGGTCATGGCTTTTTAGTTTTTAGGACCCGAAGTAATAAGACATAGAGCGCTCTCCTAAGTCCTACGTACCAAAGAAAATAATCTCTTTCTCTTAATCCGATTTAGCCATTTACCATTTCCATTATTAGTCAAATTTGAATTTTGATAGGTATTACCTTCTTTCTTCTCTTGCGGAGATGCTGCTGGCGAAGCAGACAAGTGACGCGTCGCAACTCCAAGCCTCAAATTCGGCACCACCGTCTCTCTCTGGGTCTCACTGACCGTAGAGGATGACTTGCAATTGCAATTGCAATTGCTTGCAATTGAGGATTTGACTGAGAGATGGGAAAGGAAAGGAGAAAAAAAAAAGTTAACTGGGTCATTCTTCTATTAGGCCTTTCTACTGGCCCATGACCCATTTTGACAGTCTTATTAATTAAAAATTGATAGCATGTTATTAGTTATGTTGTATTAGAAGTTTCCTTTCAATGATAGTAATGATACTCTGAATTGTTGGTGTAACCCTTTTTAATTGTAACACAGTAACTGATATTCCCCTATCTAGTGTATCTAACGTATTCCCAAGTCAAACAGTCAAAGTTATGCATGAGATAATAATAATATATATCAAACCTTTCTTGTGACGTTGATAAACAAATTTTCAAATTCATTACCTTGTAGTTTTTGGCTAGCCAATAAAACAGGTGACACAACGCAATGTCTGGATTATATCAATTTTCAACTGTCCAACTCAACATCCAAGTATTCATTAACGCAATAATCTATTATGTTGACAAACAAGCATTTGATATTACTTGGAAGTGATGATTTCACTATACTTCGAATAAAATGACATGAAGATATTGTTGGTTGTGGGTAGCATAAAACTTAGGGTAACGTCAAAGTGATTGAAGTGTAGTGTTTGCTGATGGGTTTAAGTAGAAAAAAGTTGTAACTTGATTAATAGTTATAAATTTTGACTTAGTCGTATCAGAGCTAAGCTCATAAGTTTTATTCTTGGAAAGACACGGATTATTGGAAGCAAGACTTAGGTAGGATTGAAGTCAAATTAAACTGTGATACTTGCGGATGTGCTTAAGCAAAAAAAAGTACGAGGTAGGTGTCAGCTGCTAAGAGGTCTCGGCAATTAGAGGTCGTATGGGAAAAGGAAAAGAATGGGGTTTAAATGATTTTTCTTTATAGAGACGATGCCAAGGCCGCGTTTCATAATTCATAGTACTACGAGGAAAAGGTCGACTACTGATGATAGATAGTGCAGCAGGTAAACAGATGACGTTCTGAGTCCAAAACAAAGAGTTTTACTCTTTTAAGTTTCATATTATAAGAAGAGTGTATCTGTTAACCCATTGCATGGCTAAATTTGGCCATACAACAACAATTGCGTAATGCTTGCTTGGCTCTAGTGTCATCTCTTCCTATCAGGAGTCACCCTCTGTTTACTCTCAGTTTAATGTGGAAATTGGTAGTCGTGACTCTTTACCAGGACCCTTTACCTATATATTAATACACGCCATTCTTTCTTTAACATATCCTTAGGACGAGACGAAAAGACTGAACTGCACAAGCAGAAAAAGAGTTCGTTTCAGTTTTCTTAGCTATTGAGTTCAATCCATTTAGTCCCTCAATATAGAACTACAAGAGTCCTTTTGGGATATACTGGGGTTTTAATTAGCAGGAGCAGTAAATCTATTCCTTGGTTTAGATGAAAGTTTGGAATAACAGTTGCTTGGCTAAATTAGAATTTTAAAGATATACAGATTTGGTGAGTTTTAGCAGTTTTTGCAACAGTATATATATATATTTTCCCATTTCTTGGTTAGCAATGGAGAGTGGTAATCTGTATAATGCTACTAGCAGCTTACGTGCAAGCAGTTCTTCAATTTGGAGAAACAATGCAATGGACGTTTTCTCTAGGTCCTCACATGATGAAGATGATGAAGAAGCTCTGAAATGGGCTGCTCTTGAAAAACTCCCTACTTACAATCGTTTAAAGAAAGGCTTGTTGACCACTTCCAATGGTGAGGTCAATGAAATTGATGTCACTGATATTGGAATACAGGAAAGAAAGAAAGTGTTGGAGAGTTTAGTAAGAGTCGCTGAAGAGGACAATGAGAAGTTTCTGTTGAAGCTGAGGGAAAGAATTGATAGGTAATAATCCATTGCTGTTGCCTTTTTTTTTCCTTTTCTTTTCCCTTAGCCTATTGCCCTGGTTCTGGTTATCCAGAGATTTCATGGCAATATTGCATGGCAAAAAGTTTTAGCTTTTATTGTTTTGTTTTCATGTATTTCCTTGACAATGCACCAATGAGTTTTCTACCCCTTCTCTCTATCTTTGAAAAATTCAAGAGTTGGGATTCGTATTCCAACAATTGAAGCCAGGTTTGAGCACCTAAATGTTGAGGCAGAAGCTTATGTTGGAAGCAGAGCCTTACCCACGTTCTTTAACTTCATTGTTAATATACTAGAGGTAACCATGTGTGAATTCTGAACTTCTTTATCAAGATTATTGTTGCTTTTTGTTTACGTCTTTGATCTGTAATTATTCTGACAATTTTTATCTTTCAGAGTTATTTGAATTATCTCCATATTCTTTCAAGCAAAAAGAAGCATGTCACTATTCTTAAAGATGTTAGTGGAATTGTAAAACCTCGTAGGTGAGAAGGCAGGATTGAGTGGACTCATAAAGCTCAAACCTTATTCGTTTCCCTATATCTAAGTCGTATACTTCACTATTGAATTTTTCAGGATGACATTGCTTTTGGGTCCTCCAAGTTCTGGAAAAACCACACTCCTTTTGGCTCTGGCAGGAAAGCTTGATCCTGATCTTAAGGTGAAAAGAATTACATTCATCCTTTGCTTTCTATTTCAATCAGCTAATTTGATTATTTATATCCTACTTGAATACTGATATATGCTGCAGGTTTCTGGGTTAGTGACTTATAATGGACATGGAATGAATGAGTTTGTACCCCAGAGAACTGCTGCCTATATCAGCCAGCATGATGTTCATATTGGAGAAATGACTGTAAGGGAAACCTTGGCTTTCTCTGCAAGCTGCCAAGGGGTTGGATCACGTTATGGTTAGTCAATTTTTACATAAATACCTTCCTTTTTACCTCATGCTTTTATTGAGAATGATAACTGCCTTATATGTAATCTAAGCATGACTCAGTATTATTTTGGCAATCTACAGACTTGCTATCGGAAGTGTCAAGAAGAGAGATAGCAGCGAATATTAAGCCTGACCCAAATATTGATATCTACATGAAGGTGAAGAAGGAGCTTTTGTCAATATTTTTGCACTACAAGAATGGATTTTAAAGTGTGTTTTATGTTCAACGCTTCCCTTGTAAAATCTGCTTAGGAAAGGTTATTTGTTATTACTTTACAAATGAAAATCAACAAGGGTTTATCCAAAAGCCTATTCGTCTTTCAGTTTCTAAAGAGTCCTAACCTCGTGTGGTCCAGTGATATTTTGATTGAAATCAGATTCTGCTACTCATTTTATTATAATATACCACCTTCTCAATCCTCCCCTCCCCTTAAATTCACTGAAATCGTTAATTGTGATGGGCAAGTTATCTTTTCATCTTATTGGCTTCTGATATACCAGGCAACAGCATCTGAAGGCCAGGAGGCAAACCAGATGATGGCAGAATATGTACTTAAGGTGATATCTCCAAGGTGTTCTGACATTACTGCAACTTTACAAATACTTTCTTGATAGCTTCCAAGTAAGTATTTACTTTGTAATTTACAGATATTGGGACTGGAAATATGTGCTGATACTGTGGTAGGGGATGAAATGTCGCGTGGCATATCTGGTGGGCAAAGGAAGCGTGTTACCACAGGTAGTGATCCAACTCCTTAAAAGTGCTTTCAGTTCATTTTTTCCATTATATACTCAGATTTTGTATGCATTATTTACAGGGGAGATGTTGGTTGGACCGGCAAATGCACTGTTCATGGATGAAATATCTACTGGCTTGGACAGCTCCACAACTGTTCAAATTGTAAAATGTCTTAGAGAAATTGTTCACATTCTAAATGGAACAGCAGTTATCTCTCTACTGCAACCAGAACCACAGACATACGAGCTTTTTGATGACATTATTCTCCTCTCTGAAGGCCAAATAGTTTACCAAGGACCTTGTGAACTCATCCTTGAATTTTTTGAATCTATGGGTTTCAGATGTCCTGAGAGGAAAGGCGTTGCTGACTTCCTTCAAGAAGTAAGTCAATCTTTACCTTTTTTTTTACCTCATACGTATTATGGAATAGAAAATAAAGATGTGTAGAATCTGTGAATAATATGTATCCATATTCTTTATCTATTCTTGCAGGTAACTTCAAGAAAAGATCAGGAACAGTACTGGGTACACAAAGATGAACCACATAGTTTTGTAACAGTTAATGAATTTGCTGAGGCATTTCAATGCTTCCATGTGGGTAGGATAATTGGAGATGAGCTAGCAGTTCCATTTGATAAGACAAAGAACCACCCAGCTGCATTAACAACTGAGAAGTATGGGGTTAACAAGATGGAGCTTTTGAAAGCTAACTTCTCAAGAGAGTTTTTGCTTATGAAGAGGAATTCATTCGTTTACATCTTCAAGATAGCCCAAGTTGGTTATAGCTAGTCATTAAATGCAATTATGTTCGATTGATTTGTTTTGTTTTGTTTTTTCGTTTTGAATACATGCTTTTCACTTGTGATTTTTCTCTTGTTGCTATTAGCTTGCGGTGATGGCAGCGGTAGCAATGACAGTGTTCCTGAGAGCTGAGATGCACCGTGATTCTGTGGATAATGGGGGAGTTTACATTGGTGCACTTTTTTTCAATATAGTAATGGTCTTGTTTAATGGGATGCCTGATATTTCAATGACTATTGCGAAGCTTCCTATTTTTTACAAGCAACGAGACCTCCTATTCTATCCTGCATGGGCATATGCTATTCCCAATTGGATCCTTAAGATTCCTATTAATTTGGCTGAAGTTGTTGTCTGGGTATTTGTCACCTACTACGTAATTGGATTTGACCCAAATGTTGGCAGGTAAATAGGCCGTCCTTATCTACTTTGAACCTGAGGATGACTCACTGTTGCATTAGATGTGAGATGTTGCTCTTGATGCAGGTTTTTCAAGCAATATCTTCTGTTATTACTACTTGGCCAGATGGCTTCTGCATTGTTTCGTTCAATTGCAGCAATGGGTAGGAATATGATTATTGCTAACACTTTTGGGTCATTTGCAATAGTCACACTTCTGACGTTGGGTGGCTTCATCTTGTCAAGAGGTACAACAGATCAACAGATGTATTAAAGATTTTTACTTTTTCAAATTTTTGAACCTTATATTGTGCTTTTTTCTTTTGATTTCCTCCTAAAACAGAGGATATTAAGAAATGGTGGATATGGGGTTACTGGATTTCACCTCTAATGTATGAGCAGAATGCTATAATGGTCAATGAGTTCCTTGGGAAGAGTTGGAACCACGTAATTTCTTGAATTATCAACTTCAAATGTTCCTCTATTTTCCAGTGAGTAGCTATAAAATCTAATTTTTCTGCTCACCAATTAAAGGTTCTCCCAAATTCAGCTGAGCCACTGGGAGTTGAGGTTCTGAAGTCACGTGGGTTCTTCACGCATGCATACTGGTATTGGATCGGGGTTGGGGCATTGTTCGGGTTTGTTATTCTATTGAACATCACTTTCACTCTAGCTCTCACTTATCTCAATCGTGAGTATCTTCCACCATACTGCTTTAATATTCTTTCAGCAATGATATTATCAGTACATATGCTAATGATTGAGCAGCACTTGAGAAGCCACAGGCTGTCATATCCAAAGAATCTCATGGCAGTAAGCATAAAGACAAAACTCAAGAGGGCATTGAATTACCACTTAGAGGAAATGCACCTACTAGCGAGATAAAGATAGGTGATTTATTTTGTATGTATGATTTGCATATACATAAGCATGCAGATTTGTGTGTGTGTGTTTTAGTAATTCGTATCAAGTCTTTCAGATTCTGAAAAACCTTTCAATTGTCGAACAGGGAACTTAGATGACAATAGGACAGAAAGTATGTATTCCAGGTCATCAATAAGGCCAGAGGCTGTTGTTGAGTCCAGCCACAGGAGGAAAAGAGGAATGGTTCTTCCATTTGAACCGCATTCTCTAACCTTTGATGAAATCACATATTCAGTAGACATGCCACAGGTGACTGATTTTCATACATAAATTGTAAAGATTGATTTTTATACATAAATTGTAAAGATTGGACTTGAAAAGCACATTATCTTAAGTCTGCTGTTGCCAGAAAAACAGAAAGACCACACCCTTTTGATTTCAATTTGCAGGAAATGAAGAATCAAGGTGTAATTGAGGACAGATTGGTCCTTCTGAAGGGTGTTAGTGGTGCATTCAGGCCGGGTGTTCTCACAGCTCTGATGGGCGTAAGTGGAGCAGGTAAAACAACTTTGATGGATGTGTTGGCTGGAAGGAAAACTGGAGGGTATATTGAGGGGAGCATCACAATTTCAGGGTACCCTAAAAAGCAAGAAACATTTGCTCGAATCTCTGGTTACTGCGAGCAGAATGATATCCACTCTCCTCATGTTACAGTCTACGAATCCTTGCTCTACTCAGCTTGGCTTCGTTTATCCCCTGAAGTCAATTCCGAAGCCAGAAAGGTTAGTACTTAAAGCCTAACAATAGTTATACCCTTCTCCCTGGCCCCACAAGCACACTGGTAAATTGCCAATACTAACTGATCATAAGTCTAAGAGTTAGTTATCTTTAGTTACTATTGGATCTGATAAATGGTTACAGATGTTCGTTGAGGAAGTCATGGAGCTGGTGGAGTTGAACCTACTGAGGCAGGCTCCGGTTGGATTGCCTGGTGTGAGTGGTCTCTCTACTGAACAGCGCAAGAGGCTAACTATAGCAGTTGAACTAGTGGCTAATCCCTCTATAATATTCATGGATGAGCCAACTTCTGGGCTAGATGCCAGAGCTGCTGCAATTGTTATGAGAACAGTTAGAAATACAGTGGACACAGGAAGAACAGTTGTGTGTACAATTCATCAACCAAGCATTGACATATTTGAAGCTTTTGATGAGGTGAGGGATGATAAGGGTCAAAAGACACTGTATTTTTTAATTTGGTTCTCCATTAAAATTGAGCATGATAAACAAAAAATTCGGTTTCAGCTTTTTCTATTGAAGCTAGGAGGACAAGAAATATATGTTGGGCCATTGGGTCGTCATTCTAACCACCTCATCAAGTATTTTGAGGTAGGGTGTGTCTAAAAAAATCAACAAGCATCTCAAATGACAATTATAGTTCTTGATAGTTGTTACTGATACTGCACTATTTCGAACCTTGCTTTTATCTAGAGGATTGAAGGGATAAGTAAAATCAAAGATGGATATAACCCAGCAACTTGGATGTTGGAAATTACAACTTCGGCACGAGAAATGGATTTAAATGTTGACTTTGCTGATGTATACAAAAACTCAGAACTATGTAGGTAAGTTAGTTTATACTTGGTTTAAATAAATTTTTGATCCGTATAGCTTACACTCATTTTGATTTTAGTCTTTATACTTTTTTTCTTGGTAAATTAGTCTTCATACTTATAATTGTTTGCAAAATGGTCCTTACTGTTAAATTCGTTATGATGTCGTTAGTTTATAGGGACCAAATTAAAAATAGGAGAAAATTATATGGACCAAATTAAAAAAAATAAAAAACTATAGGGACCATAAACTAATGGCGTTATAACCGGAACTAACGGTAGGGACCATTTTGCAAACGATTATAAGTATGAGGACTGATTTACAAAGAAAAAAAATATAAAGACTAAAATCAAAATGAGTGTAAACTATAAGGACCAAATGTTTATTTAAACATTTATACTTTTATAGTTTTTTTTCCCGTTAACTTATACTTAATAGTATTAGTCAACATTCATATCTTACTATGACTGTATGACATGATTTAAAATCAGTGCTGAAAACATTATATATATGGCATCTGTTAGGAGGAACAAAGCACTTGTAGCAGAATTGAGCAGGCCTGCTCCTGGTTCCAAGGAACTTCATTTCCAAACTCAACATGCACAGCCATTTTTCATCCAATGTATGGCCTGTTTATGGAAACAACATTGGTCATACTGGCGCAATCCGCCATACACTGCAGTGAGATTTTTGTTCACCACATTCGTAGCTTTGATGTTTGGAACAATGTTCTGGGACCTTGGATCCAAAACGTAAGTTACTATTGGGTAATTCAGGATTAAAAACTTATTTAAATTTTATTCAATCCCCCTTCCCCCCTTTTGGGCATCTTGCAGAAGAAGGAAACAAGATCTCTTTAATGCTACGGGTTCCATGTACAATGCCGTTCTCTTCCTTGGGATCCAGAATGCCTCTTCTGTGCAGCCAGTGGTGGCCATTGAGCGAACTGTCTTTTATAGAGAAAGAGCAGCTGGAATGTATTCAGCCATCCCCTATGCAGTTGCACAGGTAATTAGAATAACCTTTTTGAAGCATTCTTTACTACCAAGTTTATATTTTAAGCCTATTAATGTAACTTAAAAAACCTTTTACTTAGGTTGTAATAGAGCTACCATATATTCTTGCCCAAGCTGTAACATATGGTGTCGTGGTTTATGCAATGATCGGATTTGAATGGACTGCAACCAAATTCTTTTGGTATCTATTCTTCATGTACTTCACATTTCTATACTTCACCTTTTATGGCATGATGACTGTGGCTGTGACACCAAACCAACACGTTGCTTCAATTGTGGCTACTGCATTTTATGGAGTTTGGAATCTGTTTTCAGGATTTATTGTTCCACGACCTGTAAGTCATGAATGTAATGAGCAATGCATGTGAGTAAATTCTGTAGATGTATGTATACTGATGCTTGCTGTTCTTTTCCATTTTCGTACCCGTTTGATGACAGAGCATTCCTGTGTGGTGGAGATGGTACTACTGGGCATGTCCTGTGGCTTGGACCTTATATGGATTGGTTGCATCGCAGTTTGGAGATGTAACAAGTACAATTGAGTCAAATGAGACAGTGAGAGAGTTTCTCAGAAGATACTTTGGTTATAGAGATGATTTTGTAGGAGTTGCTGCAGGTGTAGTTGTTGGGTTCACAGTGCTCTTTGCTACTATCTTTGCCATTTCTGTGAAGGTCTTCAATTTCCAAAGGCGATAGAATAGATGCTTTCAAGTGAATGTATAGATCACTAGTGCAAAAAAAAGAAAAAAGGAATAAATGCATAGGGTGAGTTAGAAATGTTGGTTTGAATGTGAGAATATCACTGCCAGGCAATTAGGCCAAGGACCCTTCGTAAGCATCGAACTCAATGTGAATTGCTTATACTCTTCACAGTTTGGAGCTTCTGATGGCATTTCCTCCCCCCTCTCCCTACATTCATTTTTCTTTCCAAAGAAACAGCAATTGGTTTCTTCCCTTGTGGCTACAGACAGCCCCTTGCTGCATATATAAGCTCAATAAAAAATGGGCTACCCCTTTTAACTGGCCAATAACATTGTTATCTAATAAAAAAATGAAGCTTGTTCTTTTTAATATATACTAGGGAAAGAATAACGAAATAGAACACAACAAGGTCTTGCAAATGCCCCTCTCCTACTCATGTCAGCAAAAGGAGCAACCTTGCAACAAGCAGCATGTTACAAAGTCACCCATGCTTGTTGATCAGGCTTTTAGAGTAGGTTCAAAAGAGCTGGCAAAGACACTTGCTCAAATTCCTTCCACCTTTTCCTCTCACGTTGAAAGTCAATTTGGACGTCTAGATTACACAACATTTTCTAATCCTTAGTTTTGTACAGTTTAGATCAAAATTCTTAATGTCTTTCACTACTCTTTTTTATATTGTTTTACCTATAATATAGTCTCTCTTACTAGTATATTTTAAAAATAAAATCTTAATTCATAATAACAAATTTATGCGATTTAAGCAACAACAAAAAAAATTTCATGCAAGTTTTGAAAAATTTAATGAATTATAATATACCCTTTTAAAACTTGATGAGTAAAAATTGTAAAATTTTTAAATTTAATTCATTAAACTGACGTACATAATTTTTTTAAAGAAATAAACTATAATTTATCCTTATTACAAACATGATAAGATTCACTTTGATCACGGGGACAACCGCGAAGCAAAGTTTAAATGGCAGTATTATTAAAGTATTTGTGTCATAAATTTCCAACATGGCCAAGCCACCGCCGATTCATGAATGATGATGTATAGTTGAAGATGACTGGATGAGAAACCAATCAAAGAGAAGCAGCCAACATATTACATACGTAATCTGTAGACCCTATCTTCTGCCTTCTGAAAACCGGTAACTTAAAATAAAAGGTTGTTGAGGGTCACGGGCTGCTTGCTGTAATGTAATCAATAATTTAGACTTCTCTAGTCCCATCTAGAAGCCTAGACTGTTTGAAATTGGATTGCGCAAACAAATTAAAAAAAAAACACACAGTATGATCATAAATACCAAAATACTAATTAACCTCATATGCATACTTAGAAAACTTATTTGACTATCTGGTCTTATTCAGTTATGTTACATTGCCACACATTGAACTCCATATTGTCTAGTCGCTTACTTGTTCAATATAATTTATTTTTGGATTTCTTAATTCTCTTATATGCTATGTTAACGAACAAAAAAAGCATGAGATTACCAGAAGTTTTTCTAAAAAACATATCATGATTATAAGAGATTCTTAATCACGAGATATTTCAAAATATCTTTAAATTAACTTTAATCCTATAGTTGATGCAATTTTTGATAAATAGTGAAGGGTTTGATCTTATTCTATCGAGTTTGGAGAATACAACTATTGACAATTGTTGGGAATTTTTTACTCATATGATTGAAACTATAGTTTGATTGATACCTGTATTAATTATAAGAGAGGAGTGTTGAGTTTGTGTTTAAATTGGACCATGAAAAAGGAAAAAGAAAAAAGTATTTTCTAGGTCAATTATTGCAAGCTTTTAGCTAGTATAATAAAGCTCTATCTAGAAGTTGAATGACTATTGGCCTTTCAAGTTTTCAAAACAGACAAGACCTGTTCAATTTTGATGATCGATCTGAAACTAATATTATCAATGAAGTCAAAATGTCAAGGTCTTGCTTGTTCTCGTCGGCTTTCGCCAATGTTTGCAAGTGGAGAGTCCAAACAACAAATAAGTAAAATCCCAAATTTTATTATGTTACTCTGAATTTTTTAATTTTCTTTAAGTATCAGTTTATTAAATATTTATTAATTACTAATTTTTACAGTAAATATTTAAAATTTATTTATAATATAATTAACAAACGATTAATTAGGGTAACCATACCCTTAAAAAAAGAAAAAGGGTAATGAAGTAATTCCAAACTTTCAAGCATTTCTATTTTCGTTAAAAAAACAGAAGGAAGAATTTTCTGTAATTGACGTCCATGCAGATATATTATTAGTTGATTTTAACCGTTGCTTCTTCCTTTCATCAAATTTATCTCAAGGATTCTTGTGACGTTCCCAAAAAAATATTTATGGGTCACAAAGTCTGGATTTTCATTGAATTGCCTACTATCTCATGAATTGAGTTTCAGGATGTTTTCTTTATCTTTTAATAGCATGTTTAATTTTGCTTATTATATAAAAAAACAGTCTTTTAGTTAGAATTTTTTTTACAACATCTTGATTAGAAATTTTTCTAAATACAAAATAAGTTAATCTAAATACGAATTTGCAATGAGATAATTTAAAAGTCACTAATATTTTTTAAAAAATTGAAGTGAAAACTTGAGTAAATTTTTAATTAAAATATGTTTTAAAATTATTACTCAATTTTAAGATAAAAGGGAACAAGCCTTAAAAATTAAAATTTTGAATTTTCATTTTATACTTTTGATTATAATTGAATTTTAAAAAAAACCATCAAAATAATTTTAAATAAAAAAAGGCTTCTAGATGGAGTGAGTCAATAACCCATAACAAATTGTAGTTATTATTTGACCCATGACACAGTTCGGAGCTTGTACGGCTGCGAGTTAAAAAAACAAAAAACCCACACCTGGCACACCATGTTTACATTTATCATAAATGCATTTTAATTAGCTGATTATTTACTTAACTAAAATTTAAAAATTATATATATTATGATATTAATGATAAAAATATATTTTAAATTATAATAAAAATAAGTTTAACTTTAGAGATAACAATATTTAATGATAAAAATATTTTTTTATTAACGTTAGAGATAACAATATTTTTTATTTAATGATAAAATATATTATGATATTAATGATAAAAATCAGTTTAATTATGATCTAACGTTAATAAAAAATATTTTATATTATATTTTGATACAACATTAAATAAGTTTAACTTTTTAAATTATTGTTATCGTCACCGTCATTTAATGATATAATAAAAGAAGATTAGATATTAATGCAAAATATTTTTTCACCCATAATAATTAAATTCGTGTGTGTCCCCCCTACAGACATTTAGGTTCGTGAATGATATCACTGATTATGTCAGCTGATGCCCACACGGACTTTTTAGGTTTGTGAATCTTTTGATTATTTTCTTGCTTACCTATTCTCCTGTAACTCGCTAGTGGGGGACAAGCTTCATGCGCTTTTTCTTTATTTAATATAATAAAGTAGTTTTCTTTTATAAATGAATAAAGTTGAAGTTAGTATGATATCTCTTAATTAAGTTGATTTTTATATTTTTATAACTTGTAAAATAAGATATTTAAATATTTATTATATTAGTTAAAAACTATTTTGAAACTCAATTTAATCATTTAAGCATCTGCATAATTTACACTACATTTACATATATATTACATACAATAGTTTAGCATTAAACATTCATTGAATTTATCAAATTTAATATTAATTCATTGAGAAATTGAAGCTATAAAGAAGATGTAAGATGTTTAGAGTATATGTAAATATATTCTTTTGCAGTTAAATTATTCATTTACTCCTTATAATTTTGCTTTAAATTCAATTTGGTCTTTATAATTTAAAATTATCTAACAAAGTCTCGATAATTTTTAAATAATATAAAAATACCCTTATAATTTTTAAGTAATGCAAATTAATCCCTATATTTTTACTTTAAATAAGGAATAAATTTAGTTATGAGGACCATTTTACATTGATTGGAAACTATAGAGACTTTTTAAAAGAGTTTAAATTATATTAATTAAATCAAATTTAGAGTGAAATTATATAGAATAAATGAATAATTTAACTTTCTTTTGTATTCTCTTATAAAAGGAAAGTTGACATGTTTGTGGAGCGGTATCTGATTAGGACCTTATTATTGAAGATCATGATAAGTGTGTGTGAGTAGATTCAAATGTTTAGTGGACATGTACAATGGTTTCAATTCAATGATTTAAAATAGCCTTTGTCCACTTTTTTTACCTTTATATTCAAAATAGTAGGAGTTGATAGAATGATAATGATTCGACATATTAGTGTAAAATTAATAGTACTATTACCATTGTATTATAATAATGTCTACATATTATTCATGATAGAATGATATTTATATACTTAGATATTTGCTTAGTCATACAATTATATATTAGTATTAAAGTTTTGAATTTAGATGATGATAAATATACCTGAGAATTTTTATTTTCAGCTCTTAACAAGTTATTTTTACATTGTTTTCTCTAGACGCCAACTATTGTTCATTTTCTATTGTTAAAGAAATAGTTTTGTAATATTTTATTTGGAAATGAGGAGGTGTATATTACAATAACACAATTGCAAACATTTATCTCACCACTTGTAAATACTCATTTTGTAATATAAAATAAGGAAGAACTTTTATGATCTATTATGCACACCACCTAGACAATCAATATCATAAATTCTTTAAATGTGAAGTCTTAATTGTTTTTATAAGAAAGTATAATATGAAAAAAAATAGAAATGAGAGAGTAAACAACCGAGTAATGAACATCGACTATTGTTGGATTCAAAACGTGGCTCTAAAAAAAAAAATACATAAGTAAAAAACCTCCAAAATCAGGAAGAGAAAAAAAACATATTATGGTATTATATGTCCAATAGATATAATTCAAAAAAATCTCATTCTTGTCACTGAACTTTAAGTCTATCAACTTATTTTTTCGCGAGAGATCTTAAACATATATATTTTTTATTTTTCTATAATCATCATATTTAATTTTCAAACAATGTCATTTCTTGCGGTAAAAAAGTCCGGGAAGAACTTTACTGCTTTATTGGTCAAGCTCCTAACCTTTTGAGTGGTCTTTTTTTTTTTGTCCTCTATTATTTTTCATGAATTATTAGTTATTAGTTTACAAACCGGCCTTACAACACGAACGAGTAGGCGTAGCCGCCTTATTTTAATCCCATTATCATTGAACAATATTATTCCCCACCTTTTTCTACTTTTCAATTTTATGGGTTAATTATTTTATTCCTCTTCTTATTCCTGCTTTATTAATCCACTATTAATATTTCCACATCTGTACAAATTAAGATGATTAACGAAAGGGTGAGTCTGTATAAAATTTGAGTTTTCAAGAATTTTAAATCTTATCTATATATATTTTATGGTATGCTTCGTTTTTATTTATTATATTATTTGGAAAATATATAATAACATATTATATTAAATTTAATATATATATATATATATATTTTCCTTAGATCTAGATGATAAATATATTTCTAAGATAAATTAACATGACCAGCAGCAGGGACCTGCAGGAACATGGAACTTTCCTCTTTTTCTTTGTTTGACCATTGGAAATGGAACTTTCCCTTCAGAGTTCAGATTGATGAACTCGTATAATTTCCCCGCGTGTTCTTTTTTCTTTTCTTTTCGGGTTTCACGGTTTAACTCCTAGAAATTTTTGTTTGAGGACTAAAATTAATTTGAAAATAAAAAAAAAATCGTATTTTTCATTTTTCAACGTTTGACCCTCCGCTAGCCACTTGTTTTCTTTTAAGATATAAATATGCATGTTTTTCAATCCTCCTCAAGTGTGAGGAAGAGAAAGCTGAAAACAAATCCCAAAGACCCCATTTTTCTCTTTCTTGCTCCTTCGAGTTTTCTCATTCTTTAATTCTTTCGCTTATTCGTATAGTTCTTCTACAAAGAAGCATCGTTGGAAAATTCTGGGTTTTTAAGTTGTTTGGTTTCCACCATAGCAGTTTGGAATTACATTATTTTCAATACAATCTTGAAGAAGAAGAACAAAGCTTCTGGGTTTTGGTGGGTGTAAGTTGAAGTTGCACAAGTTGTTATTGTTGTTGGGTAACAACAATGGAGGCAAGTGATATATACCGAGCAAGTAATAGTCTACGAGCACGCAGTTCTACAGTTTGGAGAAACAGTTCTGAGGAGGTTTTCAACAGGTCTTCTCGTGAAGAAGATGATGAAGAAGCTCTGAAATGGGCTGCACTTGAAAAGCTCCCTACGTACAACCGTCTGAGGAAAGGGTTGTTGACAACATCCCATGGTGCGGCCAATGAAATCGATGTCACTGATATTGGATATATAGAAAGACAGAAACTGCTGGAGAGGTTGGTCAAAGTCGCCGAAGAGGACAACGAGAAGTTTTTGTTGAAGCTCAAGGAACGAGTTGATAGGTAAGCATGCACTGTTCTTGCTTCTTTGCCGTGTTTCCTTCCCTCCTCTGTTTTGGTTCTTCAAAGTTTTCATTTCTAGTTACCAATCTCTTATGATGTAATAAACTCCTTTTCTTATGCTTGTTCTTCTAATTTTTCTAGAGTTGGGCTTGATATTCCAACAATTGAAGTTCGATTTGAGCACCTAACTATTGAGGCAGAGACTTACGTGGGAAGCAGATCTTTGCCCACTTTCTTGAACTCGACTACTAATATGATTGAGGTGAAGAGGGGCAGATTCTAGTTCATTAATTTTTGTTTCTCAGTTATTATTGTTATTTACGTTTCTTTCTTCTGCCTGAAATTAGTCTCTCAATCTTTCTCTCTTTGGTCTTCCAGGGTTTCTTGAATACTCTCCATATTCTCCCTACCAAAAAGAAACATGTGACTATTCTTAAAGATGTTAGTGGAATCGTCAAACCTCGCAGGATGACCCTGCTTCTGGGTCCTCCAAGTTCTGGAAAGACCACCCTCCTTTTGGCCTTGTCAGGAAAGCTTGATCCAGAACTTAAGGTGAAAAGCGATTTTCCTTTGAAGTTTACTAATATTTTTTAGTTTTCTGTCTATGCCAATTAGCAAAAATAGTATTTTTCATCTAATTTGGATACCCTTGTGTCCTCTAGGTATCTGGGAGAGTGACTTATAATGGGCATGGAATGAACGAGTTTGTACCACAGAGAACTGCTGCATATATCAGCCAGCATGATGTTCATATTGGAGAAATGACAGTGAGGGAAACCTTGGCTTTCTCAGCAAGGTGCCAAGGGGTTGGATCACGTTATGGTTAGTCAATATTTATACCAAGGCCTTGCCTTTTTCCACCTTGCTAGTTTTTTCAAAATCTAATTTGGAGTGTATGTAACCTAAGCATGACTGGTTATTATTTTTGGGATCCACAGACTTGCTATCTGAGTTGTCTAGAAGAGAGAAAGCAGCAAATATTAAGCCTGACCCAGATATTGATGTCTACATGAAGGTGAGAAAAAGAAGCTATTATCAATCTTTATTGCAGTAAAAGAAGCTACTTTTATAGTAATGGATATACTATCTTTGCATCTGATTGGCTTCTGATATACCAGGCAACTGCAACTGAAGGCCAGGAGGCAAGCATAGTAACAGATTATATACTGAAGGTAATACTAAAATAAGGTTCTCTCATGCGTTGAAGTTTCTTATGATTTTCTATGAAGCCACAAGGTATTAACTGTATAACTTTTGCAGATTTTGGGGCTGGACATATGTGCTGATACTATGGTGGGGGATGAAATGTTGCGTGGTATCTCTGGAGGACAAAGAAAGCGTGTTACTACAGGGGAGATGCTGGTTGGACCAGCAAATGCTCTATTCATGGATGAAATATCTACTGGCTTGGACAGCTCCACAACTTTTCAGATTGTGAACTGTCTCAGGCAATATGTTCACATTCTCAATGGAACCGCAGTTATATCTCTGCTCCAGCCAGCTCCGGAGACATATGAGCTTTTTGACGACATCATCCTAATCTCTGATGGCCAAATTGTCTACCAAGGACCCCGTGAATATATTCTCGACTTTTTTGAATCTACGGGTTTTAGATGTCCTGAGAGGAAAGGTGTTGCTGACTTTCTTCAAGAAGTAAGTCAAAGATAAACTTTTGTTTCCCTCATTTGAATTTTTTGATGTAGTCAATGTACATATAATCTATCTCTTCCTGCAGGTAACTTCAAGAAAGGATCAACGGCAATACTGGGCGCGCAGAGATGAACCGTACAGATATGTAACTGTTACTCAATTTGCTGAGGCATTTCAGTCATTCCATACTGGCAGGAGAATTGGAGAAGAGCTTGCAATTCCATTTGACAAGTCTAAGAACCACCCGGCTGCATTAACCACTGAAACGTATGGTCTTAACAAGAAGGAGCTGTTAAAGGCTAACTTCTCGAGAGAGTATTTGCTTATGAAAAGAAATTCATTTGTTTACATCTTCAAGCTATGCCAGGTGGGTTCCATTCCAGCTGATTTATATAAATAAATGCTTCTTGTTTCTAATTGTTTTATACTATTATTTCATTTTATAATTATTTTGCAGACATGATTTTGACTTATCATTTTGCTCTTGATGCTCTTCAGCTTGTCGTCATGGCTCTAATAGCAATGACACTATTTATACGAACTGAGATGCATCGGGAGACAATAGATGATGCGGGTATTTATGTTGGTGCTCTGTTTTTCACATTGGTAACTGTTATGTTTAATGGAATGGCGGAGATTTCTATGACCATTGCTAAGCTCCCTATTTTCTACAAGCAACGGGACTATCTATTTTATCCCTCATGGGCATATGCCATTCCTTCATGGATTCTCAAGATTCCTGTTACATTACTGGAAGTTGCTGTTTGGGTATTTCTCACCTACTATGTTATTGGATTTGATCCAAATGTTGGGAGGTAAAGAAGCTGCTTTTATCTGTTACTGTTAGGAGCATGTGAATGCTAGTTCTGCTTGTTTGCCTGTTACTTATGATTGTGAGGTCTTGATTTTTGTGCAGGTTGTTCAAGCAATACCTTCTGCTAGCACTTTTGAGCCAGATGGCTTCTGGATTATTCCGATCTATTGCAGCACTGGGTAGAAACATGATTATTGCTAACACATTTGGATCCTTTGCTGTTCTCACATTTCTTACATTGGGTGGCTTCATTCTGTCAAAAAGTAAGTTCAATTAACTGATGTAACCAAAAAAAAATTTGTTGCAATTTATCATATAATGAAACTTTATCTAATGCTTCTTTCATTTCATTGCCAATGAAACAGAGGATATCAAGGGCTGGTGGATTTGGGGTTTCTGGGCTTCACCTTTAATGTATGGTCAGAATGCTATAGGGGCCAATGAATTTCTTGGGCACAGTTGGAACCGCGTAATTTCTTGAACTTGCAACTTTAGAAATTATATCTACTTTCATTTAAGAAACGTGCAGGCCTAATTTATTTGCTCTCCAATTACAGTTGCCCGACAGTTCAGGCAAGTCACTGGGTGTTCGATTTCTGGAGTCCCGTGGGTTCTTCACACATTCATATTGGTATTGGATAGGGGTTGGGGCATTATTTGGATATATGATCCTTTTCAACATTTTGTTCTCTTTTTCTCTCTCTTGGCTCAACCGTGAGTATCTTCACATTTTGCACTTTTAAGATTCTTACTGTGGTGCAAAATTTTATTAATAAGTTTGAATATGAATGTGCAGCATTTGATAAGCAACAATCAACATTAACTGGAGACTCAGAAGCCGATACGCCAGATGACAGAGCCCTAGAAGAAGTTGAATTACCACGCATAGGTGATCTATCTTATTTATATCACTCATGAACACTCAATGCAATTGCGCTAGTTGATTACTAATTCATAATTTGCCTTTAGATGCTGAACAATTTTTTCAATTTGTCATGCAGAAAGTTCAGGAAGAGCTGCTGATGGTATTGTGGAGTCCAGCCACGGAAAGAAAAAAGGAATGGTTCTTCCTTTTGAACCACATTCTATAACCTTTGATGAAATCATATACTCCGTTGACATGCCACAGGTAAGTCACATTCAAGGTTATAATTTAACATTTGGATTTCTAACAGTGTTTCTATTTTAACTCTGCTCAAGTCAAAAACAATTTGAACCCTGACTCTCTTGATTTCAACTGCCAGGAAATGAAGGAACAGGGTGTACCAGAGGACAGATTAGTGCTTCTGAAGGGTGTTAGTGGCGCATTCAGGCCTGGTGTTCTCACAGCTTTGATGGGTGTAAGTGGAGCTGGTAAAACTACTTTGATGGATGTTCTGGCTGGTAGGAAAACCGGTGGATATATTGATGGAAGCATAAACATTTCTGGGTACCCTAAAAAGCAAGAAACATTTGCTCGAATCTCTGGCTACTGTGAGCAGAATGATATCCACTCCCCTCATGTTACAGTCTACGAGTCCTTGGTCTACTCAGCATGGCTGCGTTTACCTGGAGGAGTTGATTCCAAAACCAGAGAGGTTAGTACCTGCAGCACAAGACACACCCCTATGGTTTTCCTTAAGCTATTTATTAATTGAGACAACTGGCTTTCTCAGCTTATAGGCTGATTATTCATACTTTTCGGATTTGACAAATGGTTGTAGATGTTCATTGAGGAAGTCATGGAACTCGTGGAGCTGAAACCATTGAGGAACTCACTGGTTGGTTTGCCTGGTGTGAGTGGTCTCTCAACTGAACAGCGCAAGAGGCTGACTATTGCAGTTGAATTAGTGGCTAATCCGTCCATAATTTTCATGGATGAGCCTACTTCTGGATTAGATGCAAGAGCTGCTGCAATTGTTATGAGAACTGTCAGGAACACAGTGGACACGGGAAGAACAGTTGTTTGCACCATCCATCAGCCAAGCATTGACATATTTGAAGCGTTTGATGAGGTGAGAGATGACAATGATAAATTAATCTGTGTTTTATAGTTTCTTTCTCCATTAGACTTGAATCTGACATATATTACATGTGATTCTAGCTATTCCTGATGAAGCGCGGAGGGCAAGAAATATATGTTGGGCCACTGGGTCGTCATTCTAGCCACTTGATCAAGTATTTCGAGGTAGGATCCTACTTAAGTTCAATATTAACTTAAAGAGAAAACAGCCATAATTCTTGATAGTAATTACTAATTTTCCAATAATTTCCATTGTCCAGAGCATTGAAGGGGTGAGTAAAATAAAAGACGGATATAACCCAGCAACTTGGATGTTGGAAGTTTCATCCTCAGCACAAGAACTTACTTTAGGTGTTGATTTCACTGAGACATACAGAAATTCTGAACTGTTTAGGTAAAGCTAATGCATATGGATATGAATTTATTAACTACATGGATATTTGTATTCTTGATTTGCAAAATGCTTAGACTGTTATACATGGCTCTTCAGGAGAAACAAGCAGCTTATAGAAGAACTGGGCAAGCCTGCTCCTGGTACAAAGGATCTTCATTTCGCTACTCAATACGCGCAGTCGTTATGGGTCCAATGCCTGGCTTGCTTTTGGAAACAACGTTGGTCATATTGGCGGAATCCACCTTACACTGCCGTGAGGTTTTTCTTCACTAATTTCATAGCCTTGATGTTTGGAACAGTGTTCTGGGACCTCGGAGGCAAAACGTAAGTTAAAATTCAGTAATTTAGAAATAAATACATATTAGATTTTGTTATCTCCCTTTTTCCATTTGAATTCTGATTCCTTTTGGTGACTTCTTCCAGCTCAAGCAGACAAGACCTGTTTAATGCCATCGGTTCAATGTATACTGCTGTTCTCTTCCTTGGGGTACAGAACGCTTCCTCTGTACAGCCAGTGGTAGCCGTTGAAAGAACTGTCTTTTATAGAGAAAGAGCTGCTGGAATGTATTCTGCCTTACCCTATGCATTTGCACAGGTAACTAAAATCATTATTTTACAGAGAATTTGTACTAAGTTTTACATTCGTTCCCATGTTTAACACAACTCGCTCACTTTTGTCACAGGTTGCAATAGAGGTACCTTATATTTTTGCTCAAGCCGTGACATATGGTCTCATAGTTTATGCCATGATCGGATTTGAGTGGAGTGCAGAGAAATTCTTTTGGTATCTATTTTTCATGTTCTTCACATTGTGCTACTTCACCTTCTACGGCATGATGGCTGTGGCTGTGACCCCAAATCACCATGTTGCTTCGATTGTGGCTGCTGCATTTTATGCAATTTGGAATCTCTTTTCAGGATTTATCGTCCCGAGACCTGTAAGTGTTGCCAACCTATGAATGAATTGAGTAGGAACATAGGTGAATGGGTTCAATGGATGTATGGATACTTATGCTGACCGTTCTTTTCCATTTTCTTGCCTTTTTTATAACAGAAAATTCCTGTGTGGTGGAGGTGGTACTACTGGGCATGTCCGGTGGCCTGGACCATATATGGATTGGTTGCATCACAGTTCGGAGATTTAGAAGATATGATGACTAGTGAAAATAATAAGTCAGTGAAACTTTTCATCGACGATTATTTTGGTATCAAACATGACTTCATAGGAGTTTGCGCAGCTGTGGTTGTTGGGATAGCTGTGCTCTTTGCATTTATTTTTGCTGTTTCAATCAAGGTCTTTAACTTCCAAAAGAGATAGATTAGACTCTTTCTGCGTATGTGAAGGATTCTTTATATTTTGAAATATTTTTTTTCGTTTTCTCTTTACCTTTATAAGACTTGTATAGTATCTATCATATTCATGCAGCACTTGCCTATGAAATTTATTTCCTTTCTAGTGCCAATTTGAATCTTATTTTATAAATGTACGAGCGTATAAATAAGATTACTTCTGTATTATTACTTTGATTATCAATGTGAAATAATGAATTGCGACCAGCCTATAATCACTTCTGAGTTCTCCATTCCTCCTCTCTTGATATTCCTTCAGTACTCAATGCTGAATTGACATGCAACAGGGGCTTTGCGTGAGCAATATTCCATGCAAACTAGACTTAATTTTCCCAGTCAAGTCTGGAACTTAACTACGACATCCGCAAATGTGTTCCAAGTGAACCATGATGTGTGTGCAGCGTTCTTCCTCAACGAAAAAAATTTAGTACATCAAAAAATTGTTATCACGACTTAATTTTATAACATTCTACTCCCAATCATTAACGTTATGCCCTAGTGGCTAAAAGAATTTTTTCTTTATATATTAAGCACATTCACTTATTTTGAGTAGTTTGCGTTTAAGTGACAATGCTCTTTAAATAAATTTTATTTATTTGATAATATTATTTTGTATTATAGATATATATATATGTTAGAATATATTTTAAAAATAATAAAAAGTCAATACCATAATTTAAATATGTTTTAGTCAAAATTTTCTCACTAATTATTTAAGCTACACTCAAATAACTTAACTTGCTTATCATTAAAATGTGACTTAATTATTATGATTAATTAAACTCATAAGAAGACCGAAGAAACTTTTACAACTCCATGCATGTATAGCATCTCGTAACAATTTTTACTTGCGCAGTACAAGTATTAAATAAATCAAAGGAAACTTTTCCTAGCTCGCGCGGGGGCACCAAGCCTACCTTTCTCTTTTAATTGTCGAAGACTTGAAATTTGGATCTGAACCATTTTCTGTTTCATTTATTAATGAACGTGTGTGATTGCAGGCTGCATAATGTTGGTATATATGAAGTGTTATTATATTTAATAACACTCCATTAGTTCTATATCTACATTGATAAAGGGTTTTTTCTTTTGTATATATTGAATTTTTTTTTTGTATACATTGATGAATATTACAGTAGATATGATGGTTCAGGTGAACAACGTCCGGGACCATTTGTCAAATACCTTGGATCGTCCCACAGTACACCATGCCAGGGTCACCTAGCATGAATGGTGTAGCTGAAAGACGAAATCGGACTGTTAAGGATATGGTAAGGAGTATGATATGTCATTATACCTTATCAGAGTCACTCTGGGGAGAAGCACTAAAGACTGCAGCTTATATTCTGAACAGAGTACTAACTAAAGCAGTTGTCTAAACACCTTATAAACTTTAGACAGGCAAAAAGCCTAGTCTAAATCACTTTCATGTATGGGGATGTCCAGCTGAGACAAAACCTTATAGGCCAAATGAAAAGAAATTGGAACCCTGAACAATGAGCAGTTACTTTATCAGTTATTATAAATGATCCAGGGGCTATAAGTTTTATGATCCCAAATTAAAGACAATTTTTGAGACAAGAGCTGCCACGTTCTTTGAGGATATTGAGTTTGGGGGGAGAAATAAGATTAGAGACTTAGTTTTTGAAGACGAATCAGTTTCAATTCTAGAACCGATTCAGACAGTTGCTTCTGATGAAGCAAGTCCAGAACCTCTACAAGACATGGTTGTTCAATCTCCCATTCAACATGAATTGGTTGTTCATGAAGAGCAAACTCAAGATCCTCAAGAACCAGTGCTTCAAGAGCCAGTGCCTTTGCGGCGATCCACTAGAGAAAGGAGAAATATTATTCCAGATGATTACATAGTATTTCTCCAAGAACATGAGGAAAATAATGGTATGATGGAAAATGATCTGATCAATCAATTTGAGACACTTATATTAGCTTTGTATTAGGCTTTATTAGATGTTTATTGTGCCCAATATTAGTATTTTAGATGAGTTTAATATTGTTGGGCTTCATTGGGCTTTAATGCAAATTGTGAATAATTTTCAGATTTTGATGCATTTTGACCTTTCTTCTTTGGTTAGGCCATAACTTGGGACTCGGTGATCCATTTGAGGTGATCTTGGTGTCTTTGGAAAGCTAAGACAAGGATTTACAAGTTTCATGAAGAGCTCAAGAGTTGGATCGGACTTCTAAGGGACCAAAATATCTCTGCAATATAGAGTGGATTTGCTATCACAGAAATCTAGGCAGTGTGTACATATTGAACTATATAGTGGGTTCTAGGTCTCCTCTTGGGCTGAAACTTGGCCATTGGAAAGATAAGACCCATATCTCCAACTTCACCGAAGACCATTTAGTCAATAGATGTCGTTTTATACATGATTATGAAGCTACAAGTTGGTTTGAATTTGGAAACACGTTCTGCCAACCTAACTTGAGGTAGGTGCAGTGTTTTTGGCATATCTAGAGTTTTAAAAGTCCAAATGGCATGATTCTAAATACAATATTTCAAGAAGACAACTGGCTACAACTTTTATGAAGACCTGCAAGCCAAAATACACCGTCTAGGTCATGAAAATCAAGCTGGAAGTCGGATAAGAGTTGCTGACTTAAAGCCACCAACTATACACCAACCCACCTACCATGCACCAACCCACTAACCATGCATCAAGCTTCCATATTTGACAATTTCAATATTTTTACAACTTGTATTCAGATTATTTTCAATTACAAATTGGCTTCTAGGATTAGTATAAATAGAGTCAATCTCTTTGTATTAAATATGATTCAATTTTAAGTAAGTTTAAAAAAAGTTTGAGTATTTATGAGAGTTTTCTTTCTCTTCTTCTCCATTCTCTTTAGAATTTCGTTTTTGTTCTTTAATTTCTAAGTTCTTCCTTCCTATCCATGGAAGGTTAGGCTCTCATAATCAATCCAAGGGATTAGCCATCTTGATGTTTAATTTGGAGATCTTGTTTCGCTTGTTCATATTGCTTAATTGTTATTCAAGTTTCTCTTCTTCCTCTTTTGATTTTTATCTAGATTAAATTGTTTAATTTGATTTAGATGTTGATGTGATAATAGCTTTATTATCATATATTCAAAGAGGATCACAAAGGCTAGACAATATATCAAAGCTTTTTGATGGATTGTTTAGCTTGGTTAAATCCCCGATCTTAAGTTAATCTATGTTTGGATTGTGCTTACTTTATCTAACCTTAGTTAATTAAATCCTAGATGCTTATCTAGTAGAGGATTCTTGGATCATGTTGAGGCGTCTTGATGTGATCTAAGGCCAAGAACACGATTAGAAATTAAGTGAATTCCTTGTGATCAATGATGAGTTAAACTCAAGATTGGTAAATTTCCTAGGATTGGTTGCTTCTTTATATTTGTTTACAACTTTAAGTCTTGTACTTTTTTTCAATCTTATTAATCAACAACAAAACCCCCTTTTAATTATCTTGATATGATTAAATCTTTGTTCTTTTTGGATCCTTGAGAGACGATTCGGTTCATTCTCTATACTACAAATTAGTTTGTGAATCGATAATTTTTATTATTTGACGAGTCTCGACAACCTCTTGTCATGATCCAATCAACTTTCTTCAAGCCATGCAAGATTTCAACTCAGCAAAGTGGATTGAAGCAATGAATGAGGAGTATAAGTCTATGTAAGACAATAAGGTTTGGGAACTTGTCCCATTAACAGAAGGTGTGAAACCCATTGGTTGCAAATAGATATTTAAGACCAAAAGGGATTCGAAAGGTAATGTAGAAATATATAAGGCTCGTCTTGTAGCTAAGAGCTATACTCAAAAGGAAGAGATTGACTTTAAAGAGACTTTCTCTCCAGTTTCATCGAATGACTCTTTTAGGATAATCACGACTCTTGTTGCACATTATGATTTGGAGCTTCATCAGATAGATGTCAAGACGGCGTTTCTCAATGGCAACATTGACAAAACTATCTACATGATGCAGCTGGAAAACTTTGTGTTGGGAGACCCAAAGAAGATGGTTTGCAAACTGACGAAATCCATCTATGAGTTAAAACAGACGTCTCGTCAATAATACCACAAATTTTATCAAGTAATTCACTCATTTGGTTTTGAGATGAATGTTGTTGACGATTGTGTGCATCACAAATTCAGTGGGAACAATTGCATTTTCTTGGGCTTATATGTTGATAACATACTGCTTGCCACTAATGATATAGGCATGTTGCACGAAACCAAAAGATTTCTATCAAGAAATTTTGAGATGAAAGATCTCAGTGACGCCTCCTTTGTATTAAGGATCCAGATATACCGGGATCGATCTCGAAGTACTCTAGGATTGTCACAAAGGAACTATATCGATAAGGTGCTCAAAAGGTTTGGCATGCAGGACTGCAAACCAAGTGATACCCCGGTCGCTAAGGGAGACAAATTTAGTCCCAGTCAGTGCCCAAAAGGAAATCTTGAGATTCAGGAGATGCAGAAGATTCCATATGCATCCGCTGTAGGGAGTCTAAGGTATGCTCAAGTCTGTACGCGTCCGAACATAGCGTACATTGTTGGAGTGTTAGGCAAATACTTAAGCAATCCATGAATGAATCATTGGAAAGCAGCCAAAAGGGTTATGAGGTATTTGAAGAGAACAAGAGATTATATACTCACATATAAAAGGTCATACTATTTGGAGATCATTGGGTATTCTGACTCCGATTTTGCCGGATGCCAAGATAGTAGATGTGAACACCTAAATTTGTCTGGGTCTTTTTCTTTTCTCTCTTAAAGCAAAAATAAATAAAAATCAAATTTATTTTAGTTAATGACCAAAAATAAAAATAAAAAGAAGCAAAAAATAAAAAAAATTGAAAAAAAAAAAGAAATCCCTTTTAGCCAAAAAAAAAGAAAGAAAAGAAAAGCTTTAACCTAATTTATTGCAAAAAAATCAAAAAAATTAAAAATAAAAAAAAAGGATAAAAAAAGAAAAATCATTCAATTTTTTATCTCCCCCATCATTTTCTCTACCCCACACCCCACACCCCACACCCCTCCATCATTCCTCTACCCCCTTCCCCATTTCTTTTTTTCTTTTCTCTTCTTCTTTTCTCTTCCCGCTCCTTCCCCCCTTTCTCTTCCCCTTTCTTCTTTCTCCCCCATCATTTCTCTACCCCACACCCCATCTCCCATCATTTCTCTACCCCACACCCCACACCCCTCCATCATTCCTTTCCCCCTTCCCCCTTCTTCTTTTCTCTCTTCTTTTCTTTTTCTTTTATTTCCTTCCCTTCCTCCTCCCTACGCAGAGAATTCCCCCTTCTTCTTTTCTCTCTTCTTTTCTTTTTCTTTTATCTCCTTCCCTTCCTCCTCCCTACGCAGAGAACCTTTCCCCCTTCTCTCTTCCTTCTTTTCTCTCTTCCTTTCTTTCCTCTCCTTCCCTTCCTCCCCTCTCTGCCAGACCCATTTTTTTCACTTGTGCTGTTTCCACGTGCACAGAACCAGGATCAAGACCTGCAGCCCCACTGCAGAATCGTGCACAAAGAATAGACGACCAAGAGAGAAAGAGGTTCTCCACAAGGGTGCGCGTCTGTGGGTAACTCCCATTCAGTTTTTTTTATTTTTTATTTTTTATTTATTATTTATTTTATATGTATTAAATTGGCTAAAATGTTTGAGATATCAGTATTTTGATTGATTGTTGTTGTTGTGTGTCGATTGCCCTACTGGGATGTATAAGAAATCCTGTTGCGTTTGGTGTTCAAATTCGTTTGAACTTGTGTTCTGTTGGATGGCATTAACTGGACCCTGATGGTGTTAATTTCGTTTGTTGCCGTGTGTGGTGCGTTGTTGTTTGCATGATAACCAAGTGCTTATTATTACATAGATTACTTGCATTCTGTGTTTATAGGCTTTGATTTAATCCGAGGTTTCATTCATTTTTGCCTTTGGGTTGACTGAGTATTCTGGGAGAGAAATAAAAAAAAAATTAATTAAGATTATAAAAAAAAAGAGGAAAAGATGTTGTTTACATAAGAATTGGTAGGGTGGGGGAAAGTAAAAAAAAATAATAATAAAAAATATATAAATAAAAAATAATAAATAATAATAATAATTAAAAAAATAATAATAAATAAAAAATATATATGCTGTTTAGTTTATGTAGGAATTAGTAGGGTGGGGAAAAGTAATAAAAAATAAATAATAATAAAGAATAAATAAATAAATAAAAATAAAAAATATATGTTGTTGTTTACGTAGGAATTGGTAAGGTGAGGGGAAAGTAAAAAAAGTAAAAAAGTAAAAAAGTAAAGAAAAAGAGAGTAAAAAAAAAACACGTAATAAAAAGAAATGAAATGAAATAAGGATTAAATTGAAAACTTGAAGTAAAAAAAAAATGAGGAGAACAATATTTTCTTCTAGTCACAGTGATTATTTTATGATTTTACGGTTATTATTTTATTCTCCCTTGAATACGTTGCTTGTCTTTTTTATTTTATTTTATTTTATTTTATTTGCTTCATTAATTGATTTGATAATATTGCGTTTTATTTTTTTAGATTTTAGTATTATTTGTTTATTATTATTTTTTTGTAAGAAAATGGGAGTAGAATATTAATCAAATAAACAACCCGATGTCATAATAACGTTAGCTGTCTTCAGGGATCAAGTATCCACTAGACAAATATTTTAGGGTGAATCAGTGAGCTTAGTATCACTTTTCACCCTACTTAGTACAAACCAATAAATTATTTTTCTCTAAGTGGTCCAATGCCGCTAATAACGTTAGCCGTCTTCAGGGATCAAGTATCCACTAGACAAATATTTTAGGGTGAATCAGTGAGCTTAGTATCACTTTTCACCCTACTTAGTACAAACTAATATAAGGTTTTTTTTTAAAGTGGTCCAACGCCATAATAATTTGCATCAATTTGTCTTCAGGGGTCAAGTACCCACTAGACGTTTGCTTAGGGTGGATCAGTGAGTTTAATATCACTTTTCATCCCATTTAGGACGCGTTAATAAAATTTTATTTTTCTAATCAAATCCTTTTATCCAATCAATTCTCTTTCTTTTAATCAACTAAAGCAATACTTTTCACAATTAAAATTAATCAGTGTATAATTTTTTTTTTATAAAAAAAAAAAAGAACTACGTGGCTTTGAGTTCCCCATTGCACCAGGGGATACGTAGGCCCGCAAGTCAAGCCAAACTTATAAATTTTCATAATTTAGTTTAATTCTTAATTGGTAAACTTTCATTTCGATTTGTAAATATTTTGTTTATTATTATTTTTTATCTTACTTTAATTGGGGATAAATAGACATCATTTAGGGTATTAAAATTCGCACAACTGCTTAAGGTGACCGTTTTATAACGGATGTATCAGGGGTGCAGTGGGATTAAGTTTTCACCCTTCCTTGTGCATAATCGACTCCCGAACCCAACTTAGTTTTTCGCAGACCTTTTTCTTTTGTTTTATTTTAAATCTATTTTAAAAGGGTTTTGCCAATCATTTTCCCTACCCAATAAAAGATTGGTGGCGGCTCCACGTATTTATTTAAATTTTTCTCCCGCCATCCCGTCGCGATTATTTTCCGGTCGTGACAGTAGAGGATCCACTTCAGGCTATATCTATCTGTTGGCTGGTGGTGCAGTTACTTGACGCAGTGCCAAGCAAACACTTATTGCTTCATCCACCATGGCAGCAGAATTTGTAGCATGTTATTAGGCATCAAATCATAAGATTTGGTTAAGGAACTTTGTCACTGGGCTGCGAATTGCGGAAGGAATTGAAAGACCACTTAAGTTATACTGTGACAACAAATCAGCCGTCTTATACTCCAATAACAACGGGAGCTCGACCAAGTCAAAACACATTGACATCAAGTTCCTAGTTGTTAAGGAGAGGGTACAAAGTGGACAGATTTCTATAGAACACTTAGGGACAAACTCCATGATAGCAGACTCTCTTACAAAGGGTCTTCCACCTAAGGTCTTTCATGAGCATACTGCTCACATGAATGTCTTAGAATATGAGGAATCTTTGGTTTAGTGGGAGTTTATCACTTTTGTATTATATGTTATATGTTTAATACTTTTGTATTTGGATATTTTTCTTATCAGAAATAAAGTGTGGTGTTCAATTTATTACACTTTGTATGATAATGTCTTTAAATGATTTCACTAAAGTACAGTAGGACCAGTTGAAAATCGACATGTACAGATCACCTTCATGTGATTTTCATGCTGCACATTTCATGATGGATCTATGTCATTTGGTTGTATTGACATTATGGTATGTTTGGTATGCAAATTAGAAGAGAAAGGAAAGGAAAGGAAAGGAAGGTAAGGGTTGTAATCATTCTTTGTTTGATATTTAGTTTAGAGAGGAAGGGAAATGATTTGGATGGATAAAAAATTCATGGGTCCCACCAATATTCCATCCTCCCCATTACCCATGGATTGGGAGGGAAATGAGTTGTCATGCTATTTTTATTTTTTTTATTAGTTTTGTTTCTTTCTCTCTTTCTTTTCTTTAATAAAACCAAACAAAGGAAGAGAAACTTCCTTTCTTTTCCATTCAATGATACCAAACAAGGTAAGTGATAACTCTTTACTTCTCTTTTTCCTTCTTTTCTGTCATATCCCTTTCTTTTCATTTCCCTCCATGATACCAAACAAAGCCTTAGTGATCACTGATAGGTTCAGTTATGATAGATATAACAAAAGCCACTTTGGTCATTTATTGATATAACTAATGGACGAGATTGTTCGGATATGCCTTATGTTTATGATGGCAAAGTTTTGAGCTCATAAAGTCTAACACATTTATAAGAATACATATGTGGCCCTGTGGGAGATTGTTAGAAAAATATATGTTAAATTAGGGTCACACATGTAATGATTAAATGTGTTAAGCCATTATTTAAGTAGCCAAAATCAAAGTGATCTATTTGGGTTAAAGTGTTATGGCAATAGGCATAATTATCATGAAAAATATTATGTAGATATGAAAAGTCTTATTTCTATTTTTATGATGGGCTGAAGTAGAAATAAGAAAAATTTAAGAGTCATAACTCTTCATGAAAGGGTATGAACTCAAAGAGACATTACTCTTCATGAAAGGGCATGTGCTTCTTATAAATATAGGGGTTATGGTCCCCAATTGTAGAAGAACATAATATTATTACTTCTCTTTATCTCATTAGAAGAGGAACTGAGGCATAAGGAATTCTACAATTGGAAGATCACTACTCGATCAAGAACACCATCATTTCCATCAAGATCTTATGGATCCTTCAAGTACGCTTCCGCATTTATTAATCATATTGAATTGACATGAGATTATAAATAGAATATGATTTTGGATTTGTACTTGATGAAAAACATGTTTCTTATTAATCTTAATTTTGTTTACATTAAGTTTAAGAATAATAAAAATGTCAATAGGCACAAATAATTTAAGTTTAACATAGTCAGCTTCAATTGCACCATTGATTGTGTTTGGTTTATGAATCAAGAAACCACAGTAGAATACTGTTAACATAAATAATAATGCAATGATTTTTTGTTTGAAGAAACTAGATATGAAGTTTTTTTTTCTCTCAGCATTGAGATTTTAACTTAAGATTTTTTTGATTAATGATTTGATTTTAGATTATTTCAAAAGCTTTGAGAGAAAAATACCTATTTGCTCTCAATCAAATAATTTTTTCAATCATTTCATATATTTTTTGATAATTTAACACATATAAGCGATTTTTTTATATAATCAAAACAAAACTCTTTATCATAAAATCGATTATGAATTAACATATCTAAACATAAATTATTTTTTTCACAACTCATCCCAACACGCACTAAAAGCTTAAAATAACAACTTTTTTTTTAAAAAAAATTGTTTTTAGTTATAAAAAATAATCTTAACTTATAATCAATTTTACACACTTTAAACAAATAAGATAAATTTTAAATAAAATAGTTTTTTATTAAAAAAATCAATTATTCCCAAAATTTAAGAAAATCCAAACATGCTCTAAGTGAGTTATCCGTTAACCGTTTCAATTTTTAAGTGAGTTATACAGCTTAAAAACCATAATCGGAATTTAATTAACCTAAAAGTTCAAATTTTATCATTGTTTAATATAATATCAATGTCTTTTTTATTAAGTGTTTTAGATTTTAGAGTTCGATCTTTATTATATCTTTCTAAGATAATAAGTTTTCTTATAAGGTAGAGACAAATATTTGCCATGTCTACTTCTAAATAAGCAAGATATAAATAATAACTGCTCCAAACCCACTAATTCCACTTTTCAAGGGTTTAAAATTGTTTTTTTATATATAATTATTCTTTATCTCTTATTTCTTCTTTTTTTTTTTGGTTTTTGAAGAGTATTTTTCACTCAATTAGATAAAAGACTAATCCTTTTTTGATTTACTGAGCATAACAAATAGAATCATTCTCAAATTAACGTCTCCAGATATAAAATCATGTCATTTTTTAAAATTCACTAATTCAGTTACCATTTACCACTATGACCATTAAGTAAAATACAAAAGAAATGTCCCTCTATAGTTTATTTTTCTTTAAAATTCACTGTTTCACTTTCTTGTAAATAAAAAAAATGAGAAGAAAATTTTCATTTCAAATGATCAAAAATAAAATAAAACTCACTTCAGTATGATTATATATAATTTTTTAAGAAAGACCAAAAATATTTTTTTTAAAAATATATTAATATAATCATACTAAAGTTTAAAAATAAACGAAAAAACATGACAATGTTTGTGTAAAAATCTCAGCGTCCACAAAGTGTAGAAAATATGGAATGGTTGATTGGTTGTGTGAATGTGGTTCCATTCCAACGTAGAGAGATTCAATCGAGAATTCCGAATCCAAGGTACGGAATTTTCCAGACAAATTACGTTTTTTCAATTTAAATTTTGCTCAATACCCATTCAGCTTTCTACAAAATCCCCAACTCTTACACAATGCATGCGAATCTCAACCCTTCATTGTTTTGTATACGGTGAGCTCTCTTTGCATTCAAAAATCCCCCAAAGTTTTGAAATTTAAACGAGCAAAGATTTCTTTTGCAGTTTTGGGAGCAGTCATTCATGATTAGCTTCTATGGTATGAACTAGTGCCATATGCAAACTGCTATTGCATAAAACTTTCCTTCTCAACAATGAAGCGCGAGTTCTACGAAATCTCCGACGACGAATGGGAGAACCACTCCTTCAAACCCTCTCGAGTTCTCAAGAGACCACGCGCTTCTTCTTCTTTTTCTTCTCTGCCTTCGATCGAGTCCTTCGCTTACACTTCCCGTAAGCCTTCCGACCACAGCAGCGATGACGACGATTGCGTTGAAATCACTGAAAATTTGACAAATTTCAAGGAAAAATTGGAGGACGCTGATGCCGACGGCAATTCTGCGACAGTGGTGCCGAACCATGGCCGTCGATTTGTAATTGATGATGAGGATAGTGATTGGGATAAGAATGTTGCGGAACTGTATGATTATAAAAACTTTTTTAATGATGTTTTTACCAAAAGCTAAATGAAACACAACTAAACATTAATAGCTTGTTTGTTTTTAATTATTTTATATTTAAAAACAGTTTTTTTTAAATCTCTTTTAAATATTTTGATTATAAGATTTTTAGAATAATTGTTTCTTTAATTAAAATTTTTATTTAAAATTTATCTTGTTTATTTAAAGTGTATAAAATTAATTATGAGTTAAGATTATTTTTTTATATCTAAAAATAATTTTTTTAAAAAAAGTTGTTATTTTAAGTTTTTAATTATTTAATTTTAGATTATTTCAAAAACTTTAAGAGACAAATATCTATTTGTCCTTAATCAAATAATTTTTTTAATTATTTTATATATCTTTTGATAATTTAATATATAAAAGTGATTTTTTATACAATCCAAACAAAACTCTTTATCATAAAATTGATTATGAATTAATATATCCAAACATAAATTAATTTTTTCATAATCAATTTTCTTAAAAATCGATTATACATATAATTGATTTTTCACATAATCTTTTTTTCACAACTAATCCAAACACACACTTAGAGCATGTTTGGATTTGCTTAAATTTTGGAAATAATCACCTTTTTTCAATAAAAAGTTATTTTATCTAAAATGTATCTTATTTGTTTAAAGTTTATAAAGTTGATTATAAGTTAAAATTATTTTTTCATAATTAAAAATAATTTTTTTAAAAAATCTGTTATTTTAAGCTTTTAATTATTTAATTTCATATTATTTCAAAAACTTTGAGAGAAAAATATCTATTTACACTCAATCAAATAACTTTTTTAATCATTTCATAATCTTTTAGTAATTTTAATATATAAAAGTAATTTTTTTAATACAATTCAAACAAAATTCTTTTATCATAAAATCAATTATAAATTAACATATATAAACATAAATTATTTTTCTTATAATCAATTTCTTTAAAAATTACTTTATATAATTTTTTTTCACAATTAATTTAAACTCACATTAAATATCCACTTATTTTTTCAAGTGAGATATTAAACATATTTTATTTTATTTTTCTATAATCATCATATTTAATTTTCAAACAATGTCATGTCTTGCGGTGCGAAAGTCCTGGAAGAACTTTACTGCTTTACTGGTCAAGCTCCTAACCTTTTGAATGGTCTTTTTTGTTGTCCTCTATTATTTTTCATGAATTATTAGTTATTACTTATTAGTTTACAAACCGGTCTTACAACACGAACGAGTAGGCGTAGCCGCCTTATTTTAATCCCATTATCATGGAACAATATTATTCCCCACCTTTTTCTACTTTTCAATTTTATGGGTTAATTATTTTATTCCTCTTCTTATTCCTGCTTTATTAATCCACTATTAATATTTCCACATCTGCATGTACAAATTAAGATGATTAACGAAAGGGTGAGTCTGTATAAAATTTGAGTTTTCAAGAATTTTAAATCTTATCTATATATATATATATTTTATGGTATGCTTCGCTTTTATTTATTATATTACTTTGAAAATATAAAATAATATATTATATTAAATTTAATATATATATATATATATATTTTTCTTAGATCTAGATGATAAATATATTTCTAAGATAAATTAACATGACCAGCAGCAGGGACCTGCAGGAACATGGAACTTTCGTCTTTTTCTTTGTTTGAACATTGGAAATGGAACTTTCCCTTCAGAGTTCAGATTGATGAACTCGTATAATTTCCCCGCGTGTTCTTTTTTCTTTTCTTTTCGGGTTTCACGGTTTAACTCCTAGAAGTTTTTGTTTGGTGACTAATATTAATTTGAAAATTAAAAAAAAATTACTTTTCATTTTTCAACGTTTGACCCTTCACTAGCCGCCTGTCTTCTTTTAATATATAAATATGCATGTTTTTCAATACTATCCTCAACCGCGAGGAAGAGAAAGCTGAATTCAAATCCCAAAGACCCCATTTTTCTCTTTCTTGTTCCTTCAAGTTTTCTTATTCTTTAATTCTTTCGCTTATTCGTATAGTTCTTCTACAAAGAAGCATCGTTGGAAAATTCTGGGTTTTTAAGTTGTTTGATTTCCACCATAGAAGTTTGGAATTACATTATTTTCAATATAATCTTGAAGAAGAAGAACAAAGCTTCTGGGTTTTGGTGGGTGTAAGTTGAAGTTGCACAAGTTGTTGTTGTTGTTGGGTAACAACAATGGAGGCAAGTGATATATACCGAGCAAGTAATAGTCTACGAGCACGCAGTTCTACAGTTTGGAGAAACAGTTCTGTGGAGGTTTTCAACAGGTCTTCTCGTGAAGAAGATGATGAAGAAGCTCTGAAATGGGCTGCACTTGAAAAGCTCCCTACGTACAACCGTCTGAGGAAAGGGTTGTTGACAACATCCCATGGCGCGGCCAATGAAATCGATGTCACCGATATTGGATATGTAGAAAGACAGAAACTGCTGGAGAGGTTGGTCAAAGTCGCCGAAGAGGACAATGAGAAGTTTTTGTTGAAGCTCAAGGAACGAGTTGATAGGTAAGCATGCTCTGTTCTTGCTTCTTTCCCGTGTTTCCTTCCCTCCTCTGTTTTGGTTCTTCAAAGTTTTCATTACTAGTTACCAATCTCTTATGATGTAATAAACTCCTTTTCTCATGCTTGTTTTTCTAATTTCTCTAGAGTTGGGCTTGATATTCCAACAATTGAAGTTCGATTTGAGCACCTAACTATTGAGGCAGAGACTTACGTGGGAAGCAGATCTTTGCCCACTTTCTTGAACTCCACTACTAATATGATTGAGGTGAAGAGGGGCAGATTCTAGTTCATTAATTTTTGTTTCTCAGTTATTATTGTTATTTACGTTTCTTTGTTCTGCCTGAAATTAGTCTCTCAATCTTTCTCTCTTTGGTCTTCCAGGGTTTCTTGAATACTCTCCATATTCTCCCTACCAAAAAGAAACATGTGACTATTCTTAAAGATGTTGGTGGAATCGTCAAACCTCGCAGGATGACACTTCTTCTGGGTCCTCCAAGTTCTGGAAAGACCACCCTCCTTTTGGCCTTGTCAGGAAAGCTTGATCCAGAACTTAAGGTGAAAAGCGATTTTCCTTTTAAGTTTACTAATATTTTTAGTTTTCTGTCTATGCCAATTAGCAAAAATAGTATTTTTCATCTAATTTGGATACCCTTGTGTCCTCTAGGTATCTGGGAGAGTGACTTATAATGGGCATGGAATGAACGAGTTTGTACCACAGAGAACTGCTGCATATATCAGCCAGCATGATGTTCATATTGGAGAAATGACAGTGAGGGAAACCTTGGCTTTCTCAGCAAGGTGCCAAGGGGTTGGATCACGTTATGGTTAGTCAATATTTATACCAAGGCCTTGCCTTTTTCCACCTTTCTAATTTTTTCAAAATCGAATTTGGAGTTTATGTAACCTTAAACATGACTGGTTATTATTTTTGGGATCCACAGACTTGCTATCTGAGTTGTCTAGAAGAGAGAAAGCAGCAAATATTAAGCCTGACCCAGATATTGATGTCTACATGAAGGTGAGAAAAAGAAGCTATTATCAACTTTATTGCAGTAAAAGAAGCTACTTTTATAGTAATGGATATACTATCTTTGCATCTGATTGGCTTCTGACATACCAGGCAACTGCAACTGAAGGCCAGGAGGCAAGCATAGTAACAGATTATACACTGAAGGTAATACTAAAATAAGGTTCTCTCATGCGTTGAAGTTTCTTATGATTTTCTATGAAGCCACAAGGTATTAACTGTATAACACTTTTGCAGATTTTGGGGTTGGACATATGTGCTGATACTATGGTGGGGGATGAAATGTTGCGTGGTATCTCTGGAGGACAAAGAAAGCGTGTTACTACAGGGGAGATGCTGGTTGGACCAGCAAATGCTCTATTCATGGATGAAATATCTACTGGCTTGGACAGCTCCACAACTTTTCAGATTGTGAACTGTCTCAGGCAATATGTTCACATTCTCAATGGAACCGCAGTTATATCTCTGCTCCAGCCAGCTCCGGAGACATATGAGCTTTTTGACGACATCATCCTAATCTCTGATGGCCAAATTGTCTACCAAGGACCCCGTGAATATATTCTCGACTTTTTTGAATCTACGGGTTTTAGATGTCCTGAGAGGAAAGGTGTTGCTGACTTTCTTCAAGAAGTAAGTCAAAGATAAACTTTTGTTTCCCTTATTTGAATTTTTTGATGTAGTCAATGTACATATAATCTATCTCTTCCTGCAGGTAACTTCAAGAAAGGATCAACGGCAATACTGGGCGCGCAGAGATGAACCGTACAGATATGTTACTGTTACTCAATTTGCTGAGGCATTTCAGTCATTCCATACTGGCAGGAGAATTGGAGAAGAGCTTGCAATTCCATTTGATAAGTCTAAGAACCACCCGGCTGCATTAACCACTGAAATGTATGGTATTAACAAGAAGGAGCTGTTAAAGGCTAACTTCTCGAGAGAGTATTTGCTTATGAAAAGAAACTCATTTGTTTACATCTTCAAGCTATGCCAGGTGGGTTCCATTCCAGCTGATTTATATAAATAAATGCTTCTTGTTTCTAATTTTTTTATACTATTATTTCATTTTATAATTATTTTGCATACATGATTTTGACTTATCATTTTGCTCTTGATGCTCTTCAGCTTGCCGTCATGGCTCTAATAGCAATGACACTATTTATACGAACTGAGATGCATCGGGAGACAATAGATGATGCGGGTATTTATGTTGGTGCTCTGTTTTTTACATTAGTAACGTTTATGTTCAATGGATTGGCTGAGATTTCTATGACGATTGCCAAGCTCCCTATTTTCTACAAGCAACGGGACTATCTATTTTATCCCTCATGGGCATATGCCATTCCTTCATGGATTCTCAAGATTCCTGTTACATTTTTGGAAGTTTCTGTTTGGGTATTTCTCACCTACTATGTTATTGGATTTGATCCAAATGTTGGGAGGTAAAGAGCTGCTTTTATCTGTTACTGCTAGGAGCATGTGAATGCTAGTTCTGCTTGTTTGCCTGTTACTGATGATTGTGAGGTCTTGATTTTTGTGCAGGTTGTTCAAGCAATACCTTCTGCTATTACTTATGAGCCAGATGGCTTCTGCATTATTCCGAGCTATTGCAGCACTGGGTAGAAACATGATTATTGCTAACACATTTGGATCCTTTGCTGTTCTCACATTTCTTACATTGGGTGGCTTCATTCTGTCCAAAAGTAAGTTCAATTAACTGACGTAACAAAAAAAAAAAATTTGTTGCAATTTATCACATAATGAAACCTGATCTAATGCTTCTTTCATTTCATTGCCAATGAAACAGAGGATATCAAGGGCTGGTGGATTTGGGGTTTCTGGGCTTCACCTTTAATGTATGGTCAGAATGCTATAGGGGTCAATGAATTTCTTGGGCACAGTTGGAACCGCGTAATTTCTTGAACTTGCAACTTTAGAAATTATATCTACTTTCATTTAAGAAACGTGCAGGCCTAATTTATTTGCTCTCCAATTACAGTTGCCCGACAGTTCAGGCAAGTCACTGGGTGTTCGATTTCTGGAGTCCCGTGGGTTCTTCACACATTCATATTGGTATTGGATAGGGGTTGGGGCATTATTTGGATATGTGATCCTTTTCAACATTTTGTTCTCTTTTTCTCTCTCTTGGCTCAACCGTGAGTATCTTCACATTTTGCCCTTTAAGATTCTTACTGTGGAGCAAAATTTTATTAATAAGTTTGAATATGAATGTGCAGCATTTGATAAGCAACAATCAACATTAACTGGAGACTCAGAAGCCGATACGCCAGATGACAGAGCCCTAGAAGAAGTTGAATTACCACGCATAGGTGATCTATCTTATTTATATCACTCATGAACACTCAATGCAATTGCGCTAGTTGATTACTAATTCATAATTTGCCTTTAGATGCTGAACAATTTTTTCAATTTGTCATGCAGAAAGTTCAGGAAGAGCTGCTGATGGTATTGTGGAGTCCAGCCACGGAAAGAAAAAAGGAATGGTTCTTCCTTTTGAACCACATTCTATAACCTTTGATGAAATCATATACTCCGTTGACATGCCACAGGTAAGTCACATTCAAGGTTATAATTTAACATTTGGATTTCTAACAGTGTTTCTATTTTAACTCTGCTCAAGTCAAAAACAATTTGAACCCTGACTCTCTTGATTTCAACTGCCAGGAAATGAAGGAACAGGGTGTACCAGAGGACAGATTAGTGCTTCTGAAGGGTGTTAGTGGCGCATTCAGGCCTGGTGTTCTCACAGCTTTGATGGGTGTAAGTGGAGCTGGTAAAACTACTTTGATGGATGTTCTGGCTGGTAGGAAAACCGGTGGATATATTGATGGAAGCATAAACATTTCTGGGTACCCTAAAAAGCAAGAAACATTTGCTCGAATCTCTGGCTACTGTGAGCAGAATGATATCCACTCCCCTCATGTTACAGTCTACGAGTCCTTGGTCTACTCAGCATGGCTGCGTTTACCTGGAGGAGTTGATTCCAAAACCAGAGAGGTTAGTACCTGCAGCACAAGACACACCCCTATGGTTTTCCTTAAGCTATTTATTAATTGAGACAACTGGCTTTCTCAGCTTATAGGCTGATCATTCATACTTTTCGGATTTGACAAATGGTTGTAGATGTTCATTGAGGAAGTCATGGAACTCGTGGAGCTGAAACCATTGAGGAACTCACTGGTTGGTTTGCCTGGTGTGAGTGGTCTCTCAACTGAACAGCGCAAGAGGCTGACTATTGCAGTTGAATTAGTGGCTAATCCGTCCATAATTTTCATGGATGAGCCTACTTCTGGATTAGATGCAAGAGCTGCTGCAATTGTTATGAGAACTGTCAGGAACACAGTGGACACGGGAAGAACAGTTGTTTGCACCATCCATCAGCCAAGCATTGACATATTTGAAGCGTTTGATGAGGTGAGAGATGACAATGATAAATTAATCTGTGTTTTATAGTTTCTTTCTCCATTAGACTTGAATCTGACATATATTACATGTGATTCTAGCTATTCCTGATGAAGCGCGGAGGACAAGAAATATATGTTGGGCCACTGGGTCGTCATTCTAGCCAATTGATCAAGTATTTCGAGGTAGGATCCTACTTAAGTTCAATATTAACTTAAGAGAAAACATCCATAATTCTTGATAGTAATTACTAATTTTCCAATAATTTCCATTGTCCAGAGCATTGAAGGGGTAAGTAAAATCAAAAACGGATATAACCCAGCAACTTGGATGTTGGAAGTTTCATCTTCAGCACAAGAACTTACTTTAGGTGTTGATTTCACTGAGACATACAGAAATTCTGAACTGTTTAGGTAAAGCTAATGCATATGGATATGAATTTATTAACTATATGGATATTTGTATTCTTGATTTGCAAAATGCTTAGACTGTTATACATGGCTCTTCAGGAGAAACAAGCAGCTTATAGAAGAACTGGGCAAGCCTGCTCCTGGTACAAAGGATCTTCATTTTCCTACTCAATACGCACAGTCGTTATGGGTCCAATGCCTGGCTTGCTTTTGGAAACAACGTTGGTCATATTGGCGGAATCCACCTTACACTGCCGTGAGGTTTTTCTTCACGAATTTCATAGCCTTGATGTTTGGAACAGTGTTCTGGGACCTCGGAGGCAAAACGTAAGTTAAAATTCAGTAATTTAGAAATAAATACATATTAGATTTTGAAATCTCCCTTTTTCCATTTGATTTCTGATTCCTTTTGGTGACTTCTTCCAGCTCAAGCAGACAAGACCTGTTTAATGCCATCGGTTCAATGTATACTGCTGTTCTCTTCCTTGGGGTACAGAACGCTTCCTCTGTACAGCCAGTGGTAGCCGTTGAAAGAACTGTCTTTTATAGAGAAAGAGCTGCTGGAATGTATTCTGCCTTACCCTATGCATTTGCACAGGTAACTAAAATCATTATTTTACAGACAATATTTGTACTAAGTTTTACATTCATTCCCATGTTTAACACAACTCGCTCACTTTTGTCACAGGTTGCAATAGAGGTACCTTATATTTTTGCTCAAGCCGTGACATATGGTCTCATAGTTTATGCCATGATCGGATTTGAGTGGAGTGCAGAGAAATTCTTTTGGTATCTATTTTTCATGTTCTTCACATTGTGCTACTTCACCTTCTACGGAATGATGGCTGTGGCTGTGACACCAAATCACCATGTTGCTTCGATTGTGGCTGCTGCATTTTATGCAATTTGGAATCTCTTTTCAGGATTTATCGTCCCGAGACCTGTAAGTGTTGCCAACCTATGAATGAATGAACATAGGTGAATGGATTCAATGGATGTATGTATACTTATGCTGACCGTTCTTTTCCATTTTCTTACCTTTTTTATAACAGAAAATTCCTGTGTGGTGGAGGTGGTACTACTGGGCATGTCCGGTGGCCTGGACCATATATGGATTGGTTGCATCACAGTTCGGAGATTTAGAAGATATGATGACAAGTGAAAATAATAAGTCAGTGAAACTTTTCATCGACGATTATTTTGGTATCAAACATGACTTCATAGGAGTTTGCGCAGCTGTGGTTGTTGGGATCGCTGTGCTCTTTGCATTTATTTTTGCTGTTGCAATCAAGGTCTTTAACTTCCAAAAGAGATAGATTAGACTCTTTCTGCGAATGAGAAGGATTCTTTATATTTTCAAATATTTTTTTCATTTTCTCTTTACCTTTATAATACTTGTATTGTATCTATCATATTCATGCAGCACTTGCCTTTGAAACTTATTTCCTTTCTAGTGCCAATTTGAATCTTCTTTTATAAATGTACAAGCGTATAAATAAGATTACTTCTGTATTATTACTTTGATTATCAATGTGAAATAACGAATTGAGACCAGCCTATAATCACTTGAGTTCTCCATTCCTCCTCTCTTGATATTCCTTCACTCAATGCTGAATTGACATGCAATAGGGGCTTTGCGTGAGCAATATTCCATGCAAACTAGACTTAATTTTCCCAGTCAAGTCTGGAACTTAACTACGACATCCGCAAATGTGTTCCGAGTGAACCATGATGTGTATGCAGCGTACTTCCTCAATCAAGAAAATTTAGTACATCAAAAAATTGTTACCACGACTTAATTTTATAACATTCTACTCCGAATCATTAACGTTATGCCCTAGTGGCTAAAAGAATTTTTTCTTTATATATTAAGCATATTCTCTTATTTTGAGTAGTTTGCGTTTAAGTGACAATGCTCTTTAAATAAATTTTATTTATTTGATAATATTATTTTGTATTATATATATATATATGTTAGAATATATTTTAAAAATAATAAAAAGTCAATACCATAATTTAAATATGTTTTATTCAAAATTTTCTCACTCTAATTATTTAAGCTACACTCAAATAACTTAACTTGCTTTGCTTATCATTAAAATGTGACTTAATTATTATGATTAATTAAACTAATAAGAAGACCGAATAAACTTTTACAACTCCATGCATGTATAGCATCACGTAACAATTTTTACTTGCGCAGTACAAGTATTAAATAAATCAAAGGAAACTTTTCCTAGCTCGGGGGCACCAAGCCTACCTTTCTTTCTTTTAATAGTCGAAAACTTCAAATTTGGATCTGAACCCTTTTCTGTTTCATTTATTAATGAACGATTGCAGGCTCCATAATATTGGTATGAAGTGTTATTATATTTAATAACACTCCACTAGTTGTATATCTACATTGATAAAGGGGTTTTTTTTTTTTTTTGTATATATTGATTATGGAGTTCATAGTCGTATCATTATAACTTATTTTATTATATTTTTGTTGATATATATTTTATAAAAATATTTTAATTTTAATCTAATCAATATTATTCTACTTTTTGTAATTGAATTAACGAAATAATAATGATTAAAATACAAATATTATTAACAAACAATTAATATATTGATAAATTATTTTATTATATTTTTGTTGATATAAATTTTATATAAATATTTTAATATTAATCTAATCAATAGTATTATACTTTTGTAATTGAATTAACGAAATAATAATGATTAAAATGCAAATATTATTAACAAACAATTTATTAGACCACTGATTTTATTTTTTTATTTAATAAAATAAAATTTGAAATTAAAAATTATTTGAATTGAAATATATAACTATTTAAAAATATTTATCATTAATTTTTATTTTTTAGGGACAAAATTATAAAATATGAACTATATGTATAGTTATATATAGTTGATGAAACAAATAATAACTCAATAAATAATTGCAAGACCACTTGGCAGTACTAGTTTCCGCAATCTTCACTGTGTGGAGAAACATTAATTAACTATTAGATGAAGCAGATTTAAGATTTAAAAATGGTGCCAAGACATAAAAAAATATAACTTCTAGGTTATATATTTTCATGGTAAACTCTCAATTTATATAATGACTTGCAGGAAGTTAAGAGTATGCAATTCGTTCCCTTAGTAATCCAGCTATTTGAATGTTTAGGCATTGATGGTGCAGATAATCGGGCAAATGCAGAGAATATGAGAAATTTTATATGTAAGAGTATATTAAAGTAGAAAATTTATATTTGTAACACAGATACACATCTTATTTTCATTAAATAATATCTCTCTTGGTTTTATGCCAATTAATTTACGTTTGCTTTTTATTCTGAAAAAAAAGTTTCTTTAAAACCAATAAACTCAAACAGTTGAATTGGGTTGGATTAAATCTGGTTTCGTTATTCAGTTTGTCCCAACACTGGGTGTTTCAAAAATTTAAAGCCAAAATTTAAATCTATTATATTAGTCCAAAGTACTAAAATCAAACCTAATAGCATGGGTTGTAATATGTAAAAATCACCGCATTCAAAGAGAGCAAACAGAGAATAAATCAATCTTATTATTAAAGTTAGACTGGACATTGAATTGGGAAAGTTTTTGGTTTAGGTTCAACTGGTTTAATCGGTTTAACTGTTTGGTCGAATCGAATGATGTCATAATTACATATTAAATAAATAAATAAAAAAATATACATATGCATGACTCATAACACACATTATCAATAATAAAATGTATAATAAGGTTTTGAAGTTTCAATTATTAACCTTATATCACTCTCAATTAAGTAATTAAGTGATTGAGAAATTAAAAAAAAAAAAGAAAGAGAGAGGGCCTGTTCAACCTAGTTTTGTTCGATTTTGACCGGTTTTGACCAGTTCAACCCGGTTCAACCATAAATCTGGTTTTGACATTAAATCATAACCGGATGGAGACCCAATTCACAGTCCGACCGGCCGATCCAAAACATCATTGGAATAAATGATAGAATCATGTAGGGATGTTCATTGATTCGGGTTGACCCAAAAATTTAGTTTGAGTTGGGTCATCGGGTTCAATCAAGTCTAATCCGATCAAAATCGATTAAGATTGATTCAGTTCACGGGTCTTGTATTTTATAACCCGAAGACCCAATGACTCGGTAAAATAACCCAAAGAATAATAGAATTTTAAACATTATCTTCTTTTCATTTGACTTTTCATTTATTTAAAAAACTAAGATATATCTTTAATTTATATTTTCAAGTCCCAATCATTCAATTATTTTTATTTTATTTTAGTTGCATATTAGGATAATAACATTTCAATGATTACCTTACTCATTTGTATCACATAATTTTACAACTTAAAAGTCTTCTCTGGAAAGTAATTATATATATATATATATATATATATATAACATTCTCTATGAAACAAGATACATTTAAAGTCATAAATTCACATTACAAATGAAGTTTATAATAATTTTAAGACGTTAAGGCTATGTTTGGATTGGTGGTAAATAATGGAATAGAATAAAATGATAAGAGATACCATTGTTTGTATGTTTTAAAAAAAGATGGAAAGGAATGATATAAGGGGGTTTTCATCTCATTTCATATCACCATATCTCCTCATTCCCCCCCCCAAAATTGGGAGGAAATGAGATGAAATTAACTAATATTTATACAATATAATTTTAAAATTACAAAGTTGTCCTAACTATTGCACTTCCCCTACAATTTCTTTACTGCAACTCCTGCTACTTACGTGGCATCATTCCATGTCATAAAAATGCAAAAGCAAGGCTAAAAAAAATAACTAATATTTATACAATATAATTTTAAAATTACAAAGTTGTCCTAACTATTGCATTTCCCCTGCAATTTCTTTACTGCAACTCCTGCTACCTACGTGGCATCATTCCATGTCATAAAAATGCAAAAGCAAGGCTAAAAAAATTAAATAAGAACTTATGGAGAGATATATAGAAATTAAGTTTTATAAAATAAATTATTAAGATGAATATGTATGAAGTAATGGTAAGATGGTAACTACATATTTATAATTCTTACCATTCCATCATATTCCATTAGAACTTTTAAACAATGGAATATAAGATTTTTTCCATTCCACCACTAAACATCCAAACAACATTATGAAAACTTTATTCCATTCCATCCCATTCTATTCCATTTATCATAAAACTTCCAAACATAGCATAAATTAAAATGTGTCTCCCTAAACATAATTTTATTTTTATCTTAATACTTGTATTGTACTGGAAGGCTTAAATACTTAAAATTCATATGTAATTGTCTAATTAAGTTTGAAATATTTAGTAATAGTGAGTTTGCTATTTTGTTGTAAGAAAAAAAATTAATCAAACAACTTGATGACTCGAAGCAAACTAACGTAACCTTAATCAGGTTAGTTTGATTAAGGTTGCTTCATTTTTTTTCTTTTAAAAACTTAATCAAACCAGCCTGATTAAAGTTGATTAATTTGGACATTTTTTTCTCTCCAAAACCTGAAGCAACCAAACTCATTAACATCCCTAAAATCATAAGACTTGGAAATTGCAAAAGCCGCCATTGCTGGGGATCAAACCTAGGCCATTGCTGGGGATCAAACCTAGGCCACCAGCGTGACAGGCCGGAATACTAACCATTATACTACAACCACTGTTGCTTATTATATCTTCTCTAAGGAAAATGCTGATTGTTACGAAAATATTTTCGTAAAAAGACTTACAACTAACAATTATTTGCCACATATGAGCTTGGATTTATATTTTTTAATATTTAATTGTTGTATTTAATTTGAAAGAGAACATGTTATGTAGGCCATGTCATCATATAGCACTGCTCCTTTTCTAAATACTTATTATTCATATTTATATTCCTCAGTTTTTCTTCCTTCTTTCACTCCTTTATCTGACTTTCTCGTTGATAATGCCGCTAATATTCTTAAAGTGATTTCCCATAACCCTAATATTGTTCAAGTTTGTTTTTTTTTTTTTTCCCCTTCAAAAGATACCCACGATAAACTCATTCCAATCACTTGTTTCATGTTGTATTTCCTGATTCAGATGCATAGAAAGAAATGGGATTCCAATCTTCTTGCATGGTCGGTTCCACAATTGGCAAAATTTCAGCACTTTGTCTACCATTCTCCCATGTTTTTCGTTGAGGAAATCACTTGCTTTGTGCTTTTGACCATCTCATTTTGTCCGCTTGTTGTAAGCTTGATTGACGATCTTAGGCCACTTAGGGGCTTTTCTGCTTTTGCTTTGCGTAGCACTAGATATGCTTGCCTTAGTTAACTGCCACGAATGCCACCCCGTTTATGGTAGAGGAATAACAAGACCATGTTGTCCTGTCTTTTGGTCTCTTATCCATCCAAGCAAGAAAATACACCCTTTCATAGCTTTAATTAATCACTCAGCGTAGTGTTTTGCTTTTAGCGGTGTCTGGTCTTTGGGGGAATCTAGCAGACATTGATACTTCATTCAGCTTCAATTGCACCATTGATTGTGTTTGGTTCATGAATCAAGAAACCAAAGTGGAATACTGTTAACATAAATAATAATGCAATGATTTTTTGTTTAAAGAAACTAGATATGAAGTTTTTTTTTTTTGTACCAGCATTAAGATTTTAACTTAAGATTTTTCAGAAACCATTAGTTTTTTAAGTTTTTTTAGTTATCCGTTTCAATTTTTATGTGAATTATACAACTCAAATACCATAATCGGAATTTAATCAACCTAAAAGTTCAAAATTTATCATTGTTTAACATAATATCAATGTCTTTTTTATTAAGTGTTTTAGATTTTAGAGTTCGATCTTTATTATATCTATTTCTAAGATATTAAGTTTTCTTATAAGGTAGAGACAAATATTTGCCATGTCTACTTCTAAATAAGCATGTTAAAGATATAAATAATAATTGAATTGTCGCTTGATAATAGTTTGATATTTTAGGTTAATTGATTATTTGACATTGGAACTTCGATAAGTGTGAAACCAGCTTTGCATTAATGTGGGACCAGTTGTAATGGAGCTGATAACCTAACTCTGGGGGATGCTTAAAAATAAGCATTGAAGATGTTGATCTCAAATAGGGGGAAATTACAATTCGTATACAATCAACATCTAATCAGCTTTTAGCACAAGCACACACAATACATAATTGGTGGTAGTTTATGTCTCCAATACTAATAATCTAGTAGTATGTCAGATTCTTAATTCTCACTAATTTGATACCACTAATTTAACATTTGAAAATATATATTACGAGGTGCATATGGATTAATTAGAGGTCTAATATTTTAAGTGCAATATCTAATATGCAGGAACCACTAGAGAATCTGGTGGAAGCAGAGGTGACCACATAAACCCAAATGAGAAAGGAAGATACAACAGGGAAAGATATGAAAGAAGAAAAAGCCAGTAATGGTGTTGCTTCTAATTAGGAGCCAGTCCGTGCGGTATTAACCATCGAAAACGATATGATTTTGGAATTTGTAGCCATTTTCTTTGGAATCAAATATAGTCCCACGGAGATTGAGCCTTCTTGACTCAGAGAGGTACCTCTCAATCACATTGATAAGATTAAGATAACAATACTGATCTTAGATCCGAAAGGTATAGTAGTCATTCAAAATTTGAAAAGACATTGACCTAAATGAAGAAGGAGTCCATAGCTTTTTTGATTTAATTTTCTTTTGGCACCGAATGCTACTATCTGATCTTCATAGACTTGCTGCTCGTGTGGTGGGATCAGAAAAGAGGAAGGAAACAAAAGATCATCGATCCTCCTCTCAAGGTGACTTTGGACTTCACACGTCAATATGATTTGAAAAGGTGAATATTTATTTAAGCCGTGTTGAAAAGTTCGATGAAACATTCGTCTTATTAGATTGGTGTAAGTGAAACATCTCATTCACAAAATCGTAATACAAATCTAGCTCATATGATCTATAGTTGATGTGATTGAGATTGATTCGGATATCCTGGCCGATAAAGAAGCTTGATTCTGATATTTGACAGAAACACTTCAACAAAATCCTTATTTGGGTTCATTGGAAAGAGCCGCATAGTCCTGTCATATAATTGGTATTGCATTATGCAGCTCAATGTAGGAACAAAACCAGTCAGTTCAAGTATAGTTCTGATCTCCTAAACATTTCGCCCATATTGAAACACAACAACTAAACTTCACCACAAAAGGGGGTTGCCCCTGCTCTTCACGGAGTCTCCAATTATTTGTTCAAAGTTGGGATTTAGCTGTCTTTCGCTTAATCTGAGGCACTTCAATCATTCCCATGATGGAGTCCTTTAAACCTACCTTATGATAAACTAAATCAAGCATCTTGCGTCATAAACTTACAATCATAGCATAGTAAGAAACTCTACTTTTCTTCAAATTTCAAGCTCTAGTATCTTTTCATTACATAAGCTCTGAAATTAATGAAGCACCGATCGACACTTCAAGAAAAAAAATGATGCCTGTACTTGACTTGTGTCAATTATACACACTCGCAACAATAGTCCAACACCTAATACTTTTAAAAATTAAGAAAATCAGATTTGGCACTTCTTAATAATTAGCACTTTCCATAAAACATATCCTATGTATATAATTTCAATACATTGTATTTATTAAATTTTTCTAAAGCATTTGTATATAAATCATGTTCCATGTCTTAATATCTTGTGTTTTCTTGTGTTAGTATGTCGTGTTGTGTCTAACTTCAATTTGAAAATAATAAATATTTTTAACCTAATATGCTGCTGGATGAACTTGCATATGCTCATCTCCAAGTTTAGTACTGTAATGTGGTACATACAGCTAGCGGAGTAGTTAATGGAAAGATTGTAATGCAGAGACGCAAAAAATTTGAACAGAGGAGAAATTTCCTTAGGAATACCGTTATTGTCTTGTTGCCAATCAATCATGCACCATTTCCTTTCTATCAAAAGGAGACTGGTGGCAATCTAATCTGTATGTTAAGCTCTATTATCCTTCATGTCATTGTCAGATGAAAGGATTCATTGATCATTTGATGAAATAGTTCACATCACTCTACTAATGTGTAATTTAGCATTCATTATCCGTAGAATGAGAACTTCATTACGATAAGACAGAATTCCATGAAAATTATTGAAAAGTTCAGAAGTCACTAGTTTTACAACGATTTTATTTGATCCTCTACTCCAATAATAACAAACTTCTTATGGAAATAGACCGCTTCGTCTTTCCCTTCAATAATGACTCATGGAAATAATCTTACAAGATTTTCTCCAAGCTTATTAGCTACTTTTTTTTTTTTTGTCTCGGAATAAAATGAGAAGGAAAAGAAAATAATAATATATAGATAAAAACTTTTGTGTTCTCTTTTTTAGAAGTCGTTGAAGTGAGAACAATATGAATAGAGAAAATCATATAAAATTACACATTCCTCTCTCTCTCTCTCTCTCTCTCTCTCTCTCTCTCTCTCTCTCTCTCTCTCTCTCTCTCTCTCTCTCTCTCTCTATATATATATATATATATATTTGGTATCTGGGGCCAATGGAGGCCCTGCCTCTATGGTGGGACCTATGGGCAATCCTTGAAGGATATCCTAAGAAAGGAGGGAAAAGAAAAAGAGTGTGCACTCGTTAGAGACTGAACCCTGCACCTGAAACTAACATCAAATGTTCCTTACCAACTAAGCTCATTTAAATGATAATTTAAGAATATTAATTGCATGAGTTTTTTTGGTACAAATAATTGTGTAATATAAAAATAAACAATTTCATTTTATCTTTATCATTTGAGTTAACTTAAAATGTCCTTTATGCAATTCTCTCACTGGATGTGTGTGCCATTTTCTATTTATTAGAAGTCGGAAAAATTTTAAGAGATAAGTACTCCAAATTTCAACGTCTCTTACAATTTTTTTTTAAAAAAATATATTCACAAACCTCATCTTTATTGTAGAAACATACACAAACTTCCTTTGACATTTACAGATATTGTATATTGACACTTTGAATTTTTCTAACTTTTTACAAACTTTTCCTTTTAACAAAGGCTTGCATGTAGGTTATTGGAATCGAAAAAATGTCCATGTAAAACCAAGAGGGTAGGCGAAGACCTCAACAGATGTAGGGACACCATGCATATGAAAATTGAACAATGGTAAAGAAGCTAATAGGAAGAAAACATAGCAAACAAATGAAATCAAGAATGGTAAAAACAGGCACATCCCCATGATAAGCTGGAACCTGCTATGGTTCTCAGTAGGGCTAGCCACCAACACGTGGTTGCAGAGAGACAGGAACAACATCGTCTTCAGACAATTATTTCATTAGCCAAATGATTGACAATTATTCCCTCACTTTATTATTTCACATTATTTTGGAGTGAAAAACACATACGAGGCTGGTATGTTCTCGGTTTCCTTATCAACCATGCCCATCACTTATTTACTTTGGAGATTACTCATACTCATTTTTTTATAGAGATAGATGTTAAACATTTATTACTGTTAGTTATATTTAATAAATTTTTAAATATTTATTATGAAACCGAATATTAATAAATGTTTCACAATGCATTGAATATACCCATAAAATTCCATAGCAACTGTCATTTAGAATTCCCATTTGGCCATTTGCCATATATCGAAAACTTGTTTATTACAACTGCGCCCGTTTCAGTCATCGATCAGTGAGCAAACACAACTTGGTTGGGTGGAATCCATTCTCTAGTGATTTTGTAAGGTTCTCATAAATGCATGTTCTTCACTTTATATAAGCTTCGAGCTGTTAAAAATGTTGGCTCAATTATCAGAATCGAACAACATTGATAAAAATATTTTGAATTCGTTTTTGTTAATGATTCTTTATTCTTCTGTTTAATTTTTGTTAATAATTCTTTATTCATCTGTAAGTACTAGTTTAAACTTTTGTAAAAACTTGCATTATATTCTGACCTTAAAATGAAACAATATTCTCTTCTCCTAAACTTTCTTGTAAAAAAAACACTTCAACTTGATCCATTTTAATAAAAAGACAATAAGAATAAGAGAGATTAAAAGACATAGGTTTGGGCGGCTGCATTTTCCTCCACATTTGAGATATATAAAAATGGGAAACAATTCTTGCATATTTTTTTAATTTTTTTAATTTTTTTAATTTTTTTAATTTTTTTATATAAGTGATTAGTTCGAACTCATGCACATAATAGGTTTGTATATAAAAATTTTGGACTAATTTTTATATAGAAGTTAAAACTAATATAAACTTCTACACCATAAAAATAATATATAAATATAAATATCAAGTTCCAAAGAAAATGTTCTTTTGTGCGTCCTGTGCTCGAATTGAATATTCAAATTCGGCAATTTTCCTCTGTCCCTTTCACTACAAAGACAAACGAAACACCAGTGAGACTCTATGTTTGCATTACTTTGTATGATTTGATGTATCTTATCGTTTGAATGGCTTTTCCTCTGCTCTCTCTCTCTCTCTCGTTTGGAGCCAAACATATTGTTTGCACCCCCACCACATCCAATTGATTAACCACCATGTTCCAACAGTGAAGCAAAAATAGGTGTTTCATTTCTGTTGGCTTTTATGCTTGGTACAAAATAGACCATGCAAGAGGGAAGGATAGAATAAATTCGAACCTAGAGCTATCTAGCCCACTTGCACACTGTTATTGTTAGACTCGTTTCCATCAAACAAACCGTTAATAGGTACACAAAGCTGAACGGATGAGAGTGCTTTATTGAAATGCTTTGCTTTGGTGCCGAGGTACTCGTTCCAAGTCACTGGACGATAAAGGGGAGGCCGACTTGGGCCTACTAGCTTTGCATGTGGACAGATCTGCACATTAGATGGGGGCCCATATAGATAGGCAACCGAAAACCGCTGCCGGGTTCGGTTCACTAGCACCCGATGGAGCACACTCGGGTACAACCCGTTTGACAAAATGTGAAGGAGGTCGCCAACGTTGATCACGAGCCCGCCGGGAAGTGGCGGCACCGTCACCCACCCACCGCCTTCACGTTGAACCTGCAACCCACTGATGCTGTTTTGATATAGGATTGTGAGTAGGGTGGAGTCAGTGTGCGGGGCAAGACCCATGGCTCGATCCGGGTCAGGGCAACTCGGGTAGGAGTTCAATTGCAAAGCTGCACAAGCCTCTTGGAATTGGCCTTTTGAGCCGGCCCAGTTGAGGTCTTCCTTTGTAATACCCAGAGAATCCAACATGAGCCACATCAGCTTTCCCGCTAGCTTTTTCATAGCTTCTTCATATTGCACGACAATATCACTGAAAAGACAAAAAAACCCCAAATGGAGGAGTGTTAGGAAAAATCACAGCACTGTTGACCAATAGCCAAGAGATTTCGAACATAATAACAAACAGAAGCAAGTGGATTTGGTGCAATAGATTCTCATCACTCCTAATCTTCTGGGTGGGTCCATAGCTCTCATTATGATCTTTGCTAATTGCATTAGGATAAGAAAATGGGTTTATATATAATTTGGCGATTAATACCGTCACCGCAAAAAATACCAGAAAAGTCATTTTCTCTTAATTAGAAAAAAGAAAGAAGCAGAAAGGAGAAGAGAGACGAGGTAGCTTGTTTAGTTTATAGTTTATAGTTTATAGTTTATATTAACACGTGCATGAGGATGTTTTGGTACCAGTATTTGCCGTAATCTTGGGGCCAGAGTTGGCGGAAATGCTCAAGAGGGGATCCAGCAATTGTGAAGCCCTCAGACCACATGAGCTTGGGGAAGAAGGAGGAGATACGGGCAAGGCCATAGCCGGAAACACCGTCCGGGGAGCGAGCTGCTTTGAGCTTTTGCTGAGGGGGAAGGGAGAAGAGGGTCTTGCCAGCCCACTGAATGTCATCGAGGAGGCTTAAGGGGATGCCATGGTTAACCACTTGGAAGACTCCCCAAGTTTTGCATGCATGGCCTATCAGCTTTGGAGCATTTGGGTCATTGACATCGATAACGGGGACGATCTCGTCCCTGCAAGAATTGGAAGGGTAAGTGTGATCGTCGGGTTGTGTCCAAGCGTAAGATTCAGGGAGTTCTTGTAGGGAGTTGAAGTCAGGGTGCTTGTGGTGAAGGTGGACGGGGTGGGCTCGAAAGGCTTCTGAAAGTGAAGGCATAGTGGAAGAAAGAAAGAACGACCAAGGGTGTGTGGGTGTGTGTGTGTGTGTTGAATACTACTTGAATAGTAGTATATGGCTAATTAGGAACAGGACTAATTATGAGTTCGGAAATAGTAGCTATTGGTGGTAGTACTTGCAAGAAAACATAGTACCATATAGAAAGATAGAGATGAGATGAGAAACATGATTGTGCGTAGTGAGTATATATAGAGATGGCGGGGTAGATGACGACAATGTTGCCCTTACCCCAAACCAAAAGAAAGATAGATAGAGAGAAAGAGAGAGTGTGGTGTTTTTATTTTAATTCTTTTTTCTTTATTCAGGTGCTGATTGCTGCTAGAGGGAAGTTTTGAGGGAGAGAAATGATTCTTGGATATTTCTTTTACATCACTGTTTATACTATTTTTTTGCATGAGTGATTGGATCTAATTAAACATAACCTACACACAATTGAGTTTTCTGAGTAATTAAAAAGTAAAAAGTAAATCAATCCTTATGAAAAAGTTTAAAATGATATAAAATTTTAAAAAAATAATGTGGAAATATCAAATTTTATAAAGAAAGGAGAGGGTGTTTTGTAATTGGACAAAGGAAAGAACAAAAAAGGAAAGGACCATCTTGTCCTCTACAAACAATATAACTGAAGTAAGGAAAGGAAAGGCATCTCAACCTCTCAATTCACAACTTAAAGGGTTCCACGAAAGAGTAGGGGCCCCTACCTCAACATGTGCCTTTGTCTTGTCCTCAAGTAGAAAAACATTTAAATCAAACTCTTCCAACTTGGTTCTGATTTATCTCATTCGCTATAGGACAATAGTCACAATACCCCCATTTGGGCTGGTTGTCATGGTGACCAAACTGCACATTTCGAAAAAAATAATGTTAGATACGCAAACAAATTAATTTTTCACAAAATCCTTTATTGGATAAAACTTGAGTTTCAATATATTTTTATTTTGAATGATCCAAATAAATTCACTTTAGAGTGTGTAAAAATTTCGTGAGAATAAAATTTGTATAAGTATCATTACTCATTTTTATTTGTTAGATAATTCCATATAGGGTTTCGATTTTACATATCACACCATTCGCCACTATCCTATGCAAGAGTTCTGTAACTTTTTGTACTTAAAATGGATGTGTATAGCATTATGTTTTCAAATATAAAGCTTTATAGAGAAGAAGACAATAATAGCACAAAATTGAGCAACATAAACAAAATGGTAATTTAGTCCCTCAACAGATATAAAAATAAGCATGGAAAATAATAATAATAACTAAAAATAAAATAAAAGTAGAAATGAGTGGAATGGGTGCTTATTGTCCCCCATTCTTTTCGCTAATATATATGATCATTTCCATGAAAAAGCAGTAAAGTTTCTTTTGGTATTTTGCGGTTAGATTTGTGTTTTCCCTCATTCCCTGCCCCATGTGCCTCTAGTGGGCTTATTGATATTCAGCGATATCACTCGTTTGACAGAACTACAACAATTTTGTGGGTTGTCCCCATAATATCACCAAGGCTATTGCGTTTTTTTTTATTATTATTTGAAAACCTAATTTTTTTCAAAAAAAATAAAAATAAAGGTAATGGTTACTCTTTTACTACTTTTCCCCCCTTCTTTTTCCCCTGTACAAAGAGTTATGTTGCTGTAATTTTCCGTTTTGTTTTGCACCTTTTCTGTGGTTGGGATATACCATGCATTGCCACCTAAAATCAAATATAAAAAACAATATATATAACCTCATTGATTAATTAATAACAGAAGATGAACAGTGATGGCCCTCTTCTTGCGATCGCTCATGACATGACTAGTATTCATGGGACATGGGCTCGTGTGTGTTCACAACATCACACATAACATTCATTATAACACTCTTTCTACATGCACATGCAGTTCACGTGGCCCAAACATGGTGAGGTCGGGACCGTCTGGGTCGCTATTGAACCCACTATTTTTTCTTTTAAATATAGGTTTAAGGATTTGAATTTTATTTGATTTATATAATGTTATTTATTTATAGTAGTTAAAAGTTTTATTAAAAATAAAAATATTGATTAAAATAATAATATAAAAATTGCTTATTTATTGACATTTTTCAAATTTTTATATCAACAATAAATCAAACTTAAACTCGACCATTCAAGATGAAAATCATAATTTAATCAAAACCAAATTGTATGAGCCAAAAAAAAGCATAAACCAGATATCTACTCGGAAGCCAGCTCTTTTAATTAATTAATTAATGCATGTATGTATACGAATTAAGATGGTGATGGGTGTGTATGAACTTCTATTTTTGGGAAGAAAAAAAAAAGGCCGGCATGCAAGAGAGTAGAATGCGCACAAGAAATTTTTTAATGTACACGTGGACGGCAAAATACGGTGGCGTTTGCAAAATTGCAATCTTTTTTATGCGACAGGATGAAGAACATGCATGGTTGAATGTCTTCCTAATATGTCAAAGCAAAGTTTCTTATGGTGTCTATAACAATTTGACATACCAATCCTAATTGAAGGTTCTACTTTGGTGTCAAAGATTACCATATTGCAAGGCACCGCACGTTTAGATGTTTGAAGACTTTTAAGCAGTGTTTTAAAAATTGGTCCAATTGGTTAGACCTAGGGATGGCAATTTGCCCTGCCTCGACCCGTTTTGATCTGTCCCGACCCGTTCGAGTTGGGTAAGTCAACGGTTGACCGGGTATCGGGACAGATTCGAGTTTTACCCGAATGTATTTTTTCGGGTATGGGGCGGGGTCGGGCATTGGTTGTCCCGATCCGTTACCCGCCCCGAATATAATATAATATATTAAATATATAAATAATATTATATATCTCTTAATTTAACCCTAATTTTTCCCCTTTCTCACAACTCAAACTTTTCCCTTTCCCCTTTCTATTGTATTTGATTTCTTATGAGAATTTATTTCTTTATGCTTTTGCATAATTTTGTTTGTTATTTTGGGGCTTTGTTTCTTGATGAATATTATGATGTATTCAAAATAATTATGATGTAATAGTCTTGAATCTTTGTGCTAAATTAAAATTGTCATAAACGGGGCGGGGCGGGGCGGGGACGAGACAGAGAAATATCCACGGGTTCGGGTATGGGGAGTTTTTTTAATCCCCAACGGGGAACGGGGCGGGAAACGGGGCAAATTGTATGTAAACGGGGCGGGGACGGGTAGTGAAAAATCCGTCCCGATCCGCCCCATTGCCATCCCTAGTTGGACCATGGACTAAAAGCTCTACTGATTTTAGTTTAACCAAAGAACCGCCTAAGCGGTTAAATCACAAAAAATTATAAAAATAACTATTTAACCTAATAAAAATCAGAAAAAAAAATTGGTCAGTTTATTCATCAACTTTTAAATTAAATTTTTATTAAAAAAGAAAGAAGAAAATAGTTTTTTTTTAAAAAAAAAAATTTAGGATTTAGCTCTTTTGAGAGTTGGGTTAAGGTTTCCACGGTTCTAGTATTTCTTTTTTACAAAATAAGTGGCGATACAACAAAGCAGTTTATGATTTTTGTATATATATATATATATATATATATAGTATACTGGTTCAACCACCGATTCAACCGATCAAACTGATTAAACCTTGAACTACTCTCCTCTCCGGTTATCCGGTTCAATCGGTTTTTAAACATTGCTTTTAAGTGATTTGAAAAAAGTTTAAACATTTAAAAATAAGAAACATTTTTCTTATCAAGTGTTATAATTTAAGATATTTGAAAACATTTTAATTCACATGAAATCTAATCATTTTCAAATACTGTGTCTGTATATATCCTAAGATATATGAAAAGTAGGATAAATCAACTCTGCATTACACTTTTGACCAAAATAATTATGAATTAACCGATCGACTAGAGTTCAGTTCAGAATGGTTAGTTCTTTATGTCATAGAATTTTAAATATGAAGAAATTACAGATTGTACAAGAACGTTTACGTAATTAATTAGCTTCTTTGATATGGGAAGACATATGAATGAATATACGTAGTACCGTATTCACTAACACCTAATTAAATATTTAATGGCTAATTTACACAGTTAATTAATATGCATCATCATACCTGGTATAAAATTGTCATAAAATATCACACCCTTCTATGGGTAAAATAGGTTAATTAGTTTTTTTTTTATAGAATTTAAAATTAATTATCCAGTTTTAATTTAAAATTCTTTACACTATATTTTACTGTCAATAAGCAAATTTTTTCTGAGCTTAAAACGTACCAGAATTTTAATTTACTTATAGAGAATGAGCCGGTTAATGGTCAAATTCTTGGTCAAATTCTTGAACACTTAGTTATAAAAACTCTTATAGCATGTAAAAAATTAACCCTTCTAAAACTTTAAAGTTATAAGTAGATATAATTAAGAATGATCTTTGTATTTTTAATAATTACTTATAAAAGAGTAATCGCAATATTAACAAGCCCGGCCCCAATAAAAAACAAGGAACAGAGTTTGGGAGAATCTGAGTTTTAGGTTGTCAATTGATGTTCTAGAGTTGATGGCTTTGAACGTATATATGTCTATTTTATTTTCTGTTTTAATTAGTTCCTTATTTATCTTGATTTCCTTTAAGTTTGACAAAAGCATGTTTTGCAATGGTTTTTTTCTTGGTCTTTACAAACTGGCTTAATAAAATTGCTATTGTTTATAAAAAAAATCACATTTAGTAATTAATTATTTTACTTCTAATATAAATTTGTCATAATTTTTATTAATAATATAAAATATTTTATAATAAATAAAAAATACATTTTTATATAAATGATTATATGGGTGGCAATATCATTTACAAAGAAAGCGCAATAACTCCAAAAAAAGTCTCGTGTCGTAGAGTCATAGAGTGTCTAAGTTTGAAGAGATCCCACTTTGTTTAGCTTTCTACTTGCAGCAAATGATTTTGATTAAGAATGCAGCACGATAAAAGCAAGATGCTTCATGTTTCAACTTATTGGGTCGCATCTTTCTCATTTTCAGTCGTGAGCCTATGCAGCTATCTATTTATATTGCTTAGGATTGATGCCTACCCTATTATGTTAATAATCATAGCGGTATCAAAATAAAAAATAAAACAAAATTCTCATAACGGTCTGAACTTAATTAATCATGACAGCCCACTATTAGAAAAGTCATTTTTGCAGCAACAATGTTGCCCCAAAAAATATGAAAATCCTAACTCAAAATATTGTATCAAAATAATTGTACCTCTAAAAGTTTTTTCACAAAAGAATTCACGGTAGCTAATCATGTTGCCATAGAGTAATTGTAACTACTTTTTAATCATTTTCAAGATTATAGAACATATTTATAATAAGTCCGAAAAAAGAATTTGTGGACACAGTGAGCCGAAAATGTTAAACAAAAAAAATTCTGATTTGACCTCACAAAGAGTGGTTTATTATATTTCAGATTTTAGACAAAGCTAAAAGGCGTGGAATACATATAGAATGAGTAGTATTTTATATTGTAATAATATGCTTTTAAGAAGTCCTTAACATTATATTCTTTTATTTTCATTTCCAAATATAAAACTTTAACTAATTGCATTTTTTTTACATTTTATATATTTATCTTACCTTTCACTTATTACTTTTTCGATATCCAAATGATTTAACTTATATCTTTTCTTTGTTGTTTTTCCCAGTTTTTTTATTGGCCCATATATAGAATTTAAAATGTTGGAAAATAACTAATGGTAAGCACTTGTATTTACTAATTAGGTGGATCTATAAGAATTTAGGTTGAGGAATAATAACTCCATAATATATACTAACAACACCCCCCACCCCAAATATCACTAAATCAACTTATTTTTGTCCTGATTTGCAAACCCAACAAAGTGGAGTAGAAGTAAGCAAAGTTGGTCTCCTTTATTATGGGAATTAGAAACAGATCAATTGTTAATGTTTGCAAGATTTCCACTGTCATTAAATCATATAGACCCAGGTTAATTCCCAAGAGGCTTCATTTTGGGAAAGAAAATTAAAAACTCCACTAGTACTAGCCGTGGCACCCCTTCAAACCCATTCAAGTGCCACGACTAAAGGCAAAATGCTAACATCTTTAGGTGCAAAAGTGCACATATACATGTTTTCTTTAATGAACCTAGCTACATATTGCTATTAATATACAAGCAAAGATTAATTATTCAATTCTTATAGCCATAGATTTATCAAATTAATTATAAGATCACTTTTACCTATTTTCATCTTATTAGATAGTTTCGTTACTACTTAAAACAAAGCAACGACCTTTGATTAACTATAAGGTTCATTCATGTCATTGCCCCACGAAGGTGATCATCTAGGTCAACATCACCAACCTGTGTCGTGGCAAAAATTATCACGGCATAGACAAGTGCATCTTTCATATATGATAACACTTTGCATTAAGTTATACAGATCAAGAAGTAAACCTTAAATAATTCAAGGGTTATGATATCGATTTCTGTCACACTACAGTAATGCTAAAGTAGCTAGAGGTCTCGGAAGAAGACCCTGAGCTATCATGGAGAGGCAAGAGGATAGGGGAATTGCACGTGTTTTCATGGATTTGGACCCTCCTATACATAGCTAGTGATTAGATCTTAAGTAAAATAAAAGGTAAGTTTTAAAATAAAACGTCTCTTTCACGTGCCATTTGTTCTTTAAACTTTTTAATATAATATCTTACTTTCACAATTTATTTACATGATTTATACAATCAATTTAATTTTTTAACGTATTATGACAAAAGGAGATAAATTACATATCCCAATAAATTATGCTAATAAAGTGTATCAATTAAATATTTTGAAAGCAAATTACATATATGAAATAAAGTTGAATGAAGTTTTTTAAAATTTACCCAAAATCAAAATATCCCGAGAACAAATCCTAAATTTCCTACGTAAGGCATAAGCTAGCAATTTGCTGGCCAAATTGTTGTCTTCTTATAATTTGAGTAGTCATAGTTTTGTTTCCATATTTTGGGGGTTTGATTAAATAGGTTGACTGGTCATTTTTTAACCGGTACAGGTTAATTAGGTCATCCCCCTCTTTGAAACATGAATTTGGGCTTAGTGAGTTTGGCTTCTACTCCTACGTACCCCTCCCTATACCATGATATATATGTCAGCAAGTATATATGCAAGTGATCGATCGAAGACCGATGACAATTCTAATGGTTCCCTTTGTACTTGATAATAAGTTAAATCAAAACTGACTAGAGATTGGACTTCACTTGCAACTCATTAATCAAACTTTGATGAAGGACGTGCCATTTGACTCATTTCTTCTATGATTATATTTTCTACCATGCATGGACAAGATCCATTTTCCTCCCCTCTTCCATTACTCTTTCAAATATTTAACTTTTAAAGTAATTAGTACCTTTCAACCTTTGTTAGCTTTTATAGGTGTAGGGTTACATACCTAAACCTTATTTTATGATTCAAGGTTCTCTATAATTATTGGAAAATTTCATCGATTAACTAAATCAATTGAGCTTTTTTTTAAATTTTGTTTTCAAGGAATACAGTGTTTCGACCTCTTATTTAATAACCTTATGATTGAGTTTTGTCATGTATGTATGTGTGTGTCTATATATATATATCAATATTGTTCAAACACGCGCCATGATGTCCATGGAAACTTCAAGAGGTTCTGGTTCAATTGCTTATGCGTCCCCAGCTCCAGTATTGTAGTGTGTGTTTATTTTAAGTTGTTCGACAAAAAGAAAAGTGCCTAAATGGGAATTAGGAAGGTTTACATGCCCTAAAATAATGTTTATAATCAAACCAAATAGATTTAATTCAAAAATATCAAACTGAAAATTAAAAGCAGAACAAAATTAATTAATTTTAATAATTTATTTGGTTTTTTTAAAAAAAATTGATTTGTTTAATTTAATTTTTTATTTTCATTTATAAAATTGAATCAATTCAAATCAAACTGAAGTCATATAATTATATATATATATATATATATATATATTATAATTTATATACTTATAAATTATTAGATTTCAATTCCTTATTGTTTTTATAAATATTTTTTGATCAATTTCTTATTTATAACTATTTAACAATGTTTTATTTAAGATTTTTTTACCAAATTATTTTTAATTAGGTAAAAATGTTTTTTTAAAAAATATTTAACCAAAAATTGATTAATGTGAACCGAGAAAAATTGATTATGATTAATTTAATTAATTTAATTTTCTAATTAAAAAAAAATCAATTAATTATCAATATAAAAAATTTAATTAATTTGATTCGAATCATCAATTCAAACTACAACCACCCACTGTAAAATCCTCTGTTATATATAAAATAAAAATGTTCCTTCATTTTCACACCATTCATTAATTGATATTTATGACGTGTGTGTGTGTGTGTGAATATTAGTGTCGAGGTGTCCATGTGTGTCACCTCATGCTTCCTTAATTGAATATTCAAATGAGGGAACAATACGTTCTTACAGATCTTCTCTTTTGAATAATTTAATATTATCCGTAGTGATAATTGAACTTTGAAAATTTTTAAAAATGATCGAGAAAAAGATAGAGACCTTTTGGATTCGCTATGCGTGCGTTTATGTATAGTTTACTGCACTTGGGGATGTGCCTTATTCTTCTTCCTTTATGCTTGTACTTTGAACCAATCACAACAGATGAGGCATCTCAATAGAAATCCCTAGAGATGAGAAAAGATAAGAGTAGAAACATCAAGACAAAATGGCTCAGTTGGGTCACCTAGGTGCCTTTGGGGGCCATTTTCTTATCCTCTTTATAATTTTTATTATTATAATACACTACTTCGAGAGAGACATCAACCATCATCTTCTTCGGTCATCACATTCACGACTACCAATAACCGTTTTCTCTGTTCAAAGGAGGTTTCTCTCTTCTTCGTTTCTTTTTTTTTTTTTTTTCCTTTTTCTCTTATTTGTATGTTTGTCTGCGTGTTAATTGGGCATGGGATGCGAACTGGGAAAGCTGTGATTTATTTGAATTGATTTTGCCAAGAGTTAACTGTTTGTTTTGAAGGATGGAATGTAAATATATATATATATGGAAGAACTTGTTTAATTCTTTTTGTTTTATAAAAGAAGGTCATTAACCTTGTAGCCTAGTGACACATCTCTTAGTCATCAAAGAGTTTATGACACTCCTGTTAAAATTGAATTGGACGATGTTATTATGAATTTGAACACTTAAATAATTATGATTTAATTTAGAAATGAATCCTTAAAATAAGTGTTTTGGAGGCTAAAAATAAATATTAAATAAATAATAATTTAAAATGAATTATACACACCATTAATTTCATTTTTCTCAATATAATGCATAAATTTTAATAGAACTAAAATTATTTATTTACTTTCAAACATATTAATTAGCTTTTCTTTTTTTTTCGTAATTAAATTATTTATCTCATTATTTTATTCACATATTTTAAATTTTATGTATAAAAGTGTTAAAATTTTAATGGCAATTAACACTAAATCAAAGTAAGCTAAGGTTTTAAAATCAAAATGTTGACAAATTATGTGAAATAATGTTCCTTTTGTTTCAAATTGCATATGTTATAGCAAAATGAATTTTGCACACCTTAAACAATACTTTTTTTTTAACTTTTTAAACTCTAAATTTATATATATCACAAATTTGAAATGATTTAGTAGCATTTCTAAAAGAAAAAATGGTCAATTATAACATATAATTTTGACTATGTTAAATAAGAGTAAGCTTAAAGGGTCAAAGTTATTTTGGATTAGGATTTTAAAATGCATGTAGTTAGAATTTTAGAATCTATATAAGGGTCTTAAACTTTTTTATGGAGTAATATTAAATATACAACTCTTTACACAGACAAAAAATTACACTCATTTATGCATAGCTAAATTAACCTTCAAATTTATCTATAAAACTACATTATTACTTTTCTATATAGATTCACATGCAACAATTCAATTACTATAGACATTATTATTTTTTCTATATATATACTAAAAAGTTGTCAACCTAACATATGTTTTGGTTGTATGAAAAATTAATTAAGGAGCCAAAGTAACAATTTGAATAAATTAAACATGTATTAGACAAAAAAAAATCCATACATTGCTAATTAAATCTTGAATCAGTTGAGGGTTAAGGCTCCACTTGCCACCCTCTAGATCCATCTCTGATTTAGTCGTATAGCCAAATTCACGGTCAAATAACTTTGAATCGGTTAAAACTAGTTAAAATTTAGTTAAATTGCTTAGTTCATTCAGTTGAACTAACTGATCATAACTTTTTTTAAAAAAAAGAAACTCAATATTTCATAAATATTTTTATATTTTTTTATTGTTACATATAAGTTATTTTTATGATGTTATCTGATTTAACCAGTTAGTTTAAATTGTTGAACTTAAATTGAAAGTCTTACTGATTTACTATTCAATTCGATTTTAATAATATTGATTTGTGGTGTTCAAAATGGAGGGTTGGATCTTCCCACATCCCATTTCTCCAACTCCCCACTTAAATATCATTAGGTGTCTCTTACCTTATTAAAAAAAGTATTATAAAAGAAGGAAACAAATTCAAGGAATGAGATTTTTTAAAACGGAAAAGCATCTTTTCTAGTAACTTTTTGTTCTATATAAGTAGACAGAAAGAAAAGCGAATAAAAACACTTGAAATTCTATGATTTTTCAATTTAGTCTAGTTAAAATAAAAAGGAAATAAGTTAGAAAGAATTGAAGTAGTAAATAAATTTCATAAAAATTATAAATATATGTTCATAAGTTTCTTAATTAGAGCATATTTAAGTATTTGTCTTTTTAGCTCTAGCAATTCAAGTCATAATAACGACTTTTAGTATAAAAACAAATTATGTTGATTTAGTAAACATAAGCATAATATGGTAAATCTTGCCTGTGAACAGCTAGCATTTGTCTCTCTTATATGTGTGAATTATTTGTATGGTTTAAAGTACAATATTCGGTAGTTTTGTTTTTTCAATTCATATGAGAATGGAATCTACAATATTTATCTTAACTTCAACTACTCCTTACCATTTTAGTAGTTGTGCTCAATTAGCATCTATTTTGTAATACTAATATTGTTTAACGAATCTGTGGCCAACGAATTAGTGTGGTTTAATTTTGCCCATCTGATCCAGATATGTAACCAGTGTTATACTGTTATAGTTAGACAGTTAGAGAGCAGTTCAGGAATCTAAATTCAAAATATAATAATTATTTATTTTGAATTTATTCTGTTTTATGAATAGAGATGTGCTGAAATGAAAAAGAAGATAAGGGTGAACTATACATGGGTTGTAACGCCAAACTAGCTAGCTTCCATGATTGAAATTCAGTTTCATACATTCATGTAGAACCAGATATAAAATATTCCAAATTATATTATATTTTTCTACTTAGAGATAACTAGGAAACAACCAAAACATATCTTCATTGATTTCATACTCTTCAGGATATTTAATTTAATAATTGGGTAAAATACACATTATTTTTTTGTAGTATAAACATTTTTCAACTTACTCCCTTAAAATATATATTTTGTCATTAAATCCCTTTTAATTTGGTTCACATTGAAAAAATTACTTTATCTATTAAAACAAACAGAATATTTTTTTTTAATATCATCTGTGTTTCAATCCCTGTTTTCTTAACTCAAAAGCTTATGCATACACCCCAATCATCAATAAAATCTCCACAACGCACCAAATATCAATCCGTACATCTTAAAAGTTAATCCTTGTTTTCAAATAATTTCAACTCAATCACTGTCAACAGTCATAACATATTCACTTACTCAGCCAACATTTTACCATGACCATCAAGACTCCCTATTTTTCAATAGTAAATAGAGCTCTTAAGTGATTACCTTCAAATAGATTTTAACTTCTATTTGATTTAACTCTTAAAGTAACGTTTTCAATTTGAACTATACTACAGGAGGTTTAGTACCCAAAAAAAATAGTTCAAGGGAATAAGTTAAGAAAAGTTTATATTGTAAGAAGGTAATGTATCAACTTGCATTGGTCTGAGTGAAAGGAGTTCAGTCACCTTAAGTATCTTATTTCAGGTTCGATTTTTGGGACGGTGTGTATAGAGAAAACACAATTGAGAGAGGTCTTTGCTTCACGAGTCTGACTGTATCTCGTTATACTAAAAAAAATTAAGAGGGTAATGCATACTTATTCTTAATAATTTAAAGGAGAGAGAAAATTGTTACTTGTTTTGATTTATTTTTATAACAAAATAAGCATGCATAGAGCATAACGGCTTCGGAAAGGCAAGCAGCTAGCCCGCATGATTGGATTGCCATAGCTACACGCAGTGCGGAGAAGCAACTAATACCATACCACGTACGCTGTGATGCCTCTGCGGAACTCAGAGGGCCACTGCAATATGCATGCGCACATTCACACTCGGGTGTCTCTAACCGGCATATATAGAGTTTGGATGCATTACAATTGAATATATATTTTTTGGCCATTATTATAATTGAATTAAATACTTCAATTGATCAACAAAGCGTTGGGTATAATAATTAGCAAACTACCTCTTTAAAATTAGAATACAAGTTTAAACTTTGTGGCATGCAACTACGTGGTGAATATGAATGTACATAAATAATTTCATTTTTAAAATGGAAGAACATGATTTTATCATACTATTAGATTTAGTCAAAATCAAGTCTTAGGTTTGGTTTTACAGTAGGACTGATAATTGCATACTTTTTTTATTTATTAATGTATATGTCATTTGGAGTGCATTAAGGCACATATTTAGTGTTTCAATTTTCTTTTGATGTAAGAGTTGAAGTATCCCTTGTACTTTGTTTTATTAATAAATTTTTAGCTTATAAAAAAATCTTTAGAATAGGCACTTGTTGATAGAGTCTCTTAATTTTAATAATAACCTAGTTGAATATCTTGAAAAATGAAAAAAAAATACTCCAATTAAAATTCTAAATAGAATAGCATAACAAACTTGAAAAACTCACTTAACAGTGTTTATCCGTATAATACATTCATTTTCGCTTTATTAAAGATTTTGTGTGTGTGTGAATGTTGACCATTCACTTGATTCTAATATTAATATCAATAAAAGAAATATTGATCACACGTGCATAAATAAATAATTAAGAGTTGGGGTAATAACGAAGGAGAGCATTCTGAATATTTAGTAAGATGAAAAAATTGTTAATAAGCTGATAGAATTAAATTGTGTTGACTTATTGTAAGTTTGATTATTATTGATGATTTTTTATTAGTAAGTTATGTATAAATATTACTATAAATCATTACTAAAACTTATGATATATCCTGACTTTAAAATTAAATAGCAATCGCCAACAAAAAAAAATAAAAAATAAGCTGTAAAAATTTAAGTGCAAAAACATTTATATTTAAAGTTATTATATTAGCAAGGTTTAATTGGTTCAAGTGGAGATAGGCTTAATATGAGTGACGAGTCTATTTAAACTCAAATATGTAAATATAAAAGAAGTGTGTCATGACATGATAGACAATGTACAAATATTACTCCAAATTAGTCCAACAAATAGGAGAAAAAATCACTTTTTGCTTGTTATAATTTATTTCTATCTATTATAGTCTGTTTTGGATTAAATATATTCCCACGTAACCCGAAAATTACGTAATAGGCGATGTCTACATCGATATTCCATATTCACATTTTCGGCAGAATGCACGAAAGATTTTTCTCATTTTTTATGTGAAGACTTACTTTACATAAGTTATGTAAGTCAAGTTAATAAATAACTGATATATTATTATTTTAAATTTAAAATAATTATTTAATATAAAATAATAACATGCCAATTGTTTATTAGTTTAATTTAGAAAATTTCTTCGGATGACAAAAAAGAAATCTCTTCAGATGAGATTAAGAATGTGTTTAAATTAGATGTGAAAAAAAATTATGTTAAAAATTAATTATATTTATAATTAATTTTTAAGAAAATTAATTATGAAAAATTAATTTTTTGTTTGAATTTGTTAGTTCACAATTAATTTTAAAACAAATTTTTGTTTAGATTGTATAAAAAGAATTGCTTTTATGTATTAAATTATTAAAAATATATATGAAAAAATTGAAAAAATTATTTAATTGATGACAAAAAAGTATTTATCAACCAAAACTTTCGAAATAAGTTAAAATTACTTAAACAAAAGCTTAAAATAAAAGTTTTTCTCAAAAAATTATTTTTAGTTTATGAAAAGATAATTTTAACTTATAATCAATTTTACACACTTTAAACAAACAAGATAAATTTAAGATAAAATAACTTTTAATTAAAAAAAATATTTTAAAAAAAATTAATCTTCCTCAAACATGTTCTAAAACGTATATTTTTCAAGAATGCAAACAAACAAAAATCACTTTAAGATGCATTAAATTATAGTCAATATTTATTTTAATCCTTTAAAAATATAAGTGTTATTAATTTCATCCTTTAATAACTTATGATATCAAATTTTGATATAAAAATGATATCAAAATACTAATTTATTGTCAAAAAATTATATTAAATAATTAATTTAATATTAAAAATTAATATTAAGAGACTATTTTAACATACTTATCATTAAAAATCCTAATTAATGTCACATGAATATTAACATATTCTCTATGTATTCGGAAGTTGGATCGGAAAACACTGTGGTGATGCCTGCATTATCGGATAATGTCAGATATGTAAAAGCTAAAGAAAATAAATTATCAAAAGTATTTTTTTGCATTATTAAATTGATTTCAATAATATTTTTTACATAAGTTTATATACCATTCAATATTTGTTCTGATTAAGTGTGTTATTTTCTTTTTAAACATTATCTCTAATATTTTCCCAGTAGCACATATTCAGAATTCACCAAAGATTTGTCATTCTTTTTCTTCAGCGTCGTACACAAACAAAACTAGCTTTTTACTGGTTATAACTCCCATGTACTAAAATATGCTCCTGAAAAAAAAATTTGTATAAACTAGGAAGGTAATATGTAATTTAAAGAGTTTGATATTTAAGGTGAGTTATTAATTATTTATAGGTGATTAATTTTATTATAAATATTTAAAAGTCTATTAAATATAAATAATCAATAAAAAATACTTAATAAATATAAATCGTAACTGGCTTTGGCAAGTGCTTGATGTCATTATCTGAATTATATTTTTTAATTACTTAATTTTTTATCTCTTAGGATAGAATTATTTCAGCACCTTAATTATTTGTATTTTTGAATTCCTGATTCCTGTAATCCCTCAATACTATCCTATATGGTATACTCTATATAAGAATATTAATTATTTAATTAAATGAATCTTTCCCTCTTCAATATGTCTTCATGGTATCAGATTCCAGGGTCGACAATGCACTTGCCTTTTTGGAAGTTTCTATGGCTCCCACAAATACCACTTCATTCTTCATCTTCATGTGGTTTTGTTTGGGTTAAGGAAAAAAGTATAGTAAATAGTAGAGAAATAGAATAAAAAATAAATAAATTTTTAAGTTGTTTGAATTAAGAGAATTAGAAAAAAAAATATGAAAGAAAGAAAATTAAATTTTATTATAAATACATATTTATCCATATTTATAAAATTAAAAAAAAGTATAATAGGCAAATATTCTCCCTTTACCTATTTCTTCTTCCTTATTTTTCACTTTAAGGAAGAAATGAAAAAACAAGCTCACTAATTGTTTTCCTTCTCTATTTTTCTCTTCTAACCAAACATAAAAGATATCTCATGTCTTTTTTTTTTTTTCTCTTTTTTAACTCTCTCTTATATTTCTCTCAAATCAAATATATTCTATATGTTTATGCAAATGCCCTTGTTTTCTAGTTGGGCAACACATCATGTATATAATTGGCCACTGTCCAATTGTACTTTGCCTCCCAGTTTTCTTTTTCTGATATTTATTAAGTTGCTATCTCCACACACACTTGGGTTTGTATTCATCACTTGCCAACAAGTATGTGACTCTTGGATGGATGAACCTCAAGCTACTCTTGTTTTGCTAATTGACTTGCGTTTGTATATAACGTAATCTCACGTCATTCGCAAATTTGGGCCTTGGCCGGCCCCTTAATTTATCCCAAAAATATATATCGTAGAATTTTAATATATATATATATATTATATTTAACATTTTAATATTGATCATTTATGTGAAATTTAAATTTATTAATTAAAATTAAATTTTCTCATCTCTTATAATAAGATAATGATATCACTTTATATATATATATATATATATATATATATATATATATCTATAACGGACATATCTAGTGAGATGAGTGATTTATTATAAAAGTGAGAGGAGTAAATATTGATCATTGGATCATTCATGTATGATCAAGATTAAAATATAAAGTCATGTGACATTTAAGTGACATCTAATCTTGACCATTCATGGATAATCCAATGGTCAAGATTTGTTCCTCTCACTCTTACAATAAACCACTCATCTCACTAGATATGTCCCCTATATATATATATATATATATATATATTTTGCTGTTTTTTTTTTTCAGCACAACGAATGCGATGCAAAAAGAAAACATCAAATGGATCTGCAATAAAAATTCAACTCTATTATTTAGAAATATCTAGCGTTCCATTACAAAACTTTACAAAGCATCAATTGAAAATAATTTGAAAGTCACGTATTATATATCAATTAAAAGAAAAAGTAAACCATATTTCTATAGTGCTAATTGGTAGTTTGCACTTTGCAGTATTGGTGATCCCTGGGTGAAATAATCCTAGTTGTCAAGATCATGAGCCATCACATATATCCTGGATTTCTTGGTCTTCAATGTTCTCTTTTAAATCCATTTTACAAATATTGTTGCTAATATCAACGTAGTTATCATGTGGAGTTCCCTTGAGTAGTTCAGCATTTCACCTGATCCTGTCAGTGTCATATACACAAACTCAATCAACACAACAATGCACATAACCTGACATTTGCATATTTTAAATTTAACAATCCCCTCCCTTACGAAGTTCCCAACGTGTTCATGTTGTTGAAACCTGCCCTTAAACTTCTAAGCGCCATTAAGTCTTAAAATTATATATGTAACCTCATAGTTTTAATAAACTTACTATAAGCCTTTTGGTAAAATATTTATGCAAATTATGTGAGTTGAAAGCCAAACTATCTTTTTATTAGTAGTACAAATGAATGTAACTGAGGAACTTTTGAGTATTTTAATTTGGATTTAATTTTAAGCTCTTTTTTTTTTTTTTTTGCCTTCTTCATAGTCAAAGTTAAGATTGACCTAGCCCCAATAATAGTTCCTTTTTTAAAAAATCTTCTTGCATAAATTGTCCAATAACAGCTCGTTTAAGTACAATGCCCATCAAAATACTAAGGTGATGAAACCATGGGGCATAAGGCCCATAACATTCTTCGGTAGGCCCAATTTTGCTAGTGGCAACGGTTCTTATTTTTTTTTTAATGATTATCACATGATCAGTTCAGACAAAATAACAGTTACACACTTTTTTAAAATGATTGAACACATGAAGATTAAGTCAAATGAAAGCCTTATATACATCACTTGTTTAAGTAGAAGTGATTATTATGTCTTAGAAATAACATTTTATAGAAAATCACATAATATTATGAAGCACTTATGCTCACTATATAATCAAAATATGTAAAATTTAAGATTTTAAGACAAAGCCTAAGATTTTAGACCGCTCATGCAATTGTTTTATTCCCCTTCTATATATAAACTAATAGGGAGTGAAAAAATTTCAAATGAAGTTTTGTAGGCAGTTACCAGTTGCAGGGGAGCCAAAATTACCAAGTGGTGGTGAAGGTGGAGATTTTGTTGCAGGTGCGATTGCAGGTGAGTCGAACCCAAGATCAAGACCTTTACACTCTGCTCCTAAAGCACCTGCTCATAAAGCTCAAGAAAACTAAAATACATTCATATATATATCGAATATATAGGCTTATAGCAACAAACATATATATATATATTCCCCTATCAAAACTGCAGATGAAAGAAGCTGAACAAGTATTCACCTTTTTTTATATCAATGAGTGGTTGCCACGACTTAAACTTATAATAACCTTAACCTAAATTTTCACCCCTATTACCTGGACTAGCTCAAGTACAAAGTAATTACTTTCTAAACACATCAAAATATTGTCCTGCTCTTATGAGCCAGCACATTATGCACATTTCTTTTGTCTAAAATGGAGATTTCTAGTTTTCCAATCCAGAAAATTGCAGATGAAAGTAACGTGGAAATGGAAACAGAAGACAATTATCCAAACTTAACATGTTCAAGCGAAGCATGAAAAAAGAGCTATGTAGAAAACTAAAAAGTCAATATGACAGATCAAACTAAGCAAAAGGCAGCTTACATTTTTTAAAGCAAGTCAACTTTGGATCGTTCGGCAGATTTGCGGAACCTTCATAGCATTGGCACCTAAATTCATAGCCATTTCTCTCACAGGTTCCATCCCCACATAAATTCAGTAAACAAGATGTGCAAAACAGTAGAAGTATGAGTTTTCTTTCACATTTTATTCTGCAAAACGGAAAAAAATTGAGGGCTAGTGGGCATATGCTGGGTGCATTACTTTGAATCAAACATAAATGCAATAATGAATGGAGAGCCTACGGTCAGACAAATTTAGAGATGGACGTAGTGGGGGTGGCGGAGATCCATTGCCACATTGGAAATCAAAGGTGCCTGCAACTCTCATCCATAATTCAGCATTATTTTGTTCTGAATGAATAGAATCTTCTAATTTATTTTTAGAGTACTTTGATATTTTGTTTCTGTGTCTATATCTAGGTTACATGGATACAAGTGTGGGTATGGATACGGAATATGGCAAACTTTAAAAAAAATAAAATACGGGTAGGGCATATATATATATATATATATATATATATATATATAATTATTTGTATCACTTAGTGTTATCATTTTTTAAATTTAATGCAATTAAAAATTGTAATCTTTCAAAAATTAAATTTATATTATAGCCTATAGGTGGGAAGAATAAGATTAGAATCCTTTGTGCTATGTTTGGGAGAAGAAAAATAGGTAAAGGGAAGGAGAGGGAGGGGATGGAGGGAGAGTCTATTCTCTTTATTTGGATGTTTAAGTAAACAAAATTTAAAGAAAGTTCATTGCACTTGTTTAGGAGTTAAAATTAAAATAGAGAAAATGAATTAACTTTAAAATTAAACTTCCAATATAGCACTTACGTTGTTAACTTTATGACATAAATATAGGGTATATATATAATGTACTACATATTTATTTAAAAATAATTATTTTTCTTTCCTTACCTTCTAATTTAAGAGAGAATAATTTTTGAGTTTTGAGGATGAAAACTTTCCTTTCCTTTCTCCTACTTCCCCCTCAATAAAAATATTCAAACATAGGTTGGTGTCATTTTTCCTTTCTCTTTCCTTTCTTTCTCCCTCTTTACTCACATCCAAACAATACATTAAAGTAGATACATTTTAGAAAGTAAATAACCAATATGGTTTAAAATTTTATAAAATATAAAGACCTTAATAATCATAAATATACAAGAATCTACTTCATGAATTTTGTCAAAGTTTACTACTTATACTTTAATCTTTAAATTACATCAACAAATTAGAATTAAAATCCGTAAGAATAAGATAACTCACAGTCAGGAAAAATGCAGGAGGGGAATTCGAAAGAACCAATGTTGAACTTCTTCCAACCATAGTCACAGTCGCATTTAAAACCGAAAAAGTCGTTGGGAGAAAGGTGGCATGCTCCTTTCCCACAATATACCATATCACAGATATTAATAGTATCTGCACAAATTAACACCACCATGAATGGTATCATTCAAATAGCCTGTCATTCATCGAAACTAACCCAATTTTTATTTTTAATTGAAAAAAACTTAGATAAAGCTCTATAGGTATTTGTGGTGCTATTTTTTAATTAAAATAAAGTATAACATGTATGTTATTTTTTACACATCAACCTAAAAGTGAGAATGATGTAACACTAAAATTAAAATACATGTTATATTTTAATTTGGGAACAACACACACCTAAGTTTTCTCCTTTTTAATTACTCAAATATATTGCATGAAACATAATACTAACAAGAAAATCAGGCACGCACAATGCAACTAGACTACAATAATGGAAGACCAGAAAAAGATTAGTAATACCTTGCAGGGGATTGGACATCAACCGTGTAGAAGTAGCGGTGAGGTTTGAAGTGAAAAGAGTGAAGAAAAGGAGATGAATAGGAACAACAGCGAAACTTCTCCATTTGAACAATCCCATAGTGTTGAAGTTGGGAAGAAAAGGAGGAAATAATTGTAGTTTGATTTATGAAAAGGAATGTAACCACTGAAAAACTGACTGGAATGAAGGTGTAATTAGTAAGCTCACCTGCAAGGATACATATAGCTTACCTTACAAAAGACTCTTTGAGCTCACCAATTTCCATTTCCAATTTTTAAATTTTTTTTTAACATTTGCTCTTTCTCGCACTCTACATGATATATACCACACAGTCCACACTACAATAAAACCTAGGAATAGGTATAGTGTTATTTCCAAATTCTTTACCTCATAAATAGTTAAACAGGCTAAGGGAAAATAAAGAAAGAAATAGAGAAGAAAAGTCGCTTTTGAATGGAATTAGATAAATCCTTCATGTAGGGTTTCGGTTATGCTTTTTTTTTTTCTAATAAATATTTGGTAATTTTCAACTAGAGAATTTGGCACTAAATGATTTCAATAGAAGAACTTTTAAGCTACAAAAGAAAAACAAAAATAGTTAACTTTTGTTTGTATACTAGCCTCTTTTATGTGTATTTTTCACTTATTCTTTTTTTTTTACGATTTTTTTTCACTTATTCCCAATTGTATAAAAAACTGTATATAGAGGTGTATGTGTCTGAATAATAAAAATACAAAGCGGTATTTGTCTTATAAAAATCTAAAGTTATGTTTTATTATTATTTTTAAAATTACAAAAGGTCACTGTAACTTCATCATATCTCAAGAGAAATTAGTGTAATTTTATAAAAATAAAATAAGATAAGGACCAATACAAGATATGGATTTCAGCATTTTGCACGCTGTATGAGGCTCGAGCGCATTGGTTAAAGATAAATAATTGTTTACTAGTTAAATGTTTATCTTTTTCAGCCCCCTAAAATTTTGATAAATGACGGATAGAAAGCTTGAGCGAATAGCAACACCCAATGTATTTTGGTGGGCTAGCCAAGCAACGGTTGGAAGCAAAAAAATAAAACATTAATAAATAACTCTGCCACTGCGATTTTAGCACTGCTTCCTATTAGCATTCCGAAGGTCCATACGCTGTACCATTTTCCTTTTTGAAATGCATTTGATATTTTCTTTGCATGAACTCAAAAGACAACTTGACATAACAGCAGCAGACATTGTTATACACGTTTACATGGCCATTGGCTACAATATAACTAAATTGGTAATTAAACATTCAGCGTTTAGTATCTAGAGAGAACTGCTTTTGAAAACATATCAGATTACACTACATCAATGGTACAGATACAAATAAACAATTTAAGACCCCTCCAACACCTGAAAATTACAATCAACAAACATCAGAAAACAAATTAAATATCGACAAGTAACAGAGGCAAACCATCCAGCCAGTGGTGAACAGTAGTATTAAAAAAAAACACTGCCATTGCTTGTGTCAGTCTTCCTTATGCTGATCCAAATTCAGTAAACCACTTCTCATGGCGTTCAATGTCAGCCTGAGAAACACTTCGTTGGACCTTCACCAAAGCTTCTTCAAAATCGCACATGGCAACTGGATCCTTTGAAATCTCATCCTTGGACATGCTCTTGATCTCATCACGAGTCTTTCCCGCTATCTTACGCCTCATGCCATTCAAGGAAGCATCACGACAGACATTTGTCAAATCATCTCCACTATAGCCATCTGTCCGGCGAGCCACTTCATCTATATTGACATCAGGGGCCACCTGGTGCAAGACAAGTATCATCAGCTACAATAATGGAAGTTTTAGCAACAGTGAATCTACTGCCCTTTCCATAAGTAGTTTTTACAGTCAGTTTAGTGACCGATAAAAACATCCACTAAAGGAGACATTCACAAGATAATAATATTGTCATGTTAAATGCTCTATTTCTATCTTCTGTTTTTTGGTAAAGTAAATGCTCAATTCTAATCAATAAAACTCAGGATAACATAATTTATGCTAATCAAGATAACATAATTTATCTATTCTATTCATCCTTCATAACAGAAATCAAATAAAGATTTTACACAACAAAAACTATAAGGAAATGTAGAGTCAAAAACCTATATAGCCAAGAAAGTAATATAACATCCTAACTTGCCTCCACAGTCTTCAAATTGATCCGGATCAGCTCTTTACGACTCTCAAAATTTGGAAGAGGAATATATATACGCTTTTCCAGCCTTCTCCTGCTTTGCATGAACATCAAATTGGATCAGCAAGTGTAGACTAGTACATCAAAAGAGATCTCAGGCAAATATAACTCATTATATGCTTTTATCACCTACAACTTAAATTGAGAAGTAAGAAAAGGATGCAGCAAAGCAAATGCAAACCTTAGTGCCTCATCTATGTCCCATGGGAAGTTAGTGGCTGCCAAAACCATTACTATTTTACGGCTACCATCTTCATTGGTGGAACTATTGTTTACACCATCAACCTGAACTAGAAGTTCGGACTTCACCCTTCTGGATGATTCATGCTCCCCAGAAGCCCTGATGAAGTAAAAGTCAATGCAATCAGAGCTCAACATAACTCCAAGAGATAGTACAAATTAAGCATGAACCCAAGGAGCCATGAGAGTTGAAAAACATTATCTCCATTAATTCATGAACCTGACACAAATTAGGAACAAGATATATACATGTAGCCGACTCCACCTGATGGGAAAAGGCTCAGTTTGTTGAATATTATGTAGGGAATCAATACCTAAAAACCAACAAAGACTTACCCTCTAGCATTGCATAGAGAATCAATTTCATCAATGAAAATTGTACTTGGAGCATATGCTCTTGCAAGATCAAACAAGCACCGCACCATGCGCTCACTCTCTCCACGCCATTTAGAAGCTAAAGTAGCAGAAGAAACATTAAAGAAAGTAGTCCCACATTCGGTAGCAACTGCTTTAGCAAGAAGTGTCTTCCCAGTTCCTGGAGGACCAAACATGAGAACACCTTTCCATGGTCTCCGAATTCCCTGAAAGAACAGAAATAATGAGCTCCCACAGGAACAATTTTCTATATTTACAAAGACAGATTTAGCAGAGAGGAGATAAACAGTTAATTGACTGAGATTCAAATGTGTGGATACAAGAAGAGCCTTGTTCAAAGAATACTCATTAAAGCAGTTTCTTTGATAACAATTTCAACATGCCATATGAGCTTGATGTAACAGGACAATTCACGTGCACGAACTTGTTTTGCAATAATATTTCACAAACAGGGCAAAGTAGCAATTAAAAAAATGGTGCTAGCATATGCAAGAGTGGTTCACCATATTGCCAAACTAGGGTCTAAAAATACCTGCCACGATAGCAATTACAAATTATCATATACAGTTAACACACTTAAAAACCAAGTCCTTCCTAGACAGAATTTTCTTTGACATGCACTATCTAACCCGACAAATATTTCTATAGCTACTGAAATTTAAGACAGCAAAAATAAAGCAGAAATCAAACAAATACTAATGCAAAAGAAAAAAAAAAAAGAGAACACCAACCAGAATTAACAAGGTTCGGTAAATGTTACTGATAGCAGGCCACCCATTAATAAGGTGTTTGTTATAAAACAGAGGAGAGAGGGGCAGGGAAGTAAGTACCCCGCCCAAGTCCGTTAATTCAGTTAGGTTACACAACTGATCCTATATAAGGGGAAATGATGTAAGAAGAAGGGGATCGGAAATTTAGAAGGGAGATAGGTGAGATTGTGGGTGAGGGCAGACCATTATCTGTCCCGAAGGTTCTGTAATTGAAGGATTCTGTATTAAGAATCCTGTGACTGCCAATAAAACTCAGTTCTTTCCATAAATCCCAATTGGTATCTTATCAGTTACCTACTCCTCAGAGCATCGCCAATCACTCTACTATCACCAAAGGAGAAAACTCCAAATTACAAATAAGGGCCTAATTGTTAATACAATCACCCTTTTATAAAAGGGAAAGAAGATCCGAGAGGTATGGTTTGGGAAACCTACGACTGATTATGATTCCTTACATGTATTTGGTTCCACTGCCTATTACCATGTAAAGGAGTCAAAATTAGATCCGAGAGCTAAAAAAGCATTATTTATAGGGCTCACTTCAAGAGTAAATGGATACTTCCTTTGGTATCCTACTACTCAAAAGACCATTTTTAGCAAAGATGTTACCTTTGATGAATCTGCTATTTTGAAAAAGGTAACTCAAAAAGATTCCTAAGAAGAGACCAGTACCAGGCAGCAGGTGGAGTATACTCCGCTACAGGTGGAGTTTAAGACGACAACAATCAACCCAGATGATGATCCTCAAACAACAAAGGAGGATACAAGTGAAGAGAATGTTCCAACCCATGATCCTCCACAACAACAAGAATCAAATACATATATCAGGCCACGGCGGGAGATTCGCAAACCTGCTTGATTTACCAATATGGTGGCTTATGCACTGCCAGTTGCAAGTGATGACGTCCCTTCCACTTACAGAGAAGCAATTAGAAGTGGAAGACTGCCATGAACGAAGAAATGAAGTCCCTTCAGGAGAATATGACTTGGGAGTTAGCATGACTGCCCAAGCATAAAAGGCAATTGGGTGTAAATGGGTATATGTAAAGAAAGATAGATTTCTTGAGAAGAACGATGTTCGCTTCAAAGCAAGATTGATAGCAAAGGGCTACGCTCAAAAGGAAGGAATCGACTTCAATGAGGTATTTTCTCTAGTAGTTTAGAATTTTGTTGGCCTTGGTAGCACAGTTGGACTTGGAATTAGTTCGGCTTGATGTAAAAACCGCGTTTCTACACAGGGATTTGGAAGAAGAAATCTAGATGTCTCAGCCAGAAGGATTCAAGGTTGTTGGAAAAGAAGATTGGGTTTGCAAACTGAAGAAATTGCTCTATGGACTCAAGCAATCGCCAAGACAATGGTACAAGCGATTTGATCAATTTATGAGAAGGCAGAAGTACACACGCAGTAAGTATAAGTGTTTATATTCACAAGCTACAAGATGGTACTTTCGTTTATCTTCTCTTGTACGTGGATGATATGTTGATTGAAGGCTCAACTGAATCAAGAGTTTAAGATGAAAAATTTGGGTGAAGTCAAGAAGATTCTCTGAAAGGAGATAAGTAGTGATAGAGAGAAAGGCAAGCTTTGTTTGACCCAAGGTCAATATTTGAAGAAAATGCTACAACATTTTGACATGTTAGAAACATTAAAACCTGTAAGCACTCCACTTGCTCCTCATTTGAAGCTTAGTGCACTGTTATCTCCGAACGATGATGCAAAACGAGAACATACTTCGGAAGTTCCATACTCAAATGCAGTTGGTAGCTTGATGTATGCAATAGTGTGTACAAGACCCGATCTTTCACAGGTCATTGGAGTTGTGAGTAGGTATATGAGTAATCCCGGTAAAGGACATTGGCAAGCAGTGAAATGGATTCTACGGTATATTCTGAATACCGTAGATATTGGTTTGGTGTTTGAGCGAGATGATACCTTTGATCAGTTTTTTGTTGGAAACTCGGACTAAGCGGGTGATTTGGATAAACGTAGGTCGACTACAGGGTATGTATTCACTTTTGCTAAAGCGCCAGTCAGTTGGAAGTCTACTTTGCAGTCTACAGTTGCTTTGTCTACTGCAGAGGCAGAATATATAGCAGTTACAGAGGCTGTAAAAGAAGCTATTTGGCTTTAGGGGTTGTTGAAAGACTATGGAATTCTTCAAGAGCACATCAACATATATTGTGATAGTCAGAGCACTATCCATTTGACAAAGAATCAAGTGTTTCATGCAAGGACGAAACATATAGATGTCTTGTATCACTTTATGCGGGAAATTATTGAAGAATGTAAAATACTTCTTCAGAAGATTGGAATTGCTAATAATCTTGCAAATATGATGACCAAGGTGGTAACATCAATCAAGTTCAAGCATTGTTTGGACTTGATTAACATCTTGCAAGTTTAAAGCGTCTACGGATATGTTTTGAGGTCTTGTTGGAAAAGAATGTCTAGCACCTCACATTGCCCACATTCCGAAATTGTTGGTACCGTCAAACTTCTCAACATCAAATTTTGCACTAGTAACATTGTCCTGGTTCCCATGTAGACGTTGTTCCCTCCTGCTTCTTCGACGGAGTTTCTGTCATTTCTTTTACAAATACAATATTCCAATAGCTTATAAAAAAATTACAAACAACTGCCTAGGATTGAACCTAAGCTCTAATACCAATTCTTGTGCTAGAGGTTTACTTTCTAACACCAATATTTAGAAAATCGAGTAATTTCCAAATGTAAAAAGTACACCAAGAAAGTTTCCAAGAAAGAGAGGTAGGTCGCAATAGACACACTTAAAAACCAAGTCTTTCCTAGACAGAATTTCCCTTGACATGCACTATCTAACCCGACAAATATTTCTATAAATAGACTCGAAGGTGGGAGAAGTTCCCACTTCCTTCCAATGTGGGACTTCTCCTACCCAAACAACAAAGAAGCCATTCTAACAATACACATCACAATAACAACCTATCAGTTACATATAAACCATGATTATTTAATATAAGTGGATTCTAATCTTTAGACAAGCTAGCTATGTGAGAATTCAGTGTGAAAAAATTATTCAAGATTACCTGGAAATATTCAGGCATCCATAAGGGAAGCACAACAGCTTCTTCTAGAAGCCTTTTGGCTTCAGTCAGCCCAGCGACATCATCCCATCTCACTCCAGGAGAGGTTTCTAAAACATCCCTTTCAAGCATTTCAGCCAAGTCAGGATCAGGACCTTCATATTGTGCCTTCTTTGACTTACCATCATCAGCATCCCCATTCTATCCATAACATAAACAATTGTTTGTGAGGAGGACACACCAGTTGACATAAGAAGTTAAACGTTTCTCAAACTAGCTAAACAGGGATGCCATGAGCAAAGAGTAAAGTCTGACAATAAAAAATGCTACACAATCACAATGTGATGCAGTGAAATAGAACTTACAACTGAATCTGCCTTGCTAGACTTTCCAGAAGCACTACCTTTCTTTGCGGTGGTTGATGCTCGAACCCCTGAGTTAACCCTACTAGTACCACCAGCCTTTGCACCACGACCAGTTGTACCGGTTCTAGTAGAACCTCGAGCCCAAGTCCCATCTTGTGGAGATTTTCGAGTAGCCACTTGACCAGACCTCGTGGGTCTTCTACCTGTAGTATCTCGACTAGGTGGCCTCCATACGTCAGGATCATGATCATCCATTGGACCACTTGATGAAGTAGGATACTCATCTAATGGTTGAAAAACAAATGACGATTTAGTAGATATTGGAGGCAAAGCAGGGCGTCTTCCCGGGCCAGTGGGTGTTTCTTTAAATGCGTTTCTCTCTGCATCTAATTGCTTTACTACTTCTGTTTCCTCAGAGAGGGCTTTCTTAACATTCATCCATTTTGCACGAATTAAAGGGTCGTCAACACTGTTTAGGTGCCTGAAAATAATCATAACAAGTTAAAAAATAAAATAAAATGCATTCAACAATAAGGAACAATGAGGCGGGGAGAGAGAAAGGGATAAAGAATACTTGTTGATCTGGGCAACAGCGCCGTCAAAGAAGATGACAGAGGTATCATAGAGTCCTTCCAGAGCGTATTCTCTCGCCAATTTGAGGTGGTCTTGCAACCCACCCAACGAAGCCCCACTCATTGTCTCTTCCAATTTTTCAAACAATCCCAACTTCACAACAATTTCTAGTTCATGTGATGTGGAAGAAGAACCACTCTCTCTTTTTCTCTCTCTTTAGAAGCTTCCCTGTGCTGTGCTCTGACTGAACTTTGAAGGTAGGACCGTAGGAGCATCGAATCGAAGTAGAGCTCCGAACGGCGGCGTTTAAACGGCGAGTGAGTGAACCGAGGGACAGAGGAAATGACAGAACAGTCCCTAGGACTTTCTGGTATTGACGGTTGCTTTGTAATTTGAGTGGGCAGAGAGTCGTTGGCTGCTGGTAATTGGTAACTGAATGGGCCCATCAGCCCGCAACAACTTTGCATGTTGAAAATTAAACTACTATGGGAATGCGAGGTTCCACCAACTCTATTATTCGTTTTGCTTTTCTTTACTTTTATTATCACTTTCTTTTTTCTTTTTTGAATCCTATGGGGGTGGTCACCATGTTATAAGTAATGTCATGATTGTTGTTTTCAGAGTTGGGAACATTCATGTGCAAAAAAAATTCACAGTTTGAACCTACAATCTTATATATAATGATTAAGTATATATGAAAAGATGTTTTCCTAGTATTTGTAAGAATACTTATAGTTATCCCTTTAAAATTGTTGAAAATATTTAGAGTAATACAAACAACTTTAAGCTAATTTTTTAACCAACCGTCGTGAGGTGTTCAACTCAAGACAAAATTTTGTGTACTTATATACTTAAGATATTGCAAAAATGTAATCACAATTGATATAGATATAAATTTATTTGTCTACTTAATAGCTTAAATTTTTAAAAGAATTGGTTATTGAGGTATATCTAATTCTCTTGACCAATCCTTGCCGTCTTTTTTTTTTTAAAACAAAGTTAACTTTTAACAAAAGTAAAATAAGTTTGTGTATAATCTATTCTTCAAGCTCAAAAGTTATTGTGTAAAAAAGTGTTTTAAAAATATATAATTATTTATGAGTCTACACTTAATAACTTAAACTTTTTAAATTGTTAATCCTTAACAATAATTGATAATACCCGAAGTTGAATAGTCTTTACGGTGGGGTTAATTAAAGTACGCCCACACACTACCCATACCAAAGCAATCAACAAGCAACCAGTTCCAACTACCAATGATGAATGGTGGAAATTGTTTGAAGTTGCAGTAAGTTAATGGAGGAGGCATAGAAAAGAAAGGAAAAAACCGCAACAAAAATAGAGAGAGAGGAGCAGAGAAGTGTCCATTAGGAGAAAATCTAATATGCTATGATTGCATTGCATCAAGATTATATAATGTGTGACACGTAATAGTATAATTAACTATTAAGTATTAAATTAATTTAAATATAACTTAAACCGTCATATGTAATACACTCAATAAAAACTTATAATTCACAGGTAATTTCTATGACAGGGCAGCAAAAGAAAAAGAACATAAAAAAGATCTAGATCGAACCACTACCGACAGCACAATCCCCACGTGTAGAAATGGATAGCCAATAAAATGATATCTAACATGCATAAATCTATCACTACAACTCTACAGTACCTCTCACGTGGAGGGCGGTTAAAATAAATTTTGGTATAGCTTTCAAAGACAACAAGAACGCTGCTACTTGTTCGGCCAGATTTTATGATAGTTCAACCATTCAAATAAATTTTGAAAGCAGATGCTCTCGGATTTGAATTAGCCATCCAACTAGGAAAAGAATTTGACTCGTCTAGGATGATCTTTTGAGGATGGCCACAACCAAGTCCCATTCGGACATTCCCTGGGACACAGCATCTTATATATTTGAATCTCAAACTCAGATTTCATTGTCATCCCTTCTTGTTTCTGCTCTGCATATTGCAATTGGCACCAAAAAGAAAAACGATATCATTCTTTAGTCCAGCAACGTTATTTACTCCACACTTAAACCTCTCACAAACTAATCCCGAATAAAAAGTTACTGGATCAGCTATCTACTTAAAGTAAAATAGATACTGCAGAAGTGAGGTATGGGAATGATGTTAAATATGGTGGGTTTTATACCATAGAATTCCTGTCTTGGTACAACTTTTACCAGCGATACTTGCATAGTTCGTCAATTCATAAACATGGAAACAGAACAAAAAATTTTAAAAATATCAACCCTATCGAGAAGCATAAAACATTGTGCATGTAATATAAATCAATGAATATAAAAGAAGTACGTGCATCTGTTTGGAAACACTGTTTTGAATATCAAAATGAAAATGATAAAACCTTGCTACCCCACAACTTAAACCGGGTAGAAAGTAAATCCTTCATTTATTCAAATGCACCAGTTGCAAACTTGCTCTACTGGCAAATGGACTTTCCTTCTATTGATCTTTTTTTTTCTTTTTTCCCCTTTAGAGTTTAGACTCAGGAGGGTTGAAGGGCTTGGGGAGGGGATGTACTCGGATTAATTTCAGTGCTAGCTTAGAAGTTACTCGTACTGTACCAATCCATCTCTAACCAATTCTTCTAAGCCAGTCTTCAGTCTTTCTGCGGCTGCCTTGCAATCATTCTCCGTCAATCCTCCAAATGAAATTCTAAGATTGCCAGAACAACCACATGCACTTCCTGGGATTACAGCAACCCCATGCCTATTAGCTAGCCAGCGAACAACTTCAAAATCATCATAAGCATTTCCATCTGGGAGCTTTGCCCACAAGTATATGGCACCTTCTCCTCCTTTTACAGAACCCTCTCCAAGAGAGGAGAGGGCTTCTGAAACAATTTCTCTGTTCTTGACAAGACTTTTTACCCGGTCTGTAACCCACTCAGGCCCCATTTCCAATGAGTAGAGGGCAAGATACTGTGAAAATATTGAAGCACAGATGGGAATGTTGTCTTGAACTTTGAGAAGTTGGGCAGTGAGCCCTTCTACTTCAGATGGGTATGCTATCTGCAATAATCAAATATTTAATCCAGACTACGCAGTGCTGATCTTTTAAGACCAATTACCAAGGAAAATTTATGAAGTATGCAACTGAAAATTGTAACTATTATGTTTCAGAGAAGAAACTAATAATCCAGAATATGAAGTGGAACCAATATATGTTTGTGTTTCATCATTTATACTTGAAAAAGAAATTAAAGGAAGGGGGGGGGGGGGAGGGAACACGTCATAAAACATGTCAGAATCAATTGATGTTTCTTTTTTTTTTTTCTTTTTCAAGCTAGAATAATACTATGGTAAGTTATACTGATTGTTAAAAAGAAAAAAGAAAAAAAAAACTAGGCCAAAGATGACTTCTGAAGTTGTGGACTTGTGGGACTTCGTTGCATGTTATGTTGCATTGCTTGAAAAACGACAAGCAAGATGACTTCAAAGAATATCAATACCAAAAATCCAACGGGACATCACTACAATTTACAGGTCCCAATGGCTGTATAACACGGTTAAGAAATCTAATGTTTCACCAAAAATAGTCATATAAAGTTCAATGCTTCTCTCCCCTGCCTATGAAAATAAATAAAGACATCAGAAGTGTCACTTACATATCCAACCCGCCATCCCATCATTCCATATGCTTTTGAGAATGAGAAAACATTAACAATGTGATTTCCCTCCACACAAGAGTGTTTCAGATCATCGTACATAAAATACCTGCATGCAATATTAATTTGTTTAAAAGAAATTATTGAAATATAAACTTGCAACACAAAGGATAGGATTCAGAGACGAATGTAAAAGTATCGTTATAGGTACTCTTAGTGAAGACTACTAGTAAGATCTCATTAGGATATTTTAGAGAGCACATAAGGGGCTCAACGCAATATAAGCGAAACTGATTCAAAAATTAATCTTAAATGATAATGAATGGAAAAACTAATTGATAAAATAATTAGGAATTGAATGAACGCAACCAATTATTTAAATGGTGCTAGGAAGAATAACAGGGACATAACAATGTCTGCGACTTTTTTTTTTTTGTTTCCTTTCATAATCACAGAAAAAGAATATGATAATTGTTTCCATTACCGTAGTAAGTTGAAAGACTTACTCATATGTATTATCAACAACAAGCCAGGATCCAGCATTCTTGCAGAGATCTGAAATCCTCTGGACAAATAAGAGAAAGCACTTACTTAGAAATTTTAAAACAAAATTACAAGAAAAAAAATTGTTATGGCCAATCAACATATTCATTGGGAATATTATCAGGTGAGGTCAAATACAGGCATATTGGCTGCATAAGAGGATTCAAACAGAAAGCACAGAAAGAAAACATGATTGACAAATGCATGAAAGTTCAGAAGAACATTTTAAAAAATCATATTAGCTGTTGATATATTCAGAGAGAGAGAGAGAAACCTTTAGAAGAGACTCCGGAATGTAGGTTCCAGTTGGGTTGCCTGGATTTACAACAGTAACAAGCTTTGGGGCAGGTTTAGTTTCTGATAATATTCTTTCCAACCAATCTGAAAATCAAGACAATTCTGATAAATGGCCTAGACAAAGAAATCTAACACCAGAAGAAAGTGTAAACTTGGATGACTAATGTCTACGAGACATCAATCAGACTTCCAAGATTTATAAGGGACAGCATTGTGTAGATAGTTGTTCATCAGCATGTGCAACTTGGACTTAGCAATAAATGAAATCACAGAACGGAGTAAGCCAAATCACCATTCGGTAATTTACAAGCGGTAGAAACCAAAAATTCAGTCAAAGAATCAGCATGGCAATGACTTATTAGATAATGCAGCTTACAACTTAATCCAACATTATAAACTCCCAACCTATTGGACATGTGTTAGGATCAATTGCAAGGAATGGGACTTGAGTCCCACATCGGAAGTATGGGATTCAGATGTGGGGTTTATCTAGCCTTGGGCTCTCCCACCTTAATAGCTAGCTTTTGGGGTGTGGTTCTCCCAAGGTTCTATCAACATGCATGAGTTTATAACAGCCCAAGATACCTTCTGAAAAGGGGGTTCACATACCAAAGGTTTACATGTATCCGACAACATGCTAGTTCTCTGTTTTATTAGTGTTTCTGAGAATTTAGCAAGTCCAGACCCAATCCATCCAACCACTGACCAATATGTAAACCCCCTGGATGGAAAAAAAATGCTCTTGGCAACCAGAGATTGCCTTTGCTTTTCTAGTCCATGCCAGTAAAAACAAATTGTAGTGACAATATCATGCAACTTCTTACCTGCATCAGGATAAAGTGTTTCTGGGTTACCAGGACCCACTAGTATATTGGTAATGCCAGTCATCTGGAAGGACATGTAGGCATTGAAGTAGTAAGGAGCAAACATAACCACGGAATCCCCTGGATCACACAAAGTAAGAACTAGATTCACAAATGCCTGCATTTGTAGGCATAGTGTTACTTCAGACGTTTAAAGATGAGTACAATAATACTGTTGAAAGCTCAAACTATACTGATCAACCAAACAAAATGAGTACAGAAATAGTTAATGTTTAGAGATGAGTACAAAACCATGCTATTCCTATCAGATACTTGCCTTATTCAAGATGCTTTGAGTTACAGGGAGGAGAAGTAGCAACACTATGATGGTTGTGGATAAGATTTTCGATAAGCAAGCAAGAAACGTGTTTATATACTTTAAATGGGAAAATATAAGAAGTCAAGCCGAAATGCTAATACAGTTCACTTTTTTCAGAAACTATGAGTTCTCTTTCTTAGGTTATGACAAAACAATGAACATAAAACAAAAATTATATTGTTGGGCATCATTGATCACCTGATTGGCACCTGCTGTAACCATTACTGAAGATTTGTGCAAATTGTTTTCATCACGCAACTGCATGACAAAAGCAAAGAAGTTAATTGAATGGGCACCAAGATATAATTTCATATTGCAAAAAGATTAGTCAATGAGAGCAATAAGATACAAATGGCAATATAGTAAAATAAATTAATTTCCAAAAAAAAAAATAGCAACATCCAAAACATAGATGGTGGGAGAAAGCTGGCTGGAATACAGCTACATATGACACAAACACGATCCCTGTGATTATGTAAAGAAAAAACAATGTATGTATTTGAAACATTGAACAAAGAAGGGGGAAAAAGCAATGTATGACAGATCTACAACGTAAACAAAAAACAATTGGCTAATGCCAAACAGCTAGGAGAGAACTTTGTTACATCAAGTAAAATAAAGAGATTGAGTTATAGCCAAACAGCATTTGCAAGCTAAAAAATTATTCTCTCAATCCGAAACACTTAAGCTGCAAGAAACCCAAGTTCAGCTGAATCCATATTAAGTTAACCCAATACCAACATAATGCAATTGGATAAGCCAAGAGGCCCAATACTAGTAGGTCTATCACTCTACCTAAGCTAAAGTTAATGATCAATTTATATTCATTTCTCCATTCGTATATACATATAACTTCAGAATAAATATAAATCTTTGTACAGTATAGGATTTCTATATATTCCAAATGATATCACAAGTTGTGTCTTGTAGACAGTATATTACTGTTATCTATAAATTTCAAGTGAAGGCAAAAGAAAACAGCACACATTACTTTAAAAGAGTTATCATCCTTAAAATAAAACTACCACCACCACTTATGTTGTAAAATGCCTTGGATTGTCCAATTCAAATGCTAGAAATGGACTTCAATAGGCTTTTGACCTGACGCAAGCCCCAAGCTCCATCCCCAAATGAAGAACTTCAATCAGATAGCTAGAGTTTCCCAGTAGTACAAGTTGTAAGAAGAAACTAGAATGTTTACCTTTTTGACTAATGCCGCTCTGAGTTCAGGAATACCTTCATCAGCACCATAACGACTAATTGAAGGCTCCCATACAAGTTCTTTCACCTTATCTAAGGCTTGCTTGGGAGGTTGCCAATGAACCACCCCCTACAGCAGATAAGTTTCAAAAGTCCATTATAAATTGCATTTTAAAGTCTTGGACACAACTAAGGAACAAATAATAATACATAAAAAAAATTAGTAAAAGACTCCTAGTGGTCAGAGCAGTAAAAACTAAAAACTGATGAGCAAACTTCAGTTGATGATTAAAAGCATGCAGAACCATGAACCAAAATCAGATGCAGACTCAAAATCATATAGCTTTCACTTTTAGCTCACAATCCTGTCTGTAAGCTATTTTAGCATTTCGGCGAACCACTATGTTATACAAATCAGGCCCTGGATAAGTTTCAAAATTAAATTTAAGTCTGCCTTTGGCAATTTGGAAATTGGGACCTCTAGATTAACGGTTCAAATAAAGCAGCCCAAAATGATAGCTTTGTTATGAGACAGAGACAGTACAAGCTATACAAATAAACCTTTCATGTCTGATTTTCTAAATTCGTTTCTATTTTTGGGCATGCGTATTTTAACTAGGGGATATTTGGAAGCAAAATTTTCATGACTATGCCACTTCATCTCATTTTCTGTTTCTGATAAGAAATGTTGTGGGGAAGTGCAGAAAACAACTTTTGAAGTTTCCCGAAGTTTCAGCTCTTTTTTTTGCAGTTTAACAAGGCAGCAGATTTATAATATTGTTGCCACAAGCACGTTAAGAGCTAAGATTGTCATTGTCTTTTCCAGTTTCCGAAAAAGAACACCCCCATGTAAACCCGCACCAAACGGGTCCTTATTCTTGAAGAATAAATAAATAACAGTTCCCATTTCTCGATATCTCCATAGCACGCCAAACTCCCAAGCGAGCTAGACTAATTTATAACCAGACATTGGAAACCAGAAAATAGAAATAAAAAATAAAAACTCCCCAATTATTGCCAAGAGTTTAGATGAATAAAAACAAGCATTGGAAACACAGAGAAAGGAAAAAAAAAAGACCTGGGCCAAAGACACAGCATTCTTAGCTCCTCGGAGCAATTCCTGCATCTGCAAAGGCAAACACACCCACTTTGATTAACAAGAAAATCTTATTTTCATCGCAAGCATCATCAATCCAAACAATGATTCGAAGCCATTGAACGGATCAAATTGCAACAAGGGACTTGCAAGAGTACCTGAACCATAACCGGCATCTCGGTTTCCAAGGCCCTCCTTGCAAGCTTTCCGTACGAACCCATCTCACCTTCTCCCGCTCTCACCAACCACAACCCTCTCAAGCAACCTCTAATTTGAAGTGAACACCCAATTCTCTGATCTTGCCCAAGCAGAAAACGTCAACCCGTGGACCTACCTAACCAAAAGAAACCAACTTTCAAATGCTAAGCTTCCAAAAACGATTGAATAATTTAAAGAAAAAAAAAAACAGCTTTTTCAGGTGCAAGAAATCAACTTTGCCACGCTTAACCAAAAGGGACAAAAAGGCATAACGCTTTTTATCACGAAACTTCTGGTTCAGTACTTACCTTAGGGAACTCGTCACTTCCCACTAAGATCGGATGGATAACAATCTCCACAAGAACCTTACCCACCCAAGTTAGTAACTCATAAAATTTTCCCTGATTCTTCTGTCTGTATGTGTGTCAAATTCCAAAAAAAAAAAAATTGTTTTTTTTTTTCTTTCCTAACACTAAATAATTTTGCAATACAACGTGGGATCTCCGGGAATAACGCTACGAATTTATTTCATGCCTTCCAAGTTTCAATTTGTTTAATGCAGATAAGCATGGAAGACAATAATTCCCATAATTTGAGGAGATTTTCTGTTCCGGGGGGTTATAATTTGGAGAAGTGAATGTGGAGGACAGAGAGGTGTTGAAAAGGACGAGTGAGTTCCTGAAAGACACAGAATCTTTGATCAAATGTCAAGGCATTGGATGAGTTTTTATATAGATGTCCACAAAGTGGGTTTTGCATTTTGTTACATAACCTTCGTCTCTCTATTTCTCTCTCTGTCTGTCTCCGTCATGCAAATGCAGCTGCCAAAACGGTTGTCGTATTTTAGGTTCTTTTCTACGCACAATCACTTGTCTTATTAAATTATTCAACTTGGCTATTTTGTATCTATTTATTAAATGTTTCCAAATCAAATTTTAATGCTTAAGATTTTCTTGTTTTACTTTCCTCATTTATTTTGTTGAATGTGATTGTGGCAAAAGTTTGTGGATGAAAATGATATTTTGACAAATTATTAGAAAAAATATTATTTGATGTTAAATACTTTATTTATTACTATCTTTACTTTATACTTCAAATACTTTTTCACATAAATGCATCCGGAAAGAGACATAGTGACTGGATCTCATTCCCTGAGCCCCGTTTCTGACTTTCGTAGCGTTTTCCTTTGAATATAAATGCTCATGCGCAATTTTAAGTTGGTAGTTTATTTTGATTTATAATTCAAATTCAAAATTTAATAACGAATTAATAGTTATAATATCTAGTTCATAATTTTATACAACTTTTTTTTGTTAGGTGTAAACCAATGTATTTTCTTATGTGAAAAATTAATCTCACAAGATACGATTAAATGTGTAAAACATGACTCTTTTTAATTTGTATTTTCTTTATATATATCGCCCTTAATAATTAAACTCAAGATAAAATATTTAAGACTATACACATACCGCAAGCATCAAAGTTATGTGCTAGACCAAATACTAATAGCGATTTTATAAGAAAGTGTTTTTGGAATTATAGAATTTAGAAGTTAAATTGATTAATAAATATTTTTTTGTTTAAAAATTTAGAAAATAAGAATTTATATAATTTTGCAATCTTTATGATTTTAATTGTATATATAAAAATTTGTTCAAATATAATTGTATTTTAATGGATTTAATTTGATTTAAACTTTAATTATTTAAATTGATTATTTTTTACTTATTATTTTAATCATTTTATATATTATAAGTAAAGGTAATAAACATTTGTTAAAACTATAAGAGTTTAATTTTGATCTATTATCAGCTTAAAGTTTCTTTAAACTTTATACTTTCATCCAATCATGTATTGTCAAATCATTAAAAGAGTTTGATTATCACAAAAATTACTTCAAAAAAATCTAACTCTTTTAATAATATGTTAATATATAATTAGATGACAATGTAAAGTTTCTCACAATGAATTAAAACTATGACTTTGTGCCCATGCATACTTTTCAATTTTGATTGTTTCAATATTTTTAAAATTCTTAAACTCACATTTTTATTTGCAATGAAGCGGAATAAATAGGAGATAAAGAGCGGATTTAAGAAGCATTATAGCCCACGTCTTCCTATTTTTAATGGGGTAGCTTGTGTCTTGAAGACATTTAAGACATAAAAAAAAGTTTTGGTATTATATATTCATACTAATGCTCTACTCGGGTTTTGCATGAAAATATAACAAAAGAGAAAAAAGAAAGAAATCATTTTTTTTATCAACCACCTTAATTAGTTATTTTGGCTGGGTGACATCATGCGATATCCTTACAGGTTAGGCTATTTGGGTCTCTTATGAGACTAATCTATAATTGACATCTTATAACACAAGGGTTTATGTTACTTCCTAACCATAATGACTTTCACTAGAACTTAAACTTACATCATATCCTATAAAGAAGAGTCTACTTACTAGTTTGACCAACCATCAGTTGGTAGAAATCATATTTATACTAGAGGAAACATTAACTATGGTAAGGATGCTCATAAGTCGGATTAAGTTAGGTTGAACATGACTCCGGTCACAGTCAAAAGTTTTGATCGAGTCAATTTTTATAGCTTAAACCCGATCATATTGAGGTCCTGGTTGAATCAAACTAGGGCCTAGTCAACTCGATTAAGATATACAAAATACTTTTTTATGTAATATTTTGATTATTTTTTTTATATTTATGTAAATTTACTTGTATATACTACTTTTTGTTCATGTCAATATCCAATCTAATTAATAATTATATAATAAGTAAATGACATAATAGCTAAAATTATATAAAGTTACAATACTTTATCAAAGTCTAACATTTTAAAAATGTCAAAAAAAATATAGGGGAAAAATTGAAAAAAATAAATTATTCAATACCAAACAGGGTTAGGGTGGCTCAAAATGTGACCTGAACTCGACCCAAAAAATATATAGGGTTTAAAAAAATGACCTATACCCTACTTAAACACTTCGGGTTAGGATCAGGTTTTCGGGCCGGGTCATAAGCACCCCTAAATTCTAGTCATTCAAAAATACATATCGCATTAGTCAGGTTTTTCAACGATAAATATATCATAATGGTCCTTCAATGTTAATTTTTAACATCAAATAAGTCGTTTAATATTATTTTTTGACATCAAATTAGTCATTTAATGTCATTTTTTACATATGTCTTATAAAATGACTAATTTGATGTACAAAATTATTAGAAAACCAACTAATAATATTTGTATTTTTAGAAGACTAAAATGGATATTTATTCTTTATACTATATTAACTTTATTCATCTAAAATCCTTACAAATACATGTTATCCAGATAACAAAAAATTGGTAAATTGGAAATCAAAACAGCTAAAAAAAACAGCTTACATAGTGTGTATTTAGATTAGCTAATTAAAACACAATGTGACATGAATCACAAGATATGACTTAATTAGTAAATTAATTTTTATGTGAGTAGATTTTATCTGTAACGGAAGAATTTAAAACCCAGTAAAAACATCTTGTAACTAAGATCAAACCAATGCTTAAGTGAAAATTAGTCACACACCTCAAAAAATATAAATCTTACAAAAAGAAAAATAACAATGACATATTTGTATTTGAAAGATATACGGGAGCCTATATGAATTCATTCAACAAGTTAAGCCAGAGTATCATAATATAATTCTTGCTAAGGTGGAAAAAATAATTAAATATTTTGTAACTAGTCATTTACCCTGAGTGCTTTTCAAATTAATATTTGTGGTTAATATTTTATAAATTGAATTCATGAATTTTATTATAAACATGCTAAATAATGAAATGAAACTAAATAGAACATCTTACATTATTTACTTTGAGAAAATACATCTTAAAATTATGAACACATTTAATTTTTTGTTATGATTGTGTGCTTTCAATTGGATCTATAATTTTATTTATTTAGAATTGTTAATTACAATTAGTATGGATGACATAAAATTCATAAAAGCATTGAAATTTTTTTAAATATTATATTAGGAATTGAAATGCACACACGAGAAATGCAAACGGTTACAAACCATTACATCTATCTAGGTGCTGAAAGGCTAACAATAATTGAAACTATTAATTATATGTTCGTAATAGCCAATGTTAGTGGACATGTTTTCACTTGAGTGATCCGCATCATAACTGTTTATAGAAAATTCATATCAGCACCTAAGAGTATGTAAAATTATATGCTTGCATGAGTCTATTTTAATTAAATGTATATAGATATAGATTCAAGATCATTATTATTTTTTCCCCATCCATGAGGAGCATTTGCATTATAAAAGTTTTGAATTTAAAATTAAAGGAAAATTAAATTGAAAGGTTGGGGATGATGAGATGGTACATTTTAAAACTTTAAAATTTAAAATTGAAGAGTTAGGAAATAAATAAAGTTTGGGAATATGAGAGTGGTGGTAGGAAATGAAAGGTCAAAGAAGAACATGAGTGTATTTAAGAAGAATTAAAAGGGTTAAATTTTGATGAAAAAAAAAAAGTCCAAAACTTAGGACAATGTGACATGTACCAACTGCGGTAGAACAACTTTTAACATAAAAATATAACAATAAATATAATAGACTATATGTAAACGGTAGATGATAAACAAAATTGTTTTATATTTTGTTTGATTAGAGTGCATACCCTAACTTTTCTACAACGAACACTATGTCTTTAATTATTTAAAAAGGTGTTATGTGATAATTGATGAGAATCATTGTTATGCAACAAATTAAGGTAAAATGAAGGGATCTAATTCAACAAAAAATAAAAATATAAAATTATGTGATTTATAAAATCAACCAATGTTAGCTAAGAAAAAGTATCGTGATAGAAGAAAACTAAAGCAAAAGTTAATAAAAAATATATATATATGCTGATATGACAAATAAATGAGACATATTATAGATGTGAGTATTATAGATTATAATTGCAAAGAGCTCCAATAAATTGATGTGACAATCAGAGATACTCTTCAGTTATTTATATATTATAAATAAATTATATAATAGTCTGAATAGATAGATCATAGATACATAGATAGAATTAGATGGCAATAAGGGTGTGACGTAACCGAGATTCTTCCTCGTGCCACGAATTACGCAAATTTCATGTTAAATTTTCAGAAAAAAAAATATTTAAGCTAATCTAAGTTTATATTTCACTCACTTCGACAATTTTGAATTAAATTTGAACCTTTTTCCCCTTTATAAATGAGATTTATCTATGACCTCCAGGTGCGAGGAATGGAATGATAAATTGAAGTATAAGCAAAACAGCCTATTTAGGATTTGATCACATAATCAAATAATCATTAAAAATATTTTTCAGTTAAGGCTTTTAAACATTCGAACTTATTTTATTTGAAGTTATTTAAGCTGGTTTTTAAAAATATATTCAAGCTCATATTAACCACAATAATAATTTATCAGTGAATTTAAGGAAAGTATATAAATGGTATGAAAATGTAATATTTGCTGCAAGAGGGTGACAAAGAAATAGTCTTGGCCTTCGTTTTATTAGGCTAAATAAATAAATAGCAATATTAATTATATGATTGATCGAAGAATTTTTAGTGTACTACATATCTTATAACTCAACATTTGTCTTAAAGAGTTTCTTCATTCTTTATATATAAAAAACCATTAATTATAATTTAAACCTATCTATCTATTTATATATATAAGTAAAAATGCCTTTTTTGAAACAATTAATAGTATTATTAAATATAATTATATCATTAAATACATGGTAACATTAACATAAATGAAATAATAAAATTTAAAAAGGTAATTATATTATGAAGTAAAATATTATCAATATAAGTAAAATTGCCTTTTGAAACAATTAATAGTATCATTAAATATAATTATATTATTAAATACATGGTAACATTAACATAAATGAAATAATAAAATTTAAAAAGGTAATTATATTAGGAAGTAAAATATTATCAAAGTATATAATTAAAATTTAAAAAATTAAATAGTGAAATAAAAAAATAAATAACCTTTCCAATATAAAAAATTATTTTATAATGTTTTCTGTATTTATTTTTAAAAATTTTTATTAAAAAATACTTTGTAAACTTAACATATATGAAATCATAATTATATATAAAAACATTATTTTTTTAAAAATAAAAATAACAAGGATAAATTAAAATAAAATAAATTATTTCAGACATAAAAAATTAATTTTAAAAAATTTTCATCTATTTATAAGAATTTTTATAAAAATTATTTTATAAAAATAAACATATTCAATATAATAATTATAAAAGATATAATTATAAATAAAAAATTAAAATATAAACTATAAAATAACTCGTGCAAAGCACGGGTATGTAAATGAATAAATGATGTTTAGAGTTTCCACGAGAGAAAAATGCGACTTAAAATTAGTAGTTAAAAGTCATACAATTTAATTATGGAATCTAAGAGCAAATATTGTTTGATTTTCAATTAGACAAATTTATTTTTATTTATTTATTTCTGTTTTTGTAAAATAAAGTTTATGAAAAGGGAATGTTGTCACATTTTAATGTTGAAACATGTCACATGCATTAATGAAATATTACAATGGTACTTATATATGATTTACTACTAAAAAATTATCAACAAGAATTAAACTAAGACCTTTGTGTCAAAGTACTTAAATCCTACTAGTTGAGTTAGCTTTAATTGACAATTAGATAATTTTATGATAGATAGTTTTCAGGATCCAAAATGTGGATCCATGTAAATTACATGATTTTAATTACTTTTTTTTTCCTCTTCTAATTTTTTTGGTAGGAAAAAATTGAATGAAGGGGAAGGGAAAGTTGCATCCGTCATCAACGCATATTATAAACTTCAATAAAAACTCACAATAGTAATCAATGCGTCTTGTTTTTATTAGTTGAGTAAACCATCATTGGCCCCTCCTTCAAAACTTTCAAGCAATGGATATGATCAATTTTATAAAAAAAATCTTAAAATGATTTTTGTTCTTTTTATTTTCATCATACTAAATAGAATGTTTTAATATTAGGGTGTCAAACGTTAGGGTTTTTTATGTATATCTAGCTGATACCTTTTTCACTCTATATGATATGGATTATTATTATTAGAATATAGATGCATTTTTTTTGGAACAAAAAAGTTTTCAGAGGAGAAGAAATTATCTCATTCTACTATCGATATATATCACAAGTATCAACGAACTTTTAAAATCTTTAAATCGACGTAATTCAAATTTATTAATTAAATCAACCCTCGTTAGTCCAATATATGTAGAACGGTGCATCTAATGTGTCTTAAACAACTATATGATTTAATTGTTTGATTCCCCTCCCCCCCCCCCAAAAAAAAAAACTTGGGAAATAAATACTTCTTGTTGATTTTAATCTTAAACTTTTAAAGCTCCTTCAAATCAAATTTGAAAAGAAACCAATAATACACACACACAGACTCCTTCATCATCATATCGCTAGCTATCTTCGTCCCTCCGCAACAAACCAATAATTCGCATGAAGCAAAACTGAAATTCAAACACCAACAAGACGACATGATGAACACATGGGTCAGGAGCTTTTTGAAGGCAAATGTTGAAATCAAATGATTAATTAACGTCAATCGTTAATAAAATCAAATCCAATTTTGGACGATTATATATATAATTTTTGAACTTTGAAAGTTTAAACCACGTTAGTTTCATTGGAAATAAAACTGGCCTTTACCAAATTGCAAATTATATTCCAGTGAATGCGACAGAATTCTTCTTTCATCTCATTTTCCTCTTCCTTTTCTTTTGCTATATGTTCCTTTCCTCTTAACGTATACATAAAAAACATCACAAGTATTGACCCTCTTCTGCATTAATTACCTGCATGCTCTAACTTATGTTGAATTGCAGACACTACCCCCTCTCCCAAACGTCCAAAAAAAAAAGGCATTTATAATTATGTGGGAGTAGTATGGATTTATGTTCACTTACACACACTTCCCCGTTACCGTGTGTCATTTTGATTTGAAGTGCATGTACTTCTATCAAACATAATTACAATATAAGGTGCCAAGGAGAGGATTTAAATATATGAGTCTCTAATCTTTCACAAATACTATAAGTAAAGCAGCTAGAGTTTAAAATTTGGGGTTAAACTAAATATAGTCTAAACTATAATATTCGAAGGGGTGGGTTAGGACTCAAGAGGAAGGGTCGCCTGGGTCGGTGCCCTTCATGTGGGGTCCAGATAAGCCTCGTGCCACTTGTGTATTTGTGGTAAAGCTGGTAAGTCACGTGCTAATCGTATTCAATTGCCCCCGTTTCCTTTAATAATGCCTTATCCTATGTTTCAAAGTTTTTCAAACATTTCAAGTTTTTGCTGTCTTTTTACTCTTTAACATCCTTCCATCTACTACTCCCGATTCTGTCTACCTAGTGCCTTCTTTAGTCAGGGTGCGTTTATGAAATATAGGAGAAATTTGAATTTGGATAGACTAGTAACGCACAATCAAACTAACACACTAGCTTTGAGGTACAGGTAACTTATTATATATATATATATATATATATATATATTCTTATAAATAAGTTATATGACCTAATACAAGGATTTTAAGTTCACACGAAATAATTTGAGTGGAATTTAATCTCGAGCATTCTTTAAAAAAATTTCATATTAGAAAAAAAATACTTTAGTGTAGCTTGTAGAAAAATATTTTATTTTTAGTTAATGAATTAAATTAATTAAATATTAAAATAATTTAACTAATAAATTATTTACAATTAATCATATATCTAATATTAAAATAAAAATAAATTATTAATTAATTACATGTAATTTATTAATTAAATGAATTTAATATTTAATTAATTCAATTTATCAACTAAAATAAAATAATTTTATTTCAAGTCACACTAAAATCTCTTTCTCCTTTCAATATTTGTTGAGCTACGGCTCTTGAACTTTCTTGTTTCAATATGAAACAGAACAATGTTTGAATTCATTAAAGTACGACGAAATTAGGTTTTGAATTGATTGAACAAACAACCCCTTCATTCTCAATGTTGTTTTGCTAATGGTGACTGCTCACCTACTCTCCTTTTACTTACAAATGCCCGTTATCATTGCTTGTGGAAATTATCTTATATACTATGGCTTTGTTTGGATTTGGATTAGGATTGGGAAAGAAGTAGGGAGAAGATAAATAGAGTGAAAAGAATAGGGATAATAAAAGTAAAATAAAAATAAGTAGATTTTTTAGTTTTTTGAATTGAAAAAAATATGAAAGAAAAAAAATTAAATTTTGTTATAAATACATATTTGTCCATATTTATTTATTTATAAAATAATAAAAAAAAATATAATAAGTAAGTATTTCACTTTTACTAATTTCTTTTCCTTTTCTTTTTACTTTAGGGAATAAATAAAAATGTTATGGGACTCATTAATTTTTTTTTTCCTCTTTATTTTTCTTTTAACTAAACAAGAAAAATATGTTATTTCTCTTCTCTTTTTTTCTTCTTTAATTATCTCTTACTTATTTTTCTTAAAACAAACATAAGCGTAATATGCCAAATGAATAGCATGCACAAACCGAATAGCATGCACAAACTTACTGTGTCCCCCCAGTCTCCCCTCCCCTCCCCAAGTTTATTGTAGAGAATTAGACATACTTCAAATTATACTAGTAATTAGTCATTCAATCACTTAGAGAGTGAAAATGTGTATATAAAGAATTAAAGGGTTTTGCTATAAAACAACAATAACTTATTTTATTTAACTTTTAAATTGTATACTGTAAAGCAGTCCTATTTTAGGGGTAACAAAGATAAGTATTTAAATCATAATAATTCAGTAATTCAAAAAATGGCAAGCAAACATGGATTTTGATCCAAGGTCAACGAACGAGAAGCTGTAGGTATAGGTTCAAAATGCATGGATAGAATAGAATAGAGTAATAGATGTAAAAAAAATAAAATAAAATAGATCAATAGAAGAAAACTGAACTGCTTAAAAAAAAAGGCAATTTGGCCACAGTACAGTAGATTAGGAGACAAATTACCGAAATGCCACTCATTTGAAACATATTACCAGCGTACTGTCATTTTTGCCACGTGTATCACGTCAACACGGGTAGCGTGATACACGTCATCACGTCAACACGGGTGACGTGATGACGTGTATCACGCCACCCGTGTTGACGTGATACACGTGTATCACGCCACCGGTGTTGACGTGATGACGTGTATCACGCCAACACGGGTGGCGTGATATACACAAAATCGAAAAAAAAATAATAGATTAATACAACAAAACTTATATAACCAAAGTGAAAACTTTGAAAAGCCATAACTTTTGACTCGTTTGTCCGATTTAGACACATTTTATATCGATTCCATATAACTTTTCGAGGCCGAGTGCAACGCAAACTTTAAAAATGAAAAGGAAAAAAAATGAGTTTAACCTTGATTTGATGAAATACCCATATAATTTTCATAAAAAGCTTGATAACTTACAAAATAAAGGGTTTTTTGGAATTCCGGTGGACCAAACCGCCTACGGCAGTTTGCGTTGCACTCGGCCTCGAAAAGTTATATGGAATCGATATAAAATGCGTCTAAATCGGACAAACGAGTCAAAAGTTATGGCTTTTCAAAGTTTTCACTTTGGTTATATAAGTTTTGTTGTATTAATCTATTATTTTTTTTTCGATTTTGTGTATATCACGCCACCCGTGTTGGCGTGATACACGTCATCACGTCAACACCGGTGGCGTGATACACGTGTATCACGTCAACACGGGTGGCGTGATACACGTCATCACGTCACCCGTGTTGACGTGATGACGTGTATCACGCCACCCGTGTTGACGTGATACACGCGAAAAATGACGACGCTTTAATATGTTTCAAATGAAGATTTCTGCAATTTGTCTCTAATCTATCAGACGCGCCAAATTGCCTAAAAAAAATACAATAGAACTGAGAAAAAATACTACAAAAATCCACGTGTCACTTGTTTACTCGTTCAAATTTCCAACTTTCATCGTTGGCGACCGTAAACAATCCACGCTCTCTGCAATTTAACAATATTAATAATTCTTAATCTTAACCCAAACTTCCGAATGACCAACCTACCCACGAGTTTCGAGGTAGGGTTGACAAGTGACAACGAAGCAGGTGTAACAAAAGACATAACCTAAGGGTGTAAAGGTAATTTAGTTCCTTAATAAACGACCAGATCTCACGCGCGCGATCTTACAGTAAATCTAGAAAACAAAACATCACTCAATGAACTCTCTTTTACTTTTTCTGAGTCAAATTAAACAGTGAACCACTCACTAAGTCTCATTAAATTATTATTTCTTTCAAAAAGAACAATTCTTTTATATTTATTTATTATTTAATTTTCTCTTTTCCTCCATTGTTTGTTTTGTTTCAAACCCAACCCCATCCCGCTCCTCCCTCTTCCTCTTCCTATTCTTCTTCTGCTTCTTCCATTGAAACACTTGGAGTTGTTTCTCTCTGTGAGCTCTCATCTCTCTTCAATGGAGGTCGTGGAGCTTGCAAGATAGACCCAGGTCATTCTTCATCATGCATTACCTAGTATAGAGCAAACCAAAAATGCTTGCTTCATACTATTTTTCCATGTTGGAATCTTTGAAGGAATGCCAGATTCTTGAAGTCCTTTTTGGGTGGGTTTGTGGGTAATGTTGCTTCCTGGTGATTTGGGTTTGGTTATCTTCTGTTGGGTTTATGAGAAAATGTCCCAACAAGAGAAGATTAAATGGAAAGATTGAGTCTTGGATTGTTTTTCTTTTTCTTGTCAGATTTTCTACCAAGAAGTGGGAAAAATTTACTAAACGGAAGTTGTAAAAACAATTTGGCTGAAATGAAGGATGCATTTGTATGATTTTCAAATGGGACACTTGGATAATATTAAAAGGAATAGAGCAATCTAGTTCCACCCCTTCCCTTTTTCATGGTGGTTAAGCGGGCTGTATCTGTCGTTGTTGGTCTTTCTTGTTATTTTACAGTGTGTGATCTTTCCAAAATTAAGGTTGACGGCTGGTTATACCAAAGCCTTGAAAAATCTTGAGGTTTTGGAATGTTGGTTTGCAAGGGCAAAGAAAGTTGTTCATCCACCTATACCTGCTGTGTTACTAAGAAAACTCTAATGTGCACTCTACATGCGCCTGCTTCAGCTTGAATACCCTTCTTTTTTTCTCCTTCTCTTCTTCTTTAATCTGAAATTTGTATCGCTCATCCGATATCTTGTGGGCAAATTTTTCTTTCTTTTCTTTTTTCTTAAATTTTTCTGCTATCAACGAGACATTCCTCTTGTAATGTTAAGAAGCTTTAATGATGGAAGGATTTTTTATTTTTTTTGAAAAAGAGTTCTTGACTAATCAAATTTCTTGAAGCAAAATGAGCTGCGCGATGAAAACATAAATTAGGCCCCGATCTTATATTTTAACTAGTGTCAACATAATTTATAACCTTCTTTCCCCTTTAAAAGACTATTTTTGCTGCAATTATACCTCTAAGGTAAATTGAATTCTGAATCTCGTTCAAGCAGTTTTGCTGCATGTTTAAGGTGTGCCAATTGTATGCTTGATTTTGAATAACATAACAAATCCAAAATTTACCGTGTTCTTTCTGCATTTGAAAACATGGACCAGGAGATTGCTAAATGTTGATGTGAGTACTTAAATGTTGAACTATGTTTCTTTGATGCCAGGTTACTGATCGACTTAAAAAAGGTTGCCACTGATAATGAATAATAATATATGGATGGATCTTTTACTCTTTTCTGTTGCCTTAATTAGATTTTCATGTATATGGTTCCTTGATATTCAATCTATGCTTACTATTTAATATTTACTAATATACACTGCTTGTGTGGATTCCCCTTGCTTTCCTGTCTCATGACTTGGTCTTTTTATTGCAGGAATCACATATCAAGATTTAGTGTCTGTACTATTTTCTGTTCTTCTGAATCTTGTAGACATGAAGAAAGAAAACAGTGTCATTTTGAAAGCTGGAGAGCTCCCTGGTCGATTAACTCGTGCTCGAGCTGCTGCCTTTCATGCATCTGGACAGCTGCTTTTGAATGAGGAAGCACAACGAAATCAGAAGCAACCCCTAGGAGCCAATCCAAAAAGGACAGTTTCAGATAATACATGTCTTCCCCGTAAGAAGAGGGCTGTTCTTCAGGATGTTACTAACGTTTGCTGTGAAAATACATACAGGAGCTGTTTCAAAGCAACTAAAATTCAGGTTGTTATCCATCCAGTTGGCTGTAAATAAGCTCAAATTATTTCGAGCAAGAAAATATTTTATTGTAAGCTATCCCATCATTGTTATTATTGGTTAAATGTCTCCTTTATTATTGAAATTTATTGGTGGATTGATATCTCATTCATGGAAAATTACCCTCTTCCTCTTCTCCTACTTATGAAGCTAAGGTTTTCCCTGTAATTTTTCTGGCCAGGCTAAGAAAAGTAAGCAGGCTAAAGCTGGTCAACTTAATGTTTCCAAAGTGGTTCCGTCAGTTTCTGTGGAGCTACCACAACTTCAAGTTGACTCAAAAGCAAAAAGTTTGCTTGAAACAGGACTTATATCAGAAGATGCTATGTGCTCGGTTAATTTGGAAGACAGTGCACTTCTTCGGCTGAGTGCCAACCAGTGTGGCACAAATGATAGTCTGCTTGACAGTCAGACATCTGGAATATCTGCTCAGCCTTTGGTTTCCCAAAAGAAAGGTTTTTCTGTCTATTTTCTCACCCACAAGACTGCAATATTGATATGTTGGGTCCCTGCATGTTTTAAGATCTGCTTTATTGTAGGACATGGTCTGTGCATTGCTCGAAATCACCATTTGCTATGTTTTCATAAGGGATTATTAAATGAGTGGTTCTGCTGAACCTAAACTTGTTAGTATATGGAGTTCAAAGGGCTAATGAGCTTCCTAGAGTCTGACGTTGTGGTATGATTAAACATCTAGTTGTTTCCTTAGTGTCTTCACAGTCCGAGGAGTCTAAAACACAACTAATATGCCAATGACAACTTAAATAGTGCACCATTACACTATATACTTAGCTTTGTTTATTGCACCATAAATCAATATGGTGCTGGTGGAGCAAACTTCATATCTCTTGGGAGACACTTATATTAGTTGAGTAAACTAATATTTGCTTGGTGTAAATAAAAACAGACAGGAAGTTGATTAGTGTACCTCATTTGCAAATTAAATGTTTAATATTTTTCTGTTGTAATATATTGCTTCACAAATCATAAGTTCTTATAATTATGTGAATTGTCATTTTGCTAACACAGCTGTATATTTGAAACAATCAAACTTTCTTGCATAGAGAAATTTGAAGATTATTTGCTTCCTTCTTAATATAAATAATTGTTGCTTCCAAGCCTATTATAGTGACAATAATTTGTAATTATTTATTGAATATAATGCTTTTCACTTGGTTAGTGAATTTGTTCATGACCTTCATAAAAGAAATCACCTTTTAGTTAGTTGATGTAATTTTTATGTTTTTTCTCAGCTATTAAAATTGTTGCAGCCAAGAAAGGTAGCCTTTCTGAACTTTTGAGTACATCAAAGGATCCAGATGTCACTAATATAGATGCTGATCTTGAAGATCCCCAATTGTGCAGCCTCTATGCTGCTGATATCTATGACAACTTGCGTGTTGCTGAGGTTTGTGTCATAAATACCCTTCCATTTGTATACAGCAGTCTTCTCGTGTCCAATACAGCCTTATTGTCTCTACCAACTTTGCTTGCTTTGAAAATTACAAAAATATTTTCATATTTACTTTTGCCTGCCTGCTTTTTCATGTTTAGGGTTTAAGAACTGACTTCTTTCCACATCCCTGATGGTTGCGGAAAGAAAAAGATGTCCTTTCTTATCAATAGCTCTATATATCCATCCATTAATTTAATGGAATGCTGATAGACGGAAATAATTCACCTGAGCAACACTGATTGGGAGCAGATCTTTAATTTGACAGACATCATGAGCGTCCTAAGATGATTGTGCAGTCAATGCCAAAAGCATTTTAATTATAGAAATATTTGCTTCTGTTGAACTTGTTGATAAGGACTAAGGGATCTTATAATGGAAACAAGATTTAAGATAATGCAGCTCCTAAGAAAAAAATTTTAACGATAGTTTCTGTTATTTCCCTGTTATCCCTTTTACTATCATGCATTTTTTTTAATATAAGATTTTCCATATGTCATTATCTAATCAATAATAGCTATTGCAGTATTAGCATAAAATGCTGCACCAGCATGTTGGGTGTTAAAAACCTTGCTCTGAATTTGCAACAGATAGTTATAAACTTTATAATGTGCATGGTAAAACATATATTCAATTGAAATATTGCATAGGTACTTAGTCTCTAATTGTTTCTCTTGGATTTTTGTCTTTTATCTTAAATTGTTTGTCAAATATTTTATTTTTCAGCTGTCAAGAAGGCCTTATCCTAACTTTATGGAAGTACAGCAAGATATCACTCAAAGCATGCGTGGGATACTGGTTGATTGGCTTGTAGAGGTTTGCATCATTTAATTTTCTAATATGCTGACTACATGTTCAAACTATCAGGAATTTGCAGAACATGAGCTAAGCTTAGTTTGTGAAGCTATTGATGATGATTCCTCTCTTACACTGATGTCCATGTTATTTTTGTTTTCTATTTTTGGTTTACATGTCCAAGTTGATTTACCAAAGATATTGCTATTAGTATGTAGAAGATAATCTGTACTGCAACTTAGATTATGTATATTGAGTTTATTTTTGTATGCATTTAATGTTGTATTTCATCCTTATGAGTAGATTATGGAATTGGAGAGTATCACTTCTAAGTTCTAACTCTTGTTTAGTTGCTATTTATGGATTTGAATTTTTTTATCAAATGTATTTTCTGTATTTCAGATACAAAATAGTGTTCTTCTTTGCTATTCAGACAGCATTAAGTCTTCTTCCTAAATGAAATATGAATGCTGCATTTAATTTCTTTTTCTTTAACTTTATTTTCAGGTTTCTGAGGAATACAAAGTGGTACCAGATTCTCTTTACCTCACTGTATATCTCATAGATTGGTTTCTCTCCAAAAATTACATTGAAAGACAAAGACTTCAGCTGCTTGGCATCACCTGCATGCTAATTGCCTCGTAAGTTCTCAAATTCAGTGAAGTTGATTTCTTGCCTTCTCATTCATATTATGCAACAGGGCATTTATAATTGTAATCATATTATCATAAATTAAAACTAATTTTTTTCCGTGTAACTGATGCTGTTGTATGGTACCAAACAATTCCTTAATGCTTGTTGCAAAGACAATGCACCATATCCTTGTTTCTATGTCAATGAATGGTCATTCAATAAAGAGTTTATCTTTGATATTTTGACAATAGAATTAGGCTGTCTTTGTTTCAATGCCTCAGTCCACATGCTTGGCTGTAAATTAGTTGATTCTGAGTTTATGCTACAACACCATGTTCTTTAGTTAAACTAAATAATTCAAGTGACATGTTACTAGTGAATAGCAGAAGCGAGGTAATGATGCACTTAAGAACAATACTGATTTTCCTTTTGTTGACTCCTTCATTTTGATCAATGACCAGATAGGAAGAAACAAAATTGACTTCAAAATTTCAAGATGATGACTTTGTGCAACAGAAAACATTGTATGTAATCAAGATCAATTATGGAAATCAAAATATCAAACTTGAGGATCAGAAATTGGTTCCTTTTGTTGCAGGCTTACACATTGCTTAGGTAAAATTGGACAAGGACAAATGTTTAGTCCTTGAGATAGTTGCATTTATGATGGGATTATTTTCACTTAACTGGATATTCCATGACTTTAGTATACAGTATCAAAGAGACTAGAAAAGTCTGGAAATAAAACGATAGACAGTCCAACTATTTTCACCATCTGATGATGTATAACCAAAAAAGTTATGACATCCCTTTTGGTACTTACACCTTTTTCTAGGAATCATTGAAGATAAATGTGAAGGATGAAATGCAAAAGATGGAAAATTTTTGTTGTTTACTTCATACATTGGTGACATAAAAGTACATTTGCTTCTTGTGCTAGTTGACATCAACTGTAACAATGCTAATTTTTGACATCATGCAGAATCTGCTGCCCATTTATGAGTCTAGCTCCACTTGATTTTATTCTGATTACTGTTCTTCAAGCACTTTTAAACAATTATTTGTTAGTTTCAGCCAAAAGAAAAAAAAATCAGCTTGAAAATATATCATAAAGTTCAGCTGAAGGATTATCATATCTGTGTGTAGCATCTGCATTTGAAAATGTTCATTTGTCTTCTGCTTTTGTTATTGAAGGAAGTATGAAGAAGTTAATGCCCCACGTATTGAAGATTTCTGCTTCATCACAGACAATACATACACAAAAGAGGAGGTATGTTGTACTTTTTCAACAATAGATTATTAGTACCGAAATAATAAGGAACATATACATTCAAATTGAAAAGTGCAGTTTCATATAGATCCCAGCATGAGAACTTAGAATCTCAAGCTGTAACACCATATTCTTTGGCTATTTGAATTCATTCTTATATCAGGGGATTTTTAATATTGTCATAATTAGTAGTAATTAAGCAAAAGTTGATAATAGTAGTATTTAAGGTGCTGCTTATTATTATTGAGGTATGTGTTGTAGGAACTTTTGTTATCAGAATTATTCGACTCTTTGCATTGACAAATAATGTGAGTGGCAGGTAATAAAAATGGAGTGTCAAGTGTTAAAGTCTTCTGCATATCAACTGTTTGTTCCCACTACAAAAACTTTCCTCAGGTACTTGTTGACATTTTTTCCATTAAGAAGTCTTTACAAAAACAAAAAAAAAATGAAAGGAAAATTTCAATTTGTTATTTGGAGATCCTCATGCAATTGTCTCAGTACATTCTTGGTTTCATAGGAGGTTTCTTCGAGCAGCACAAGCTTCTTACAAGGTGAAAAGATTGACCTGGGGAAATGCTGCTTGGTCCACAACATGCCAGATTGTTTCGTTTTGAGTAGTACTAATCACTTACCTACTGAAAAATTTGCAGAGCCCTAGCTTTGAATTGGAGTACCTGGCCAATTACCTAGCTGAACTAACACTGATGGACTATGGTTTCTTAAATTTCTTTCCTTCTATCATCGCTGCATCAGCTGTATTTCTTGCCAGATGGACACTAGATCAGTCAAGCCACCCATGGGTTTGTGTTTGTCATTCATATTTTTCTTCCTTGTGAAGTTACATAAAGGAAACATGACCCCAATTGTTGTTTGCAGAATCCAACTCTTCAACACTATTCCTCTTACAAAGCATCAGATTTGAAAACAACAGTTCAAGCATTACAAGATCTACAGCTGAATAGCAGTGGCTGCCCTTTAACAGCCATCCGCACAAAGTACAGGCAAGACAAGGTATGGCAAAAAAAGAAAGAAAAAGAAACTAAAGCTGGTTTATAATTTCTAGTCCTGTTTCACTACATTATTTATATTTTTGAACTTGAACTACCAGTAAACCTATTTACTAGTAACTTGCATGATGCTCATTATGAGAATTTCTGTTGCAGTTTAAATGTGTGGCAGCTTTTTCTTCAGCAAGACTGCTTGAAACTCTGTTCTGAAGATAAAGATAATTGACAAGTCAATGCAAGGGACTCCTAATTGATATGTACACGACAGAGAAGGAAAATTCCTCGTTTTGTTACTCAAATACCTCTCTGTCTAATCTAATCCTTCCTCCAACTTTCATTCAATTGTCCCCGTCCATTCTTTAATATCTTTTGTATATATTTCATGACCTTTGGTTGGGGTTCTAGCTAAGCTGTCTGAGATTGAACACCAAGATCAAGCCTATCGCCTTGGATGTTTTGAACTCAGATGTAGTAATGGTTATTGTTGTTAACAGTGTAACAATGACATATGATGCCTTAGACTGATTAGGTCCTTCCCTGTAAGTTTTCTAGTTGTGGGTTTTGGCAGATTTTTTTCTTCTTTTAATTTCAGTGGGAACTTAACCATGGTGCAAGTAATCAACTAGTGAAATTTGTCATTTATATGTTATTTCTATTAGAAAAACAATTCTGGGATTTTATGTATCTGAAAATTTACCAACACAGGCCTACTTTGCCGTGTTGGTAAATTTACCAATACAGTTACTTGCGGACCCGGACATTCCCAAACCGTAAAAAGCAAGTGGAATCAGCCTAAATGTCTAAATTGCCATTTCTCATATAAAACGAGAGAAAAAAAAAGGACTGCATTTGAGAATTTTAATCGGGAATTATGAATGATAAAGTTTCCCCTTTTTTTTTTCTTGATAAAGGATATTTGATGTTAGTGTTAGATTTGGAATTTAATTTTTAACAATTGCATACCTTTTTTTCTTTTTCTTTTCTCATTTCTCATTTTTTTGAAACTTCCTTTAAGAATTGTCTTAGGTTCTACTTTGGTAGCGGAGCTTCCACTAACTTTAATAAAATTAGGTACCTAAAAAAGTTTTTTTTATTAGAAAAGTACTAAATTATATTGATTGTATTTTAAGAAATGATTGTAAAATTTAAAATTAAGGATAAACTCAATTTTTTAAAAAACAATTAATGGTTATCAGAATAATATTTGTTTTTATCTACATTAGAAATAATCATTTTGGAAAAAAATTATTAGTAGATGTCATATTAGACAGACACCATATTTTATTTTTGGTGCTGTATTTATTTATTTTTAAATTTCGTTCTCAGTATAATTATTCTATTATGAAATTTAATTATTTTTTATAAAATGTAAGATAGTAAAAAACTATTAGAATAATAATAATTATTTATAACAAAAGAATTATATTTTATTATGATTATGATTATTATATTTTAAAAAAATACACATGAAATTAAAATTTAAAATAAAATATAATCTTTCCTCTTAATTTTCAATAATGAAGCAAAATGTTCAATTATTTTTTTGTAGATGGGTAATAATATGAGTAATGATATGTACATATTGTTTTTTTATATTATTTTTATACTTTATTAATAATAAGTAAATGTTTAGTTAATATAGTATATTATTTGATTAATGAGTTTTATTAACTGGTAAGTGATTGGTTACTAAAACTCATTAATTAAATAATATATTGTATTAATTAAAAATTTATTTAACGTTAACTAAGTATAAAAATAATATAAAAAAATAATATACAAAAATCATTATTGTAATAACATATAGTTTAGTGGTTAAAAAAATTAGTCTTATATTTAAAAATTATGAATAACTTAGTGTAAACCAAACAACAATTAATAAATTATAGATAAGAACAAAAGCAGGATTTTGTTATATATTTTTTATGGTCCTCCTCTTCCAATCCGAAGGCATTCCAGTACTTTCACGAGGCAAAGACTACGTGGAGGCTAACCCAGCTCCATTGCTGATTTCTCTTGCAGCTTAAGCTTTGCCTTTGACACGCGCAATTAGAGAGAGACAGAGAGAAAGAGGCACTGACACGCATAAAAATGGCGACTTCGAATGTCTTATCTCAGCCTACAATTTCGCCTTCTTTCAATTATTCTAATACTAACAACTATGGCTATAATAATTCTAACAATTGTAAATTAAATTTCTTTTCCAATTCCCGTCACTTCTCTGTTCTATCTTCCCTCTGTGCCCCCACCCAATCAAACTGTTCGAAGCTCTCTCAAATGCCAACCCACTTCTCAAAGTCAGGTACTTTTTCTTCACTGTATTCAGTTTATTGAATTAACTCAGTTGTTTTCTATATTGTTGTTTGGGTGCGAAGTTATTGTATGATTGAAAAGGCTGAAAGCAACCCAAAATTGGATTCTTTCACCTGTAGGGAATAAGTGGAGTGGAACGGGAAGAAAGGGAAAAAAAAAATGAAAAATCTATATAATCTTAAAGCGTTTCTAAGAGATTTTGAGCTTGATCATTGATGCATCTCAGGGATTGCATGCTGGATTCTTCCTTGATCAAATTCATGCCAGATTATTAGGTCTTCTATTATGTCCTTTCTGTTAAGTGAATATAGTGGATTTTTTCACATCCGAAGACATGTTTGCTAGACGTGCTTGCAAAATGAATATAATGGATTTTGGAATAATTTAGTGTTTGGCACTTGGTAGCATTTGAATGAAATAGTAATTGAACCCCAACTTATTTTTATTTTATTTTGCCTCCAAATTAGTGCATCAACTGTTACATTTGCTCATACTGATGGAATTCACTTATGAGATTTTTAATGATCTTTAATTTACAATTACAATTTCTTCCTGCAGGCAGTGGAAGTTCATGGCTGGAAAATAGTTCTACTGCATCAGGTACTGCTGCCAGCATTGAGTACAGGCAGCGTCCTCTATATTCTGTATTTCCGACAAAACCTGCTGAAGTTTCCTCTGTGCGAGATCTTTTTGAATTTATATGCTCAGGACCTTTGCTAGATAAAATAGGTCTAACCCAAGAGAAGGTGGCCGAGTCCATAGATAAGTGGTTATCATATGGTCGGCACCTATGCCAATTGTTTCAACTTAAGGAATTGTACCTAACAGTTCCTCAAAAAGCTAGGCTTTATCACTACTATGTACCAGTCTTTCTCTGGTGTGAAAATCAGATCGCTCAGCATCAGTCGATGTTCAAAAAGGAGGAAGATATACCTCCGTTAGTGGTATATATTATATAACTCTCTCTCTCTCTCTCTCTCTCTCATATTTTGTTGAGTTTAATTTTGATCCACCCTCAGTGTAAATGTTGTTAAAGCCGGACCGGATAGTGAACCGTAAAAGTTTCCGGTTTAGGTTCAACCGGTTCAACCGGTTTAACCGTTTGGTCGAACCGGATGATGTCATAATTACATATTAAATAAACAAATATATATAAATATATATATGACTCATAACACACATTACCAATAATAAAATGCATAATAAGGTTTTGGGGTTTTAATTATCAAGTCTCATATCACTCTCAGTTGAGTAATTAAATGATTAAGAAATTAAAAAAATTAAAAAAATTAAAAAAAAAAAGAGATGGCCGGTTCAACCCGGTTTTATCCCGGTTTAACCCGGTTCAACCCGGTTTTGCCCGGTTTTGACCAATTTTGACCGGTTCAACCCGGTCCAACCATGAATCCGGTTTTGACATTGAACCATAACTGGATAAAGGACCGGTTCACGGTCTGACCGGCCGGTCCGGTCCGGTCCGGACAACATACTGTAAAGTTTCTTTACACTGTCATCCAATCATGTATTACCAAATCATTAAAAGAGTTTGACTATTACAACAACCACCTAGAAAGTCTAACTCTTTTAATGATGTGTCAGCACATAATTGGATGACAATGTAAAGAAACTTTACACTGACAGTGGATTGAAATTAAATTCGATTTTGTTTTCTGTACATATTTATGTTATGCAGCTTCATGAAATAATAATGATGATCAACTTTTTCAGATAAAAATAGTGATGATGATAATAATTGTAATGAAGGCTACATATGCTGTAACTGAAACTAAAACTATGGGATTTTTTTAATGTTAAAAGGGCATCATAATTTTTTTTCACTTTGTATGACTCAGATTGGATTTAGTGCTCCCCAAGGCTGTGGAAAGACAACCCTTGTCTTTGCTCTTGACTATCTTTTCCGAATTACTGGCAGGTAGGATCTGAACTTTAAAGTAACTGTGATTTTAAATTTATCCTTTGTTGTGATGACTATCTAGAAAGGACATAATTAACAAATTGCTGGTACATGTTAAAATTTTCAGGAAGTCTGCAACAATATCTATAGATGATTTTTATTTGACGGCTGAAGGTCAGGTATACAGAACTGTTATATACTTTTGTTTTTTCAATTGATGCTCCCATCTTGATCTTTTTGTTTTCTTCTTTGCTGACAAATTATATGTTTGGATTGTAGAATAAACTAAGAGAAGCTAATCAAGGAAATGCACTTCTTGAGGTAGTTATCCACATTCTGAGTGAAGTAGTGAACAGTATATCATCCACTGACATTATGATAACTAAAATGTTTTGCTTGCCTTGTTTCCTTCCAGTTGCGTGGAAATGCAGGAAGCCATGATCTTGCTTTTTCTGTTGAAACTCTGACAGCTTTAACCAAATTGACGAGAGAAGGTGGGTCTGTACTCTATTTTTTCTCTCTTAATGATATTGTATTTCATGTGTAATTCCTTGTTGTTTGGAGTTTCCAGGTATAAAGATGAAGTTACCAAGATATGATAAAGTAAGGGCATAACTTGCATACTTTGGTTATGTAGACAATTTTTGAATTTGTAGTTGCTAATGGTGAATTGCATGGCTTTGCAGTCTGCATTCAGTGGGAGAGGTGACCGCGCTGATCCTTCAACATGGCCAGAAATTGAAGGGCCCCTTACGGTAAGAAAATCTTCAATTGTAACTTTTAAACTGCTTCTGACAGGTCAGGTTCACTTGGTAAAAAATGATCCAGCACTTTTTACCAAAAAATAAATAAAAATGATCCAAGTATCCAACACTGAGACAATAAAAGAAGAAGAAGCTTACTGAAGTAAGTGTGTTTGAAGTTTATAACTGCCAAAGTTTACCCACCTCACCAATCAAAAAAGGAAGTACGACATGAGTTTTTTTTAAGTTCTGTGGAAGATAATATCCACCTTTGAAAAAATTGGATTTGCTACCAGAACCCAAATTATAATAAGATAGGTGGGAATGTGTTATATCTTGCCATGAAATGAAACAACTGGTCTTTATCTCATGTCAATTTCCTTTCAAATTCTCGATCCTTCCATTACCATGCATGGATGGCCTTTTAGGTTGTGCTGTTTGAAGGTTGGATGCTTGGTTTCAAGCCCCTTCCAGTTGAAGCTGTAAAGGTCGTTGATCCCCAGGTTAGAATTAGAAAAGTGCCTTTTTCTTTCTTAATATACATATTGAGTTTATTGATACTGAATTACCCATCATGCAAATGCTGTAGCCTTTTCTTATAATGGGAGGAATCGTTAATCAATTGTGCTTTTGTATTAAAAAAAAATAACCAATTGTGCTTATTTTTCAGCTAGAAATTGTAAATAAAAACCTTGAAGCTTATTATGATGCATGGGACAAATACATAAAGTCTTGGATAGTCATCAAGATTAAGGACCCAAATTGTGTCTACCAGTGGCGCTTGCAGGTTGTTTTAACATCCTCTTTCAGAAATTATAAACTTTTTGTGTTCAGAACCTGGTTGTAACATACTTCTGTGTCTTGTTCTGTTCAAATTTGCAGGCTGAGATTGCCATGAGGGAGGCAGGCAAACCTGGAATGTCTGATGACGAGGTCGGTTGCCTACATGAATTTATGTTGATTAAATATGATGTTGTCTCTTCAGTGCCTGCAATATCTACCTTTTAATGACTAAAGCTAGAATTTTTCATGGTTGGTGCTCTCCAGGTGAGAGATTTTGTTTCTCGCTACCTGCCAGCATACAATGCATACCTTCCTACACTTTACTCTCAGGGTCCAAATGGATCAGATCCGCAGCATCTCCTAACCATCGAAATAGATGAAGGGAGAAACCCCATCCTGGGTGTCTAAGTTTACTAGATGTTAGGACATTGCTGGCAATTTCAATTCTTGGAGAGGATTGGCATGGCCATTCGGCATTAGTTAGTTTCATCAGGAGTGGAGATAAGTCAATATGTATGCATTATTTTCCTTCAAATGTATAGAAAATGTTTTCATTAATACATTACGGCTAATGCTTTCTGGTTTTCCTTGAGGAATAAATGAAGGAATCGCAACAAATGCTCAGTGTTTGCCGTTTGTTCAATGAGAAGTCGAGACTACTAGTCATTGATAGTTAATGGCATTTTTTTACAAGACTCCATTTGTGCAGAATATCCTGGTTATCATGCCAGATTTGCAGTACTACTAGTCTACTACTGCATGTGCTGCAGCACCTGGTTTATTTAACTGGCATAACGGTTTAAATAAAGTACAAGATTGTGATTGAAAGATTATTCCTTCCTGGCTCCTAGAATCATCATTTCATACAACAGCGATGATGAAACATAAACTTGACAGATGTCTCTATTGGAAATTGGGTAATCTAGGGACAGCAACAACAGGTACGTCCTAAACAGCACTCACAGCTCTCATAGCAGCAAAAGCAGCAACAGAATGCAAACAAACTGAATCAAAGAGTCAACTGCTCAGTGTGTAACAAGGAGAGAAATTTGGAAGGAGAAAAATAAAATAAGAGAATTGGAAACTGAAGATGTACACACCAAGCATAGAGGCATCCCTTCTCCTCACGGCGCCTGTGAACGTGATCATAGTATGACATCTCCTGCTGTGCTGGTGCAGACCCCATCTTTTTTTGGAACTTGAAGAAGATAATGCATGCAATAGCGTTTGCCCATATATTTATAAGCAGGAAGAACAGAAGTTACTTAAACATGCTCAAGGCTTCCCTCTAGCCATAACACTCCCTCTCTTTTCCTTTCTCGCCAGCCATTTATTATGGTGGTTAGTAGAAAGGAATTGGTTGACTTCACTTGGTGGGAAAGTGATGAAACCAACCCCAGAATGGTGGGAAAGACCCCATTCCCTCTCCCAGGCACAGATACTCCAGCTAATGGACACATGCCTATAGAAACCAACCATAAGGCAACTTTTAATATGCCAAGATGGTGGGAAAATGTCATTGTCACTAATTAAAGGATGGACACTGACTAGCTAGTTGCTTTGTCTCATCGGTTCCAGCCCCTCTTCAACCCTTCATTTCTACCTAAAAAGAAACTTGCATATTCAAGCGAATGACACTTTAGTGTGACTTGTAAAAAAGTATTTTATTTTAGTTTGTGAATTAAATTAATAAATATTAAATTAAATTAATTAATTATTTATTTTCAGTTAATTATATATAAAATATTAAAATAAAAATAAATTATTTGTTAAATTAATTTAATGTTTGATTAATCTAATAACTGAATCAAAATGAAATATTTTTTTTTTATTTAAGTTGAACTAATGAATCATTTTTCAAAAAAGCATCGAGATGCAGGGACTCATTCTGTTCTTTAGCCAAGCATTCAAATATAGTGGACCACAACCACACAAGAATTGCTCCTCATAAACTTACTGCCAGTGTCCAAAAGTACTTCCATGGACGCACCATATGGGGAAAGGTTGAAGGGTCAGAGCTTCCGTCTTTAATTAATGTCAACTTTACAGTACTATTTTATATTACTACAGAGAAGGTCTTCTAGGTGACCAACCTGAAGCTTATATTCACACAACTACACATGTTCAATTCAATGACAATGGCATTTCAAAGTTATTAGAAAACTTAACGGAAAAAATGTGTATCCATTCTCTAAACTTTAGGGTTATTGTAACTTGTAAGTAGTTATTATAAACTTTTAAATCTATCGAACCCTCAAACAATAAGAAATGTTACAATTGGTCAGTTTTCATTAATTATGCGACAATCATGCAATGATTAATACACTTGTTATCACTTAATTTATTTATGTTAATCACATGATCTACATTAAAAATTTAATAGTGTTTAAATGTTTTTATTTTTTAGTATGAAATATAAAACAAAATTTTAAAAAATTATTAATTGTCCCAAACAAATTTCACATACATTAGTAATTACATCTATATACATTAAATTAAAGTAGTCTCCAAAGCATATCATCCCACTTACTCTTAGGTGTAAACAATGTTGATGTGGACCACTCAAGTACTGACATGGGTCTTGCAAACATGTGTTTGCATAGACGTCTACATTCAATGATAGCTAACCTTTAAATTCTAATAGATTAACTTTTATTTATTGTGAGTGTAAAAAAATTTTATATTGTCATCTAATTGTGTATTGTCAAATCATTAAAAGAGTTTGACTATCACAACAACTACCTAAAAAGTCTAACTTTTTTAATGATGTGTTAATACATAATTAAATGACAGTATAAATTTTTTTATCCTGACAATAAATTAAAATTAAAATTAAATTTAAATTCTAATGAATGTACTAATTCTTGACGGTTGACATTTCAGTTCCTAATATAACATTTAAAATATTTTCAATATGTATATGAATTTTGTGTCATACATATATTTAGTAATTATAATTAACAATTTAAAATAAACAAAATTATAGTTTTAATATAAGGCACACAATCATAGCAAAAATTAATATGTTCATAATTTTAAAAATGTATTTCCTTAAAGTAAATCTTGTAAGATATTGTCTTTAGTTTCACTTCATTACCTAACCTGTCATTATAATAAAATTAAAAAATTTATTTACAAAACATGCATTAACAACAAATATTAATATGCAGTTGTCTGCGTAAAGTGCAGGTTAAATGACTAGTAATTAACATAAATGGTTAGACATATCTTAATAAAAAGACTTGTTATGACATCTCTCATGAGGATTTAATTGACAGATTTAAAAGTTTATGTTAGTTACAATCTCCCTAGAATTTAAGGAGTGTACATGTATTTTTCCTACATTTAGTGTGGACATGGAGAAGTTTGAGAAGCAAAAGGAATTAAGAAGTTCGGTTCGCAAAACACAAAAGGCAACTTTTGAATAATGATAATAGAAAATAATGACAACCGTCCTTCATAATTAAACACATATGGAGGCATGCAGAAGACACTTTATGATCCGCGTCTCAATTTATTATCAACCCTCATGCTTATAATGGATTAAACCCATTCATTGCACAAGAAACACAACCAACTAATCGGATTTAGGCTTTGTTCGGATTAGGAAAGAAATAGAGTGGAGAGAAATAAAGTAGAAAGAAGTAGAGACAAGAGAAATAGAGTAGAAAATAAGTAGGTTTTTAAGTTGTTTGAATTAAGAGAATTAGGATAAAAATAAGAAAAAAAAATTAAATTTTGTTATAAATACATATTTGCTCATATTTATTTATTTATTTATAAAATAACAAAAAAGGGTATATTAGACAAATTTCCACATCTACTTATTTCTTCTCAATTTCTTCTCACTTTATGAGAGAAATGAAAAAGTTATGGAACTCACCAATTTTTTTTCTTCTCTATTTCTCTTCTAACCAAATAAAAGAGTGGAATTATTTCTCTTATATTTCTCTTTTTTTGAGCTTTCTCTTATTCATTTTTCTCAAAACAAACAAAGATTTTGTGAAATAAATTCCATTTTAAGCATATTCTGTCAAAAAGGAATCCATTTTATGATATTCTATTAGGAAAATATGTGCTAATGACGAATAATTTGCACTGAGGTATTAAAGTTTGAATCCCATTATAACTAAAAATTCATCAGCATATAACAAATTCCAGTACAACGGTCTGGATAATTGGGTCTAATTTTTAATGGAAGGCGATTTGTAAGGATCATCATCGTAAGTTTTTGTTGTTTGTGACAGCCTGACGTTGAAATGAATTAGCTTCCCCTCTCTCCTAACTTTTATTTACAAAAAAAGGGTTTTCTATCATCACTTTTCTGGTGTTTTCCCACCTAGCTCTGCCTTTTCGTGTCACTGAGGTCTCTTAATTGGTGTTGTTTTGTTTCTCTTCTTCTGTCTCCGGTGGTTTTGTACTTAGCAAACAAAAGAAAAGATAAACATTACTGAACAAACTATTAGCATCCAAGCTTGTTTATTATTTATCAAAATCAAGGTCATGACACTCGCAGTCACCACCTAAATTGGCTACGTTTAACACGCATATGAGGAAACACTCTTGGAAAATTTGTATGACATGTGGGTTACATTGACCGTTAAATACAGCGAAGTTATTCTCCGTCCATAAAAATGATGTAAAAGTTACACTATTTAGAATCTCTGCAGAAGGATTTATCAAATTCTTGGACAATGGTTGCATAATGATTGGACTTGGGCTTCAATAGGTTAAATTTCAGGGTTCTTTTTGGGTTAAAGAATAACAAAGTTTTGCTCACCCAAACAATGTCAAATTTCATTGGGCTTCAATTGGGCTTAACATAGAACTTATCTCCATTCTTCTTGGACTGTGCCGAAACAGCCCCGACAAAAATTTCACCTTTTCCCGAAACCCCAAAAATTATGATAAACTTTGCAGTAGAGGAAAAAAAAAGGTTATGATAATAACTCGACTCAGCAAACCAAAAAAAAAAAAAAAGACAATAATAACTAGTCAATAACAATATCCTAGTTCATCCACCCAGCAGAAAATACCCGAATCCTTATAAATATATAATTTGATTGTTTTTCCTTACTTCCAAATTATAGAGTAATTCTTTTTCAAAATCCCAAAAAATATTTTCACATTGAGCCATGAGTTCCTATCGGGTAAAGATGAACTGAAATAACTTTTAAATATGTCTTTGGAGAATAATATTAGAGTCAGATTTTAGAATGAGATCAAATTAAGTGCAGAGAAAGTGATGTTTCGGATGAGTGTCGTTCTCGCAATGACGATGGAGATCCTATTATACTCTATTTTACTGATTGAAAAAATAATTAACAATGAGGCGGTGAAATATTGAACATGAGAAATTGGTAAATAATAGTAATAAATAAAATTAATGTCACTTAAAAATCAAATGTTTTTCAAGAATATAAATTTTTTTAATAAACACTTAAATTTATTGTGCTATGGGGGAATTCAATTTGCTAACTCATTACAAAACTTAGATCTTTAAAACACTTAATTTGATAAACATATTTATAAGCATTGAAGTTTTACTCAGTTATATTACTAAATCCTCTTTGACATCATACTAAGGCAAACCATGACCATGCTGGTCTCTGTCGTTAAAGGATTTCGTTTTTTATTTTAAACAATAATAGCCTAGACGAAAAGGCTGTATCTATGCTGCTAGGAATCAAAGGAATTAGTTTAATTTTAGGGTGCATCGATTTGTATGTACTTGATCAAACCATAGACAAGTTAGTATATCGTAAACTAACTTGTAGACCAGTACTAGCTAGAAGGTTTATATCAGAATTACTCTATACATTCATGAGAATATAATCGATATATATATATATATATGAAATTAAACACAAATTTGACTTGTCTTTAACACCAATTATTTCTTTTATTTTCCCCGCCTCCTCTACACTGTTATTATAGTAAGTTTTGCTAGATCTTAAAAGCTTATTAGTTTATCTCGTGTTGATCAAATGCATCACAATTCACAATTAATCACTTAAATCACTGATGCACTTAACCACGAGCGATCGATTGGTCACGTGGACACGTCACACGAGTTCCTACATCAAAGGTTCAACTCCCAAATACCAAATATGGTGAAATGTGTATTCCCTCTCCGATATGTAACATGTTTTTCTACCTCGTATATCTAGAGATTAAGTTTTTAAAACATGTTTTAATTTATACATAAGCCGTGTCACTCACTACATAATTAATTTAAGATGATATCAATAGAAATATTATGTGAATTATATAGTAGATCAGACAACTGATCGCTGAATATGTCTAACAACTACAAAAACTGGATACAGCATCCCAAGGCCATAGATACTTCTATTACACTACTATTATACCGATGATCATAATAACTAATTACATGCTTGCCTCTCTTATTTTTTTATCACTAATATAGAGATGTGTCTTTGTTCTAGTTCCTTGAAAACCAAACCAAAAAGTAAGTAACTAGAGGTGCTAAAAGGGACATCAACATAGCCTCTGTACAACATTATAAGCACCAAGGATATGCTACCATTACGCTAAAATCTCTTCTAATTAACTGGAGCTCGTACACTTTGAAGCTGTCCTCGGACCTGCAATATTAATAAATCAGGGGAACACAAATCAAAATCACAGTACAGTTTTACTGTATAATGGATATTGTGACAAAAAAAAATTATTCTAACCTAAGCCAATGGCCTCTGAGCTTATCATCAGCCTTATTCTCTTGCACGATTCAACAAACATCCTGAAAAAGAAGAAGAACCAGAGACGATTTTTTTAAGAAAGTGAAACAAATAGTAGAGCAAGATAATTATATAAGTTTGATGAATATACTTAAAGCTTTCCAAGGGTAAATCATAGATAGAAGTAGAACTTAGTACTTACTTCCAGGGAACATCCCCAACCAACATCCAGTCATCATCTTTGTCTTCATAGGTGGGCATGTATTCATTAATCCCAATCCCATTTCCAGGGTCCATGAGCTTCCTCTCCTTCAAATGATTACCTGCAGCAATGGTTGGGCACAAAAAGACCGAATTAGCCTCATGATATATAATCTAAAGATTATGCCAATATGTAACATATATTATATATATAGTATGGATTGGAATATTAGGATGGATACATACGAATGGTTAAGCAACAAAACATGGTCTCTAAAGCCCTCAGCAGCTGCTCATAACTCTCATACATTTCAAGATCCACTTTTCTTAGATATGGAGCTCCATCAACTGCCACCTTCACGTACTTGCAACTCTTCATCGCATTTTTCCTGCTCGCCCTCACCGGCGGCCATCCCACCACATGTGCCCTGCGATATCAACACCCAAATAAACCCCAATTAGTTATCACTCAAAAAATAATGATTTTCATTTTGAGGAAAGAAAAACAAAAATCTCTGTGCTAGCTAGCTTCTTACTTGGGTGTTGGCGATTTCGAGGTGGAGCACAAGAAATTATTTCTTGAATTTTCAGAATCACTCCTTGAGCTGCCAAGATGAAGATCAACGGTGTCCGAGAAGCCGCGTTTAGTGCCGGTTATGGTGCCGGGAAGGCCCAAAGTGAGCTCAGTTTCCTTCAAGTTGAACTGGATGGCGTCAGATTCCGACAAGTGGATGCCACTTTCCGATGACATTCTGCTGTTAATGGGCAGTTTCAACGTTCAAAGTTGGGTAGTTGGGTCGTGTGGCTTTTCCTTGTTTGCCGCTATCTCTTTTCTTTGTCTTTAGGACTTGAAAAAGAGAGAGACCACAGTTTAGAATAGTCGGTGTTGTTGTTTCTTCGGCAACGTGCGCGCTTTATATTGAGCAGGGAGCGAGTGTGTGTGGCTGGCGAGGGTGTTGGACCAGAACAAGGGTGACACGTGTACATGAAAGACCGGCTTCGATTACTCCACGTAGGTGATAGACAGTGTATGACGCAAGCGTGTGCTTCTGATTTGATTTGATTGCTTAGTAGTTTGGGCCCTCCCTCCGTCCACTAACGGAATCAAATTTTGTCATTTTTTTAATCTAATTAAATATTAATAATTAAAATAAATGATTATTAATTAAGAAAAAATACATTTTACTTTAATTTTTTATTTATAACAATATCAAATTAATATTTTAATAATAATTAATGTTATTAGTTTAATTTTTAATGATTAATTTAATATTATTTTAAATATTAATTTAATACTAAAAATATAATATTAAATGATTAATTTAATGTCATATATTTTTTAAAAGTTTAATTTTGATTCATTATCAGTGTAAAAAATACTGTCATCCAATCATGTGTTGTCAAATCATTAAAAGAGTTTGACTATCACAACAACTACTTAAAAAGTTTAATTCTTTTAATAATGTGTCGGTACATAATTAAATAATAGTATAAATTTTTTTTACACTGACAATAAAGTGTCGAGCTATGTATTGAGCTAAACGTACAGCAAAGTTCCACGTAAATTGAATATGCTACTTACAATATCAAAAATAAAAAAATTATACTACTTATCCTTATTAGTAAATTTTGTACCCAAAAATCCCTATTAGTAAAATTTGTACCCAAAAATCCTTATTAGTAAAATTTCAAAAACACAAATATTCATTGATGTTTTAAGAATGTGGCTTTCAAAATATACTACTTATTTTTTTAGTGTATATATGTTACATCTTTCACTTATTTATCATATATCATCATTGATAGATTTCTAAATTTTTTTATGTCTGTTTTATGTTATTTCAGGAGTGTTTAAGGTGTATTAAAAATTACTAATATTATTTTAACTGGGTAGCTGTGGGCAGTGAGTAGCAACACTGTACACGTTGACGGCAAGTTTTGTGGATGCGAAATTGAGACTGTTGAGTAGAGCTACAGCCAACCAAGCAAAACCTCGATCCAGAGCTCTTGCTCGTGCTTAAAGATCATAGAAGAACTTGATAAAAAAAAAAGATCATAGAAGAAGGTGAAAATTGAAAATAAAAAATAAAATGAGTAAACATATATTTTTACTTTTTAAATATATAAATATCATTAATTTAATTTTTAATAATTAATATATCAAAATAGTTTTAAAATATTAATTTTTCAATTTAAATTAGTTCTTAATCATAATTTTAAAGAATCAATTTAATTTTAAAAATGAACATTAAAGGTTTGATGTTAACAATATATTAAAGGACCATATAAATATATTTATCGTTGAAGAATTAAACTATGATAATGATAAATTTAAAAGATTAAAATATATTTTTAGTTAAAAAAATTAAAAAATAAAATAAAGAAAAATATGGTGGGGACAAGTGGGCCCGCATGTTTCAGTTTTAGAAGTAGCGGTCAGCTTTATGCGAAGTCCATGTGTTCGAAAACAACTCATGGTTTCAGGCGTGGGCCCTCCTCACCATGTGACCCTGTTTCTTTGTCGGTTACGAGTAACTATCCCCCCGGCCCCCCTCACATATTTTCTTCTGCTTCGGTTTTCAACCACCGCCACGTGTCGGTTTCACCCCAATCCAACAGTTTCATTCGTGGTTTAGCTATCATAACCGCTATTTACGGGTCCTGTGTCCTGTGTTATTAGACTATTAGTAATTAGTAATAGTCCGTGTACAGGATCAAATCAACATCTTAAAAGATTTATAATTATTGTATAAGATTTAATTTTGATTTATTTTTAATATAAACTTTTTATATTGTTATTTAATTACTATTATTTTAAAATATATATTCTTTTAATAATATAACAATATATAATTAAGTAATAATATTAAAAATTTCCACTACATCCAAATTAAAGTTAATATTAATAAGATTTATATATTCAGAATTGTTGTGCTTAAGATTGTTCTAAGAACACATCATTAAAACACCTTATTAGGATACTTTTACCTTAAAAGAGCATTATTAAAATTTGTATAAAAAATTAAACAATATAACTCTTTGTACATGTCAAAATAAATTTTTTAATCTAAAAAAATATTTTTAATTTAATTAATTTCAAGTATAAATTTTATATTAAAAAAGATGTAATATATCATTGTAATAACTAAAATTATTTAATTATAGTAAAAGCTTAATTTTAACTATTTTTAAGAATATGTGGCATCATATGATTCATTAATAACATACAACTTTTTATATTGTTAGTAGATCAAAATTAAATTAAAAAAAAATTAATACCTTAATATTTTTACATTATTTTTGTGCTATAAACTTTTATCATGTTTTTATTTTTTTACTACCTCATTTTAAATTGTGTGAAAATTGCTGTTGTTATTATATAAATGTTACCATGAATATGAATTTGAATTTAATTTCAATCTACTGTAAGTGTAAAGTTTCTTTACATTGTCATCCAATCATGTGTTGATACATCATTAAAAGAGTTAGACTTTCTAGGTAGTTGTTGTGATAATTAAACTCTTTTAATAATTTGGTAACACATGATTAGATAACAATGTAAAGAAACTTTACGCTGACAGTGGATCAAAATTAAACTCTATAAATTTTATGCAAAATTTAATCTTTACACATAAAGGTTAGAGTGTTAAAAAAATTTTAAAAATGATATAGAAGATTTATTCTCTAAAAATAATTTATTCATCGTAGAGTTTTTTATTAAAAAAATCAAAGTGCAATCTTTTTTGTTTTCTCATATATGTATATATACTACATTACAAGTTATTGAAATACTGCAGAAAAAAATTATCGAAATACTTGAATCATTAATTCAGATTTATCTAAGGGACAATATAAAATTTCTTGTTGGATAAAGAAATTAAACCAAAAGGACCACTTACGTACTAATTAAACTAAATTCGATAATTGTTCCTTTGTCTAATATATTCATATTATCTCGATCATATGTGCATATAAATTCATTTTAAAAAAATTCATAGTAATTAATAATTTTTCAAACAGCAACAATAGTTCATTAGTTTCATAGCATCAAATCAAAATATTTATAAGTGAGAAATCCCAAGTCCGATATCCTTTTTGTTGTTTTTGGTTTTGTAATTAATAAGAAGTTTAAATATAAGTTAATATAGCTTCTTCAAGTGAGAAGTCCCAAGAAAAAATGTAATAAAAAAGGAAATTTATAGGAAAACCTAAATATATATTTCATAATTGCCATTCGACTAGATGGATTGTAACTAAACACTGACTAAATTATTCATCATTGAATAATTCATAATTAATGAGAAGAAAATGTATAAATATCATTAGGAATTGTAAGTACAATTAAATGACCTTGTCTTAGATATTTAAAAGGAAAAAAAAGAAGAGAAAGAACACATACTACTTTTAAATGTCGCCGTTAAACATAAATCTCATGTCGATCTTAATTTCTTTATACCATGGTGTATGGAGTTTGATTTGTTTGAGAAAACTTTATTAAAGGGGTACTTTCTTTTCTTCATATTAGTCAAAATACTAACAAGATTCGTGTATGATGATTGATGTATCCTACCCACTCTTTACATATAAAAAGCATCAAAAGAAATGTAGAAATAAATCATTGAGGAAGAGAAAGTGTAATACATAATTAGGCCAAATGAATCATTCAGTTGTAAAAAATCATTCATATTTCAAATAGAATTTGCCATGATTAATGGCCATTAAGCTTGAATTTTATGTATTCTTCGAGAAAGCAATCATAGGCTTTGAATGTCTGGAAAGTACCATAGAAATTAGAATTCATCCTTCAAAGTAACTAATATTTAACCGTTTACTTAAGATGATGGTATTGAATTAACATTTAATTGGATTAGAAATCAATGTTTGTGCCTCAAAATGTGGACCAAGTTAAAATTTGATTTCTTTTGGGTTCAGAATTGGGAGAAACTGGCAATACATTGTCTCAAATAATGGCACTATACCCCATTTCATGCACAAGATACCAATTCTATTTTATCTTTTAGCAATCAATTGAAAAAGAAAACATAACAAGTGGAAAGTGTAATGTCATGTAGCTCCTTTCAAACTTAGAGAGATCAATCCCTTATTTCTTATCCTTGAAAGAAACTCAAAGCAAAGGGAGAAAGAGATGAGACCTGGCCAGTCTAACATCATACACACTCTGGGGCAAGCACAACTCAAAGGCTCATCCCCTGTTCTTCCCTAAAGGGAAGGCAATTTGATGGCACAGTGGACCCTTTTCTTCTTATTATCGTGTTAGTAAAAGTATAATAGTACTAGTAGTTGTGCTTAAATTTGATTCCTAGATTCACATGGGCGTCCTCGATCGACAACAGCTAGATAGGCTTTATGGTTAACCCAAGTTCCTATAGACATGATATGGTGAGAGGCTAATTAAGATCAATGGTACCTTGTCTTGCCAAATAGCTATAAAAGACATCTGGCAATTACTCCCATTGTTGAAGCCTAGCTATGGCCCAATGTTTTGTATTTCTATTGGTTTCTTCATTTCTGGTTTTGGAATGGCACAATTAGTTTTCTATCCATTTGGAATCTTTCTTTTTTGTTCATAGAATTTGAATAAATTGGTTTGTCACCTGACTGAGGCCGATCTCTCTTTCTCTTTCTCATTAGTGAAACTAGGTTAGTGAGGCTTCAACTGAGACCTTTTATTGGAAAACATGCATCAAGACAAAATAAGCAAGCACTATGATTGTTAGCATTATGAGGGATACAGAGAAGATGTGTAATTTGATTGCTTGATAAGACTCATTAGATATACATCAATTTGATCGAAATTTACCAGAATTGACCTAAAATGTTCCACGGTGTATTACCATCTCCACTTAATTTCTTATCACGTTTACACAACTATATATATGAGGACTCAATGACTCAGTATGTTGATTTGTTTTCAACAAAGAAAATGCTAGATAGCCATAATATTTTGTTATAATTTTTTATATAATGAGGTGGGACACTTATTAATTTTTGGATGAATATTATTTTATTTTATCTAACAATTATCGTTAAATCTAATTAAATTATGTCAAAAGTCTAATTATTTTTTCTAACATTACTATTTCAACAAATGAAGACTAATGAATTACTTTACATTGTTTCCGTTGTTACACGTTAATTAAGTATATTTTGAATTTTATAGAATAATTTTTTGAAAGTAAGATTAGATGTATTGATTGAGGCTAGAGTTTGAGCGTTTTAAGAGTTTGCGTGCTATGATTGGAGAGCTTGATGTATATAGACATAACCTAGGGCTCTATGACTCTAACATCACTCTTTCTCTTCCATACTTATAATGTTATACGCTTATTATATTATTATCTCTTTTTGAGAAATAATTGTGAGACGGTGACACGTAGTGTGTGAGATGCGATACATATTTAGAATAAATGTATGCAGAGTATTAAGTTGTTATCAAATAACTTAGAAAATTAATGTAATTTCAGGGTGTAAGTGTAATATAATTTTTATATATATCTTTTATAATAATAAAAAATTATGCCATTCTACTCTTGAACTTAATTCGCACATTACTTTTGGGTTGTGCTATTCTTCTATTTACTTTCTTTTCTTTCCTAACAACTCAACGATTGATTAAATCATTAAATAACAGATTATTTAGTTTCCTCTTGCAATTAATTATTTAATTTTATAATGTCTATCACGGGAAGTCAGAAAATTCAGAAGAATGACCAAAAAAATAAAGTTCTATTACTAGTGTATAGAGTATAGACTATACAGAGTCAAGGAACCATTCAGAGAATGTGAATTGAATCAGTGGCCATGCATACTCAAACTAACTGTTCCAATAATTCTTACAGGAAATTATCTAAGGGGACCTCATGCAACGAATTGGACTGCAAATAAATCAGGAAATTTTTTCAAGTAGGCATAATTTATCATAGGTACTTTATTTAATATTATCATAAACACTTTATTTAATATTAAATATGTGTAAAATTTTATAAGTCATGTTATGAATAAGTATAGCTATCTCTAAAAAAATTAATTTACATATATCAATTGTTAAATAAATACCGATGATATACCTACCTACTTAACAATTATTCAATAAACCAGTTCCTTTTTATTGCCCATAAATTAACAATTTATATCGAGAAACTAAATTCGTTGCAGGCAGACAATTAAGATCCCAAGAAGTTAAGAACATTGATTGCCATGCGTGCAGCTTATACTCGTGCAAGTGTTTGTGTAAGTAACACCAATTTACTTATTTAATTAATGAGTAAATTATTTTCAATTAAGTAGCCATAAATTTGTAATACTGATAAAAAAGTGTGTCTGGTTTAATAAGTAGAAAGTTAAAAAAATGAAAAATATAGTGTGTTTTGATTAGTTATGAAAAAAGATTTTGTTAAAAATTAATTATGTGTATAATCGATTTTTAACAAAAATCAATTATAAAAAAATTAATGTATGTTTAAATATGTTAATTTATAATTGATTTTAAGATAAAAAGTTTTATTTGAATTGTACAAAAAAAATACTTTTATATATTAAATTACCAAAAAAAATATGAAATAATAAAAAAAGCTATTTGGTTAAAAGCAAATAAGTATTTTTCTCTCAAAGCTTTTGAAATAATCTGAAATCAAATAATTAAAAACTCAAAATAAAAAAATTTCTAAAAAAATGTTTTTAATTAATGAAAAAATAATCTTAACTTATTATTAATTTTACATACTGATCAAAGAGTGTCTGGTTTAATAAGTAGAATGTTAAAAAAATGAAAAATTTAGTGTGTTTGGATTAGCTGTAAAAAAAAGATTATGTTAAAAATCAATTATATGTATAATTGATTTTTAACAAAATCAATTATATGTATAATTGATTTTTAACAAAATCAATTATGAAAAATTAATTTATGTTTAAATATGTTAATTCATAATTAATTTTAAGATAAAGAGTTTTGTTTGAATTGTATAAAAAAAAATTATTTTTATGTCTTAAATTACCAAAAGAAATATGAAATGATTAAAAAAGTTATTTTCTTAAGAGCAAATAGGTATTTTTTTCTTAAAACTTTTAAAATAATCTAAAATCAAATAATTAAAAGCTTAAAATAAAAAAATTTCTAAAAAAAGTTTTTAATCAATGAAAAAATAATTTTAACTTATCATTAATTTTACATACTTTAAATAATAAGATAAATTTTAAATAAAACAACTTTTAATTAAAAAAATTATTTTTTTAAAAAATTAATCTTTCCTAAACATGCTTTTAGAATACAAATCAGTTTATATCTATCTAGTATAATATATATATATATATATATATACATACATATTTTGACTTGTAGTTGAAAATTATTTAATTTGTTTTCTATTTTTTTATAATTTATATTTTCAACTACTCAATCAAAAAATAAAATAAAAAATTCTGATTCCATCCAACCGCTTTGGGTCTGAATTGATTTATAAAATGTTGAGTTAGTTAGTGAGTATTAGAATTATTCTTATTTTGGTATGTTTGGATACAAATAAGATTCTGCACCTAGGATTAAGATAGAGCTCGGTTTTTGCGCTCTTATCATGTGCATCCCTTATGAGAAATAAATGTATACGTACTGTTCGTGAACTAGAAATATTCTTTCAGTCTGTCTTTGTTTATGATGTTAGGTATTTGCTATCGAGTGTTTTTAGAACATTATTTAATTAATTAAAATAATAAAAAAATTAAATATAAAATAAAATTATTTAATATTTTAAAAATACAAAAAATATGTAATACTTTTGTCATTAAATAATTTAAATACTACTATAACTGGTCAATTTTAAGTGTAATTTTAAAGAAAAAAATTGATTCAGTAACATTTTTACGTACCAATAAAGCATTAATTATTGTCTTTCAATCAATTCCCTTATGAATTATGAAGTAGGTAAAAGAGAATTTGATATGGTAAAGGAGAGTAATTAATTGTTAAAAATTGAATAAGGGTAGTTTAATAAAAAATTCCAATAATTATAACTTGATTTTGTATTTCTTAATTTTTATACCTTACATTAAAACAACACTTAAAATAGATTGAAGAGAATAATTTATTAAGAATTATTAAACATTTCTTAAATAATGCTCTTAGGTATTCATTAAGAAGACCCTGAATTTTATTAATTTTTTCTTTCCGTAGTCATTTCCTATAAGCAGGAAGCATCAGTGCCTGATTTGAGCAATTTAATTTTCAACATAATTGATATTGGTAAAAGTGTGGGTTTCATATCAAATGCAAATAGGGGTAGAGCTAGTGGCGGACAGAGCCCACCAATGACCTAACCTCTCTTCTTTTTTAATCATTTTACTTGTTCCTATTTTTGTATTTAGAATTCTTTTCATATCTTCTTATTCTCACTTTATTCCCTTTTTCATTTTATCGTAATTAACTTCCTCAATTAAAGCATGCAAACCATTTCTATTGATGTTTCATTTTTTTTCTTCTTCTTAATTTATCGATCAGGAGAATTTGCACTTGTACAAAATAAAAATAACTGAAAAACCAAAACAATTGGTGAACAGCTCAATATATCGGTTTAATATATCAATTTTTAAAAATAATAAAAAATACGAATGAAAAGAGAAAGAGCTAGAGTTTAGGTAAATGAAAGGAGATTAAATGGGATTTGCAAGCAAAAATGAAATGGCAATAAGTTTGCTGTATTGAACAGAAAATTAAAAAATATGGCAAAACATTCACTAAACCGATGAGTTTTCCCTATTTCATTAAACAGTATCATTCATTCTTAATATAGGCAAAAGTCTGATTCATACATCAAACTATAAAGGCTTGCTTCCTCAAATATAATAAAACGACAACATAAAATTGGAATGATAATCAAAACGTGTACGACATTAATTAGAAGCCTAACTTCTTTGTTTCATCTCTATCTTTCACTTTGTCACACCTTCTATAAATCCCTTTAAAGACCCTTTTGGTTGCAGACCGAAGCCCTTTGCATCTGATCTCTTCATAATCCTCAGCCTCTTGCATGACTCAATAAACATTCTGCAAAAAAGTACCACTTTATGAATACACATTTATTTCTACTAGCTGTATAAAATTTAACATCACAAAAACAAAAATAAGATTATTATAGCTTCAAATAAAAATAATTATAATTACCATTAACATTATATATCATTGTTTAAAATTCATATATTTCTCATGGAAAACATTTGATCATTCTCGGAAATGTGGCCAACTAAGAAGCTTCCCCCCCCCCCCCCCCTCTCCCCCTTTCTCTTTATTTTAATGTATCTAACAAGAATGACTGCCTTTTTCAGGGTAGGCCATTATGGATGATTTTTCCCCCCTTCCATTTTAATGTGTCGAACATTATAATGAGGGTTTCACGCATGTCGGCTATATATGTGGTCCAAGATAGTTTTTTGTTTTTTGTTTTTTGTTTTTTTTTTTGAGATTGAGATGATATTTTCGCATTACAAAGTAGAACTTGGACTTGATTAGGTCAATGGACAACTTAATTAACACATATCTAATCAAGTGTTGTTTTGGCCCTTTCTGGCGACTACAAAATGATTTTGCCAAACTTATTCTGCATTCAATTTTGGGACCAACTTGGATGGCATTTAAATCTGTGGGACTACTAGCTTAGCTGATTGATTAGATTGTAAAGTATGAATCTTTAATAGTTAAGTAATTGGCACGCGCGTAATAAGCATAATTTGATAGTATACATGCATAATAGTGATAGATCAAGTAACGAAGTTAACGAAATTTTTGTAGCACATAGTTTTCAAACATGGAATCGTAGTCAGTGGTGGATGCGATATGACTACTAAGCGGCTTTGCTCAGCAGACACGGGAAGCTGACTCGGTAGTGGACAAAAGCATTGCTGGTTTACTTGACTCGTATTTGACACGCTTATCACATACATCTCTGGAAACATAAATATATGCTCCCACTAAAAAGAAAACAACGCACACCACAAAAATGTGTACGTAAACTATGAGATATTTTTTTTTTTTGTGCTTAGCAGATGATGGGTGACATGCAATTACCATAAGTAATGGATGAGTAACATAAATTTTCTATTGGTATTACTTTCTAAATCTTTACTTCATTCATGAAAGTATATGCTTTTGAATTTTATGTAAATTTATATATAAAAATATTAATATTACTTTTTATAAATTTAAATGTTAATTTAATGGTATAAAGAAATATGTCTTTTTATGTGTTGTATATGTAGTATTAACCTATTGTATAACCTAGTCGTCTGTTATGAGCTATTAAACTGAATCTGAGTTAGGTATACTTTTTTTTCCCCATCTCTGATTCAATCTAACAAATAAAAACATATTATACAGAAAGAATAAATTACAAGAAAGAAGGTGCCAGAAGGACTTACTCCCAAGGAACATCTCCAACCAGCATCCAGTCACCATCTTTGTCCTCGTAAATGGGAACGTGATCAGAATTGTCCGCATCCTTCAACGCCTCGCCTGCAAACAATATATATTATCGTTATTAATTGTCATTAACTAATAACTAATTTTATTTTGTGTGGGGTTTGCTGCCCTTTCAACCTTTTCTAATTAAGTATTTATGAGTAATTAATTTAATAAACTATATGCAGCGTAATAAATCTTTGTCATCAAGAGAGAGCACAGATCAGCTTTATACACTGCATGCCATCACATAATAAGGAGAATGTCTAAATTTATTATATACTTTTTCGTCTCCCACTTTGTCCCTCTATGTTTCCCCTCTAAATTATTTTACTTATGCCCATTCTTTCTAGGATTTTTAGAATTAAGTAAAGCTTTTTCATAACCCTTACGTACGGTAATTATATTGTATGTACCGGTCAATACATTAACTTACATGAGCATCTCTGTTTTGAGTTTGTGTTGAGTTCATGAATTGCCTACACTACTAAACCTATATCAAGCACTGTTGTTCTTACGCGTTCAAGTATATAATATTCGTAAATGCTCTTCTTAATTTTGAAGATGAGATCTTGAGTTAAAATCCCCCCTAATACATGAAGAAAAAGAAAGCTAGTAGACTATAATTTAACACTTCTCCAAGTTCCAACATAATTTTCTTTCTTTGTTGATAATGATCATATGTATTAATGCATCGATCATGACCCTTTCAATTCTTGCTGTTAAAATCTTATATAGTACTATAGATTTAATTAGTGTGTTACTTTGTGTGTGTAAACATGTACATCTATACCTATATATCCAGGAATTATAGACCTATATATTTTTGCATGTCTCTTTCTTAACCATAGCATATAGATGTACCCTAGCTAGCATGAAAAGATTTTACAAATAATAAGGAAGATTTAATGGTGCGCAAGGAAAAGGAAAGTGTAACTCACCGATTCCATAGCAACCAAAGAGCTTCTCCAAGGCCAAGGCTAACTCCAAGTACCCCTTATGCATACCCAAATCAATTTTACGCAAGAACGGAGCCCCGTCCATGCTAACCTTGACGTACATTTTTGACACTTCATTCATGCTGTTCTTTTTCCGGTACGAGCACACCGGAGGCCACCCCACCACTTGATTCTTTGTCTGCATTTTCCGGTCACCGGAGGAGCTGTTTTCATCCCCACCATCGTCAATCTCCGAGAACACCCTCTTCTTCTCATTCTTATCCCCTACACTTACAGGATCCCCACCAGGCAGACCCAACCTTAGCTCTGTTATTTCAAATCCAAGACCTTCTTTGGCCATTTCTTCGCTGATCAGAGTATCAAAAACCAAACTAGAGTTTTGGAAAATTCGGTTTGAGAACTTTTCTCTTTTTGGATTCAGAATATTTGGTGAAGGATCAATGGGTTGCTTTTTATTTATTTTTGTCTATGGAAGAACCTCAAGAAAGGGCTTAGTTATATATACAAAGTATATGAAAAGGACATAGTGGGAGCAATGACAGGTCAACCAAGGTGAAGTGGTCGGTCACATGAGAAACAAACGTAGGGACGAGTTGTTCCCCCGTAAAAACACTAACAAAGGCCGGCACCATAAGTTGGATATGCGACAGATCCTACGACTCCTAATGCCTTGTGATTTGGTGAGATTTGATCATGGCCGTCTGATTAGCTGACTGGGAACAAGCCATGTGATCTGCTTGATTGAGGGTGGTCTTTGGAATAATTTACACCAAGTGAGGGTTACATCTAGAATGTGCATGCGATTATGTAAACATACATACATTCGCATGTTATGTGAGATTTCACTAGTTATTTTTTTTAATAATAAAATTATACATGTACGTATCATCTTTAATTTTAGAAATTACAATATATAAACTATCACACATTTAAATTTTTTTTTATCAAACAAGCACTCCTTGTATTTCTATTTTCAGCAATTTTTATTTTATTTTGAGCAAATTACATTAACATCTATTGATATTTACGAAACCTATAAAAATCTCTTTTAGCTTCGAATATAACGCTCATTTCTTTTAATTGTATTATTTCACTTGTACAGCAATTTGTATAGCTGAGGTGTTTGTGTTTGAATTTTTTTTAAGATTAAATTATGATCCCTATAATTTCATACTAAATTTAATTTAATCTTTATAATTTAAAATTATTTTAAAAATTTCCTATAATTTTTAAATAATGTAAAATAGTTCTTATAGGTTTTAAACAATACAAATTAGTCTCTATTAAGTTTTTATAGTTTCACTTTAAATAAAGAATAAACTCGACTAATAAAAATTATAAAGACATTTTTAAATAATTTTAAACTATAAAAATTAAATTAAATCTTTTGTAAAACTATAACGATCAAATGATTAATTTAATATTTTTTTAACATATGAGATATTTGCATTAAGAAATTCAAACAAAGGGAGATAAATTTAATATTTAAAATTTGAAGGAGTCTACTGAAGTTTATCAAACTTCAATAAAGGTCGATGTAAGACACATACACCATCTTTGCGTAGTTTTATGTACAATTTCGTACAAGAAAAATTACACAAAACAAAAATAAATAAATTTTAAAACTAAAAAAATGTTAGTACAATTTTATTAAATTTAAAACAAATTAACATAATTTACTATTTTTCTTCTATTGTGACTAAGAATTATATATACTAGCATTAACACTTGCGATATTAGTGAGTAAATTTTTTTATTTTAAAAAATTAAAAGTAAAAAGTGAGTAAAGATAATCAATTTATGGAAATAAAGTAAAAATGTGAGATTAATTTATTAATTTTTAAATTGTGAAAATTTAGCCCCAAACCTTTTCTTTCTTTCGGTGACTAGTAAAGATGAAATTTGACAAGATATCTCTATGTTTCAGAACATATATGATTACATGTTTCGACTAATTAATTAATGTGTGTATACAGATGCACATATTAGACGATGATGACCAATGCCATGCCATAATGCATGATGATCATGCAGGGAGCAAAAGAATGAAATGGCCAAGTAGGTAGGACCCAAGGCAGTTCTGTCTGGACTTTGAAGGATCACAGCAAATCGGTCAAACTTAACAATATCCCTAGGTCCAGGGAACACTTGGGGACTCATGGAAGTTACAAACGCGTAAGCCAGGTAGCCATCAGAATTCAGAAATGAGAAATCAGAATTACTAAAGATTCCCACCTTTGAGGCACAATATAACTTAATTAACAGCCTTCACTAGCTTTGAATTTTTGTCACAAAATTTGCTAAGTAAATTTACTTTGATGGGTGATCACCGTGATCTATAGGCTAGCTACTTTTCCACCAAACATAACTTTTCTCTTGTACGTCTTACAATGTTTAGCAGCATTATAAAAGCAATAAACTCTCAGATTTTATATATGACTCAACGTGGTATTTATTTCTTGTAGTTTCCCACCAATTTTCCTCGTGGTGAATCCTGGGTGCTGTTTAGTTTTTAAATATCATATATATATGGTTAAAACTAAAAGATCCGCATATTTACATAATAAAGTGTGCTTGGTTTGAGTGAAAAATAAAAGAATGAAAAGATGAGAATGAGTTTAACTATAACAACTTAACAAGACATCAAGATAGAGTCTACGCTGATACATTACTTATTTTCTTCTTTTACCACGATTTTTACTCTAACAAACATGCTTTAATTTAAAACCCCTAGGTATCGAGTAGGTATTCCCTATTAAAGATCGTGCCTTAGTTTTGTACATCATGCACGTATGATACGAATAAGAGGTTGTTGTTGTGTCTACATTTGAGGAGCATATATAATATATAGTTGTTAGAGATATAAAATCATTCATAAGTTTTCATTTAATAGTTTAAGTTTTTAAGAGAGTTAGTATTTAATATGATATAAAAACTTCTCTAATCATGAGTTTGATCCTTAACTTGCTATATTCATTTTTTAAAATAAAGTTAAATTTTAGTACAAAATTAAATAGGTGATTTTTATGAAAATTGGTATTTCATAATATATAGTACTCTTGTTAATACTCAATAAGAAAGAGCTATGTTAAGTAGATGATAAAGCTAAGCACTTTCTCATAAGCATATTATCAAGTTTATTTTGTCATCGGCAATTCCCGTGCTTACTTTATATATAATTAAGGTCCCATTAAAGACCAAAAGCTATCGAGTTTTGTCTCTTGGACCAGAAGTTGGATATGTCCAAAGCAAAAATTTAAGCGTACCAAAACAAAACCAAAACAAAACTAGATAATTTTCCTATCTCAAATCTCAACCAGCCTGAGTGTTTGGTGAAGATATATATAACCAAGGAACTAGCAAGGAATCGAGTGAAAAATTAAGTTTTAAAAAGAACCATCGCTTGCACTCTATTGCATCTTATGCATACTCGTCAAAACAATATGAGCCAAGGGCCTTGTATTCTTTTCAAGCACATAGATGGACTTTGGCTGAATTTATTATGCTTATGTCATTTTCCGGAGAAAGCTGTTTGTTCTTTTAAGATGGATCGTCAATGACTTCAAAATGATGCATGCTTGGTAAAACAAAATCCTTTTCCCATTATTTTTAAACGCTATTCAAATCATGTCGCTTGTAAAATTTATGCCAACCGATTAGGAGAATGCTATATGTGAATTGGGATATAAAAGTATAAAAGGAGATATATATTGTTAGTTTTCCAAAGTATCCTTATTAGTAGTGTGAGAGTAATTTCCTTTAACATTATGGCGACAAAGTGACCCTTCTAATAAAGATCTGCTGTAAAGTTTGAATTTGTGTCACCATTTTAAGAATAATGAAACTCGTTTACTATTACATCTAACGTTTATTGGCATAAAAGGAGATCTCTAAGTATTCATTTTAAATCTTATTTTTTTTGGGTAACACATTTTAAATTTTTTAATTACACAAATATCATGTTCATGCTTCAAAGCCGAAACTATATATTATCCCTATAGTGGTTTCAAACAAAGAAACCAAGTATCTTTAGTGATTAGCTTGTATTATAAACTTTACGATCGCGACCCCAGTTGGTGAATATATGCATCATTATGGATTCCACTACCAATTATATAACTAAAGAATTAGAATAAATATGTTTTCACATAAAGTAGTACTCGTTATTTAAAACAAGTGTATAATGCTTGCTAACGGCACCGTTATGATTTAAATTCTATTCATAACAAATATAGATTCTTTTTCGGATTGCAACAATCGTTATATACCTTGAATTGCAAATGATAATTTTTTTTTGGTATATTGCAAATGATACTTTAATCTTAGTTTATTTCAATTCTAATAATATATGGATGTTGATGTTGGGCCCAATACAAGCAATAAATCAAGCGCATACAAATTTTAATACACCCACATAACATAATACCTTCATGAGTGCATGTGGATATGGATCTTAATTAATTGCCATTCAATATTATAACTGATGCTTAACTGAACAATATATAATATACGTCAGAGACAGAGAATTAAACAAACCAAGTTGATGGAAGATACATTGTCTCAAGGATAGAGTGAAAGTTATTATAATTGATCAAGAGGAGACAATGTCTCATGGTTAGCGTTACGAAAACTGAACTACGGTTTTTAGCACATGTTTCACTTAAGACCTTTTTTATTTTTATTTTTTTATATACAATAAGAATATATTAGAAATAATTTTTGTGTTAATTGAAACTAAATCACTCCGCTCCCACCGTTCTAATTAAGGGCGCACCCCACGTCTACCTGGTCCAAGGTTCAAACCATTTCACTTGAGACTTCGATTATTTCATTTGTGGTTGATAATCACATAGCAAGACCCACTGCCAAAGAAAAAGCGCCCATCCCCCTCATCAGCGTGATATCGTATGCCTCATGTAATTAGCGCGTGATTTTCAAGCAATTGATTGCGGCATCTAAAATGGAAATTATAGCCTTTTCTTTCGGCAAGTTCTCATAGCATTGAGTATGTCTTCCATTTTCTGAATTTCTGGACCAAATTACTGGGTTGGGGAGGGGGAGTTAAACTTCCAAATTTCAAGACCATCAGTAATGAAGAAAATTTTATGAAATAACTAAGTTGTGTTACAGGTATAATTTAAAAGGAATTATTTTCTTGGTACGGAGGACCTTAATTAGAACACCTTTGATAAGTAATAACTATTATTACTGTCCTCCATTCGTTTCTACGAAATGATCATGATTTCTAGACGTTTGACACTAAAACTTGAAATGAATTTCATTTTATGTACTAATCTTGTAGAAATAGAATCCACCATTATTTTATTTTTTATTTTTGTGTCTAAAATGGATACAGTTATAAGTTACACTACTGCTCCTGACAAAGAGTCCCGACTCTCTTCTAAAAAAATTATAAAATATATAATTCCAAGCAAATAGAAATGGATTAATTCTAGCTGTATTAAATTTATATAAGTATATATAAATTATAAATTATAGCTGTAGACCAAATTAATACGCAAATAAGTAGTAATTTTTTCTAACCAAACTCTCTCTCTCTCTCTCTCTCTCTTATGTATATGAGGAAGGTTTCTTAAAGATGCAATGAAAATCTTTAGAATCCTTTCACTTCAAACTTCTAAAAGGGTCCTGCCTAAATAATTTTGCTGGTTGCAAACCTTGAAATGAGATTATATCCATTGGCGAAACTTGACTGAAAATTTTGAGAGGGAAAATTTAAGGGTTAGGTTGACAAGGAAAAAAGGCAATGAGGTAACTCTTTGAGAAGGCAACAATCATCTAATTCAAAATTTACAATTACATAAGTTACTTATAAGCTTTAGAAATTTTTCAATATTACTTCCAACAAGATTTAAATAACTTAGTTGTTTAAAATAAGTAACTAATAAAAACAACTTAATTGAAATTTTAAGTGCTTGAAAATTAAAATTCAAGTCTTAATATAACAGATGAAGATAAGAAGTAGTAAAATGATAGAAATGCTCAATTAATCTCTCATTATATATAATGTTGCTGCTGCATCAACACACATCCTTATAGCTTGTTTTAGAAGAAAAAAATGAAATTGGGGTGGCAACTACCCCCTTAGCCCCAATGAAGTTCCCCCAGTGATTATATCTAACAAAATTAAATCAATGATAAGATTTGAAATCCATTTCAAATCAGTAACTGTTCATGTTATATTAGAATCTGACTATCGACATCCATTTTTTTAATTGGTTTCATGAGTTTTAATCGGGTCGCTGTGCAGCAAATACCATAGAGAATCTAAAACCAGTATATATATATGAAGATCTATCTTCAAGAATCTAGGGGGCACTCTTGGACATGGTTGCTATGTTGCTAGTAGTACTGGTTATACAAGAATATAAAGTGGACGCATCTGTCTCCAATTGTGCTAGGTGAACATATAAAGATGTACATATAGATAAACTAACTGCTCGCAACTAACCTATATTCAAACCTTATTAGTTAAAGTTAATGTCCCTCCCCAACCGAGCATATGTTTCCCATGGCTTCGACATGGGCATGACATTCACAGCATAGCCCCACACAGTCACACGTGATGGAGTTGTTCACCGGCACATCACTGGATCACATTGCCATTATAGGTTGATCGATCCTTGAAAAGTCATTGAACCCCAAATTAACTATAGATTTTCCCCTAATGGCAAATCACTAGGGTTTTGGGATGCTCAAAAGATACTATACATTTACATATTAATTATTTCATCGGGAACCAATAACAGTGCCAAAAAAATCAATTGTATTATACTATGATTTCAATATTCATGGAAACTGTATAATATGTTTTAAAAATTTTAGTTTTTAATTTTTAATTTCCACTGAATTTTTTTATTTTTTATTTTTTGCTCAGGGTAAACTATTTATAAAGTTGTACATTATTGTAGATGCAATTATTGAGTTAGCAACATTATTTTATAATAAAAATAAATTGATGGATTGTATATTACAGTGGACTGTCCCTTTTCCATGTGGTGAATTAATATTAGAACCGTTAAAATGAAGATATGCAATGTGAGGGACTCATGGTGACACGTAGTGACCCTACGCGCTTGTGAACTACATGTGAACATATTGTCAAGTAAGCACACAAATAATCTTGCTTTGATTCACAAGAAGGAAGCAGCAGTTGGAGATTGATGCCTTTTCATGGAATTGGAATCACTGGTGGCTGGTGCCGCTGTTTCATGACCAAATCTGTGGTTCATTTCGCCGTATATAACGATTCTTGTTGCTCTTCCATTTGTAGATAGACATATGCATGACACTTAATTTGTGTTTGAAACTGCCAACCTTACGACAAAATATATTAGGGAATTTTTTTCAGTTTACATTATTTTTCTGCCATTATAAATTTATTTTTTAGGCAAAATTTATATGTTTATTGGTATCTCATAAAAGATTTGGAGCAATGTATTTGATTGAAAGTTTGTACACGATTATATTTCAACTTACTTTTGTTCTCTATGTCTAGGACAAAGTTGTGGTAAATCGCCAATGACAAAGGTAGTCTCAATAAGAAGCTATAGTTTTAATACTCAATGAAATTAATCAGAGACTACAGGTAAATTAGGTGTGTGTGTGTATATATAAGATTCTTTTCTTCGGCTTCAAACATTGTTACGAAAGTGACATGCATGCAAGAGAGTTGAAAAAATTGAAACATTACTTTTATCTAGAAGACCGTAGAATTAAAAATAACGAGAGATTCATTGAAACTCCCGGGGGGGGGGGGGGGGACTGAGAAACAGAATCACTATCAGTTCATATGGGGGTTGTATCATTTTGGAACTTTATATATATACACGTATATATGGCACACCATAGTTGACCATTTGTTTGGTTGCTTTTCCTTCACTTTTTTTTTAATTGAGAGTTTATATATGGGATTTAAATCTGCGGTTTCATTTTAATTTTTTATTTCTCTAATTAAATGATGACATTTAGTAAAAATATTCATTTTTTTAAATGATAATAATTTTTATTTTAATTGTTAATTTTTTCTGTTAAATTATCATAATTTACATCAAAATGACATTTAGTAAAAATATTCATTTTTTTAAATGATAATAATTTTTATTTTAATTGTTAATTTTTTCTGTTAAATTATCATAATTTACATCAAAAGACATGAAAAAAGATAAAAAAATAAGACAACATATTTGATTCGGTTTATATGATATTTAAAATAAATTTTTAAACATTTATTAAGTATTATTTTATAATAAATATTTAAAATTTTATTTAATATAATTAATAATTAATAATTAATAAATATTTCACCAAAAAAACAAAAAAAGGTAAGTTCCGGACACTTCTTACTTTCTTAACTTTCATCGACAAATAAACATGTTTCTTGCTTTAGCCAACCCTTTACACTTGAAGGACCTTTTGCTTTGTGTCCGTTTTATTTTTTACTAGAAAAAGAGCAATTGTGCATTTGTTATTGAAAGCTTTAAATTACAGAAGTTCAAGTGCATGCGCATCGTATCGATTATGGGTCTAGTGTAGGTCCACCATCGGGACATACAAGGACTTTAATTCCGACCTATTGAGGCCCATTCACAGTTGGGCTTTAATTATTCCGCATCATCATCAAAACCTAACAACAAAACAAATTAATCATCACAATTAACAATGAAATCAATAATCAATACTAATGACACTACCAAAAGAAAATAATACTAATGATACTTCTGTAAGTATAGTGATCTAATTATTTTGTTTATAACTAGAATAAGCATGACAATGCAAAGAAAAACAAATTAAAGGATGTAACGATTTTTCTTTTAAGATATAAAACCTATATCTATATGTAAATTAATTTTAAAATGTAATATTAAAAAATTAATTTTCAAATATTAGAAGTTGTTATAACTTATAAGTAGCGAAATTCTATGGTTAATTGGTAATCATAATTTTATCCTTTATTTTCTAGTTGTAATAAAAATAAACTTTAAAGTTTTTAAGAAAAAAAAACACTAAATAAAGAATCACCTTTTTTTTTATAATAGTATAGCATAGATATATTAAGAAAAGAAAAATATATATCCTATGTATACCGACACTAACAAAGTAACAAGCAAATCAATAATTGAAGTCAAACAAATGTGGGCAAATAGATAAATTCCTAATTAGACAACGACTTGAACTTCAAAATGTTGAGCCCAACGAGTTTCGTAGTGAGTAACACGCATGAAACCAAATCCATTTTCCTTTCCCCCACAATTTGTACATGCATAGAAGTGATGATTGAAACGGACAAACAAGTGGGCCCAAAAATGGGCCTGGGCCTTTGGCCACTTGCCATATGGTTGGTGGTGTTTGCTCCATCGTATAAAACACAAGACAAGATCGATATTTGATACAGGGCCCCATCATTGCCTATTTGGAGTTCATTGGACACCGTAATTGGAGAGATTCTTTAGTACTCTCATAGTATTACATTATTTTATTAAAAATATAACACACGTAAAATTGTATGATCATATATATCATTGTATTAAAATTAAAATATTTAAAAAATTTCTCCTATAATTGTGGGTATAAGCTACGCAATGTGTATTCAAATGCTCCATTTGCTTCAGATTTTTCCACCAACGGCCCATCAACAGACACGTGCTAGACTCCTGTGTGTGAATTTTTGTTTTCTTATAGACTACAAATATGACAAAAAAAATCCACTAATCAAAATGTTACACCACCTGGGCCTCATATAATACTAGCCTGTTCACTTCAATTGAAGGCTTCGGCTTTTGTGGGCTTTAAACTAGTTGTTGATCAAACCCCAAAATACATTTTGCAAGCCCAAATATAATTTGTTCATCTTCTTCTTCTTCTTTTTGTTGCTGAAATTGCCCACATAAGGAAATTACGCATTTGTAAATTGCATTAGCCTATAATCAACTTGGGGCCCACGGCGAGAAGTGCTCGGCCGCGAGTAAAATAAAACACCATCCACAAATCACAAATATACTGATTTTTTTTCTCAAAAATATATTATGAGGTGTTGTTATTGGAAATGAAAAAAGTAATCAGATTATGTGAAACTATTAACGTGCTTTTCTGATGAAAATAATCTTATTTTTATCACTCAAACATTTTATTATAGTGTGTTTGTTCGATAAACAAATCTTAAAATAAAATTAATGTTAAACTTAAATGTGAATATAAGATACTAATAAATAATCATTTTCCTAAATCATACTAAATTAATATCCAAAGACATTGCAGTGAGAAGACTTTAACTATAGTTTTTGTGTTAAAATATTATAGATTGTATATTTAAAATACTTAATTTTCATAGGTGACTAAAACGGTTGTGATCTAAACTTCAATTTAGATGATTGGGAGGGTTGGTGACAATGTGGAGGAAGATCTGAGATTTGGTTATAACTTAAAATAATTCTCATTCAATGAAATAAATAAATAAAGGGTAAAAAATAGATTATAGTATAAGTCATTTTTAACTTATCTTTATAAAGTATTTTTTTGTCACTAAACTCTCTTAAATTATGATTTGAACTAAAATCGTTAATTCTTTAGTTAAATTAAACTGACATCTCACATGTTGTGTACTTGTCTTCTTTTTTTCTTTTTCTTTTTCTTTTTAATGAAATATAGGCATTTGGTGGTTGCTAGATAGATTTAAAGTGATGTGATTTTTGTGGGTTTGGTGTTGAAGCTTGGAGCGAATTAAACTTAATGTGGTTTTTTAAAAATAATTAAATCAATACAACTATTTCTCTTTATGAGTCCATCACTTCCCATCTTTCTAAAAAAAGGAAATAGGAGCCTACTAGTAGTAATTAAACTGAAATGCAGTTGGAGTCAATGTCACTTATTTATACATTTACTTTTTTCTTTCCAAACTTTTACACCTTGGATATAGTCTTATTTTTTATGTATCCAAAATTTGAGGCTAGCACAGTGACAAGCTTCACTTGTCGTTGAAGCTTGCTGCACTTATTTTAATAATATGGTAATTATTAAATAAGTTTCAGTTCATGTCTAGGAACTAAGTTTAAGATTATTTAGTCATATGCTGAGATAATTTTCATATGCACTTTGCAATTGAATGTACTAATATTCCAAGGTAATTGAATGACAGAGTTGAGCAAAGCAAATTCTTCAAATCACTTAAACTATAGTTACCTTACTCGCACTCTCTAATTACCCAAATGTTATAGCAATGGATATGGTGACTAGGTTGAATGCTGACAAGCCCGTGGTGATTTTTTTTTTTTTGGTACAATAGGAAAAGGAAAAAACGAGAGCTAAGCTCTTAAAAAGGAGACACCCGATAGCATTAGGTAGGATGAGGTGATACAGCTCAGCAGAGGGAAATAACCAAAGCCTAAACTCGGTGTTGCTATGAGCACCTGTCTTAGCCAAAAAATTAGCTCAATGGTTTTCTTCACAAAGTGTATGAACCAAGGAAATCTCCCACCTAAGAGAAAGCCATATCTTTATCTCTAAAGCAATACAGCCATAACGATGATACTTACTAACCTCACTTTGGATCAACTGAAGCGCATTAAGAGAATCAGGTTCACAAACCACCCGGAGGAACCCCTTAACCCAAAGAAGCTGGACTCCTTTAAGGATGTCATTGAGTTCAGCGTGAAGATTAGTGTTATGACCAATATACCCCGAGAAGCCCAATATCCAAGAGCCATCAGCTTGGCGAACAACGCCACCAAAACCAGACTTGTTAGGATTGCCCAATGAGCTTCCATGTGCATTCAGTTTCATAAAACCATCATTGGAGGGGGGAGGGGGAGAGACCAATTAACCAAGCGAGGATACCTTGATGTTGTCGAATCAGTTTGGAAAGTGGTAAGGTGAAGTTCACATGGTGAAGTTCGACATGGTGACAGATGATGCTAATGACAGCGATGGTAGTCATGACAGTACCTTCAAAAACCTCAATGTTTCTCGTTCTCCAAATCTACCAGAGCCCTACCAAGAACAAGCAGCCATTAGTCCCATTAGATTGAGAGTATATCTAGTCATGAAGCTCATCCATAAAGAAAGAGGAGTGTTGGGAAAAGCCCAATGCTAGCAAAATAGGTAGCATTTTTGAGCAGTCACAAAGGCAATGAAGAATGGTCTCCTCCCCATGCAAGCATCTCATGCAAGTTAAATTAATGCTTACATGGCGATGAACACAAAAAAAAGTTGGTTAACAGAGCTTCTTGACAAACCAACCAAATCAAAAACCTAACTTTCTTTGAAGAAGGGAGCTTCCAAATCCAACTCCAACTCCAACTTAAACTTGCATTCAGAGTCTCTCCCTCAAAAAGTAGCCATAAATAAGCAGATTGAGACGAATAAACTCCTATAGTAATAGAACACTTGTTGCATGAAACATTTCATGAAGGCTTTTATGCAGCTTTGGTGCCAACCCGACAGTTATTGAGGTTAATAAAATAGCAAAAAGGCAACAAATAGATAGGATACTGCTCTAGCAGGGTTGCCGCACAAGTGTACCAACAATGTTCATACGACCACAATTTATAGGTGGAGCTGATGAAGCCATGAGCTCAATGTTCAAAACTAACTTGCCCAATTGTTATATTCCATATAAACACAACATGCATTTTCAAGTAAAATAGATTTTTATATGATTTGTAATTATATTTTGTATATTTGAGGCAATTCCCTTGAGCATCTGCTGTTACATCCAAAAAAAAAAAGGTATAGAGCCTTTTCTCATATTTGTTGTACTCTTTGTCATCTTGAACATGGTATTGGTTAATGTATGAGTTATCATTTTCACAGATGAAATCCACCTCTTGATGAGTCATCACACTCGCCTCAAGTTTCACACCAAGCTTCACTACCAAACCTTCAAAGATCACATCGCCTTAGAACTTTGCCCTTGTTTTGTTAACTAAAAAACAGAAAGAAAGAAAGAGAAGAAGACAAAGTTACGTGTTGTGCAAATGAGATTTTTGTTTAATTTAATTATAAAACTAAACAATTTTGATTCAAATCATAATTCAGGGCATTAAGTGACAAAAAAATATTTTAAAATGATAAGTTGAGAAATATTTATATTAAAAAAGTAATCTGTATCTTTCCAATAAATAAATGGACAAAGTATTACCCTATCCTCTTACATGGAAACATTACCTAAAAATAAAAAATGAAAAATAACACGGATGATGATGCACCCTTTGATCAAAAATTCAAAATCCTAAAGTGGCAAAGTGACCCCACTTTGTGCCACCAAAAAACAAGGTGCACATAAAGCTTTAACGTCTATTGTCATCATGTGGATTTCCAACCGTTGGATCAACCTTTCTTCAAATCGGACGGCAAGAAAAGCCCTCAGTCAACGCGACAGTCACATCTGATTTCAACGTCTCATCTCACCTCCCTTTTTCTTCTCTCTGAGACGTGTTTGCGTAAGCAGAAACATTGCTGACGTTCTATTTATTTTTTATTTAATATTTAAATTTTTGTTTCTCTTTTTTTCTTTAGAAAAATGGAAAATCAGAAGGAAAAGAAACGGCACTGAGCTTCGAAGCCTTCTCTCACATCACATGCTTTGCTTCTACAACAATAAATTATTGAGCTCAATCACAATCAGGTGCAGATTTTCTTCTTCACAATTCAAAATGTCTCTAATTCTTCATATTCATAAGCATGTGCTTTCAATTCATGGATTTTTATTTTTTATTTTTGGTTTTGCTTAACTTGATGAATCTTAAGTTGTTTTAAGGTTTCGTTTCGATTTATTTTGGTTTTGGATGTCAAATGTTTTATTTATTTTTTGGATCACTGTGTTGCCTGAGTGAGACTGATGAATGGAGTGTTGTAGATTCTAAGAATGTTCTTATGAAATTTCTTTTGTATTTAATTAGGTATTTGGAATTTATGTAGTGAGTCTTTAACTTAGAATTTGGATTTACTAGGTTTCTATTTCTCGGAAACCGTTTTGTTTTGAGTTCACGTTTTGATTTTGTTCATGGGTGATGTTTGGTTCTTCCAGTTTATTATCCGTTTAGTTTATGCTGAACTCGAACTCTTACTTGACTGCTTTTGGCATTACATTTAAGTCTTTTTGGTAACATTTCACCATTTATTTCCTAAGATTCTTGACATTCTCGTTATAGGAACAAGATCTTCATGTAATAACATTGAAAACGATCTATTATTTGTAAAACGGTTGCAGCACTCTTGCAATTAGCTCACTTTCTTGTTACACCGCTCCTTGTGTTTTTGGTAAGCTGGTATTAACGATGATCATCTTGCCAATTGTGTAACCTTATAGGAAATGAAAATAAAGTAAATTTTCTTTTCTTTTGTTTACCACTTTCAAGATATAGAGAACCTAGGTTATAGGGAGTAATAAGATTTTAATATATAAAATTATCTGTCTGTGGTTACCTAATCAGGACAATAGTTAATCCTCTCCAAGGTGTGGTGCAAAGATCTTGGTACTCTTCATTCGGCATATTAGAGCAGATTTTTAAATGATCAAGAATCAAATTAGGAGAAGGTGTAGATTGGGAACTTTGTTACTACCAATCTATGCCTTATCGCCTTCTACTTTGGTTGACTAATTTAGATGGACGTTACCTCTCTCGGATCAAATAGCAACACCCAAACCGACCAATATCCTTTGCTGATGGAGCAGCCAGAAACCCGTAATGGCCATCAGCACATAATTGACATTACAAGTAATGGTGAAGCTTTATCCAGCTCATCTCATAATGATCGACAATCTGAAATGCATTTACCCCAGAATGAAGATCAACAGGCTGGGGGCACACAAGACCCCGCTCATCAAACATCTTCATCTTCTGTGTCCAGATTAAACTCTCTAAATTCCTCATCAATGAGAAGAGGAGAGGGGTATGGTCATCGCAGAAGGAGCCCATTGAATTCTGGACTATGGATTTCTGTTGAGCTTGTTGTCACTGTGAGTCAGATCATAGCATCTATTGTGGTTTTGTCATTGTCCAGGAATGAAAATCCCCAAGCCCCATTATTTGCATGGATTGTGGGTTATGCATCTGGCTGTGTTGCTACGCTTCCTATTCTTTACTGGCGTTATCGAAGCCGTAATCAAAGCACTGAACAAGATACCTCTCAACCATCTCAAGGATCATCTGGAAGCAATCCTCCAGAACCTACTTCTTATACTGCCATCTCTGCTGCTCATGTTTCAGACGTGGAGAGTAGTCATGCTACAGAATTGGCCACAAGAAACACTATAATTCCTGTTGCCTTTATTTCTAGGTATGCTTTTTCTTCCCTCTCGTTCTTTCTTTTCTTTTTGGGTATTATCTCACCTTTTGTTATGATGATTATCACATTTAATATCACATTTATTTAAGTTGTTAGGTGGAGGCTCATGAATGGTTTAATATCTCTAACACACCTTTTCACGCAAGAGCCCTTTGGGCTTGAAGCGTAGACAATGCACCTGCTCACTCTACCTTGTGTTGAAATTCAACTTTATTTTGATGAATGGGGGCGGCAAGGATCTTACTCCTGACCAAATAGCTTTTAAGTTGTTGGATGGAAACTCATAAATGGTTTAATATCTCATATGCCCCCTTACTCGAGCATTTTGGGATTAAAGATTGTGCAATGCACAAACCCATTCTCCCAAAAGCTTAAGTTGTTAGGTGGAGGCTCATGAATTTTTTAATATCTCTAATAATTTTATTTGTTTTTTGCTTCCATTGCTAAAATATTGTCCCTGATATTTTATACTGGAGTATTACCTAACAATATTTTATACTGTTCTTGATAATTTCAGCTGTTACTTTTCCTTTTTGAGCATGCTTGATTAGTTGATTGTTTTACAGAAAATAACCTTATAGTTTCCTGTAATGTACTATTGCCCAATACTCATCATGGGTGGAAATGGAATTGCCATTCAATGCAGAAGTAAATTGTCAGTAATTGAAAGTGTCCAATATTTAAATCCAAAGAAAGTATGAGTTTTTTTTTTTTTTTGGGGGCGGGGGGGGGGGGTGTTGTACATGGATGGAATGAAGGACCCAAGAAAGGGGTAGAAGAAGGACAACCACATAATAGGTTTTGGGTGGAATTGTAGTTACAATCTGTACCTTTCACTCCCATTGGAAACACTGTAGCTGACCATTTTTTTTAGATAGGCACCATAGCTGGCCATTGAGTTAGCACGACCTGAATTAATACATAATATTGAAATATGATCCGATCTGCTTGTGCTATTTTTTAATTCCAAATAGGGTCATGTATTATATATAGCATACTAGTGGCAGCAATGGTGAAATTGCTTTTAGAGATTTGGGTTTTTGTGATAAAGCATAGGATGTGAAGCCAGATTTGTAGTAGTAACATCTTTTTTTTTCTTTGTTGATGGTATGGCAATGAAAATTATTATAGCAACAGTTAAGTTATAACACCTTATCTAATTTTATCCACGTTTAATCAATGCACTAAGCTGAGAAACTTCTTGTTAAATTACAGGCTTAATGAAACATCATATGAGCTTCTTTTAGTGTTTGGGGACTCAGGGAGAAGGGTAAACCTTAAAACATGTTGAAGTTATAAAACCTTATTTCCTCTTCAAGTTATTGAATGTCAAATTCCAGTTAATACCCCCAATCTGATTTTATCCATGTTTAATCAATGACTACTGCACTAAGCAGAGAATTTTTTTGCTAAATTGCAGGCTTAATGGATTAGTAGACCATTTCAAGATGGCCTTAGATTGCTTCTTTGCAGTTTGGTTCGTTGTAGGAAACGTGTGGATCTTTGGAGGTCACTCTTCTCCTTCTGATGCTCCACAATTGTATAGGTACTTGTCGCACACAATGTTTTTGCAAGACCAGTATTTTACTTTCTCAAGTCTTCAAATAATCTGGGCTTCCATGAGTGCAGGTTATCTATAGTGTTTCTTACCTTTAGCTGTATCGGATATGCTATGCCATTTATACTATGTGCAACAATTTGTTGCTGCCTACCTTGCATAATTTCTGTTTTGGGCATTCGGGAGGATTTTTCTCAAAATAGAGGAGCAACAGTAGAATCTATTAATGCTCTACCAATCTACAAGTTCAAATTGAAGAACAATGAAAATGGTGATGATCAGGATGTCAACACAGCTATAGTTGAAGGTGGGATTTTGGCTGCAGGGACAGAAAAGGAGCGGGTGATATCTGGAGAAGATGCTGTAAGTTTTATAGTTGGCTTTATGTTTTCAAAATTATGAACTGACAATGTGTGTCTTGAATCTATACTCACATTCAGCCAAAAGAACGGATAAAAAGGTGTAGATATAAATAGAACCTGAATGCAAGTAACTGTTAAGGATGGGGCTTTGAATCTCTAGCTATTTTTATGATTGGTGTGCCTTCACAATCCGGAGAATGCCTCTTCTTTTAATGATATATTTTGATGTAGAATTTAATTTATGTTTCCAATACCTTTCTGAAATTCGTTGCAGGTTTGTTGCATTTGCTTGGCAAAATATGCAGATGATGATGAGCTGAGGGAGTTACCCTGCTCTCACGTCTTTCACGTGGGGTGTGTTGACAAATGGTTAAAGATAAATGCTTCCTGCCCTCTTTGTAAAAGTGAAGTTGGTACGAGTAGTGGTGGGTCGCCTTCAGCCTGGGACTCCAGTCCGCATTAGATGAGAATGGGTGCCAAGTCAGTCAAAGGTGGTATACCAGCCAAAGTAAGTAGTTTCCTGAAGGCACATCCCCTATGAAGTTGCAGCTTTACAAGTTCACATCAAACATTTGGAGTCTGCTTTCAAGGGTGAGATGTGTTATGAGAGCCGAAGATAGAGGCAGAGTTACTTATATCTTCTAGCATATGTGTTGTTATAATCTAGTGCAAGGTTGAGAATGTGTTTAGCCCCCCCCCCCCCTTTTTTTCTTCTTTTCCCAACCTTTCCCCCGTTTTTACATACTCACGAAGTATTGTTTTGTAGAAAATAGGCTACATGTCCTGTTTCAAATATTTCCTAATTTATCAGTTTTCATTATGTATATATAGCAAAATTTAATGAAAATCTTGATTTTTCTTGAATTTGAAGTTGTAAAATAAGCTGAAGTTTTCCAGAAGTACTCCTAGAACTCTTATCAAAGATGTTCCTTCATATGCGTTTTTGCCTTCAATGTAAGAACCGTTTATTACTAGTTATCGTCAAGGACCAACTCTGGCACGTGAATGATTTTATAAACTAGCATTTAATTAATCAAAATTTGAATTTGAATAAAATTATATCGCATTGATACCACTTCGCCTTAAAAAATTTATGTTTAATAAGACCTCCGTTTCAACAGTCTTCTCAACCGTGACACGGCTAAAATTCAAACGTAGGAAACAACAATTCCAATAAATATTCATTCAAAGCTTAAGCTGTCGTTGCAGTTTGTCTAAAGTATGGATTCTGAAGCAAAATTTTCACATAATAAAATGTTTATACATGATAAAGAAGCCAATTAATAGGAAAAGTACAACATGCTCTCGGTATATATATGTTGGCTGCATGCAGGACCAAAAACTTAATTTCTGCAGCTCTCCCTGCGACCTAAATGGTAGTAACCTTGGACATCGGTACAAATTCATGGAGCCTCCTGTCTACCATCTCTCAGGCAAAACGGGGTGAACAAATAAAAAATTCAACCCTAATACATAATTGAGGTAAAATTATACACATTGGCAAAAGGAATACATCAGTTTGGAGAGGGAGAACTCGGGCAAAGAAAAAACATCCGTGACTTGTGTCCAGAATTTGCCATAATCCGCACCAAAACTCAGTATGACCCTTGTTACTGGGAACTGCAACCTAGTTGTTCAGGGAAGTGTCAAATGCAGCTTGGTTTTCCAAGCATCCAAACTGGGTAACTTGCAAATCTGTTAGCCCATGTTCAACTTTGTCAGATATTGAGATCATTAAATGCCTCTAATTGCCCATTCGTTTTGACGGATTCCACATTGTGACCACCCACTGAAGGGTTAGACCTCCCATTTTCAGTGTTCTTACATATCTTATTGAGAACGGAGTTGGGAGAGGCAGAACTGTGGCTGCCCTCAAAGTATGTAGAGTAAGGGAAATACTCTGCACAACGCACTTTCCATCCTGCAAGTGGTGCATTAATCTCAGTACCAGAAGCATATTTTACCGTTTCCACTTTTATAGAACATGACATGTGATATCTCCTTTGGGGTTCCCCCCTGATTATTCCAATCGGAAGAAGTTTCTTAGAGCATCAAATAATAACACAAGGTTTTCATGGCAGAATATATTATGAAACCATCGGCAGACATGAAAGGTTCTTATGATGCTCCATTACAAGGTTTGTATCAATAATAACAGATACAAGGGAATGAAAAATAAGTATAGGAACAGCTTAAAATTAGGTGAAGATTTATGAAAATTACACATTAATATTTCCCTTTTTGGGGATAAAAGAATAAACCCAAGTTAAATGTTATATCAAAACTTAGCCTTGAAATTGCGTTAAGTTTCAAAGGACATTAACCCCATCCCAGTCAAATGACAAAAGATTAAAAATAATTAAACAATGCTTTTAGCAAACGACTTTTATTTCCTTCAACATTTCTCCTTGAAAAAATTCTTGTTCGCTTTAGAGCAATCAGTAATTTGTTAATCTCCAATAGGAGAAAGCTTTTGAATAGGAATATGAACCCAAATACACATTATTCTTGGAAAACACAAGCATTATCTATAGCCAATATCTCCTACAAAAGTTTATTGTACGCATTTGTCCATTCTAAGGCCATCCAACAGAAAAAAATTATCAGGCAACAGAAAATCCCAGTTATACTTACTCAATGCAGCATCCTGATCAACAAGGAATTTTCCAAGAAGTTCATGAACTGCAATACAGTCTTCAAGTTTCCATTCCCCGATCGGTCCAAGTGCTCCATTTCTATCAGAACAAATTATCAAGATTGAATGCTACAAAGCCTATGAAGCACATACTGACACAAACATGGACACTGCGGCACAGCAAAGTCCAAGAATTATAGGACAAGATACACAAAATATTTTAAAAAATTTATTTTCATTTAATTTCATCATTTTTCACAAGTTTTTTTAAATATAATTTTGTTAGTAGTCTGTTGTGTTTTATTTTATCTAGTACTTATTTTCTTTTTGCTACTGACATTATTTCCTTTTTTTCCCCTCTGCCGCTTTTTTTTTTAACAATAACCTTTTAAAAGAATAAAATTAGAACAAGACAAGGGGTTTGTCATTCTGGGCAACCCCTTAGCAGTTCCGGGGAAAACGTCCTCTTGACATTTTTCTTCATCTCCAAGACCCAGAATTATCTCACCCACTTGCAATCTCATATATTCTTTGCAAAGGGTTGGTTGCCACTGCGAGCAATAGGCTGGTTGCAGCACCACCCCTGCATTTTCTCTTTCCCCTTCTCTCTCTAAAACAATCTACCTAAGTCTCCCTTCCCTCCCTGTCTCATTTCTTTCATTGTTGGGGGCAATGATGTGGCAAGCAAGGCTAACAACCAATCAGGTGAGGCAATGAATTCCAGCAAGTTTGTTCAGTCACAGTCTATCCAGATGTATTGAGAAAGAAGATGAGCCATGTCAAGCCCTGCTGGAGCTGTGAAAAATGAAACTTTCCTAATCCAACACTTACATGCATCCAATGCGTCGGTGTCAAATGAACACAGTGACACAAGGAACATGTGTCAGTGCTTAATAGGATGAAGCTTGAGATGCTATAAGGCATTACCTTGGCACAAGGTTATTTGTTGAGCCTTCAATCAACTTGACACCCTCAGACCTTCTGTTGGAATCCAAAATGTTTAACATTTCTCCAAAAGCAGCTCTATGCATCAAAGAATCTGCAAACAAGAGGGAAAACAAATTAAGAAACCTTCATAACAAAGCTTGAAATATATGCGATGTCAACAAATGTTCATGATAATGCTGAGAATGACCTTTATGTTTATCAAGGAAAGAGTTGTTTGCCTCAAACAGAGATTTCCCATGCAGCTGACTGCATAAAAGGAATAAACAGTTAGAATTAAATCATAATTGATAAAATAAAATTGTATATATCAGGCCCCCAAAAGACAATAAAAGGAGAAAAAAAGTAAACAATTGCACCAGAGAACCTAATAGTTTGGCGCTCAGCTTCTAAGACACTCCAAATGAGTTTCTCACTGTCAGTCACAGGAGCATTCATGGATCCCACTTTATGGAAGAATTTGATCTGCAACATATGAACTTAGAAATAAATGACAACAGAAAGAGAATGCTTTTGCTTTGTTCTTTTTGGTGTTTGATGGTGGAAGGAAGAAATCACAAGAATAGAGAGGACAATGTATCCTATAAACGAGAACAGATTAACAGAAAAATTGAAGAACAGAAAGGGGGTAGTAGCTGGTACCAAATTCAAAGGAATTTCTTTTCTTTTGATTATCTAATTTGTCACATGCTTTTCATGCAATTCATGCTACATCTAAACAATTTAAAAAGATATGATTGTAGCCGTAGAGCATCAGACATTATTATGTATTGTTTTGATATGATAAATATTAAAAAAAAACTTTCTAATCCCAGTAACATGTCAATTTGATCTTCAGAAGAAATGCCATACCAAGCAACGATGAGAATCAGGGTGTTCAGCATCCAACCTCAGTAACTGCTTAACAGCCTACAAATCAAAAGATAGAGAACAAAACACATTTAACTGGCATCATATTCTAAAATGATAAAGTGTATTATAACCTTAAGATATGCACACAAAAAAATATTATTCAATTAATCAGCTAGAATCGGCATATAGTCACAACATAGAGCCCCCTACACTCTGGTAATGTGCTTAAAATATCAAGGAAGACAGCCTCAACTGTTAACACAAGCCAATTACTAGCCTGACAAAATTACTTAACCGTGAATAAGATGCAGGACAAAAGAAGTTTCTGGGCTCCTCATTTAACACTGAAATACCTGAAAGGCAAGCAAAGTCTTCTGTTTTCTCATATATAATTCAAAAGAGAGCAAGTGCGTCTCCAATGAATTAGGTGAATTCTTCTTCAGCAACTTCAAGTATTTTGTGGCTTCGAACAATGGATCTTCAACCTAAGTGGGAGAAAGTCACAGAACAAACGGGACAATGTCTTAACAATTATAATAAGCATAGTTTATCAGAATAATTGCCAGTAAATGTTTAAAATAAATTTTTCCTGAATCATTTTACCACTAAAATTAATATGTTTGAATCAAATACTCTAATCAACTATATTGATTTTAACAGTTTGTTAATTATAACATGCACATTAATGAAACTGTGAAAGATGTTAACCTATTCAATATAGCATTTTAACTATGCAACCTAGTCAATTTCATATCATTTTTAATCAAGGAAAAACACAATTGGAAAAAATTCTCAAAGAAACATAAAGAATATTGTTAGTCAAATTAACATAACAAATCTAAACTCTACCAACTCATATATACCAAACAGCTATGGTGGGGCTTTGCAACACCATCCTCCTGACAATCATAATCGGCATGGAAACAAAAAAAATTCTCTATTGTGCATTTCTCAAAAACTCTCTTGCGCACACATGCACGTCCTGCCAAGATGCCTGGTGGCAACCACCAGAATAGTATCCAAACATTGTTTGAGGATCCAGCTTAGGAGTAAATGGGATTTAATCATCTTCTAAATGAACTCGAAGAGGAAAGTTTTATATTGTGCACTAAATGAAATTTTAAAACAGGTCTCAGAGTTTGACATGGAATGAAAATATAAGAATCTCAATGGGCACAAAATTTATTGAATTTTAACCTGCAATAACTTTTCCCCACGTGGATCTGGATCAACAGGTTTTGCATGCCGTTTCCCAGACTTTGATACCCCACTGGCACTTGATTCTTCATTTTTTTCTTCTGCCTCCTAATAAGAAAATAAAACAATAGCATTAGTACTTTTCCAGCAAGAAGTTCCACAGAAGCTGTAGAAACGATTAATACTTTCTTAGCTCTTGCTTCTGCCTTTCTTTGTTTTTGCCTCATTTTCTTTTTCTGAGAAGGAAGCAACTTTGACAAATCATCATCTTCCTCGGTTGTAGACTTTGGAGGAGAATCATACAATTTTATATAACATCTGCAGCTCAAAACATTACAATCATGAGATAAAAAATACAAGATCAGAAGTAAATTCCATTTGCTTATATTAATTTAGGCTGAACTGCTATGGCAGTCCTAAGTTTTAGGTCATAAAATTATAAACCCACACCAAACTTGATACATAAGTAAGAAAACTCTTGTCCTCACAAGGACCATGAGGCAGAGAAACAATAAAAAATAAAAACAATCACATGCTTAGTTTCCCAATACATTTTGCACCTCAAGTGTAGGAGTAAAGGGCTTTTAAATCCCATGAATGTACAGAATCCAGTTACACAAAGCACTGCACAACACTAACAAGCATAATATTCACCTGATAGCTCCAGCCGCTGCTTTCTGAAAATATGCATGCGAGTGCAATCGGTCTTGAAATTTAAGCATTTCCACATATGTACGCAATGTCATTTTCCTTAAGCAGTATGAATGAAAATCAAACTGGTCTTCAGTAATATCTGCATAATGCTTCTCCACTGCTAAAAATTTCTTGAGAGCCCGTCCAAGATCGCCTTGGCGGAAATAGCTTTCAGCAGAGGCAAGCTCATACCTTCCAAAGATAGATGTTACAAGATGCGTTACGAAATGAAACCACAATATCACTAGGACAGTACAGAATGTTACACATCATTAGATACAGACCACATGCACTGCATGTCATGGAGGTTGTTGTGTTGATCCCCATCTTTTGTGAACAACACAGCAGTTTTTTCAGCTAAAGTCACCTGGATATCAAGGGCATAGACAACGAAAGAAGAGTCAGAAAAGGCAAAAGAGAAAGCTACACAAATTAAAATGCCAGTGTGTGACTGAAATTCAAATATAAAGATAGATAAAAACCTGATCAGCCTGCAGCATGCGCTTAACACATTCACTATTAACATAACGATCAGCAAGATCCATACACCTAGCTTCATCTGCAAATGCAGCAGCAGCAGCCAAATCACCAGCATGCTTCAGTATCCGACTCTGTTATAAAAAGACATGCAACAATCATTCAACAAGATTTGCCATATGCAAGTGACTCACCTCTTTTGAACCCCATTTTATTAAGTATGAACTATCTCTCTCCAAAGTCCTAAATCTTTAAAATTAAATGTCACCTCTGGAATGACTAGATTATATATACTCTTTATGCCTTGAATGCATAACAGTTAAGTAGTTTTTATGATATTATTAGATATCATAATTTCTTAATAGAATAAGAAAATTAAAGCATGTTTCCTTGTGCCATATATTTATTTTTAATACTTAGAAATTGATTTATTGTGTAGAACATAAAATATATTATCTTATTTTGTCTTATATTTAAAGTGACATGTTCTAAACTGCATGAAGGCCAATAGTTAATTGAAAATGCTGTTTAGCCCAAAGTTTTGCACAGAAACACTTCAAATTGCATGGCAGTGACTTACGTAACTTGGCCCACCAAATCTGATATTTCACGGTAACTAGTGATTTACATGTCCTCTCAGTGTGGGTCTCTGTAAATTATTTATGCTAATAGCACTTCTCAAAGTTAATTAGGCCAAACCACAGAGTTAAGTGTCATTTAATTTGTAGTTAGATTCCATTAACTAGAATATAAAGATTTTTTTAATATAACAGAAGAAGGACCACAGAGAAATTAAATAAGCCCAAAACAAGTAATTAGAAGTATAAACAAACCTTGACAGAATATAGATCAATGACAGTAGGTGTGTGTTCTATAGCCTCATCGATTTTAGAAAGAGCAATTTCATATTGGCCCTGCCTGTCATAATGCTGCACCAATACAAATTCCCTTAGTGGAAAAAAAAAACATGGAAGAACCCACAAAAATGTATCTAAAAATCATCCAAACGAATAGCCACCAACCTGAGCCAATAAGAACAAAGTCCACATAAGAGTTGAAGGGGGTTCTGTTTCCACCCTGTATACAAGATAAACAATGGTTAGTTATCCATTAGAAGAAAAAAGCTTCAAAGCATAAAATCTTAGATGTAGGCCCTTTGCATTGAATTGTTATGGGATAGTATTGTGCTTATAGCTTCTCTTTGGTGCTGTGTTCATGGTTGTTTCAAGTGAATTTCTATCACTGATATGCAAAGAGATTGGATAGTTTTTTATTTATTTATTTTGCAACCTCCTAGCCAATTTGGCTTACTGTTATCCTCTCTGTTTTTCTTTTAAGAAGGATTACTTATCCTCCCCAAAGATGGACGGGCCCAAAATGTTTGCTATTTCTCATTCAAGACATTTGTCAGAGAGAGCATTTATGGGGAGGGAGTCTGAAGGAGGGTCAGTAGATCCAAACTTTCAACATATTCTCAACAACATGCAAAGCCACTTTTTAAGTAATTAAACATGTGTGAATCATCATGGCATTATCATGTCATTTTTGAAACAGCAACTCAGTAAGCACATACACTTATCCTGCACCTTAATTTGTCCACCCCAAGCCCCTCATATTCCCCTTCTAAAAAATTAGACCCCATCATTAGATAGCCTCTTTAATTTGCATACAGAATTGTTTGCATCCCCAAAGAGGGGGTGGGAAGGGGGATATTAGAGAGACAGATAGTAGGAAAAGAAGAAATAAGAGAGGACAGGAAATTCACTGGTGCTGAAGCAATAGTAAGCCATCTCAATAGTCAGGAAATCCTAACAGAATACATATATTCTTAATGCAAAATTCAGTAAAGCCTCCTTCTGAAAAACACTATCGACAGACGACTCTGCATAAAACCCCCTAGATATTCTAAATTTCAGTGAGGGAACAATGTATTCAAAAAGAGAGATCTCAAATAATATATTAACATAATCACCAATTTTGATATCAGGAAAAAAAATTAAAACAAAAGTTCTCAGCTGACATTTGTACCATATGAACATCTTAATCACAATTCCTGTGCTACAATACAGAAGTTAACGAGCATATCTTACCTCCCCGGGTATTGACCAGTTGTCCTAATTGAATTCTCTAACTCAAGAATAAGTTGTTCCAAAATGTCAGCCTGGACAAGAGTGAAAAAAGAAATAGAACCCACAGAAACATTATTTTTCTACCATCATATTATACAATAAAAAGACATCCCAAACCCTCAGTAGTAGAAAAGTAAATAATAAAACTGACCTTCCCAGGGTGATTGTACAGAGAAGAAAGATCAGAGAACAGAGATGGAACTCCCTAGAAACAACACAAAATGAAATCCCAATTTAATTTTGAAACTAGTAAACTAGGAAGAAAAGGAATTGTTCATACCTTAGTTAGGAGAGGCCTAATATAACTATCTGCTGCTTCTCGAAATTTGTCACCTTGTAAAAAATCTAGTGGTATTCTCTGGCGAACAAAAAAATAATAATAAATGAATTTCACTTTCAATAAGAAAGTGAAAAATATCAGCAGAACACCAATCATTCATCTATAATATAGTATAGTGGAACAGTAGAAGATGCACTCACACTGATCTATGAATAGTTTTCCCTAGAAGGGAATAAAACAAAAATAACATTGACCACACTTATTATGCTAAGCGATATATCATTCCAGTTTTGCCTGCATTTTCCATTTAACAAGAAAGAACAAAGTTCCTGCGTCCTAGGAGAGGAGAGAGAGGCTGAGGGGGGGGGGGGAGCTGCAACAAAAGAACCTTTGCATGGAAAAACCCATTTCCAAAGAAAGAAGAAAATATCACATGTGATACAACCACATAGCAAGACCTAACTCCTTTTACACAGATAATATAGCAAAATAATAATTAAGTGATAATTGTGATACATGAAGAAAAGGTATTAAAGTAAAAGTATATATAACTACAAGAATTAGCTGTTACCTTAACAGCAGAAGACCACTTAAATTGCTGCCCAAGTGTTTTGTACAAGGCATCTAACCGATCTATTTCATCAGGAGAAAAATGGCCATTTTCTGAATATAACCCCACACATTTTTGGAGGCCTTCATAGTATCTGACCATTAACATGAAGCATGAACAATTATTTAGCTTCTACAAGTCTGCAAGATTGTAGACAACATCACATACAAACAGACTACTTGGAAAGGGAGTTATTATAAAATTATTACACATTATTAAAATGAAGTAAATAGTATATAACCCGACACATTTTTGGAGGCCTTCATAGTATCTGAACAATAAAATGAAACATGAAAAAATTCTCTAGCTTCCACAAGTGAGCAATATCGTAGACAAAATCGAATACAACCTAAAAAGTTTATCAACCCAGAAAGAGCCAAATTAAACAAAGATTAAGGCATCTGCACCAAAACTATTCTCTTATCCTTTCGCAGTGGTGGCTAATTAAAAATAACTTGAATAACTTGTCAAAAAAGTCAGGACAAGTCACAATATGTGCTTATCCTAATCTAACTTAGAGCAAAACCCACCCTTCCACCTATAACATATTAGGTAAACAACCAAAATAAAAAGTTATGACAGTAATGTGTTGATCAGAAAGGGGGTAAAAACAACAGTAATGATCATGTAAAGCACATACAAGAGCAAAGTTAGGCAATCACGCATCTCATCTCACCATTTGAAACATAATGACTACTTCCTGAATATTTGTATACGAGAACCATGTCATTTAGAAACTAGAAGTGTGCAAAAGAAACCATCAAGGCAAAAAGGAAACAATTATAGTGGAAGAACATAAAGAAGAATGACATCTAGACAGACTTTGCAATTGAGACACTGAAACCTAAAATTTAAGTGGCCAGAAAGATCACCTATAATTGTCAGGATTCATGGAAAGTAATGCCTGGTACAATTTTTCACCTTCTTCTAAGCGACCAAGCTTCACTAAAAGTGAAACCTCTTGTTCTTTATATGCAAGCTTATCAACCTAAAAAGACATAATCAGAAACAAGTTATCATATCATGCTTCTCATGCATAACAAGTTACATTATCAAATTACCCTGGTAAATAAAACATACATACAATTTTTAATTCTTTTTTGTGCAACTCCTCAAGAGCTCTCTCAAGAAATCCGCATTCCTCTAACAAAGAGATCTGGATAAAAAGATTTGATGCAGAAAATCACCATCCGAGGGAAACATTAATACTGGCATTTGAACCATAAGAAAGACTTCACATTCTTTAACATGTACAAGTAGAAGTGAAAGCAGAAATATTCACATTCAAAAGTATACAATTTGACTAGAGCTATAATCCAGATATTATCCAGAACATTTAATTAGAGACTGAGAAAGCTTCCTATTTGTCCTATAAATATCATAGTGGATAGCGGCTATCATCAGCATTAACAAAGACTCACACGAATGCAAAAGAGATTTTCAATTACACTAGCCCTACAAGGGTCTGATCATATACCAATTGATGGAAGATTCATATTAGAATGAAGTGATGAACATTAGTTTGGGATCAACTGGAAAATTAATTCAGGGTCCTATCATTTACTCAAATTGCTGTTTAGGCTTCTGTGAACCTCTGACATGCGGATAAGCCATTTTCCAGGCATACCTATGAATAGTTTTATTGAGTCTTGACATTATTTAGATGGACATTCTTGTTATCCAAATGTCAGCCTTCTTAAGTTTCCATCAGAAGTTCAAAGTCAGTGATAAGTTTGTTTCAAGGTAGCAATTCAAGGTCAAAAGATCCTCACATGGTTTTAAAGTAAATATGACATGTTATATGCAAAATTCTAATATGTAATGGTAAAAGCCAATTCAAAATCCTACCATTATAGCAAAATCCAATTAAGGTAAAAACATCCAAGAACAAATATGTGAAGACTGAAGAGGCATTATGCATTAAACAAGAAACAGCTGTAGACAAGATGCCAGAGGAAAAACCTTATATAAAAGCATTTCCCCATGCTCACAACGTTCATTTTCTGGAGGATAATCATCTTCTAATGTCCCTTCATATGCTTCCAGAATTTCAACTGCCTTTGATGCACTGTTTCATATTTAAAAGGTCAGTACAACAAACTACCAAAAGAACAAAATTATGCCATTTCAATGAAACCTATCAATAATAGCAAAGCTAGGGTAGTAGCATGATCCAAGGCCTCACACCAACCAGAATTGTGATTCTGGTGCAATTCAAACAACTATGGATCCAAAATCACCAGCCATGTTGTGGCAGGGTCTGGGTCAGATCCTCCAGGACCCCCAACTGAAAAAAGGATTGATTTACCCCTTTTTGACAACGTTTCTAAAAAAAGTGGAGGGAAAGGACTGAAAAAGGCCTTCTGATTCAAAATAAAACCAAATCACTCCCTTGTTCACCTTAATTTTTTTTCAGATTGATGATATAATTGATATTGATCTTGTTGGAGAAGATTAGGGATTAGAAAATAGTGATTTTTTTTTTCTTGAAATTGTACTCACTTGACTATACGACTTGAATCTTAATTTACTTAAGAGTTTAGAATTTTAACTTTTGGGTACATTATGAGTTATTTGACCTTGAATGTTGATATTTCACTTTTCAAATGATTGAATCATATATTATTACGTAGAAGATGCATTTTATGCTATTTTTAACATTGAGACATGAATATTATGATTCATGATTCGAAAATTGGGCTTCAATTTGCGATTAGATTCACAACTTGACAACGATATTATAAATGATAGAAGCCAGTTTTTCACACTTAAAATCACTTTCATTCCAATAACACACATCACAAATATGCAAACACATAAATATGTCAGTAAATATTGACTAATGAGAATACCGCAATTAATGTTCATGAACAATGAAAAGCTTCAAAATTCACATATTAACTTAGCAACAAGTTCGGAGTTCAAGACCATATCTCTATGGACCCCATTATGACATCAAGGAAGGAGAGAATAATATCTCTTGCCAATGAGTTAATGGATCACACGGCACTGGTTTTAATCTTTAAGATCAGCGTGTGTTTGATGTTTTGGGTTGGATCACACGGCACTGGCTTTAATCTTTAAGATCAGCGTGTGTTTGATGTTTTGGGTTGGATCCTCTCCCTCCCCTATCTCAGGTCCTTGGGGCCACCTATATAACCCCCCCCCAAAAAAAATCTTGCAAATAATCACATAACAGCCAATTATATTATCTCAAAAAAATCAACAAATTAAACAGCAGAAAAATTGGCAAACAAAAGAAGATAGTCCTAAGCACAGATAGCATTTCATGTAAAGGCAGTTCAAGCTGTCATCAATAGGAAAAACCATTTAATTTGATATAAATCAAAATCATACTTAGAGTTCAAATGATGAGCAACAGTAAAGCCAATCCAGTTCATGCGATGATTTGACTTGAGAGTCAGAAGTTGTTGTCTTGTCTCAACAAATCCAGTTAAATCTCGCATTTGAGCCTGTTATAGAGAAGTAAAAGCACCATCACATGAGTAAAAAGAGATATAAAAGAATTCACTGAATATGTGTGTCTGCGTGTGCGTGTGCGTGTGCGTGTGCACGTGTATTATGAAAAGTGAAACACAGTCCAACAGCACAGCAAAACATTTGTTTGCTCCAGTTCATGGTGAGGCCAAGATGACCTCGAACGAAAATTAGCTACACTAATCTTTACAAAAACATGGTATGGTCCTAGGAAAAGTATTGGGATGTTCAAGCACCTTCCAAGTCAGCTTTTCACATTACAACAGTAACTTTCTGTTTACTCAAAGTAACTTTTTCAACAGAACATTGGCAGCAAAATATTATCAAATAGCAGATTCTTGAATATATGCTCGAGCTTCCTAGAATATTTTTCTAACAGGAAAGGCACGAGCACACACCTATAGAAGCAAAAGGAATTTAAGATGCTACCTGTAAGAGCGATAGGTCACGTAGGATTTCAATATTGTCAGGATCTATTTTCAGTGCATTTCGGTAGCACTTGATTGCTTCTCTATATTCTCTGTCTGACCGATAAAGGAGACCATAAACATGCCAGCAAACATGACTTTTAAGGTCATTCTGCACCAGAAGAAAAATTAAGCCTGGACCATCTCACAAACTAAGATTGGAAGATTGATAAATGGTGTAAAATCAAAGAGAACATGCAGACCTTTAGTCCTTGGCGAACAAGTTCATATGCTTCAGACTTACGATCCATGCAATTTAACGTCAAACCCTTCATCGATAAAGTTTCTATCAACCAGAAGGGGGAACAGACACATATATAAGAAAAATGCCCATAGAAATAAAATAATTGAAAGATGAAGAAAAAAGAACTTGTGTAAGAAAAAAGTAAACATAGCATTTCTTGTGTTACTCGCTTAAACAACTACGAAGGAAATAGAATACTCCCTGACCAGAAGGAAAAGCATGAAAAAAGAGTACCGAGAAAGTATACCTCCATGATCTGGAAATTTTTTCAAAATGGCATCGGCTGCTTTGAGGCCCTTTTTGTATTGTTTGGTTTCATAGGATTTCTGCAGCAACGCAAACAAGGAAAAATAAGCTCCACATAACAGTTATCAGCCCCACCACTCCCAAAGTATTTCACTTGCTCGTAAATTTCCTAATAACCAAGATGATTAAAATTTAATTACATAAGCTTGCAAGCATGCATTTGCTTTTTCACGTTGAGAAAACCAAACCCCAAAACATGGCTATTAGAAGGAATTCCACAGGAAAAATCTGAAAGTCATATCATATAACGTAGCTATTTATCTCCAGAAACCGTATCCTTTCCATCAATTGCAACAAGTAAGTAGGAACACGAACAAAACCCAACATATTCAAACTTTCAAAGCAAGGAATTCACTCCAAATACTTTCTTATCTTCCATTTTATTCCCTTCAAGAGGCACCACTAACTATTTCCAAAATCTACTATCTTCATTTATTCCATCGCAGGCCAAATGATTAAGACAAGTACACACATTGATAAAAACAAGAACATCCACAATCCTGCTCAGTGCAGTTCAAACTTCCTTCCTGCTTCCAATGATTGCAATTAAAAACCAAAAAATACAGATAAGGCAATAAACTCAAACTCTAGAGTACCAGATGTTCAACCCCCGAAGACCTGAAACTCAATGTCAGACCTCACAAATTACAGTAACGCAAAACTACATAATTAAAACTGAATGCCCCAAAAAAATTTCTTCCAGATTGTCAGCAACCAAACAAACCGTAAGAAAGTGCTTAGAATAAGAACAGAATCTAGGGTTTTAGGATGGGGAAGCAATCGAGGAAGCAGAAGAAAGTGGTTGAACTTGGATCGAGCGACGAGAAGGAAGCAAAAAGAATAAATAGAAAATGCGAAAATAGAGAGAGAAACGAAGCTTACAACAATAAGCTTGAAGAGATTGGCCTCCTTGGGAGGTAGGGAAGCACCCATTGTTCCAGAGAGAGAGAGAGAGAAAGAAAGAGAAAGTGAGTTGGGGTTTATGGGAGTGAGGGCATGCGAAGGAAGGAAAGGGTCGCGAGGGAAGAGAGAGAGCGGAGAAGGGTGGCGCTTATGAGCTACAAAGGCAAAGCAACCCTACTGGTGAATAAGAAAGCAAGCAACGGGTACATGCTATTGTTGCTTGTAAAATATGAGCTCCGGGGAAGTGTGTAATTGACTTCGATGGTGAAAATGTGAAATTACTAATTTACATCCCAAAAAATAATATTAATAAGCGACTGTATATCGAATGAAAAACCAAAAAAAAAATTTGTTTTGATTTTTTAACTTGTGTAATTTATTAATATTATATGTGACATATTAATATTTACTCGGTATGTATTCTCTAACTCACTATTGATTTAATTTTGTATCTTTTTACGCTATCTTCTCAACTAAAATATTTTGGTTATTCTAATGTTTTAATATATTTATTAAATAAAAAATATTTTATAGAAACAAATTATCAGTTAAAAGAACCAAATACTTTTTTTAACAACCATCTTCGTTATGTGTTTTAAGTGTTAACAACCAAATACATATGAGACATGAATCTCAGGGCAATTATATTTGTTTATTTTATTCTTCTTGGCTACAGTTTTAAAATTAAGCGGGTGAGAGAGGGAGAATGAGAGAGGAAAGCAATGAAAAAAAATAAGGGAGGAGGAATATAAAGAAAATAGAAAGATAAATAATGGTATAATTATTAAATAATATTTATTTTATATTTTGTATTACTTGATAAACTTATAAAGAATATTTTCATATTAATTTTTGTTTCAATTAAGATTAAGTTTTTTTGTCATTTTAAGAGCTGACATCGATTTGATGCATTTCAAAACAAATTAGTCTTCTTATATGCTAGGTTAAGGGTAAATTTAAGTAATCAAAATAAAAAATACACATTCTTAACCACTACCAATCTATTTGCATAAACATGAAAATAATATAATTAACTTTTGTCAAACTCTTTTTTGGTATTAACCTTTTTTCAACTTTTATGTACCTAAAGTGAGGATGAAAAATCGTAGGTTTTCCTATCCAAAAGGACAAAGATAACCTTATTTTGGAGTTTACCGGTTATGAGAGTGAATTTCCAAAAGACTAGCATAAAAGAGGCAAGAGATAAAAGAGGCATCTTAAGTTAAATTGCAATTATATTCCCAAATTATAACAAAGCCTTTATGAAGAAAATTATTCCATGACAAAAAAAAAAAAAAGAATAACTTAGAAAGTTGTATGGATAAAGTTCAACTTTGAGAGTTGAGACTTGAGAGCACCAAAAAAAAAAAAAAAATTCTCAACTTGAGATTACATTTGCTTCAATGGTAGTGGGATCTTGCTAGAGGAGAGAACACGAAGGAGCGGTGCCCTTAACTCTCTACCTTGCAGCACAATTCTCTTCACCAATTCTCATTCAACAGTTCATCCAAGCTGGTTAGTAATCTCTGCGCTTCCCTTTGCACATCCTCTCTTCCTTCGCAGCATAGCAGCTCGATCTCCTCATTCTACACTCTGTGTCTGTATCTGCCAATGGAAGGGGGAAAAGCTCTGATCTTTGTGTGTTGTAAGCATTTACGTTAGCAATTCAAGCACTTATTATGGAAGCTCTGCCACACTATTAACCTTGGCCCTTCTATAAAGGAAACCCTTTTCTTGAATCATGAGGAAACGTCAGAAAGTCCTCAAGGTGGGAACACAAAACGACAACGTTGTAGCAATGGCAGACCGGGTAAGCGATCTGCCAGACGCTTTGCTTTGCCATATTCTGTCGTTTCTTCCAACAAAGCAATCCGTTGTCACAAGCATTTTGTCGAAAAGGTGGAGGCCACTTTGGACTTTGGTCCCCGTTCTCGACTTCGATCACAAATTGCACTTCCCACCCGGTAAAGATGCAAACTTTGTTCATTTTGTGAACACAGTTTTGAGCCTGCGCGGTGCTGCCGAAGCACCCATCAAAAAGTTCCGACTCACGTGCGGTGATGATTTGAGTTGCAACCAATGCACTGTCAACGCATGGGTTACTGCGGCAAGCTGGCACAAAGTTGAGAAGCTCAGGCTCTTCCTGCCCAAAAATCTCACCTTGCCACCTTGCGTCCTAAGCTGCAGAACATTGGTGGTTTTGACAATCAATGTGCTTTGGCATGGTGATATTTCTGGTGTTCATCTTCCCGTGCTCAAGATACTGCACCTGAGAGGAGATAGATCTCGGTTTTATGATTGTTTTCACATAACCAATCTTCTCTCTGGCTGTCCAATTCTTAAAGAGTTGGGCCTGCAAGGGTTACTTATTGGTGAAAGATCCATGACTGAATACCAACAATTCCAGTTACAATTGTCTAAGTTGGCTAAAGCAATGCTTACTATTAATTATCAACAGTCTAAAAGCAGGGATTGGATATACTACCTATTGATGAAGCTATACAATGTTGAATATCTGTCCTTGTCTTGGGTAATAATGCAGGTATATTACTTCTTAATCCCAACAAACACCAATCCATATATTTATATAATATATTTATGGGACATATTAAGTGAGAGGTGAAATAACAAATCTTGAGGTTTGGATCATGCATGTGTAATCTTAAACGAATTGTTTGGATGTGGATAAGGAGGGGGAAGGGAAGGGAAGGGAAAAATGATCCCTACCCTTGTTTTGATGATTTTTAATGACGGGGAACACTTCTCTGTCATTCCCCCTCCCCATCATCCAAATTTAATTTAATTACATATATATTCTATATTTGTGTTATAAAATTAGCAACATAAGGACTATATTGAAAATTTAATTATAAAATTTATCTCTTCTCTTTACTTTAATTTTAACTCCCAAATATGGACAAGGGACTTCCTCTCATGTTTTTTAGTCCTCACCACACATTGATGATGTAATAGTCAAGAGCAAGTAGTTATGACGAACCTTTAAATCTGTCGATTAAACATTGAAACTATTAGAAACGTTGCAACAGGTCCTTTTAAATACTATTTATAATATAAGTTGTGACCCATCAAGTCATCATACATATCCTTAGGATGTGTGCCGTACTGCTATTTGTCTCAAGTTATGCTTAGTCTCTTCCCTATGCAGTCACTGGCCAATGCTTCTGTCAATGAAATCCCAATATTCCACAAGTTAACTCGCTTGCAGCTAATGATCTATGGAGCATTTCCTTGGGCTTCCATGACAAGCTTGCTACAAAACTGTCACCAGCTTAAAGTTCTTGTCATTTTTCAGGTTTGATAAGGGTGGATTCTGGTCTATCTTCTTGTGCTTTGGATTAATTAATGGATTTTGTCTTCTGTTATTTTCAGTTGGTCGATAATGTTGGAGACGGGCCAAGCTGGACGCATCCACATCCTGTTCCTACATGTGTTTCCCTGCGCCTTAGAGAAGTGCGATTTAGAAAATATTATGGTACTGAATGTGAGCTTGAAGTTGTAAGATATTTTTTGAAGAATGCCAAAAACTTAGAGACCGTGAAAATATGTAGTTCTCAGACTTTGAATGTAGAGGCAAAGCTCCAAATCCTCAAAAACTTATCTGCCTCTCCAAGGACCTCAGAGAGGTGTCAGCTTCTATTTGACGACAATTATCTGTTACGCTATTAACAAGTCGTGAAGAATTAGGAGAGCAAGGTCCCGTGGCTACTGGCTCAGAATTGAAGGAAAAAGGCATAACTAACTCAAGGAATATAATGATACCACTTATGCCACGTAGGAGTAAGAGAATCAGGAAAGGGAGGCGTTGGTTATGTGAGGAAGAGTGTGAAAGAATTAAGAGAGAAGGTGAAGAGAGCATTCTGGAATATTGGTATCGTCTCTCTCCTTCCGCTTGGATCAGAGCTCTTTCTCTGATATTGCTTCTGTTCTTTCCCATTCTATCTGTCTTTTATTTCTGATTGTAGCTCACTGAGCACTTCTGTTATTGTAGCTCTTTTTGAGTGTTTCTTATTTTTGTGTTGGACTGAGTTCTATCATACTGTGTACTTGCTTAAACTGGTGTATTCTTTTCTTGAGATTATTCCTCTAGCAAATTAAGAGATATTTTAGAGCATATTCCATTGGTGCTTTCGTTGAGCCGAACTCAAGGGGATGAATTTTACGCTCGAAAATTTTGTTTCACAGAACAAGCATTCGTCTGTCAATGAAACCCTGCCTTATTAGAAAATTTTGTGCACATTTAAGTATAGGCATTCCTCTATCAATGTAAGCTGCTGCTGATATTTATTAGATGAGTTGGTTTGATGGTTTCAACTTCCAACGATCTGGGAGCCGACTCGATATTGGAAGAGATATGTTGCAGAAAATCATCTGTATACACCTTCTGTAATTATGGTTTTTATGTAAGGATTATGCAATGGACGAATATATCTCTAGTGTATCATTTATCATGAAACTGCTTAATACTGGAAATGACAGAGACCGAAGAACATGAATTTACAGTGGTCACGAGATTTTCTCTGGGCAGTATTGATTATTGAGGAGTAACCCTATTAGGGCACATCTCACCCCATGTTGCCTGACAGAATAATCAGATTACGAGAAGCGTAAAAATATCAAAAGGAAATGGAATAATTCTCAATCTTCATGCTTTATATAAAGATCAGAAAGCCTGAGCCCAGAAGGAAAAGTACTAGCAAGAAACAACAAAGGAAAAATGCCTTGTTGATCCAAAATTTTAAATCCATCAACTATAGAGCATATACTACACAGGTGGCTCCGGTCTCACTTTGAATTTTTTCCCCAGGAAGCCATTGTGCAATTATGCACGACTGTGAATGCATAATTTTTTTGTAAATACCATTTATTCAGCCCACACTTATCAATCGCTCGGTAGGAATGCGAGCATACTTCTTATAGACTTTCTTGGTCCACAAGAATAAATCACATTTGGGAGAGTAACCCTGCGCACAAGCATACTCTGTTTGATAACAGCCAAAGCCAACCAACACCACTCTAGGAGTCTGGACTTGTTGCCCCCATTTTGAACTGTACTAGCCCAAAAGATGATGACCACGAGGACTACTACAGTAACTATTTGGAATTCAGGTGCCCTCATCCAACATTTAAAAAAAAAAAAGGAAAGTCTGTAGAGAAAAGTAATATGCATGGAGGCAGTAAATACATGCTTGAGATGTAAGGCTAACAGAGAATGTGAAGAAATATTCGTAATTTCAGAAAGAGGCCAGTCTAACAGACTTGGGCCTTTTCCTTCTTTGATAATATATATTACCGTAGAAAGATCTATTGAAAATCTAGGTAAGCCAAATAACTGCTTTTCATCCCCAAAAGAGACAAGTTCAATCAGCATTCACAGATCTTAGAGGACAAAGTCTTATATGCAAGGTCTATTTCCTGTTCCGTCATCTCGATTGTCTCATCACTATCATACTCAACTGCACCAGAAGATATGACATTAGTTCTACCAGTTTTGCTCGTCTGTTCTTCATTTATCTTTGAATTCTTTTTCCATTCATGATCTGAACTATTTAGTTCCACCTCATAAGTATGTTTACAATCCAGAGCCAGTCTGTGAAGATCTTCCTTTGACATTGAGGCCATATTGTTTCCTACGACGTCCAACTTTGTGAGCTCCTCAACAACACGAGGTAAGAATTTCCAGTCCTCAGTTCCTTTCAGGATGTCCTGGTTAAATTTAATAAGACAAACACAATCAGCAATCACATCATATATTTGATTCATCAATAAGATAACGGCACTGCATTGAAACTAAAAGTAATGATACCCATGAAGATTCTCAACGATTTGATGGCACAGAATTTAGACATCTGTGATAGGCCAAATATAATGGAAGGTATCAATATTAAGATAGTAAAACTAGAGAAGCAATTCGACAAGTCTACTGCAAACTATCAGTGGCTTAGAAGGAAAGCATAAGCATTATTGTAGGCGTGTGTCATTCAGTGAGCCATTGACTCAATCAAATGATCAGCCAATTCTTATAAGTGAAATCAGTCAGCATTATTAGGTGTGATAAATTGTTTCTAGGGCCATAAAAATAATGATACAACCTTGGGAGAACCCCACCCCAAAAGCTAGCTATTAAGGTGGGAGAACACAAAGCTATATAAACCCCACATCTGAATCTCATACTTCCGATGTGGGACTCAAGTCTCATACCTTGCAATTGGATCCTAACATTCCACCATGCTTCCGTAGCCGACGTCCACGTCGGCCTCTTTACCCCAACGGCCTCTTTACCCCAACGCTTGTTAGTCAGCCTGCCAAGGTCATCCTGTCATGTTGGTGACATCCATGTAGGCGAAGGATCATGCTTTGATACCAATTGATACAATCTTGAGAGAACCACACCTCAAAAGCTAGCTATTAAGGTGGGAGAGCTCATTGCTATATAAACAATCTCATACTTCCGATGTGGGACTCAAGTCTCATACCTTGCAATTGGATCCTAACTACGTGGACGTCGGCTTCCGAAGAGTGGTGGAATGTTAGGATCCAATTGTAAGGTATGGGACTTGAGTCCCTGATAGGCCCATTATAAATGTGTATAGAAGAAGGAATATAAACGAGGGAGAGGAAGGTAAGGGAAAGGGGAGTGGGCCTCAAAATCAAGGTTCAGATATGAGATTCTGATATGGGATGTATATAGCCTTGGACTCTCCCAAATTAATAGCTAGCTTTTGGGGTGTGGTTCTCCCAAGGTTGCATCAAATAAGCAGAGAGGTTGCAAAGCAAACTCAGTTAGAGGGAAAAAATAAATTAAAAAATACAAAAGTGGGGATGGAAAGGCGAGGATAATTTGAAGTTAAGGATAATTAAATAGGGTAGTCTGTTATCGTGATTCAACTAGGAAATAGAAAATGCCAAGTTGTGCTCATGATAGATAAAGAAGAACTATCAGACCTGAGAAGTAACTACTTAATTAATAGCTAAGGAACACTTCCTAAAAATTTGACATGTTTACAATTAGTTTATGTTTCCTAGTTGGTCGACCTCATATCCTCCCAAGTAAGGAAGGCAAAATGGCAATGAATTCTCTAATAACAACCAGTTGCATTTAAAGAAGTCTTACAACATATATTGGTGATCGTTGCCTTACTTAAATGATTGTAAAAAGTGTACACTTTAAGGAAATTCGATTGAACATTCAAATGATAACATAACTCTGTGCTCTATATCTCTCAGTCTGACTTTCTGACAGAATTTAAAGAAAAGACTGCATACAACATTATAATCTATATGGAGACGAAAAAATGAACTTATACTAGCATTCCCCAGGGAAAGAAAATACCAGTAAAGTTGGTTGCAAACTAATAAGAGTGACAAACAGTTCTCTATGTGTACGTTACCTGCTTTTCCTTGAGAGAACATATTGCATCTTGCAAGCAAGTTAGAATCCCCTCTGAAGCTATTTTTGTTATCTCACTTGGATCTGGCTGAAAAGGTAAGCATAGAATTTAGATTCATATAGGACATAATTATTAACCTTAAGCACAATTAAGTTGACAACAATAGATAGCTACAGCTTTCAAGCATTTACCATTAGTGAGTGAGCAGTGAAATAGATATATCCTTTCTAACAAATGAATTTGGTTCCAATGCAAACTACCTTTTCCCCTCTAGTCTGATTCTAGGCAAGTTCTGAATGCTTAAAAGAATGCCATGACCTCTAGAATGAACAAAACCATTTTTTTATATGGGGAAGGGAAGATCATATCTACCAGAACTAGAAGGCAAAAAGGGAGCATCATAACCTTTTCTTCTTGACTTTCCAGCCACTGAATTGTTCTATTCAAATCATCAATAGCCCACTTCTTCACTTCAGAAGGCACAAAGCATTTCCTAGCAACATCAATGTCTTTTCCCTGGAATATGCAGCAAACAGAAAAATCTATAACAAATTTAATTTCTCGCAGATAATATAAATGTTATTCAGACCCATTATTCTCAAACTGAGCATAGTAACTTATAAAACATCTTTTACCTTTGATTTGATGGAGGCAGTTGGCTTTGGAGGCAATTCTCTTTCGACATGCTTTGGTGATTTTTTGGGTACAGATGGTTTTTGATCTGCACTCACCCATTGAATTCACAACAAGGATTCATTAGATGTAAAGTTGGAGGGAGAAAATGGTGTGGGAGTGGGGCTAGGAGGTTTGCAAGAACCACCTCATAAGGACATCTGATATAACAAATAATGTAGGCTACCAGCTTCACCATTACATTATAGCACCTATCCATATATATTTCCAGTGAAGAAAATGAATGTCAAGAAGGCATTTAAAAAAACAAAAACAAAAAAGATATGGGATTTTAGTATTTCCCAAATAATGTAGCTTTCATATGTAATACGTTGTATTAAGCATGTATAACTCATAAGTAAAAACTTTCATTGGTCATATCTAGAGAATATTATAATTGGTATGTAGCCCTTGTAAACTCCTATAATTTCACATGAATGTAAGCCAAAAAGAAAATATAGATAATATCAATATATATACTTGAGTAAATTTAAAAGACTAGAATTAAATAGTCAAAAGATAATAGTGGTATCTCTTGTAAAATTGCAATTTTATTCCCAAAATATATCATTTTTATTTTTCTATTTACTTTTCTTGAAAAAAGGAGTAAAGAGGAGAATTTGAAATTTAAGATCTAAGATGCAAGCAACCAAGAAACACACAATCTTAATTGGCTTTTGTAAAGCTCAAATTTCAAGTGAGAAACTATAATCAAGATGCATGTGGCAATCAATATAGCACCTCTTAGATGCCAGCAAAAGCTCTAAATTTAGGTCCTATTTACTAGTATATACACAATTATATCACCTTCATTGACTTCATGTGATTTATTTCCTCTACGCCACGGTTTCCCAGCATGCATAAGGTAACTTTCAATTTCAATCAGCTTCCTCTGGGTGTAACACTCTAATATCCAATCCTAACACCCAAAAAGATGAAAAGAAAGGATACATCATGTTACATTAGGTTAGACTACCATCCACAAAATAAGAAGAAAAATGATAAAACTAAGAATCTCAAAAGCATGACTAGAATTTCCCTACCAAGCCAACACAAAAAGTGGTAAAGCTTGAAATATGTGACTAATAACACTACCAAGAGTCCAAGCCTAGTCAAGAAAAAAAAAGGCATGGTCTGGATTATGCAATAAATAGCATTTCTCCTTCGCGAAATGCATCAATTAAAACATTAGATAAAAATCCCATTCATGCAGGCACAACAAAGAAAGGCCTACAATCTTCAAACATTGCAATGGAGTCTAACATGGTACAAGAAATTAATCAAGGAACTCCATTGATTAGTATCCTTTCCTTAAGCAAAAAAATTCAACGTCTAAGTATCAACCATGGCAAAACATCCCCTAATTTGCTTCAATCAGAAAAGAAAACCATTATGTCTCTGTTAACCTCTAACCACCATGGAGCTATATAAAATAGATAGTCTGCTGCATATAGAAATTATTCACATGTAAACAAGAAAAAAGGAAAACCTTTGACACAATTGTTCCACAATCAGCTTCAACTTGTCGAAACTTAGGGGTATTTGGAAATGCACAAACCAAGAGAGTGCAATCAGAGTTCCAGTCTGGCTGATAGTCAGCTCCCATTTCCAGGGCTCGTGACCTTAAGGTGCCGCGCTCTGGATTGACAAAACCTGACAGCACAAAAACCACCCCTTCCTGTCCAGAAACAGTTGAATAAGCTCAATCAACAATGCAAACAAAGCCAAAAACCACTAGGCTCATTAATTGTTCCTTATTAATCAGGTACCAGAAGCTTGTTGAAGCTTTTAGATTCCAAACTAGAGACAGAAAATTTTGCATCATTTTCAGTTTGATTGGGAGGGGTCCTGTCCCTTTGACCTTTGCTCTTCTTGGGTGTCTCACTTTCACTGGATTTCTGACCTTCACCATCCCAAGCTGGTTTCTTTCCACAATTTTCACCCTCATTCTCCCTTGAACTCATCCATGAGGGCAGGTTTCGCTTGGAACCTTTGTTATTAGCACCATCAGGCATGGCAAAAACTACATAAAGGATGCCAAAGCACAAAATTTAAGAAAAAAAAACCCAAGTTCCAGTTAAGAAACCTGCATTTGGGGTCCAATAAAAAATTAACAAATTGTTCCAAAATTTCCTCAATATAGATGATTATCTTAGCATGTGCCTGATTGAGATGAATAATAATATAAAATGGAAGGGACATTAATAAAGAGAAAAACAACCTCGGGTGTTCGTTTTGCTTCTTCCTCTTTCGCTGCTACGATTGTTATGGAATCATTGGAATGGGTTCTCTTCTCTTCTCTTCTGTGCTTCCTCAACTCACACTCAAACCATTCTCCTTTGATTCTTTCTGCTATTGCTTGCTGAGAGCTATCAAACGGTACCGGGCCGGTCTGGCCCGATTAATTTTGAGATAAATATTTATCTGGCCAGTTCAAAATCCATCGAGCTGGCCCGATAGTAATATAGTCCATTTTTTGGATTGATAATATTAGGCTCGGCCCGACTATTTTCTCTGACTACACGGGCCGGGCTCATTTTTTACCTAGCGTGGTACTGCCGCAATTTATGCTTGCTGGCTTGACGACAATATACTTATACTCAAATTGTAACTATATGAATAACTCTTCATCACAGTGGACGTGCCGGAGTGGTTATCGGGCATGACTAGAAATCATGTGGGCTCTGCCCGCGCAGGTTCGAATCCTGCCGTTCACGTTTTAATGTTTTATATTAGAAAAATTATTAATTTCGTAATGTTTTCATTTTTAAAAAAAATAATGTTCAATAAATATTAAGTAGTTTTTTAGATGCTTAATGCTATCTTTCTTATGTTTTGTTTTTATATAAAAAAAAATCAAGATAAATAATAATAAAACTTGAATGTACTATTCCATAAGTGACAAAAAAAACGAGGTTTATGCATAATTGTAATTTATAAAGTAAATGTAATTTTTGGTTTTGATATTAGAGGTACAAGTACTTGATTAGGCGATCGGAACGCAAATGCAATTTAGGACATTTATTTGCTTGTATTGATATACCCTATTGGCTTATTTTAAAATAATTTAGTGCTTTGCAAGAAAATATTTTGTGCTAAATATTTTTTTAATAACATTTTTTTTAGAAAATAAATATAATCGAGCCTAAAATATTTAGATTCATGCAGCTCAATTCAATTTTTTTTTTGTACATATAAAGTTTATGTGAGAGAAATACTCATTTATAGTTCAGGTCACGGTAGACCACCAGCCTCAATGTAAATTTGTGATAAAATTACAGATTTTCTATCAATAGACGTATCATAAATTCGAATATAAGTAACGAAAAGTTCAATTAGGCGAGCCAAGCGTTTAATTCATTTACTTAAATAAATTATTGTTATTATTATTATTTATTTAAAAAATGTAATTATATATATGTCAATAAAAAAATTGAATATATACATTTAATATTTAATAAATAAGTAGATGTGATCTAATAAAAATAAATTAAGTGGCAATTTTTTTATTGGATGGGAAAATACATTTATTTATGAAATAACCATAAAGTAATAAAACTAAAGAGTTTAAAATTTAATAGTAATAAATGCAAGTTTTTTAACAATGTTTAATTCGTACATGTAATATTATGAGTAATGAACTCAAAATTTAAAGCATTCATAATTCAAATTTTAAAAATGCGAACACTTTTGATGGATGAACTATTAATTATTTAAGTTCTAACTTTAAACTATGTGCATAAATAACAAAATAATTATAAAATATAATTAAATATATGAATCATGTATATTTTTCATTTTTTTCTTAAAAGAGCAATTAAAATTTGTTTATTTTCAACAAATTAGAAAAAAATTATATTTTGTTACTTAAACTAGTATTAAATAGAGAATAAAATAAAACTAATTTTAAAACCTTCCTTTCTTTAATTTTTTTTAAAAATATTAAGGAAATAATTTAAAACTGAAGAAAAGCGTGAAAGACCAAAGAAGATATCAACGTAAAATAAAAATTTTAAGACGATGAATTTCTAAAAAAAATTAAGGGATCCAACCATGTAATTAATTAATTATATCAAGAAATAATGTTTAAATTATTTTATTACACGTGATAACTTGGAGTTAGGGGCGAAAATAGGTTAAGCGGCCCAATAGGAGCCTACGACCTAATCTATTTTTGGCCTAACCTATTTATCAAATAAATCAGACTTAAACTTTTTTAAAAGTTTATTTAGCTAAATAGGTCTGGGCCTAAGCCTTTAAAAAAACCTATAAGACCTAATAGGCTGACTTATTTATTTATTATAATAACATATAATTGAAAATTTATAATACTTATATGATTTAATAGTTATATATTATTATAGTTTATTTATTTTATACACAATACAATAATTTTGTTAAAAGGTTAGGTATATTAGAAACTTATAAATTTTGAGTTTGTTGGCTTATTCGAAAGTCTTTATGCAATATATGCCTTTAAATAGGCTTTCAAATCAAACTTTTAAATTTTCATAAAAATGTTAAGTCAGACCTAAAAAAAACCTATGATGGATAACATGTCAAACTAAGGTCAATATTTTTTAAAATAGACCAAGTCTATTTAAGGTATAGTCTAACCTATTTACACCCCTACTTGGAATGAAATAACTTTTAGTATTATCAATAAATAAAAAGACAAGAGTGGTATAAGTTTGTGTCTCGCTCAACCTAAAACTTAGAGTATGTTTAGGAAAGATTAATTAATTCTCAAAATAATTTTTTTAATAAAAAATTATTTTATCTAAAATTTATTTTGTTTATTTGAATTATGAAAAATTGATTATAAGTTAAGATTATTTTTCTATAATTAAAACAATATATTTTTAAAAAAAATTTTATTTTAAAATTTTAATTATTTAATTTTAAATTATTTCAAAAGTTTTAAAAAATAAATATCTATTTGTGCTCAATCAAATAACTTTTTCAATTATTTCATTTATCTTTTGGTAATTTAATACATAAAAGTGATTTTTTTATACAATCTAAACAAAACTTTTTATCATAAAATTGTTTATGTATTAACATATCCAAATATAAATTATTTTTCTCATATCAATTTTCTCAAAAATCAATTATACACATAATTAATTTTTCACATAATTTTTTTTTCTTACACTTAATGTCGGTCAAAAAGTTCACTTATTCACTCAAAAATATATGCAGGACTGTGGACTGGGTCGGCATTTGTGGCTGTGTGCTGGGCACCATTTTCTACTTTGCTCAATAAATATGGGCTAGTCTAACCCTAACTCGGTTCAGCTCCTCGGCCAGTGAATCACGGCCCAAAAGTCTGCACTATATATTCGCTGTCAAAACGTGAGCTATCCACCCCATCAGCATAACATAATGCCAAATTGCCAATACATAAACTTGGACCCATTTTGACAACTGCATAAAAAATAAGTAGATTTGAAAGAAAAAAAAATGTGATATATGGCAAATAAAACGAAGGAGGAGGAGATCCCGCTCAGTTATTTGTTTTCAATTTTTGAAACAAACAGAAAACAGTGTTAGGGTTCTTTCTTCTTTTTCTTCTTCGAATCTCTTTTCTCTGAAACAGTTATGCTTTGTGAATGTAAATGGAGAACGTAGTGGATCCTCTTGCCAACTATTGGGGCCTTTCGCTCTTTTCCCAATCATCTGATACGCTACCCCTTCCTTCTTCCAAGCCCTACAACCCCGACCAGGATCTCGACGCCATCCACAACCATCTCAGATCCATGGTACTTTCACTTTTAACTTTGATTTTTCCTCCATTCTAATCCACCAGTTTTCTTCAAGCTAAGAGTAGCATTATTTTACATGTTTGAGGAAATCATGAGAAAATTTTAAGCGGGTATACTGTGAGACTTTATTGAACCGGGTTCGGTTTTCTCAGCTATGCAATTAGAGAAACCAGATGTCGTCTTTGCTACCATGGAAATCATAAATACATAGAAAACTAGGGTTTCTTTTTTCTCCCGAGATAAGGGTAGAATTTAGATGTTTGGTTTTTTTTTTTAAAAATGGTAATTGCATACAATGTGGTCTTTTGATTGGGTTTTATCTGCTCTGGTGGGTTAGAACTTGGAAATCAGGAAAAAGTTAATGTGAAAATCACAATGAATTTTGTGAATTTGAGAGTGGCTGTTGTTTGTTGACCCAAAAAAATAGTGGTAGTTGTTTCACCAGGCTTAATTTCAGGTTTATACATTTTGAAGCATAAACAGATGGGGGAAAATATGGAATTCAAATTTTACATTCATTGTATGCTTTAATTTTCTCTGGAAGAAATTTAGAGTAGTTGCAATGATTATTAATTATAGGAAATTAGAAGTTGATTTCAATGTAGCACTACAACAATAATTGCCGTCCATGCCTCTTCTGCTTGTACAGGCCTTGCAAAGTCCCATTAAACTTCTGGAGCAGACAAAGTCCATACTAGATGGTAATCCAGCACTGTTCAACTCAGAAATTTCTAGTGATCAAACATCTGATGAGAGAAATGATGTTGTTGCTGGAGAGGCTAAAGAATGTCCCCGAGAACGTAGACCGGCCTTAGGCCTCAAGCGTGCACGTTTCTCTTTAAAGCCAAATAGAAAGTAAAGCTTATAATCATCCTCCACTCTCTCAATTCCTCGCTCCCTTTTTCATGTTGCTTTATTTCTTTCTTCCAATATAATTTTTTTCCCACTAAGACTAACTATAGATTGAATATGTTTCTCATGTATCTATCTGACAGCCACCCTAATGAGAATTTGATACCAAGTCTGGACATTGATAATCTGAAAGATCCTGTGGAATTCTTCTTGGCCCATGAACGGTTAGAAAGTAAGTTGCTTTTTGTTTCTCTTCCTGAAATCGCAGTGGATGGTATTTCTAAAGCTTGTTCTTATTGGATTTATAATTGATGGATAGATGCTAAAAGAGAAATACAGAAGCAGATGGGTGGTGCGTCATTTGAGCCAAATCAGGACGCTACATCCACTAAACCACGGCAACGTCGACCAGGACTTCTGGGGAATAATCAACGGTACCATGAGAATACTTAAATCATCAGTCTCCATTGCCTTGTTTATGATGTTTGTCGTTCTTTATTCTGTTGTTTAACATGGTATTAATATTATATGGGTCAGGTCAGTCAGATACAAGCATCGATATCCATTAGAAACTTTTGACAATAATGATTATGTTCCATCCTCTCAAGAGGCATTTGGATCAGGCAGTCTTGATCCTGTCGGTGAGAGCACAGACAAAACTGGGGCTTGTGCTGCATCATGGGAAAATGAATTAACTGGTGAGTGAATTATGCTCTATAGAATAAAATGGGCAGCTATCATTACCTCTCAGTCCATGTTATTCTTCCACTCGTCTTGCCTTCATCATCTCCTAATATCAGTACCCTTTTCCTCCCTCTTATTTTTCATACTTCAGACATTCCTATTATGAATTTTTGCTGCAGATCCATCTGCCATGCAAGAGAACAAGCTCAATGACATATTGGATGGATTGCTTAGTTGCGATGGTGAAGATCTAGAGGGGGGTGGAGCAATCACTCTTTTGCAGGAGAGGTTACGGATCAAACCCATTGTTTTAGAGAAATTATCTGTTCCAGACTTCCCAGATAACCAAGTGACTGATCTGAAATCCTTTCGAGGGAACTTGTCAAAGCCAAGGAAGGCCTTATCCAGCATAGATAATTTGTTGAAAGGGATGAGTAATAAGACACCTCTTAGACAGGATGTAGGATGCCCTGTTCAGAAATTAGCTTCACCTACCCCACCAAAAAGTCCATTTGCTCCATTATCATCATTACAGAAGCGCATTTCACAGTCAAAGCCCCCAGTTGATCCATTTTCAGCTCTTGAAATTGATCATATATTCACAAGAAACTCTTCTCCAACTGATGGGATAAACCAGGAACTCAATCTTGTTCGTTTTGGAAAGCCATCAAATGAACTGAATGCACACGTAATTGAAGATGTTTTTGCAGTTAATAAGACAAGTTCAGTTGTGGACACTGTCAGAAATTGCACCAGTACTTCTGGAAAATCCAAGGAAGACAATTTTGGGAAGTCATCAAATAAACTGAATGCACCCTTAATTGAAGATATAATTGCAGTTAGTGAGACAAGTTCGGTTGAGGACACTGTCAGAAATTGTGCCAGTACTTCTCGAAAGTCCATGGAGGACAATTCAAGGGAATCTGGGTTTGATACTAATATTGAATTGAACGAATCTCATGTTGAGATGGATGTGGATATTGGAGGCAGTCGTATGGGTAAAAGGGTTATGGATGATACAGTAGGCAGGCCAAATTTTGAGGCAAATGGACCCTGTGAATTTGAGGACAAAGTACGTTTTCTCTAGTGTTTTAGTTTTATCATCTTATGTTGTCAATGTTTTCACTCTGAATGAACTATTGTATTGTGATAAGATACAGGCAGAAAATATGCAGACACTTGCGGCTTCTATGCCAAAAGATGATTTGGATTTCAACTTGGTGAATACACTAGGTATGTATATATTCATCTGCTTCTGAGATACATCCACAATGCAAGTAACTGAAAGCTGAATGCCTAAACACTACATCAATAGCTGCATTGAAGTTTGATAATTGATAGATTTGCGAACACTTTGCTAGAGGTAAAGGAAATGAGTACCGTCAAAACATCTCGAAATTAATTGTTCTGCTCAATTATGTTCTTCTCAAACTAATTTTCTAAGATTTTGCAATAAATCCATTTTGGAGGAACCTAAGTGGCACAAATCATGGCTGACCCTGAGTCATCTCTGTCAGATGTTTCACTATTACAGTTGTATGCTAGGCATAATATTTGGTTAACTGCTCATGAAACCACTTGCCATAGTCATTTAATTAATTCACTTGAAAATGCATTGTACATTTTCTTTTGAGCTGCTGAGTAGGCTAAGTATTACTGCATTATCCATCAGTTCACTTTTAGCAATGCACATGTGGAATGGGAGTTTCCATTGTAACTCATCAATGTATTCTGCAAGCTAGCTGTTTATGGTCAAGCTAGTATCTCCTGGAAGTTACAGTGGTTCAGAATGTATTTCTCTGCACAATGTCAAGTTTTACTTGCATTCCTGACAAGAAAAGGAAAATAATAATAATAATAATGACAATTAATTTATGCACGAACACCACTACCATGAGTAAGACTAGTTTATTCCATGTAAAGTCCTCCGGCTTAGGTGATGCCTTTATGCTATAAGGCTATGCAGAGAATTCTTTGAACCTGCAGCACTGACCAGATTTTTTACATGCATTAATGCTTCTGACCTGAAGGCTGAAGCTATATTATGATCCTTGTTGCTTATATAATGCCATGTTCCTCTTGCTTGTTTATTGGTTAATAGGATAATTTTTATTGCCATTTACCCTAAATGTGATGGAATTGTGGATAGAAACCAACACTATAATTTCATGAACTTGCAACATGTTATACAAAATAGACCCTACTCTAAATGGATTTATTGAAAATTTGTTGCAACATTTTATAAGAATATAGTAAAGTCCCCATTCCCCAGACAACTTGCCCTTTCATCTGAAATTAGGAAAGAATCTGATTTTAAATTTAGTGTTTATGTACCTCGACGGTGCCAACTCAGATGAAAGCATTTGCAGATCAGACAAGTCCTGCTGGGTTTCAAGCCAATGCTATGGATGTATGCACCAGAAGATCAGAAGATGGTCCAGAACAGTGTTTACAGGTTATTAGCTTTGCAGATTTCCTTTTTTTCCCCCTCAATCTTTAAACTACTTGCATCTTGTTTCAATAATTCAATCATTTTATCATGTATTAGCATATTTGGATTAGAAACATTATCAAACAGTTTGTTGCACTAAATAAGTAGGCTTTTTTTCTTTCTTTCCATTTTCTGACGTTTTTCCCTCACATAATTGTCATTTTTCTTTAACAAATTGATGCTAATAGGTTGAGCTGTTCAGGCATCAGACTTATAAAATAAATGGTAACTGCTAGATAGTAGTGGTCATCTTACATGTTTCCAAAGGCTCATATCTTAGGATGCAAATGCAATTAAGCAATCATTAAATACTATCAGCTTTTAAAATGGTGGAATGGATAACGTAGTAATCAAGGTGCTTTGGACATGCAATAGAAGGAACAAGGATGGCATATCTTTGGATGTGAATTGTGTCTAAGCATAATTTGTTATATAACTTGGTTGAAGGTAATCAGGCTTGATTAGCAACCCCAGGAATTTCAGTTCCCTCCACTCTTTATCCTAGTTGAAAGGCAAAACTAAAAATGTACTATACATATCAAAGTAGTTAATGGCGGAACGCGGTGCGGAGTGGCCACTCCCAAAAATGATATAGCGGCATAGCGGATCGCGGAGCGGCCGCTATAGCGAAGAAAGCGGACAAGTAGAACATAGGAAGAAAAAACAAGGGACTATCTAAAAGAAGTATGCAAGAGAGATATAGAGTATAGAATTAGAACCCAAAAAAAATAGACAAGTGCAATAGAACAACATAGACATACAATGAGTATGCACACAGAGATATAGAGTACATAGGACCCCATAGACATTTAAATGTCTTGCTGCTGCCGCCAAGAGAGAAAACAGAGAACCACACGATGAGTTGCTGTAGACGGTGAGTCAAAGAACAGAGAGGCATAGAGCCATTCCAGGAGTTGCTACCAGCAAAGAGGGAGAGAATAGAGAGCCATGATTTGCTGTCATCAATGTCATAAGGCTCCAATCTAGTTTGAAAGAGCCAATAGACATGGTGAAAGGGAGTTTGGGGCATTTTTCCTTTTTTTATAAAAAAAAAGGAGAATAGCGGCCGCTATGGCCGCTATTGGGTCTGCTATTGCCCGCTATTGTGGCGCTCCAGGCCGCTACACTGAAGCGCTCCGCTATGAGCATTCTGGAGCGGCCAAGCTCCGCTATGCCGCAATAGCGGCCGCTACGGCCGCTATTGACAACCCTGATACATATTAGACTATAATGGATGGTGTAGAGTTGAACTATAATTACTATGTTCTAGCTTTGAATTGGGTTCTAAATTAAGATCTTATGATGTATAAGGCTTGGCACATTATACCACATTTCAGTCTGATTAATCACAACCTTGCATTTAAGATCTAATGAAAATAAGTACGTATAAGGCTTGGCCCATTATACCACATTTCAGTCTGATTAATCACAATCTTGCATTTAAGCAATGACTTGGTGGTTAAGTGTTGTTCTTGTAGTCCTTTCAACCAACTAAATTTTCTTTTTTACGGTTAGCTGCTTTTAGAATTGAATCTCTATCTTTAGGTACAGGAAAAGACAGACGATTCTCTGGTGTCAGCTAATGGACAAAGGAGAGTTAAATTACGTTCACAAAGAGAACCTAAGGATAAAAGACTTCCTCGGAGGCAGAGCCTTGCAGGTTTTAACTGTCACATTGATCTCATCCATTCATTTTCAAGAATTCCTTTTGTTATTGTATTCAAGTTATTTTCTATCTTCGCAGCTGCTGGTACGTCATGGAAGTCTGGAGTAAGGAGAAGCACCAGGATCAGGACAAGGCCTTTGGAATACTGGAAAGGGGAAAGACTGGTGTATGGTCGCGTACACGAGAGTGAGTACAGTCGTAATGCTTTAATCATTTATTTGTTGATAAAGAGATGTCACTACTCACTAGACTAGATCATTTGCTACACCATGGCTGCTACGTGTACACAACTATCTGAACACTACTTTACTTTTACACCTGTTTTAAGCCTCCTTGCTTGTACAGTTATTATTCTATAGAATTTAAATTTAAATTTGATCTACTTTTAATGTAAATTTTTTTATATTTTCAATTAATGATATGTTAACATATCATTAAAAGAGTTAAATTTTTTAGGTAATTATTATAATAGTTAAATTTTTTAATAATTTAATAATACATGATTGAATGATAGTGTAAAAAAATTTTATAATGACAATGAATCAAATTAAATCCTATTCTATATTGATAACTTTTAACTTGTAATAGTAGCTTAAGTTCTGCTGTTTTATAGTTATCAACATAGAATAATATGGTTACTAGTTAGCATAATATGTTACCAACTAAAGTGAAAAGCAAACGGATAAAATATTTTGCAGCTAAATATAGGTACAAGCTGAGAGTTTTTTTTTTGGCTTTATCAACTTTATGTTGACTGTGAAGTGAAGATTATTATCGTTCTACATTGTTTTTGACAGATGTGTCCTTGCCATAGGGTTAAATAAAATTTATCTGTGCAGGTTTGGCCACTGTCATTGGGGTGAAGTGTATGTCTCCAGGGAATGATGGCAAACCGGCTATGAAGGTGAAATCTTATGTATCAGATAAATACAAAGAGCTTTTGGAGTTGGCTTCTCTATATTGAAAGTAAATAAGTTCTGCCGATTTATTTTCTTGTAAGTCCTATCTTAAGTAAATTTCTTGCACCGGTCACGGGTAGAAGCGTAAAGTGGGCATGTAGCTTAGTTGTGGGAAGTTTGATGATTACGCGCATGGAAGCTAATTTACTTTGAGTTGTCACCATGGATGGTGTACCAAAAAAAGGCTTTTGCATTTCTTGGTTTTTAAAAATGGATTGCCTGCATTATGACTTCAATTTTCTAGAAGCTCTTAAATTTCTCAGCCAAAAAAGGGACCACTGGTTCTTTTAAAAGGTTATATAGTGATATCATGTTATGTGGGGCCACTGGTAGCGCGACTTTTGAGGTGATATTGTTTTGGATAAATGAATTATTAAAAGTCAACAAATATAGAATAATAAGTGGTTAGTAATAAGTGTAATTAAATTATGTAAATAATTAATTGTTATTAATTTTTAATGGGTTCAATATGTTAATTCTTTGCCATTTAAAATTTGTCTCTGCTTATTCATTTACTCATCCATTTGTGATAGGTTCAACTTTCAAGGATTAAAAAGCAGTACTTGAAAAAAAGTTTAGCATGAAGAAAGTTATATTTTACATAGTAGAATCACCATTTTTTAATTTCCTGTTAAATATTTTTAAGAAGTGTTTTTTCTTCAAGAGACTTCTCGGGCAGTGCAACAAGTTTAATAAAATTGTGAAGTGGTGAGAATCATTCTGCTGTCTGCCTGGTGGAAACCAGCAAACTAAAGTATACAGTATGCACCAAACCACCAGCTGCGTATTTTTAAAAATTCAAGAAAAGAAAACCACGAGTTGTTTGGCAAGTTGAGTATTATATAGGCGGATATTATTTACAGTATATGAATTTACATTTTACAAGAAGCACTTTACAATTAGGATAAAATCGATGTATTAAGTGAGGATTAATCACATGTTCAAACAACACTAATCTTATTAAAAAAAAAGTCAAGAAAAGGAAAAGATATCTTAATGGAACAAACTTCCTAATCAGGAAAACTATAAAAATGTCACCTTGTACTGTATTTGACACGCATACCGTCTAAGAAAAGTCACAATTTTAAAGGAGCGAACATATGTGAAAGAGGGATACTTTGATATTGGTTTGAATGAAATAAATATTCTCAGATTGAATATTCACCAAAAAAAAATATATTCACAGATTGAATTTACTAATAAGCTATTTGAATCATAAATCAACGTAGTTATTTATTTTATTAAATACGAGAGTTGACTTATATAATAATAGTAATAAGTAACCAAATGTGACTAGACGAATATCACATTAATTTGATATTGCCACAAAATGAATCTAGACGAATTACCAATCAAACTTGATAAATGAGATTGAAAAGTTATCAATCCAAGCTAATAGAAAAATTGCACCGTCAGCTATAGAGCTAAACTGCATGAAGATTGGGAGAGCTAAGAGTCAAGGTCTAAACTAAAGCCCAAGGATTACACCGTGACTCGACCTTCACCAGAAGCTTCTTTAGGACTTCATGTCTTTTATGTAATTTACGGATTTACACTAGATAGCTCCTTCACTTATTTCCGCTTCCTTTGGAGCTGGCCTCGAGTCGGCTGCTTGTTTCAGTATTACTGCAACATATTTTTATTTTATTTTTGTAAAATATAAGCTATAATTATGTTTATGTAAAATTATTTATTTTTATCTTAATTCTTTAATTATATATTTAATTAAATAAATATTTAATTAATATTTTTTATTTTTACATAAAATTTGTTTTAATAGCCGAAGGATACGTAATTAGTCTTAAGTTTAATGAAATAAGTACGACTTGAGTTGAAAATTGATAACTTGTTTTAAGCGCGTTGGAATAAATAATTTATATAATTATTTATTAAATTAGAATTTTATTGTTATAAATGTTGTTGAAAATAAGTTAAATATTATTTGGATAAATATTTTGAAAATTGTTTTTCATAAATCCTTTAAAATAAGTATCGTGCATTTAAGAGATATGATATAAATTGTGTCAATTCTTTAAGGTTAATTTTGTTAAAAATTATTATAAAAATAACTAACATCGAAGTTATTTTTATCTTTCATAACAGCTTATTTTCATAAACTTAAATTTCTGACTTGTGAAAATAAACTCAAAACAGCTTATAAGAGTCTTATAAGTTGTTTTACTAAGTTCATCCAAACAGAATAAAAATATTTTATAAATATTTATTATAGTAAATAAGGTCAAATAAGCTGCATATAAGTTTATTTAAATGAGCCTATGTTATACATATTCAAAGAAAAGACATAAATATATTTAGTATAATTGATATAATGCATCCCCTCCATACCCATAAAAGTATAATTCATATAATATAAAAACTACTTCTGAAGAAAAATGCTAGCCGTAATGTTACTCGCTACTATTTAATAAGTTTTATTGGAATAAAACAATATCATGGACGGTTAGTAGTTACACTGCATATTAGTTATACACTTCAGTTATTGTAATTCATCTCCAGCCATCTGTCAATTAATTTAGGAAAAATGACATTTTAGTATGATTTGTTAAAGAAGTGTTTCATTTCAAATCATGTATTACATTAATCAAGTATTAAATTAATTTAATTATTAGTTAAATTACTTTAAAGTCACTTCTATGATACACTATGAAATTATAGTGTAGAGATACATCATTATATCTTTTACTATGAATTTTCTATATACACGTGTACGATCAAGATTATTTGTCTCATGAATTAAGATTATTTTATATTTGTATCTCTTTGTTTTTATTTAATTATACTATATTCCATTATTATTAATAATAGGAAAACAAAATTGCAACCGTCGATACTCATGCACCATTAGCAACAATCATGGAAACTTTTTCCTTTCCAGTGCCACTGCTCCAGGGAGTCGTCTTGGGACGAAGCAGCACCCACGAACACAGGGATAGGTCCGCTGCAGTGTGGAGGGAGTTGAGGACAGGCCAGGAGATCTGTCTGGGCTGCTATGGAAGCAGGTCCCGAGGGTGAAACAGGAATTTGGAGGCAAAAACTTGAAGACCCATAAGAGCAAAAAGGGTGGTGATGCAGGTTATCTTGTAAAAGCAAAGATCTTGATCAAGAATCCATGACAAAGAGACAGAGAAATAATGGGATATAATATAATTAAATAAAAATAAAGAGATACAAATATAAATAATCTTAATTCATATTAACCGTACACGTGTATATAGAAAATTAATCATAGAGATATAAAAATGTATCTATACACTATAATTTCATAATGTATCGTAGAAGTGAGATTAAATTAATACATAATTAATTTAATACATAATCTGAAATGAAATACTTCTTCACTTAGACGTACTAAAGTGTTATTTTTTTTTATTAATTTTCTGCCTCTTAAGAGCATCTCTTTTTTTTCTTTTTAAAGTTTAATTTTTAAAATATTTTCACCAGTTATTAATTCTCTTTAAACACGGTTGCGATTAACAGGTCCTCTTAACAAATATTTACTCTAAATATTGAACTTAAATTCTCAACTTTAAAGTACAACTCACTTATCACTGCACCTAATAGTTATTGGTACTTCTTAAGAGCATCTACGCTATGATTGGAGAAAAAAAGGAAATTTTTCCTAAGTTAAAAAAGGATTATTAATATGATCCTTGTAATTACATACTAGCATAGTCGGCGGGGGAAGGTATTATATGAAGAAGCATAAACACTTCAATCTACAATCCAGAAGAGAGGAACTTCAACTCTCTCCACTTGTTTTGTTCTATTTCGTTAGATTAATTAGTAGTTAATATGTTAACGTGTCAATCAGACCTCCTGCATGTCTTTCTATACTGGTTGCATTCGCCTAACTATACTTATTTTATGATATATTTGCATTACTACGCTATCAGCTTCATTAAATCTGATATATTGCATTGAACTTGAGATTGGAAAACAACTCACAATTATGATTCTAAAACCAAGTCTGTCCCACAATAATGTCAGGGCTTGTGATTTGTATGCTTTTTTTATAAATAAAAAAAAATTGGTGACACCATACAAACACTACGTACTATAAAATAAGGGGTACACTTTTTTTTTTTGGTTAAGGATTATTATAAAATAAAAAAAGTCTAATGTAATAAACGATATTTGTTATTTTTAAAAGGTGAGAGCATTTTTGTAATTCTTTTGGAATGGATGTTTGCTTTTAAAAACAAATTAAATAACTGAGATTTTAGAGAGGATAATCAAAGATTCATACTTACGTAACGCATGACTATATTCTTATTAATACTAGTCTAAAACTCGTGTGTTACACGAGTCATTAAAAACGAAAATAATCTTCACAATATTTATATAAAGGAATATGTTATGTGAAAAAAAATATTTTGAAACTTTGGATCAAATCAATCAAAAATAATCAAAATAAAAGAAATGTTTACAAATAGATAATGTAAAATATAACTCGTTATAATTTTATAAAAAATTAATTTTTATTCTACTTTTCCTAAATGAATTGTCTAGGGTGCGTGTCAAATTCTCTATATACAATTGCATATGGTATATTGTTATGCTCAAAGTGAATTCTCAAATTTTAAGTTCCTACAAAAATCAATTGAGTTGTGAAAGTAAAATCTCTAAATAAAGAGTCTCTAAAATTATAGTAAGGGTATAAATAAGTTAGACTTTATCTTAAATAGCTTGGCATGTTTTAAAAAACATTGGTCTTATCATATCCTATTACCTATTATACACTTCTTTTTTTTTGCCTAGTCTAACCTCTTTGTGATAACATAAAAGTCTAGCATAACCTGAAAGCCTACTAAAAAGCTTATATTATATGAAAGACTTCAAATAAGCTGATATACTCAAACTTTATAGGTTTCAAATATATCTAGCATTTATCAAAATTATTGTAGTGTGTATAAAATAAATAAACTATATTAATATACAACTAATAAATTATATAAGTATTATAAATTTCTAATTATATGTTATTATAATAAATAAATTGGCTGTCTGTTAAGCTAAATAGGTTTTCTTAAAGGCTTAGGCTTTGAGCCTATTTAACTAAATAGGCTTTCTAAAAAGTTTAAACCTGACTTGTTTGATAAATAAGCTATGCCAAAGTAGGTCAAAAGTAAGCTAGGTCATAGGCCCTTATTGAGCCGTCTGACCTATTTCCACCAATTGTTATAATACTGAAGTTTAAACTTGTGTATCTCGTGCTTGATTCATTTCCAGTAAGGAATGGTTTTTTCTCTTGTAAGTTTCAAATTTTACCATTTTTAGTCTTGAAAGTGCTTTGTTTGGAAATTTCTCTTAGTAAGTGTTGGTATGAGATTGCTTGTGAGTGCTTTTTGTTTTTTTTCTTTCAAGAAACTGGTTTGACAGGAACCCATTTGGAAGGAAGATTTCCCATTTTGTCACAGAGGTAGTGATCCACTGGGCCAGTTGTATGGTGTGGGCGAAAAGAAAGAATGATTAGAGAGACATTCTTATATATCTGCTCTATTTATTCAAGGTGTGTTGTATTTGTCGTGGGAAATTTTTGCAAATTATTATTGTTTTTAAATTTTCCTATTGTATTTAATATTTGGAATTTTTTAGATGTTAAAACTAAATTATGATTAGCACTTAAAATTTTAATATGTGCAAACCACCAAATTGGTCCTCCAAAGATACATGTGACATCAGTTTAGTCTTTCAATAATTATTTACATCAAATTAGTCATTAAATGTCAATTTTTTATATCAATTTGGTCCTCTAAAGTTATTTTTTGAGATCAAATTGGTCCCCCAAAAAGGACCAATTTGATGTAAAAATTTATTGGAGGACTAATATGACGTTCATAAAATCTTTCAAGGACAAAAATGATGGTTTATTCTTTTAATATCTTATACATTAACATATTTTTAAGTGCCAATATAAATACCTCTAATAAAATAAAATAAAATAATTTTTAAATTACCTTGTTAGAATTATGAATCTCAATTAGTGTTTTCCTTACAATTTAATTAAGCAAATCGTTTGATATAAAATAAGATGAATGTTCAAAAAGTTTGCCTACTTTTTGAGAACTTGTGTCAATATTAGGGATTATGGGGAGAAAAAATAATGTATAAAATGACAACACGAAATTCTTTCACTTTTGCAAGTTCAAGAATGACAACATGTGGTCATTCACGTTCTTTGGCCATGTAAGAGCAAATTTGATCACAAAACTCTCCAAATAGGATACATTGAATATTTTTGTGACTACGATTTTTTATGTTAAATGGTCAAAAATAAATCTACAAAATTAGATTGAAATATGATTTTTCTTACCCAAAATCGCCTAATTTAATAACTACCATCTTACTTGATTTTCTATTATATTCAAATTCCTTGCTACCACCAATTTCTGTGAGGACACCAATGACATTTACAGAATTTGCAATGACCAATTCAAACATGAAATGGACTAAACATGCATGCACATAACACATAATAAAAAGGAGGATTAGCAAAGCTTATCAACTAAATTATTATTTGATTCATCTATTACTAAGATTTTATGGATAGCCACAAAATTAATACAAAAAGAAGGATATTAGAGTCTTCAACTCCGTTCAAAGAAGTACGAAATTAAAAGTTGATCTTATACTCATAACTTGTAGCTTGAAACTTTCCATTGTTAACAGCAACTTCAAAGAATGACATCATGAAAACTTTACCTTCTTTATGGATGCTTGAATCCTCCCTCCGTAACATTTAAAATAATTTTTAAATAGAATGCATTGAGCAAATATAATGTGATTAATGAATATGAAAATCACATAATAAAAATATTAATAAAATTCAAATTATGTTGCCGCTTACTTTGCCATCCATAAGAATCATCTCAAGGCTATTGGATATGTTTGGATTAGAGAAATTAGGCGAGGTCCACATGCAAAAAATTCTTACTTTGAGCTTCCATGAATGCTTTGAAGCATTAATATCATTAACAAAGTTATGTTGCTTACCCATATCATGTTACTTACCAAGTTGATTTGTTGTTGACGGGTCTAATAATCACATATTGCCAACTTGTGAATTGCCATTTATATAGAGTTTTACATGAAGAGATTGTTAATAAGTACTTTTGAATTGCTTTCAATTTTAGAATCATTTTGGTTTTGTTTTACAAAATATTGGTGGCTCTTTTATAGATTGTGGCTTTTGGTTTTTTATTTTAAATGATGAATTTAGTGAGAGTAATAATTTAACATTCAATTTGATCTATTTATTTAATTTAAATTCTTATCTCTTTACATATAATGGTGGCTTTTAATCTATTTGTTTACTTTACGTTCTCATTACTTTAAACATAACTGCTTTTGTAGTGATAGATTTTTTTGTCAATATTGACATGAATGTTGACATAAATGTTTATTATTATCAACTAATGATCAATCAAATTTGAAGGTGAGACATGACAAAATTTCTAATGATACACTTGTCTAATTTAAAGGTGACACATGTCACAATTTCACTCACTTTATATTCTTATTACTTTAAATATGACTGTTTTTGTAGTAATAAATTTCTTGTCAATATTGACATGAATGTTGACATAATGTTTATAGGGGATTCCTTCGGTACCCTTTGTTTTTCTAAGGGTACCGGTACCCATGATAATTAGTGGCTAACATTTAGCCACATGTCTTAATTGGTTAAAATATAAATATTAAAATATAAATATTAAAATATAAATATAATATTTATTTTAAATATAGTGAGACACATAGTTAGATATTGACCATTACTTGTGAAGGAGTACCGATACCCTCACAAAAAGAGAGGGTACTGGAAAAACCTCTATGTTTATAATTATCAATTAATGATCAATCAAATTTGAATGTGACATATGACAAAATTTTTAATGATACACTTATCTAATTGTGAGATATTTAAAAGTGAGACATGTAGTTTGCTTAATTGTCTTAACTTTTATATATAAATAGATAGATATAGGTATAGATATAGATTGTTACTAAAGAAGGTGAAATAAAGAGGTCTATATGTGTATTACCAAAAGAAAAAAGGGTCTATATATGAGGCATTGGTCATATATCTATGTCTTTTGAGTTTAAAGAGAGACTATGTGAAGAAAATAATATTCAGTGCATACTTCTTCGGGAAGGTTGGGACAAGTAAAGTGTGAAGCTTATCCTTTTGGAGAAGCCCCTTTTGACAATGACCCAAAAACCAAAAGGTCATATCACGTTTTTAGTTTGGTCAAAGAGTCAAGACTATTCACACAATTACTACAAAGAAAAAAAAATTATTGTGAGTCTAAGTGTGTGTTTAAATTAATTGTAAAAAAGGGATTATGTTAAAAATTAATTTTGTATATAATTAATTTTTAAAAAAATTGATTATGAAAAAATTAATTTATGTTTAGATGTATTAGTTTATAATCGATTTTAAAATAAAGAATTTTATTTGGATTGTATAAAAAGAATTACTTTTATATGTTAAATTACTAAAATAGATATGGAATGATTGAAAATTTTATTTAGTTGAGGGCAAAAAATATTTATCTATCAAAACTTTTGAAATAATCTATAATCACATAATTAAAAGCTTCAAATACAAGCTTTTTTAAAAAAAGTTATTTTTAGTTATAGAAAAATAATCTTAACTTATAATTAATTTTACACACTTTCAACAAACAAAATAAATTTTAGATAAAAAACATTTTTATTAAAAGAAAAATTATTTTAAAAAAGAAAAAAGTTTTCCCAGACATACTCTAAGTTAAATATTCACCTTATAATCTTAACAAGTTAACGTGCTGATATCTAATGACATGGTAGGGAAACCTTAAATTAGTGTTAAGTATTATTTTTTAATATGATATAAAAAATTATAGAATTTACAAGAAATAGACAGAATTTTTTTGAAATATATTTCATAATTAATAAAATAAGTTGTGAATTCTTATTTTATACTCATCAAATGTTTTATTATAAGCATAACAACTGACAAGTAAAAAGTTCTTTTAGACATGTACCAAAAAAAAAAAGTTCTTTTAGACTATCTCTATCCCATATAATAATATATTAACGCTTAAATTTTATTATAATTACTCAAATTATTTAAATAATTCAATGAAAATTTTAAAAATATTACATAAAAATGATATTAAAAGCATAAAATTTTAAATATTAACTACAATTGATCCTTTACATGTCATGCATCACTAAAAACATTAGTCAAATGATAATATAGTATTTAGTTTTTTAAACTAAAATAAACAACAATAATAAGATAAATTTGTTTTTTTTTAAAAAGTGATACTGTACACAACTATTTTCTCTAAAAAATAATTTTTAGTCTCTTCTATTAAATCATTTTGTAAAGTATATTTATTTGATGTTTTTATAAAAAAAATTGATCTAATATTAATATAAATTTTTTATATTATTATCTAATCATATGTTGTTATATTATTAAAATTATTTTATTATGATAATAGTTATTTAAAAAGTTAAACTCTTATAATAATATATCATACATAATTAAATGATAATGTAATTTATTTTTTTCACTTATGGTGATGAAAAATTAAATTCTTATACAAATTTAACAGTACATCTGAAGAAAAATACGAAATTAGTATTTTCAGTTCATGTAATATTTGATTAGTTTAATGAAGATGCGCTTCATGCTAGTTTGGAAAGAGGGGCGGGGACAAGATACTAGTGCTTGTAGAAGAATGATCGTGATTCATGGCACTGACAAATCCAAATAATCCCCGTGGCAATATAGCATATTTTCCATGGCCTCGAAGTCAAAAGCAACTGCAGTAATGAAGAAAACACAAACCCAAATACACGATAACATCTAATTTACATTGATTTTATAATTTGTATGACACAAATCTGCAACAAATACAATTATGATGTGAGAATAGCATTCCATCTCATGGTGGACTTCACACGGTCAACTCCCTATAGTGCCAATTTCCATCCCCAGCCAGCTCCATCAACCGTCACATCCTTGGCCTCGTGGTTTGAAAGTTTGAAGCATCCCCTACTTCAACTTGCCCATTACCATTGGTCTGTTACTGTGAAGGATGACAATTGTTTCAAATAAAGACGGTGATATTTTGTACCAAAAAAAAAAGACGGTGATCTTTATTATTAAAATTATATTATTATTTTACAAAACTTTTTTTATACAATTAATAGACATATGTGTCTTTATATAAAAAAAGACTACTTTTATACAGAACTTAAAATAATATAAAAGTTACTTTAAAATTTTAATGTGAAAATAATACTATTTTGTTTTCAAATATTGTGACATTAGCGTGGTACTTTAATTGATTGTTGCAGGAGTATTTATCTCAGGTTCCTTCTTTTTAGATTTAATATATATTTTTTGATCGAATTTGAGGTATTTTAATTTAATTTAGTGTTGAATAAATTATTGTTTTAAATATTTTTTTTTTATATTATTGTGATATATTTTTAAATATTATACTTTAATTAAATATTATGACTCGTTATAATTTTAGTTATTATATCTTTTAATTATTATGTAATTATTAATTTAATTAAATCTTAATATGAGTAAAAAATAATAAATATACATAAATTTTTTTATACAAATAAAAAAATCAAAATTTTACATAAAAAATATTATATATCTTAATTAGATTAATTTAATTTTTACTTAACTTAACCCAACTTAAATCTCAATATAATCAAATTTACATCATAAAAATTAATTCAATCATAACTTTAGTACAAAATCATGTTAAACCCAATGAAAGCACAACCGTGCAGTTTTGGCAAAGTGACCGCTGATGAAAGATTGTAGCGGTCTGTGACTGGGAGATGTACGTTTGTTTCAGTGTTGCTATTACTTTGTTCTTATCAACTTTAAACGGGTTGAATGTCAGACCAATGAAACCCAATTAAGTTTATTGTAATCCTTACAGTTTGGGCTCAGGTGTATCTCATAATTATTGTATTGGTAGTGACATTTTCAGTGGATTATAGTATTATATTCCTTAAATATTTGTATAGGGTTGCATTTTATTTTTATTAAAATTATGAGATAATTTTAAAAATAATATTATATTTTTAGAATTTAATTTTAATTTACTGTCAGTGTAAAGTTTTTTTACACTATCATCCAATCATGTATTGACACATCATTAAAAAAATTATACTTTATAGGTAATTGTTGTAATAGTCAAACTATTTTAATAATTTAGTAACACATGATTAAATGATAGTATAAATTTTTTTTACACTGACGGTTGATCAAGATCAAAATTAAACTCATATCTTTAATACTGTAAGTTCAATAAAATTTTGTATGAGTTTGCTCATATTTCTTTGTTGAGATTTGTATATGTCCTGAACAAGCTCCCATCCCTTAAAATTTGCATTCAAAAAAATAAAGTATGGGTTTTATACTTTTATGAGGATTAGTAGAAACTCAAACACTATTATTCATAGATTGGAAATAAAAACAAAGGCAGTTGATATGATATTTTTATAAATTTAATATTTAGAATGAGTTCTCAAATATTTATTGATGGTTAATTTTATAATAAATATTTAAAAATTTATTAAATATAAATAATAACAAATTAATACTTAATAATCATCTTAAATACTAATATCTTAAAAAAATTATCAAAATAAAAACAAACAGTGTCTAGTTTCTAGAACCCTGGAAAATGACATGTACGATTATGTTAAAGACTGACACGAGAGCATTTTGGAGGTTGGACTTATGTGCCTGATAGCCTTAAACCATTCCTTCTTTGTTCCTTCCGCTCTTATCAGTATCACCTCAGGGGCCCTGAGTTCCTTTTTCCACGTACCATCATATGCAAATGTCGTGTTTCCATATTATACCACAAAATATTAATAAATAAAATATATTTTTATTATAAATAAAATATATATTAATTTTTTTATAAATAAAGTCTAAAATCACGCTTGAGAATTAGAGAATAAGCTAAAATTCAAACAAAACAATTTAAATATATTTCGATCTTAAAATAAAATGAATTTTAAAAAGACCTCAATATCACATGAATTATAATTTTTTACGATATTTTTGTACACGATTATAGAAATTAATTTTTTGAGATATTAAAATTTATTTAAGAGGGCTAATCTCTATCAATAAATATTTTTTCATAAATATAAATTAAAAATCAAATCTTTAATCATAAGCTATAACTATTTGAGCATAATAAATTAAATACTTACCAAACAAAAAAATTAAGTAACTTTTTTCAAATAAAAATCAAATGAATCCATTAAAAATTTCATTCCGTAAAATACGAGCACCAACGGAACGGATAATCATGAATTCGACAGTACGTGTTGCAAACGTCTTTTTGAGACTGATGGAACCGATTTCGGATAACTGTCTTATTATTGTCTGGTCACATTTCTATCCTTACTTGCTTTTGAGATCATCCCAATCACCAGGGTGATTCTATCCTACCCCCAAGGTAGTATTATTTTTTTATTAAAAAATTATTTTTTTATTTAAATAATAATATTAAATTATTAAATATTATTATTTTAATTATAAAATAATAATTTTTAATTAAGTATTTGGGATAACATTACCTTTAAAAGTAGGGTAGAGTGACCCCAATCACCATTACATTCTGCAGAATTGATTTTTTGTAAAAAATCTATTTTAAAAATATTATATATATATAATATCATGATTTTTTTAGATTTATGTTATATCCTCTTAAAAAATTATACATATTCACATATAATTTAATAATCATATATTTTATTTTTTGTATCTTCTTAAGTATTATTTATATAATATTATTTTTTTTATAAATGACTAAAATTATTTTTTATATAAAAAGATAAATACAAAAATAATTGTATGACTAAAAAAATTGTGAATCTAATTCACAAAATTCGTACATATCTATTCCTCTTTTTAGATAACTTATCATATTAAATACTCGCGTAAAAAAATTTGAATCCAAAATATTAAAAAAAATTCAAACAAGCAAAAAAAGCTAAGTTAGCTGATTTTTCTTACCATCTTGTTTTATTTGCTTGTTTTCACATAAATTGTTGTTTAGAAAAATATATATATATATATAAAAATATTTGTTAGTGCTTATATTACGATTCAAGTGTAATAGGAGAATTCATTAAAAAAATATTAACATATTGGGTGAGATAACCTCATAATTTAAATACTACATTAAGTTATTTTTTATTCAATATAAGAGATAACAATTTGTTTATCAAAAAAATAAATTTGTGTTGAAAAGCTAATTAACTCTAAAGAGTTTTGTTCTTGAAAATGTGAGAACTTGTATTATTGTATTGTGTACAGGTTTTGGGCCCAACCCGAATAGTAAACTTTACTCCCCAAGCAACAGTTAAGTCATCACACTGCCCAAAGCCACATGAATGGCTTAGGATTCCACTTGACAGCTTCACAAGCACATATATACAAGGAAAAACTCCCTCAAATGTGGGTTTTCTTCTCATTTTTTACAAGATACATTTCTTACAGATACTAACTTAAGCATCCGAGTGTCTTTTGTAAGATTAAACTAAAATTCATAGATGAATTTAGAACACCTTAATTTTGTAACGTAGAAAGCGTACCTTTGTTAGCCATTAGGTTTACCGATGAATCTGCAATGAGTTAGGTCTTCTTCTCCTTCTCTAGTCTTAATGCAGCTCTCAATAGGTAAAGCTCACGATGATGTATTAGATAGGAGAGAGGACCTAGCCTATATATAATATGATGTCTTAACCCTACCCAAGCCTTCCCCCACCACGGGCTTGCAGAGTTAGACCTACGCTAATAGCCGCCTGCCACATTGGCCCAACAAGGTGAAAGAGGCCCAAGACAATTGATCACTAACTTAAAGCCTCATATTGTCTCTCATATGGATCGACCATCAACCGTTTTATTAAAACATAAAATAATATCAATTTGTGGCAGCTCACAATAAAAAAAATACTCTAACACCTTTTGCAGGTGCTCGATTCCTTGATCTTGTTCGTGGTCATAAGGAACTAGCTTTCACTTTTGGACTAGAACATTGGCGCCGTCTGTGGGAAAAGATAAAACTCTCCCACCCTACATGATCTTCCATTGGTTCAATAGCCACCACGACGCCTCACAACTCCCCACGACTGAGAATACTCAAATCTCAAAATCTTACAACAAACTATCATGGAGCTTTCAAAATAGGCAGATGATGCTGAGTTGAGGTAACTTATAGCCCCCCACCAACTCAACTAAGACGAAATGATATATTGGCACCTTGGGTCCTCTAGTGGGATGTTGAGTTCAAAGAGCAAGGAAACATGGCATATGTTGGCACTATCTTAAGGCCATTGTTAGAAAACATGGTAATAAATACCATGTATTATCATGAGCCGAGTGCTTGGTGCCCCTTGAACCCGACTCACCATTCTCAAGGTTATAATATCTCAAGTTCACCTTCCATCTTGCAACGCCTTACTTGGCTAAAGGCAGTAGCTTGGTTTCCGGCAATGCCCTTGAGTAATGGAGCCCAAACAATAGACATTTCCACTTCGTAATGGAACCCGAACATTCTTAGAGCACACAACAACAAAGACTTACTCTTTATGTTTTACACGGAGGGAGCCCAACTCCAGAAATCATCATCCATGACAAATTCCAAAGATCGAATTACAAACTCATCAAAGACTGGTTTGTAGAGCTATCGACTACCAAGTCACATAATTTTTGATATTCTACATAGCATAAATATTTGCTCAGTTCTTGGAGTTCATGGCACTGCTTTGCCAGGACAACCGGTTTCATTAGTGCTGTGATGCTAGGTGTAGAGCTCACAGTGTTGTGCTTCCATAATTTCTGAGTTCATGGCATTGTTACCGGGATTGCCGAGTTCATGAGCCTCACCAAAGTCAGTGAGATAAAGATAGGAAGTGAAAAGGATAAGGGAACTCGTTATCTCGATAGCAACCAACTTAGACCCAGTAACCCCCAGTGAGGAGCTCGGCAACTACGAGCCCAACCCCTACATCTCCCATTTATGCCAGCATTGCACTCACACTGAAGAATTGGTCAACCCAGATTAAGTCATCCCAGTTAGGGGAGCTTACCCGAGTTCAGAGTACCCTTACTTCGCTAACTCAGTTCCTAAGCAGCACCTAGCACGTTCCATGAATAGTGCAGCAAATGGACGTGTCTCATTTTTGTTTACAAAGTTCACGCGTCGCCTCATCGGGTTTGATCCCGAGCTCGGTCAGATTCCTATCTCGAGCAAGCATTTCTGAGATCGAGTAAATCTATTTAGATTCTCAGGTTCAAGCCCTAGCTCGGTCAGAGCCCGAGATTGGTTAGAGCCTGAGCTCGGTCAAAAACCAACTCCAGATCGATTGCAGGATGATCTAGTACAAAACAAATATCGGGTACAAAACCACGACCGATTTTCGATCCTGTGTTTGTGACCTCTCCATCAAGCCTATCTGCTTTCATGACATGTCTATCTAATCAAAGAAAATCGCTTGGCCAAGCTAAGCTTGGGTCCGCCCGACTTAGCATCTTCAAGTCTAAGCAGTCCAACCACTCAACAACTCTTAGCATCTCTTTAGATCCTCGTACAAACATTAAGCCCAAGATCCCGGTTAGGATGAAAAACCAAGTCTCATTTTTGCAACTTTGACTCAAGGCAATCCAGCCTCAGCAAATAAAGTCGATGCACCAAGGCCCAGAATTTTCAAACGTCATGGATCAACTTAAAGACTCATTTGACAGTTCTGACCTCTCAGATGAACTTAAGGTCGAGCTAGGGGCTTGTACCTTGTACGGGTTTTGGGCCCAACCAAAATAATAAACTCTACTCCTCAAGCAATGGTTAAGTCATTATACTGCTCAAAGCCACGTGAATGACTCAGACTCCATCTTACTTGACAGCTTCACAAGCACATATATATGAGGGAAAACTTCCTCAAAGGTAAGATCTCTTCTCCTTCTCTACAAGATACATTTATTACAGAGACTAACTTAAGCATTAAAGTGCCTTTTATAAGTACCCAATCCTTTGATCTTGTTTGTGGCCAAAAGAGATCAACTTCCACTTTTAGACCATAACTATTATCCTTTTCAATTTCCAGATCAAATCGTCTATTGTGACACTTGATGATCAAGGATACCCTTTTACTTACCGATGATGCCTAAATTTTTTATATACATATTTTACACATAAAGAGATAACATGGAAGATGGAACACAACGAATCAAATTTTCTTCTTCTTCTGTATTTGTTTAGATATCCTCACACTAGAAAGCTAATTCCATTATAAGGATTGAGATAACCATTTTCTAATAAGTATCTTTTCACATGCTCAAATTTTAAACAAGTACTAAAATAAAACTTACTATTTAAATCATATCTTATTTAGTACTCAAATATTTTTATATATCAATATTTAAAATAAATTTTTAATTTTTAATTAATTAATAATTATATTGAATAAAATTTTAAATAGTTATTATAAAAATAACAATAATAAAATATTTAATAACTTATTGTAAATACTAAACATATAAAAGTAACATAATTAGAGATTACTCCGGTACCTATTTTTTTTTCAAAGTATTAGTACTTAAAGTGAGTTGTCAAACATTCATTAGTTATTATTTATATTTAATAAATTTTTAAACATTTATTATAAAACTATCAATTAATAAATAATTGACAACTCACCCTAAACACCAAAACTATCATATTACCATATCAACTCCCAACATAACTACTTTATACAAATCAATCATGAATCGTTGCATAGTTTACCCGGAAATCCACAGGCCCAGGACAACAGCAAAGTCAGTATCCAATCACGTTACTTGTCAGGAAAACTAACAGCTATTTGTATTGTAAAACGAAATAATAATAATAAAATCAATATTTTATGTATTTTTTATCAAATCGCAATAATTTAAAACTAACAGCTATTTTGTTCCAACCAATGACATGGGCCATACCTGCTTTTCAATGGTCACCTTAGCTAGTTGTATCTTTCCCGATTCGCAAACCCTTCTAGAAGACTAGAACTCCCACTGTTTTCTTCACTCAAAACTTATCGCAAACGGCATGTGCGCCCCACCCTGGCCCCTATAAAACCCAAAGGGGAGCTCCATCACGTTATCATATTCCACACTTCAAATTTCTCTTTTTCAATCAACTTTCTCCCATTTTCTCTCTCTCGCACGCTTTCTACTTGTAACATCCCTTCAATCAAGTCCCACACTTTCAGCTCAAAAACCTTTCCTTTCTGCGATCTTTATCATGGGTCTTCACTAACACAGTAACGTACCGTGTTGATTTTCATTTTTTACGGTGTTCTGCTACGATGGAACTGATTTCAGGTCTACCAGAGGATGTAGCACGAGACTGTTTGATTAGGGTTTCGTACCAGCAGTTCGCGGTAGTTGCCTCCGTGTGTAAAGGGTGGATGACGGAGTTTCAGATGCCGGAGTTTCGCCGTCGGAGGAAGATCACGGGTCAGACCCAGAAAATCCTCGTCATGGTTCAGGCCCGGCTTGACCCGGAGAAATGCGGCAGCGGGTTGTTGATCAAGGGCATGACGAACCCGGTTTACGGACTGAGTATATTTGAACCTGAAACGGGTAACTGGAGCGAGTTGCCGCCGGCACCCGGTTTCGCTGGCGGGTTGCCCATGTTCTGTCAGATAGCGGGTGTCGGGTACGATCTGGTGGTAATGGGCGGGTGGGACCCGGATTCGTGGAAAGCTTCGAATTCGGTGCTTATCTATAATTTCATGTCCGCGAAATGGCGCCGTGGGACCGACATGCCGGGTGGGCCCCGCACATTCTTTGCGTGCGCCTCAGATTCCGATCATCGAACGGTCTACGTGGCCGGTGGGCACGACGAGGAGAAGAACGCGCTCAGGTCAGCGCTCGCGTATGACGTGGCAAGGGACGTGTGGGTCCCGCTGCCGGACATGGCGACGGAGCGCGACGAGTGCAAGGCGGTGTTCCGCCGCGGCAGCCTCCGCGTCGTCGGCGGTTACTGCACGGAGATGCAGGGGCGGTTCGAGAGGAGCGCCGAGGCCTTTGATGTTGCCAAATGGAAGTGGGACCGAGTGGAAGAGGACTTCTTGGATGTCGCCGCGTGTCCTCGGACGTGCGTGGACGGTGGCGATGAGAGAATGTACATGTGCAGGGGCGGTGACGTGGTGGTATGGCAGGGGTCCACGTGGCGAACGATGGCGAAGGTGCCGTGTGAGATAAGGAATGTTGCGTACGTGGGAGAGTGGGGACGGGCATTGTTGTTGATTGGGTCGAGTGGGTTTGGTGAACCCCACATGGGCTTTGTCTTGGATCTGAAGACTTGTGCTTGGACTAAACTGGTGACCCCAGAGAACTTCACGGGCCATGTCCAGTCTGGTTGCCTTTTGGAAATTTAGGACGTTAGTTTTGTTTCCATATATTATATATGGTACTCTGTTTATGTAAATATAAAGCAACATTTTGTTTTCTTCGGTTGCTTTGTTTAGGCATTGAGACTTTTTTTTTAAGCTTATAATGAGTTGTATATTAGTTATATAGAAGATTATAGAGTGCTCGCTAGACTATACAAACTTACCCTCTTACCCTTTTCTTTTTTGTTTTTAATATGTGGAATGAACAAGATTTAACTTAAGAGAGACCTATCCCAATTGCATGGCAGACATCACTAGTCTGTTTAAACCAAAAATAAAAATAAAAACTACATCACTAGGTATGCAACACAACAAGGAAAAAATAACAAAAAAGAGAATCTGCTTGCACTCTTGATTTTTATAAAAAAAAAACTTTGACGATCAAATTAGTTTAATTGATTATGTGTATAATTAATTTTTAAAAAAATTAAATGAGAAAATTAATTTATGTTTAATTATATTAAGTTTATAATTAATTTTAAGATAGTTTTTTTATTTAAAATATATAAAAAAATTATTTTTATATATTAAATTATTAAAAAATACATAAAATGATTAAAAAAAATTATTTAGTTAGAGACAAAAAAGTAAATAATATTTTTAAAATAAGTTAAAATTATTTAATTAAAAGTTTAAAATAATTTTATTTTAGTTAATAAAATATAATTTTAATTTATAATTAATTTTATACACTTTAAATAAATAAATAATTTTAAATAAAATAAATTTTAATTGAAAAAAAAACTATTTTGGACGTGCTCCCGATTGAACGGTTTTGTGTCAAAAGTCAAAACACTGAAATTCTTAGCCAACCAAATTAGTGATTTGTGAAGGAGTGAAGGCTAACAAGAAAGTTAAGGATCCCTAGCCGACCAAATTTGTGACGCAGTGAAGTCTAATAAGAAAGTTAAGGCCACACTATTTGACTGCGGCTCAGGTCAAGGATTTATTTCACCAGACCTGCAATATCCTTATCATGAACATTCCCAAGACAAGATAAAGAATAAACATAAGAAGCAACCAAATACTAGTATTAGTTCAAGTTCATCAATCTGAATTTTTTTGGTTTACCAATTCATCTGTGATGAAAGAACTTCAACAATCATATTTGAAAAATAATACAGTTTGAAAATGTTGCTGCTACCACTAGTTAGCGATGAAAATAGAGCTTTATCTTAAATTGGTTTAGCTTATTTTTTAAAACTTTAGTCTTATTCTAACTTATTATTTATTATTGACTTTTTTTTTATGTCTGACTCGACATTTTTGTAAAAATATAAAAGTCTGGCTTAACTTAAAAATTTATTCAAATAAGCCAATAGATTTAAACTTTATAACTTTTAAATATACCTAATCTTTAACTAAATTATTGTATTGTGTAAAAAATAAATAATTATATTAATATATAACTAATAAATTATATAAATATTATAAAATTTTAATTATATATATATAATAAATAAATAAGACAGTCCGTTAGACCAAATATGTCTTTTTACAGGCCTAAGCATTGTTAAAAGCCTAAACTAAGCTTGTTTGATAAATAACCTAGGTCAAAGGCTTTGTTAGGTCACCTAGCTATTTTCACCTCTACCACAAGTTAAAAAAACAAATTAAAAAACTCACATGAAAAAAGAAAAACAAAGGAAAAAATATCTTTCTTGACAAATAGGGAAAGAAACTATTGAATTGAATTTATATATTGTGCGATGCATCATGCATGGAATCAAATATTTTGTCCCCTTTTTTCTTCCCCTTTATGTGTTTCTTAATTAAATTTTGACAACTCAGTAAAAAAAAAGTTGACAACTAAGAAAGATGTTATTGCCAATTAAGAGAATGTGAGATATTTTTGTTGAGTTGTCAACATTGAATTAGAAGATAAAAAAAAAAGAAAAAAGAAAAAGGAACAAATGATTTAAATCTGTGATGTATATGTCTCTCTCTCACACTATTGGACTTCTGCATGACCATCAATTGAATGTCGTATAATTAATTATAGTTAAATTTAATTTGTCTTATTGTGGGTTGGGGGTGATATTAATTTGCTATCATGTGATTTCAACTTTGTTACTTTGCTCTTTATGGTTAGTTTCGATAGCACTTTATCCTCTCTTATGTTTATTTCGAACATATTTGTTAGCTCCTTCCTTCTTTATTAACTATACCAACCAAAAAGTGCTTATTTATGTTATAATGCATTAAACGAGTCAAAAAAAGTGTTATGGTTTACACAATAAGACATGTCCAATTTGCAAAGTTGATATATTTTTTCCTTCTACCAGAACATCAACCCAATTCCCAAGCCATTTCTACATATGTTCACTTGCCTTGGACAATATGTAATTAACCAAGTTGCTACATGAGTTTCTAGGAAGCTAAAAGACTTGAAAAATCCTAATCACGTTAGCATGTAAAATACATAACGTCTTGAGCGGATTTAGATCATCTCATGTTATTCACTAACATGAGAAAGTCATATTATGAGAGAAATATATGACCCACCATTATATATGTAGGGGTTCATTAATTTTGCTTTTGTATCTTTCTCTCTCTAACATGATCATTTCATGTTATTGAGTAACATAAGAGGATCCTGATCCGTCTTGAGCATCATATTTGAAAATTTGTTATTACAAAAGAAAGATAAACAAGAAAAAAATATAAACAAAGTATAACCCTATGAGGTATTAAAGTGAAAAATTAAACAATCATACATCTACAAACAATTTTTTTTTTGTTTGAATATTCATAATTATTTCCTTGGAAAAAAAGTATAGTTAGGAGTATTGCTTTTAACAAAGGAGAAAACTATTTTTGGAAGAATTAAAAAATCTTTAATAGATATATTGTAACTTCCATTAGTTAAAGTTAATAAATTTATAATTGAAGTTAAGAGAATGGAACCACACGACACGAGGCAAAAGGCTAATAGAACTAATTACAAAAAGGCAAAGCGATAATGTGAAATCACGTGGTGGTAAAGTGATATCACCCTAAAACAAACTAAATTTAACTCAATTAATTATTGATGGTAAAAGAAGATTTGAGAAGAGAGTTGAATCAACTCACCTACTAATTAAGTTTCTGCAAAACTCTTAAACAAAGAAACTGGTCTAGAGATAAGATAGCTCACTGAGTAGCTTATGTTAGTAGAAACATAATAAAATAGTAACTTAAAGACTTACTTTGGCAATCAAAACTTAACACATAACAATTAAACAATATAATATAAAAAAATAGGGTTAAGAGAGATTGCACAAGAAAATTTATACTAGTTCAGCCATAATGTGAAACCTACGTCTAATCCTTAGCCAAGTTGAGATTTTTTATTATTAACTGAGTGTGTTTTGATTAACCTTAGTTTCTCCAAGCTATATACTAGTACGTAGCACATCTACAATGCTTAACAGGTCACTTACAAACCGAACTACTAGCTCACTGAATAGAGTATCGAGCTCAGTCAAATATAAAAAGATCAGTTTGTAGGAAAAATTGTAACATGAGCGATTAAACTGAGTCATCTCTTAATAATTTGGATGCAATTCAATCACAAAATATTAATGCAAGAATTAAATGTGGAAGAATTAATTAAGAAAACAATCAATCCATCCGAAATTTCATTTGACCGTTCATCGACCATTAAACATGCATTTAAATTTAATTGAATGGTTAAATTAAATTTAACCGAGATCTCTGCATTAAATCCAACATCTACAAACCTGTTCTCTTCAAAAGATACATAAATTTGCAATCGCATAATTCGTGTTAATCAATGCTAGTTTAAAATCAGGAAACCAATTAACCTAGGTAGCAAATCTGCAAACCTATTGTCTTCAATTTAGATGATAAAACTATGATTGATCAATCAAAGTTTCATCACAATTCATAATCTTAAACACAGATCCAATCGGATCTTAGCACAAATAGAGACTTCCATTTATGCAATTCAAGATCAAAATCAAGAGAAGAAAAAAAAAATTCAATTGAATTCAAATATAAAATTAAGCACAAGGTCTCAAGATCAAACCAGAATTCCTTCAAGAACCTTATATTGGTCTCAGAGTTTAGCTTTACATGGCTGTAGTCCAAAGAAGTTTGGGAAAGAATAGAGAAAACTGTAAAATGAAGGAATGCAAGAATGATATCGTGTCTAAGTTTATCCATAAAATAAGTAACTCTAAAATTGAAAATACTAAGTATGCCTTGGATTAGTTCTAATCCTCTATTTCTTAGATTTAAATGGATACCTAATTTGCCCAAGTTATTGGTTTAGGATGAGGAAGTTATGCCCAAAACACTCTTAGGAGGTCTCTGAACCCTTCAACTGACTTCAAAAGCTAAAAACATCATCAAAACGTTGTAGTTTTAATAAATAGTCTTCAGAAGAGTTAAAGCACTGCGTTTAAGAATTCCAATGGCATCGGTCCTAGCTCCATTTGACTCTTATAGCCTAAGATATGACCAAATATTTGCACACTGTCCAGGTTTTAGCATCAGCGTCCCTGTTTTGACTCTCAGGCCTAATGTGGCTCATTAGACATTTGATTCAGCTTTTGAACTATCATTAAAGTTGTAAAGCTTTCTCCTATCTTTCTTAAAAGGTAAGATGCATAATTATTAGATCTCTAGAATTCAAGTTATGTCTGAAATATAAAAACAACATAAAATCCTAATAATGTTGAAAAATAGAATTAAGTCCAATTTGAACCCAAATTTATAAACTGTGACCAAGTCTAATCAATTAAGCACATAAGAGGTATAAAGAATTAAACAGTGTATAATAACCCTTTGGTTAACTTTCAATTTAAATAATTGACGGAAAAACACATGTTGTTTTTCCCCTCCCTAATATCACTTTAGATCTTTAATATTTATTCATCAAATCATCTTTAGGCCTATTTTTCTAGGCACTTATTAATTCTACACCGCTGTTTGGGAGACTTATTAGACTTTTGTGATCTTCATTTTCATTTCAGAATCCTTGTATTCTTTATGTAATCTAAGATAACAACTTTTCTTGAATTTTAAGCTTTTTGTATTTGAAAATGTCTTTGATTAATGAAAAATCTACACAATTATCCTTTAACTAAGATCAAGCACTAACAATTTGTGTTATTATATTAAATCATTATATTCATTATGTTTGTTATCGTTACATAAGTAAACTCAATATGAAACCTTGGGTTAACAATTATTACATATCATATGTTCTTATTTTGTTTTTTGGTCTCCCTTTTGTAATAATATATATATATATATATGCTTCCCAGCCACTATTGAATTAATTAAATATAATGCACTACAATTTTGGTAATTATATATATATATATATATATATTTGTATAAAAAAATTTAAGAGAAAGAGAGTGGTCAATGGTACTTATCAATGTTTTAAAAATCACTTGAATTGGAGAATTAAAAAGGAAAACGGTTCAAGGTTTAATATATATACACACATATATGTAGATGTAAATTGACTTTTTTCTTACTCCTTGTGACTTTAAGGCAGCAATAGATGTAGATTGACTTATAGGTGAAAACATATTATCTTACAATATAACAATTTAAGTTCATAAGTTCAATATCTCCAATTGCAAATTCAATAATGGAATTATCAATTCTATCTGAAACAATAATTAACAAAATCAGAGTTTAAATTATTAAATCAAGACATTTTGTAACATAGCTCACCTAATTAACAAATGGTAAATTTACAAGAGGCCAATTAACTAGATGCAAGAATGAAAGAAAACTTTGTGCCTCTCATGAGCACCAGCAAGCTAATGGGCTAATCCTTAATGGCATATGCTAGTTTTGGGGCAATATTAATATCATGAAGCCCATCATTCTTAAAAGGCCTACCATTAAAGGACCAGCCACCAGCGCATAGCTTAGATATTTAAGGCGAGTAGAGAGATTTCGGTAGTAATCGTTAATCTCAAGTCATGTACCAAAAAAGGATCACTTTGAACTTGCTTAAGATCTCAAACAATATCATCATATGAAGAACTTAATTTACATGTTTATATTAAACAAGTTTTTGATAGTATTTCAATAAAAAAAGAAACCTAAAGAGTAAGAGTCTGCAATGTGAACACACTTTAAGCTAAATGATGCAAGGTGGCCTAGTCAATTTTGACATTCCACCCAGATTTATTTTGGGACCCTGGATATTGATTTATTTACCCGCGCAGAGTAATTTTCGTATCAACAACATATACGGACATATAGTAGTGCCACTCAAAATTAGTTTCCTACTCCAGATCAATATCGGCATCCTCTAATAAGAAACATAACAATGTCACAAAGAACATTACCATTCTGATTTGTCCATGAAGATAGAAAAACAATTAATGCGGTCAGTGATTGTGCCTCACGTCCCTCTATTTAATGACGTTATTGGGGGTTTAAACTTGAGCAGAGAAAATAGAAACCAATTATAATTCCACAGCATATGTACAGTGCAGAATCCTATTTCTCATCATAGAAACAAGAGGGTTTTACTAATTTATTTATTTATAATATTTTAGGAAGTCAGTACCACTATTTAGTGGTGATCGAGACCAATAACCAATTTCATAAATCTGTAAAAAATTAAGAATTTAAAAAATTTGCAAATCTGCCAAATTAGATGTAACACCGTAATAGTACCAAATCAGGCTTGCAAATCACCTGCAGCTCGTCGTTCTTCAACCTCACCGTTCAACCTCGCTGCCGCTGCTGCTGTAAAGGAGAGCTCACATGCGCTGTTGTGGAGGAGAGCTCACCCACGTCGTTGTTGCTGCTGTGTCGTGATGGAGATCTCGTGCTGTCGTCGCTGTTATGTAGTGGAGGAGAAAGCTTGCGCTGCTGCCGCTACTTGCTGCGTTCGTGTGTGGAGCTTCTGTACCCAGTATACCTAATACCAGGTTAATGAAATTGAAATAAAATTAGAAATAGAAAGCTAAATTTATTTTATTTTATCTTATTAATATTAATAAAACGAACTGGGCGATTCACGGTTATTAGTTTTGAACTAGTTTGTATGAAATTTCACTGATTTAACCGCTTAAGTGGTTTTGTAGTTGAACAAGACCGGAAAAGTGTTTAATCCACGATTCAACCGTTTAACTGGTTTTTTAAAAATTGGTACTTACTACTTACATACCACCTAAGGATTGCCGACAGCAGTAATATATTTTTTGGTACTATAGAAAGATAAGAAAGTTTTCCCTACTTCAGCAACAAAATTACAACACAAGCATCTCTATCTTTTTCTTTTTGGGTAAAACTTAGAATTCATAAAGCAAAGCCGGATGCAGGACTTAAGGTTCAGTACAGTCATTCATAGCTGTAACTCCTAACATTCAAATTACTACGTGAAAGTAGAAATAGTAAAATCTTTATTACACTTGTGACGGCTGTAGGAAGATGAAATCCAAAAATGGGCCAACATGCAAGCATCTATATTTCGAATCTCTGACGTCATCACTGAATGCTGCAACCCGATGGATCTTCCTCCTGCCAACAAATAAAATAGAATGATAACTACACATGAATAGCAAAACTATAAATTCAAGAATGTTGTACAAGCTAAATAACAGTACTGTGATTGACCTAATAGCCCCTTTCATGACCATGGGTGGAACTACATACAAGCTTAATTTTACATTCTCAAGTGTCAAATTTTGATGTGAAAGTTGGTTGTGGAACGGTTTTAAATAAAATAAAAAATTTAACTTTATATTATCATTCAATGGCATGTTTTCATATTATTAGAAGAATTTAGGTATGAGAATTGAAAAATTAAATTATTTTAATAATGTATCAATATATATTAAATAATGAAAAATTCTTCTATATTGTTTATTAATAAAGTATATAAATATTTAATTCATATGAAATATCTTTTATTTAACAATCTGCGAAGACTTAACTTATAGAATTTTTTTTGGTTAAGTGATAATATAATATATATTTTTTGAAAGTAACGGTTCATAAAAATTTAATCCTAAAATAAAATGGAGTTCAAGTGGAATGGATGTAATTACCTTGCAATGATAATAATATGGGTAGACGAGTTCGGAGAAATTGGGGTCAAAGCGTGGTTGGTATCCGAATGGGCAGTATGGGTCGTCGAGGGATGGGTACGATATGCTGACCGTCACCTTTGATCGGAGTATGTCCTCGGTGGCTGGGTTCTCCCACTCTAAATTACGCCTCCAGTCTTGGCTTCCTCTGATTTCCCTCAAGCTAATCAAGTTATCCTTGGTAGTAGAGCTGGAATCAAAAGGTAACTTGTTCAGATTTGGACACTCATTTATTTGGACGTATTTTAGGGAACGAAAAGGCAAGGTTGTCTTATGGATGCTCTTAAGCTTCGGCAGACTCCGGAAGTACACACATTCAAGACGTAAGCATATGTTATCCATGTCTTCTTCTGCTACCTCCTCCCTTTTATCACTTCTTCCATTGAGTCACACTTAATAACCCAAAGAATTCGAAGGAATGGAGCATACTTGAGCCATGTCAAATGAGTTATTGAATCGCAATGCTGAATATCCACCCAGTAAAGCTTGCCAAAACGGCATGTTTCAACCATGGATGAATCATCCATAATATCGAAATGTAATCCAGTAAACTTAATGCCCTCCAGATGGTTCATTCTTGACATAGATTCTAATAGCGATGGCATGTTAATTGGGGTCTCAATGCCAGAAAGTAACAAAAATTTAAGGCAACTTTGCAACTTATTGGTCGGCTCAAGTAATTGCTTCAGGCCATTGTAAGTTCCTAGTTGTAACAACAGTTCCTGCAGGTTTGGTAGGGAATCCAGCTTTTCTAGGAATCCAGATTCACTGAATCTCTTTGTAGTAGGACCTAGCTTAGATTCAGAAAATCTAAATACTTTTAACTGCTCAAGACTTGATATCACTTCCAAGGGGATGGTTTCAAGAGTACAACTATGAATTCCCTGCAAAAGAAAGATCTTCAAGTTTTTCAGCAACTTCAACTCCATCGGCAACCTAGAAACAAATCTTGATTGAGACAGGTTAAGATATTCCAGATGGATTAAATGACCTATTTCTGCAGGGAGCTTCAACTCTTTGTAATTGTATGATAGATCCAACACTTTCAGTCCACCCATTGATTTAATATTAGGAAAACCTGTTATGCTGCTATTCCTTGATACAATATTTAGAGTCTCGAGATTAGGGCAAGCCGGTACATGTACATCTCCTTCACAATCTATGATTGAAATCCTCTTAGCAAATTTCCACTTTTCAACATGAGTTTGTGACGCTGCTAATGCATCTCTTTGGACTAGAATCTTGCTTTTGTTTTGAGATTGATCACGGGACAACCATATTGCCATGTCTCGGATCACATCATGCATCTTAACTCTAGGATTCCAAAATAGATCACCCCCATCAGTCTCCAAAAGAGATGAAAGCTTTAACCTTTCAATTACAGATTCACCGTGACCATACAAATGATATATGCTGTGTTTCTGATCCCCAAGGAAGCCCTCTCCAATCCATCGATAAATGAGATCGGGAACATCAATCCTGTAATCCTCTGGGTATAGTGCGCAATACAAGAAGCATTCTCTGTGTGTTTTATCCGGCAGTCTGTCATAGCTAAACTTCAGAATAGAGAACACGTCCTCGAAATCTGAAGCTATCAAAGGAGAACTCGTTAAGTCATTTTTTGCGGCTTCCCGGCTCTTCACACCAGCCATTGCACTTCCCACTGTAACCAGTGCAAGTGGCAATCCTTTGCATTTCATGGCCACCTCCCGTGCTAGCTCTCGAATATATCGGTCGTGCTCTAGAGTTTCTCTACCTACTTTCATGCAGAACAAATCAAATGCTTCTTCATCACGCAAACATTCCGCTCTGAATTTTTTCTGAGCTTCCATTTTGTCGCACACATCCTCAGACCGTGTTGTGAATAATATTTTTGATTGATAATTAGTGTCCCCCGGAAGTGGAATTCCCATCCTTTTGAATTCCAGTGTTTTCCATAAATCGTCTAACAGCAAAGCAAACTTTTTCCTTTTTAGGACTTTATAAATTTTTGCTACTCTTTGATGTTTGTTACCTCAAATTCTCTGTTAATTCTTTCCAGAAGGGTAGTCTTCCCAGCCCCACCCATCCCATATATACCAATCACGCCAACATTTTCATCTTTAATAGCATTCAGGACTTTATTGAGCATCAGATCCAAGCCTACAGTCTTACCAACAGGCATCTCCATTGGCCCTCGCGGTAGCTCGTAAACAATTTCAACATTATCAAAACGTTTCCCTGAGGTGATAAGTTCTTCCACATCCTTCAACGTCTTAACAACATTATTTCCGAACTCGTAGCTTGACACACAGTTCTTTGAACAAGAATTAATTGGACATTTATTTCCAATTTCTTGGACGTCGATCCCCAATCTCCTCTATCACCTGTAAAAACTTAAGATTAATTAACTTAAACTCACACTGTTCTCTTATTCTATACACGGGCAAGAATACTTTTTATACACGTTTTCTATATCTACAAGAATAGAATTCTGGTTCTGATCCTAGCACAAGGGGCGATAGCAATTATCACATTTGCAAAAATTAAGTAAAATATCAGAAGATCCCTTATGAGGATTTTATGCTTGTATGATAAGAAAAATGCTGCAAATTAATCGACCTAAAAATTAATTCAAAGCTTTCTATGAAGGTGTGCTTAATGCATCGTGGAATCAGGTTGGATGGGCAAATTTAAAACGTTGATTGAAATCCAAGAAAATATGAAGCGAAACAAGGGACACAGTTAAAGACAAATCATACTAACTGTTCTCGTAAAATGCTCATCACTAGTAAACTTTTGAGGGCATGTTATAATTTTTAATCAAAATAGCGTAAAGTTAATGGTTAGAAGTTATAAGATACAAAAAAAGATTTTGAAATACGACCAATTGACAAGATATTTACGTATGAGCATCACATATTAACCATTCAATAATTTGGTTGTTTAAAAATGAGTTCCTCCTTTTAAAAATGAAAGTCTTTTAAAAAAAATATATAATAAAAATTAAACCACAATATTGTATATAATTGTTATCTGAAAAAAGAAAAACATAAAATTTACTTACAGTATAACAGTTCTATTGGCAAATAATTTTCTGTGACAAATAATAATATAAAATTTACTCGTAATGAAACCAAAATTAAATGTAAGATTTTTTTGGGGTCGTATATGCTGATCACGAGATGTATGCATGTTAATTGTTAACACACGTTAAAGTATCGAGGGGAATTAGGCAATTTGATTGCTAGATTTTATATGCATTCAAAGAACTTGTAATTGGTTAATTTGTTTAGAATTACTTTTGAATAAAATAAAATTTAAAAAATGAGTTGTGTTTGAGAATGTTCATCTAAATTATTATTATTATTATTTTGTAAAATGAGTTGTTTTTTTTTTAAAGTGTAAAACGAGTTGTTTGGATAATACATTCTGAGCAAAAGTAAGATCAGTTCTGCCCAAAATACATTCTGCAATCTAGGATATATTTTTTAAAAAATGTTAATAAATATCAATTTAGCTTCAAAATACATTACCCTTTGAATGGCGTCGACTCTGTCCAGCCAAGTTTTCACTTGATTTGTCCTTTGCATCTCTCCTGTGTTCTCAGCTTCATGAACTCTTCTCTTCAAGTCTTGGCTGATGCCTTCAAGCTCAACCCATGAACTAGTTAATGACTTTATTTTGTCCTTCAGATCACAAATAGCATGCTCTTTAGCGCATCCCCCCAAACACTTAGCAACATCCCAGATTATTACAGCTAATTCCATGGCTCCGATCTACAGTCTACTTCCTAGACTTGGAGACGATGTTGTTAAATATGACTAGTTGACCATTTAACTTGAGAAAAATGATCCCAACTCGTTTGTCAACTAGAGTCGTCTCTGGTACTGTTGGACAAACTAGATCTGTCTCATACACCAAATATAAGTAAACCCAAGCAACACAATCTAGCAAAAGAAAATGGATATTTGACCCACAAATCTTGTAGTTATAAGAGGAAATGACTCAACTCACCAACGGATCTGATGAATCTGATGTTCGCCAAATCTCGTTGCAGGAATTAGAGTTTAAAAAAGGCATTGGACAATGGACTCACTAAGTCACTATGGTCCGTCAGGAATCATGGCTGAAATATTCGAATCGCTTCTTTTCAGCCTTAGTTTTCCTTGTCTGTTATTTCATTTCATCTTCCTCATACCAGTCATTGTTAGAAATATTCTTTACGCGGAAGCGATAAATTTATAGGTATACATCCTAGAGCGTAATTACCACGTAGCCTAGGATTTACATCATGCTAAATTATTAGGATTCAGAAATCTATTTAAATACCTGGATCCATTGTAGGTTCCTGATCTAAGCGTTCTTCAGATGGATCAACTTGATCACCAACTTTCAAGATTAGAGACAGCAATCAATCACGAACAAAAGTAACCGGTGGCTTTATGATTCTTCCTCAACCGAATCTCTTGAGTTCCTTTACAGGACCTTAGTCTCTCTTCAGATGGGGAGAAGAGAACGAGTTTTCAGCGATACGGTATATTGGGAACCATAGTCTTCTTATAGTGTGTTAACCTAATAGGGTTCCCATTATCTCCTAATAGGCCAACATTAACATCTGTTCATTTAAGCCCATATTATTTTATTTAGTAGTCTAATAAGCTCTCTTAATTTTATCACATAAAATAAAACTCTTTAATGATAAATAACTAATATAATTATTTTATAATATTAACCCACTTTAATTATTGGAATATAAAATTTCAACAGTCATGGCCAAGAGGGATAGCACAACTATAGCAAGAAGCAGACGACCAGATAAATCCTATCGGTTGAGATGCCAAGAGTGAGGATTTGGTAAAATTTGACAATATTATCTCAGAGACAAAGCGAGTACAGAGGAAACAGAGAGCAAGATCAAGATGTATGGGATATGCTAGGATTTAATTTTAAACAATTTTAATATACAAAAACTTAGAGCTAAGCGTAAAACTCAAATGAGATATGTAATTTTTTTCCCCTCCAAGTATCTCCACATGCTATTAGTACTTGCATACTAATTCCTTTCATGCATTGTCGTGCATTGTCGCCGGTGCTTAATACAAAAGGTCCTCCCAACAAGCATGAACTCCAAATGTAAAAGATTTAAATATTACTCATAAGTGAGTGATGGAGAATATGAAAATGGAACAATTAAAAACAACATAATGTCATTTATTTGATATTAATTAAAGTCGAGAGAAATGAAAATATATATATTTATCAATAATTATCATATCGTATTATCATTATTGTTGATAATATATTTTCAAGTAACAAGTGTTCGGTGCAATGGTTTGCAAACTTCACTTTGGACACAAGTTTAAATAAGAATATCTTAAAAAATCAAAAAGTAAAAGATATTATATGAATTTTGCACATTAATTAGACTAACCTCTTTTAAAGTTTCCTGAAATGACACTCCATCAAAATTTACAACTAAAATTATATTTCACTCCATTGACCACTTTTGACTAACATAATATGTTAAAATGTGATGAAATGACATGCTTATCCCCAAACTAATCATGATTTACCTGTGATAATTTTACAGTATGTGCTAAATATAATGATAAAATTTAAATCATTCATCACCAATTGTTGCTTATGAATGGTGGCATGTAGACAACATCTACGTTGTGGTTGTTGATAAGGGTGTTTATGGGCCAGGTTTGACTTGACCTGAGATTTTAATTGGGCCTATTTTTTGGACTTGAACCTGATCCTAAACCTGAGCAGACCTAATCATGGCTAAGCCTGTGATAGACCAGACCAGCCTAAAGTTTGACAATATCTAAACAATAATGTATATGTGATGTTATATTATGCAATTTATTTAAAGGCTCATAATGTATGTTAATAGTTCTATAATTATCAAACATTTAATAAATATTAATAATTAGATATATGTATATAAAACTAATGTTTAATCTATACGTCTTAAATTCTCCAGGTCAAGAAATATAAATACTTATATATTTTGGGTTGGGTGGCCTGAGAGGACCTAGTCTCGACCTAAAAAGTACATTGGGCTAAAACTGTTTGGCCCGATCCCAACCTGATTTTTCCATTAGAACCTGCTCATATCTTTTTCACCCCTAGTTATTGACTCGTCGTGGATGGCTTACTAGCTAGGAGCTCTAATCCCTAATGTTAAGAGTAAGTATGACTACGTGCGAGACTTTGCAAATTATATCAATGCAACCAATGTCTTCAATTCAAATCGACACTTTTCAGCCATTTTGTAATGAGTTTCGAACGGCGCTATTCAAAATGGTATTTATTACTTAGCACTAAATACTTAGTAGTGTCATTGGATATTGGACAAGACATTGAAAAAAGAATAAAATAAGAATTGTTACCACTCGTCATGATTTAGATATGAACTATCTAAATTTTATCATCAAAAGCAAACCATGGTCAGTTATAATGGTTAAATAGAATATTTGATCTTATTTTAACAAATTTCATTGGTCAAAAGAAGTCAATGGAGTAGAGTGTAATTTTGATCATAAATTGGAGTAGAATGTTATTTCATAAAATCTCAATAGAGATAAATGTAATTTACATAATTTTTTATTGTAGCGTGTAGCAAAGGGCCATTATAATAATAATAAAAAAATAAAAAAAAATAAAAAAAGGAAATATGGACTTCGAAATGAGGTATTCTATATAAGTCAATGAACGAACGTTGGAAGACATAGAATATTCAGAAAAAAAAATCAAAAGTTTCAAATATAATTTAACATCTGAAGGAGAACGAAAATTGAATATTTTTTATCTAACAATATATTTAAAGAGAGAATACCCGCCAATACTAGATAAAATCAATTTTTAAGTGTAGTTTATCATAAAAAAATATTTTTTAGTGAAGGTTTGAACTCAACTACACTCAACTTAATTATTAATAAGACATTAATTTAACACTTACAATTAGTAGATAAACCATCTGAAAAAAATTAATATTAGAAGTTGTTATTTATTAAATTCCAACATTTATAGCTTGAATTCCACAGCCAACTCTTTTGTTTTGTTTTGTTTTGTTTTTTTTTTGTGTAAAAGTTTAGGTAAGAAGAAGACTTATTTCTAGTTTAAGACTAGAGCAAACCACTAAGCTCAATAAAGATTTATTATGGGATTATAGATCACTTACCAATGTGCATATCTTGGATTTAAACTCAAGTCATGGCTAATATGAGTGAAAGGTCCGACCAGGTGAGTCAATATCCATGGACACAAACTCTTTTAGATAGCTAAAGTATACTTTTCCTTGCTTAATTTTGCTCTATATTTCATTTTTGTCTTACAACTATATTTTATTTTATTTTCATTCGAAATCTTTTCAATAATTACTAAATTTGTCTTAACTGCTAACATCGTTAGAAATGTTAACAGAATTTACTGATATAACATTCTATGTGGGAACAAGTATACAATTGTCATTGTTTAGTTAAGATTTTTTTTTTTTTGAAATAATAGTTAAGGACGAATTTGTTGGGTTTTGAAAAGATTTGGAACAAAAATGAAACAATAAAATCATGTGATGAAAATGAAACTTAAAGTAAAGTTAAGAGGAAAAAAATTAAAAATTTTCGTACAATGAATATTATCCATAATTTTTTTAAACTTCTATATTTGTGCATTAATTAAAGGAATTATGATTTTCATATATATATATATATATTGATTATTAAAAATTGCTTTCAATTAATTTATAACAAATAATTTATATTTAATATTGTTGTTTGAGTTGTCTTACATTCATAGTTATAAAATTCAGATTGATTATTGACCTGAGATAGGTATTGGGTCACTGTATTACTAGTTCAACCAGTGAGTTACTAGTCGAATCACATAAAATTATATGAATATTTAATAAAAATAAAAAATGGATTAAAATAGTATAAAATTTACTAAAAATATAATTTAATTATAAACTAATGAAATTCACAACAGAAGTATTTAATTTCTACGATACAGAAGTTTTAAAAGAAAATAATGCATAAAAATTCATTATAAGAAATTTATTATTTTTTGTCCTTTAACTTTTCTGTAAATTTCATCTTCATCTTACAATTATATTGTTTCATTTTTGTCACAAATATTTTTAAAACTCATTAAATTCATCCCTAACCATTATTTTTTAAAGAAAATATTTAGTTGGACAATGCCATTTATGCATTTGCATTTACATATGATGTCATATAGTAAATTTTGTTAATAATTTTAAAAGTGTTAGCAATTATGATAAATTTGGTGAACTTTGAAAAGATGTAGAATAAAAATAAAACAAAATATAGTTATAAAACAAAAATAAAATTTAAAATAAAGTTAAAAGGACAAAAAATATAATTTTTCCCTTTTAGATGTAACTAAAACAAAAATAAAATTGTTCATAACATTATTTCTTTACATGTATATCATAGCGTTGTTAATTTTCTTTGAACATGCTTTCTTTTCTTTTTTACTTCATGCAACACAGCTAAGGATAGGCATAAAATAGGAAAAGTCAGTGCGCACTAGGCACTAGGTTTGAGTCCGTGATGGTCAATTGGAATTAATTCCTTTCTTTCATTTTCTTCTGTCCCTTTCCTTGAAACATCTCTCGCTCCATTTTGTTCTTTTCCTTCTCTTGATAGATGATCATTTGCCGTCAAGAAGCTAGACTGAGTAGTAATACCAGACTTCATGTCACTGCTGCCATTGTTAACACTTTTACCATCTGCATGATTTGTGGTAATTATTTCCAATGGTTCACCTTCGAGGGAGCCTTTTGTTAGCTTCAACTCTGCAATTTTCTTTAATTCTTTACCTTTACCCCACAAGACAATGTATAGCCCGAACACAATCAATAATGATCCTATTATGCTGTAATTTAGAATAAAAAAATCAGTCAATACGTACCAAAAGATATAATAAATGATATCAGTTATACGTTTGTACCTTCCCAAATGGAGCCTTTCATCTAATAGTAGAGACCCTGCAATGGCCACTAGAACGAGGAAGAGGGGGTTGAAAATGGAAGCATAAAGTGGGCCTTTTAAGCGCACGCACCACGTAATGAGAACCCAGACTAGTCCAGAGGCCGCAACTCCCTATAATACAAATTTACCCATAAAATGTCAATTAGCTGAGATTTAAACATTGGTTGTTGACTCAATTTAAGGCACTTATTATATATAAAGGAAACAATACCGTATAAACTGCGGTGAGAAGTCTGATATTCCAGCCAAGCTTCCATTGATTCCAATCTCTTCCCATGCAGAGGGCAAATATAGTTGACTGAATGGAGGCCATCACTGACATCAAAGCCGCACTTGTATAATGCCAAGGAAATTTCTCACTCATCCTTGCCTACCACACACAAAATAGTAGTAATAACTAAGTAATAACATTATCCATATATATGATTACAAATTCTGATGAGTGATAAAGTTAGATCTATGTTGCTATTTATAATTTAGGCTGGGATATCACACTTCTGACTGCAGTTTATAGGAAGTGAAGGTCACCTGAATTATCAACCACAATGAATTGTGTGGTTGTAGATGGCGCATCAGGTTCACATGCGTTGACCAGATGTGAATCTCTGTGCTCTTATAGAAGGTGAGGATCATGGCTCCACCAATTCCCATCACAGTGCCAAGCACCTTGGCCTTCCCCGTTGGTGTTCCAATTTTCAACCTTTCCAATCTGAGAAAAGCATTAGTTGAACAAAAGCAATACAACTGTGGGATACAATTAATCAGAGAACCATAGCATGAGATCAGCTTCATGGTGAAACTGGGGTCCTGATCTACAGCTATGATGCAACTGTTATTTGGTGTAACTGTAAGTAAAGGGACTATTTCCATGAGGTATGATGGAGAGAATATGGGGCCTACCCAAAACAGACGGCTAAGATGAAGGTAGCACCAGGAATGAGGTTGTACATGGCCGTAGCATACGTTGCAGTTGCCAAAGCCACCGCTTCCACAAACATGTTTTGTTGTAAGGATGCCCTGAGGTTGCAATCACGTAATGTTAAAATTTTATTGAGTATACATTTAGGAAGTGTACGTTTAAGTTCTCAAGAGGACACAGTACGTAGTGTTATAATTGATTAACCCTAGGATCTAGGTTTAGAAAAACAATTTTAATAATAAAAGAACATAAGAAAATCTTAATAAAAGAACAAATAGTGAGAGTCTAGAAATCAAAGTTTCATGGATATAATTGTAAAACAATATATATATATTTTAAAGAAATATGTTCATAATTATATCACGAACAATTAAATCATAAAAATAGAAAATTCATGTATATATGTTCTATTACAAACACTTACAAAAGCACACGTGTCTATTTAATGGGTAGTAATTATACTTTACTGATATGTATACATGGCCCCAACCTTTAGGGTTGAAAAAAGGTTAAAAGAATAGTTAATGAACACCACTGTTATGCATATGGAAAATAATCAAATCCTACCCAAAATCCTAATTAAGATCTTAAATAACTGCAATTGTTTCAACATATTAGACGCATGTTTCCCTCATTTTTTGATCCATGGGACAAGAAGATGTGACTTTATTGGAAATTAATCAGTTGGATCAAATTATACATATAACATGGATTCGGCTTACCCAAATAATCCACAAAGAAATGACTGAAAGAGTACTCCCGCTGTGATCTTTGACTTGCTCTTCCTGTTGTAGCATATATCGATCATTACACAAGAGTGAGTGAAAAAAGTTATACAATACATAAATCATTTAATGTTTTTATTCATTTATTTTTTGCCAAAACATTATTTGATCGTTTGCTTCAAAATGAATAAACAGGATGCATATATGCTACATGCAGTATAATAGAAAAGTAAATTGTTTCTCCCCCCCCCCCCCTTTTAATCAGAAAATCATTTTGAAGGGAAAAGTTTACCTTCAAAACAAATAAATCTTATGGTATAAAACGAAATTATGGTAAAAGATGTCACCTTTCGACGAAGTAGGCAAGAGGAACAATGAAAGCCGATGCAAAGAGGAACCGATAGGCCATAAGGACACTCAAGCTCATCCCATCATTTGCAACCAATTTGTACGAGATGCTAACCCCAGCATAAGCAACTTGGACCACTACCATCAGAAACGCAGGCTTGAGGCCTGCTATGACTTTGCCAATATGTGACATGTTAAATGAAAACTAGAGTTTTATATTAACTATCCTATTAATGCCTTGTGTTAATCAGTATTCGCTCTGGTCATTTTGTGTTTGTGAATATGCTGAGAGGGCTGGGGGAGAGAGATGAGCATGTGAAACAAAATGATGAAGAGCCATTCTCCTCCCCGCTCTCTCGAAGTTTAGAGATTTGGTTGGTTGGAACCTCTATATATTTGTTGTGATAGAATGATTCTAGTGTTCAAGTGTATATTCAACTTGGACACATTTTTTTTGTCGTCTTTTTTATTTTTTTAATACCTTGTTTGGTCTTTGGCAGTGGGAAGAAGGCAAGCTCTCTTGAAAAGACAAGGAGACAGATTATTTTTTTTAAAAAAAAGGAAAAAATGGAAATTAATGAACTAATGTCTAATAAAATGACATAAGAGAGAAATTAACATCTTAATCTGGACAATAAAATTTGTAATATATGGAGAATGATTATGTGAACCATAAATGACAAAGATACTAATGAAGAATGAGGATGGATATAATAAAAATTATGTAATTTTGGACTTGAATTCAGTGCTTGAGTTATATATGTTTAGGTTTAAATATTTAATATCACCCCAACTATGATGTGTGATTTAGTTGATAAATTGAGTTTTATATTGTCAAATTTTACTTATAATGTAAAAGTTCAAATCTTATAAAAAAAAGTGCCTTATGTCATTGGCTAAGTCAACATCCGAACGATGATTAATCCTAAAATCAAAAATTGTAGACACCTCCTGATTTTTTTTTTTAAAGGTTTGATATGACCTCTTTTAGTATATATGTCTGATAAAACCAACTACTTTTGCAAGAATATGGAACTAATACACATAAATCCTGCTTTTATGAATAACCCAATTCATTAAATCAAGGACAATTAAATGTATCAAAATTAGCCCAATTATCATGAAGTGAATTTTTTTAATATAAATGAATTAGATTTAGGGTGGGCCCCAGGGATGGATCCATGTATAATAGAGTGGGGGCACATGCCCCTACTCATTTTTAAAATTTGTTTCTTATTAGTTATACTATTCTCTTATCATTTTTACTCCTAAAACTTTTAAAGTTTGCTCCAATTATGATGTTTATTAGCTAATTTTTATGCTACCAACTTTCTCATGTGAAGAGAGAATTACTCAATCACATAAACCTCTAAATTATTCTTCACACGTGAACAACCTCTATGTTATCTTACTAGGCCTTCTTCCCCTAAATCTCAATTATGCCATCATCTTCCTTCTCTAAATGTAAGTTAAATGCCTGTTGTCCTTACCTAGTAAAAGAATATCATAAAAAATGTTAAGAATTGTTTTGTCCTTCGCAACCACAATAGATAGTTGCTTATAAAGAATATTAATAATGATTTTGTTAGTAGCAACTACAATAGTTGAGAAAGTATTTTCTATTATAAATATCATAAAAAATCAGACATGTAAAGGTAGTATGATAAATAAATAGTTGAATGATTGCTTGCTTACATAAAAAGAATGAAATATATAGTTTTAGTTAACAAAAGGGGGCAGAATTCCATAAAAAAAATTTGATACTTTTGATAATGAAAAAATTATTCAATATTTTCAAAATATAAAAACACGAAGAAAACTACTATAAATTTTTCTTTCATCATTTTTATGTATAAATATAAATATTTAAAAGTTTATCTTTTATGTTTGTATATTACTCTTGTTCCCACTATATAGAATTTCTGAATCCAGCACTGGTGGGTGCGGCAAATAATGAATTAATGTTGCCTTTGAAGTCTAAAAATTTTGGTATGAAGCATTGATACCTAGGGATGGCAATTTGCCCTACCCCGACCCGTTCCGATCTGTCCTGACCGTTCGGGTCGGGTAAGTCAACGGTTGACCGGGTATCGGGGCAGATTCGGGTTTTACCCGAATGTATTTTTTCGGGTATGGGGCGGGGTCGGGTATTGGTTGTCCCGATCCGCTACCCGCCCTGAACTCGCCCCGAATATAATATAATATATTAAATATATAAATAATATTATATATCTCTTAATCTAACCTTAATTTTTTCCCTTTCTCACAACTCAAACTTTCCCATTTCCCCTTTCTATTGTATTTGATTTCTTATGAGAATTTGTTTCTTTATGCTTTTGCATAATTTTGTTTGTTATTTTGGGGCTTTGTTTCTTGATGAATATTATGATGTATTCAAAATAACTATGATGTAATAGTCTTGAATCTTTGTGCTAAATTAAAATTGCTATAAACGGGACGGGGCGGGGACGGGGCAGAGAAATACCCACGGGTTCGGGTATGGGGAGTTTTTTTAATCCCCGACGGGGAACGGGGTAAATTGTATGTAAACGGGGCGAGGACGGGTAGTGAAAAATCCGCCCCGATCCGCCCCATTGCCATCTCTATTGATACCTATATGATAGTTTGTTATGATATAACATCTTATACACAAGCTCCATAGATGAAGTCATATGTGTTACTATATATTTAATTACTGTCATTACTAAACCAATGCCAAAAATGTGCTAATTAATACACGTGGGTCGCTATGATAGCCTTCCCTGTTTATTTTAATTCTAGTTGTTATGTTTGAGAAAAATTACTATTGCAAACACTTAAATAATCTTTAGTTGTAATAACATTAACATTAACATTAATACCAATCAAAGATCATACAAGAATAAATTTTTCGATAATGGCTTTTGATAGCATCCAAAAAATAATCTTACTCGATATTTTCACTTTATATTATGCAATTATCTTGAAACTTATTCTTCTACACCCAACTACCCATCTAAATTATCAACCTTGACAGTTCGCGGCTTGTATATGTTCGCAATTTCTTGGCTCTTTCTGATTTTAAAAGTTATAACTGTAAAATACTATTAAACTAATGTTACAAATGTCACTCAGAATTTTTTTAATCTCTCATTTTGCGTTGTCGGGAGAATTATTTAGTATATCAAGTGTGCTATTACACCATTTTCATAAATAAGAACATATTCCCATTTATCAGGATAGGTCATCACCAGAGGAAGAAAGAAAGAAATAATGGCTATTATTTTATGGTAGCTACCATCGAAGACAAACTAACAAAAAACAAGAGCAAACGACAAAAAGTTAATATAGAGTTATTATGACTTATGAGGTATCCAAAATCTTTCTTTTTTTTATGTACAAAAATTTATGTGAGGGGAAGACTATCCCAAATTTAAGATTCAAGGCAAACCACTAAATTCAGTGAAAATTTATGATGAGATTACAGATTGTCTATCAACGAATATATTTTGAATTTGAATCTAAATTATAGTTAAAATGTTTGACCACATGAATCAACACCCATTAATTTAAAATTCTTTGATTCTTCATATCAAGCCCAAATCTTGTATAGGATGAATACGAGGAGCGTTTGAATGCAAATTTGTCCAAGTATCATTACTTAAAATATAAACATTATTTAATTGCCTATATATTTTTCCATCAAAGATAAAATATTTTACATTATATAGAATAGATATTTATAACTTCTATACACATTAGTATAAAACAAATAAATAATACTGAATTTTAAACTTGAATCTCTAAACTGTTTAGCCTTGAAAGATCTGAATTCTCTGTAATTAAACTGCAGGTACAGTTAGAAAAAAAAAATAAGTTTAAAAAATTGCGAGACCTATTGAAGAAACTTTATCTCTAGACACCATATCTCCATCTTTCCAATAAAATGATGTTTTTTTTTACTAAAAAAGATATTTATTCATTCAAATTGATAAAATACATCGAGAATAATATAAATTCAACATTCCTAAAAACAAAAAGATTTAATTTTTATCCACTGTCAGTGTAAAGTTTTTTTACACTGTCATTCAATCATATGTTGTCAAATCATTAAAATAGTTAGACTTTCTAGGTAGTTGTTGTGATAGTCAACTCTTTTACTGATTTGGCAATACATGATTGGATGACAGTGTAAAAAAACTTTACACTGACAGTGGATAGAAATTAAACTCAAAACAAAAAAGATGAATCTGCGAACAAACTTACGGTACTCAGATTAATAGCATAACATGGCAAAATGCCTACAAATGTGACAAAATCAAAGTGATCAGAATACTCATGCCTCTAGATCTGTAACGTTGACGCCTAAGTCTTGATTGAATCTGTAATGAATCAAAGCTGCTATACCAATCTGAACCAAACGAACATCACAACAAGACGGAAAACCAAACGACGTCGCATCAAGATGACGAATAAAACACCGCCGCACTCAGACGACGAAAACACAGAAAAGCACGAAAGAAAAACTAGATCTATGTGAAAAACCACTTATTTAGATTAAAAAAAAATGATATAAAAAGGTAATTCTAGGCCAAAAAAATAGCTCGAACCACCCCCTCCGGTGGATGAGAAAAAACAAAGAGTAAATAGAAGGTTGAGAGAACCATAAAATGATGTTTTTCAGCAAACAGAAATAAATGTTGCTCAAATCCGCGCGGCACAGAAGATCTTCTAACTAATTTTCAGTAATTTATGAATAATTTCATTGTCAACTACACTGCCATGATCCATGAATAGACTAACCGTTGATAACAATAACTCCTAAATTTAGCCCTTCATTACAGCTAAATTATGCCGAAGGGAATATAACTATTGATACAGTTCTAGTCTGATTGTATTATTTAGCATCAGTAAATCAGGCTTTAGATCGAGCATATCAGGCGGGGAGGAGACAAATGACTCCATGTCCACTTTCACTAAATATGTTTTCAGTTTTGTCAGTTGAGCAAGACGGAATTTATTGTTAGCATTAAGTTGATTGACATGCATTAGAAATCATACTCAAAAGTTAAACAACAATGAATTTTGCTGTTCAGAAAGGCATAAAACATTTAATTTCCTGATAAAGAAAATAGAGGAGCTGGTAATCTTTCTCATAAATTGGGCACAAGAATAACACTCAGTACAAAGAGACTCGTAGGATTATGTAATGTGTGATGTGAATCCAATAAAAGAATCAGAACATTGCAAGCGCCAAGAAGTTATTTCAGTTATTTGCTTCTCATGCACCTGACAATAACCTCTACAAATTTCTTATACATGTGTTGCTTCAAGTACATCCTCTGCACCTTCTTTTTTCCTTCCATCCCCATTTGCTCCCTTGCTAACTGGTTTTTAAGTAAAAACCGGAGATTCTGTGCAAGGACATGATTACCTGGTCGTCCAATAGGATGAAGAAGACCTGTAACATTGTGCTCAACAATCTCTTGCGTTCCCCCGGCATCCGTTCCAAGAACCTACTCCAAAAGATTAAATGAAATACAACTGTCAATATTCATTTGTACCATTCAAGAGACCATGCACATATGGAGACATAAAATCATAGAGATTATCTACTACCTTCACTGAGTAAGTAATAGAAAGAAGCAAAGCTGAAAAAACCTATCCCACACTAGATCCATTCCCAATATAGTTACACCTTCTTTTAGTAACAATTATCATTATGACGAGTTGTACAACAGGATGTGCATGCAGGGTGTTCAAAGAACCTGAACTCTGATAGTTAATAATATCAAGTATTGTGACACAAGAATGGCCCCAAAAGAGCAGCAATCTAAGGACATTTTACATTTCTAAACTCAATAAGTAACATTATTCCGAAGGATGAAACTAATAACATACGTCATTACATGAGATAAACCAGAGGAAAGCAAGTTGGCATTCATACCGGAAGACCAAACGCCATTGCTTCTATAGTCACCCGTCCAAATGTTTCTCCCTGTCCCTGTTCACCATTTTGCTAATTAGCAACAGCTTCCGACACTAAAGAATATTTCTATAGTTAATTTAATAACTCAACATAGGTAACAGCTGGAATGTGTAGTTTCTTCAATTCTGTCAAGTTGTAAAAAATGCAAAACTTTTTGACTAAAAAAATGCAATACTTTTTCTTACACGAATGGAAAACAGAACCAACAATAGGATTCATTGCTATTTCCAACAATTTCATTGATTTATTCACTAAATCTTATCTTTTTACTGATAAAGAAAACTGAATAGGCAAGTGAGGATATTCTAGAAATGGGATAAGCTAAGAACTTCAGGATAATATGACAGAGTCCAAATTAGAGAAAATAAGATATTTCAATATGTCAACAATAACCTTTAACAACATCATAATAACATTTCCAACATGCTCAAGCAATTTTGTCATTACAATATATTTGTTTGGAGCTATATGGATGCCAGCCTTGTCAGGTGTCGCTAGATTCCTAAACAGATGCGCACACCAAAAATGAATGCAGCAAATATAATACTTACATATAAGCATACTCATGTCTATATATATGTATGTACAAGCATTTTACCTACTACTTAATAAACAATTTAAACATGACTTACCTGAGAGTTTATAACATAAACATCTGCAGCAGAGTAAAGTGAGGCAACACGTGTTGTGGCTGGAGTCCACAAAACTGACTTCGAAGTGTTTGAATGCTCTGTTAAGAAACTTAAAAGACCTTTAACATAATCCACCTTGTTACTCTTAGATCCAACAGAACCAATGAGAATTTTGAGAGATTGTTCCATTTTTCCTTTTTTGTTGGACAGCACTTGTTTTCTTCTGTGAATATCAAAGTTTACATAATTAGTGCAATGAATAAAATTTAGATATTACACAGCCATAAGTTGTAATACTTTATTTTTATATTCATGTAACCTGTTTAAAGAATTTCTTGAGATATCATCCAAAGCTACACTGCCATCCTTCAACAATGGCAACAATTTTCTAATACGATGTCTTCTAGCCAGGGTAGATAGGCCTTCTCTTATATTTGATGATTTTTTCATTTTCTTATCATCTTGCAATGGTCCATGTTCTACTATTGAGCTTGCCGATTCAAGAAGCAATAGTTGGCCCTTCCCAGGGTTGATGCTACCCAGAGATATCACAAGCATATCATTATCAGTCAAGCCCATTTCTTTTCGGACTGAATCTCGCAACAAGTGCCTTTTCTCAACCATTTTCTCAGCACTGAAGGATGGAGTGTTAAGTGTGGAAGGAATGCCAGCTACAAAAGCCAGTTCATCATTAACAGACAATGGAACAAGTTCAGGTGGAGATCTCAGTTTTATGCTTTCTTCTTCACACCATTTTTGCCATTGCTTAGATTGTGATTCAGAAAGAAAAACCAACATCTTTACCCTGTGCAAGACATCCTTTGAACGATCAAAGTACTCTCGTCGGTTTTCCATAATCCACCAAGCAACTTGGCTTGCACCAGCGGGAAAATGTTCAATATATTGCTCTGAAAACATATAAGAAGACAATGGTTTTCTATTAAGACATATGTAGAAGAGCAGAAATGCAGAATTACAAACTCACAGTGAGTATTTATAAACTAACACATGATATATACCAAGGTTTTCAACTTGATAATGGTAGAAGGTTCTGAGAAGTAAGTAATAAGCATACATCCATGTATCATAATCACTTGTTCTGTCAATTTTCAATGGTAAGAATGATTCAAAGGCTAAAATTTTATATCTATATACAGGAAGCTAGGCATGGTGAGGATCCTCTCTCAATGCCATTTAATGGGACATTGTTGAGATTAAATACATTGTATGTCATGATTTGAAGTAAAAAGTCCTATACCAATAATTCTATAATTAGTATGAGAATGTGGAATTAAGCATCTGACATTGTTGCAATGAGTATCCTGAAGACTACGGTCCTCCAAAGCGTATTCAATTTTTTTTTAATCTTTCCTCTGCAGTAGCTATAATCATTAACAAGTAACAACTAACCAAGCATATCTTGCTCAAAAGCTTGAAATTAATTTTAATGCTGCATTGATAGTTGGCACAATAAGGTTGAAAAAATATTACTGCAGTCTAAACAACAAAGAAAAGAGTAAAAAAAAAAATAGATGTCAGTGATGTGCATTTCTTTGTTGAAATTAGAAATTCTTTAGCAGCAAATACAACCATTTTTCAACACTAAAAACTACAATAATACATAAGGAAATGTCACCAATCTGTTCATACCAATCCATGATGCACAGATAGCTGAACCAGCAATGACAAGATCAGCCTTCATTGCAGTTTTGAAGCTGAGATCTGCTTTGTCCTCAATCACCTTGATTCGTCTTCTAGCAAGCTCTGGCATCAAACCACCCTTCTTGCTAAGCACAACGGCTGAAACAGTGGCCCCGCAGCTCAAAAGCTCTGTTGCCAATTCCATCATTGATAGTGGAGCTCCAGTCATGGAAAGCTCATGGAATATCAAGATAAATCTCCTGGACCAAACAAGACGTGCAAAGTCCCCCTTCCTGTTACACGTTCCCGAACGCTTTTCAGGACTCCATTCCAGAATTCTATCCTCTGTTGAGCCAAATGGACCAACAAGCAATCCATATGTAGTATTATTTTCAGGAATTTCTGGCTCCTGCTCCCCTATATCACTGTTCTCAACTTCCAGTGTTGGTTTCTGCTTACCATGTGCTTTTCCCTTCAAAGCATGCATTGACCGTCTGCTCTTCTTCTTTGAGCTTGTTTTACGATGTGATTGAACACCATTTTCTTTCTTGGCCAAAGCTACATTTATTATTCTACCAATCCCCACCTTATTTCTAACTGTCTCATTATTAGCAGATAAGGAATTATCACTGGCAATCAAACCGCGATGCTGACTCTGTTCAGCATCTGAGTTGGTATTCCTTGGCCTGCTTCCAAAGCCTGAAAATTCCTCCTTCTTATCACTATGTGCCCACCTGGACTGAACAAAAAATCCAAGATAAGCCCAGAGGGTAATTAGAAGCAACCACAACAGTAAGCGGTTGCTCCGAAACCACAGTGCACCACCTATGCTACTCCTTCCTTCTCTTCTTGGTGTTCGGCTAGAATTTAGTCGCCGAAATGAAGGAGAATTTCGTGGAGTTGATTTTCCAGATAACATTGATTTAAAACTGCCACCTGACCTTAATGAAGACTGTCTAGCTAAATTTGCCTGAAATTCCCCTCTATTGTTGCTTTCCTCCATTAGTTTCCTTAACTATATCATATCACTACAGAAGCTTGACCCCCACTTGTAAATTTATTCCCTTTTTGGGATAATTCCTTTCTCAAAATTCAGCAGAAAGCTTCCTGGAATGCTTCAAACCCAAACAGTTCTCTGAGTTCGCCACAAGAAGAAGTAAGCGAGAAAGGCAACAAAGATTTAATTTCATCAGAACCCAGAAAAAAAAAGTTTTGCAAGTTCATTGAGGTGGATTTCTCCTTAACATTCAGCAATTCGTTTAACCTGTCCAAAAATGATCAAGAAATGCCTTTCAAGATTGCTTCTTCTCTCCTACCATACATAAGGAATCAAGTATATCAAGAAACATTGGAAGAAAAGCCCCGGGGGGGGGGGGGGGGACCATTTTGAATTCACAATGCATTTTATGCAGAAAGAAACAGAGTTGGGTTCCTATTCCAACCAAAAAGGAAACTCATTTAGCTACCAACTAACCAAATGTAGAAGGAAAAGCTACTTAACCAAGAAACCCATTGTGCTACTAGAGAACAGTTCAAAAATCCCATTCCCAGTATAGACACTTAGGAACTGGGATTATTGAAGGTGAGGGTAAGAGCAGGCATTACCTGGATCCTTGTCAACGCCTTCAAGCTGGTTCTTCAAGATCTGTGCTTCAGGTTGAACAACGATTCTTCAAGTTGCTCATTCATCACTAAAAGAGTGAGTGTGTGTGTGTGTCTGGGCACTTGTGATTGCTTTGAGCTTACGTTGAAGCAAGAAGGTTCAACAAAGCGAGAGAGAGAGAGAGAGAGCACTGAGTCATAGTGAACAAGCTTGAGAGGGAGATGGAGAAAGAAACAAGGGTCTGAGGGAAACTGATAGCACGTGCGGGGCACTCGTGTGAACATGCTCAATTTCACTCACACTACACCGTCGGTGGGTTCACCCGAATATTCTGACCGTCCGATCAATTGAAGGGCCTCTATCTATGATTAGGCGTTTGACGTTTGTCCCACCCACGTGCGATCACGTGGCACGGTTGTCGCTTTTATGTTTTCATCTATGCTCCATACTCAATTGCTCATGATTCATCAAAGTGATTTTTCCTTCTTGTAAAAACGAAAATAGTTTGATTGTTCTGACTCCCAAGCATAAATTATTGAATTGATTAATCAACAATTATTAAAGGGGCTCGGAACAACTTTCGTGTTCAACCTAGATTCCACGTCAGAGTATTGGTACTGAAAGCTTCTTTAATGGAATCTCTTTTAATTTAACTGCTCCTACCTACCTACGCATAATTTCCTTTGACGGATCAAAGATCAGGGGTGGAAATACATCACGAGGCGTAATAGGAAATTACGGCTTTATTTTTTACTTAATTTATTTATTAAATAAGTTAAATTTAAATTTTGTTAGAAATTTATTTAGTTAAATAAATTTAAATTTAAATTTTTAAATTTTTTATTAAATTTAATAAACTAACTTATTTATTTATTATAATAATATATAATTAAAATTTTATAATACTTATATAATTTATTAATTATATATTAATATAATTTATTTATTTTATATATAATATAATAATTTTGTTAAAAATTAAACATATTTAAAACTTATAAAATTTAAATTTGTTAACTTATTAAAAAGTCTTTATATAATATGAATTTTTGAATTGACTTTTAAATCAAGTCAGACTTTTATACTTTTATAAAAAAACTAAATTAAACTAAAAAAAATCTATGATAAATAACATATCAAAATAAGGATAATATTTTTTAAAATAAATTTAACTTATTTAAGATAAAATCTAACTTAATCTAATCTATTTTCACCATATAAATCAGTGTGACTTTCAGACAATTAATAATATTTTCAAAATATCAACTTAACAGTATTTATTCACGGAAAAAAAAAAGACAATAATTTTGTAACTCAAAATTATTGAATACACACATTTTTCGGCTTTTTTATATAAATATACCTAAAAATAAAAATATATACCGTTTTACCACACATGAAAAATTATGTACCAAAATACTCTTTTTTTTTTCAAGTTGGGAAGTTGGTTTTTCTCAAACCGACTTCCTAACTATGTTATTTTTTAAAAAAAAAAACCCGTTGGGAAGTCGGTTTGGGGGAAACCGACTTCCCAATAGTAGAAATCAAAAATTTTTATACCCTATTGAGAAGTCGGTTCCCCCCAAACCGACTTCTCAACCGGTTAATTTTTTTTTTCTCTTTGCATTTTCATACCCTAAACCAGGTGAGTGAGAGAGAATAGTGTGAGTAAAAAAAATTTAACCTGTTGAGAAGTCGGTTTGGGGGGAACCGACTTCTCAACAAGGTATAAAAAAATTTGATTTTCACCGGTGGGAAGTCGATTTCCCCCAAATCGACTTCCCAACGGGTTTTTTTAAAAAATAATAACATAGTTAGGAAGTTGGCTTGAGAAAAACCGACTTCCCAACTTGAAAAAAAAAAGAGTATTTTCGTACATAATTTTTCATGTGTGGTAAAACGGTATATATTTTTATTTTTAAGTATATTTGTATAAATGGGCCCACATTTTTCAGTCTTTTCTTTCCTAAGGCTAATTTAAGTCGTAAGCCCAACTAAATATTTTAAAAAAATTATACAGAATTGTATGGTAAAAGAAATTTTACAATTTCGAATACATATATCCTATAAGTTTTAAATTTTACCCAGTTCAAATTTTAAGAAAATACTGCATAAAACATTAAACCAAATTCTCCCTCTTTTTTCCTTTTTATTTTTTCTTTTTATATATTCAACATTTGATTAGTTGGCCACCCACTTTACGCACCCAAAGAAAAAGCATTCGATTAGGTGTTTTATTTTTTACTACTAGTGTACGATTAGTGAAAAAATCATTTTGATTTTTAAGACTATTTCGTTTCTTCCTCAGTTTTTAATTGAAAATAGGCAGGAAGCGAAGTTACGTGCTTATCTTATGTCCATCAACAGAGTGACCCAGACAGTGCAACGCCCGAAAGAGTCGTCACTTGCAAATTGAGGAACAAATCATCAAGCCATTTTCAAGGGTATTCACTATCAAAATCTAATAAATCAGAGACGTAGATATCAAAATCAAAACCAAGCACTCCTCAGCATCATGGAGCAAAATGTGTCTGCCAAGTAAATAACAACTGAAAAGTCGACCCACTTCCATAATAAGTTTGGTACCCTTTAAAAATTGAGGGTGAAAAATTCATGAATAGATTTTTCAAATAAAATTCATGAATAGATTTTTCAAATAAAATTCATTCTTCAATTTTTCACCCCATTTTTAAGAGTAACACACTAACGGTTGGTAACAATATATATTATTAACCCGAGAACACAATAGAGCATAATCCAACGAGTAGTCTCTCAAGACACAATAGGAGAAATAAAAAACTTAAAAGCAAAACCACTCAGTCAAAAAGGATATTTGAATCTGAACAAAAAAAAGGATATATTAAAAGTGTCTCAGAACCTAGATAATTTACCCACAAGGCCATACCAGATGAATAAGAAAACCATTTACATAAGAAACTTCTTAAGTCCACGATGCAATCAGCTGCTGCACAATAATTATCGTTTTTCCATATATCCATAGTTGTAGAGAAGCCTGCCTATGTTTCTCACAAGCTTCACTAAAAACCAAACCGCAAGAAAAACCTGGAAAGAAGCCAACAACTGTCATAATTTCCTCAGCAACAATTATAAGGATACCAACTGCAAATTCAATTATGCTTATGATTATTCTTACCGCACAATTACACAAGCAACTACCACCTGTCAAGCTGCAATAACTTCTTAAATGGAGAGCAGCATGAGCAGGCGTTATATAACTGCAAGGAAGAAAATGGAGAAGGGGGAGAAAAAAGAAAGGTGTATGAGCACATAAAGCCCAAGGCAAACCCAAAGTAATCCCAAAAGTGCATTTCAACAAACAAGAGGGAAACGGGATAAAACTAAAAAACCAAAGAATTTTCAAATCTCATTATTTTTCAGTAGCTCTGTTGAATTTTGAAGTCCAAGGACTAAAAATTGGGAGAACATATCTCAATAAAGCAATAACTTAAAAATAGTCCCATCGAGAATACAAGTTCTGTAATTACCTAAAAAATCTCGAAACCTATTGCAGCCCAAAGTGCTCCAGAACAAAAGCTGGAGAACAAAGGACCTGGAGGAAGGCCTGCATAACAAAATTACAACAACTCAAACTCAGAAAATTGCAACTACATAAAAACACAGCATTAATTGGGAAATAAATAACAAACCTTTATCTTCTTATTCAAACAAGTTGCATCCTATATAATACTTCACTGACCAAAATTCATCTCTGAATATCTGCATAGAGCATAACCAACATTCATTGAAATTATGATCTAACTAAAAATCATGCTAATAGTAATCACGCCAAAGAAAAAGAAGACCAGTAAAGAAGCAGCAGTACCATACTTAAGCACTCAAACATAATAATTATTATAATGACTAAAATGATAATGTTTATGCAATCCAACTTGCCTGCGGGGCTTATTCTGCCGCTGTCCAAACTCATCACTTACAAGCTCTGCAGACAGATAAATCCCAAAAAATTATGCTAGAAATCGATGGCAATGAGTAAACAACGGATTGTAAAAGGAATATCAATGTCTTACCAGGTCTCTGTGGTGGTGGCTTCCATTCATTATTAGTTTTATCAGAATTATTTTCCTTGCTGCAAAGATTCAAAAACAAAAACAGAAATCAAGAAACTATCCGTAAGCTACAGCAACATCAGGCAAGAAAAACATAACAAAAACTATTTCTTTAAATATTTCTTTAAATAGTACTGTTCACGCCACGCTTCATAAGCTAAACATAGAGATCAAGATATGCATACACGCCCCATTTTGAACATGTTAGATTTGCATCCATTAATAAAGATACTATAAAATGCAATATAAACCAAGCCACAATGGTGAACAAAATAATGCATGCTAACATATCAGACCACTATATACATCATACCAGGGAGCAAACTGAAGTGTTCAAAAAACTGTTCCAAATCTATAATGCAAGGCACAACACAAGTTTATACAAGTAAAAGAAATATAGGAACTTTCTCATATATATACAATTATAATAACACCCAGAAATAGACTTGCAATAGTTGAAGAGAACCAAAGACAATTGGTGTCATGCACAAGCCATGCAATACTGAGAAGGAAAATATGGTAAATTCTATGAAATCATATCAAAGCTATAAAATTGCCAACCTTGAAGTACCCGTTGCAGATGTCTGTCCAGATTGTCGAGCATGATAAGCACCATCAACAGCGAGGTAAGGTGAACAGTATGTAGCCCCTAAAGCTCCTGCAGCACCAGCCAAAACTGGTAGCCTAAACCGGAGAAGGGAAGTAATTACTAAGTGTTCCAAAAAAAAATGGAACTAAAAGGAATAAAAGAGAAAACTTAAAAAAAAAAATTCAGTTAACAAAGAATGAGACATTCTTGCATGATCCTTCTCAAAACATTTCTGCTATAATGATTTGTTGTCATATCCATATAGAATATTCTTAAAAGAAAATTGCAAGTGGGAACCATACACACACTGAGGGAGAAGATTTCAACCATGTCAAAGGCACTAAAACTTGTGAATTGGCCACATAATTAGCTCTTCAAACATTATTCAACATCTGATAAAATTCAGGAGTTTATATCAGTACCATGTCATTTCAGAGTTTCCCAATCCATGTTGAGGCTGAGCAACATATCCAGGGAATGCCATGCCAACAGCAGGAACTCCTATACCTCCAGGATGCTGCCCCCCAAATTGCATAACTGTGTCCGACCAGAGCCCAATGAAAATTAGAAAAATTTACTAAAGCAAAAAAAAAAGTGTATGAAAAAAATAACCACTTTGGGAAAGATTAATTCTTTCCCAAAACAGCTATCTTTTCAATTAAACGTTGTTTTATCTAAAATTTATCTTATTTGTTCAAAGTGTGTAAAATTGATTATAAGTTAAGATCATTTTTTCATTGACTAAAAACAGCTTTTTTAGAAAAGCTTTTATTTTAAGCTTTTAATTTCAGATTATTTCGAAAGCTTTGGAAGAGAAATACTTATTTGCCCTCAGCCAAATAACTTTTTCAATCATTTCATATATCTTTTGATAATTTAATACATAAAAGCGATTTTTTTTATACAATTCAAACTAAACTCTTTATCTTAAAATCGATTATGAATTAACATATCCAAACATAAATTAATTTTCTCATAATTGGTTTTCTTGAAAATCGATTATATACATAATCGATTTTTAACATAATCTTTTTTTCACAGTTACTCCAAGCACACTTAATTTTATTCTGAAAAGATAAAAACACAAAAGGAAACCATGGGGTGTCAATAAATCAGAACCCTCAGTGTCAAAGTATACATATGTAACAAAGTAAATAATATAACGCTTGACTTTTTCACAGAACAGTGATGTTACAACTTCTACTTGATCATTGAGAAAATTGCATTCCAACAACAGAAGTTGCGATAAGTTAATTGGGTCCAAATTTTCCTCCAAGTCAGCAATATTGATGCTTAACAATAAAACAGCTAAAACTAACCTGGCAAGAAGGCTGGGAAGTTCTGATCTCCATGACTACCACCCATATTTCCAGCAGCCCCCATAGACCCACCATAAACAAAAGATCCCCTTCCGCTACCCTGGGAACCTCCCCTTCCCTTCCCAACCAATGCACCTTTGGATTTACCTGATTCTGAAGCTGCATCCATTTCTCCAGAATCCAATGAATTAATTGCCACAGATGTTTTTGGGGGAGGTGACGCTTGAGACCCACTACCAGGTCGATGGCCCAACTGTGGAGCAGGAGCTTGCACAGAAGTTGAAGTCCGCCCTGGTGCAGAACTTCTCTGAATAGCATGGAGTTGTGTTGGAGCAACTTTATTTACTTGATTATGTGAGGTAGCAGGCTGATAATTCATCTGTACAGGGATTGCTACAGCCCTGCCAGGATCCCTTGGATGAGGAGATTGAGAAGCATTAACTCCAGAAGATCCAGGTGGTGGCATATGCAAATTGTTCAAAGGCTTTCCAACAGATGGGTTGATAGACTCATCAATATACAGCTTGTCCATGCTGATAGGATCAACAACATTCTTTCCCCGAAGCAATGCACTTTTTTGAACTGAAAAACCCTCATTCATAACACCAGGGCGAATGCTCCTGCTTGTACCGCCAGTTTGTACATCCCTTTTTGCTGTCAGATTAATCTCTGTGTTGGAAGATCTTGAAGGGTAAAAGGGGGGAGATGCATAATTCAAATTTGAAGCAGACGCTTGTTTCCTAGCAGGCACAGGATCAGATTCTGAATTAGAGGAGGGTGTGAAAGTTCTCCCCGAACTAGCATGTGAAGTTTTCTCAAGAGGCTTCCGAGATCTAGGAAAAGAAAACAAAATAATTATCAGATAGTCTTGAATATACAGGAAGCATGTGTCCCGCTAATCTTATAAAACACAATGTCTGTACTTACTGTTTATTTTGCATTTGGGATGCTGGACCATTGCTTTTATTAGTAGGCTCATACCTTCGGGGCCCTCTCCCACGCACAACACCCTTTGGTACCTGACTTTGACTGCCACTGTTATCATATACTTTTCTGTTTCCTCGAACATCTCGAACATATCCCCCACGATCAATGCCTTGATGTTTACCACGGCCTCGATAATTACCCTTAGAAGGTCTCCTCCCCTAAATTTTATACAGAATGCATTAGAAAGGTGTCATTTCAGAAAAATGACAGTTGGAGTAAAAGGAATGCTTAACCATGCAGCCATTTCTAGTATTGCATGTGTACAACAAGATCATCACCTCCTTGTAATGCCTATCCTGCAAACTAATTTCCTCAAACTTATCATGTCCCCATTTCCTGTCATCTTTGGACTCCCACAGTCTCCTTCCACCATGCATCCGCCTAAAAAAGGGAAAAAGAAAAAAAAAAAGAGGGGGCAAATATAAGGTTCACACACAGTATGCCCAAACTTCAATGGAAAATTAACGATATTGGAATAAATATATCTATCTAGAATCTAGATAGCAAGACACAAACCAACACACACGGAGCACAACTAAAAGTCATTGTAGCATCTAGAGCAATATTTCAAGAGGTACTCAAACTAAACTAACAACACGTAATCAGATCAGAATTATTTTTTTTAGTAAGCTATTGCGAACTTTGCAAACAATTCCAAGCAGCACTCATGTAATCTCCTGAATGGTTAAAAAATAAATAAAACAACAAAATGTAGTTTATGATTGAGTCTTAAACATAACTACGATATTCCATGTAACACTATATCTTATGCACAAGATTTAACTACAGTATATTTGGTGCAATGCAACACTGAAGATACCTGTGGCGGCCACCAGCATTATCCCTAAAACGGTCATCGTGCATGTAAAACGCTCCAGCAGTGGGCACCGCAAATGGTTCATTCTCCTTCTTCTCCTCATCACCACCCATGTTCTCAGAATGCACCTCAGCAGAATCTTCCAAAGGGGAAGAAGGTCTGACATCACCGTCAGATTCCTTGATCATAACCACTGAACCCTCGAACCCATCACCATTTACACCTCCTTCCCCACCCCTATCCTCGTACACCTCTTCTTCTTGAACTCCATTCCCATCGTCAACCTCTTCTTGTTCCTCCTCTCCATCCAATTCTTCTTCCTCGTCATAATCCGCGACTCCACCCTCACCGTCCGATGATTCTTCCTCGGAATGAATCACACGACGATCTGCGCTCTTGTCCCTGCCATCACCATAAGCTTCCTCATCATCACTGGCTTCACGCCTCCGCATTGAGAGCGATCTCTTGGCCTCTTCGGGATCACTCTCATACTCCACATCTTCTTCAGCCATCAATAGCTTCCTTAACAATTCCAACACCGATAAACCCCCAAAAACCTAGACCTTTCAAAGAGCAATTGAACAAAAAGCCACTCAACCAAAAGGAACAAAAATCCAAAAAAAAAAAAAGCCCAACTTTCCCGGAAAGTAGAAACCAATTAAAGAAAATCTCAATCAATCCCAACCACCAAAAATCCGCATAAGGAAAAACCCAAACCTTCTCGGGCGCTTAATAACCACTCAACACCAAAATTCGTCAAGAACCAAAACTCAATATGCAAAATCCCAGTCAATTGGAAACCGAAAAAGCCATAAAAACTGAGACTTTATGAAGGAACGAAACGCCGAATTGAAACGCCTAAGAGAATTGAAGCCTAAGATAGCAAAATTGAAGGGAAAATAGAGTTAATTGCGCGCGGGTTGGGAGGCAAGGGTTCCGTATTGCGAAACCCTAGATAATTTTGGGAGATTTTTAGGATTTTGAGTGTGTCGTCACTCGTCAGCTATCGAAAGTCGAAGACTCCTAAAACTAATAGGGAAGGACTCGAAAAAAAAATCGGAGAAACGTTTCGAGGAATTATCTGATTTTCGGGGGGCTATTTAAGGAAATTCAGTGTCGGTTTGGGATTTGGAAGTCGGTGATTGGTCAGGTTGTGACACGTCAGATGGCTATCTGAACTTAATTAAAAGAATCTGACCATAAGAGGCTCACTCACTCTCATTCCTGCGCATTGCCAAAAACAAAAAGCAAATGCTCATGGATTAAGTAACCAATAGTTCATTGAGAATTTATGGACTATTTTGATGTGCATGATATTAATTATTAGTTTTATAATAAGTATTTAAAAATTAATTAAATATAAATAATAATTAATTAATATTTAACAATTTATTTTGAATATTAATACTTAAAAATAATACAAGAATAATTTTCAAAAATTATGTGTTGGTTTGGATCTTAACTAACATCCTGATTCTACTTATTTTTATATTGAAAATTAATTTTAAATAAATTTATACGATAATCTAAAATAAGTCTTTTTTTTTAACAATTTTAAGAGTGTCCTTTTCAATCCGCCTAATATATTTATATTTATTTAAATGAAATAATTTATTTGCTAAATTGTGTAATTAATTTTTTTTAAATTGTGTAAGTAACCCTATTTAAAATTGATCCGATATCATAGGTCATGTCAGATCGTGACCCAAGCTTCATGATTAAAGCTCATGCCAGGCCTCTCTCAGTCATAAGTGAACCCGAAACTTGGAGAAATTCTTAGGCATTATTATAGGATAATAGAAAAATGACATGCGGTTAAAATAAATAGATTTTATTATTTTATCTTTTATTTATTTTAATTACATATAACTTTTTTATTAATTTAGAGTAATACTTTAAATGTATTTAAAAAATTTTTTGAAACTTGGGTATTATTTGGGTATTTATTTTTTTTTAGAATATCAATATTAAAAATAAATTATCTAACATTCATTAGTTGTTATTTATATTTAATAAATTTTTTAATACTTATTATAAAATTAACAATCAATAAATAATTAAAATCTTACCTTAAATACCAAACTCACTAAAATACCATAATAACTCTTCCAAAATTTTGTAACTTGTACTAAATTTAAGGTAAGGGTAAATTTCTCAATTCGAAACTAGGCTAGCCCATAGATCCGACCTCACCCATGATTATGATCAGGTCCACTTACCCATGTATCCAGGCTTATTTTGTGTTATTGAACTGTACGTTAATTAATCTATTGCTTTTATTCAAATGCTTGTCACATCATCTTGGTATCGTTCACCAATATTATCGATAGTTAGGTTATCTAGCAGGGGTGGAAACTTATAAATTCTTACGTTTTTATTTAATTTAATTCATAATTAATGAGTTGGGTTAAATCACTAAAATTAATTGAATTTAAAATAGTTAAATTTATAAAATAAAAAAAGAATAATGGGTTAAAACTTTTTTAATTTGTATAAATATAACCCAATTCACTCAAATTATATATATATATATATATATATATATATATATATAGATGTGTTATGAAATTTTCAAAATCTTATATAGGTTTATAATTGTTTTGGATAATTCATTTTTTAAAATTTTTTAAATTAAAATTACACTACATTTAATATTAAATGACGAGTTATAAACTATTTTTATAGTTTTTTACAACTCACCACGGTTGAGACATTGATTTGTACTCATAACTAATTAAGAACTCTTGATAAATACATTGATCTACATGCTCAAATGAATAAAGTTGTAAAAATTGAAACATATAGTGTACTATATAAAATTTGTTTAGTCAACTACTAATAATTTAATCATTAATATTTTCTAATGCTTTATAATTTCTTTATGTATTAGATGTGTATGTTACTAGAGATGAAATTATAAATCGTAATAATAGATCATTTTAGATATTTTTCATTTAACTAGTTAGGATTTTAGTTCTTTTTAACTTATTATTTAATTGTTGGTTTCAACTTATCTTTATTTTGACAATTGTGTTAATTGTGATTTGTGGTTAATGTTATAGTGTTATTGGCTTGTAATAAATCAAATATGAGACGTGACATTTATTATAGTGTCATTAGTTAATTGTAGTATATGTGTTTTTATTATTTGTTTGTATTGATCGTAATTGTAATTACTTTGAAATTTATGTTATGTTATGTTATATCATTTAGAAACTTATATTATGTTATTCAAAGTATATTTCGATTTATGTTTCAGTATGTTAATATTTTTTTTGTTTAAGTTAAACCTCACAAGTTAAATCCAATCTAACTTACATATGAATGGATCGGATTAGTTCAGATCGAAAAATAAAATCTAAATTCAACGTAACCCAACCTACTATTTTTATGAATAAATTAAATTTAAAAATACTCTAAACTCAACCCTAATAATAAACTCATGTTCACCCATATTTAACAATACGCAAGTAAAAAAGCTTTTGTTTATCGAACTTTTTAGTACAGTTATAGAATAATTAGAATGTCTAACCATAAATAATAAATAAATAAACCACAAAAAATGCAATTGTAAATTGATAATAAAATACCAGTCACAAAAAAGTTTATAAATCCTCTCACAAAGTTTTGGGCCCTCATAATCCTCTCGAATGTGTATATTCTTGAATTTTTGGATTTTTGATTTGAAGTGTTTTTTCTTCCATTTTGCCTTTGTATGGGCTAAATTAATTATTATTTTTAAATGTTAGAAATACTCTAATAATTTAATTCTTAATTTGTTGATAACTAAGAGGCATATGTTATGTTAGGTTTACTGCCAATATTTTATATATTCTAAGTACATTATTTTAAAGCTAATTTAAAAAATTATTTTATTACATATTACAATTCATGTGATTTTTTAAAAAAATACATCAAGAATAAATTAATAAGAATTTCTCTAGGCATATTGTTAATGAGTGGAAAGTGCCTTTTAAATAATAAATAAAAAAAGCACCCGAAATGAAAAAAGAAAAAAACTTGAAAGGTGTATATGTCATTCCAATTATCATTAAAGATCTAACACCATTAAAAAATCTTAGTATCAAACATGTAGCATTGTATTTGATATTATAAATTCATTTATTGTTATTGTTTTGATTTTTCATCAATCTTTCTTTATCGATTATTAGAATTTTTTCAGGTGTATCATACATTTTACAAGATATTTTTCTTATTAGATGTAACACGTTTTTGAAGAAAAAAAAAGAATAAATAAAGGTCTTTAGTATTTAATTTTTATTAGAAGTCAAAAGGCTCGTTATAAATTCTTCGGTCAAATTAGCTTTTAGTTATGACTTAATAAAAAAATATAAAATTAGAAATTAAACAAATACAAAATTATGAAAATTAAGAGAGGATGTGATACGAAAATTATTCATTGTAATACGATAATTTAATTTTTATCACATCATACATATGCATATATGCTTCACCCTCAAGAAGCAGAAGTATTTTTTTTTAACGCAACGTCGAATCTTTTCTGGATCTGCAACATTAAGAACAAAATTCCATGAACATACTAATGACACCCGTAACAAAAATTACTATTAGACTCGGGTTCAGTCCATTATGCAAGTGTAATTTGGAGTATGACCAGAAATATAAAATTCAAAAAATTGTGTGAATCAAAAGAAAGTCAAGCAAGACAAACTAAAAGTTTCATAGCACATTAAAAAAAAAGTCAAATTAAAAGTTTTTACATAAAATGATAGTATGGCTTCTAAACATTATTGTAAAATTACGTTAAACAAGGTGTTTAACATTAGCAATACGATGAGTATTAATGATTTTTTTTATATTATTAATGAATACTTTTTTATGTGTGGGTTTTTTTGAATTAAATTTAGAGTGTATTTGGTTTTGATTAATTATTTAAAATAATTATTATCTTTTAATTAAAATTTATTTTATAAAAAATTTATTTTATTTATTTAAAGTATGTAAAATTGATTATAAGTTAAGATTATTTTTTTATTAACTAAAAATAATTTTTTTAGAAAAACTTTTATCTACAATTTGTTAAAATGGGTTTGCCATTTGTCAAACTAAGAATCTTTTTTTTTTTCAAAGTTGAGCTTCCACTTTTTGCTTTAACTTAAAGAAAATTATTTAATTTATTTCAAATTTTCTTATGAAATAAATTTTAATAAAAGAAACGAATCTGATACAATAAATAAAAAGTTCATTTCAAAATTGAAATATTGATTAATATTTACATTCTAAAAAAGACAATCATATGTATGAACTAGTACATACACAATCACATGTATTTATATGGTTACACTATATTTCTTTTTGTTCTCATTTTTTAGATTTTCTCTTAATCCTTGAGCAATATTTACTAAACCCGTTTGACTTCAATTTCAAAACCGATTCCAATTATATCACTGGCACATGATTTAGAAGAAACAAAAACTAGATGAGAAACTAATCAAGCGCTTTTACTGTTCTGCATCCATCTAAACATCTAGCTGAGATGGAATCAGGAGTAACAAAATTTTATGTGTTTATATATGCTTGTGCTTCTCTTTTTAGCAGATCCTCTTATATTTTAACCTACGAGTCTAACGAGTTTCTACCAAACAGAAAAAGAGATAAAGGAATTCGGCCAATAATTATGCATGTTGAGGTTCAATTTCATCATGAATTTATAAATGATAGACAGATTCTGGTTCCCAATTTTATCCTCTTTATTTGCGTTTACATTTGGAATGCAAAATTCAATAACATATTAGTTTTGCATGCTACTTGAACAAACAAGATGTAAAATGTGTGGCATTGAATTGAATCAATATATGCATAAGCTAATATATCGTAAAAATATAAATTAAAATCAATTGCAAAACTATATAATTTAAAACGCAGTATGTAGAATTCAAAAAGCATACGAGGCAAAAAGTGCATGGAATGGCGAATTTTTTAATGCTGCAGACATTTCTATTCTCTCAACTCATTTTCTCATCACTTGAATGCAAGAATTTCATGCGTCTATCCTCCGGGGTTGACATGATTAAGTCGAAATACTTAAGGCAGTTCATTGATTACTTATGCAAATCATGAAAAGGGCAACAATCATACTATCAAAATGAAGATTCTACATACCCTATATGAATTGAACGTAATGAACTGATGTAAGTAAAAAAGTCAACTAAAACGATTGTTAATATCCATAGTTATTTATCTACCATTAACAAACAATGATGCTTATTAGTCTGAAAAAGTACACAATCACAATCAGGCAGTGTTTGCCTGCTAGATGTAAAAGCTAAAACAAAGAACAGAAAGTAACCGGAAACAATTGAGTCAAAGCAGCAATATGAATTGAACAAAAAATTGATCCTTCAAAATTTGACCTCTCTATGGTTCTCCACAATTGCATGGCCAACTAGAATGCGGTGTATGTAGCTAACAGCTGCAACATTCTGACTATTCATGACTGCTTCGCCTTTTTATTTGCCAACAAACCAGCTTCGCCTTTCTTTGTCAACAAACTAGCTTCATCTTTCTATACCAAAGATTCCATATCTTTCCACAATTCAGCTATTGTCGCCTTCATTGTCTTCCAAGATTTATTGTTCTGCTTATAAATCCTCAGCTTAAGACCCTGCATGCTGTACAGAATTTGACCAAGAGCATCTTCAAGCCTTATTCGCGCTCCAGCCACCAGCCTCCTTGTGTCAGGAACAGTAAGAGAGCACATAACAGACTCCAAATCAAGAATAGCTTCAGAGAACTGATCGATCAGCTTATTCAACATTTCTTCCTCCTCAATGGTGCCCTGCACCAATACACCTTTCTGTTTCATCTTTGACAATATGTACCATGCCACATCCATCACAGCAACAAATTTCTCAGCAACCATGCATTTCTGGGGAACCATCGTTACGCTCTCGATTTTTGATCTCAAGCGTCGAAGCTTTGCTTCTTCCCCAGCCAAAGAAAACATGAAGTGCACCAGCAACTGCGAGAGCTCAATCCCAGTGTGAATTGCTCTGATCCTAAGCTCATTCAGCTGGAACCATTCAAAGGGTAAGTAAGCGATTTGTTCAGTTTCTTTCAACCACTGTGCCAGAGTCTTCCTCCCAGAGTTCTCCAATTCTTGCTTGATTTCACCCAGCAAAGCCTTGCTCGTAACAACCATCTTCTCAAGAACCCTTTTTTTCACATCATATTCTTCGATTCCTTCATAAAACTCTTCATTTTCTGGCTCTACATTCACAGTCTTGGTGAACTCGTCCATTTTGTCATCTGGGTCTGTGAGCTTCATGGCTAACGTTTGGAACCTTGCGTCCAGGTCTCCGTTCACGAACCCTTGCAGAGCATCAAGAGCCTCATAACACACGGAAAACTCAGACACCAAGAAACTGTATAACTCTTTGATGAAAACTTGTTTCGTGAGCTTCCATGCTTCGAGTTGAGCCATCAGGTGCTGGCGTTCTTCCTCTTCAAGCATGAAAATTGAATCCGTCTCCAATTTCACTAGCTCCCCGTTCACATTATTCAGCTTCTTTTTTAGTTCTGAAACCTCTGCCATTGCTTACCAAACACAGACAGAGAAGTGGGGTAACTTCAACATATAGGCAGTTAGTCCGTTATGTTCGGTTAAGAGTAACTGATTCAGTCATTGTTTGGTAATTGGTAATGGTTAGTGTGAAAGAGTAAATCAGGTGTGGGCATCCTCACATTCACAATTAATTCAATATCGTGGTATCGAATGTCTCATAAATATTATTAGTAGAGGCCGCTAAAAATTGTGAGTGAATGAATAATAAATTAAAGAATGTTAATAATATGCAATTGACATTAATTATTAACAAAGATTTGATAAAATTCCAATAAGCATCTAGCAATGAAATAGAATCTTTAGCAGTTTATCTAAGTTAAGCCAGCTGAGGTTCAGTTCATGTGAATGAAGAAAAAGAATAAAAATTTGGATGGAAGGTTATAAATTAAAGTGATAATAGCTATATGGTTGAATTGTGGTTTGTTTGGTATTGCCGTTGACTGCCATTGCAATTGTTGCTTCCTAGACCTAGTCCTACTTATCACTCACATGCCCCTTTGGGTGTGTCTAGGAGAGACTGCAAACAAGCCCAGAGGAACCCAAATTCAGCACCAAAGAAGGGAATCCCTGGATATCCCATGCTTAGATATAAAAATAAGAATTTGTTTTCTATTTTTATTTTTAATTGGAAATATTTTTATTATAATTATGAAAATATCATATTATATTTATTATTTTCAAAATTTTGTAAAGTTGTATTTGAAATTAATTTAAAATAAATTTAATTTGAATTGAATTAATTTGATTTAAAAATTAAATTTTATGTTTAGAATTCATTATAAAAAATTAGATTTGAATTGATTTATAAATTAATTCTTATGTTTAGAATTTATTAAAAAATATATTTTATGTTATTTTATTATTTTACTTTTTAACCTTATATTATTGTGAATGATATTATTAAGTTGATAAGATAAAATTAAAATGTTAGCGAAAGTAAAATAGTTAATATAAATAATTAAATTTAAAATCAAATCAAATTCAACTAAATTTGAGTGAATTTTTAATACACATAACTTAAAATAAAAAATATTTCAAAATCAAATCAATTTTTTTTTTAACATTCAAATCATAAAATTTGATTTGTAAATCAAATCAAATCATATTTTTTAACATTCCAAACATACTTTAAAAAATGGTGAAAACAAGTGAAATTTTATCGTTTCTTTAACAAAATTTTAAAAATAATAAACTTAATAAAAATAAGGTAATATTTTTATAATTATAATAAAAATATATTTAACTAAAAATAAAAATAAAAAACAAATCAAACACGTTTTAAGCTTTTTCTTTTTCCAGTTCTTTGTCTCCTCTTTATTTATTTATTTTGGCTTGTCAGAGTGAAGAGAACGAGGAAAGCCTGTTTACATTCTTGCTCAAAAGGCATTTACCACGGGGTATTGCCATGTATATACAACCATTTAAGGAGGTTTTCTAGTTCGAGTTAGTGAATAGTCTTGGAAAGTGATCTTGTCCCGTTTATGTCATAACAAAAAAAATTACCTTCTCATGCAAAGAAAAAAAAAAAAAAGTCGTACACATACACGAGTCAAGATTCAAGCAAACGTTCAATATTTGATTTTGAAATTTGACAAAATTCCAGGCTCAGGAAATAACAGCAGTATTGGACGTTTCAGTGTCCGAGAGCTAGGATTTTGTAGTATAAATCCAAGATTTATCCAAAATTAAGTTCCATTATCGTTTGGAGACGTGACTCAAATTGAAGTACAACCAGTCAAATATGATAGACACTGCCACACAACGGCAAAAGAACTCGGAATAGCAAATTTTCTCTTCGTAAAGTAACATCTAACCAGACAGACTCTGTAATACATATTTGAGTATCGGGTGCATAACTATGCGGAATCTCTCAATCATCAGAAGCCTTTGGAGAATTTTCTGGGGTCTTGAGAACTGTCGATGTCTCCCCCTTATGTGCCATGATAGCGGCTTTAAACTCCTCCACTACGGACCCATCCTTGAACTTCAAGGCAAATGTTAAAAGACTACCTTTCCCTTCAGTGGCACTATTGATGCAGGCAAAAGTAACACCTTTCTTCTCCATATTTGTGAGTTTCATATCAGGGTAAAGCCGTGCATTCAAAATCAATCTATAATTTCCTCTAGACCTCATAAGAAGTCTGGCTTTTTCCGTCCCACTTGTAACATTGACCTTCACTTCTCCCTTTCCTCGTTCCTTCCAACTTCCATCAACAAATTCAAACAATACTGAATCTGCATTAAAAACCACTTTCTCATTTTCTTCACCAGTTTCAACTACAACCTCCTGCATTGCTGCAAAACCACTTCCCTCGCTCTTAGAAACAGCAGAGGCCCCAGATGCCCCAAAAACAGAACTTCCATTGTTGGATAAACCCAGACCAAAAGGCTTGTCATTTTCTGTTCCAAAAATAGAACCAGACCTGTCGTTTGATATGGACCCAAAGGAAAATGAGGAAGTAGAAAATCCAGTTCCTGCAAGACCTGTGAAGGCATTTTGGCTACTTGAGAGCTGTAGAAATGACTTCAAAGGGCCACCTTCAGCACTTGGCTCTGCACTTTCAACTTTGCAGTCTTTCTTATCCCCGTTGTCAGTGTTTTCTTTCTTATCGTTGTTTTTGGAATCATCGTCATCCTTAGTTTGTACTTTATCTACCTCACTGGCACTCTCCTCATGTGCAGCATCCTTCTTATCCTCATTTTCACTTTTATTTCCATCCTTACTTTGTTCTTTATCTACCTCGTATTTGTGACCAGTATTCTCCTTCTCTGCAGCATGCTCCTCATCTGCCTTGCTTTCTTCTGCAGCATCCTTATTTGCAGCAGATTTATCCTCCACCTCATCAGTTTTGCTCTCCAACTGCTTACTTTCTGAATCTTTAGCTTTCTCAGAATCCTTAGCTATACCATCACTTCCTTTTGAATCATCAGCAACGGCATTCTCACCAGCTGATTGTACTTCAGTAGTAGCTTCAGCAGGATTGGCACTGGATTCAGTGTTAGCAACCAAGCGTATTCCAGCAAAAGGGTTTGAAGAAGGAGCAGAATTAGTCTGTTGGCGACGAACTTTGACTATTCTTCTGGTTGCCAGAACGTCATCACTGGCTCTCTTGAAAGTTCCAGTCTCAAACTCAGGGACATCCTCCTCATCATCAACAGGAGTATCTCGAGTGAGCTCCCTTCCAGCAGCCCTTTTCTTTGAAGGTGGAAGGGCATTCTCAGCATCCCCCATTGAAGAAAAAAATCAATCAATGAACTACAAGAACTTCTATTTTACCAAGTTGTAGTACAGCAATAGCTGCAATCAGGAAAGTACAATTTTCATTCTTTTCTCCTCAAATGAAATACAAAATTCAAAGTAATAAGAATAACACAAGCTATATGAATAATGGTATAATATGTATTACAAAGTCACACATACATGCTAAAAAACCTCATAACATGTTAAACATTCCTGAACAAATACTATATACCAGGCAAATACCAGCCAACAGAAGGCGGCAAGACCAGAAATCCCATCAATATGAAGTTCACGGGGTAACCATTTTTTCCCTGAGAAGCCTAGTAAACACCAGCACCAGGACTATCCCAGCTATGTACATCTGCTTACATTGTTTGTAGCTTACAATAATTTGATCCCATATTATCTACCAACAAAAGTTAGAGGATGATTTTGGTAAAGGCAGGAAACCATAGAAACAGAAAAAAATTAACATACATATTTTTGGAGGTAAATTAAACCCTTTGTTCATTTTCTCTCAATTAATAGAATTATTTGAGGCTTCATACCATAAAGAGTCTAAGGCGCCCTATATTCACCACAGAAACCTTATCTCTCATTAATATGATTTCAAGCTGTCTTCGTAATGTTACCACTTACCAGCACTATCCTCACAATCAGGAAAAAAAAAAAGAGAAAAATAATACAGGTGAAGATAAAATCTTTTTGGGGAAGTTCGGTACAATGTATTATGTATCTATACAAAGATACTTCCATGTATAATACTTTCGAAAGCCAAGCACTTAAGTGAAGATCCAGAAAGTATGTTGTTGGACAACAGTACCATAAATAAAACTAGAAAGTGATAGGTATAGAAGCTAACCACACCAAGAAAAACTGTCATTGAAAAGAAAAATCGATCACTAAAATAACAAAATGCAAGATTAGTTAGAACGATCAGTTTTTTCTATGGCACCATATCCTTTCGTAAATGATAGGTACAGATGCCAACCTAAGTACTTCCAGACCTGGTTTTCATAGTTCATCCATAAAAAAATTGCTTATCTATTTAGACTTATGATACTTATTTCAAGGATTTAATTGTACTATATTCTATACTATTTATGGAAGCATTTAATTAGTATCATTCAGTACAAAACAACACAATTTAAAAAGGGAAAAGAAAACAAAAGACAGTTCAAGGATGTGTAACTCTTGAGCATGCTAGGCATGACATTACACATGAACTACCAGCTGAAGCAATCAATCAAGTGACAAGAGATGCATAATATCAAAGAAAACTGTATAATTAGTGTGAAGTAGTAAATAGCTAATGTATTATTTGGGATTGCAATGAGCTTGTATTCTGTCTGAACAGTTTATACTAAAACACCAACTAAAATAGAATCACTATTGATCTTCCCACACCAAAAAAAAATGAGGACAAGTTTGAGCAGACAACAATTTCATAACTCATGTACTGATTACTTCTCAACATAATCAAGGTAATACTATCACTTTTAGAGCTCCAGCGCTCATTACAATCACAGTTAAGAAAATATTCAAATCACGTTCACAGCCATAAAGAACAATTTCTCAAATAAAATATTTTTAGCCATTATAAACCCAGCGCTAGATTTTCAATCTTTCAACACACAGAACCCTAAATAATTTTATCTCGACCCTTTTAACTGTAGAAAGAGGCAAAAAAAAGTGAGGGGAATTTACAAAACGGTTAACATAGAGTCAGTATATGACCCTCAGAGGAAAAAAAAACCCTTCATTAGAATCTCAAAACTAATCACAGGGGATCTGGGATAACAGATATATGGTTCCCATATACCTAGGTAGCCAAAGCAACATGACTTATTTCTGGGTGTTCCAAACATAAAATCTAAGCCCAGTAATAGAAATACCAGTAAGAATAAATCAAAGACTAAAATGAAGGAAATATAGCAAAAATGGCTCTAGAGGTTACTTACAGGCAGCCAAGGAACAAGATTTCGTTCGATATCCCACGATTCTGTCGGTATCTTTCGAATTCACGAGTTAGAGAACTAAAGAGAAATTGTGGTATTCTGTTATATCGTTAGAAATAGTGAATTATTGATTGAAAAAAAAAAAGCAGTATTTGGAACTGCAATGAATGAAGAAATGAAGGGAAAGTGGCAACTGCGCAGAGTGCAAACCCTAACACGATGGAGGGGAAGAAGATGATAGCGGCAGCAACATGTCACACAGCTGGCAGCAGCATCTCCCGTTTTTTAAAAAGTTCAGACACATCCTTGAACTAATATGTTTGTTTTTCTAAATAAATAAATAAACGACTTATTTCTTAAAAATATTTTCTACATACACTTTAATCTTTAAATTTATTTTTTGTATGAACTAGTTCTGAAGTTTATAAAACTTATTTTTGGTTAACTAAATTAAATGATAACTTATGATATGACATATTAAATGTTTATATTTATATAACGTTTAATATTACATAATATGTTACTTAATATTTTTTCTTAAGATAAGACATTGTTTTAAGCGTTAATGACTAAATGTTATGTGTATAAAAAGGTTAAAATTTACTAAGTTAAAATGATTAGGATTAAGTAACATATAACATTTAATATTATAAATAAACATTAATGTATCAAGTCAAGATCATTATTTATTTATTGTCAATATTATTATTTATTATTTAATATTAATATAGTTTCTATATAATATTTTCAAAAACAAATAATTAATATATGTCAAATATAAATATTAATATTATTTGAAAGAATGTATCATACATCAATTGCATAAACTTTTATTTTTGAGCTACATTTATATTTTTCTTTTTTAAAAATATTTTTTCATTTTTAATTATTATATTAATATTTAAAAGATTTAATTTTATAACTAGGAAGCTTTTCAAAGAAAGCATTTATTTTGATAAGATTTTAGAAAATAGATAATTTGTAAATAAGTATAATTCCAGTTTATTTTATCATTTTATGTCATAATTTGAATTAGGGATGATAGTATCATTTAGACCAAAGGTGTACGAGTAAAAAAAAATTATGCAAAAAGGTGTATATGTATAACCAAATGTAAGCTGCAAATTTTATTTTTTTTCTCTTGGTGTAAAGCAAAATACTGTTCTGCTACAGTTCTACCACGTGCATTAAGGTAAGGTCTCGCAAATCTTCTACTACCTTCTCCAACAAGATCTCACTTGAAGATAATTTAGGAAAGACTATTTATCGAAATATGCATTCAATTGGATATCAGGCTTCTTTTATGACCTCAAAAAAATGAAGAAGCTAACCAAGACTTTTTTTTTGTGGGCCGGGGGGGGGGGTGCTTCTAATACCAAATATATTACAAATTCCATGAAATCCCAAAATGACCCGACAAAACTCATCTCCAACCTTTATTATTATATTTAATCATTCGATGAACTATCAAGTACGATCCTTTGATCCTTTACAATAAGGACCAAGTTTTATCCCACTATGTTCCACGTCAATGTTTGCCAACCTACGAATGCATGTGGTCCATGGAAAACATTATCACATTTTAGAAGAAAAAATGTAAAGACTACTCTTTCTATAAATACCGTTTGCCAAAAAACAACAGAAGTTGAAGAACTTGGAAGAGCATCTTGTCAACAGAAGCAACATTGGGGAAGAATCATTATTTTCTATATTAACCATCCATGTTTACAATCCAAGGAAATATAAAGATTGAAAAAAAAAACACATGATGAAGAAAAATATACTATCTAAAATTTAAACAGGCACCCATCTCTAGTTCAACTTCTCTACATTCACAGTGGCATGAGAATATTGAGGTAAAGGCCTCAAAAGAATGTGCTAGAAACTCAAGTAAATTGTAACTAACTGACCCTATGGAATATAGTTATACCACGTGCAAAATGACAAAAATCAGGGCACTACAAAACCACAACACCAAGAAACAGAAACAACCAGTCCGCAGAATCTCTTCATGGCCCCTTGAGGAAACCTGCATTTTAAATTAAAGAAAATGAAAACGATAACACGCTTGAAAAAAATCACGCTTATGCATAACCATCCAAAAACGTGCAAAGCAGATATCTGAAGATGACACACAAACACATAGACCTGGTCTTTTATTAACAACAATACTCATCAGTGCAAGCATCCAAATTAAATGCAGGAGAGAAGTGATTTAGCAAACCAAATTTTTTTTATCTGCACATAGTAATAAAATCAATTGATTACAGCAGCCAAAAAAAGTTTTGATTACATATCGATGATTTAATTTTGCTGGAGGAAATATTTTCATTAGTAAATCAACCAAACAGTCGCCACTACTGATTTTCAAATTTTTGTTCAATACAAATGCAAGGCCAGTCTGTTGAAGCCAATTCGACATATGAGTTTTATCCTAACCTCAGAAAAATATCCCAGGAGCTGGAACCGACTGTCTTGATGGGACCTAGTGATGTGGTGCAAGCACTGTCAACAAAGGAGAATATTAAAGTGAGAAATATGAACCAATAAAACCAAATTTAAAAAGGAAACAGCTTTGTAGAAGAGACATTCACAATTGAGGTCAATAAGATGGTAAGAGTAGACAATCAAGTAATAAAGTTTGCAAAGTAAAAACTAAAAAGACGAAGCAAGCACAGGTGTCTACAACATTTATATTTAAAGGGCACCACCAGTATGCAATAAAACAAAGATCAATAGCCACTCTTACAACTTTAAGAATATAATATACCACAGAATTCATTGTGATAACTAGATTTTACAGGAAACATTTTGCATTAATTATATCCAGAAGATTCCCTGGGCTAGATAGAAGAGTGAGCAATGAGCAACAAAATGTAACAAAATCCAAAGCCCAATAGTCGTACAAAATTATGGAAAAATGGATCACAAGTTATGAGATTTGGTCAATGATTCATTACTGACAGTGGACATAATTTATTTCCTCCCTGATTCCCAAATATACAGCCTAATTGTAGTGAAGTATATGATACACTAAAAATTAAAAGCAACTAGAATTGGTAGGACTCAGGTGGTAGAATTAGTTATAGTAAAAACAGCTAGTTGTCAAAATGGGAGTTAGAAATGGCACTTCAGAAACAATTAATCACCAGAGACAAAATTTCGATTTTCACACCACCCCAACCAATTGCTTTTAGGCTGACGGGGCTCCTTCATTATTCGTACCCCACTCTTCGTCAGCCTCGTTACCATTAACGAGTACTGCACCATCTGTAGAATCAGCATCCACTACAACTGCCTCCTCTTGGCTTCCTTCCTCTCCATTCTGTTCCTCCTGTTCCTCTGTATAGCGCTCTTCTCCATTGTGTTCAGTCAACTGCAACAAAAGGACAACAAAATACATAAAGCAACAGTCTAACACCACCACTAACAATCTATTGAGGTTATTCTTTCTGTAGCAGAAAACAAAATACAATTTCATGTAGTTTATGAGAAAGTTTTGCAAACTTCTATGTGGGGTTAGCACTATGTTTAGTTTACCTCATGATTAGAGTCCCCATTCTCAAGAGGCTCCTCTCCTTCTTCAATCTGCATGTTTCGGAAAGCTTCAACAAGGGTGACATGTGATTTCCCGGCATGGTTGATGTACTGCTCCGCAGGAGGGTAAACACCCCTAAAATAAAAGATCAAAATTATGAAGTTAGTAAACATCATTTGTTGGAGATGTTTTGTACACAAAATGCTAAAACAAAAATTATCAAAGCAGCAAGATACATGTAAGAAAATATAACCTTGTTTCTGCAGCTTTAGATTCAACAGCAAGTGCAACTTGCCAATCTTCAAACAAATTAGGATATTCCTCAGGATCAGCCAATGATTCAGCAGCTTTTGGATTAACCTGCACAAAATGTCAAATATATATAAGAAATATATAATCTCTTCAATCCAAATGCCATATGTCAACATGATAAGACTACCCAGACAAGGCAATGGAATGACAAATGGATGTTCCTACTGATAATATCATGCACACAACATAAACGTCAGGCAGTTTCATCATAAGTAAATAATATATATCTGAATCAGAAATTACCTTATTGAGATCTTTTCTCCAAATTGCCACTATCTCTGAGACCTTGCTTGGGAGATATGATCGAGCCATTAAAGCTGCCTCTGGAATCCGATTGCTGCAAAAAGAATAACTCAGCTATATATAACTGCAGTCTAATCAATCCCTCCCCCCCTCTGGTGCCAGCAATGTCATAAAGGAAAAGAGCACAACTGTAGAAGAGATTACCTTTCTACCAGCAGATGAAGGCAGTCTTCAAGTTTACCCAACATAAATAAGCAAAGGAATGCAACATTGTTCTTCCCTTGCTCTTTAGCTAGGGTAGCAAGTTTTGATATTCCTTCAGCATCTCCTAAAGAAGAATATAGCAGTAACAACCCACTCAAATCCATTGCATGCTTTAAACATTCCTCAGCCATTTCTAACTGCAATAACAGAAAATACAGTGAGCTACAATGGAACAAGAGAAATATCCAACATGAATCAACAAGTTACGCCAGAATCATCATCCATTCTGACAATAAAAAAAAAAAACATTCAACATCCTAATTATACACTAGAATCAGCATCTAAAACCTCTATAGCCTCTTGCATCCCAAAAGCTTCCATAAGGCCTATATCCATCATGTACACATGGTCATATTCAGCAGCAGATCATCAAAGCACTCACTTTAATACATTTGGACATGGATATTTAGGAATGTAATTTAGCTTTAATTGTTGGAGAAATCACAAAAATTAAAGATTCATAACACATAGAAAAGCACCTTTCCAGTAGACATAGCTAATTCTCCCAACTGCTTCCATTTAGACTCACTCTGCACTTCTGTGGCAATACTCTGCAAGGAAAGAGGATGAGTAGTACTCATGATACAAAATGACAAATCAAACTCATTCAAAAGAGAGATGAAGAAAATTAGATACCCAAGTTAACAACTTTTACAAGTCAAGTAATATCTCGTCATCGACATATTACATGAACTTACCTTTGCAACCTCTAATCTTCCAAGTTGAATGGCTAGATCAAATCTGTAGTCAGGGTCAGTAGCTACTTCGAGAGCATCCTCTATCATCCCACGTGATTCCAGGAAATGAGCCACACTACCATAAAATCAAGTATACAATTACAATGCAGATAACATATTAGCACAAAACTTTAGATCTAAAGTCTGAACTCTGAAGTTCTAATGAACACTATATGGCCTATAGAACAATATTCTTAATCGAAGTGACAGGCAAAAGGAACATGTAATAATAATTCTGATAGGATACTTAAGCCCAAGGGAGAACCACATCCCAAAAGCTAGCTATTAAGGTGGGAGAGCCCAATGACTTAAACACCACTCCACATATTGGTATTTAGCCAATGTGGGACTCTGTCAAATTCATACAAGATTATGTATTAATATTTAATATCATAAAAGCATGACAAGCAAAGATCAATGAATGGACAAGTAAGAAGACTGTATAGAGTCCAGAATAAATGTGATAATTATTCATACAAGATCATCAGTGTCAAAAGATTCTCTGGTCAGCCACAAAAGATGCACTTCCATTTTCCAGCAGGTTGACATTCTAACTCATGGGATCAGACCACACTTTTCTTGGACAAAATAAAAAGAAATAGAAGGGGAATGTAATATACTAAATTACTAATACATGGTAATTATCTAGACATACATAATTTTATCAAGCACAATTCTGTTATCAAAAGCATTTTTTAAAGATATCAAACATATTTCTACATAATGTAAAGAAAATAATCATTCTCTCACAATGTAACGCAAGGTAATTGCTACCTGTTATGATGCTCTTTAGGAATCAATGGTAGAACTTCATTGGCTCTTTCCAAATCACCACGCATCACAAGTGTCTTGTATTCAATCAAGCTTAAAAGCAGTGTGTATCCCATAACACTGAAACAATCAATAAAAAGAAAATTAATAAAGATTACTGCAATTTCAGAATTTAAATAATACAAACAAATGGTCCACTTACTTAAATTCTTTGTCAATCAAATAGACCCGACTTTGGTTGGCAAGATATCCCAACAAGTACATAGGGCGGTCCAAATGAAACATTGTAGTTACCTAAATTCATAATGTTATGCATCAAGAGGTCTCATATGATCATTGTAGTTTAATATAAAAAAATATGCAGTTCTCTTTTAACCTGGAAGGGACAAGAGTTAATACCTCACCACCAACACAGTAATTAAGCCTCCAAGAGGAATTGTTGTAGATAAAACAATCCCCAACCCAGATGCCCGTCCTGACACGTTCATTCATTTCATGAAGGAGCTCAAAGGCATCTTCAACACCTTCCTCATCTACAGGTCTTCCACTATCTAAATGTGACGCAACAACATCACGCTGCAACAATGGAAGTTAAAATGTTTACAGTGCTTTTACAGCAAAGTGCTACCAAATATTCATTCAGTCAAAATTGTAGGGGGAAAAGAGTCTTCTTCAGAGAAAGCCAACAACTGTAAGAAGAGGATTAAGTTCATCAGAATCCTCACATTGTACTTCAGGATGTAGAATGATGTATCACTAGCAATTGTCACTAGATCACCACTATCAGCCCAGTAGAGGTTCTGATACATGAAAAAATAGAAAAATTAAATAAAACAACGAATACGAAGAGAAAAAGCAGAAAACTAGATGTCACCTAATCAAAGAACTTACTTTCACATTAACATCAATGCGATAGATCAACCTGCATTCGGCCCAGTCATAAAAGCATATGAAATCATTTGAGCACATTGCCAGTAAAGTGCCACCAAATATTCGTTCAGCCGAAAATGTTGGTCGGATGCTCCTCTTTTCCTGAAACACCCATTATTTAAATTCCAATTAAATTTTCTCTATAGAGTATATTTATTTCATTTGGCAGACAACTAGGACAATGAGAGAATTAAATTTTTTAGAACTTTCCAGAGTGGAAACCAAGCCAGGAAATATACAAAAATAAAATATAAAAATGTCTTATTATTGGCTTGGAAGAACATTCCTTTCTTAAGGAAAATTAATAGCCAGCATAGTTTTATTACACACTCCTTGTCATAAACAGTACAAGAACGGCAAGACCCAGTTAGCTTTCCCCTTTTAAGAAATAGCAAGAATTTGTTGGTTCTCATCATCACTTTCATCACACAAAGTATAAGATTAAAGAGTAAATATAGTCAAAAAACAAGTACAAACCTGGAAATTTTTGCTGAAAATTTTAATCTTTGATGTACTTTCTCTGACAGCATATTCTCCATCCGAAGACCAAACATATTCCAGCGCTGAACCAAACGACCTATTTCTCCATGCCAATGCAGTGTATATAATATACTCACCATCTCCACATACAACAACAAACCTCCCATTTGGATTGTGCTTTAAATTCTGAATATAATAAATTAAATCACCAGTCAGCCACCACACACATGAAACAAACAAGTATTGCTGATAATTGAACCCACAGTAAGGACTATTATTTTAAAGCTCATTTCTTTCATTATAGATTGGAGACCGAAAAAGAATAGTTACCAACTACCAACTAAATTTGGCTACATTACATAGTTGTAGATCTTCTACAAAGCACAGGTCCTTTCAATAAACTGTTGAATTTCAATGACTAACATCACATAATAAAGCCTATGCTTAGTTAAACATATACACATAACCCATCTATACCCAGATTACATACACAAGATCTAGAAGAGAATGGCCAAGGAGATGATGACCAATTTAATCCTATAAACAATGACAACCTTTTTGCATACAAATAAATTAAAAATTTGGGCAGGGTTCAAGAAAAATGTGAAAAAGACTGCATAAAGAAGACAAGATGAATATTCCAAAATGTCTGATTTACTAAACAATGCACATATGCCTGTTTCCTAAAATCCGTCAAGGGTTGCATAATGGCAGAAATTATCAAAAATAGAGGAGCCATGCAAAAGAATGCAACATAATATTAAGAAGAAGGATGTTAACTCACTTGTGGGTAGAGATCACATGTGCCCAACTCCTTAACAGCCAAAGGTAACCTTTCTCCATCGGCAACCTAAGAAGCAAAGTACTTGTGTGTGTCACTAAAAGAAAAAGAACTTTCCACTTCTTTCTCGCATATTATTGAGCAAAAAACAGGGTATAATTGACCCCATACCTCCACATCTGCTCCTACACTCTTTATATTGACAGTCTGAATTTCATTATGCTTGGCCCAAATAATTTTACCACTGTTGTCCATGCTGGCCACAGGTACTTCTCGACCCAGTTTGACCATAATAGTTCCTTCATCATAACCAATCACAACCCTGCAGAGAAAGATGTTTTTGAAATTTAATTAATGAGGGAGGAGTGATGATAAGATATGAGGACTTCATTATTCAGGCAAGACTTGACACTGTTGTCCCACTCAACATGATTAAAGGGCCCAAGAATTATGAAACTCAGAAATTACTTGCAGAAAAAACTCACCGACGTGAACCCTTCATGTATCCAATAGCCCAAACTCTTTCAAGACCATAGTTCAATGTGTTCTCAAGCCTGCAAGCAGATTAAACCAACACAGAATATTAAAATGGCAAGTTAGTATACATCCATAGTCTCAAATATACTTCCAACTAACTTTAGTAAAATCTTCAGAAGTGTAATATGGAATAAAATATAAAGAGAAGAAATAGACAACACTGTACAGTCTGTCAGTCTCAATATTAGCGCTATCTCAATTTTAAATCAAATCTAAACATTATAGTCACCATAATAACTCTTTCCAATCTTTTATGTAATAATGAAAACAGCAGAAAAGCAATTTGAAGAAGCAACACATCAACCACAATATCATAATGTTTAAAAAACAAAAAGACATATCAGTATAAGGCCTCATTCTCTAAGATCAAAAGTCAACCACATACAAACTATTCAAGTTCCTATAAGAGCGTGATGACAATAGGAGAAAAAGCAGGAGGAATGTGCCAAATAGAATAAGCATAAAGATAAAGCTCACAACTCAGTAATCTGCGCATCTCAAATTACCTATAAGTTGTTGAGTGCCATATGCGTACTGTACCATCCTCAGAACCAGTAATGATTATTGGCAGTTCAGGATGAAAGCATACAGCAGATACATTGTGTGTGTGACCTTCTAGAGTCTGGACACAACTTTTGGTCTGATAATCCCACACCTGTTTCATAGGTTTTATCCATGTTATTCCTATTCATATATATACATATACGCAAATAAATCAAAGGGAAAAAAATGAAAACAAAAATTGAAAGAAACCTTGGCAGTGTGATCATCAGAACCAGTGATTAGATAAGGTTTGTCACCACCTGTAAAGTAATCAACACAATTTACTCCTTTCAGATGGGCATCCAATGTAAAATTAGGGTCGGGAGAGCCAAGATTCCAAATCTGGAAAGAGAAGATAGCAGGAGCATTAATGCATAATATCATAGGAGCATGGAAATAAACATAAAATGCAGGAAACAACTGCCAACAAGAACACATGTATACCTTTATGGTGCGATCAAGAGATGCACTGGCAAAGGTGTTTGTGTCTTTAGGATTAAATGTCACTTGCATGACATAATGAGAATGTCCCTCAAATATCTGAGTACAAACCCAGCCTTTTTCCCAATCCCAAAGCTTTATGAGCATATCATCAGATGATGACAGTACATAAGGAAGGGTAGGATGAACTGCCACACACCTAATGTAATCTGTATGTGCCTCAAATACTTTAACTTTATCCATTGTGTTGTAATTATATACACGAATAAACATATCATCTGCTCCAGCAACAACCCACTGTTTGCGTGAAATAAACTTGGCTGACCTAACTGCAAAATCATGTCGTATAAGAGCCCCATAGTGGTCTTCTAAGTAAGAAATATACAAAGAAAAGAGATGCCTTCAAGCAAATGCATCCAGAGGTAGATGTGCAAACAAACAGACCATAAAAGGTTCATGTACCTGGTAACTCAGTAACCTCAAAAGATTTGGCCATGGTCTGAAATAGCATCAAAGAAATTAGTGTTAATTATGCAGGCAAATCTCCATAGAAATTAATAATGATCCATTTAAAGCAGAAAGGCTTGTGAAGAATTTAAATATAGAAACAGGAGAGCCCGAAGCTATCATCTTTTAATACCAAT